>PVNU02000238.1:1315827-2631654 GCA_003013855.2 Liriodendron chinense
TTAATCCAAAGCAACGGATACCTTATTATAATGGTAATTTAGGTTATTAAATACCTAATCATAAACATATCTAAGCACCTGGCCCGACCGACTAGCCCGACCGATCCAAAGGACCCGGATGACATAGCCCGGATGACACAGGGCGCTACATACATCCACAATCATAAATATATTACAATATTGTATATTTATATCATTCAGGCATTTCATCGAGCATGTTATCAATCAAACAACCATAGAGGCATTTCATCGAACATGTTATGCACACATCAAAATTAACATATAAACTCAAGCAATCATTAATTAGGATTTGTTGAGAGTAAGCTTGAGGGTAGATCTTCACCTTGGAATCGAAATTACTCGATTCGGATGAGGACGAAGCGATCCAAATACGGTCCGAACGCCGGAAATTGGGGAATACCTCAATTACCTACAATGAATCGCAAATTTAGCGTTAATCAATTAGGGTTTAATCTAATTAAATGTTTAATTAGGGTTTAGGGTTTTAGTATCTCGAATTTGGGAAAATCCCAAATCGTTTCAACGAATCGGGGCCCAAATTCGGTGCACCGTCGGAATCCCAACGGGGTCGAGCTTGGTTGCGGCTCCCGCAATAGCGTGTGCCACCCCCAACGACTAATAAAGGTCTAAGTCCTAGTACGGACAAACCCTGGGGTTAGGGTTTCGACAGAAACAAATGGGTTTCTAGCCCGAATGACATAAAAAGGAAGAAAATGGAAAGAAGAGATAGAAGAAGAGGTAGAGGAACACCTTACCTAGCATGGGGAGGTGAATCCAACCCAAAATCGTCGGATTTTGGCCAGAGAAGACATGAGACGCACGTATGGCCGAGGTAAGCTCGGAAATCCGCGATTTCCAGGATGTTCGTGGAAGATTGAGGAAGAAAGGAGTTTGAGAAGGGAGAAAGAGAGCTAGGAGAGCTTAGGAGTTTAGGGGAGAAGAGAGTGGGGGAGAGAAATGAAAGAGAGATGGATCGAATGGGGTGTGAAACCCCCTTTTTAAAGCCGTCCAGCCGCGACCGGTCGGCCGGTCGCAGATCCGGTTGGCCGGATCCCACTGTCCATCCGTTTTTCTTCCAAAATGGGTAGCAGCACAACCGGTCGGCCGGTTGCCTAACCGGTCGGCCGGCTACCTGACCGGTCGGCAGGTTGCAGATCCGGTCGGCCGGTCGTCCCTTGGCCGTTTTCTCTGAAATTTCAGGATTCCCACACTGCACAGTGAGTTCCCACACAGTCCAGGCTACTTGTCAGCCTTATTTACAAAATAACGTTTAAGTAAATGTCATATTTTAATTTATGTTTCCATTTACTTTAAGTTATTTATGTAAATAAGGAAGTACCCTCCATTTGGATTCAATAAAAAATATTAGAAAATTGAAATCCAAATAATAAAGATTTTGATTTTCCCCTCCAAGTACAAATCGCAACTTTTTGGCATTTCCAAAACATAGCGCCTTTTAAAAGAGAGGGTTTTTGCCAAATCTAAACCGTTCAAAAAATCTGAAATACCTCAAATAGGCTAAAACACCAAGGTCCGGTAAAATATTCATGATGGTCTCGTCGATCTACGAGTGGATTAATAATTCAGGGTTCTTTACTTAGTCTCTACAGACAGCGACATACCCGAGTCAACCCAATTGTCGGAAAACTCTTCCGAACCATGTGATCTTCCAACTCCTAACGAATTCCATCATTTCTTTGGTAAAAACATTCATTTTAGTCCCCAATACATGTGAACACACGTGCGGGTACGCCTTATAACCGACACACCGAAGGTAATGCCCAAGAACTTTCAATTTCCAAGTTAGTGAAAATCCGGGGCGTTACAATATATATATGACCGTTGATATGGGGGGCAACATCTCTATGCCAAGGGCTATGTGAGGCCTATAGAGTTGTCCGTGACAAATTCACTTTGTCCACCTATTTTAAAAGACCACAGTAAAGTAGGATTTTAAAAATCAGGCTAATCTAAAACTCATGTGGGCCATACAACATGAAACATTGGGAGTTGAATGCTTGATGGTGACAAAAGTTTTGTATGAGGATGATATTTGTTCCTACATTTATTGAAGTGGTAATAATTTTATTAATGGCTTGAATGGCATATAAACATCATAGACAGCTCAGCAAAGTTTCAACAATGGACTCGTTGTTCCCATTTTTTTGTTGGTGTGGCCCACTTGAGTTTTGGATTTGCTTGATTTTTATAATCCTATCTTATTATGGTGGATTTATCACGGACATATATGCGGGGCCACACGCAGATATCTTTATGCCCGACGTCACAAGTAATCAGCTCTCGTTGATATGATGTGGCCTCAACAATACAAGCAAACATTACATTGAAAAAACATGAAGCATGTGTACCCTCTCTCTCTCAGTTATATTTTTTGCTGTACTATATGACCATTGATATGATGGGCCTCAATACAGGGAGAACATGAAGCATGTGTACCCTATATATATATATATATATATATATATGAGAGAGAGAGAGTACACATACTTCATGTTCTCTCATATTTTTGGCTGTATTAAATAGCCGATGATATAATGGGATTCAGCATACATTAATGGAAGCATGTTTTCTCTCTCTCTCTCTCTCTCTCCATCTATATATAGAGAGAGAGAGGGAGGGAAAAGGTACTATGTGCTCCACCTCATGGGAAGTCGAACTGTGTGAACTCAATTATGACGTGCACCAGACATTCATACCATGCATTTAGTGGGTCCCTATTGGTTATTGAATTTCCCAAAAATCAGCAGCATCCAGAACTCAAGTGGGCCATACTAACTGAAACAGTGTAAAATCATGCTTAAAACATCTTAAAGATCTTTTTGGGGCCCACCTGAGTTTTGGATACGGTTTAAATTTGGTGTCACTTTTTGTTAAAGTGGGACACACACAATGGATGGGCTGGATTTCTCAACTACATCTCAGTCAATCCTGTAAATGATCATAAAGATTTCAATGGGTTATATCCACTCTTAACTGTTCTCTATGGTGTGGCTCTCCCAAGTCATAGATTGACCAGAGTTTTAAGCCCATGGCCCACCACGGAATGGTGCATCCGACTGACGGTGTAGATGCCCATCACACGTCACATTGGGGCCCACACAACTCAACCTCATGGGAACTTTCGAACTTTCTATGAGCACATGGTTCCTTTTCCCATTGATATGGGAAGAGGTTTGTATGTGACCTCAAGTATAGAGATATCCTTGTGCCAGGGGCTGTGGGGCCTACAGAGTTGGGGGACAAGTCCACTCCATCTACCTGTTGGATGGGATTTTAAAAATCAGGCAAATCCAAAACTCATGCAATCATACAACAATGAGCATTGGGAATTGAATGCCGGGCGGTGACAAAATGTTTTGTATGAGGATGATATTTGTTATTCGTTCCTCTAGTTTATCTAAGTGGTAAATATTCTAAGCATATAAACATCATGGACAACTCCAGGAAGGTTTAGAGTTGTTCCCACTTTTTTGTTGGTATGGCTCACTTGAGTTTTGGATCTGCCTGAGTTTTATAATCATATCCTATTATGGTCTTTTAAAACAGATGGACAAAATAGATTTATCATGGACATCTATGTGGGCCCCCACACAGCCCTGGGACAAAGATATCTTTGTGCCCAAGGTCACAGGCAATCCACAACCGTTGACATGATGGGGCCTCAACAATGCAAACAAACAAAACATTAAGAGAACATGAAGCATGTGTACCCTCTCTCTTTGTTATATTTTTGGCTATAGACTGATGATATAATTAGGGCTCTCACTGGGTCGGATTTGGATCTGGCTCCAAGTCTGAATATCTATCTATAGACGGATTCTAATCGGATTCGGATCCAACTTAGATCCAAAAGGTGATATCCATATCCGATCCATTTATAAATAGCTAGATTCATTTTCGATCCAAAATCCAGATAACCATCGGATTCAAGTCGGATCTAAGTCAGAATCCACCCCATTACAAATCTAAAAATATATATAATATAATATATTTAATTTAGTAGCAAAAACGATGCAAATCCCACTAATGGTATGGTCAACCTGAGAGTGGCATGTCTCAATTTTGAGACATGGCCTAAAATAATCTGGAAAATAGATGGCCAGCATGAATATAACATATACAGTAAAGTGACAATGAGTCAGATCTGGATCAGATTCGGATTGAACTCGGATATGTTTATGTGAATCTAAATCCAGGCTATTTAAGTAGTCGAAACTATTTTAAGATCCAATTCCAAGATCCAATTCCGATCCATTTAAATAATCAGACTTATTTTAAAGATCTATATCTGCATTATTCGGATTCAAAGGGAATCGGACCTCGGATCTGACCAGCTCCATTGAGAGCCCTAGATATAATGGGCCTGAACCATACATTGAGAGAACATGAAGCATATTCTCTCTCTCTCTCTCTCTCTCTCTCTCTCTAATATCCGATATTCGGCTTGGTCAATTTTCCAGGGCATGGTCCATCCACGATGGAGCAGATATGATCATTGGTCCTGATCACTGAAGTATGGGCCCCACTAGTACAAACTGATGGTCTTGTAATTGACTTCTACTTTGAAACCTACTTGATGAGTAGGCCACCCTGGTTTTAACCCCACGTGATATCCATTGTGTGTCCCATATTTTGAACGGCTCGGATGTTGTTCACAGGCTACAAGTTAACATGAAAAAATGCTTCGTAAGTATCGTCTACAAAGAAATTGGACAGTTCAGAAGGAATTGCCTACGGTCCATCTTTAAAGTAAATGTGTGGTCCAGATGGTGGGAGGACTTGGTTGATTTTTGGGTCAGTGAATATAAGCAGTGGTAACTACGTGATAAACGGTCCGGATCTTACACATGTGCCGTATCGCACTTGTTACGCTTCTTGTTTAGGCAAGTGAAATGTGCAAGTGCACGTAGCATTCCTCACACGTTTATTTCCAGATTAGGACAAAGATATTAAGCTTTATTGTACTGAAAATGATTATGTACAACCCTTACTACCATTTAGCTTTCGTATTGCACCGCTTGTCCCGCCAATTTTTGGCATTTTGAAGTCATCAGAGCCGTTAAAAATGTTGCTCCCATGATGCGAATTAATTGGATTGAAAATCAGGATGGTCCACTCATAAGATAGTTCTAAGCCTTATTCTGGGACAGACCATTGGCTGTCCATTGAATTGAATGCGATGGCCTATCTGAGGAATGGATGGCCCTGATTTTCCAGCCATGGTAAGATTAATGATTGATGGAGCCTTGAACGGCTTGGATGTTCTACTCATGTGACACGTAGGCAAGAAAGGTGCTGTGTGATAAGCTTATGGTGCATCGGGCAATGCCCTGATCATTTCTCTATGATGTTAATCTCATTGATCTGGGCCTCTGTTATGGGCACTCAAAAGCTGGGAATGATCACATACGTCCGAATGTGTGGGCCCCACCCGTGATGTGTCCGTGGAATTAGAACCGTGCATCAGACCCCACTCGGTCCTATATACCAAAATCCAGGCTGATCAATAACTCAGGTAGGGCCCACACCAAAGAGAACAATGGGGATAGGAGGGTGATGCCGACCGTAGAAACCTCCAGATGGAATGTGGGGTCTACCGCATTGTATATATGTGATCCAACACATTCATCTGGCGTGTCACACTAGGATGATAAAGCATACCAAAACTCAGCGCAATCCAAAACTCAGGTGGGCCACACCACGTGAATATATAAGGTCTATAGGGGTGATTTTGCATTGCGAAGTGTGTCCCATCTGAGTTCTGGGTCAGGATAATTCTTGGGATGTACAGTCAAAATGAGAAGGCGCACCAGTTTCACGGTTTGGATTCTACATACACATCATGGGTGGGCCCCCCACAGACTCAAGTGATCACTGTGCCTTTTGGACCCTTGATTAATGGACCCCACATGACAACTTCATCTATGCATTTTCCAGCACGCTTCATGAGGCCTAGGAAAAGTGAGAGAGAGAGAGAGAGAGAGAGAGAGAGAGAGAACTTGGGGTGTACAACGCACGCAAAGCACGTGTGGGGCCCACCGTCGACAGGTGGGGCCCACAGTCCACTGAGGGGTGGGGGGCCCCACCACATGGGAGGTGGAGGAAAGGGACCTCCACCATAGTGAAAATGTTGCCAAACCACGCAATGGGGGGGGCATGCCTGAGTGCAGTGGGGCCCACCCCACTTTTTATTCCCTTGGAAAGAAAGGCTGAAGATAAAGGGGAAAAGGAAGGTAGGGAGGTGGGCCAGGACCTCATCATGGCCCAGGTGGGAGAGGAGACAGGCAGACACAGAGGAGTCTGTGTAGCCATTGACTCAACCAAACGTCATCATGAGCCATTGATTGTATCAGAGTGGGACCCACATAGCCAATGGTCTCAAAGCATGGGATTCTTTCAAGATAAAAAAGCTTTAGCTCATATGTCAACCTTAGAAAATCTAAAAGTCAATTGCTTTTCCCACATTCTCTCTTGTGAGTGAAGGGAGATGGGTGGCCCACCAAAAGGGATGGTGGTTGGTGGTCGATCTAAACCATGGATTATGACTCGGTCGAGTCCGAAGTGACTCGGCACTGAGTCGCCCTTATTCGACTCAGGATTGAATGAATTAATGGGCTGGTATTCAACTCATCTTCATCGATCACTTGGCCCCACCGAGCATGCGTGGATGGTTGGATTACTGTCACCGTGGTAAATCAACGATCCATATTCAAATCTATAATTCGACGGTCAAGTAGGGCTGTCAATGGATCAGATTTGGACTGGAACAGTGTTGATCCGAATCCAATCCGATTAAGAATTTATACAATTCGATCCTGATCACAAGTGTCTGATCCACATCTGTTAAGATTTTTGGAAATTTGAATCCAATCATTTCCTAATTCAATCCAATCAAAATTAATACTCCATTTTGTAAATTTAATAAAAAAATCTAGTGCAATTTAGGTTTTTCTTTCTTTTCCTTTTATACCCTTATAATCAAATTGTTATTGAATCGGATCGGGTTTTATTAAATAGATCAAAAATTTCGATCTGAAATCAATTAAATCAAATCGGATCCGAATCAGATTTAGATCATGATCTCATCCGTTGACAGCCCTACAGTCAGGATGATCATTCCAACTTGATCATTGGGGCATAAACTTTATATACTATGTCGGGCAGAAGATAACGGTTCAGATCATCAAACCCAAGCTTTTAAGAGTCAGCAACTCAGACTGATGAGTCGTGACTCGGCCAAGTCTGGCTGGGTCAAGCAAGATCTGACTCGACCAGGCCTGAGTCAACTCAGAAGGGTAGTCAATTCATTATCCAACCATCTCTACATGTGGGCCCGGTGGGGCCGAGTCAAATCAAGATAAACGACACGTCTAATGATTCGAGTAGCACAAAACAACCCTTAGTTGTATGCAATTAAAGAAATGGGACCGATACACCGGGACGCGGATTGCCTGCGAGAAGGCTTTGGCAGGCATCTCCTGCTCTCGGAATCTAGGTGGGGCCCACCATGATGTTTGTGAGAAATCTATGCCGTTCAACCATTTTGTGAGATGATTTTAGGCGTTGCGATAAAAAAAATGAACAGGATCCAAGACTCAAGTGGGCCGCACTAAAGCAAAAGGTTGGTAGAGAAATTCCTACCGTTGAAACCTCTATTGGGTCCACAATGATGTTCATATGCCATCCATACCGTTCATAATGTCATTCCTATGGAGATGAACTGAAACACAAATATTTTCCTGATTCGAAGCTTCAGTGGCCCCACGAATATTTCAACCGTGGAAGTTGGATGGTCACGTTTTGGGCCACTTGAGTCATGGATCCCATTCATTTTTTGTCGCAACGCCTAAAATTATCTCACAAAATGGTTGGACGGCATAGATTTCACACAAACATCACAGTGGTACCCACCTAGATTCCGAGCGCAGGAGATGTTTTTGCAGGCAATCATCGTCCGATCCACCGTATATTAGGTGGGCCATGGTCCAACACAACGTCACCTCACCTTTCAGTGGCTTAGTCAAATCGCCTTTCCCTCACTGAAGTCATGAGTGACTCCATTTTCAAACATGCATAGATGTGAACGAGATCCGAACCGACCATATGGTGGGCCCCACATTGGATGGATCATGCTCCGAAAATCACACCGATCGGACAATCATGACGGTCTATTAGAGGACTTTACTGGAAAGAAAATGGATTGTTATGGAATAAGTCAACGAAAGTTCCTTTGACCGTCATCCGTCCAATAAAAATTCCTCCAATCCAAGGGTCATGATTGCCAAATCCCCATCCATTATTTAAGCTAGATTGATAGCCGTCCATCTTTAGATAAAACTTAGATTAACGCCTGATAAATACTTTTAACGGTTAGATTACCGTTGTAGATTCGTGCCCCACCGTTAAGTGGGCCCACATCCATTCAGTCGATAAGGTGCGTCCCTTCAAATTCAACCCACATCCTAAAAATCATGTGGATCCAAAAACACAGGTGGGCCACACCACAAAGAACAGTTGGGATGGGGACACCCACCATTAAAAATTTCCGGATTTTTTGTGGGGCCCACCGTATTTTTTTATGCCATCCAATCAATTCAAAAGATATGCCCTCCAGGATGAAAGGGGATCCTGGAAACCAGGCCAAGGTGGACCACGCTATGTGATTTTAGGGGTCTTAGGCACAATTGTACATGGTGTGGGCCACCTGACTATTGGATCGGCTTGATTTTTTTAGATCCAAAGATATTATTAGGGGAAACACATGATGGACGGACTGGATGACACTTGCACATGACTGTGGGTCCCACATACAGATTATAGTATAAGCTTATCCTACAATATTTGGAGAGTATTTCTCAAGCATGTTCGGTTCGGTTATTGGCAGACCCGTGGTAGTTTATCAGTGATGATGGTTGCTAATTCCACACGCGTGTAGATCCAGCTCCTTGGGACTATGCTGCACGTGCGAAGGTGGCACGTGGGTAGAACGTGTCAGTGGTGTAAAAGATGAGATCTTCATCTTCTAAATTCCTTTGGGCAAAATCAAGCCGACCAAATCGAGGTGGGCCACTTATAGTCGTGGCCATTTACAGTCGTCCATTGATTTCCTAAATTGTGCCCAGCCCCCCTCCCCAACTGGCCAGACTTTTGGGCCTGGATATCAACATCGTGGGACCCATCTGAAGGACGGATTGGATCTAGCCATCAGTGCCTGTGGTGGCGTGCATAAGAGCTGGAATTTTTATGCACTCGTTGGAGTGCACTTTGAAATGAGGAATACGTGCATCAGATCAGATCCACTCATCAGGCGGCCCAGATTGTGTGGATGCTGTATCACCAAGATCAAGCTGATCAGCCCATCATGTGGGGTACAGCTGCATCGTAGAATTTGATCCCTTGATCAACCGACTTCTCTTAACCGTTCATTTATTTTGTACCCACCGGCCCGCCTAATGATCGTATCAGCCCGATTTTTCGAGATGAGACGTCTGATCGGTGGGGATCAACTGATGAACGGCTCTGATCTTGTTGTCTCACCTTGTAGAGTCATTGCACCTATCAAGGGTTCAGAATAATTAAAGTATAATTAACCATCCACTTATTAGTGTAGTGGTGAGTGGTAACATTTTCTAAAGGATGATATTTGTTTAATTACATGGAGTAGAATTGATAACGTACAGCTGGAAGTATGCTAACTTGGTGTCCAATTGGACCTTATCTGCCAACATGGTATCTGGATAAGACATCCATACCGTGAAAATGGTAGGCCCCACCATGAAGATGACCTGGAAGAAAAACTAACCCGATCCGCTCATCGAGTGGGTCACGCCGTACGAATCAATGGACAATTGATGGGTTGACTCAGTGTAAAGGTATGGCCCACTCAATGAGCGGACCAAGTTGATTTTCCATGTGATCTTTGTGGTGGGGCCTATGAATTTCATGGTAGGAATGTCATGCATAAGTTGCAAGTAAGACTTGGTTGGATGACAAGTTAGCATACCTTTGGATGTATTGATTACTTGGCTGTGTGAAATACAGGGAATTCATGTCGGCGCCGACCTGATTGATGGGTGTGGATTGCATCCAGCAGGACACCGCGTCAACCCGAGTGGACTACATCCAGTGCTAGTGTAAAAGCACCGCCCATTATGTGTGGAAGGGGGAATGGGGAGGAGTAAGAATTGTCTACATGAAATGATATTTTTATCTTTTTAATATAAGTTAGACGCCTGTACACACCCACATGATGCTTTTTTTAATAAGTCAAGATGAAGTGAATATAAATAGATTGATTGATTAACATACACTTGTTCTCTACTTTTGCTTCGACCAAGTACTGTTGTATTATTTTATTATAACATTTCAATTCCTAAAGATGGAAGATGGATGTATGAAAATCTTTCTAAAGATTTTGATGATTTTCAATTTAGATTCTTCGAATTCATTCATAAAGTGGTATTTCAGCCAAATAGTCCAAAATATATAATCATTAATAAGTGGTTTGCTAAATTCATGCATGCGGAAGAGATACCGTCTATACCCTATGACACGTAGCTAGCATGGGAGGTAGATACAACGTAGAGCTAGCTATTAAGTGGGTCCAACTTTGAAGATGTACTCACCCAAAGTCAAGTTGGTATAGTTATTAAATGTACTGCAATATTAGAAATAGGTGGACAGCTTGAAAAACTTTATTAAAATTTTTATTATTATTTTCTTCTTCATTTTTTTTAGTAATAAAGGCTTGTTTGGTTCACAGGATTAAATGGTATACAATTGCATTTGATGGAATTAATATTATTATTGCACAATAATTGCATGTCAGGAAATACAATGTATTTTGACCATTCAATCTTACGTTTTGGATCAAATTCTTACTTTGAGAAAAATATTGTATCAAGTTAAACCTATGTTTGGTGGACCATGAAAGTATAATCAATGAATTAGATTCACAACTAATGTTAATCATTTGTACACATGCAACTCAAATGACAATTGTAACAGGGTGGATATGAATGGACAATATGGATAAAAGACATGCATCAATGTGGAGTATTGCTAGGATTGGATGATATGATACCTAGATTAATCCAATCTTTCCCATTATTTTCATACACTAGATGAAATTTGTATGGGACTAAATGTAATTCCATCCCACCTAATCCCATGTCCCAAATGAGTAAGTGTAGCCCATGTAATTAGTGGACCCACCTAAATATTCTTGGACTAGGACGTCTATATGGTGGGAATTGTTAATGAATGGATTAGATCTCATAGCTACATTCAACATTGGTATATGTGGTGGTGTGTGCATAAGCTTAAGCTCTTCAAGACTATTCTCAACTCAGTATGGACAACAAGCTTTCGAAATATATATACTTTAGATTGCATGACTTCAACATGGTTAAATGGGAAGGAAGTGAATTGCGTCTAGCAGGGTACTAGATGCACTCCTTCTAGCACCAACAAAGAAGGGGCACCTAGGAAGAGAGAAAAGGTGAAATTTTTTAAGAGAAATTACAGTAAGAGGGCATTTAGATGATAAGTTAGTTTAGATAAGTTATGTCATAAGTAGCTTATCTTCGTTTTTACTTAATTAGGAAATAAGTATGCTTGGTAAATAATATACTTATCATTCAAAAAGTAGAAAAGTACGTTTGGCTTCCAACATCATAAGTAATTATTCGTCAAATCTATTTGGTCCCTCTTACATCCATTGTCCATTATGTGAGGCCAACCTTTGATGTGGATCATTCAAAGTGGACTACACCACATGAAGCAATGAGAGGTGAATGCGTGGCGTTGAAAACTCTTAGGGCCCATTTGGATACCACCAAATAAGTTACTTTTTCTACTTAGAGTAGTAGATAAGTAACTTGTTTTAGATAAGTTTGGTTTATGATCACTTACAAGTAGCTTTTTTATTTAAAGTTACTTAATCACTTCAGTTTAATAAATAGAAATCAAGATAAAGCTATTGGGTAACTTACGATCCAAACGTCCCCTTAAGGACACAAAACTTTTGGATCAAGGTGATATTTGTGTTCTTCCTTCCATGTGTAAGTTACGAAGGTTTCAATCATGGACGTCATTATCCTTACTGTTCTATGGTGTTGTCCACTTTAGCTTTGAATATGCTTCAATGTGAGGCTCATGCCCTAAATTGAGTTGGAAAAACAAATGGACAGCCAAGTAAAAGAACGTACATTGCAGTGGGCTCCATAATCTTCACACCATGAGAAAGAGTGATGAGTGCCTCACTACACAATCTATGTCCCTTATATATATATATATATATATATATATATATATATATATATATATATATATATATATATACAATGGGGCTCATCATATAAATGGCTAGGATTGTCAAACCATGAGCCCAAATCCGGCACGCGATCTTTCAAGTGCTCCATGTGTGCTATACATGTCAATATGTCACATGTGCCACCATTCATATATAAGCATCCGTTTCCTTGTATGTGTAGGTGTCATATGTAACAATTTAACACGTGCCATAATCTATCCTTAGCAAATGCATGTGTATCAGTTTGTCTTAGAATAAAATTTTGAGAAATTTCATATGTAAACCTTTGTCTTGACTAACCAGCTAAACTAGACTTTTAAAAACTTTACTTTCCCATTCTAAACTTCAAGTGATAAAAAATCCGAAAAAACATGTCCGTATGGCTGAAGTTTAGAGTGGGAAAGAAAAGTTTTTGGAGGTCTATTTTGGCTGGACGGTCAAAACCTAGGTTTACATATGGAACTTTTCATTGAAAGTAATACTATTTTTCCATGCAAACTAGGTATAGAAATAGAGGTAACACCCACTACCGTGGGGCCTACGTTAATGATGTTTTGTATATCCATGCCGTCCATCCGTTTCTCTTGCCCATTTTAGTACAGGTTCTTAAAAAATTATGCATAAAAAATCTCAGGTGGACCACACCACAGGAAACAGTGGGATTGAGTGTCTCACCATTAAAAGTCCAAACAGCCCATCATAAGGTTTTTGTAATGTTTATTTGCAATCCAACTTGTTTATAGTGTCAAGAAGATCTGGATGAAGAGAAAGAACAAAGATCAACTTGATCCAAACTTTTTGTGCCCCACAAAAAGTTTTTAATGGCCATTCATCACTATTTCTAGTGGTAGGCTCCACCTGAGATTTGGATCCTCTTAAGGTTTGTGATCGCGCACTAAAATGATCCGGAAAACAGATGGACGGCGTGGATATAACAACAAATACATTAAGGTGGGCCCCCACATAGTTAGGTGGGCAGCTAATCCGCTCCCAAAAAAACATCTTTTTCCTAGAATATCAAAATATCCTCGCAGGTGGTATTTTGGTAATTTCACAAGGAGGTTTGGTACAAATACACCGTATTGTTGCAGGATATGCTGCGAGGTGATCTGAACTGTCGATCTGACTTAGATCCACATATGGCGGCTTTTGGAAGGACACAGGTTCTGCAGTGAGGTACTCACCACCCTTTAACATGGTGTGAAGGCTCTGTGGGCCCACTGTGATGTATGTGTTTTACCCAAAGTGTCCATTTTTTTTTTTAAGTTCATTTCAGGGCAGGAGCCCTAAATTAAAGTATATCCAAAGCTCGAGTGGACCACACCATATGAAATAGTGGGAGTTGAATGCCTACCGTTGGAAACTTATTGGGGCACCCTGTTGACAAATAAACATCACTGTGGCCCCTAGAAAGGTTTCAATGGTGGATGTCGTTATTCCCACTGTTTTCTGTGGTGTGGTCCACTGAAGCTCTGGATATTCTTTAATTTTGCTTTCATACCCTGAAATAAGCTGAAAAAACAAATGAACGGTGTGGATAACGCATATCACAGTGGGAGTCTTCACATCACGGGTAGTGAGCATCTCACTGCACAATCCGAGTCCCTTTTGGAAAAAATCTTAAATAATTTTATAAGATCCCAACCGCTCAATCCATGGCCCACGGAACAAAAGTTAAGAAGACATCCATAAAGTAAAATAATGATCTAAGCTTTGAAATATTCTAATCACAAAGTTTCCCCATCTACGGTGGGTCCCATCATATGAACGGCTGGGATTGCCGAAAGATGAGCCCAGATCCAATGGCCTACGGTACCTTTCTAATGTGTACAGTACTGCATAGGGAAGCATTGTACCAAACCCTCTTTTACAGAAAAGAGTAGGCATTTTGGGTGTCGGACAGCTTCTGCCCCTCAAAATCCAGCGTGAAAGACAAGGAATCTCGACGCTTTATGCACGCCTGCAAGTCCCAGAAAAAACCATATGTGGGGCCCACCTGTCGTTGTTTTCTTGCCAGATATTCAAATCCCTATATTGACAAAAATACCCCTCGAGCTATTTTGTCTAAAAAGCTCTAATAGACTACGGAAGAGGAGGTGATTTTCGTACAGGGGTTGGTGTATGGAGCCCGTGCAAGAAAAGCCTTTGTGGGGCCCACCGTGATGTTTCTGTAAAATCCGATCCGTCATCATGTTTTCCAGATTATTTTAGGATATGAGCCAAAAATTTAGGCTGATTCATAACTCAAGTGAGCCACACCATAGGGAAGAGTGGGGATGGGAATGCCCCACCATCGAAACCTTTCTTGGGACCACTGTGATGGTTATATACAATCCTAACCGTTCATAAGGTGAGTCCCACAAGGATGAAGGTAAAGAACAAATATCAGCCATCCAAAAACTTCAGTGCGGGTGGGAAGGTTTTAGCTGTAGGGTGTCATCATCCCTACTTTTTTCTAATGGAGTGGCCCACTTTTTGTGATTACTTCCTAATATGAGCTGTTGCAAATGATGAACAGCGTTAATTTCACACAGACATCATAGTGGGCCCCAAAGATCACATTCGAATGATCAAACGGCTGATAATAAACGGGTCCATGGACCAACTTCAATTAATACAATCAGATGAATCAGAACATTTGTAAATTGTGAATCTCTGACCATCACCCAACATTTGGATAGCTCAACGGCTGGCACTGGCTCGGGCCCACCTGCCAGAAAACATGGCCTGCTTAATGGGCCGGACCCGAGAATATTTAGCTGACCCGATCCAGAAACGTGTGGTTACGATCAAACGTGCGGTCCACCTCTCAAATGTTCCCCAAGCTGTGGCCCACTTGAATCATGGAATGGGCGCTTGGACGGACAGGATATCATACTCCACAGTGGGGCCCACACAGGTATACATTACCTATTGTAGTGTTGGCACCATGGGATCATTGCCACTTGGACCACACAAATGAATAAGCGAGATTTGCGAAGCCTACAAACGCATGCATAAGGCAGTACATACACGTGTCACCTTCTTGTGCCACCTTGGGATATTGGCTAGAGATCCAACCCGTCCATTAGGTGGGCCACACTTATTTGATTCTCTATCATGAAACATAATTCTTGCAACATCAATAGCTGAGAAACAATTTGCAAAAGAAACGGACGGATGGGAAAAAAAATTCTGCAAGTTACTCTTCACCGTCCAATTGCCTAATGATGTAGCATCCCAGACTATGGACGGACCATCTCCATCTCCAGGAAAGTAGACATGTATGTGAGGGCCCACTTGATGGACGGCTTGGATCTCATGCGGTCATGCCGCACATGCGTGTATATGAACTACCTTACGCACTCGTGTGCACTAAACATTGTGCACATGCTGGCTTTAACGGTGGAGATGTGTCGGGTCGGGCCCGGATTTCGGGTCCGGCATGTGTGTGATGATTCAAACCATGAAGTGGACCCCACCATTGACTGCGGAATAAACAAAATCTGATTCGATTGGACAGTGTCAAATAAGAAGTGGGCCCACACGGGATCCTGCGGGTGTCATTTTCGACCGTTGTAGATGAAGGGCTAGACTAGTATGCTAGTCTAGCATCATTTAAAAAAGTGGTGTTGACTCTCCAAAAGCAATCATGGAATAGTAGTAGGACAATCCGGACCGTCCAAACCGCTGAGCCAAAAGTTACTGTAGGATTATCATAACTACAACCATCCCTTTAATTTGTACCATTCACTACTTTACTTTTAACCATTCCTTCGGTGACCATCAAACGGGTGGATAGGATTGCTTGATGAATGAGATTTTACAGAGATGCTGTATTTCACAATGGTCACGCGAGAGTAGGCCCTGTGGTGTGGTCCACTAAAGCCTTCGATTCCCTCCTTTTTGGGATCAAGCCCAAAAATGTTCTTTAATTTCAAAAATCAGGTGTTGATAAATCCACTCCCATTTGAAATCCACTCCATCCATCCATTTTGAAATTAAGATAATTTTAGGGCTTGATCCCAAAAAGACCACACAATAGGAGTGGATTTAAAATTAAGATCATTTTAGGGCTTGATCCCAAATGAGAAATCCACTCCCATTTGATTCTACTCTATGCTTCTGCAAGGTCTTCTCAACCCTTGATTTTTAGGATCCTATCCTATTGTGGTCTTTCAAAACAGATGAACGGAGTGGATTTGTCGTGGACATCTCTGTGGGCCCCACACAGCTCCGAGCACAGAGATATTTCTGTGCCCGGGGTCACAGGCAATCAACTTCCCTCTTAAATGTGCCGCATCTCAGAACTCAACAGCAATTTAGTAATAATGAAATCAGATAGGGGCAAAGTGGTCTTATCATCGTAGCCCGTAGGTTATTATTAGCCACCGATCACGTTTGGGCAAAACCCTATTTCGAGAATTTTAATTTTTCTAACCGTATTTTGAAGGGTAGCTATTTGATACTCTGGCAGAGCATGGTGGCTCATGATCGTGCGCTCAAAATTTGTTTATCTAACACGTATGTGGCTCAAATCTAACCATTCAAACACTGGGACCTACATTAGATTAGCTCACAGTCTAAATAGCTGGAACATTAATGGATATGTACTTATCGAATCTGGACCATCGTAGTTTATCCGTCCATCAGATGTCCATTAAGAAAATAATTTTAGTATGACTGTTGTTTTATAACTCATATAAAGTGGGACCCACGGTTTGGTCCTTTATTTTAATTGTGTGCCACATGTGGAATGTGATTCGTTGAGGCCAGGGAAACACCAAGTTCAATGAGAGCTTGGGACTGGCTAGGGCTCTGAGGGCCCACCGTGATGTATGGACTTTATCCACTCTATACAACCATTTTTTCACATTAGTTTATGAGCCCAAAATTGAGGCTGGTCCAAGGCTCAAGTGGACCACACCACATGAAGCAGAAGTGCTAATGACGACTCATATAGACCTGGATGAAGGAAAAACACAAATATACGACTCATTTGGCCCTTAATAAGTTTTCAACGGTATTCAATTGATTCCCACTGTATTATCCACTTCAGCCTTGGATTTACCTTATTTTTTGGTTTATAACCTAAAATGATATAGAAAAATGGATGGACAGTGTGGATAAAACCATAGATCATGGTGGCTCCTCGGAGGGACAGGCTGGGGTAGAACCCAAACCGCGTCCAGTACCAGACCACGTTCAAAAATGCATTGCTCGGCCCAGCTTCGGTGGGTTGGGTCGGATCCACCGAGGGGTTGGATCACTCACTGTGGGGCCCACCTTGATGTGTTTACATTACATCCACACCGTCCATCCATTTTGACGGATTATTTTAGGACATGGTCTAAAAAATGAAGCAGATTTTAATCCTAGGTGGACTACACAAGAAAAAATGGTGATTGACCATTAAATACTTCTTGTGGGCCACAAAAGTTATCTCAAGCTGAAATTTGTGTATAAGTACCTTCTTTTAGGTCTTTGTGACATTATTAATAGGTTGGATTGCAAATAAATATTTTGATAGCCCCAAGAAGTTTTTAATAGTGGATATTCAATCACCACTTTTTCCTTGTGGCATGATCCACCACGGATTTGGATTTGCTTCATTTGCTAAATGATGCCCTAAAATGTGATATCAAAATGGATGGACGGCATGGATGTAAGGTACACATCACGGTGGCTCCCATAGTCAAGGTTTTACCGAAGCTGCGCGGCCTAGCTAACACCTGGCACTTGGCCCAATTAAATCTCGCTATGTAAAGGTTGCACCGAACTCATGAATCACATGGAACCTGATTTGGTGGAACTAGAATCACAATGAGGCAAGGGAAACAGATGACCTTTTAAGGCCCCAGGAGATTGGATTAGGTCACATATCATTGTCATAGATGAAGTGCCTAAAATGTAGCAATGAGCAGGTTAAGTGGTGTCTGGCCCTGCTAGCCCAGGAAGTCGCCTAGGCGTTTCAATGACGAGTCTCAGGTTCGGGTGCTAAAGAGACACACTAACTCCACTAGTGGGTGGGTGCATTGTGTGATTAATTGAGTGGATGCGTTGCCCACCCAACAGGGTGGGTGCATTGATTGACTAACAAAGAAAAAAAGAGGAGCAGATTAAGTTCCACTCTTATGTTTCGAAACCTAGCCGTTAGTAATTTCATTTGTCTAAGTATATTCATTCTCAACCATATAAAGATAGTATCACAGGAAAAGTTCACAACCATCCATAGGGAATCACACCCGCTCAAGTCTGAAATCAAATGAGGTGCACATAAGAGCTTATACAAATCAAATGTTCAAATCAGCAAAGCAAACAACTACAAATTCTAAAGCAACTAAGACAACTAATCTTTTGCTAGAAGTTGGACCAACTCCTCTGAGACAAGTAGGGCCACGTGTCCTTCACATAAGTAACTAGTACAGGCTCCACATCGGCTGTGTGTCATTTGCCATATTTGCATCTGCATCTAAAATAGTTGAGGAGCGTTAATCGCCATCATAGCGAGGAAGTTAACCCTTTTAAGTTTTTCATTTTAGAAACCATGTAGTGTGGGTGCGTGCATGTGTGCACGGTGTGAGTGCGTGTATATAAAAAAGGGTCAGCTTGAATGAAGGGAAAAAATAAATATCAGCTTGATCCAGAACTTTTGTGGCCCATTAATGATTAATCACCACTGTTTCATATGGTATGGTCCAACTGATAATTGGATCTACTTCATTTTTTATGATAATGCCTTAAAATGATCTGTAAAATAGATGGATATGTGGTTACAAAATAATATATATCAAGGTGTGCCCCATGGTAAGATCCGCACTATCTTAGGTAAGTCCACGGTCTCACCCAATCCGCTCCCAATATGACCATACTCAGACTTAGGGCTATAAATAGTTAGGTTCGGGGCAAGTTTAGTTAAAACTAGACCCGCCCATTTACTAAATGGATTTGGGTCCAAATTTTAGACCCAGACCCTTTCACTAAATGGGCGGGTCTGGGTCGGGTCCAAGTCAACCCATTAGACCCATTTATAAATGGGTTTGGGTTTGGTAGAGGGGGATCTACCCAGACTCATTTATAAATAGGTCGGGTCTAATAGGTCTGGGTTTGGATCTAGTATGCAAGCATTTTTACAAGGCTTAAAACCGGGTTTGGATGGGTTTAGGTTGGATGGGTCCCTTGAAACATAGACCAAACTCGACCACTTACTAAATGGGATCGGGTCGGGTCGAGCCTAATATAAAGGAAACCAGACCCAGACCCATTTAGCAACTGGGTCTATTCTTGGACCTAAATCTGTATCATTTAACAAATGAGTCGGGTCTAAATGAGTTGGATTTGAGTACCCCATCAAGTCCGCTAACCCATTTATAGCCGCTCTAACTGACCTCGTGGGCTAGACCAATGGGAGCCCCTCAATGTTGGGGCCCTCCTATCTTGTTTGTGCCGGTGGATATACACGTACGTTCAAAAGGACTCACGGGTCATGAGAATGGATCAAGGATGTGGCGAGATTTAACTGGGCCACTGGCACAACATTATCTAATATGGCAAGATTTGGTTGGGCCGCATGCAAAGGCATGTAGAGCATATTTAAAAGGAATGCAGCTTTGGTGGGCCCACTCTGATATATGTGGCTTACATCTGAGCCATCCATCTATCTTGAAAGCTCATTTTTGGACATAATAATAAAAATGAAGTATATCCAAATCTTAGGTGGACAACACCACATGAACACAGTGGTGATTGAATATCCACCATTAAAAACTTCTTAGGAGCCACGTGAATGTTTAACATCAATTCCACGAGTGGGACAAGAAAAAAAGAAGAAAAGAGAGTAGAGTACTTAAAAGGACATTTGGAAGGTAGCATTTAATGTGGGCCCACCTTGATGCATCCTGTATCTATGCCATCCATTTGTTTTGTCAGATTTGCAGGGCATGACCACAAAATGAAACTATTTATATCTCCAGTGGACCTACAAGAGATTGTGGTGACTGACGATTAAAATCTTTTTGTGAGATATTTGTTTTTTTTTTTTCCCCCTTCGTTTCAGTTTGTGTGACCTTAGGATGATTGGATGGCAACTAGACATTATGGTGGTCTTAGGAAATTTTTAATTGTAGGGCATTTAAATCACTACTGTTTCATGTGGCGTGGTCCACATGAGAAATGAATGTGCTTCATTTTTGGGTTCATGCTTAAAATGATCTTTACAAAACGGATGGATGGCATAGATATAGATTACACACATCAAGGTGGGCCCCATATTTAGGGCCACACTATCTTGGATGTAGGGCGGGCCATACTTTATCTGCTCATCAAGCTGGACCGATGAGAGCCCTCTATGTCTAGGAGCGGATTAGGTGCAGGCTCTTGCCATGGAGCCCACCTTGATGTATGTATGTTACATCCATCGTGTCTATTTATTTTGCTACATCATTTTAGGGCGTGATCCTAAAAATGAAGGAGGTCCAAATCTTGAATGGACCCGTCCATAAAAAAGGTGGTAATTGACCATTAAAAGGTTTTTGTGTGCCACAAAGGTTTTGGATCAAGCTGATATTTGGCTTTTTCCCTTCATTTAGGTTTGTGTGACCTCACCCATATGTTCGGTGGCAAATAAACATTATAGTGGCCGTAGGAAGTGTGTTAGGGTGGGGCATTTAATTATTGCTATTTCCTACAAATCGGCACCAGTGTTTGGGCTTATGCCTGGCTAAACAAATGGACTGGATGTAAAACACATGTATCAAGGTGGACCATCAGTAAGAGTCGCACCTAATTCACTCTAGCCTCCCACAGCAGGTTTGGGTTAGGTACTACCCTCACCAGGCCGCATGAGGGGATGGACGCCACGCCTATGTGGCGTGTCTTCATTAGCTGACGCAGTGGCCCCTGCACCTCAAGTCTGACGCAGAGCTGTCAGACCCATTACATCCCACTAAGTGGAGCCCATACCACGTAGGCATGTGTCTTGGTGGGGGTATTACCTAATCCGAGGCCTACCAAGGCGGTGCAGCCTTACAATGGGCCCGCCTTGATAGTTGATGTATGTATTAGTCTTACATGTCTGCTCCGTCCAAGCCATTTTAGGTCACGAGCCTAAAGATAATTAGATTCAAATCTAAGGTGGGCCATATACCACAGTAAACAAGAGTGATTGACCATTAATGACCCGCAGAAGTGTTGGATCAAACTGATATTTGTATTTTTCCCCTCATGCAGGTTTATGTGAACTCATCAACAGCTTGGATGGCAAATAAATATTATGGTGGCCCTAAGAAGTTTCTAATGATAACTGTCCAATCACCACTTTCTTATAGTATGGTCCACCTGATAACTAGATCTTCTTGATTTTTTGGATGATACCCTAAAATAATATGGAAAAACGTATGGATGGTTTGGATGCAGAATACACACATAAAGGTGGGGCCCACGTTAAGGGCCGCACCGTTTTGGGTGAGGCCGGGGTCGCACCTAATCCACTCCCAGCTGGAAGAGCGGTAAAATGGGGAAAAGGTGAGTTAAAGGTTGAAGCTGTACTTCGTTGGTATGTAGGTAGAAAGGGGTAAAAAGGAGTAAAAGCAGGGGTAAATAAGGAATGAGCAAAATGGGTTAAAAGATCGGACAGCATTTGATGCAAGATTCGGGTAAAAGTGGAAAATGTTGGAATTTAATGAAGCATATACGTGAAGTCCGCTTTGGTAGTCCGCACGAGTAGGTATTTCTATGCTCTCGAAGGACGCTAGTTTATTTAACTCAACGCTCTGTGGGCCCACTGCAGTGTCCGTGTGGAATCCAGTCCGTTCATCAGTTTTTCTTGATCCTTAAAAAGGGAGATAACTTAAAAATGAGATTGATCAAAGGCTCAAATGGGCCATACCATGGGAAACAGTGTTGGAATGTTAAAGGAAACTCAACGTCAGCGGGCGCGGATTGGGTATACCCCACCCGGAAGTAGGGCTATGTGGGGCCCAATGTGATTCATATGTTTTATCCACTCCGTCCATCTATTTTAATAGATAATTGTAGGACATAATACCAAAAAGAAGACAGAGACAAAGCTCAAGTAGACCACACCACATGAATCAGTGAAGATTGAATTGTTACCGTTAAAAACATTTTAGGGATGTATATTTGCCATCTAAACTGTTCATAATGTCTACGTGCACGTAGACATGTATAAAGTGAAAACATAAATATCAACTTGACCCTAAACTTCTGTGCCCCCCAGAAGCTTTCTACAGTAGGCTTTAAATCACCACTGCTTCATGTGATGTGGTCCACTTGACCCTTTGATCTGCCTCCTTTTTGGGCTAGTGCCCTAAAATAATCTTTCAAAATATATGAACGGCGTGGATAAAACATATAGATAAAGTTGCGGGGCCCACCATTTTTTTTAACGTATAAAATCTACTCCCGCCCTCGATTTCGGCACCTGATCGAAAAAGTCAGTGTGATCCGCAACTAAGGTGGGGCCACATCAAAGGGGGCAATGTGTGGGGCCACCATAACGTATATCTTTCATCAAACCCGGTAGCCAAGAGGAACTCATGAGGATGAAGTGAAAACACAAAAATGAAAGTCTGATTCAATATCAGGCAGGCCACGCCGTGTGAACGTACAAGATTTAGTAGCAGTTTAAAACTTTTCCCAGTAGTGCGGCCATCAGAGCTTTTTCATCGATGTATCTACGGCTAAAATAATAGTTCTCACCTGATGGATAGAGTGGATTTTGATATTAAGATGTTGTGCGCCCCACAGAGCTAGGGTGTTTTGCAGGTGCCCCGCTGTAAGTGCACTCGCAGCCACACACTTACCAGATCTTAAGATCCAAGAGAGTGGATTAGGTGAGACCCCGGCCTCACCCAAGACGGTGCGGCCCTTACCGTGGGTTACCGTGGGGCCCACCTTGATGTATGTATTATGTATCCACGCCGTCCATCCATTTTTCCAGATCATTTTAGGGGTTATACCAAAAAGGAAGCAGATCCCATCATCGGGTTGGACCGTAACATAGGAAACAGTGGTGATTGACCATTAATGGGCCACGAAAGTTTTGGATGAAGCTTATATTTGTTTGCTCCCTTCATGCAAGTTCATGTGACATTATCAACAGATTGGATGGTAAATAAAAACTATGAAAAGATGAAGATACATCTACGAAGTTTTTAACGGTAATCACCACTGCTTTTTATAGCATGGTCTTGGTATGATTCCAAGTGAGGGTAGCTAACACTATAAACCTCCCCTCAAAAGAAAAAAGAAAAAAGAAAAAAGAAAAAAGAAGAAGGATGCAGCCCGGTTTGGACCCATGCAAATTCCACCACACATGGTTGGTGTATGTATTATCCACTATGTATCTATTTTTAGATGATTTTATGTATAATTCCAAAATGTTGAAACTTATAGTAAATAGATGCATAAATAATTGAAATAGCAAATAATTTTGAACTCCACACCTTATCAGATGATGAATACCAAATCAATCTATGGAGCTAGGGGTGAATGTCATCTTTTTTAGATAGATCACGCTTTTCAAATAATTTTGACTAGTGCAAAGGCTCTCGACATGTTGTTCCTAGGATACAATACTTAACGAGCGGACTCTTTTGATGCACACATAGGTTAAAGAAAATCCTAACACTATTAGATCAAACTCGTCCTTCAAATCTCCAATGTGAAAAAGAATAAAATCAGTTTTTTAAAGATAGGCTAGGGTTTTTGTTATTTTCTTGAATAAGAAAACTTTAATTTTATTAGGGAGAATGCGCGACACATCCATTCAAGGGAGGCACTGCCTCACAAAAGTTTTGAATCCAGATGATATTTGTGTTTTCCCTTCATTTAGGTCTATGTGGCCTAAGCAATAGGCTAGATGGAAAATAAACATTACAGTGGACCTTATCAAGTTTTTAATGATGGGTGTTCAATCACTATGGTTTTTTTCGCAGTGCAAGGCCACTTGAGATTTGGATGGACCACATAGATAAAACACACACATCATTGTGTGGTGCCTAGAGCACAGGTCATGTTCTCAGTGCAAGGCATTACCCAAGTCTACACAATGCAAGTCTACTACCCATGTGATTGAGAGGTATTACACGTTAGTGGGTGTTACCCTAACTGTGGAGCCCAATTAGATAAACATTATATATATATATATATATATATATATATATATATATATATATATATATATATATATATATATATATATATGTCCACCACGTCAGTTATCTGTTTTTCCAAAATCATTTTAGGCCGTGATCCCAAAACTCAAGCAAATACAAATCTCAGGAGGACTGAACGACAGGAATCAATGGTAATTGAATGCCCACCGTTAAATAGTACCTAGGCCTATTACAATGTTTATTTGCCATTCAACCTGTTGATAAGGTCAAACAGACCCAGACGAAAGGAAAATACAATGATCAACTTAATAAAAAACCTTTATATGTCCCATGATACAATTTTAATGGTCAATGACCACAATTTCTAATGGTATGGTCCACCTAAGATCTGGATATTCTTAAGTTTTGGGATTGTCCTTAAATGAGATGAGACAACAGATGAATAGTATGGATATAAAATGCTTTCATCAAAGTGGACCCGCTATGATTAGGGTAGCACCCACTAACATGCTACCCTGGGCAACACCTAATCCACTCCCCATGTGATGGAACTACAACGGGCACGGGTGGAAAAGGACTGCATATCACCTTCGCCTTAATCGAGCTATGTCAGTTGTGGCACAAGGTGGTTGAATGGCTGGCTGAGACTGGGACCACTTGTGTACCCATTCAACCAAACAACTTTTAAACCTGCTCTAGGGTAGGGGCGTGGATTGGGGTACTACCCTTGCGGGGACCTAGCTCGAGACTGACAACCATGTCAGGTGCTCGGTGGGGCCACCATGATGTGTATGTTTTATCCACATCATCTATTTATATTGTTGGGTTATTTGATCGCGCGAGCCAAAAATGATGAAGGCAGATCAAAAGACTCAAGTGGACCACACTAAAGGAAGCAGGTATGGGTTGAACACTTACCATTGAAAACTTTCTAGGGCCCACCATGATATTTAGTTTCCATTCAACCTTTCTAATGTCACAAGGACGAGTTTGGATTAGGCACTACCCCCCACTAAGGATGCAGCCGAAGTGATTACATGGCAGGTCAGCATTGATAGAAGGTTGGAGGGCCTGCACTTTGATGTTGGAAGAGTGCTGACAGACTTGTCACGTCAGTAAACAGAGGTGCGGGCACCACCTGCACTCCACCCATATTATCCTGCCACGTACCTTATCCGTCTCTGGCTGCATCTTGGCAGGGGTAATCCATAATCCGAGCTCCACATGGACATGTAAGATGGGAAACATAAATATCAGCTTGAATCAAAACTTCTATGACTTCCCATAAGTTTTCAACGGTAGTATTTCAATCCCCACTGCTCCCTATGGTGTGGTCCACTTTATTCTCCAATCTGCCTATTTTTTTTGGCTCATCTCTTGAAATGATACGTAAAAATAGATGGACAGCGTGGATAAAACATAACAGTGGCTCTTGACCTCTTGACACTGACCGTGGGCTATCTCTGCCAATAGGTGGCCATCTTATCACCTCCTGCCGCGTTAGGCCGGACATAACTCGGTCCAGCTGGGGCAGTACCCAGTTTGCGTCCCTACGGGAATGATGTGGTCGCCAACAAGTGCAATGTCTACATGATGACCGTCCGTTTTGGGGTCTAGATCTACGGTCTGATTAGTCGTCCCGTATATTGTCACTCGGTCTAGGATTCAAGGCAATCTAAGCCGTTGAAATTATTGTGTGGGCTAGGTTCATGCTTGTTGGCCATTCATCGGTCGAAAGTGCGGCCCACCCTATGGTTGGACGAGCTTGAATTTGTGGCCGTCATGGTTCATGTCACACATCTCCATCATAGCGGTGCAGACCACGAAATATTGAATGCTACACGCGCGTTTCTAATCCTGATATTTGAGTCTGATATGGAACAATCCAGACCATTGGTTTCTTGGTCCCACCTTGGACGAACCATACCTCCAATGCCACAAGGACGTGGTTGGATGGTGACCCCAGCAGCAGCCAGCTAGCTGGTGTCAGATGCCCACCATAATGTATGTGTTTTATCCACGCTGTACAAAACCATTTTTCAGCTCATTTTTAGGAAATGATACAAAAAAGATAGGTGGACCACACCATCAGAAATAGTGTTGATTGAATTCCCACCGTTAAAAACTTCTCTGGGCCTACTGTAATGTTTATTTGCTATCCAACCCGTTGATTATTAGGTCACGTAACCCTGCATGAAGGGAAACACAAAAGTCAGCTTGATCGAAAACTTCAAAACTTCTGTGGCCCCCGGTAGTGAAGTTTTCAATGGTAAGAGTTTAATCCCCATCATTTCATGTGTCGTGGTCCACTAGAGGTATGAATCTGCTTCATTTTTGCGTTCATGCCCTTAAAATGAGCTGGAAAAATGGATGGACGGTGTGGATAAAACACATACATCATGGTGGGTCCCACAGGTGTTGGAGTCATCAGCCAACCTGGGGTCACCCACATTGCATAAGAGAGAGAGATAGCAAAATGCAGGTGGGTCCCACCGCTGACAGGTCATAGACGGTCCTTAACTTCGGTAGATGAGCTTGAAATGTAAATAGATTTTATTCGCCCACTGGCCGAACGGCCCAGATCTCTTGTGGCCACTAGTGGACTATGAATACAGTATAGCTCGCGGACTACGAAGTTGGGCCTCGTGGTTTTGTATCGGTGGAGAGAGGCGTACTTCATTTCAGAAATCCAGTAGTCGCAGTGCACAGTAGCTGGACCGCAGCAGAGCAGCAGCCCCCTACCCCTGCCAAAGGAGACAATACGGTAGAACCGGTACAACCGGAGTATGGTACACACGATCTCCCGTGACCACACCTCTGAGTGTGATCCATCAATCCTGTCCGTACATATACTGTTCCCCTATCATGGTAGCTGACCTTATAAAATTCACTTATATTGGATGATCCTAACCATCCAAGCACTGGTCTTCAAGTCAGGGTGAAACAATGATTTCCGGATCACGAGAGAACACTAGATGGAGGTTTGAGATTGATCCACGTACGCCCTCTTTAAAAAATTAAATTAAAGACGGCTTTTCCTAAAATAAGAATTAAAAAAGAAAAGATAAGTGTGTGATTTGATAGTCTGCTAGCCTAACACACTTGATACTCAGGCACTAAAAATTATACACGTGGCACATATTAATTTAAATCAAACCGACTAAATTGTAGAATCTATTGTAGCTAATCCACAGTCTAAAAAATCAAATTGATGGAACAATCTGACCTCTGATTCATGGACACTTTTTCGTTGAACCAGGACCGTTGGTTTTTTCTTTTTTTTAAACCCTCCAATGAATATCCACCAATCCTAGCGTTACTTTTGGGTAATGATATATCTAAAATGGGACCATAAATTGGACAGTTTAATCATCACCCGAATGCCACGTATGCAATTCCTGTATAATTCCTAAGTGCCCGAGTATCATCCATCACACTGCGCCAGAGTATTAAAAGTTGTTCTTAAAATAAAATCCCAACTCAAACCTCTCCATCCGTTCCCTCCATTTCCTCTCTCTCACTCTCTCTCTCTGGATTTGCTAACCTCAACACACCTGACATTTGCCTTTTTCCATTTCTGCCCTTGGCTGCATTTTTCTGCACTCTGCCTGCATTGCATGAGAGGTGTGAGCTTGATTTTCAAGTCTTTCTGAGATACAAAGAGAATGAGAGATGGGTTTTGAGGATAGGATATCTGGGTTTCTCTCATTTCTCCATTTTCAGAGCTGGGTTTTGGGTTAGAGAGAGAGAGAGAGAGAGAGAGAGAGAGAAGCAGGGGTATTTTTGGAATATTTTTTTTTGTTGGGGTGTGATGTGGGAGAGAGGAGGCTCTCTTGGTGGAGAGAGCCTGATGAGGAGGTGGAAAGAGAAGGTTTTGCTTCACTTCTGAAAGAGATAGAGAGAGATTTGTCTCTTTTTTTTTTTTCCTTTCCCAAGGGCTCTTTTTCTGGGGTTTTCCATCTTTTGATTTTTTGCTCCTTTTTTATTTTTATTTTGGGCTGTTTTAGGGGGGTTTTTGGAGGATTTAGGAGGTGGGTTTTGGGTTTTTTGGGGTTGTCTTCCTTTTTTAGTTTTTTTTTTTTTTTTTTTCCAACCTGGGTGTTTGTGGGGTTTTGTTTTTAGGATTTTTTTAGAGGATTTGGGAGGTGGGTTTTTCTGGGATCTTGGTTTTGTTCTTTTTTTTTTTTTTTTTTTTTTTGTCTGGGATTTGTAGGGTTTAGGAGGATTTGGTAATTGGGCTTTTATTTTTACTCTGTTTTTGTTTTTTTCTTCTTTTTTAAAAAAAATTGGGCATTTTTAGGGTTTATAGTTTCCTAGTTTATATTTCTATGCTTTTTTTTTTTTTTCATTTTTGTCTGTTTTAAGGGATTTTGGGAGGTGGGTTTTTTCTGGTTTCTTAGAGTTCCTCTGTTTTCAGGATCTTTTTGTAGATTTCAAGGGCTGTTCTAGGGTTTTCCAGGTTATTTTCTAAGGGTGTTTGTGAATTTTTTTTAGGGGGGAAAGGTGGAGTGTTTTGGGGATATCTAGGGCAGTTTTTGAGGGTTCATAAGCTGTTTTCACGTCTTTTTAGAAGTTTTTGAGGGGAGAAGGGAGGTGGGTTTTGGGGATTTGTAGGGCTTGGATTTGGGGAAATATTTCAAGGGCTTGTGGAGATGGCGCTTTCGGTGCACAAGGATTCATCAAAGCTGATGGATTCAGGCAAGTACGTGCGGTATACACCGGAGCAGGTGGAGGCATTGGAGCGGGTTTATACGGAGTGCCCGAAACCGAGCTCGATGCGCCGGCAGCAGCTCATAAGGGAATGCCCGATCCTGTCGAATATAGAGCCAAAGCAGATCAAGGTCTGGTTTCAGAATCGAAGGTAAGAAAAATTTCTTCTTTTCCATTTTTCTCTTTTAATTTATTTGGACTTTTCTTTTTTCCTTTTCGCATGTGTTCTGGTCTTGGAGAATTGGATTTTGGTGATATTTCATGGTCTCTGTGCAGAATGTGGGCTATGATGAAAGTGGCTTTTTTATTAGATTTGTCATTGTTGAATTTTCATTAGAAGAGAAGTTCATGGGATTTTTTTTTTGAGAAATTCCTTTGGGTTGTCGTTGTTATTTTTTTATTTTTATTTTTGGTGTTTTGGTTGAGAAATGAATGTGAAACAAACCATTTGGATGGTGATTTTTTTCTTGTTTCTTATATAAATCTTCTTTATGATAGATAGTTGTGTTTGGTGGTATTGGGTGGTATTGATTGGACAATACAACTTTCTGATTTATAGGACATTTAAAAAGGAAATTGACAATGCCAAGCACTGAACTGGAAAAGGAAAGCACCCACCTGGCATCGATACATGCGATTTTCAGATGTTGGTCCATCCACATTGGGACCCACCTGCCAGACGGTCCGGATCATTGATTTATATGCCTTGTGTTCAATTAGAGTGCAATTGACACAGTCGGATGTGCCCTTCTTAGTTTCTATAATTTCCACCCTCCGTATTATGATTGGAGAACTTAATCTCTTAAGTTACAAACATGCTGTTTATCAAATCCAGTTTCAACCAATTTCTATTTCTGTCCAATTGAAATGTATTCCTGGCAAATTTAGGCAAATGCAATTTGCCGTTGGTAGATCTGGTTCCCTCCCTTTTTTCCCCTTAATTTTTGTGATTTCATTGTATAGATGCCGCGAGAAGCAAAGGAAGGAAGCTTCTCGCCTCCAGACGGTAAACAGGAAGCTGACTGCCATGAACAAGCTGCTGATGGAAGAAAATGACCGCCTGCAGAAGCAGGTCTCACAGCTGGTGTACGAGAATGGTTATATGAAGCAACAGATACACAATGTAAGACCTGTCTTTTGTGAATCCTGCTGCCGGGTTATTCCAGAGGAATTCTATTCTTGTTTTCCACCCTTGGTTTCTGAAATCTTGCAAAATGAAGTTGAGAGCTGCTTCGGTGAGTCGCACGAGGTTGAAGAGGTGAATCCTGGAACATGTGCCAATGTGTTATAAATGTGAGAATTGGGCCATTCAAGTGGGGCTGACTGGGTAGTGGGAACATCCCTGGGCTGTTAATTGGGGCAATCAACTCATCAGGTGGGCCGTCCTCATATGAGGGAAATGGACCTTTAGGAAGAAAATCACCTGACAATTTATATTCAACACTTGCATGTGACCTACCTGATGATTCGACCAGCCTGGATTTGGTACAGGAAGTGTGTTCACATTCGGCCCAGTCTGGTACATGGCCCAGGTTACTCGTGCCACGTGTCATGCCTGCTGTGATTCACCTCTCTCCTAGCAAGATTCGCTGTAGCTCTCTAATGAAGTTTTGCCTCCTCACCTTAGCATTCTAAAATTTTCTTTCCAAACTATCAAGAGCTTAAATTCTTTTGCCTTTAGCCCAATCTTATCAGGGATGTGTTTGGGGCGGAAGGCTGTTTTGCAAACTGACATTCCATGACCAACATTGTTATTTGAGAATGGAGAAGCTTGAAACTAATAGCCCCAGCTTCGTGCAGGTTGTCTTCCATGCAAAGCCCCAAACACACTTAAAACTAAGTCACCCAACTGGTATAAGCAGATGCCCATTTGGGGGTACATCCAAACACACCCCAATCTGCATTTTGAGCCAAGGAATATGTTTGCACTGTCTTTATAGAAAAGATACAGTTAAAGTAATATTACAGTATATGGCTGTTTATTTCAGTAAAAGTTCTATTACAGGTATATGGCTGTTTATTTTTCAGCTTGTTTCAATCATAGATCATGACTGGTTATTAAATAGCCTTATTAACATAAAAAATAACTAACCAAGTTGAGTTGTGTTCTTCAGGTATCTGTTGCGACCACAGACACCAGCTGCGAGTCTGTGGTCACTAGTGGTCAGCACCAACAAAACCCAACACAGCATTCACAGAGGGATGCTAACAACCCAGCTGGGTAAAGACATTGGCCATCTTAGTTACTTGTTTCACTGCAATTCAGTAATTGAGGTTCTTATCTAATTTCTTGTCTCTAGCCACTCATGAAACTAATTGTTTTGGTTCTTCTGATAGGCTCCTTGCAATTGCTGAGGAGACCCTGGCAGAGTTCCTTTCCAAGGCGACCGGAACTGCTGTCGACTGGGTCCAGATGCTTGGGATGAAGGTACAATTGAAGATGCTCCACAGCCGATTTTTGAGGCTCAGGCTGCCTCTAGGATGGGCGTCAGTTGGCCTCACCACATGTACTGTGGCCAGAAAATGAGGCCACTCTGATCATTAGGAGGATCACTTGAGCATGTCAAATGTGGATTGGTCATTCCATATTACTCGTCCCTATTTGTAGATATGGGACCAGCCTGATTTCTGGCCTGGCCTGCTTTTCAGTGCTCATTACCCACATGGTGGGGCCCACTGAATGAATAACCTGGATTTGTACATGTTCTGTTAGTCATAATGTTCCTCGTATTTTCTTGAACCGGATTTGGGAACTAAGTTATCATTGGGTCTTTTGCAGCCTGGTCCGGATTCTATTGGAATCGTTGCTGTTTCCCACAATTGTAGTGGTGTTGCAGCCCGAGCCTGTGGTCTTGTGAGTTTAGAACCCACAAAGGTAAGAGAGCTTTTCCTAAACTCGCCTTCAGTTGGCAGATCATTGTAGGCACGGTGTAAGATGCACAAAACCCGCAGGTCGCAGAAATCCTCAAAGATCGCCCATCTTGGTACCGCGATTGCCGTTGCCTTGAGGTGGTGAATGTACTCCCAACCGGAAACGGAGGGACCTTGGAGCTTATTTACATGCAGGTTTGTGCTTGTCTTACTCCAACCATTATTGACACTGGTTCATCCTCATGGAAATGTTTAGTTTCTAAGCCTGCTTCTTGTTACTCTATTTTATCAGACTTATGCACCTACTACATTGGCGTCCGCACGCGACTTTTGGACGCTGAGATACTCTACAGGGTTAGAAGATGGCAGTCTTGTGGTATATTATTCAACAACCCTTACTCCTTATGTTTCATTGTGTGAGGAATTAAATCATTTTTTGGAGTACAGCCCACGCCTGATTGGAATAGAGTCTTAATGTCCCTAACCAAGTTGACTTGGTTTGGCGAGTTTTCATTTGTCATATTAGGACTGGTGCTCAGCATACCGGGTTGCTTGAGGTTGAGGGCCTGTTTTTCTGGGTGGCAAAAATCTTGACCGTGGATGTTATGCCTGAAATGAGAGGCGTCCTTAAAAAAAACCTGGAAGGAGAGTAATGTGAAAAAGAATTTTTTTTATTTTTATTGCAATCATCATTGGACATGGGCAGGAGTCACTGTATTGTTTGGAGTTTGGGATTTTAAAATTCTTTTTTGTTTCCTAGCCCGCCTGAAATGTTTTGGATAGAAATATGCTATCCGATTGCCCAGAACAGCTCCCATCGAAACTGGTTCTAGAATTAGCGAGTCTCATGAAATAATGGTATAAATTGCTTGGCATGTAATTTCTGTCCAGAGTCTCATTTGGGAACTTGTAAGGATTGTTTCTTTCGAGCTGCATGAATCATGATTGGTATGAGAGAGGATCTTTCATAGTGTGGAAATAATATGTTTTGTAGGTTTGTGAGAGGTCGTTGACGCCAACTACTGGCGGCCCAGCCGGGCCCGCTGCTCCGAATTTTGTAAGAGCTGAGATGCTTCCCAGTGGTTATCTGATCCGTCCATGTGAGGGTGGTGGCTCGATCATTCACATCGTCGATCATGTTGATTTAGATGTAAGTGTACCCATGATCTTCAAGTGCCTGCCTATGTCATATTCGCTTTTAAATGGCTGTTTATTCTGGTTTCCTGGTTGTGTTTTTAGGCATGGAGTGTGCCTGAGGTGCTGCGACCATTGTATGAATCATCAAAGATTGTAGCTCAGAAAATGACAATTGCTGTAAGTATTCGTTAGCTAAACACATGAATGGCAGTGTTGATTTGTTTCTCATGTTTCTTATGAGATTGAAATATATGGAGTTCTTTTCTACCCAGGCACTGCGCCACATAAGGCAAATTGCACAAGAGACAAGTGGTGAAATTGTGTATGGTGGGGGCCGCCAGCCTGCAGTGCTACGGACTTTTAGCCAGAGGTTAAGCAGGTAATTGTCTGCAGTGGAGAAATACGGTGGCTACACTGATTAGGATTTTGAATGCATCTCCCGTTGTGGTGTACCAGTGGGATCATGGTGGGTGCTGCCATATCCTTCGTGGCCCAATAATCATGATGATCTAGTCATCAGATGGGCTACATGGGTTTGAAAATATAGACAGCTAGAAAAGGAACCTGTGGGGGGAATAGCAGCGAGTAGCCATTAGCAGGGCTCCTCCGTCGTACTTATCGTATCCCTCTCACTGCCATTACATGGAAATCTGTTGCAGGGGATTCAATGATGCTGTGAATGGATTTGCGGATGATGGATGGTCTTTGATGGGTAGTGATGGTGTGGAGGATGTAACAATTGCTGTAAACTCTTCGCCGAGCAAGCTTCTCGGTTCACCAATGCTTTCTGCGCTGGGAGGCGGTGTGCTATGTGCAAAGGCATCCATGCTTCTCCAGGTAAGCTTCCACAACCCAAAAGCAAGATAATACCTCGTACATAATCTGCTTCAAATAAGTAACCATGAAAATAACAGTCAATCGCACACATTGGCTTTGTTTGGACAGCATATTGCTGAAATTGGGATTTTTGGGATGTTCTGCACAAGTACAAAATGCAAAAAATCAGTAGAAAAACCTCACTGACCAGACAAATGTTTACCATCTGATCAGTGACTTTAATCAAAGGATGGTAGAAATGGGAAAAGTTCCAATTACATGCTTTATCTTCCAATCCTTGTGATTTGACAGTGGTCCATGGTGGTACCTATCCGATAAATTATCTGGATTGTTGACCATTGTGCAATGTGCCCAACTTCAACCCAGTGCATCGAGTGAAGGAATTAATGAGCTGCGCCTTTGGATTTTAGATTTCCCCTTATGTAAATGTTTTGCATTTTGCACCAAATATCATGAATTTTTGCACCAAATATCAATCATGAAATATCATGTTTTTTTGCACAAGATAAGACTGATTTGATCATGAAAAACCATGATATTTGGTGCAACCAAACATACCCTAAAACAAGGCTTCTTTCGTGATACCCCCATGTTGCTAGTGTTCGAAGATTGTCTCTAAGAAGGGTTTCTTTTTCAGAATTGGTGTGGTTTTTTTCATAGATCCTTGGTTGAACTGGTTCTGTGTAGTGTATAGAATGTGCCCCCCCCCTGCATTACTCGTCCGATTTCTGAGGGAGCATCGTCAACCAAACATACCCTAAAACAAGGCTTCTTTCGTGATACCCCCATGTTGCTAGTGTTCGAAGATTGTCTCTAAGAAGGGTTTCTTTTTCAGAATTGGTGTGGTTTTTTCATAGATCCTTGGTTGAACTGGTTCTGTGTGGTGTATAGAATGTGCCCCCTGCATTACTCGTCCGATTTCTGAGGGAGCATCGTCAACCAAACATACCCTAAAACAAGGCTTCTTTCGTGATACCCCCATGTTGCTAGTGTTCGAAGATTGTCTCTAAGAAGGGTTTCTTTTTCAGAATTGGTGTGGTTTTTTCATAGATCCTTGGTTGAACTGGTTCTGTGTGGTGTATAGAATGTGAATGTGCCCCCTGCATTACTCGTCCGATTTCTGAGGGAGCATCGTCAACCAAACATACCCTAAAACAAGGCTTCTTTCGTGATACCCCCATGTTGCTAGTGTTCGAAGATTGTCTCTAAGAAGGGTTTCTTTTTCAGAATTGGTGTGGTTTTTTCATAGATCCTTGGTTGAACTGGTTCTGTTTGGTGTATAGAATGTGCCCCCTGCATTACTCGTCCGATTTCTGAGGGAGCATCGTTCTGAATGGGCTGACTCTGGCATTGATGCTTATTCCGCTGCATCCCTGAAAGCTAGTCCGTACGCAGTTCCTTGTGTGAGATCCGGTGGTCTTCCGGGTAGTCAGGTCATTCTACCTCTTGCCCAGACTGTGGAACATGAAGAGGTAAATCAATGTGATTGACGCATCAAAATGTGATTGGCAAGCGCCCTGATGAGCCAAAGCATGGCAGGCGTGCAGATTCACGCTTTTCATCAGGTGGGTCCCATGATGAATATTCCCCTAGCCCAGAAGCTGTTATGGTCCACTCTTTAGGTGGGCCACACATGTACGGAGGAATGGATGTAACACATTCAGCATATGTGCATGGTTCATTTGCTTGGAAGCCAACTGATTTTTTGGGGCAGGGCACATTCACCATGGGCCCACCTGATCAACTACCCAGATTCCGTATGCATTTGCAGGCAGGCTCTTGCAAGTAACAACTATATTGGCTTCTTTCCACAGTTTCTCTTAAAGCTAAAATAGTTACTTCCTCTTCCCTTGAACTACAGATGCTGGAGGTGATTAGGCTCGAAGGGAATGGATTTGCCCAAGATGATGCTGTTTTATCTAGAGACATGTATTTATTGCAGGTGGGTCTATTTTAGCTACAGATCTGTCTTCATGTTGTCAACCTTTCTGGGACGATTTTTCTGTGGACGCCCTTATCTTGATGTTTATTCATGGTGGCAGCTCTGCAGCGGAATAGATGAAAATGCAGTCGGAGCATGCGCCCAGCTCGTCTTTGCACCGATTGATGAGTCCTTTGCTGATGATGCCCCATTGGTGCCGTCCGGTTTCCGCGTCATACCATTGGATCCTAAAACAGTGGGTTACATATCTGAACGCCTATAGTTTCACTTTGGGAATGATATTTCCACCCCCTCAAATTGATAGTTCCATCCTATAACAGTGATTTGGTTATTATGGGTGGAAATATCAAATATCATTCTCCTTTTCATTCTTTTTCGGTGCCATGAACAGATGGGTGCCTCTATTTTGTTTCTGACTTGAGTTGTATGATTGTGGCCGTCAATTTGTTCAGCAGGATGGGCCTGTGACGACTCGGACACTAGATCTTGCATCTGCGCTCGAAGGACCAGGTGTAGCACGCTCAGCTGGTGAAACGGCAGCAAATACATATAACCTGAGATCGGTTCTGACGATTGCTTTCCAGTTCACATATGAGAACCACCTCCGTGACAATGTGGCGGCAATGGCCCGCCAGTATGTGCGGAGCGTCGTGGGGTCAGTACAGCGGGTTGCAATGGCGATTGCACCCTCGAGGCTTGGCTCGCACATGGGGCCCAAACCGCCGCCTGGGACCCCCGAAGCTCTTACCTTGGCACGATGGATTTGTCGGAGCTACAGGTCTGTCCACAATCACATCTACAGCCTGCAACGAAAGCACAGGAATGGTAGCTTACTAGATTGTTGTTTGTCTGCCCTCTTGTTTTTCAGGTTCCATACTGGTGTAGAGCTCCTTCGTGCTGACACCCAGACAGGCGATTCTGTGTTGCGGCTCCTGTGGCACCATTCCGATGCAATCATGTGCTGTTTGTTGAAGGCAAATGTAAGTCTGCATCTTTCTTTCTTCAGTTTTATTTGTTTTTCGCCTTTGTTGATGAATTTCCCAATCAGATGATCCAAGCCATCTAGTCGGTGGCCGGCACTTGGACAGTTATGGAAAGTGGTCCATGTTTGATGGGTGAGATTTATGGGGTACCTTCAGCCCAACCGTGGAGAATGCCCCACCATCTTCCCCAATCAGATAATCAAAGCCATCTAGTCGGTCACCACCGGCAATTGGACATTTACAGATGGTGGCCATGTTTGACTGGTGAGATTTTTTGGGGTTCCTTTGACCCGTCTGGACAATGCCTCATCATCTTCCCCAATCAGATGATCCCAGCCATAATCTAGTTGGTGGCCGGCACTTGGGCAGATAGAGAGAGTGGTCCACATTTTATGGGTGAGATTTTTTTGGCACCTCCGAACCACTGTGGTGGCCTCACATGGATGGTCAGTTTTGTTGGGCCGAACAATTTAATTGATCTGACTAGCATATTTCCGTATGTGTATTCATGCACCGATTGTTTTATCTGATGGTAAAAACTTTGCAGGCATCACCCTTCTTCACCTTCGCAAACCAAGCAGGGCTTGACATGCTGGAGACGACGCTCGTTGCTCTACAAGACATAATGCTTGATAAGATTCTCGACGAGAGCGGCCGGAAGACTTTGTGCTCTGAATTCTCCAAGATCATGCAACAGGCAAGTAAAACAAAATGTAGAAATGTGAAGGCTACTCTTGTGTGCAAGATCTGCCTAGCTCATATGGTGGTGTTCCATGCTGATTGTGTCGTGATCCAAATGTCGGGCCCATCTAATCTTAAAGTGGGCCGCACTGCATGCATGCCTACGAAAAAAATGGACGGTTAAAAGGATTGATTGCCCCAGATACAAAGGAAGACTTGTGGTCCACTAGATGATTGGACTGGCGTTTCTTTTTGGCTGTGGCACATCCATGCTGGGTCGCACCAGAATGGCTAGAATTTTGCATATGCATGCATGAATGGCCCATCCGGGTGTTCAAATTCCTACTATGGAGTTTGCCAAAGATCACACTACAGGCAAGTAAAACAAAATAGATTCAAGGCATTGCGTTGCCGTAGAAATGTGAGGCAAGATCTGATCTGTCTGGTGCATCTGGTGTGTTCCACACCGATTGTGTCGTGGTCCAAAAGTTGGGCTGATCCAATTATAAGGTGGGCTGCATGCATGCCTATGAAAAGACGGACAGTTAAAAGGATTGATTGCCCCACATACACAGTTAGACTTATGGCCCACTTGATGACTGGATTGGCTTGTCATTTGGGCTGCGGCTCATCGATGCTGGGCCCCACGTGACGAATGGTGTGGATTTTCCATAAAAATACATAAATAGCCCATTTGGGGGTTCAAATTCCTTCTGTGGTAGCTCTTTTCATACTTCCCTTGCTATAGTTAAGGTTTTTTTTTTTTTTTTTCTTTTCCTGCAGGGCTTTGCATATCTACCAGCTGGAGTATGCGTATCGAGCATGGGCAGGCCGGTTTCTTACGAGCAAGCGATCGCATGGAAGGTCTTAAACGAAGAGGACTCCCATCACTGCCTGGCTTTCATGTTCATTAACTGGTCTTTCCTTTGAACACACTCTCTCTCTCTCTCTCTCTCTCTCTCTCTCTCTCTCTCGTCGATTCATTCACAGAAGAAAGAAAAGAAAAAACAACCCAAAGAACTCGTATTTTAATTTCAGGAGGAAACCAAATGCAGTTCTAATCTAATACTTGCATATTTTGCTTGGTGTGGATTTTCTCAAGTCTATTGTTTTGTTATCTTTCAAGAACTAGGGTGGCGTTTGGATGCGTCATTGAGTTGAATTGTGATAGTTTGTTTACCATGGGAGGAAATGGCCAGATTGTGGTCATAAAAACTTTGATACTCTGGTGGAGAGTGTGATGGATGATCACTTAAATTGAACCATCGGAGTTATGGGTCCCAGTTTAGATGCATCACGGACAAAAAAATAGGCCTATTTGATGACCATCGGATTGGTGGACAGTTAGAAATGGATATATCCAATGGTCTTATTTCAACAAACTTGTGTCCATGAATCTGAATTTTAGATTTACTGCTGACAGTGGCTTCTATAATTGAAGTTGGGATGAGTTGATGTGTGTTGGCTTCAATTTCTGATAGCCCGTGTATCAAGTGTCATACGCTCCTGAGTATCAAATTATTCCCGATTGTGAATTGCCTTGGTAATGGTGCATCCAAACGCTGCCAAAATGTTTGTGATTTCTTCCCTGCTACTGTCCTCCCAAACCAGGGAAATGCAGCACATGTGATCTGGGGACGCTTCATCCACAACGGCTGTGTGATTTGGACGGTCCTGATTGATGTCTCCACAACCATGGGCCCAATGGATGAAGTCCATCGTGGACTGTTCATTCTGTGGACCCAAGTTGGAGGACAGTAATATTTATGCCCTTAGGTCCATTGTTTGGCCAGCCCAAGATGGATGGGGGCAATGTGGCTGATTGGATGGATGATGCGGACTGCATCTGATGGGCCCTGCTGTGGATGGTGGATCCTGTAAGTTCTACAGTCAGTTGGACAGTCTTGTCTATTCAAATTTTGGGTCAATCCATCGGTGTGGTTTTTTGAGGTGACAATGGATTGTATGGCTCACCTGATGAACATTATGATTCTCAAGTGATTTGGCACGGCTTGGATGGGCTACAGATGTTTGTGTATTTTTTTATGAGATCTGCGGTTCATCTGGTCTGTACTTTATGTGGTGGTCTGGAGATCAGGATGGTCCAGTCATCAGGTGGGTCAGGCACGTTGAATACGGAGTGATTGACATTTTGTGCATGGCCCAGTTATGTTCGGAAGTCATTATTTTCTTGCCCAGGTACGAACAAGTGGGGTTCACTGATGAGTTGCCTGGCTCTCAAATGTGCCACATTAGCATGTGTGGCATCGTGTGGATTGTGGGCCCACTGGGATGTATATGTTTTATATCCACACCATCCATCCGTTTTGGCAGCTTTTTTCAGGGCATGGGCCATAAAATTAAGCGAATCCAAATATCAGGTGGACCTCACAGTAAGAAACAGTGGTGATTGAGCACCCACCGTTAAAAACTTCTCCTGGGCCACAAAAGTTGATGTTACAATCCCAATGTTTAAAGTGTATCTTAAAGCTAATGTCCTCGCGCTTTTGGCGCAGTTAGGGCTGCATGGTTCGGTCGGTTCAGTTTTGAGGTGGCAATGCCCAACCGAACTGATTCAGTCAGCTTTGAATATTTAACAACCGACTGACTATTTAACAACCCAACTAAACTGATGAAGCCTCACAAACCGAACTATACCATATAAATTATGGTTGGTTTGGTTTGGGCCTTAGCCCAATGGGGCCCAAAATGGTGCCTAATGTAACAACTTAGTGGGTGTTACCTTTATCATCTGGGGCCCACCTTGATGAAGTTTTTGTGTATCAAGGCCGCCCATTCCTTTTATTAGATAATTTCATGACCAGGTTCAAAAAATTAAGAAGATCCAAATATTTGATGATCCACACCAATGTAAAAACTGGTGAATGACAATTAAAACTTTTTATAATTATAGGCTACAAATGTTTTGGATCAAGCTGAAAGTGAAATTTGACTTTTCCCTTCATCCAGGTCTGTTTGACCTTATCAACGGGTTGGATGGTAAATACACATTGCAAATCTTCTTCAAGTGGGCCCTGTGACATTTTTAATGGCAAGCACTCAATCAACACGGTTTCTTGTGGGGTGGTTCACTTGAGATTTGAGTATGATTAATTTATAGGAACACATCCTAAAATGACGTGGATATATAAGATATTATGAAGGTGGGCCATATGGTAGGGGTAACATATACATAATAAATATAATTTAAATATATATATTCAGTTCGGTTCGGTTGAAAATAACTTCTAATTTTTAGAAACCGACAGGTGAGCTGACATTCTTGGTTTTTAATATAAAAACCGACTTGACCCGAAATGGAATGGAAAATTGATCAATTCGGTCTGATTTGACCGATTTTATAAATAAAGTCATTTTTTGAACATCCCTAGTGGTTAGGTTCTTAACAATTGATATAAGAGCTAATATCATCAACAAAGCATGATAAAATAACTTTTGATGTAGGTTGGATGACAAATAAACATTGTGGAGAATGGTAGGTGCATTCAATCATCACTCTTTCATGTGGTGTGGTCCACTGGAGATTGGATGTACATCATTTCTGTGCTCATGTCCTAAAATGAGTTGGGAAAACATACAACACATAGATCATAGTGGGCTCCACAGTCAAGGATTAACTGTCCTTGGTGGTTCTCTGGATCCACTGAATCCAATTTGGATGTGACCCATATATAGTGGAACATTTTAGATGAATAGTGGGGATCATCACATTGTTGACACTCGACCTATCACAGATAGATCCAACAAGCAGGATGCTGCCACATGTTGCACACTTATAAGAGGCAAAGAAAGGTATTGGACAGTTTGGAAGGAGATCGTGAAGATCCTGACACCTGTCTCCAGTAGACACGTATCATGCTAAGAAGACCAGGATGTTCAAAGACATATATAATTGAAACCATAGAAGTGATCATCCTCTCTACGATAAGTGACTATAAGCTGCACATACGCCAAACACCTAAAGAGCATGCATAACTTAGCACAAGGGTTAGATGGTGATATATAATGACACAAGTTTGGCTTCAATTGGTCATATACACTGAGTCACTGACTGATTGCCGAGTGATGCAACAAGAGAAGAAAGCCATCTTAAAATAGAAATATGACCATGCAAGACATGAGAAAGTCTGTCTTTAAATAAAAATATAACCATACATGACAACGTATTGGTTAGCTCGTCCCATATTAGAATAGAAGCATACTGAGCTAATGCCGCTAACTTAATAGAACGTGCTGATGGATCATATGTAAAATCACTGTCTAACTCAAGTTTATAAAAGCACATAGAAAGAAGAACTCTAGATCCTTGCCAATCCAATCAAATTAAACAATTCTTTTCAACTCAACGGTGGCCATCAATCTTTCATCCCACATGGACACTTATCTTAGCATAGCTTAGCTTACTTTGGCATCTCCACTTTTTCCTAGTATCATGCTGCAGTAAGTTTGAATTGATTAGCAAAGCTTAGTTCAGTTCTCCATTTCTGCTAGCGCATCATTGGAGCAAGTTGGAGTTAATTTAGTTAAATATCCACGACCTCATCGTTAGATCCTCAAACTCCCTAAATTCTTACTAAGTGATTCCTCAGTCACATCTTATTGACCAAACCATGAATTTCTCATGATCACCCATGTCCAAAATACTATCCAGTCCATGGCCATCTCACACTGCTCGAACAACCATCGGTAATTCATTCTGCTTAAACAACCATCGGTAATTCATTCTACTTAAAATTTATTTGCCAATGGTACTGCATTTACATTTTGACTAGTAAAATCAACATTTGGCCTTTAATTTCCTATTTTCTCTTTCTAGGTTATTTTTGTTGATGATTGCGACCAAGCTATCATCTTTGTGATAAAAGTTATTGTTTTCAAGATGAAAAGAACTCTTTTGAAGGCCTCTCTCATTCATCAATCATATATTTTTTTTATCCATCTATAGTTGACTAATTATGCCAATTTTCATAAATCTGGTGACAATGTAGCTATTTCAGCACATGAGGTCACAATGCATTCGGCTTGATTTAAGCTAAATATGACTTTGACATATGCACAACTATATATGCGGTCACATGTATAAATAAAATACCAACACCTATGTTTGCAAAAGATGAGTTTCATAACATTAAGATTGGGTTCGCAAGCTAATGTAATAAACTAATGGCCAACTTTTTGTAATCAATTGACCACACCATGTATACTATACACGTAATCGAAATCGAGTTATTGACTAAAAATATAAGCCTTTATTTTTAGCTCATTTCTTCACCTAATGATAAAAAAGGTAGTTTGCATTTAAATTCCTTTTCACTTTTGACTAACATATCCCTTAAATTATTTAAAATGACAATTTAACACTACATTTTCAGAGCTTATTTTTTAGTCTATCGAATGATGTGTTAGCATGAAAAAAATAAAATATTATTTAGCATTTGTTTTGATTAGGAATTACCATAATTATGTAAATGAAAAGTGTCATGATTATAACTTGTCCATCGTGAAACCAAATGTGACAAATGTTTCAAATGCAAATATCTTTCCGGGCATGTAAATGAATTTATGATCATTGCACTTTTGAATTGAAATTTAATTATTTATCATTAAAAATAATAAAAAAGTGTCATTGTTACAATTTACTATTGATAAATCTACGAAAGCAACCTTCCATCAAACGTAGATGTTTTAGAAAAATAAGTAAATGAATTTGTATTAATTCCACTTTTTATTATATTATTGCATAGATCTTCATCCAGACAACCCCCTACTGAAGTACATGAAGGTGTCATTTGTCTTTCAATAATAATAAAAACAAGGGTGTTATACGAAATATTGTTGGGAAACCCGGCAGCGGAAGCGGAACTCTAAACGCATGAAGCAACGTGAAATCAAACAAGTAAACAAGATGCAATCAATCACACACAAGCACTCACCACAAGAGACTCCGAATTTTACGTGGAAAAACCTCTTAACGGGTAAAAAATCACGGCACAAAGTGATTCACTATGAATATTAGAAGATTACAGACATTAACAGCCCACTAGCAAAGAAAAACAGAGAAAACTCCAAGTTTTCTCTTACACACACCTCTCCCCTCTTCCTAGTACGAATAGGAAACGTTAAACACATTAGGATACCCATCTAAGTCGGATTACAACTCCTTAAATAAGCAACATTCCGAAATTAGAAATACCTTGCACAGTACTGCGGACTGCGTAAGAAATCTGCGCGCACAGCCGACCAGCAGGCCAATGCACAGACAGTCCATAGAGAAAAGTCGTTTGCTGCCTCACCATCGGCCGGTCAGCCGACAGGCCGGAGCCTCCTGCAAACAGGTCGGCCGACCGGTCTAGGGCATAGGAAAACTGTCCATCGGGGGGGGGGGGGGTCACGCTGTCCGGCCGGTCGGTCGGCCGGTCGAAGCACCCAATTCATGTATAGTTTGAAGACTATCCCAACAAATATATCTCATGGAACATATTTTCAAAACTGTATTAAACAATATTATTATGCAATTTTAAAAATATCAACATAAAACTTTTATTGTGATATTAACTTAGATATTAGTATGTTATGTTTGGTTGTACTAAATATCATGATTTTTTTTACCAAAATTGAATTTATATGAACACGTAAAGGCATTTGATTTGAATCTTAAAATTCTTTATTAATTTTAATAAATATTTTCTACAAAAATATATTTAAAACATATATTTAATTAATTTTATACAAACATATATTTAAAATATATACAAACATATATTTAATTAATTTGTTATACAAACATATATTTAAAATTTAAAATTATTTATTAATTTCAATAAATAGTTTCTAATATTTTTTGTGAGATTTTCCCAATAATATTACACTAAAGAATTTGTTATATAAATGCAGATTTAAAATTTAAAATTATTTATTAATTTCAATAAATATTTTCATAATTTCCAAATAATATTCCACGAAAGGGCTCAAAATTTAAAATCTCTTTAGAAAATTTAGAGCCTAGAAATGGAACAGCGGAGAAAGAAATTTGTGACTACAGTCGGTTTAATTTGAATCACCATGCTTCTCATGCAATTTCTAAGTGCTCTCTTATCATCTATCACACTCTACAGAGTATCAAAGCCTTCTCTCCTTTCAAAAATCTGTTTTTATTTTTTTTAATTTTTTTTTGTGATTGACATGTGAACGGTAGAAATGATGTGACCGAATCGGGTAGTTTGTCGGTACGCTGCGGGAGTATATAAAAAGGCGGATCGTTTTTTTTCTTACCCGACAAAGAGGCCTGCCCGATGTGACGGGTCTGCCCTTTGTGCCCGAACAGCTTTTTGGTTTTAATCCCCTTGTGGGTCCCACCTGACGTGTCAGCTGGCGCACGTCGAATGGTGCGCCGCGTGATCCCGTGGATCGCTCTGTATTGAATGTCGGAATGAATGCGACTATGATGTGACTTTTTGCATGGACGAGAATGCCCCTGGTTTTTTGTCTTTTCTGACAAAAATGCCATCATCTCATTCTCTTTTAGTTGGAGAAATGGTGTTGGATGATAATCTTACCGTTCATCCAGCGGATGAGTTTCAATGTATCATGTGCAAAATCCAAACCGTCCAAAATGATAGAACTAACTTGATGATCATCATGGGAAGAAATAATATCCATCCGCTCATCATACGGACCAATTTTTATTTTGTTATTTATCAGCGGTTATGCACTTTTTTATTATTTTTGTGGTCCATTGGATGAGTTTATGGGTCTTATTTTTACATAAGGTGATAATAGTGATGGGGGAAACATATTGGACGGGGTGGATTTAACATGATAAATTAGAAGTTATCCGTTAGATGGACAGTAACCTATTGTCCAATGGTTGGATGTGAACATCCCTCATCTAGTGAGTTAACGACCTCAAAGGGCTTTATTACAGTTAAAAGATATATTTGTAGCCCTATGGTATTATTTGTTGAAGTTTTTATACCATTTTGTCCATTTGTCCTTCAAAAGACGGTATGGTGGTTGAGTGACCCGCAAGATAAGTTGGTTTCGACCCAATCGACGAAGTGAGGAGTGAAAGAGCATCCTCCTATACAAGATTAGATCCGTTTATGTGAACCGTCCACCCTTGAAACATCAGATGGGACTTTATCGAATTACTACGCAGCCCCTCGGTGGCTCACAAAAGTACCAATATCTACATTAGTTTCAGAACTATTTCCTAATTGTGGTCCACCTATATTGAGTTTTGCCCTCAAACTTGGATCAGTAGAGTAAAATTAAAACCCATTTCAAATGAATGAATTGGATTTGACTTATCGCTATCCAGTGAGCCAAACAGAAGTCATCTCAAATACATATAAATTTGCATGTGGCCATAGATGGGGCCATTGGCTCGAATCCCTTGGTTTTGTTTTATTTTCTTGCACAGGATGAACCCCTAAAATTTAAAGACGGTTAGAGTTAGTTTTACTGAACCACAACGCTTCGGCCATACACTGCAACCCTTCGTACGAAAAAAAAACTATTGTTCATATAAGTAAGTTTCATCTCATGGAAGAACTCTTGGCTTGGTCCACAGAGAAGGATGACTTGGATTACATTCAGGCAAAGATTTGGATGAAAGAAAGAGAGACAGATATTAGGAGAGATAAGGACAAATGAATGCAAGAGGGAGAGAGACAATTATCAATGAGAGAGGTAGGGGAGATGGTTTAGTGAGATCCACGGATTGCAAATGAGATCCATGGATTGCAGATGGGAGTCATGGATCACAGTTGGGCCACATGGCAGCTGGCAACTATGGATTGCAGATCTGTACACTGGATCGCAAATGTGTGAAGTGGATCGCATCTACGATCCACAGTTGCCAGCTGTGATCTATATCTCCCAATTACGATCCATATTCCTCTAGGTTGGTGGTATCGTATAACAGCTTGGAAGAAGACAGAATGAAGAAAATGAAAGAAAACAAAAAATTCTTTTTTGGGTTGATGCGGTAAGCCTCACATCCCATAAGTGTCTTGGTTGGCTTTCGTGTTGCCCAATTGCTAGTTTGGAGGAAGATCCACCACATCTAAAGGATGAATGTTTTAATTTAATGGCATGAGCAAAAAATTGAGGGCGAAACTCAACACAGGTAGACCACAGTGAAAGAAACAGTACCCGAATTGATGTAGACTGTTGTTACTTTTGTGGGCCACCGAGGAGCTGCGTGGTAACATGATAAGGTCTCACCTAAGGTTCTAAGGGTGACCGGTTCAAATGAATGGATTTGATCTTACATGAGAGACCTTTTCACTCTTTGTTGAGACCTATTTCCTCAATTGGATCAAAACCGACTTTAGCTTATGAATCACTTAACCACACCATCTTATTTTATTTATTGCATTTTTTCATATTTTGCTTGTACGAGGACACTTACTCTATGTAGTAGCGTTAAACAAGTCTTACTTTTAGTTTTCTTGACCCTTCATGGGTTATGTGAAACACGACTGAATATATAATGCTGAAGTAGCATCGAATCCTCTAAAAATTATACAATCCCATAAAGTAAAAAATTATATATTACATAGGTAGAAGAAGGTGCCTAATTCTTTTCTTTTTCATCACCAAACCTCTTACTCGGAACTTATAGTAGTAGATCAACTCTTGGAGTCATTTGAATTATGTAATCTCATGATTTCTTTAATTGATTTTATGTTTTCTAATTGACTGTAAATTTTATTTTTATTAATGGGTAGTGACCTTAAAACTTCAATTTTGGAGCACTTTCTGTGGAAGCTAAAGATACCAAAATTAAAGTATATACAAAGCTCAGGTAGGCCGCATCACAAAAAATAGTAGGAATTGAACGCCCACCCTTGAAAACTTTGTGGGGTCTACATAATTTGCATTTTCCCTCTATCGACATCTGTGTGACCTTATCAATAGGATGGATGACTGATAAGCATCACTGTGGCCTTAGGAAGGTTTCAACTGTTACATTATCGCCACTGTTTTGTGGTACAGTCCGCATGAGCTTTGAATATGCTTAATTTTTAAGGCTCATGCCCTAAAATGAGCTCCAAAAATGGATGGACGGCGTGGATAAAACACATACATTGCGGTGGGCCCCACGGAGTATCCACGCCCCGCTACTCCCACAATCCGCGTCCGTACAATCGAGGAACGGTCTCTTATTCCGGACCGTTTAGATATTTACAATATCCTATGGGGGTAATTTGGTCATAGTATTATTTTATGAGAATCCTTTGGATGGCTCAAAACTGATTCTGGCCTGTAGCCGCTGTGACGCGAGGTGGTCCACAGTCCGACACGTGTCGATACCTGAATGAATCAGCTGACCTCGATCCAAGGAGCGGACGGGTGCGTATTAGGTGTTACCCGGGTAATAACTTAGTGGCTGTTACGCCTACCGTGGGGCCCACAGTGATGATTTATCTGTATATCCATGCCGTCCATCCGTTTCTATAGACCATTTTAAGATTTGATACCAAAATTTATACAGATCCAAATCTCACGTGACCCACACCACATGAAACAGTGTTGATTGAGTGCCTCACCGTTAAAATTTCAAAAGGACCCATTGTAACGTTTTTTAAATGTTTATTTTCAATCCAACCTGTTGATAATGTCAATACGATCTGGATGAAGGGAAATTAGAAATATCATAATGATCCAAAGATTTCGTGGCCCGCAAAATGTTTTTAATGGTTACTCATCACTCTTTCTATTGGTATTGCCCACTTGATATGTGGATCTTCCTATAATTTTGCATATAGTCCTAAAATGATAAGTACAAACAGATGGACGGTATGGATATATATAAAAAAAAAAAAGAAGGTAGGACCCACACGGCAGGGGTAACACCCACGTAACAGCTAATTCGCTCCCGGAGCGGACTTGGTACTACCCCCACCAAGGACACATAGCTAGAGAGGTGGGCCAAAGCATCTTGGTGCACTCATCAGGCAGGCCACACGGAGAATATGGATGGTTGATAGAGTGTAAACGAAGGTCCACGTCAGCATCCATGTGCGGTCCAACTTATTGATGGGATCAAATGATGAATGGCAAGGATATGGGACACTTGTGCAATGCTGGTCACTAACATGACATCACCAGCCCATTGTTGATTCATCACCTGGTAGACCATTTGGCCCAAAATTACGAATTGGCCCATTTTGGTCATTTTCCCATGCATACATGAGATGGTACAAATTCTCACACTTGGCTATGGTAATGTTCATGTGAAATCCACCCTGATCATTAGGTGTGTCACTCTATTTTAATTGTAGGACCCCAAAAATCAACCCCGTCTATTGTTTAGATGGGCAACACGAATAGAAACAATATATAGGCACTCCTCGCCCAACTATTTCCTTTCTAATGACCCACTTGAAATACAAACCCATTTGATTTTTGGACCCTAAAATAAAATGGGTTGACACACTTAGTGATTTAAGTGGATAACACTTAAACATTATGGTAGGGTCCATTAATTCTTGAAGTTAATTTTTGACGATTTTTATGTGACATGGAACTAAAAAAATTCTCACACATAGCTACTGTGATGTTTATATAAATCCAATGGGTGCATTATTTCATTTTAGCTATAGGGCCAAAGAATTAGTTCGGTTTGTGATTCAGGTGAACCACACAATTGGAAACAATATATGAGGCCTTTTAAAAGTGTTTCCTGTGTGGCCCATCTTAATCATGAATGAGCTTGATTTTTAGTCCCAATGTCAAAATTTTAGCTTTGACATCTAATGGTTGGAGTAGATTTCATATAATCACCTGCGGGCTCTGAAAAAATCAAGGGTGAATGTTAATATCCCAATTGTTTCCCCTAGTATGGGTCACCTGATTCATGACCAGGCTGAACAGTAAGAATTGTGTGATGCGCCTAATGATTAGGGTCGATTCACTTAAACATCATTACGAGGCATACTAATTCTTTAAGACAAATTCGATGATTTTCATACCGAAGTTACCACATCATACACCATCTCAAATGCAAATACTTTTTACTATTAGCATAGATTACCACAAAATCATGCTGCCAAACAACCCCTGATTAAACTTTACTTTTGTTAGTTGAATGTCGAGCTTGGCTTTCCCTTTTCATGCATGAATTTCCGACCACCAATCAAATGGGAGCATCCATCTAAAGTAGGCCAAATAATTGGATAATCTAGATCGTTCAGATGTCAGGCTGGTGGGCCCAATCAAATGGGGTGTGGATGGTTCCATGAGCAGGGTGTGATGTTATCATCATTCTAACAAAAGGTTCGAACATACTCAGGGCAGTTTTTATTTATTTATTTTTATTTTTTTATTTTGTAGGTCCCACGTCCTAAACTGGCTGCCATCTTGCATACGTGGCACGTGTTTGCAATTGAACCCACTCATCATACTGCAGGACAATTGGATTAATTGGATTTGAGAAAATGGAAATTTAGAAAAGTTGACTAGTGGTTTAATTTTGTTTATACTTGATTTGTCCGCGTTAGGTCTGGTGACTTAGATGATGCCACATTGCGGTGAAATCTCAACAAGAGACAAACAACAGATTTTTTCAACTATCTTAACGGCCAAAAGAAATAAAAGTCTATAAAATTATAGCCTAAAAAGAATAAGCTTAGCTAGCTACAATGATGATACACTTGTTGTATATCTTACTCATGTGACAAAGCTAGCTACTCATTATGGTAGCCTCATGATCCAAGTTGGGTTTTGACCAAAACATGGTCGCGACAAGTGAAGCATTTGGCTGATATATTTTGGCATCGTGTAGAGTAACAATTACACTAATTTAGTCAAATTTCATGGCATATTATTCATGTTCACATGGAGAAAGGAATAACTATCACCTACACATGGACAGGAGTAGAACATGCACATAACTAATAGTCAACTCATGACAAATGACTAGCATAAGTGATGTCATTTGATAAGTCATGAGTGTCTATGGATTTAGATAGTTATTTCTACATCAACAACCATGAGTGGCTACGGAGATCTCTCTAGCAATTGACGTAGAACTCTATAAATAAGAGGTAGATCGAATAACTTTGGGCCTCGCCAACCCAACACAAGTCGAATGAAATCTACCGCGCAATTCTGTTTATCTTTTTATTTTAGCTTATCTTAAAATTGGACAACTCATTTACAATGCTTTTTTTAGTGTAATCATGTTCATCTATGGCAAGCGCTGGACTGACCTAAATTAGAATATTGCAGTTCCCCTTCCATCTATAGCAAGCACTTGATCACAAGGAAAACATTTTTACTTTTTTTTTTTCAGTAATATAACTCCTTTTGTCTACACTCGAGTTATTTGACCAAGTAAGATTTAGATTTAGCCATGTCATTTACGGCGCCACAGATGTTGGATTGTTGATGGATATTATTGTAAGTTTTTTATTTTATTTTTAATTAAATTTAATATAATTGATTTCCTTCTATTCTCACATTACACGAATCAAGTTACCTCTGTAATCACAGTTAGAAAAAATCCATTCAATTGAAAGGTAAAAAGAACTCATTAAAAAGATAAATCTCATCTTTGTAAACTGCCTGATTCCATTTACGGATGACTGAGTAGACAGCCAGATTACCTTAGCTCTTGATCATAGACAATTGCTCACAGCCTCTTTATCTATTTCGACGCTTGGGGTCATAGGCCTGATCCAGATATAAAAACACTAGCACGACCTGGCACCATACAGGCGTACCAATGATTGAATTTCAAGCCGAACAAATTCATTACTCAAGAACTGTGATTTGATTTGCCAAGATTTTGAAACGGACACAACCATGGTGGGGCCTCCTGATTGGTTTACGTATTATAATGGAGGTCAATTATCTATACCATCCATCATGTGAGACCCTCATTGCTTGTTACCCAAAAAATTGGCTGCAAGGCCCCAACTGCTAAAGATCCAATAAATCTAGGAAAATGGGCGACCCATGTTTGTTATAATAGAGCTCTACTCATTGATCTAGACCATCCATCATGTAGGGCCCACATTTAGCCATCTGTCTCATTTATTGGTCATTTTGATTAGATGATCCTAGCCATCCAGTAAATGGCCTGAGAAACGGTCAGAGTCCATAATAATGAGGTGGTTCAATAGTTGATCCGCACCTTTTGGGTCCACTTTCCATTGTTTGTTCCTCTTAAAAGTCACTTTGATAGTATGATCTTGGCTGTCCGATTGATGGCCATGACAAAAGACAGTCCATATTTTTTAATTATGATGGAGAAGGTCCTAGCCAACCTTCGGCCCCACCTTTGATTGACCATCCCTTCCAAAAGATCACTCTGATTAGATATCCTAGCCATCCTATCAATGGCTAATGAATTGATGGTTCATATTGATTATAATGGAGGTCCATTCAATGATCCGGATTGTCCATCATGAGGGGCCCACCTCTAATTTTCTATTCCTCTTCGTAGTCATTTTCATCAGATGATCCTAGCCATATGACAATTGGCTAGGAAATTGGACAGCGTAGATATGCTACAAAAGAGATCTTAACCATTGATTTGGACCATCTATCATGTCGTGCCCACCTTTGATTGCCAGTCCCTGCCGAAAGATCACTTAACATTATGTAAATCATAATTATAGATCATTTTACTTCTTTTTTTACCCTGAAATTCTGGCAGGAAATATTTTGATGAAGACCAAACACCCCATGTTTAAAATGAGACTACAAAAATATCCATTTTGCAAAATACCAGTTAAATTACAATTTTCATATTACCCAAACGCGCCCTAAGAGCAGCTTTAAAAAATAACAGGATATGCCGTACAGTACCTGTTGATATGGGGCGACAGTGAAGTGGGACCAATCGATCAGGCATCGAAGGAAAATGAAGCAATCTGGCCCCATTTCAAAGCTGCAGATCTTTCAGCTTCTTTTCACCTGGGAATACAACTTGCATTTCATTTCTTGAACAACAACACAAGGACTGGACTGTTTGGCCGGTTCAGCATCTCGAACTTGCAGCAGACCCAGGCATCGACTGGTAATCTGGAAGCAAATGCTTGGACAGTCTCCAACTCCTCCCTGCATGACACAAACAAGTGCAAAGATCGAGAGTTTGCCGTAAGCAGAAAGAATCACACAAGATCTGAGATGGTCAAGCTTTCACAGAAGATGAAACTAAATGAATATATAGAGACATCTAAGATATGAACAAGAGCATCTAGCACTATCAATGTTACAAGTTAGATATCATCAAGCCTTCAATACTGGCACCTGTTTATGCGATCATCCTGAATTTCATCAGTTGGGCCTTACAGTGAGTGGGTCGCACACTAAAGATTGAACTGGTCAGTGATCCTAGGCATTGATTGAAGTACTTTTAGGATTACAAATGGGCTGTTAAAAAGTAAAACTGTCCAACCAACGGCCTGCGTTCAATGGGAAAAGTCCTCCAAACGATGGAATTTGGGGCCCGTTTGTTTCACCAATTACCATAGTAGGTAATGTGAGTGTTTAACACTTAGTACTTGCTCCTAAAAAAAAAAAAAAAACTAGCATTTAGAGTTTGAGCAAGGCCAAGATGCAGTCCAGATGTGCCAACCTGGCAAATGTTGGACCTGAAGCATACGCTGAATCCAGTACTACTGAAAATTTTAATTTTTAATTTAATTTTATTGTTTATTTCAGAGTTATCTATTCTTTCCATTATTCCATATGTATGGCCATCAGATGAGTTGAACAACCTGATTTTGATCTAGGCCAGCTACATGGTGGGTCCACCAGATGCACTGCTTGGATGTCCTGTACACCAAAAGCGAAGCTGTGTGCGTAATGTCATTATTGGTGTGCTTCTATCAGTTTGGTGTGGGTTGAACTATTCTGGCCTCTTTCTCTTCTCATGGCTTGGTGAGGAGCACTTTCAATGGCAAAGGAAAACGTGAAATCCTTTAGCCGTTGTGTGACCAATCTGAAAAGAAAGAAATAATCATATTTTTCCTAATTGCTCTCAGCAGGTGTCAAAGGTGGTGGAATCTTTCGACTTCTATCTCCCTGCTCAACTTGGGTGGGTTGAGGGTCAACCTGAGCCTGATCTGACCTCAAGAGGACCCCACCTGCAACCTAACCTAACCTGAATTCTAATGCAGTGTGTCCAACCTGAATTCATATATATACGACCCAACACATGTCATACATGTGATTATTCCCAAGCCTAAAACCAACCCGAATTTGCTCAACCTGAATCCAACCTGATTTCATAATGGGCTGGCATTTTCCGACCCTAAATCTGACTCAAGGATCTTGACAATCCAACCCAACCTGACCTGAACTTGGGTTTGGGTTGACCCAGAGCTCAAGTTACAGCCTAGGTCCTGCTCCCAAAAATAGTTTGCTAGGTATAATCATGTACATGTGTAGAGTGAATTGAAGGGTAGTATTTTATCTTTGGGAAGGTTGTGCCTTCTACCTTCCTGTGTCTTTTTAAAAAAAAAAAAAAAAAAACTCATCTTACTGTTCAGAAAGCTGTTTTGATTATATATAAATGGAATTTGAATGATCTAAGATAGCGGCATTTACCTTCCACCAGGATGGCCCACATAAACTGTCGCACTGATGAGTCCTCCAGATCCTAGAATTCTACTTGCAGCCTCCAATGCTGGCAATGTCGTTCTTGATGTCGTAATTATCGCCTTGTCGCCTCCCGGAAGGTAACCCAAGTTGAATGCAACAAGCCTGAAAAATGAGGCCCCACAAACATGCTTAAGTGGGACGAAAGATATCCAATGCTGTATCAAGCTTTACTTTGGCCAAACAAACATTTAAATGTTGGCTCTGCTTTTGGTACCCATGGTGGATGGAAGATGTAACCTTTTTCTTTATCGATAGAGAGAACCCATCAGATGATCCTAACCCTCCAATTTTAGCCCTGTTAGGCATGGACTATTGGTTGTCACTGTCCATTTTCATTAGATGGCCATGATCATTTGATGGGGAAGATATTGGGATGTGGTCTATATCATTATGGGCCCACCAAATCAACAGCTTAGGTAATAAAAAAGTGGGTCCTGTCTGTTGGGGAAAAATATTTCTATTGATAGAGCATCACATAATACCTCATGTTAATTACATAGCTTATGCTAAGAGAGAGAGCTTAAACATGCAAGTTAAACAAAAAATGACAAATAAGAAATGCTTAAAATGTCTAAGTGCGGTAGCACAGGTGCATGTAAGCATGAACGATGCAAAAAAATTCAACTTGAACTGTTGAAGAAAGTACCTAACAGAGGTACCTTTGGGAATTACATCCTCCATTCTGCTATGACAGAGAAGGAAGAGCTTAACCAGTTCCTTCTGAATCAAAACAACATGGAAATCCAGGATCAATTGGAGCAAAAGACAACTAGCCAGCACTAGATAGAAAAAAACAGACACCCCTTCAATCTAAGTAACTGAACACAATCAAACCCAATTGCATTGAAAATCATCCTCTTCCATTCCAAACATGAGCGCAAGAAAAAAAGGGCGGAAGAATCCAGTGCACAATGCTCATATCTAACTTCTTTTTTGTTCTGTTTTAAGAAGAAATATCTAAGTAGGATAATCAAGCAGTTGGTTTAATTGAGGATATGGCCCTTGATAAAGAGGAAAGGTGGAACAGGATTCCTGTAGCTGACCACAATTAGATGGGATAAGGCTTAGACAAGGATGACAAAGGCAATGAGATAATCAAGAATTCTATCTCCGCATATGTTGCACACATGTATGAGACCCAGGCCATTCATCTTTTGTTCCTTACCATGTATATTCCATATGCAAAAACACAAAGGTCAGATGATCATTATCACCAATTGAAGGGTTTTTTTCAGTAGAGTATAAGCGTCAGTCGGGCTTTTTCCTAACCATCCCTTTTCAATCATTTTGAAGGGGAAAAAAAAAAAAAAAACTCCAATTGAGTGGTTTGGATAGTCTGACCTGTGTAATTTTGGGTACAGCTTTTCTTTTCTAAAGAGAGGCGAGCAACGGAGAAGTGGAAAAGGAACAAAGAAGGAATTGAAGCAGTTACTGTACCTCCTTTGGGCTGACTGATTCATCCAGTAAAGAGGTAGTATTCTCCAGAGCAGAATTCTGAATGTCGATCCCATAAACACAACCCTTCCCTGACTCATCAGTTACCATTTTCAGCAGAGCCAAGGTGTCATGACCGTTACCACAGGTAGCATCTACCACTGTATCTCCTTTGTGGATGACATTTTTCCATACTCTATCAAGGCATCGAAAAAAATTGAATATATCATCATGCTGGCTTGAAAACCTATGTAAAAAGGATCCTTGCCAAAAGAAAATTTCCATGTCAGATGTTGTGATTGACACAAAATCTAGTGTTCTAATGTGCTTCCTTCTAAACAGATGAATTTGGTTGACCAAATATCATGCAATTTCATGATATTTGGTGCAACCAAATGCACTCTTATACTTTATATGAACTAATATTATGTAATAATACATTCTCAATGTTATATTGTAATTTACAGATGTGCTAGCATGTTGAATTTGCAGGGGACACAATGACAGACACCTGATGACGAACATGTCTCTGTCCAAGTCACAACCTGAGCTGTATAGCAGTTGGAAGGCAAAAGACACAAGGGAGACGGGAGTGGGTGTGCATGGTTGCATACACATGCATGTGTGCGTGTCTAGATGGATGTGCGCGCGTGTATATCTATGTATGTATGTAAGTATACATACGTATGCATGTATCTGTTTGTGGGCATGGATAGGTAAACACATGTCCGAGTCACACTTCTAGATCAATCGGAAGATGGATCATGTCAAAACCTTGAGATCATGGGATTCATCACAGAAACATCTAGTGATGCATTCTGTGAATCTTCAAAATAAAAATAAAAATATATAATAATCAGTCACCATAGTACAAATTTCAAGACACCGGTAATGAGTACCTACGAGTGAGCCACCTCTGTCACCTTTCTGTTGCCACAGATAAAGCCAATCAAGGCATCCTCAACCCCTGAATTACAACAATAGCAAATCAGCCCCAGCGACTAAAATATGCTTTATTAAAGATACAGTCCAAAAACAGTGAATGTGGGTGGTCTTTTATTCCTTCCAGAGGTTTGATATTGGTATAGGATGAGAAGAACAGAGTGAAGGTAACGGAGGTTTGCAACAAATGGTCTTGAACATTTACTTGTGCATTTGGAGGCGATGTCAATGTGATCCAGTCACCAAATGAGAAGCAGGGGGGTTGTAACATATCCTCTTGTGTGTGTAGATTCCCTGATTTCATCTATAAGTTGGAGGTTATTGATCTTCTGTTAAGTGTTGTTGCATATGTGGTGGTTGAACAGATGAGAGAACCTTTTCCTGAGCAGCCTTGAAGTGGGAAGTTCTAGAGAGCTTCTCAATTGGCTCTCTAAGACCTTTGCTTAGATCATTTGCCAATTATCCTAGACTCTAAAGCTGTCTCATTGGGTCCCAAAACTTTTAAATTGAAAGTTTGTGGCTACTCGACATGGAGGTATGAAGCCTTTAGGTAATTTGGGAAACAGTGTTATGGTGGGTGTGGCATATGATGACAATGTTGTAAAAGCTTTTGTGAGGACTTCTATCACCCTGGGATTAAGGATTATTGTTAGATGGGCCACTTTCTAGATACTACTGTTCTACTGTAACCGGAAAATATGTTAGTTAAATGTCGTTTTGAAATATGTCTTTAAAGCTACTACTTCCAGAAAAGAAGTGACTGCATGCCAATTCATGCGAGGAGAGATTGAGGCAGCAAATTGCGATATGTGACCACATGCATGCGACATCCAGGCCACTCATCATGTGTGCTTCATCGTGACCATTCCCCAGCTCACTAATCAGGGTGAGCAGCTGACCCACTCATCAGGCAGGCCACACGTGTAAGAAAAATCAATGTTTATAAAAAAGTATGGCAAATGGTCTATATTGAACATATGTGTGTGGCCGATAAATGGACCAACTTATTTTTAAGCAAGGGCATGTCCACGGTGGACCTACCTTATCAGTGGCCTGGATCTTGTAGGAGTACGGTCTCTCTCTCTCTCTCTCAGAGACACCACCGTTGAAACCTTCTTGAGGTCACCTAAGTTTAGGATCGGGATGATATTTATTCTTTTTCTCTTCATCCCGGTGGGACTCACCTTGTGAATGGGTTGGACCAACTTATTTTTAAGTAAGGGAGTGTTCATGGTGGACTTACCTTATCAATGGCCCAGATCTTGCAGGAGTACCGTGTCCCCCCCCACCATCAAAGCCTTCTTGAGGCCACCGAAGTTTAGGATTGGGATGATATTCGTTCTTTTTCTCTTCATCCTGGTGGGACTCACCTTAGTCCCACCTCATGAATGGGTTGGATGGTATATAAACATCAGGATAGGCTGCATGAAGGTTTCAATGGTGGGCATCCCTACTCCCATTGTTACCTGTGGTGTGGCCCACTTGAGCTTTTGCATTTGCCCGATTTTTGGACTCACATCCTAACATGACTCAACTGATAGATGGAGTGGATGTCATACAGACATTAAGGTGGACCCCAAATAGCTCTTGCTGCAGGGCCTACCTGCAACAAGTGTTGTTGGAAATTTGCATCCCTTTCCTGATGAATGTTAGCATGATGTGAGTTCAATGAAATGCCAGTGGGAACATCTCCACTGTACATGTGGCATGTGCATGCTAGGATCAAGATCGTCAACCTAGTAGTGCAATAATGTGGATGGGCCACAAGCGAAAAATCAAGGCCACACATTCAAGCAACAAAATAACGAACTCCAAATTCAACAGTCAACACCACCAGATATTCGACGCCGAGGATCCTGTCCATCCATGCAATGGTCCAAGGGATCAATGGTATCAACTGTTATATGCGTTCACTACATGTATGATGGGCCCCACTCCACGTAATGATAGCATTTATCTAGTTTATTCATCGCTACATTACAGAAAATGAAATTTCTAATATGCTCAAAATTGAACTAATTAACAAACAAGAAGAAGAAGAAGAAAATCAAAACCCAATAAAATTCAGTAATTTTTTTATATCAGAAATTTCATTTTCCTCCACATTTTCTTCTCTTTCTTTGCATTTTCAGAACATTGAATTTGAGAGAGAGAGAGAGAGAGATTTAAAAAATAAAACGGATTTTCAAATCGGAATTTCCTCTTACCTGTTCGAAGAAATGTCAGAGAGAGAGAGAGAGAGTTAAAAAATAAAACGGATTTTCCTCCTACCTTTTCGAAGAAATGTCAGAGAGAGAGAGAAAATTACCTGAGAAAGGAGACGCGTTTGCATCCAATGACGTTGATAGACTTCCAAATCTCGAATTGGACGGTAGGATCTCCTGGATCGATTTCGTCGAGGAAGGCGGGGCATTTCTAGGGTTTTTTCCAAGGGAAGAAGAAAAGGAGAGGATTCGAGGAAAGAGTACGGCGGAAAAGGGATATGGAATTAGGGTTTCCTTAAATGCTAAAGAACAGAGAGAGAATCTGAGAGAAAACATCTGCATTTCTTTGCCGCAGAAGGAAAGAAATTTTCAATCTTTCAGCAACTCACTGCCTTTTCTCAAGAGTTCGTTTTACCTCTTTCGCGACTCAGTGCAACCGCCCACTGGGCCCACATGTTGAGTGATCTGATGATCAGAACCGTCAATTCCGTGAATTCTGTGGTTTAAGGTTAACTGGAAAAAAAATTAAGGTCGATAGATTTAGATCAATAAAAAGGAAATTTTCGATGGCTCTCATTCCGTTCTAAAATCAAAAGGTTCATCTATGAAGTGTAATTATGGGTGATAACCTAGAGGAAGAATATGGACGGTTCAGATCATTGGATCATATCAGAATGTGGGTCCCATTGGATAGCGACGCACGCTTAAACTAGTATCGCGACGGAGGCAAAATGAGTTCTCTCAAACCCTCGCCTGGACGACTATGGTCCAGACAGGGTCTCTTTGGGGCCCACTGTCATGTATGGGTTTCATACACTCCGTCCATACATTTTTAAAGATTATTTTATGATATTATAAGAAACAAATAGATATATAAAAGTCTCAAGTGGACCACACAGTGGGGATTGAACCCTTACCGTTAAAACCTTCCTGTGAGCCGCAGAAGTTTTGGATCAAAATGATATTTGTGTATTCCCTTCATCCAGGTCTATGTGAACTTATGAACATGTTGGATGGCATACAAAAATCACGGTGGACCCTGGGAAGGTTTCAACGGTACACGTCATTATCATCAATGCTTCCTGTGGTGTGATCCTCTCGAACCTTGTATATGCTTTGTTTTAAGGCGTTACTACTAAAATGATCTGAAAAAAATTAATGAACGGAGTGGATGAACCCGTACATCATGGTGTGCCCTTCCTGAACCGAGTCTGTCCACGCGGGAGCAGGATGCAGTCCGCTTCCTGAGCAGGGAATCTTTAAATACGCATTTCAAAACGGACGTAACTGTAATAACCATATCTCCCTCTAATTAACGGGAATGAGTGCACTGAATCTAGCAAAAATTTAGGTCATGTGGTGTGTAAATGCGATCCAAACCGTTCAATTTGTGGGCCCACAAAATCTACAGGGAATTTAGAAAAATCAGGCCGATCCAATGTTGGAAAAACCATGGAAAACAATGGGAAAACGCTCAAAACTGATAAATTCCAGTTGCCTACCCACGTGATGGTTGGATTTGCCTATTTTTGAGGTGTTCATTGTCACGGTGGGGCACACATGATGGACGGGTTGGATTCTACACACACGCCAGGATGAGCCCACTGGCTTTTAGGTAACTCCTGTGGTGTCCACGGTGTGGCCCATTTGATGATTGATGTGCCTGGTTTTTGAACTCTCCTTGCCAACTTTGAGGATGCACATCATGGCTAAGGTTGGATGGCATCTAAGGACCTGCGGGCTCTACCTTTTGTGGACCCAATGACTCCATGCAATCATAGTCCATGGTTTTTTTTTTTTTTTTTTTTGTTTTTGTTTTTTTTGGAAAAGCAAGCTATTGTTACTCTCTTTTTACTTACCAAGGTAAAGCCTGAAAAGATACAACAAGCATGGTGAACTCCAAGAAGAAAAAGGAAAAAACAGCGACGCATACCCTAGGCGTAGGGGAGAGAGGGAGAGAAGAAACTAAAAAATACAAAAGGGAGAAGAAGAAAAGAATAAATGAGGAGGGCCCACAAGTTAGGCAGTCATCACATCAAATTAATAATCTCAACCTCCGTGAAGAACCTAGAAGAGGTGTGCAAATGAATATCAACAAGCCTGGATATAGCTACACGCAGATGATCAGAAATAACTTGAAGATGGCTGCTAGAAGAGGTAACATGGTGGTGAAGACTTCGATCAAAGCGACGCATCTCTCAAGTAGAGGACGAAGGATCCTTAATGACTGCAAAACTTTGTTGATTGTGCACCAAGATACTAGCTCCTGCAATTTAATTAAAGCATAAGCTAGTAATACTAATGAATAAAGTTTGCAAGCATTTATCCACCATCCCCGGAGTAACATAATCAGATATTATTCTCCAAACAAGAATTGCATTAGAATTGTAACAAAGGAGCTCAACTTTGGAGGCCGAAATCTCGAGTAAATGGTTACATGGTCCCAAATAAACCATGTGGGGTCTACCATAAGTATGCGTTTTATCCATGATGTCAATCCATTGTACTAGTTCATTTTAGGGCATGAGCCCAAAATTGATGCATATCCAAAGTTCAAGTGGACCACACCGCATGAAATAGTGAGAATTTAATGCTACCATTGAAAATTTTATAGGATTACAAAAGTTTTGGATCAAGCTGATATCTTTCCTATATCTGTCTTTGTGAGCTTATGAACAAATCAGATGACAAACAAACATCCACATGGGGCCATTAAAACCATCAAAAGCCACATACAAATTTAAATTTCTTACTCCTACTCAATCTCATTTATGAATACACCTCTTCACATCTTCACAATTAGAGACTCTGCAGCGATCACAAACTCAGGAACACTAAGGTCCTATTTGTTTAACCATTACCAAAGTAAATATTGGTAAATAGATAATAATCACTTTTAATCTCTATTTGCAGATTTGAAACTTACAAGGTAAATGTGCCTCTCATTAGCTACATAAAAATTGTGGGTCCCACCATGATGTATATGTTTGATCTATGCTGTTGATCTATTTTATCAGTTCGTTTTAGGGGACGGGCCTAAAAATGAGGTTGATCGTAAGGTTAAGTGTACCAAACCGCAAGAAACAGGGGTTGATAACATCCACAGTTAAAAGCAAAACTTTGTATAGGGCACACAGTAATGTGTACTTGTCATCCAACCCGCTCATAAGGTAAGAGAAACATGGAATGTCAGCTTGATTCAAAACTTCTATTGCCCCTAAGAAGTTTTCAATGGTAGGTGTTCAATTCCCCTATGCCCCGTGGATTGGAAGGATTTTAGGGGGTTTCAAATCCATATAGCTGCTTTTTGTGTTTGGCAGCCTTGGATTTGGAGGTAGTTGGCATTGGAGGCATTTCAAATCTCCATTTTTGCTGTGTTTTGAAATCCCAACAATATGATAAGATTTGGATGGAATTAAGAGGAAATGTCTTTTTTACCTCCCTTTTAAGGGGAGGGGAGTCACATATGTAACAAATATGTCTCTAAACTACTAATCCATTAGACACACCCCACGATTTATGATACCCCAAATAATTCAATTATCGGCTGCAATACTAAAATCGTATCAATAGAATGATCTGCACCATCCAAATGTTGAACATTTAAATGGATGGTTAAGAAATGTTGATGAGTCACCTATTTGTGATCCTTGCATTTGTGGCCCACCCAAGGCTCATAATTTCTTCTTTTTTTGCCAAAGCAAAATATTTTAATGGGCTTATTACAACCATTCTATCAAATACTACATATAGACCCTAATTTAGAGCATGAAAGCTAATTTTGTTAACCAAATCTAGGTCATGTGAATGTACCGAAAAACTCCAATGTACTCCAAATACAAGCTCCCAAATAGGAGATTTGGATTCCAATGCATTTCAGCCAAACACAAATGAGAATTTGGAATCACTTTGATTTCAATGTAATTGTGATTTGGATTCCAATGCATTCCAAATCCAAGCTCCCAAACTGGCCATATATATACATATTGTTGTAGACAAATTTGGCTTTAAAAGATATGTGAGGAATCGCTGTCGCATCTCCAGAATGCGACCATCTTGGCTCGTGCTCGACGGAAGGAGTCGCATCCCTAGAATGCGACCAGCTCGGCTCGGGCTCGACGAAAGGGGTCGCATCTCCAGAATGCGACCATCTCAGCTCGTGCTCGACAAAGAGGTCGCATCCCCAGAATGCGACCAGCTTGGCTTGGGCTCGATGAAAGGGGTCGCATTCCGTATGCTAAATGCGAGTACTCTTGTTACGAGCAGCTCCCGGCATCTGAGCGATCGTGGTTTCTGGTCTCTGGCATGGATGGCCTTTGTCTCATAGTACCAGTAGCCCGTATAGGCCGGTTTCGGTTTATATCTATTCTTAGCTCCGAATATCCGGAGATGTAATCAACTAGACGTCTAGGATGTTTTGACTACTTCCTTATCCAAGGATTAACGAGATAAGGTACTTATCCTGTGAAATCAGTACTAATCTTAACAGCTTGCGTAGCTGATTGGATCATTTAGATCTGTATAAATAGATGACTCTATTGATGATAAAGGTACACAACACTCAATCCTTAATCCTCGTCATTGATTGGTTCTCTTTCCTTACCCTATCTAACTTAGGCATCGGAGGGCCAACGGCTGGACGCCGGCCACCCATAGTTTTCCTTTTCCTCTTTCAGGTCAGGAGGAAATCGCTTGCAAGGAAAGGTGTACATCGGGAGGACCTTGTTACAAAATCTGACGTAAACAGATTGGCGCCGTCTGTGGGAACGCAATTTGATCAACAAATTTAGCCATTCCCATCATCAAGCACGATGCCTCCAAAAAAGGCAGTTCATCCTTCCACGTCAAGACAGACGTTACCTCCACCTGACGTTACAGAACTAGTACCCATCCCTCCAGCCACTTCGACGTGCATCCCTCAAGGGGATCCTAGCGTGTCGTCACAAAATCCGTTATTTGAGGCTTCCGAAAGTCAATAAGATGTCATGCGTTTCCTGGGAAACACACTTCTAACTCTCAATGTTGGGTTTCAAGCCTTGTCTAACCGACTTGATCAGCATTTCCTGGAGCCTCAGAAGCTACCTTCCGGGGGGTTGCCAGCACAACCCATATCGATGGCTTTCAGACACTCTGTGGATGAACCACAGGTCCAACCAAATCATCCTCCATCGAACCGAGTGCCAATCGGCAACCAACCCCCCGTATTATCCCCACATTTCGTACATTCTAGTGCTTCCCGTCAACAACAATCTCATGGGTCCACCGTCGAAGCATCAGGTTATACTTTACCATGGGAAGGAGACCTCAAGAAAATCCATGATCATTTTGATGACATGAAGCAACGATATCAGGCGAATCGACCATCAGCCGCTGTGACGTCGATACATCGATCCGAGTCCCCTTTCACCAGCGAAGTCATGGAAGCACCTCTACCAAGAAAGTATCGTACACCTGTCATCACCCCATATACAGGTACCGGCGATCCTTTCGAACATCTGGAAACTTATAGGTCTCTTATGGAGCTGGAGGGACATGGGTCGGAAATCATGTGTAGGGCCTTTTCCCTAACCTTGAAGGAAGCAGCCCGTACTTGATTCTGGGGGTTAAAACCTCGATCTATCGGTTCCTTTTCACAGCTATCGAAGCTGTTCCTCTCCCAATTTATGGGAAGCATCCATACCAAAAAACCGGCGTCTCACCTAATGGATTTGAAACAACAGCATGGGGAAACAATAAAGGAGTTTACAGTGCGGTTCACAACCGAAGCAGTCCAAACTGAAGGTTATATCGAGGAGAAAGGCCTTACCGCCCTAATAACTGGGATCACCAACGAAAAATTCAGATTCGCTTTGGATAAGAATCCTCCCAAAACTATGACATAATTCCAAGCTAAAGCTCAGAAATATGTCAATGCAGAAGAGGTGGCATTAGCACGTCATCGTATACAGGGCAAGAAATGCAAGTCGGAGGAAGTCTCTTCTTCGGATAAGAAGTATAGGCGCGATCGGCGAGATCGCTCTCCCAAGAAAGTTTACTCTGGTAAGTACCATAACTACACCCCCCTTAATCGGCCTCCGGAAAAGGTGTTAATGAAGATTAAGCATAAACCATATGTGAAATGACCCGCAAAAATAAAATCTGACCTTGAGAAAAGAGACAAGAGCAAGTTTTGTTATTTTCATGAAGATCATGGGCACACCACCCAAGACTGCATATCTTTGCGTGACCACATCGAAGCTCTTATTCGAAAAGGTCATCTCCAAGATTATGTTGTCCGGCAAGGTCGCTCGCCAAAGAGGGGGGAAGCCCCGCTACAACAGAAAAAATCACCTCATGGACATACTTCACAAGAAGACGCTGAGCCTACCGGGGAGATACGGACCATAGCAGGAGGACCAGCTTGCGGGGGAGATTCTCGAGCTTTAAGAAAAGCATATACCCGTAAGGCGTCCAAGAAGCTCCAGCATATCTACTGACTGGAACAGACGCCCAACGCGTCAAAAACCAGTCATCCTCCAATTTCCTTCTCCTTCGAAGATGCAGAGGGAATTCACTTCCCTCACGAGGACTCCATCATAGCCGCACTAAAGGTATCAAACTATTTGACTCATCGTATTATGGTGGATACAAGTAGCTCTGCTGATATTTTCTACCTGGAGGCTTTAAAAAAAATGACACTTGCAAGAAGCCTGTTCAAGCCAGTCTCAACTCCCCTCTTCGGCTTCGGGGGCGAAGTGGTGACGCCTGAAGGGAGCATTGACCTTCTAGTCACCTTTGGTGAGAACCCTGCGAAGATGACTATCTTCATCAACTTCCTCGTGGTAGATCGGAGATCGGCGTACAATGCCATTTTGGGGCGACCATCGCTGAATAAGGTTGGGGCAGCTTTTTATTCCTTGTATTTGTGCATGAAATTTTCTACCCCCAATGGTGTTGGGGTTGTACGAGGAAATCAGAAAGAAGCCTGGTCTTGTTACGAGATAGCCCTACAAGATCGAAAGAAAACTCAAGCGAGTCCAGTTATGATGATAGAGCAAAATTCATCAAGTCTTTCAATGGCCACCTCATTGGATCCAAGGGAGAATGCTCTCTAATCAGGAGCTCCCGGGGAAGAAATAGTGTCAATCCGCTTAATCAAAGATGATTCATCAAGAGTCGTATACGTTGGATCCTCTTTAACCGGCGTCCTCCGTGAAGATCTGGTTCGTTTTCTCACCGAATACCAAGACGTGTTCGCTTGGTCTCACAAAGATATGCCAGGCATCGACCCTAGTGTCATTGCGCATTGTTTGAACATTGATCCGAATTATAAACCCGTCCACCAACGCCGACGTGCATTTACTGCCGAAAGACAAATGGCAATCAAGGCTGAAGTCGAAAAACTGCTCACGGCCAATTTCATAAAGCTAACGGTAAATGGAGAATGTGCGTCGATTATTCAGATTTGAATAAGGCGTGCCCCAAAGATAGCTTCCCGACCCCGCGAATTGACCAGTTGGTTGATTCAACAGCTGGGCATACTCTGCTCAGTTTTATGGATGCTTATTCTGGTTATAACCAGATCATGATGCATCCGCCCGATAGCTAGCATACTGCCTTCATCACTGACCGTGGCCTATATTGCTATCAGGTAATGCCTTTTGGCCTTAAAAATGCAGGGGCCACTTATCAGCGTCTCGTCAATAAAATGTTCGTCGCGCAAATCGGCAGGAATATAGAAGTCTTTGTTGATGACATGCTCGTGAAAAGCGTCCTAGAAGACGATCACCTTTCAGATCTTCGAGAAGCCTTCGACCTGATGAGGAAATATCAGATGAAGCTAAACCCAGAAAAATGTGCGTTCGGAGTGTCTGCTGGAAAATTTCTTGGATTTATGGTCGGCCAACGAGGAATTGAGGCAAATCCTGAAAAAATAAAAGCGTTGATAGAGATGAAATCCCCGACCACTCTTAAGGATGTCCAACGTCTGGCTGGTCGCATTGCGTCGTTGAATAGGTTCATCTCGCGAGCGTCTGACAAGTGCTTACCTTTCTTTAAGCTCCTTCGGGCCACAGCTAAATTTGATTGGGAGTGGACACCACAATGTGAAGAAGCTTTTCAACAATTAAAGCAATATATGAGTGCACCCCCCGTTTTATCAAAACCCGTGGCACACGAGCAACTTCTCCTTTATTTATCTGTGTTTTCTACGGCCGTTAGTGCCGCATTAATAAGAGAGGATTCCGAGGTACAAAGACCCGTTTATTATATTAGTCGAGCAATGGTGGATGCTGAAACCCGATATTCTGATATAGAGAAGTTGGCCCTTACTTTAGTCACGGCAGCCCGAAAACTGTGACCATACTTCGAGGCCCATGTTATATTAGTACCAACAAACCACCCGTTATGGCAAGTCCTTCAAAAACCCAACGTTTCAGGGCGATTAACTAAATGGGCGATCGAAATCAGTGAGCATGATATTTCCTTCTGCCCTAGAACCGTGATCAAGGGACAGGCCGTGGCCGACTTTATCGCCGAATTCACATACTCCACTCCCGATGATAATTCCGCGACCAGCGACCAGCCGTCCTGGTCACTTTTTGTGGACGGGTCTTCTCGGGTCACCGGCAGCGGAGCGGGCCTAATTCTAGTTGCTCCAGACGGGTCGCATTTCCAATACGCCTTACGATTCGACTCTCACATCTCGAATAATGAGGCAGAATATGAGGCTCTGATTGTTGGTCTCGAACTAGCCAACGTCCTCTCCATTCAGATCTACTTATCCACAGTAACTTTCAACTCATTGTCAATCAGGTACTGGGCGAATTCGAAGCAAAAGAAGAAATAATGGCATTATACAAATCTCGAATACTCATCCTGCTCGCAAAACTGAAGAATTATGAAATAATTCACATCCCTCGCGACAAGAATAAACTCGCAGATTCTTTAGCAAAGCTGGCCTCCGCATCAGAATTTGAATTATCTCGTTCCATTCCTATCGAGCACCTCGAGACATTAAGTATCAATCAAATAACGCCTGAGGAAACAGACGAGGTCCATCCCTCTCCAAGTTGGATGGATCCCATCACTCTTTATCTCAAAGATGGAGTTCTTCCAGACGACAAGAAAACCGCTCGACAAATCCGATATCGATCTGCCAGGTACACTTTACAGAATGGGATCCTATTGCGTAAGAGTTTTTCTTTGCTATATTTAAGGTGTCTTCACCCAGAAGAAGCACATCATGTTCTAGATAAAATACACCAGGGGGCATGTGGTAACCACCCAAGGGGGCGATCCCTAGCATATAAGGCGATGAGACAAGGAAACTACTGGCCCACTATGAAGGCAGACGTAATTGAATTTTCCAAAAAATATGACAAGTGCCAGCGATACTCTCCTATACCTCATGTACCGTCCGAGCAAATGACTCCAGTTGATAGCCCTTGGCCTTTTACTCAATGGGGGGTCGATATCATCGGGCCCCTGCATACCGGGAAAGGATAAAATAGGTTCGCAATCGTGGCGGTCGATTATTTCACTAAATGGGCCGAGGCAGAACCATTAGCCAAAATCACTGAGAAACAAGCTACTAAGTTTGTATAGAGAAATATCATATGCCGTTATGGACTCCCCCACACTATAATTACCGACAACGGAACGCAATTCGACAACGCAGCTTTCAATGAATTTTGTGAAAAGTGGAAGATACGCAACATCCGCACCTCTCCGTATCATCCTCAGGCAAATGGGCAAGTTGAGGCAGTGAATAAAATCATTAAGCACCACTTAAAGACCAAGCTTGGTGAATGTAAAGGTATATGCCAGAACTTCTGCCAAAAGTCTTATGGGCATATAGAACTACAACTCGTACATCAACAGGCGAAACTCCTTTCTCCCTAGCATTTGGTGTCTACGCAGTAGTACCAGTTGAAATTCAAGTGCCCTCGTATCGAATCGAGCAGTATGACCCCGCACGTAACCAGGAAAGTCTTCGATTTCATCTCAATCTCTTGGAAGAACGGAGAGATGCCTCCCAGATGCGAGCAGCCGCATATCAACAATGTATTGCTCACTATCGAAATGCTAAAGTTCGGCCTAGAGCTTTCCAGCTCGGCGATTTAGTCCTCAGACAAAACCTTGGGGTTCCTGCTCGATTGCTTGATCTAAATTGGGAAGGCCCGTATCGAGTCATCAAAATTGTGCGACCCTGGCACTTACTATCTTGAAGATATGCAGGGAAGACCCGTACGTCGCCCTTGGCACGTGGAACACTTGCTGCAATATTTCCCTTGATTCGATGTAACTCTTAACGACATTCAAATGAATTAAGGATTGAAGAAATCTTTTGGTCGCTACTCCATTTAATTGGACCCGAATAGCCCCGAGGAGAATACATACATTCTCTTGGCCAATTGCCTACCCTTGGTAGGATTAAAATCATTCTTAGTTGGTTGCTTTCCATTTTATGGATCACAAATAGCCCTGAAGAGAACATACGTGTTCCCTTGACCAACCTTCTACCCCTGGTAGAATCAAAACCTCAATCGATAGATCAGTCTATCTCAACGTGGACATGGTCACACGACCCCCGGATTGAGTCTAATTCATTTTTTCATGAGTTAGTGATACGAATGACACAGAGCGAAAAAGTTGGAGAAAGTACACAGCATTGAAGAAAAGAGAAATTTTCATTACTATTGACTAAAAAGTCAGGTCAGTTACATGGGTAATTCTTTTAAAAAAAATACACAATGTAGAAGAAGGATAGCACGAAGTCAAGGCTGGTCATCCTCGTCTTGAGCGGGCTCACGGCTCTTAGCTTCGGGACCAGTCTCGGGAGCAGGCGCAACATTTGTAGCTCCAGTGACTTCATTCTCAGCGGCAGCTCACTCTCTGGCCGCAACCTCGAAAGCCACCCTTTCGAACTCCTCAAAATTAAAAGTCGGAGTGATCCGTTGCATAACTCTGATCGCAAAATCACGACCAGCGATAGACGCTTCATATCGCTCCTCATCGTAAAGTTGAGAGGTTCGAAATTCCTGGACCGCACGAGGGCCTTCGTCAGATACCATCTGGACGAGAGCCACCCGCTCCTCTTCCTAGTGGATGGAATCATCCTTCAATTGGTTGAGCCTCTGCTGGGCCTCCTCGAGCTTAGCCCGAGCATCCTTGAGCTGCTCTTCGAGCTGGATCTTGTCTTGGCGGAATATTTCACTCTCTCTCTCGCTCTTGGTATGGAGTTCTTGAAGCTTCGCGAGTTGGAGATCCAATGACTGAAAGCGATCAGTCATGGCTTGAATCTTGACCAGGAGAATCTACTTTTCCTCGTCTAGCTTGGCGATTTGGGCTTCCAAAGCCTTCACCAGACGGTCCCTTCCTTGGACCTCGACCTCCATCGTCTTCTTCTTCTTTTCCGCATCTTCAACGCTGTGGCGGGCTGCTTCAATGTCACATCTGACACGAAGCGTGAGATCCATACTCTGATAAAAAAAGAAGAAGAGAAATCAGAGTGGCCCGCCATATTAGTAATAAAGAAAGAAGGACAAATGGGAGAATGTTGGTTACCTGAAGCAATCTCACCCCGATATCGGTAGAGAGAGCTTCTGGGCTTGGTTTGGGGAGGCCTCCGAAGGAGTTGGGAGAAATCTTGTCAAACATAAACTCGCATATTGGATGCAAGTGAGGTGGGATGACAAAAGCTCCCGACCCAGAAGGTTGGGCTACAATCATCTCCTTAGAGCCCGCCTCGCGAGCACTCAAAGTACCCGAGGCGGGCGTCAGTAATTCACGAGCGGCAGTAGGCTCGCATGTAGCCCCCTTTGGAGGGAGGCCTACCCCTCTTCGATCGCCTTTCGGCGAGTTATCAATAACTTCGATGATCGGCTGACCACGAATGTCAGCCGGAGGGGTCGCAGAAGTTAAAGGGGTCGCATTAGCTGGAGGGGTCGCGGTCGTACAAAAGGTCGTAGCGACCCCTCCTGGTGCAGCCACACGCGATTGTGGGCCGCGAGTAGACCCCTCTGTTGGAGCAGGCACACTTGAAGGACCACTTGTAGTCTTCTTTTGCCTCTTCGAGGCTATACCCTTCAGACGGGGAAGTACCCCTAGTGCGCCCCTTTTATCTCCAACATTCGTCATCTCTTCTTGGATGATGAGACCCGCCGCACAGAGACAACGAGGCTCTAGAGCAGCGTTGATGTGGCGTGCAGCCGCTGAGAGCTTGTAGACTCTAACTAACTTTTCGTTGAGTCCTCCTCGCAAGTTCGGCTTCACACCAGTCGGAATCCCTATAAGAAAAGGAGAAGACGAATTAATCGTTACAGAGCAATGGCTTTGTTTCAGACAGACAGACAGCAAACACTTAACCCACCTTCGCCAAAATAGCGATTAACGTTATGGCCTTTGGGGTCGGAGCCCATTTCGGACTCCCAGGTGCCGGAGACATAAAACCACTTTTTCCTCCACCCCGGGCAGTTGGAAGAAGGGTTTCCCAAAATGAAATTATTCCTGTGTCAGAAGCAGAGGTAGTACCAACCCTCGCTAGCTGGTGCCTTCTTCAGCTGGAATAACCTTAGAAATTCCTCAGCGGTTAACTCATCGTTACCCGCTTGTTTCCAGAGGACAAAGGTGCTTAGAAGCACCAGCCAGCCATTAACAATTAGCTGGCCTAGGGCAATCTTGTAGATACGAAGAAAATTTCGTATGAATGGATGGAGGGGAAGACGCATGCCCACTTTGAAAAAATATTCGTAGAAAGCTACGCAGCCTGGTGGCGGTGCATCGGCTGTCTCCCCTCTCTCGGGCAGTCTGAAGGAAACAGAGTCTGGGACCCGATATTTTTCCCTAAGGCTAGAAAGCCTTTTCTCCATCAGTATAGAGGAGTAACCGGCGGCAGAATATCTCCCGGCCGGTACTCTGGCGTTATTAGATTCAGAAGAATCAGGGGTTTCATCCCCCAGAGGAACAATCTCTTCATCAGAAACCTCCGCCATTACAAAGAAAAAAGCAAGATAGGAGAAGAAAATAGGAAGAAGACTACCTCTGCAAAGAGGTTTGCACCGAAAACAAAGAAGAAGAAAGAAGAAAACTCCACAGCTTGAAGTTCGAAAATGGAGGAATTTCTGCAGGATTTTTGATTTGGTTGACAAGCGGCAGCCTCTCATCCGGCATGGCAGACGAACGGGCACTAGCATTAAATACGGAGACACGTGGCGACCGACGCCTCATTTCTTGCGGCAGAAAAAGCTGCGTAAAGATGGCTATCATAAATGCGGAATCATGTGCATTCTCTCCCAGCAGTCAGCTACGCATACAAACAAAACCCTTGGTGTAGCTTCACAACGCCAAGGGTTTGGGGGGCATCTGTTGTAGACAAATTTGGCTTTAAAAGATGTGTGAGAAATCGCTGTCGCATCTCCAGAATGCGACCATCTTGGCTCGTGCTCGACGGAAGGAGTTGCATCCCCAGAATGCGACCAGCTCGGCTCGGGCTCGACGAAAGGGGTCGCATCTCCAGAATGCGACCATCTCGGCTCGTGCTTAACGAAGAGGTCGCATCCCCAGAATGCGACCAGCTTGGCTCGGGCTCGACGAAAGGGGTCGCATTCCGTAAGCTAAATGTGAGTACTCTTGTTACGAGCAGCTCCCGGCATCTGAGCGATCGTGGTTTCTGGTCTCTGGCATGGATGTCCTTTGTCTCATAGTACCAGCAGCCTGTATAGGCCGATTTCGGTTTATATATATTCTTAGCTCCGAATATCTGGAGACGTAATCAGCTAGACGTCTAGGATGTTTTGACTACTTCCTTATCCAAGGATTAACGAGATAAGGTACTTATCCTGTGAAATCAGTACTAATCTTAACAGCTTGCGTAGCGGATTGGATCATTTAGATCTGTATAAATAGATGACTCTATTGATGATAAAGGTACACAACACTCAATCCCTAATCCCCGTCATTGATTGGTTCTCTTTCCTTACCCTATCTAACTTAGGCATCGGAGGGCCAACAGCTGGACGCCGGCCACCCATAGTTTTCCTTTTCCTCTTTCAGGTCAGGAGGAAATCGCTCGCAAGGAAAGGTGTACATCGGGAGGACCCTGTTACAAAATCTGACGTAAACACATATAATGTGTAGTGTGGTCCATGTGTGATTCATATTTGCCTCATTTTTGGGCTTATGCCTTACAAATGAGTTAATAATTAAAACAGATGGAACGTCTAGATCAAACACATATATTATGGTGGGCCCCATTTATCTTATGTATTTCCTTCTTCCCCACTTCGATTTTTTGTGAAACTATAAACATCAAAATCTCAATACTTATTTACATACTATTATCATTGTAAACAATGAAACAAATAGGCCCTAAGATCACAACTGCTCATCTAAAATTTGAGAGAGAGAGAGAGAGGGAGGGAGGGAGATATCAGATTCTTTATATTTTAATTTTGAAAATTAATTGAGAAATTATATATCCAACAACCCCACAATTCCGACCACATAACACATGGTTTCAATGGTTAAGTTCCTATTGCAAGAACTCTGACATTATGGGTTCTGGTGCGAATACTTCTTCTCTTTTATCCAACTAAACAGTTGGCTCCATCAGGATCCTGTTTGCATATATTGATGATTTAATCTTCAGAGACAATAAAGAATCTGATATATATATATATATATATATATATATATATATATAGAGAGAGAGAGAGAGAGAGAGAGAGAGAGAGAGAGAGAGAGAGAGAGAGGAATGCTCACCTGCGCAACCATCTCTTAGGAGAACTCGTGAGAAATTTTTTAGGACTCATCAGACATAATGTGTCTCCAAAATCTGAGCCGTCCACATGATGCAGCACCTCGAAAAAAACCCCAGGGACCTGATACAGAACTCTGGTGGGCTATAGAGAGAGAGAGAGAGAGAGAGAGAGAGAGAGAGAGAGAGGAATGCTCACTTGCGATCGTGAGAGATTTTTGAGGACTCATCACACGTGATGTGTCCTCAAAATCTAAGTTGTTCATGTGATGCAGCACCCCAAAAAACCCCAAGGGCCCAACTTTCAAGTGAGTTTACAAATCTGGTGGGCCATGGAAAAAGGAAACAATTTCCTCCCTTGATTTGCCTCTCTCGCTCTCTCTCTCTCTCTCTCTCTTATGGCCCACCAAATTTGTAAACTTGGTTGTAAGTTGGGCTTTGGGGGTTTTTCAAGGTGCTGTATCACGTGGATGGCTTAGATTTTAGGGACACATCACATGTGATGAGTCCTCAAAAATCTCTCACGAGTTCTCGTGAGAGATAGTTCGCAGGTGAGCATTCCTCTCTCTCTCTCTCTCTCTCTCTCTCTCTCTATATATATATATATATATATATATATATATATATATATATATATATATATATATATATATATATGACTCTTCTTGTCAAGCTAAGCTTTGATTTTGCCATGACCCTAGGCTTAGGGCTGTGTGGGGCCTACGAAGTTGTCTGTCACAAATCCACTTTGTCCATATGTTCTGAAAGACCACAATAGGACAAAATTTAAAAAATCAAGCAGAACCAAAACTCACGTTGGCCATACCACACGAATGCCTGATGGTGGCAGAAGTTTTGTATCAGGATGATATTTGTTCCTATAGTTTATCTAAGTGGTAATAATTCTATAAACGGTTTGGATGTCATATAAACATCATGGTCAACTCCAAGAAGGTTTCAACTGTGGTTGTTGCTGTTTCCACTGTTTTATTAGTGTGGCCCACCTAAGTTTTGGATCTTCCTGATTTATGTAATCTTGTCTTATTGTGGTGTTTCAAAACAGATTAACAGAGTGGATTTTTAATGGACATCTATTTTAATGGACATCTATGTGGACCCCACATAGCCCTGGGCAAAAAGATATCTATGTGCCCCTTTGTGTCCGGGGTCACATGCAATCCGCTCCCCCCATTGCCCATGCCATGAAATATAAAAGTGTTATTGGGATACTACCATATCTCATGCTTATTAGATTAGATATTGACTTTTCAGTTAATCAAGTGTGTAAATTTATACTTTCATTTTGATGATTGGTTTGTAGTCAAACGGATTCCATGATATCTCATAAGTATCAGGTCCGTTTAGGAGCGTAGATTTGGAACCCCTTAATTTGAAATACCCTGATTGTGTTTAGCACCCCGGATTTGGAATCTCTTATAATCCAAAAGTAGCTTATGCATGGTATATTCACATGGGCTTGAATTTAATTACTAAATCAACTTTAATAGCCCTAATTAGTGTACATATGTAATGTTTGACACAATGGTTGTAATAAGCCCGTTGAAATATATACTTTGGCCGAAAATATTGAAATTCTAAGTCGCTGATGAGCCACAAGCACAAGATCATATCCAAGTGACTAACCAACAATTTTTAACCATTGATTTACATGGACAATGTTTGGACGGCGCAGATCATCCTATTAAAAGTAATTTTAGTGATGCATTTGATAATCTGATTGTTTTGGGATATCACCAGTGGGCCATGTGCCTAATGAATTAGTAGCATAGTGACACATATGCATGTTACACATGTGACTCTTGAAATAATTTTAGATGTAATCCTTGCTTTCACCTTGGATTTAAAACCCTCTCTTTGAGGGGATTTGAAACCCCCAATTGCTTTATGGTGACAAACATACTAGGGGATTTGAAATCCCCTCAAATCCCCCCCAATCCATGGTGCCAAACCACCCCTCATTCCATTGAAACTTTATCTTTGCCACTCCTCCAATCTCATCCTCTTTGAGACAAGCTTACAACTGTTGATTGAATGGTCAGCTTGATGCGGTGTATTATAGGATAATGTCCATTGTATTTGTACATTGAGTTCCATTCCCCTCCAGTTAGGGCTGTCAACGGGCTGGGCCTAGGGTAGGTCTCAGCCTGGTTTTTGAGCTGTTTCGATGGCCCGGCCCTATTATAAATTCTGATTTTCAGGCCCAAGCCCAGCCCATTGACACCCATACCCTTTTCATGCTTTACCCAATCCGCATGGTTTGCCGGAGATTGTGTGCATCCACAGATATTAGTCTTGCCTTAAAAAGGGGGCAGGCTTTCTGTTTAAAGTTCAAAAATCTACTCGTAGCTAAATTAAATTGTGCAGTGAGAGTTAATCACTTAGTTATTCCATTGCAGAGTGGACAATGACACAAACAGATGCTCACATACAATTAGTTGGAGGGCGTGTGGGCCCAACATGGTGGTTTCCCATTTAGTAAGGTTGTCCCAATATGGAAATGAAATGCCACAAAAATAAGGTCGATCCAACCATTGGATGTGCCCCACGTGAATGTCGAGTTTTTTGGGTGTCTGTTCATTGTATTATATGGTGTGCCCCCACATGATAGTTGGATCCACCTGATTTTTGGGATATCCCATTTTCATGGTGGGATAGCCTTGCTGGACAGGTGAGATGTCTAAAAATATCATGATGACGCTTACTAGAGCATTTGTCAGTATCTATGCTAAAGTACTTTGCGAGGCCATCTTGGGTAGGTCAGTTTTCACTGATATAGTGGTACGTGGGTGGAACTTCCATAAGATCCATGCCATCCATCGTGATGCTGCCTTAATGTTCTGCATGGATCTCAAAAGTCACGATGATCCAACAATCAGATGGGCCACACTATATAAGAATCAATTGGAATGGTGTGCCACCGTGGTGTTTATATGCAATCTCATCCATTGATCTGATGGCCTAACCAGGATGGAATAATTACAACGATAGCCGCACTATTGCAAAACCCAGGTGGGGCATGCTACATGAATATAAAGGTCTTAAATAATACTGTATGGGATAGCCCATCCGAGTGCTGAATCAGCCTCATTTTTGGGATCAAGGCCATTGAGGTGGTGATGTACCTGATGGACGGTGGATAATTTCATGCATTTGAATTCGACATAGAGATTAAAGAGGTGATTATGGGATACGTGCAAACAGACCACATGTGTGAAATCCAGATGCACATAAAAGTGAGACCCACCAGTTCAATGGTTACACACACACACGCGCACACACACACACACACACCACATCTTCCATTTTAGATTAACCGCACTAAAACGGCGATTCGATTTTTGTTTTTTGTTTTCTCCAATTTATTGTAATTAGAAACTCAAAATCATATCTAATTAGTTAGTGACATCCAAACGGACCCAAACTCGAGTTTCCATCAGTGAGATTTATATAAATGAACTATAATCCAGATCATTCATCCTTTGGGTCCCACTGTGGAAATCTCCCCGATTGGACAATCTTGACCTTTGAATTTGTGGCTGCAGATGAACAGTTATGTAAAAAAAAAAAAAAAAAAAAAAACTATAGACCACATTCAACACACATAAAAAGGTCCTAATATTTAGTTGTCTGTCCACTTACAAGTGATTTTTGCTGCAATACCTCTTTATTTATATAAATTACTAGATGTCAACCCTCACCAATCTTCACCAACCTCCATTGACTAAAATGCTCGCTGATCAAAGCCGTCCATTAGAATGACCGGTTCTCAGATAGGCTATTTCCCCAAAACCAAATCGGGAACGGCTTGGATGGCCTATTTTTGTTGACTTCTTAAGCTAAAAAATTGTATTGACAATCCAATTGATAGATTCTCTTTGTCATCGCTTAGACCATCCAACCAATTTGGATTTCGGCCAATAGCTTATCCAAGAGGTGGCCATTCTAATGGACGGCCCAGATCAGTGATGCATTCGCTATGAAAGCTGGTCAATATTAACTGAAATTTAACAAAAACCCAATTTATTATATTGCATCACACTCATTTAATTAAGGTTCAAACTAAAAAAAAAAAAAGAAAAAAGAAAAAAAAGAAGAAGAAGAAGAAGCAAAAGATCATAAGGAGAATGACGTGCATGGATATTGGATGCCTCGATCAATTCCCACCGTCTGTTGTTGATGCACGGGGGGTTGGCGTCCGACCTGTTGGAGTTGGTGGCGATGGCTTTCGATAACCCGGTGGATACGTATTGGATAAGCGACCTCGTTCCTCCCTGTCAACCATGAGAAATGTGTGTTTAGCTATCAAAAATTATTTGGATGGTGATGATAATATATATTGGATCACTGTAAACTAACTATATTTCATCTGTCCGGCATCAACCATGAAGAATTTGAAAATCCCTAGATTGGTAGTGCTATGTGGGCCCTACCATGATGTATGTGTTTCATCCACGCCGTCCATTTATTTTTCCAGATCATTTTATATCATAAAAAAAGGTAGATATAAATCTCAAGTGGACCACATCACAGGAAACAGTGTTGATTGAACTCCCACCATTAAAACCTTCTTGGGCCAACTAAAATTTTTGATCAAGCTGATATTTTCCCTTCATCCAGGTCTGTATGACCTGGTTGGATGTCAAATAAACATTACATGTACAGTAGGCCCTATGAGGTTTTTAATGGTGGACATTCAATCACTGATGTTTTCTGTTGTGTGGTCCACCTGAGATTTAGATCCCCTTAGGGGCAGAGGTTCTTAGGAAAAGGATTACAAGGCTGTTTTCGTTGGGGTCCTACATCCCTTTTCAGCTCTTGCAGGCGTGCCTACTTGTTTCTCACCTCCTTTTTGCTCATGATACCATTTTATTCTTAAATGACAGGTTATCCTCGATATAAGGGATGACCTAATTCTTTGCTCTATGCGAGAAAGCTTCCGGCAGAAGAATAAATGCTTCCCAGAGTTGTTTCATCCTTTTCAGGAGGGCACAGTCGACAAAAGGTAGCAAAATTCGCCAGATTACTGGTTTTAGCCAAGCTGATTTACCGGTTAGGACTGTTGCCGTTTTTACGTCTTAGAACAAGATAGTGATTCAGTACTCTGATACCCTATTTGCCATAGGCGTGATCAAATCCGGGTGGGGTCCACTGGTGATATATCTCATGCATCAATATGTATCATCCACACCCAATATCTGATCATGAGGACCATGTGTGATCCATTTCTTGGACGCGGGTTGGCTGCTGGTGATGCGAACACCAGCCAGCGAGCTGGTGTCATCAAAGCTTTGTGGGTCCCACCATGATGTATTTGTTCTATCAATGCTGCTCATCTATTTGTACAGCTCATTTAAGGTACGAGACTAAGCCCAAGTGGACCACACCATAGGAAACAGTGGGTATTGAACATTCACCGTAGTAGGGAGTTTTGGATCAAGCTAATCTTTGTGTTTTCCATTCATCCATCCAAATCTTTGTGATCTTATGAATAGGTTGGATGACAAATAAACATCAATGTGAGCCCTATGAACGTTTCACCGATGGACATCATTCGCGTCACTGTTTCCTGTGGTGTGGTCCACTTGAGCTTTGTTTCTGCCTCATTTTTGGCCACATATCTTAAAATGAGCTGTAAAAATGGATGGATAAAACAAGTACATCATGGTGGGACCATAGAGCTTTGACACCAGCTAAATGGCTGGTGATCGTGTCCCCATTTATTGGGTTATTCCAACAATCATCACTCTTCTCATTGCACTGTATGGGTGAGAGCGGCTTAGGTGTAGGTAGGGCTTTCAATGGAGCGGGTCAGATCCAAGATCTGATTCACTCCGAATCCATATAATGCGGATTTGAATATTAAAATAGGTATGATTACTTAAATGGACCAGATTTGGATTCACAGGAACATATCCGAGTTCAATCCGAATCCAATTAAGATCCGACTCATCGTCACCTTATTGTATATGTTATAATTATGCTGGCCATCCGTTTTCCAGATTATTTTAGGTCATGTCTCAAAATTCAGACATGACACTCTTATGTCGACCATACCACAGTAAATAGTGAGATTTGCATCATTTTTCTACTAAATTATATATATTATATTATATAATTTTTTAGATTTGTAATGAGGTGGATTCGGGCCTAGATCCGATCCGAATCTGATGGTTATATGGATTTTGGATCGGAAATGAATCTAACAATTTATAAATGGATCAGATATGGATATCACCTTTTGGATCCGAGTTGGATCCGAATCTGTCTATAAATATATGGACTTGAAGCCGGATCCAACTGGATCCGATCCAGATCTGACCCATTGAGAGCCCTAGGTGTAGGGGTGTCAATAGGCCGGGTTAGGGCCGGGCCAAGCTTTGTCCAAGCTCGGCCCGCCTCTTTCAACATATGCCCAAACTTGGCCCGGACCTGTGACGGACCACAATAGCTAAGCCCAAGCCCGGCCCAAGATACAAATGCAGGGTCCAACCCGTACCTGGCATTAGCCCGAGCCCGGCCTTTAACATAGAGAGAGAAATTATCTTTTAACCCTCGCTTCTCTTCTTTGTATATGAAAAATTATCACCAACATTATAGAAAAAAAGAAAAAAAAGAGTTTTAGGAGGTAGATGAATTTTTAGAAAAAATTTGTGTAAAATTTAAATTTTAAAAGGAGTAAAAATATTTTAATTTAAATTTATATATATATATATATATATATATATATATATATATATATATATATATATATATATATATTCGGGTTGGGCCGGGTTTTCGGGCTTTTGAACAGCCTAGTCCAAGCCCGGCCCGTTGAAAAAGGGCTTATACATTAGGCCCGAACCCGACCCACGGGCTGATACTCTAGTCGAAGCCCTGCCCAAGGCGGGCTACGCCTGAAAGCCGGTCAGGCCAACCTGCTCGTTGACACCCCTACTTACGTGAGACCCCGGCCTCACCCAAGATGGTGCGGCCCTTACCGTGTGATTACAATGGGGCCCACCTTAATGTATGTATAATGTATCTACACCGTCCATCCATTTTTCCATATCATTTTAGGTTCCATATCATTTTAGGGCATTATCCTGAAAATGAAGCACATCCAATTATCAGGTGAGCCATACCATAAGAAACAGTGCAGACTGACCGTTCTACCATCCGATCAATCTGGGATTTTGGCGACTAGCCTATCCAAGAGGTGGTCATCCTAATGTAAGGCCCAGATCACTGATACGTTTGCCATTTAGCGCTGATGAAGTCTTGGGAATGTTCATTGACAATGCCTTGACTAAAAGCTTAACAAAAACCAATTTATTATGTTGCATAGCACCCCTTTAATCTTCAAACTTGAAATAAGAACCTATGTGGAAGCTCTGGTTCGTTGTTGTTCATGGACGACTATGCAGCTCACCCGTTGGTGGAGGTGGTGATGGTCTTCTTGAATCAACATACCGACCACCATAAGTATCAGCCCCAGGTGGTTCAAACCTGTCAACTATATATATATATATATATATATATATATATATATATATATGTGGGGAATGCTCACCTGCGCACTTCTCGTGAGAGACACTCATGAGCACTTTTTCATGGCTCATCGCACGTGATGTGAGCCAAAATCTGAGCCGTCCATGTGATGCAGCACCCCAAAAAACCCTTAGGGCCCATCTTTCAACCTGATCCAAAACTCTGGTGGGCTGCAGCAGAAAGCAAGAGGCAACTCAAGGGAGGAAACTATTTCCTTCATTCATGGCCCACCAAAGTTCTGGAACACGTTGAAAGATGGGCCCTAGGGGATTTTTGGGGTGCTGCATGACATGGACGGCTCAGATTTTTGGCTCACATCATGTACGATGAGCCAAGAAAAAGTGCTCATCGGTGTCTCTCACGAGTAGTGCCCAGGTGAGCATTCCTCTCTCTCTCTCTCTCTCTCTCTCTCTATATATATATATATATATATATATATATATATATATATATATATATATATATATATATATATATATATAGTGGTATTATTAAGGATGGCCTACTGATTTTTGGGCCTTAAACTTCAGTGGGCCTGGCTTGGGCCTGACTTTGGTCAGTGGCTTGGCCTGAATTCATTTGCAAGGCCCAGGGCCGGGTTTCATAAGCTTTCTATTTATAGGTCTATATAGATCCTGGTCCCAAGCCTGTATAAAAAAATGGATTTTTACTGCAAAGTTGCTCAGGAATTTGGATTTTACCAAATAGGGCCCTAGCAACACAAATTGAAATTACGAGGATGTGCTTTTGAAGAGTGAAATTACAAAACCATTTTTTTTTAAGTAGCGAAAGTTGAGACTTATGGGGCCTGCATGGTATGTGTGAAACATCCAACCCGTCCAACATATGGAGCTTGCCATGGTGGTTAGACGAACAAGCAATGAGATTGATCAAATCATCAAATGAATTGCAATTGAATTTGGATGTTTTGAGTGGTGTATATTATTTATATGGATTGACTTGCTTTATGATTGAATCCTCCATAATTTTGGTTTATTTAATAATAATGTGGGTTTGCATACACTGACAGGTTGGATGTTAGACACATTTCAAATGTGCCCAACGAATCTCACCACCGGCTTTGTAAAGAAAATATAAACAAGGGCAATAGCAATAAAGTCGCATTTAAAAAGCACTCCTAGGTAATATTGCTTCCAAGAGACATCACGTGGTAAAATTACATTCTAGGAGGAATTTTGCAGTAGAAATCCCTTACATGCATTTTTTTGTTTTGTTTTTGTTTTCCTTAAAGAAGTGGTGAACCGAGAATTGTGGGACTTCACTAGGTATGCCTTTGATATCGAATTTGCTCCGCAATCAAAAGGTGGGCAAAACCATATGAAGAATATAGACCACTTGAAAGCATCTAAATTCAAGTGTGACCCATCCGATGATTCGATCAATCAGATTTTTAGTTTGTGATCACACTTATAATTGAGTGCATATGTTGGATGGGTTGGGTGTTATACTGTAGACACCACACGCAGTGTCGACCAACTGATCATAACTCGGTTAGCCTAGTCAACTCAGTCAAACTTAGTCAGCCTTGTCAAACCTAGCTAACTAAGTAAACCTAGTCAACCCATTCAGCTTAGTTTCACCTAGCCAACTCAATCGAACCTAGTAACTTAATTATCTCAGTCAAACCCAATCAACTCGGTCAAACCTAATTAACCAAGTTAAACCTAGTCAAACTACTCCACCCAACTTCAAGCCCGAATCCAAGCCCCAGTTCAATCCCATGCCCAAGCCCATTAGTATTCAGGACCACAATAATGCAATTCCAAATGAACTAGAGGGAATACACCACCCCATGTCTACTAGTGTTTGGGACCACAATAATGTAAGTCTGAGGGAACCATGAGGAATACACCACCCTAGGAGCACCCTTGCAAAAAATGGAGGGCATCAATCTCTCCACTTCAACTCACTTATCGGTCTAGTTAGTCTAAGTTTATGCTTTGCGGCTCGTCAGATACTGGATTTTTACTCATAATAAACTTGGATTGACTAGGCTTCGATCACTTCTTCAAATGGGTGAGTCAGGGTAGGTTTATTTGACTCGGGTCATTACTTATTTTAGGCATCACATTGCCACACTGCATTACACATACACTTACATGATCAACTTGCAATAACCAATCCAGTTCCTTATATTTCGTTTAGTTTTGTGAAGTAGAAACTATAAAGTTGTATGGGTATAGAGGGTACCTAACACCTCTGACCTCTTTATAACTATGGTCTCTTGTCCAAAATTTTTGATCGTAGATCAATGAGTCATTTTAGAATAGGGAATCCAATTATTCTTTCTTCTAAGGTTTCTATAAGGTCGAGTTGATTGTGGAAATCTGAGAAATTGACTAATGACGACTCCAGTCAAATATAATACCCCTAAGCCTCAAAGATACCAACAAAAATCCTAAAAAAGCCTCGTAAACACGATATGCTCATGAGCCAGTGTCCACATATACCCATACCACATGGGCCCCACAATTCTCGGCTTCACTACTTAAAAGAAAAAATAAACGAGAATGTTTTGGTATTTTCTTCCCTCAAAAAATCATTTCCTTAAAATTTCAAAATGCCTAGGCATTATTTGGTAAAATCTAAATTCCCAAGGAACCTTGTTGTAAAAGTCCTCTAAAAACGAAGATCATTGGCCAACTCTTTTGGTGATTCACACAAAAGGAAGACTGAAAAGGTGATCATGCCACAAGTGGTAACGTGGCATTGGAGTGTCCTATAAAGACTATTTATCAGGTAGGGCCCACCATGAACCTGACTTAGCCAAATCAAGTCAATCCATTCATCAGGTGGCCCTGTGCCATCCATGTTGGTCTGGATGCAGCATTCATCGCTTTAATTTCAAAATCCCATGAGCTAGTGGCTGATTGTGGGGCATGAGCTAGAAGTCCCGGAATCAACCAGTTGGGTTCTAGTTGAACCCAACCCAAGTTGCCCCCTACTTACACATAGGGTGTATGGTTAGGGGATCTAAACCGTTGATATGATGCAGCCCTCCAAAGACAAGAGATGTCCCAAAATTCTTCTAAACAAAAGATCTAAATTATTTGGTTGATAGCCTACAAATAGACGATTAACAAAGAAAGAAGAATCTATGGTCCAACATTGATGGAAATGAGCCATATATCAATTAAGATTGAAGAAAATCGGAGACATTAAAATACTGCCATAGATCAGTGGCATGGATCACCAAACCATCCATGTGGTCCACAAAGTAAAATGATCTGCCTGATTTTAGCATCATTTTATTCTATATGATGGATCAAACATATTAGACGGGTTAGATATTGTATACACTTGGTATTTTGATACTTATATACCAGATGCACTATAATATATCATACAGCTAGTTGCATTGAAGATGTCTACTTACCCATTTTCACAGGTGCATTGAGAGAGGAGTAGGAAGAGGCAGAAGACACGCACTAGTACCCAAAGAAGCCTCATTTTTTGCGTCTCTTGTATATCTCCTTGTGAGGCTCTCTTTCATTATATATGCATGAAGCGTGGTATTGTAGTCCGCGGACTACTGGACTAAATTCCTAGTCGTGCTGGTTGTGCAATGCTTAAGTTTGATCCGAGCCGTTCAAAAGGTAGGTCTCATCATGATCATACCATCAGAAAGGTTTTAGTGCCACAAATGAGAAAAGCCCTTCGTTCTATTTGACACTTCAAATCATTGAATGGTCAACGATCACAGTCAAGTCTATTTTTGCGGACTGAGAAAAACTTTCTTGTTTTAGGTGCGCCGTACCTGCCGAAGTTGGACTACCACTTACCTGTATATCTTTATCATGATCCGAACCAGGTAGCCCACTGGATCCTCAGCCCATCAGCTGCTTATAGAAAATTGCTTTGATTAGACCATCTGATTAATGTGATCCGTTGTTTTCTGGCTTTTAGTGGTCTTTGTTATGCCAACGATTGAAGTGGTAGGGTATACCAAAAAAGCTCTGGACGACGATACATTTGCTAATGGAAATTGCAAATGAACGGTTTAGATCTCGTTTGAGCTTGCTAGACATGCAGAAATGACTTTGAGGCACCAAAATGACCGTGCCCTCACACAAGCACCCGACTGGCTCAAGCTCATTTATGCTAATCCCACGCGGCTATATCTCCACACGCCTGTATATGCCAATGTGGCGTGTAGGTTATAGATCCCACCCATCCATCAGGTGGACCCACATATTTTAGATTCTGGACAAAATTTCAGTTTCATACAATAACGAGGTGGGCCACACGTTATAAAGCAAACAGACCGAAAAGTAAGCGTTCAAAGGTTTCCTAAACCATCATTTCTTTCAAACGCTGCGAATCATATGATAATGGGTGGGACATCCTGTTTTGTTTTGGGATTTTGCAATGATACGGTGGGACCCACCTGATATATGGCTTCAATATGAACCTTTTACACACGCGCGCAGATATCAATTCTTGGAAAAGTTTTGGCAGGTTGATCCATAGTTTTCCATATGTTGTGGTCCACTTGTACCTTTAGTCTTGGTCTTTTTGGACTCATATGCAAAAATTATTTATCAAAATAGATAAATAATGTGGATGAAATATATATATATATATATATATATATATATATATATATATATATATATATATATATATATATAATTAATTGTGTGCCTGCAGAGGCCCCGACATGACCATCAGTCTCTAGGTAGGTCTTGGTCCGCAGCCAAAAAGGACGAAAACGTGCACGCGGTTTTGTAGGGTGTTGTAGGGGCAAGCGTGGCGTGTGGATTATCGGATGCGGTTTTGGTGAGGTGGGTGGATTCTTGACTATGGCCCACCTTGATGTACATGCCTTGCATCCATGCCGTCTATCTGTTTTAATAGTTTGTTTTAGGACGTTGTCACAAAAATGAAGCAGATCCAAATCTCAGGTTGACTACACGAGGAAACAATGGTGATTGAATACCTTCTTGGGGCTATCTGAATGTTTATTTACCATTCAACTTGTTGGTAAGGCCACAGTGACATAGATGAAAGGACCAAACAAATATCATCTTGATCCAAAACTTTTGTGGCCCATAAGAAGTTTTTATTGGTCAATAAAGACTGTTTCCTCTCGTGGGGTCCACCTTAGAGTTGTATCTGCTTCATTTTTTTACTCGTGTCTTGAACTGAGCTGTCAAAATGAACGAACGGCTTGGATGTAGGGCACATAAATCAAACTGGCCCTATAGTTAGGAGTGCATGGACCTCGGTGGATCGGATCCGAGGATCCACTGAAGTCGCGTCCGTGGATTACGTAGTCCAGTTTCCTGCAGCACGGTTTCCAGGAAGTTCCCGCAACAACAAGCCTTGTGGGGCCCACCTGAAAGTCCGAATGAAATCCGCACCATCTATCCGTTTCTCCAACTCATGTTAGTTTGAGAGCCCAATCACGAGTTACGTAGAAGATCCAAGTGGTTCACATCACTGGAGAAAATGGGAATGGAAACACCCACAATCGAAACCTTCTTGCTGCTCTTAGTGATGTTCATATGCCATCCAATCTCTTAAGGTGATTCCCACCAGGAAGAATGGGAAACACAATTATAGGCGTGATCCAAAACTTCTGTAAAGTTTCAATGGTGGGTATTTAGTCGCCACTGTTTCTTGTGGTGTGGCCAATTGAGTAAATAGTACCTGTTCATTTTTGAGCTCTCATCATAACATGATCTTGTAACATTGATGGATGTAGTGGATTTCATACAGAAAAGGCGGTGGACTCTACATGAAATAAACAGACCGAAAAGGAAGCGTTCAAAGGTTTCCTAAGCCATCATTTCTTTCAAACACTGTGAATCGTATGACAATGGGTGGGGCATCCTGTTTTGTTTTGGCTTTTGCACTTATATGGTGGGACCCACTTGATACATGGTTTCAATGTGAACCTACCTGCCACATCTTGTACACGCTCGCAAAAATCAATTCTTGGAAAGTCACGAATTTGACTAAATATTGACTTTAAATAAGATTGACTTTGACAGTATTTTTTTGAAGAATTTCTTTGGGAAGAAACTCAATCAGGCCCACCTTGATTTATGTGTTTCATCCATGTCGTCCATCTGTTTTTTCAGCTCATTTTAGGGCATGAGCCCCAAACTCGAAGAATACCCATAGCTCAAGTAGACTACACCATAGTGGGAATTGAATGCCTACTATTTATTTCTTCGGGCTACAAAAGCTTTGGATCAAGTTGATATTTGTGTTCTGCCTTTATCCAGCCTAGGGAAGAATTCAACAGCGCGGTGGACGTGGTGTAGCCTAGACCTGGCAAAATTCAACCAGACCCGCTAACCCGACTCGACTCGTCCCGGTTTTTTCTAGTTTTGGGTTGAAAATTTTGACCCGAATTAAATTTGTGGGTTGACCTGACCCGACCCGGATTTTTATGGGTTGGGTTAGGGTTAAAGGTGACCCGACCCGAATCATGTAGGGATTAGGCTATTATATATTGATTTTCTTATTAGTTAAATAATACGTAGTTTTTTTTTTTCTCAAACACCCTGCTGGCCTTTTAAAATGGATGGTCAGAGTGGATAAATAACACAAATTACGGTGGGCCACAAAGTTTACTTAGTATATTAAGCGTACTGAGTTACTGAGTACGCAATCTACTGCCGTCCCAATCGGGCGCTGGAGTGGATTAGGTGGGAATCGGATTGCGTGCGGACTCTTATCTTGCGGAGTAAACTCAGTTGGGCCCACCTAGAATGTATGTGCTTTATCTGTTCTGTCCATATGTTTTTTCAGCTCATTTTAGTGGTTGAGCCCAAAATTTAAGCATATCCAAATCTCAAGTGGACCATGCCATGGAAAACAGTGGGAATAATGATTTACACCATTGAAACCTTCCCAGGCCCTACAGTGATGTTTATTTGTTAGCTTGCTACGATGGCTCGAGATATATTAGCTATTCCTATTTCAACTGTTGCTTCCGAGTCAGCATTTAGCATTGGAGGGAAGGTCCTTGATCAAACTCGAAGTGTTCTTACATCAGAAAATATTGAAGCATTGATATGTACAAGAGATTGGTTGTATGAGTCAGAAGGTAACTAATTTCATTGTCAAAATTAATTCTATTTGATATTTTATTGGTGCATGAAATAAATTAATATATATTTTTTTCAAAACAGATAAACTGATTGATGATGATATTAATGAGGCGATAAGCATTGATGTGTCTGAAGTATCATCACATCACTCTAACAACGTTGATGCTTAAAGAGGTATGCTTTAAATCTGCACTCTATTCTATCAATTTATTTTTTCTCTTTCAATATCTACGTAATAGAACTACTCTATAAAAAAGCCTCGATTTTTTTTTTTTTTTTCCAATTGAATGTTAGTGTTATATACATCTAGTTTAATAAACAAATCAATTAGTTGATCACTAAAATGCGGGGTCAACCCGACCCGACCTGGTTTAATTTGGGTTGGGAAAATCCAACCTGAATTCAATTTGGGTCGGGTTAGGGTTGATGTGGAAATGACCCGACACGAACCCGACCCATTGCCACCTCTAGTGTAGCTTACTTGACCTTTGTATATGCTTCAATTTTGCACTCATGCCCTAAAATGATATGAAAAGATTAATGGCCGGCGTGGATTTACTCACCGGTAGGCTCCACCATGTTTATATATTGTGGTGAGTTACCACAAAATCCACCACCGACTCTGACTAATTTAAAAATGAAAAAAGTGCTTCCGAGTGCGGAAAATGAGGACGTGGATTAGTACTACCCCGCTAGGACGTCCTAGCTATATGCGGACGGTTCTGTCGGGGCACTGTGGGCCCCACCATGATGTATATGTTTTATCTACACCCTTCATCTATTTTGACAGACAATATTGAGCTATAAACCCAGAATATAGACAGAGTGAAACCTCAAGGAGACCACACCACATGAAGAAGTGGGGATAAAAAGCCTACCGTTGAAAACTTCTTGGGGACACGGAAGTTTTGGATCAAGCTGATATTTATGTTTTCCCTTCATCCTGGTCTATGTGACATTATGAACAGGTTAGATGGCAAATAAACATCATGGTGGGCCTCATGAAGTTTTCAATGGTAGGAGTTTAATCCCACTGCTTCTTGTATTGTGGCCCACATGAACCTTCAATCTGCCTCTTTTTTGGGTTCATGTACTTAAAATGATTTTCCAAAATAAATGGACGAAGTAGATAAAACATATAAATCACGATGGGCCCACAGAGCCCCTGACATGACTATCCCTCTCTTGCTATGTCCTGGTGGGGTGGTATACAATTCGTGTCTGGAAAGGACCAAACCGTGGAAGCCGGGCTTGTAGGGTATTGTAAGGATGTTTTAGGGAAAGCGTGGCCTGTGGACTATGGATGCGACGTGGGTGGATTCCTGGCTATGGCCCACCTTGATGTATCTGCCTTACATCCATGTCGTCTGTCAGTTTTGATAGCTTGTTTTAGTGTGTTCCATAAAAATGCAGATCCAAATCTAAGGTTATCCATGCTAGAGGAAACAAAGGTGATTGAATACCTTTTTGGGGCCATTGGAATGTTTATTTGCCATCCAACCTATTGATAAGGTCATAATTAATGACTTAGATGAAGGGACCATACAAATATCAGCTTGATCCAAAACTTTTCTGGTCGACAAGAAGTTTTTAATAGTAAAAAAACCATTGTTTCCTATGCTACGAGCCACTTGAGAGTTGGATCTACTTCATTTTTGGGTTCATGCCCTAAAATGAGATGTAAAAATGGACAAATGGCATAGATGTAAGGCACAGTGGCCCACAATCAGGAGTCTTCCTGTGTTACGGCTTGCTAGAGTTCCTGCAACAAAAAGCCCTATGGGGCCCACATGAACGTCTATATGAAATCCTCTCCATCCATCCCATTCTCCAACTCATGTTAGGTTAAGAGCCCAAAAACGAGGTACATAGAAGACCCAAGTGGGTCAAACCCTAAGAGAAAATGGGAATGAAAACACCTACAATTGAAACCTTCTTGTGGCTCGCCATGTTGTTTACATGCCATCTAATCTATTCATAAGGTGATTCCCAATAGGATGGATAGAAAACATAAATATAAGCCTGATTCAAAACTTTTGTGGGCCCCAACATAGTTTCAATGGTGGTCATTTAGTCGCCACTGTTTCTTGTGGTGCAGCCAATTGTGTAAATAGACCTGATTCGATTTTGTGCACTCATCATGACATGATCTTGCGACATTGACGGATGTAGTGTATTTCACACAGAAAATGCAGTGGACCCCACATGGATTTGTGTTGCAGGAGTTATGTGCAATACTGGTTCCAAGAAACTCCTCGTGTCTCTTAGGGGATTTGTTGATAAAGCCGTGATTTATGATGTCAATTAAGGTTAGCTCCCTTGTAAGAACTTTTTTTATTTTTATTTTTTATCTAAGCTTCTTGGGCACTTTTGGTCTTTTTACAAAACAAAAATGTCTCTCCACCCAGTTGTCCTCTCGTATAATTGCAACAAAATACGGAAGTTGAGAGGGCCTTTTGAGAATGGGGGTGTGGGCCCACAAAATCAACGATCGGGGCCACCCCTCGTCCAATCTAATCCATTCACTTTAATTAGACAGTCATGAACCCACGGTAGAGTCATTTAAAAAAATAAAGCTTTATGTGGTCCACACCTACATTAATGCTATGAGTTAATTCTAAACTGATTCCTCTAGTGTGGTCCATCTGCGATGAGTTTTTTACCTTTAAACTTGGTTAGATGGAATAAAATTAAAATCTCATTCATATCGATGGCTTGAATCTGCTCCAAGACTATCCAGTGGACCCTACATAAGACGTGGGATGGGTTTAATAGATGGGTCCCTTACGTGGGAAAAGCTATTAGACCGTTAGGACTATTGCTACCTCCATGGGACCCACTTCGGCATCATTTCCTCTATTCCAGCGAGCTTTTGAGTATTTTTTTTTTTTTTTTTTTGAAGATTTTCAGCTGCAATCTTTGATCAATGTAGAAGTTATGATAGCCAAAGGTGGGTTTAGGTTAGGATAATAGTAACGTATTTTGTGGGTATCAATGATGGGGGTTTGTGAAAGGGAGGAGGGTGTCGTGGTTCCCTTTATAATTTTTTTTTTTTATTATAGTTTTATGGGTATAAAAAGTGAGAGCTTGTGAAGGGGATAGATTTTGTAATGAAAGAATGTTGTAATGGATGAATTTTGAAATGAAATAATGTTGTAATGGATGAATGTTTAAGTAAATTAAAGAAGGTTGAAATGGACGAACAATCATGACTATCATAACTCCATATGGGTGGTAAATCCCATGAAAAAAGGCCCACTTTTGGGTAGTCAAATGGCGTCCAAATGAGGTAATTTCAAAGACATTTGAAATGTCATCAAATTACCTTTTTAACAAGTACAACATCACCCAACTCAGACATGTACGTAACAAGGGAGTTATGACTGTTTTCATCGGATCTGCGAATGACAATGAGTATTGACGAATGACAGTAACTTTGTGCCCACTTTTGGGCAATCAAATGGTGTCCAAATGAGGTGATTTCAAATCTATATGAAAGTTTATCAAATTACCTTTCCAACAAATACAAGATTACCTAAATTAGACATGTAACAAGGGAGTTATGATTATTTTTGTCAATACACACTAACCATCGTTGATACTCATTGACTGTTGTTAATGCACACCGAGTATCGATGACGGTAAGTCAGTATTGGCAATTGGTGATGGTTATTAAGTATTGACAGTCAATGACGGTCAGTAAACATCGGGGACGATCAATGAGTATCGACGATAATCAGTGTCTATCGGTGATGGTCATTGTTTATCGACGAAAACGATTATAACTTCCTCATTACATGTCTGATTTATGTGATCTTGTACTTGTTGGAAAGGTAATTTGATGAACTTTCAGATGAATTTGGAATCACCTTATTTGGAAATCATTTGATTTTCAAAAAGTGGGCCCAAAGTCACTGTCATTCGTCGATGCTTATTGTTATTCGCAGATCTGATGAAAACATTCATGTGGACACCATTTGGGCAATCTTGTACTCGTTGGAAAGGTAATTTGATGAACTTTCAGATGGCTTTAGAATTCACTTCATTTGGACACCATTTGATTGCAAAAAAATGGGCCCATTTTTGTGGGCTCTATAACCCACATGGAGTTATGACAATTATGTTCGATCATCCATTTCAACATTCTTTTACTACAACATTCATCTGTTATAACATTCATCCATTTCAACATTCACCATATTGATCCATTGAAATATTCTTACATTTCAAAATTCATCTATTACAACATTCTTTCATTACAAAATTCATCCCCTTCAGAAGCTCTCACCTTTAATACCCATAAAACATTAAAAAAAAAAAAAAATACAAAGGGAATCACCACACCATCCTCCCTTTTACAAACTCTCATCATCGATACCCACCAATAAAAAAAAAAGCCACTATTATCCTAATCTAAACCCACATTTGGCCATCATAGCTTCTATGTCGGAGATTGTGGTCGGAAACAAGGGACCCATCTATTGAACCCATCCCACATCTTATGTGGGGCCTACTGGATAGTCTTGGAGAAGATCCAAGTCATCCATATGAATTAGGTTTTAATTGCATGCCATTTATCTAAGTTTGAGGGTAAAATTCATCACGGATGGACCACACCGGAGGAAACAGTTCAGAATTAACTCAGTGTTAATGTAAGTGTGGGCCACAAAAATCTCCAATTTTTTTTCCAAATGACCTTATTGTGGGGTAATGACTTCCTGATTAAAGTAAACAGATCAGATCGGCTGAGGGGTGGCCCCAATACTTGATTTAGTGTGCCCACACTCCCATTCTCAAAAGGCTCTCTTGACTTCTGCATTCTTCTACAGCCATATGAGAGGATGGCTGGGCAAAGGGGTATTTTTGTCTGGAAAAAAGGTCAACAGTGCCCAGGAGGCTAGATAAAAAAAGGTTCTAACAAGGGGGCTAGCGTCATAAATTAAGGCTTTATCAACTAATATCCCGTCTCTTAGAGGCCACCTTGATGTATTTATTCTATATCCACATCATCCATCTGCTTTTCTAGATCATTTTGGGGCATGATCCAAAAAATGAATAAGATCCAAATCTCACCTGCACCATACTGAAATGGTGATGATTGAAAACCCTACCATTAAAACTTATTAGGGTGCACCTTACTGTTTTTGTAGTGTTTATTTGACATCCAATTTGTTGATAAGGTCACGTAAGCCTCGATGAGAGGAAACAATCAATATCAACTTGATCCAAAACTTTTGTGGCCCATTAATAGTCAATCAACACTTTTTTCTAGAGTATATATGGTCCACATGAGATTTGGATCTTTTTCATTTTTTGGATCATGCCCTAAAATGATCTCGAAAAATTGATGGACGGTGTGGATACAAAATACATACATCAAGGTGGGCATCACTGTAATGGCTGCACTGTCTTGGGTGAGGCTGGGTCTCACCTAATTCACTCTCACATGTATTAGGGACCGGAATTCTGTATAACACCTGTCGTACGTAGCGGGTAAAACAGTCGTGTTGTCTAGGATCCTCCATGTTGTTCTTGTGACATCCAATCCTCCATCGAGTGAGCGTTCCGTCAACAATCTAAAATCACGTGTGCCAAATCATGGGAAAAATGTAACTCGCGCTTATAACAACCACATTCAAGCTTTATGGGCCACATAAATTCTGGATCAGGTAGGTATTTTGAATGTACATTTCTTACCAAAGGGTGTAAAATTGTGACACTAAAATCATTATGGGTTTGTTTAATATGACCCACATTTCACATTAGCTAACAAGGCCCAAGTGCTAGTGGACCCTTAGAAGGGTACTTTTTACATTTTCCTTGTGAAAGGGTGGTTATTAAGGTCAGTTGTGTTGGGGTAAAGAGCGAGTTATGAATTTTGGAGAGAGGGATTTTCTTCTACTATAAGAGGGTTTCAAAGGTTTTTTTTTTTTTTTTTCAAAGTAAGGTTCAAGACTTCAAGAGGTTCTCCAAAGTTTCTTCTCAAGGTGTCAAAAGTGAGAAGATTTATTGCTAGCTAACACTGTAATAATGGAGGTTTTTTTTTTTTTTTTTTTTTTCTTTTAAGCTTGGATTCAAAAGGATTTTATTGTATTCTTAATTAAGGTACTCCATTCATTGATCTTTGTAATCTCTAAGGTGTTTAATTACCTGGCTGATTTTTTTCAACACGGGGCTTGAGATCGACTATGCACCTGATGAACGGAGTGGATGTCACAAGCACAACACCGCAGCCCTATGGACATTGGTATAACTCCCAAGCTCTGTTGTGCCACGATTATGTATGTGTAAATCAACTTTGTCCATAAGTGGGAAACATCATTTGAACAAAACAACCAAAAGATCAATCTAGTAAAAACTTTGATGGGCCACACTAATGGGACCAATGTAAAATTGCTCCCGAAACCTGTTAGTCCATTGGGCGTGCCATTAAGGGGGCGTTTGGCAAATCTAATAATAAGAGCTTATTTGCTTATTCTAAAAAAAATAAGCTCTTATTGTGAAATAGACCGTTTGGTAAAGCTTTCATTTTAGAGCTTATTTTTTTAGAAAATAGCTAAAAAGCTCTTAAATAACAAGTGGTAGGGAGGTCACTTTTTCTTTAAGAGCTTATTTAGCTTAAGGGGGTAAACATTTTTAATTAATTTTTGGACAAGTTTGTTCTTATACTTTTTAAGTAATTCCCATCTTGCCCTCTTTTCTTCTTTAGAATATCTTTAAGGTGGGCCCACATGATGAACAACTCATATTGAAGCTGGGTTTCCACATCAAGGTGGGGCCACATAATGCATGGTCACATCAAAGGTGGGCCCCACATGATGAACGCCCACATTGAAGGTGGGACCTACATGATGGATGGGGGACATTGAAGGTGGGATCACATGATGGAAGGTTGACATCAAAGGTAGGCCCACATGATGAACAACACATATTGAAGGTTGGGCCCCACATGATTGATGGTGAACACCAAAGGTGGGTCCCACATGATAGATGACCCACATTAAAATGTGGCCCCACATGATGGATGGACTATCCACATCAAGTGGGCCCTATATGATGGACAGTTCATAGCAAAGGTGGGACCCACATGATGGATGGTGGATATTGAATGTGGGACCACATGATGGAAGATTGACATTAAATGTGGGACCACATGATGAATGGCCCATATTGAAGGTTGGGCCCTACATGATGGATGGTCCATAGCAAAGGTGGGACTTACACGATGGACTATCCACATCAAGTGGGCCCCACATGATAGATGGTCCACAACAAAGGTGGGACCCACATGATGGATGGTCCACATCAAAGGTAGGATCCAAGTGATGGATGGTGGATATTGAATGTGGGACTACATGATGGACGGTTGACATTAAAGGTGGGCCTACATGATGAATGACCCATATTGAAGGTTGGACCCCACATGATGGACAGTCCACAGCCAAGGTGGGACCTACATGATGGATAGTGGACATCAAATGGGTCCCACATGATGGACTACCTACTTGATGTGGGCCCCACATGATAGTGGTCCATAACAAAGGTAGGACCCACATGATGGATGGTGGACATCAAAGATGGGCCCCTCATAATGAATGACTCATATTGAAGTGAGGCCCCATATCAAGGTGGGCCCACTTAATGAAAGGTTCACATCAAATGTAGGCCCCACATGATAGATGACCCACATCAAAGTGTGGCCCAACATGACGGAACATGCACATCAAGTAGGTCCCATTTAAATGACAATCCACGTCAAAGGTGGGATTCACGTGATGGATGATGGTCATTGAAGTTGGGCCCACATGATGGTCAGTTGATATCAGAGATGGGCTCACATGATGAACGGCCCATAATGAAGGTAGGGCCCCACACAAAGAATGGTCCACATCAAGGTGGGCCCACATAATGGATGGAGTGGGTTTCACATGATGGATGACTCACATAAAAGTGTGGCCCCTCATATTAATGGACAGTTGGCATCAAGTGGGCCCCACCTAACAGACGGTCCACATCCAAGGTCTCTCATAATGGATGATCCATATCCAAAGTGGGCCGTATGATGGATGATCCATATATAAGGTGCACCTCACACGATGAATGGTATATCAAAACTGTTCCCCACATGATGGACAATACACTTCAAAGGTAGGGCCCACACTATGGACACATCAAATGTAGAGTCCACGTGATGGTGATGGGTAGTGGACATTGAGGGACCCCATATAAAGGACAATTAACATTGTTGCTAGGCCCCACATGATGGACGGTCCACCCAAACTACTATTTGGATTGCTCTTATATTTAAGTTGTTATAATCTTTAAAAATGACATCAACTAGCCTTAAGAATGCTCTTATTTGAAGGTTTTACCAAACGTGCTTATTTTAAATAAGAGCTTTTTTTTTTAAAATTTACCAAAGAGGCTTATTTAAAACAAGAGCTAGATCAGAAAGAGCTTATTGAAGTAGCTCTTATTCAAAAAGCTCTTATTAAATGAGAGTAGAGATGCCAAATGCCCCCTAAGTTTTGGATCAGGCTGCTTTTTGTCTCTTCATTTCATCTTGGTAAGTGACGCCTGATTAAAGGGTTTGATGAAAGATGCATACAATGGCGACCCGACAAACATATATACTGTGTTGGCATCCTATCCGTATTGTTCCCCTAGGTGTGTCCCACCTGATGGATGGAGTGGATTTTACATAGACAACCAGTGGGCCCCACGACACTTGGGTGTTTTTCTCGTGCCTAAAACAGGTGTTGCAGAACCCGGCCAGGTGGGTCACATAATAAACATTAATAAAATGTTTGATGGCAATGTTTGCATTTTATATTACTTATCTTCACTATGTTAACCATTTACTCTTACTCCTAATTTTTTATATTGATAATTATTAAATACTGAGTCAAGTCGGTTTGGGTCTTTCACTCAACCAGACCCGACAACCCATACTATCCAAATCACTAACTTAGAAAAGTAGACAGACCAGATGGTGGTAACCATCTGAATTTTCTCCATCGAATTTGGACCATTCACTGCTTTAATTGTGGCCGTCTGTTTGATAGCCATCAATTGGATATATGGTTAGGATTGCTCAGTCAGCATGGTCTTGGATGTCCCATCGTATCAATGTCTCGGATCAATGAAGCAAGGGTCCCACTTGCACAAACCCAAGTCATTTCGGGCTGAATGGCTAGAAAAATGAAATCAGATAAAAACTCCTGATGAACCCATGTGATAGTCTACTATACTGCATAATGATGGGATTTGCTAGAATGCCCCTTTATTTAGATAAATTGTTAAATGTCAACCCTCACCAATCTTGGGAAATGTCAACTCACTTCATTAACAGACGCCTTGACTAGAAGTTTAACAAAAACCAATTTATTATGTTGCACAAACACTCCTTTAATCTTCAAACCTGAAACAAACACCTAAGTGGAAGCTCTGCGCAGCTCCGGTTCACTTTTGTTCATGGACGGCTACGTGGCCGGCCCACCAGTGGCGGTGGTGATGGTGTTCTTATACCATTGCCTAACCGACCCCCATAGGGCGTACTCTGAATTGACCTGATTTCCCATATATATATATATATATATATATATATATATATATATATGGGAAATGGTACTATGAAGTAGACCTCATGGGAAGTTCCCATGAGATCGAGTTGTGTGGGTCCTACTGTAATATAGATCAGACATATACTCCATCGGTCAGATGCACCTTTCTGTGGTGGGCCAAGGTCTTAAAAATCAGGTCAATCCATGACTTAGATGGGCCACGCCATAGAAAAAAGTTAAGGGTGGATATCCACCTATTGAAACTTTTATGATCATTTATAGGTTTGACGGAGATGTGTTTGAGAAATCCAGCCCATCCATTGTGCCTGTCCCACTTATACAAGAGGTCACACAAAGTTTCAACCGTATCCAAAATGCAAGTGGGCCCCAACAAGTGCTTTTAGATGTTCATGATTTTACACTAATTCAATTGGTATGACCCACTCGAGTTCCAGATACAACTGATTTTTGGGATATCCCATAAACATTAGGGGACCCTCCAAATGCATGGTCTGGATGTCTGATAAACGTCACAGTGGAGCCCACACAATTCGACCTCATGGGAAGTTCCCATGAGGTCGAGCTGCGGGGGCCCCACTGAAATGTGTGATGGGCATCCACACCATGCATTTGGTGGGTCCCCTATTGGATATGGGATATCCTAAAAATCAGCAATATCTGGAACTCAAGTGGTCCATACCGAGCAAAAGAGTGTAAAATCATGCCTACAACATATAAAATCACTTGTTGTGGCCCGATTGAGTTTTGGATACAGTTGAAATTTGGTGTGACCTCTTTTTTAAGTGGGACATGCACAATGGTTGGACTGGATTTCTCAAACACATCTCAGTCGATTCTATAAATGATCATAAAGGTTTCAATGGGCGGATATCCGCTCTTAACCGTTGTCTATGATGTGGCCCACACAAGTCATGGATTGGCCTAAGTTTTAGTCCCATGGCCCACCATAGAATGGTGCATTTGATTGATGGTGTGGATGCCCATCACACATCATGGTGGGGCCCACATAGCTCGACCTCATGGGAACTTCCCATAAGGTTGAGCGCATAGTACCATTAACCAACCATATATATATATATATATATATATATATATATATATATATATATATATAAATTCTCATGAGAACTCATGAGCATTTTTTGACAACTCATCTCACATGATACGAGCCCAAAATCCGAACCATCCATGTGATGCGGCATCCCATGAAAGCCCTAGGGGCCAACGTTCAACATTATGCAAAACTCTGATGGGCCATATATATATATATATATATATATATATATATATATATATATATATATATAGAGAGAGAGAGAGAGAGAGAGAGAGAGAGAGAGAGAGAGAGAGAGAGAGATGCTCACATGCACAAATTCTCATGAGAACTCATGAGCATTTTTTGACAACTCATCTCACATGATACGAGGCCAAAATCCGAACCATCCATGTGATGCGGCATCCCATGAAAGCCCTAAGGGCGCCCAACGTTCAACGTTATGCAAAACTCTGATGGGCCATAGCAAAGGTAGAGGCAAATTAAGGGAGGAAATTGTTTCCTTTTGCCATGGCTTACAAAAGTTTTGGATCGGGGAAAAGTCGGGCCTATGAGTTTTTTAGGGTTCTGCATCATGTGGGACAGCTTAGATTTTGGGTCACATCATGTGTGATAAGTTTTGAAAAAGTAGTCATGAGTTCTTGTGAGAATTATGCCAAGGTGAGCATTCCTCTACACATACAAAATGATTTTTATTGCAAATTCCTCAGGAATTTGGATTTCACTGAGTGGTGCCCCTACAACCAAAATTCTCAAGCAGTAGTTTGCTAGGGTAGTGATTATTGAAAGGCATTTTTATCACAAAATTCCCTCAAAATCAAGGTTCGACCAAATAATAATGCCTCCACAACTTAAAAGTATGGGAGGTGCTTTTGTAGAGGGGAAATTACAAAAAGCCCCTCATTTATTTTTTAAGAGTGTAGCGCGAGACTTGTGCGGCTCACATGTGATGTGTGAGACATCCAAGTCGTCTAGCATATGGACCTTGCCACGATGGTCTAACAAACAAGTAATGAAGCGGATTGAAACATTGGGTCTTGTTCCATGGCTCAGTGGTAAACATTCTCTGTTTCAACACTGAGATCATGGGTTCTAGTTTCTATGTCGTGTGGGGGTGTGTGTCGAAAAAAGAAAAAAAAGGTGAATCAAATCATCAAACGAGCTACAATTAAATTTAGATGTTTTAAGTGGGTATATTATTTTTTATGGATTGCCCACTTTATGATTGAATCCTCCATAATTTTGATTCAGCTAATAATATCTTCTTCTTTTAATGTTATTCTACAATTAACTTTTCTTTTACCACAACACTTGGTGATCATTTATGCTTTTTGACTACTTTTTGGCAATCTTTTGTGCTTTCCAACTACTATCTCTAGCAAAAATTACCATTTTATTTTTACTTTGTTTTGCTGATATATGCTTATAATTTGGGATGAAAATGAGAGGAAATAAGAGAAAAATATTATAAAAATTATTTTTTTAGAAGATGGGTTCTTGTTTTTTTCTGCAAAAATTCTGTTTAGATGAATTTAGTTAGAATTAAAGAAAGCGATAGAAGGAGACGAGAGATATAAAAAACTTGACTTTTAGAAGATCATGAGTTTTTCTTCTTCCTTCAAAAGATTATGCCTAGATGAATCTTTTTCCATGAACTGAATTTTGAGCCTATTTTTAATAAGTTAAATGATGTCTAAATGAGATAAATCTAGTCATATTAATTTGAAAGGTCTTACAATTATCTTCCCAACTAGCCTAAGGTTGCCCTAATCCAACCAATAACGCGGAAGTACTTATGACATTTTTTTGTAACAAGAACAATCCTTGTTTTGTTATAGCATCGATCACTGTTATAACAATGGAGCGATTGTTGTTATTACATAGGAGTGATCATTCTAATAACTAAGTAGCGATCATTGTTGTTACACATGTGCAATCGTTGTTATGACAAAGGACTGATGGTTGTTGTTACACAAGAGAGCATAAGAGCGTTGGGTTGTTGTTATACAGGAGTGATTATTGTTGATACACGTGAGCGATTATTGTTGATACACAAAAGCTCATAAGAGCAATCACTGCTTAGATAGGCCATATCCCCAAACACAAATCAGAATGGCCACCTCTTGTTAGCTTACAATATCCATTAAATTGGATGGACTAACTATCAATTGATGGATAACTTTCGCAAGGTTCAGACCATTCCATCAATATAGCTAGGATTTGGCCAATAGCCTATCCTAGGGATGATCATCCTAATGTACGGCCTGGATTCATTAATACCATCGCCAGTTTTTTTTTTTTGGTTACAATCGCCGGTTAGTGTTGGTGAAATCTTGGGAAATGTCAACTCACTTCATTAACAGACAGCTTGACTAGAAGGTTAACAAAAACCAATTTATTGTGTTGCAGAAACACTCCTTTAATCTTCAAACCTGAAACAGGCACCTAAGTGGAAGCTCTGCGCAGCTCCGGTTCACTTTTGTTCAATTTATTTCCTTCTTCCCCACTTCGATTTTTTGTGAAACTATAAACATCAAAATCTCAATACTTATTTGCATACTATTATCATTGTAAACAATGAAACAAATAGGCCCTAAGATCACAACTGCTCATCTAAAATTTGAGAGAGAGAGAGAGAGAGAGAGAGAGAGAGAGAGGTAGGGAGGGAGATATCACATTCTTTATATTTTAATTTTGAAAATTAATTGAGAAATTATATATCCAACAACCCCACAATTCCGACCACATAACACATGGTTTCAATGGTTAAGTTCCTATTGCAAGAACTCTGACATTATGGGTTCTGGCGCGAATACTTCTTCTCTTTTATCCAACTAAACAGTTGGCTCCATCATGATCCTGTTTGCATATATTGATGATTTAATCTTCAGAGACAATAAAGAATCTAATATATATATATATATATATATATATATATATATATATATATATATATATATATATATATATAGAGAGAGAGAGAGAGAGAGAGAGAGAGAGAGAGGAGAATGCTCACCTGCGCAACCATCTCTTAGGAGAACTCGTGAGAGATTTTTTAGGACTCATCAGACATAATGTGTCTCCAAAATCTGAGCCGTCAACATGATGCAGCACTTCGAAAAAACCCCAGGGACCTGATACAGAACTCTGGTGGGCTATAAGAGAGAGAGAGAGAGAGAGAGAGAGAGAGAGAGAGAAATGCTCACTTGTGATCACGAGAGATTTTTGAGGACTCATCACACGTGATGTGTCCTCAAAATCTAAGTTGTTCATGTGATGCAGCACCCCAAAAAACCCCAAGGGCCCAACTTTCAAGTGAGTTTACAAATCTGGTGGGCCATGGAAAAAGGAAACAATTTCCTCCCTTGATTTGCCTCTCTCGCTCTCTCTCTCTCTCTCTCTCTCTTATGGCCCACCAAATTTGTAAACTTGGTTGTAAGTTGGGCTTTGGGGGTTTTTCAAGGTGCTGTATCACGTGGATGGCTCAGATTTTAGGGACACATCACATGTGATGAGTCCTCAAAAATCTCTCACGAGTTCTCATGAGAGATAGTTCGCAGGTGAGCATTCCTCCCTCTCTCTCTCTCTCTCTCTCTCTCTATATATATATATATATATATATATATATATATATATATATATATATATATATATATATATATCTGACTCTTCTTGTCAAGCTAAGCTTTGATTTTGCCATGACCCTAGGCCTAGGGCTGTGTGGGGCCTACGAAGTTGTCTGTCACAAATCCACTTTGTCCATATGTTCTGAAAGACCACAATAGGACAAAATTTAAAAAATAAAGCAGAACCAAAACTCACGTTGGCCATACCACATGAATGCCTGATGGTGGCAGAAGTTTTGTATCAGGATGATATTTGTTCCTACAGTTTATCTAAGTGGTAATAATTCTATAAACGGTTTGGATGTCATACAAACATCATGGTCAACTCCAAGAAGGTTTCAACTGTGGTTGTTGCTGTTTCCACTGTTTTATTAGTGTGGCCCACCTGAGTTTTGGATCTTCCTGATTTATGTAATCTTGTCTTATTGTGGTGTTTTAAAACAGATTAACAGAGTGGATTTTTAATGGACATCTATTTTAATGGACATCTATGTGGACCCCACATAGCCCTAGGCAAAAAGATATCTATGTGCGGCTTTGTGTCTCGGGTCACATGCAATCCGCTCCCCCCATTGCCCATGCCATGAAATATAAAAGTGTTATTGGGATATTACCATATCTCATGCTTATTAGATTAGATATTGACTTTTCAGTTAATCAAGTGTGTAAATTTATACTTTCATTTTGATGATTGGTTTGTAGTCAAACGGATTCCATGATATCTCATAAGTATCAGGTCCGTTTAGGAACGTGGATTTGGAACCCCTTAATTTGAAATACCCTGATTGTGTTTAGCACCCCGGATTTGGAATCTCTTATAATCCAAAAGTAGCTTATGCATGGTATATATATTCACATGGGCTTGAATTTAATTACTAAATCAACTTTAATAGCCCTAATTAGTGTACATATGTAATGTTTGACACAATGGTTGTAATAAGCCCGTTGAAATATATACTTTGGCCGAAAATATTGAAATTCTAAGTCTCAGATTAGCCACAAGCACAAGATCATATCCAAGTGACTAACCAACAATTTTTAACCATTGATTTACATGGACAATGTTTGGACGGCGCAGATCATCCTATTAAAAGTAATTTTAGTGATGCATTTGATAATCTGATTGTTTTGGGATATCACCAGTGGGCCATGTGCCTAATGAATTAGTAGCATAGTGACACATATGCATGTTACACATGTGACTCTTGAAATAATTTTAGATGTAATCCTTGCTTTCACCTTGGATTTAAAACCCTCTCTTTGAGGGGATTTGAAACCCCCAATTGCTTTATGGTGACAAACATACCAGGGGATTTGAAATCCCCTCAAATTCCCCCCAATCCATGGTGCTACCACCCCTCATTCCATTGAAACTTTATCTTTGCCACTCCTCCAATCTCATCATCTTTGAGACAAGCTTACAACTGTTGATTGAATGGTCGGCTTGATGGGGTGTCTTAGAGGATAATGTCCATTGTATTTGTAGACTGAGTTCCTTTCCCCTCCAGTTAGGGCTGTCATCAGGCCGGGCCTAGGGTAGGTCTCAGCCTGGTTTTTGAGCTGTTTCGATGGCCCGGCCCTATTCTAAATTCTGATTTTCAGGCCCAAGCCCGGCTCATTGACACCCATGCCCTTTTCATGCTTTACCAATGCACGTGGTTTGCAGGAAATTGTGTGCATCGGCAAAGATTAGTCTTGCCTTAAAAAGGGGACATGTTTTCTGTTTAAAGTTCAAAAATCTACTTGAAGCTAACTTAAATTGTGCAGTGAGAGTTAATCACATAGTCATTCCATTGCAGAGTGGACAATGAGACAAACAGATGCTCACATACAATTAGTTGGAGGGCGTTTGGGCCCAACATGGTGTTTTCCCATTTAGTAAGGTTGTCCCACTATGGAAATGAAATGCCACAAAAACAAGGTCGATCCAACCATTGGATGTGCCCCACGTGAATGTCGAGTTTTTTTGGTGTCTGTTCATTGTATTCTATGGTGTGCCCCACATGATAGTTGGATCCACCTGATTTTTGGGATATCCCATTTTCATGGTGGGATAGACTTGTTGGACAGGTGAGATGTGGTAAAAATATCATGATGACGCCTACTAGAGCATTTCTCAGTATCTATGCTTAAAGTACTTTGCGAGGCCATCTTGGGTAGGTCAGTTTTCACTGATATAGTGGTACGTGGGTGGAACTTCCATAAGATCCATGCCATCCATCGTGATGCTGCCTTAATGTTCTGCATGGATCTCAAAAGTCACGATGATCCAACAATCAGATGGGCCACACTATATAAGAATCAATTGGAATGGTGTGCCACCGTGGTGTTTATATGCAATCTCATCCATTGATCTGATGGCCTAACCAGGATGGAATAATTACAACGATAGCCGCACCATTGCAAAACCCAGGTGGGGCATGCTACATGAATACAAAAGGTCTTAAATAATACTGTATGGGATAGCCCATCCGAGTGCTGAATCAGCCTCATTTTTGGGATCAAGGCCATTGAGGTGGTGATGTACCTGATGGACGGTGGATAATTTCATGCATTTGAATTCGAGATAGAGATTAAAGAGGTGATTATGGGATACGTGCAAACAGACCACATGTGTGAAATCCAGATGCACATAAAAGTGAGACCCACCAGTTCAATGGTTACACACACACACGCGCACACACACACACACACACACACACACACCACATCTTCCATTTTAGATTAACCGCACTAAAACGGCGATTCGATTTTTGTTTTTTGTTTTCTCCAATTTATTGTAATTAGAAACTCAAAATCATATCTAATTAGTTAGTGACATCCAAACGGACCCAAACTCGAGTTTCCATCAGTGAGATTTATATAAATGAACTATAATCCAGATCATTCATCCTTTGGGTCCCACTGTGGAAATCTCCCCGATTGGACAATCTTGACCTTTGAATTTGTGGCTGCAGATGAACAGTTATGTAAAAAAAAAAAAAAAAAAAAAAAACTATAGACCACATTCAACACACATAAAAAGGTCCTAATATTTAGTTGTCTGTCCACTTACAAGTGATTTTTGCTGCAATACCTCTTTATTTATATAAATTACTAGATGTCAACCCTCACCAATCTTCACCAACCTCCATTGACTAAAATGCTCGCTGATCAAAGCCGTCCATTAGAATGACCGGTTCTCAGATAGGCTATTTCCCCAAAACCAAATCGGGAACGGCTTGGATGGCCTATTTTTGTTGACTTCTTAAGCTAAAAAATTGTATTGACAATCCAATTGATAGATTCTCTTTGTCATCGCTTAGACCATCCAACCAATTTGGATTTCGGCCAATAGCTTATCCAAGAGGTGGCCATTCTAATGGACGGCCCAGATCAGTGATGCATTCGCTATGAAAGCTGGTCAATATTAACTGAAATTTAACAAAAACCCAATTTATTATATTGCATCACACTCATTTAATTAAGGTTCAAACTAAAAAAAAAAAAAGAAAAAAGAAAAAAAAGAAGAAGAAGAAGAAGCAAAAGATCATAAGGAGAATGACGTGCATGGATATTGGATGCCTCGATCAATTCCCACCGTCTGTTGTTGATGCACGGGGGGTTGGCGTCCGACCTGTTGGAGTTGGTGGCGATGGCTTTCGATAACCCGGTGGATACGTATTGGATAAGCGACCTCGTTCCTCCCTGTCAACCATGAGAAATGTGTGTTTAGCTATCAAAAATTATTTGGATGGTGATGATAATATATATTGGATCACTGTAAACTAACTATATTTCATCTGTCCGGCATCAACCATGAAGAATTTGAAAATCCCTAGATTGGTAGTGCTATGTGGGCCCTACCATGATGTATGTGTTTCATCCACGCCGTCCATTTATTTTTCCAGATCATTTTATATCATAAAAAAAGGTAGATATAAATCTCAAGTGGACCACATCACAGGAAACAGTGTTGATTGAACTCCCACCATTAAAACCTTCTTGGGCCAACTAAAATTTTTGATCAAGCTGATATTTTCCCTTCATCCAGGTCTGTATGACCTGGTTGGATGTCAAATAAACATTACATGTACAGTAGGCCCTATGAGGTTTTTAATGGTGGACATTCAATCACTGATGTTTTCTGTTGTGTGGTCCACCTGAGATTTAGATCCCCTTAGGGGCAGAGGTTCTTAGGAAAAGGATTACAAGGCTGTTTTCGTTGGGGTCCTACATCCCTTTTCAGCTCTTGCAGGCGTGCCTACTTGTTTCTCACCTCCTTTTTGCTCATGATACCATTTTATTCTTAAATGACAGGTTATCCTCGATATAAGGGATGACCTAATTCTTTGCTCTATGCGAGAAAGCTTCCGGCAGAAGAATAAATGCTTCCCAGAGTTGTTTCATCCTTTTCAGGAGGGCACAGTCGACAAAAGGTAGCAAAATTCGCCAGATTACTGGTTTTAACCAAGCTGATTTACCGGTTAGGACTGTTGCCGTTTTTACGTCTTAGAACAAGATAGTGATTCAGTACTCTGATACCCTATTTGCCATAGGCGTGATCAAATCCGGGTGGGGTCCACTGGTGATATATCTCATGCATCAATATGTATCATCCACACCCAATATCTGATCATGAGGACCATGTGTGATCCATTTCTTGGACGTGGGTTAGCTGCTGGTGATGCGAACACCAGCCAGCGAGCTGGTGTCATCAAAGCTTTGTGGGTCCCACCATGATGTATTTGTTCTATCAATGCTGCTCATCTATTTGTACAGCTCATTTAAGGTACGAGACTAAGCCCAAGTGGACCACACCATAGGAAACAGTGGGTATTGAACATTCACCGTAGTAGGGAGTTTTGGATCAAGCTAATCTTTGTGTTTTCCATTCATCCATCCAGATCTTTGTGATCTTATGAATAGGTTGGATGACAAATAAACATCAATGTGAGCCCTATGAACGTTTCACCGATGGACATCATTCGCGTCACTGTTTCCTGTGGTGTGGTCCACTTGAGCTTTGTTTCTGCCTCATTTTTGGCCACATATCTTAAAATGAGCTGTAAAAATGGATGGATAAAACAAGTACATCGTGGTGGGACCACAGAGCTTTGACACCAGCTAAATGGCTGGTGATCGTGTCCCCATTTATTGGGTTATTCCAACAATCATCACTCTTCTCATTGCACTGTATGGGTGAGAGCGGCTTAGGTGTAGGTAGGTCTTTCAATGGAGCGGGTCAGATCCAAGATCTGATTCGCTCCGAATCCATATAATGCGGATTTGAATATTAAAATAGGTATGATTACTTAAATGGACCAGATTTGGATTCACAGGAACATATCCGAGTTCAATCCGAATCCAATTAAGATCCGACTCATCGTCACCTTATTGTATATGTTATAATTATGCTGGCCATCCGTTTTCCAGATTATTTTAGGTCATGTCTCAAAATTCAGACATGACACTCTTATGTCGACCATACCACAGTAAATAGTGAGATTTGCATCATTTTTCTACTAAATTATATATATTATATTATATAATTTTTTAGATTTGTAATGGGGTGGATTCGGGCCTAGATCCGATCCGAATCTGATGGTTATATGGATTTTGGATCAGAAATGAATCTAACAATTTATAAATGGATCAGATATGGATATCACCTTTTGGATCCGAGTTGGATCCGAATCTGTCTATAAATATATGGACTTGAAGCCGGATCCAACTGGATCCGATCCAGATCTGACCCATTGAGAGCCCTAGGTGTAGGGGTGTCAATGGGCCGGGTTAGGGCCGGGCCAAGCTTTGTCCAAGCTCGGCCCGCCTCTTTCAACATATGCCCAAACTTGGCCCGGACCTGTGACGGACCACAATAGTTAAGCCCAAGCCCGGCCCAAGATACAAATGCAGGGTCCAACCCGTACCTGGCATTAGCCCGAGCTCGGCCTTTAACATAGAGAGAGAAATTATCTTTTAACCCTCGCTTCTCTTCTTTGTATATGAAAAATTATCACCAACAATATAGAAAAAAAAAAAAAAGAGTTTTAGGAGGGAGATGAATTTTTAGAAAAAATTTGTGTAAAATTTAAATTTTAAAAGGAGTAAAAATATTTTAATTTAAATTATATATATATATATATATATATATATATATATTCGGGTCGGGCTGGGTTTTCGGGCTTTTGAACAGCCTAGTCCAAGCCCGGCCCGTTGAAAAAAGGCTTATACATTAGGCCCGAACCCGACCCACGGGCTGATACTCTAGTCGAAGCCCTGCCCAAGGCGGGCTACGCCTGAAAGCCGGTCAGGCCAACCTGCTCGTTGACACCCCTACTTACGTGAGACCCCGGCCTCACCCAAGATGGTGCGGCCCTTACCGTGTGATTACAATGGGGCCCACCTTAATGTATGTATAATGTATCTACACCGTCCATCCATTTTTCCATATCATTTTAGGTTCCATATCATTTTAGGGCATTATCCTGAAAATGAAGCACATCCAATTATCAGGTGAGCCATACCATAAGAAACAGTGCAGACTGACCGTTCTACCATCCGATCAATCTGGGATTTTGGCGACTAGCCTATCCAAGAGGTGGTCATCCTAATGTAAGGCCCAGATCACTGATACGTTTGCCATTTAGCGCTGATGAAGTCTTGGGAATGTTCATTGACAATGCCTTGACTAAAAGCTTAACAAAAACCAATTTATTATGTTGCATAGCACCCCTTTAATCTTCAAACTTGAAATAAGAACCTATGTGGAAGCTCTGGTTCGTTGTTGTTCATGGACGACTATGCAGCTCACCCGTTGGTGGAGGTGGTGATGGTCTTCTTGAATCAACATACCGACCACCATAAGTATCAGCCCCAGGTGGTTCAAACCTGTCAACTATATATATATATATATATATATATATATATATATATATATATATATATATATATATATATATATATATATATATATATATGTGGGGACTCGTGAGAGACACTCATGAGCACTTTTTCATGGCTCATCGCACGCGATGTGAGCCAAAAATCTGAGCCGTCCATGTGATGCAGCACCCCAAAAAACCCTTAGGGCCCATCTTTCAACCTGATCCAAAACTCTGGTGGGCTGCAGCAGAAAGCAAGAGGCAACTCAAGGGAGGAAACTATTTCCTTCATTCATGGCCCACCAAAGTTCTGGAACACGTTGAAAGATGGGCCCTAGGGGATTTTTGGGGTGCTGCATGACATGGACGGCTCAGATTTTTGGCTCACATCATGTACGATGAGCCAAGAAAAAGTGCTCATCGGTGTCTCTCACGAGTAGTGCCCAGGTGAGCATTCCTCTCTCTCTCTCTCTCTCTCTCTCTCTCTCTATATATATATATATATATATAGTGGTATTATTAAGGATGGCCTACTGATTTTTGGGCCTTAAACTTCAGTGGGCCTGGCTTGGGCCTGACTTTGGTCAGTGGCTTGGCCTGAATTCATTTGCAAGGCCCAGGGCCGGGTTTCATAAGCTTTCTATTTATAGGCCTATATAGATCCTGGTCCCAAGCCTGTATAAAAAAATGGATTTTTACTGCAAAGTTGCTCAGGAATTTGGATTTTACCAAATAGGGCCCTAGCAACACAAATTGAAATTACGAGGATGTGCTTTTGAAGAGTGAAATTACAAAACCATTTTTTTTTAAGTAGCGAAAGTTGAGACTTATGGGGCCTGCATGGTATGTGTGAAACATCCAACCCGTCCAACATATGGAGCTTGCCATGGTGGTTAGACGAACAAGCAATGAGATTGATCAAATCATCAAATGAATTGCAATTGAATTTGGATGTTTTGAGTGGTGTATATTATTTATATGGATTGACTTGCTTTATGATTGAATCCTCCATAATTTTGGTTTATTTAATAATAATGTGGGTTTGCATACACTGACAGGTTGGATGTTAGACACATTTCAAATGTGCCCAACGAATCTCACCACCGGCTTTGTAAAGAAAATATAAACAAGGGCAATAGCAATAAAGTCGCATTTAAAAAGCACTCCTAGGTAATATTGCTTCCAAGAGACACCACGTGGTAAAATTACATTCTAGGAGGAATTTTGCAGTAGAAATCCCTTACATGCATTTTTTTGTTTTGTTTTTGTTTTCCTTAAAGAAGTGGTGAACCGAGAATTGTGGGACTTCACTAGGTATGCCTTTGATATCGAATTTGCTCCGCAATCAAAAGGTGGGCAAAACCATATGAAGAATATAGACCACTTGAAAGCATCTAAATTCAAGTGTGACCCATCCGATGATTCGATCAATCAGATTTTTAGTTTGTGATCACACTATAATTGAGTGCATATGTTGGATGGGTTGGGTGTTATACTGTAGACACCACACGCAGTGTCGACCAACTGATCATAACTCGGTTAGCCTAGTCAACTCAGTCAAACTTAGTCAGCCTTGTCAAACCTAGCTAACTAAGTAAACCTAGTCAACCCATTCAGCTTAGTTACACCTAGCCAACTCAATCGAACCTAGTAACTTAATTATCTCAGTCAAACCCAATCAACTCGGTCAAACCTAATTAACCAAGTTAAACCTAGTCAAACTACTCCACCCAACTTCAAGCCCGAATCCAAGCCCCAGTTCAATCCCATGCCCAAGCCCATTAGTATTCAGGACCACAATAATGCAATTCCAAATGAACTAGAGGGAATACACCACCCCATGTCTACTAGTGTTTGGGACCACAATAATGTAAGTCTGAGGGAACCATGAGGAATACACCACCCTAGGAGCACCCTTGCAAAAAATGGAGGGCATCAATCTCTCCACTTCAACTCACTTATCGGTCTAGTTAGTCTAAGTTTATGCTTTGCGGCTCGTCAGATACTGGATTTTTACTCATAATAAACTTGGATTGACTAGGCTTCGATCACTTCTTCAAATGGGTGAGTCAGGGTAGGTTTATTTGACTCGGGTCATTACTTATTTTAGGCATCACATTGCCACACTGCATTACACATACACTTACATGATCAACTTGCAATAACCAATCCAGTTCCTTATATTTCGTTTAGTTTTGTGAAGTAGAAACTATAAAGTTGTATGGGTATAGAGGGTACCTAACACCTCTGACCTCTTTATAACTATGGTCTCTTGTCCAAAATTTTTGATCGTAGATCAATGAGTCATTTTAGAATAGGGAATCCAATTATTCTTTCTTCTAAGGTTTCTATAAGGTCGAGTTGATTGTGGAAATCTGAGAAATTGACTAATGACGACTCCAGTCAAATATAATACCCCTAAGCCTCAAAGATACCAACAAAAATCCTAAAAAAGCCTCGTAAACACGATATGCTCATGAGCCAGTGTCCACATATACCCATACCACATGGGCCCCACAATTCTCGGCTTCACTACTTAAAAGAAAAAATAAATGAGAATGTTTTGGTATTTTCTTCCCTCAAAAAATCATTTCCTTAAAATTTCAAAATGCCTGGGCATTATTTGGTAAAATCTAAATTCCCAAGGAACCTTGTTGTAAAAGTCCTCTAAAAACGAAGATCATTGGCCAACTCTTTTGGTGATTCACACAAAAGGAAGACTGAAAAGGTGATCATGCCACAAGTGGTAACGTGGCATTGGAGTGTCCTATAAAGACTATTTATCAGGTAGGGCCCACCATGAACCTGACTTAGCCAAATCAAGTCAATCCATTCATCAGGTGGCCCTGTGCCATCCATGTTGGTCTGGATGCAGCATTCATCGCTTTAATTTCAAAATCCCATGAGCTAGTGGCTGATTGTGGGGCATGAGCTAGAAGTCCCGGAATCAACCAGTTGGGTTCTAGTTGAACCCAACCCAAGTTGCCCCCTACTTACACATAGGGTGTATGGTTAGGGGATCTAAACCGTTGATATGATGCAGCCCTCCAAAGACAAGAGATGTCCCAAAATTCTTCTAAACAAAAGATCTAAATTATTTGGTTGGTAGCCTACAAATAGACGATTAACAAAGAGAGAAGAATCTATGGTCCAACATTGATGGAAATGAGCTATATATCAATTAAGATTGAAGAAAATCGGAGACATTAAAATACTGCCATAGATCAGTGGCATGGATCACCAAACCATCCATGTGGTCCACAAAGTAAAATGATCTGCCTGATTTTAGCATCATTTTATTCTATATGATGGATCAAACATATTAGACGGGTTAGATATTGTATACACTTGGTATTTTGATACTTATATACCAGATGCACTATAATATATCATACAGCTAGTTGCATTGAAGATGTCTACTTACCCATTTTCACAGGTGCATTGAGAGAGGAGTAGGAAGAGGCAGAAGACACGCACTAGTACCCAAAGAAGCCTCATTTTTTGCGTCTCTTGTATATCTCCTTGTGAGGCTCTCTTTCATTATATATGCATGAAGCTTGGTATTGTAGTCCGCGGACTACTGGACTAAATTCCTGGTCGTGCTGGTTGTGCAATGCTTAAGTATGATCCGAGCCGTTCAAAAGGTAGGTCTCATCATGATCATACCATCAGAAAGGTTTTAGTGCCACAAATGAGACAAGCCGTTCGTTCTATTTGACACTTCAAATCATTGAATGGTCAACGATCACAGTCAAGTCTATTTTTGCGGACTGAGAAAAACTTTCTTATTTTAGGTGCGCCGTACCTGCCGAAGTTGGACTACCACTTATCTGTATATCTTTATCATGATCCGAACCAGGTAGCCCACTGGATCCTCAGCCCATCAGCTGCATATAGAAAATTGCATTGATTAGACCATCTGATTAATGTGATCCGTTGTTTTCTGGCTTTTAGTGGTCTTTGTTATGCCAACGATTGAAGTGGTAGGGTATACCAAAAAAACTCTGGATGACGATACATTTGCTAATGGAAATTGCAAATGAACGGTTTAGATCTCGTTTGAGCTTGCTAGACATGCAGAAATGACTTGGAGGCACCAAAACGACCGTGCCCTCACACAAGCACCCGACTGGCTCAAGCTCATTTATGCTAATCCCACGCGGCTATATCTCCACACGCCTGTATATGCCAATGTGGCGTGTAGGTTATAGATCCCACCCATCCATCAGGTGGACCCACATATTTTAGATTCTGGACAAAATTTCAGTTTCATACAATAACGAGGTGGGCCACACGTTATAAAGCAAACAGACCGAAAAGTAAGCGTTCAAAGGTTTCCTAAACCATCATTTCTTTCAAACGCTGCCAATCATATGATAATGGGTGGGACATCCTGTTTTGTTTTGGGATTTTGCAATGATACGGTGGGACCCACCTGATATATGGCTTCAATATGAACCTTTTATACACGCGCGCAGATATCAATTCTTGGAAAAGTTTTGGCAGGTTGATCCATAGTTTTCCATATGTTGTGGTCCACTTGTACCTTTAGTCTTGGTCTTTTTGGACTCATATGCAAAAATTATTTATCAAAATAGATAAATAATGTGGATGAAATATATATATATATATATATATATATATATATATATATATATATATATAATTAATTGTGTGCCTGCAGAGGCCCCGACATGACCATCAGTCTCTAGGTAGGTCTTGGTCCGCAGCCAAAAAGGACGAAAACGTGCACGCGGTTTTGTAGGGTGTTGTAGGGGCAAGCGTGGCGTGTGGATTATCGGATGCGGTTTTGGTGAGGTGGGTGGATTCTTGACTATGGCCCACCTTGATGTACATGCCTTACATCCATGCCGTCTATCTGTTTTAATAGTTTGTTTTAGGACGTTGTCACAAAAATGAAGCAGATCCAAATCTCAGGTTGACTACACGAGGAAACAATGGTGATTGAATACCTTCTTGGGGCTATCTGAATGTTTATTTACCATTCAACTTGTTGGTAAGGCCACAGTGACATAGATGAAAGTACCAAACAAATATCATCTTGATCCAAAACTTTTGTGGCCCATAAGAAGTTTTTATTGGTCAATAAGGACTGTTTCCTCTCGTGGGGTCCACCTTAGAGTTGTATCTGCTTCATTTTTTTACTCGTGTCTTGAACTGAGCTGTCAAAATGGACGAACGGCTTGGATGTAGGGCACATAAATCAAACTGGCCCTATAGTTAGGAGTGCACGGACCTCGGTGGATCGGATCCGAGGATCCACTGAAGTCGCGTCCGTGGATTACGTAGTCCAGTTTCCTGCAGCACGGTTTCCAGGAAGTTCCCGCAACAATAAGCCTTGTGGGGCCCACCTGAAAGTCCGAATGAAATCCGCACCATCTATCCGTTTCTCCAACTCATGTTAGTTTGAGAGCCCAATCACGAGTTACGTAGAAGATCCAAGTGGTTCACATCACTGGAGAAAATGGGAATGGAAACACCCACAATCGAAACCTTCTTGCTGCTCTTAGTGATGTTCATATGCCATCCAATCTCTTATAGCTCGTTTGGCACCCTGGATTCCAGGAGAAAGTGAGGGAAAGGGGGCGCTTTATCGTGTTTGGTGGTAGGGATTTGAGGAGAAGTGGAAACCGAGGGAGTCCAGGAGAAGAAAAAACCACCTTTTTGGGGCAAATCCAAATCCAAGCAAAAACTTGGGATTTCGAGAGAAATCCTCCCCAATGGATCTATTTCGGACCGTTGGTGGAGAGTTCCTACAAAAAGAGATTCGCAGGCAAACAATCTCAAGCTTTCTCTCTCTCGACGCTCCGTCCACGGCAAGAAGAAATCCTCCCCATCTCCGGCAGCGGCATCATCTTTCAGGTACACCCTCCTTCTCCCATCTCACTCGCCCCTTCTCGATTAGTTCTACGGTTGCCGGAATGAAAATGGCATTCAGATGGATGGCGTGGGTTAAAAACACCTCTGCAATGGTTTTTTCTGGTGAAAGCCTCTTTTGGCGTTGGTAACTTGGGCGGGGCCCACTGTGATGTTTGTGACAAATCCACACCATCCATCCATTTTTAGATCTCATTTTAGGACATGAGATCAAAATTGATCCATATCCAATACTATAGTGGGCCGCGTGGATAAGAAAAATTACTACTGTTGAAACTTCCCTAGAATCCACAGTGATGTTTATATGACATCCATACCGTTCATAACGTTATTCCTACTAGTTCAGCCCAGCCCGAGTGCAATCCATCTCTCCACCCTTTAGCCCATTCCTCCACCAAGGAGAGCCCGAGTGAGGAGAACCTAGCCTTGGTCCAGCCCAGCCTGACCACTAGTCCAAGTCTCCCAAGCCATCCAAGTCTTGATCCAGCCACTCGAAGCAATCCTTGCGACACCTCCATCCATCTAGCTACTCTTTTTCCAGCATCATCTTATTTGCATCTAGCATAAGTGCAACATTTACTTTTCTTCCAACCCCCCTGCTTCATTACAAGCACTTTGATTATTCAAACACAAGGCATGCATCTCACATAAAGCACCTGTTAGTTCGAGTGTATGCTCTGGGCTTGCCTGTTAATGGAAAACCTGCCCATCAGAAACTCTTACTGTTCAAACCTGCATTCATACATTAGTCACTATAAGCACTTTGATTGTTCAAACACACAGCATGCATCTCGCATAAAGCACCTGTCAGTTCGAGCGTATGCTCTGGGCTTGCCTGTTAATGGAAACCTGCCCATCAGAAGCTCTTACTGTTCAGACCTGCATTCATGCATCATGTCATTTATGAGAATATACGGGGATTAAAACATACTTTCAAGTGTTAGTTCGATTATGTGAAGTAGAGACCGTACTTCGGTACGGGTAGTGTGTGGGGTGCTTAACCTCTTCCCACCCTGTAACCGTGATCCCTTACCTCGAATCTCTGTGTAACAACCCGAGATTTTCGACTCTCGTGTATAACACGACGGCCGAATTCCCAAGTAATTTATGGAATAACTAATTTGTCAAATAGTAAAATATAGCATTCAAGCACAATGGCGGAAACAATTATCATCTTATTCATCAAACTTACTACGTCATCATCAATATTTAAATAAGGGAACCAACCAATATCCATACTGATTAATTAAAATACAAAACCATGTCTTCTCTTGAAGACTTATTACAATTCCATAAATGTATCAACTACTCAAAAGAAATATTTAATAAATGATAACATCAATTGAGTTTATCTAACATCGTCATCCGCCATGTGATCGTACGAACCATCGAACTCTTTTACTTAAAAATCGGGTTCAATACCTGGATCTTTACCTGCATCATCTAAATTGTTTTTGGGATAGCGTTAAACGCTATCATAGTGGGGAATATTTCCTCCAAGACAATCAAGACTAATAATAACGGTACAGAGTAAACGCAAGCAGTATATTATCATTTAATCAAATCAAAACAACCAACTAAAAATCTTTGTTAATGCGATGCATGGAATGCATGCTCTGGCTAAGGCACCCTGGTTAGAATCACAATACATGAAGTGAGAGACTCCTTGTTACGACTTCATGCTAGTCACTAGTCACCAGAGGTTTCTGGGACGCATAAGCCCATAGTTTTGCTCGACCACGTGAGAAACGGGACGTTCATAGCCCAAATCTGTACGTGACAGTGTAAGGGAGAAGTAGGACGCTCTAGCCTATTCTCAATTCCGTACACCCACATGGAGCCAAGTGAATGCATGACTTTAGTTTCGCCTTTATTTAAGTGTTTTCGCATACAACCGATTTAAATAAAACTCAATGGTCACTATGGGGAATCACAAGTAACCCAGCATAGGCCGACAGTACGGGATTAGTGTCCATAGCACCAACCCCGGCTCATGAGAATTTGTATACCATTAGTGTCCACTCATTGTCCCGTTTTATGATTTCATCATGTCCCAAAAAGTCAATGTTGTACATCATGACCAAATTCATTAAAATACCCATGTACTATAAATGGATCAAATCAAGCATCATGTACATGTAAGGATCCATTAACAAACAATCACTTCATTCTCTCAGTTAAGTCAAGATATATTCTTCCATCATGGACACCTCTCACGGGTTCCATCTCTCTACATCGAATAATTTTACCAACTCAGGGACAAAGAGTATACAATAATGGGATGTCTATATGATGATCTTATACACATATTTCATATCACAATATGAAAACCAATGTTACTTGTAATACATGTACTAAGAAAATAAGGGCCTAGATTTCACAAAAGTAAATAACACAAATACACATGGTTCTTAGTCAAAAATCTAAAAAAAGGAATTACATCACCATATAATGATATTCATTACAAATCTCACATCAAACTTCATGTTATATGGATAAGTAATTCAAAACAAAAAAATTTCACATGCCACAAAAGAAACTTATGATAATCGTAATATTATTAATGAAAGGCTTCAAGAAAAATCCTCACCTTACGATGGACTTAGAAGAAGAGGATTGTAGAAGATCCTAGCCGCTGAAAAAATATGAGAAAGAACTCTCTTCTTTTCTCTCTCTCTCTCTCTCTCTCTCTAGGGCATGGAGGCTAGGGTTAGGAGAAGGATTTGGAGGTGCGTAGTAGAAATATGGAGAGAGATGTGCATGCGAGGTCTTGTGTAACAACTTCTTGAGGTGGGTTTCTCAAATCTCAATATTCGAATGATCTATGATCAATTCCAATCCGTTCATCTTATCAAGCTCGAAGAGTAGAGTCAGAATACGTAGATTTCTTGATGATCCACATCCTAGATTGACCGATCCTTGAAAATGGCCTAACGGGTGCTAAAATGGGCTAGATCTCAATTAACGGTCTACGCTTGATGATCAGGGCCCAAATTTTGAGAAAATATGTAGTCATGATAGGCAAATAATTGTGCAAATTTTAGTGGTTGATTGATAGTGAGAAATGCCTATATATGAAATTTCAACTTTTGGCGGAAAAGGAAGGACCTGGCTTTGTGGTTCAACGGTGTAGGATTATAGATCGGGGTCCAACTTTTGTGTAAACTCGTAGTCATATGAGTATAATAAGTGGTCCAAATTTGAGAAGCGATTGATGGTGAGAAATGGGTAAATTGAAAGGTTCAGATTTAAAAAGAGCTGGTAACTCATTAATTTCTAAAACGGGATAACTTCGCGCATAAGAAAGATGCTTATCAAGGTGGGGCACTCAAATCATTCTATTGGTCCATGATAAAGACGATCCAAGTCACTCATATGAAGAGAAATATTCGACTACGACTAACCATCTACTTTCCTCACTCGATGGACATGAAAATCAAGGGTTAAGGGGCTAATTTGACAATCGGACCACTTCTATTATGATTTAAGGGCTGAAATTTGACGTGTATGGTTAATATGTACCCAAAAGCTTAAATCCAGGATTTTGCGTGAAAGTGATCGTCAGAAACTATAATACTTAAAAATGGCATCTTAACTTAAGTTTAACTAATGGCATTTTCGTAATTATCTGAAAAGTGCGTGATTTTTGAAATCTGATCTTTCTACGATGTTTATGGGATCATTTTAAGAAACTTTTGTAAAGGGTCGCCTATCGGATCTCCTACGGATGTCCCGCTATTTGCAAATCCACGGTAAATGTACGATAATTAATAAAAAATAAATTAAAAATGAATCTTCAAAAATTTTCAAATAAATCTCGAAAATCTGGGGCGTTACACTCTGGCCGCAGATCAAAATGAGTCATTTTAAAGAAAAGAATCTTCGGATCCCCTTCTCTAACATTTTTACGGGGTTTAGCCGACTGTAGATTCGAAGTAAACTGGCTAGTGGCGACTCTGGTCTTATATAAACTCATCTAAACACATCCAGCCTAACACGACAGCCAAACAAAGCCCTCGAGAACGAGGCAAGCCGGTGGCACAAACGGGGATTCGCGCGCACGCACCTCTTCTTTTTTTTTTTTCCGAAAGGAAAGGGAGAAGGACGTCGTCGGGAACGCGGAACGGCGAGGGTCCACAACATTCAATCACTGATGTTTTCTGTTGTGTGGTCCACCTGAGATTTAGATCCCCTTAAGGGCAGAGGTTCTTAGGAAAAGGATTACAAGGCTGTTTTTGTTGGGGTCCTATATTCTGTTTCAGCTCTTGCAGGTGTGCCTACTTGTTTCTCCCATCCTTTTTGCTGATGATACCATTTTATTTTTAAATGACAGGTTATCCTCAATCTAAGGAATGACCTAATTCTTTGCTCTACACGAGAAAGCTTCGGGCAAAAAAGAATAAATGCTTCTAAGAGTTGTTTCATACTTTTCAGGAGGGCACAATGGATAAAAGGTAGCAAAATTCGCCAGATTACTGGTTTTAGCCAAGTTGATTTACCGGTTAGTACTGTTGCCCTTTTTACGTCTTACAACAAGATAGTGATTCAGTACTCTGATACCCTATTTTCCATACGCGTGATCAAATCCACGTGGGGTCCACTGGTGATATATCTCATGCATCAATATGTATCATCCACACCTAATATCTGATCATGAGGATCATGTGTGATCCATTTCTTGGACGCGGGTTGGCTGCTGGTGATGCGAACACTAGCCAGCGAGCTGGTGTCATCAAAGCTTTGTGGGTCCCACCATGATGTATTTGTTCTATCAACGTTGCCCATCTATTTGTACAGCTCGTTTTAAGGTACGAGACTAATCCTAAGTGGACCACACCATAGGAAACAGTGGAGATTGAACATTCACCGTAGTAGGAGTTTTGGATCAAGCTGATATTTGTGTTTTCCATTCATCCAGATCTTTGTGATCTTATGAATAGGTTGGATGACAAATAAACATCAATGTGGGCCCTAGGAAGGTTTAACCTATGGACATCATTCTCGTCACCGTTTCCTGTGGTGTGGTCCACTTGAGCTTTGTTTCTGCCTCATTTTTGGCCACATATCTTAAAATGAGCTGTAAAAATGGATGGATAAAACAAATACATCATGGTGGGACCCACAGAGCTTTGACACCAGCTAAATGGCTGGTGATCGTGTCTAAATTTATTGGGTTATTCCAACAATCATCACTCTTCTCATTGCACTATGTACGCGGGGGGGGGGGGGGGGGGGGGGGGGGGAGCGGCTTAGGTGTAGGTAGGTCTCTCAATGGAGCGGGTCATATCCGAGATCCGATTTGCTCCAAATTCATATAATGCAAATTTGGATCTTAAAATAGGCCTGATTACTTAAATGGACCGGATTTGGATTCACAGGAACATATCCGAGTTCAATATGAATCCAATTAAGATCCGACTCATTGTCACCTTACTGTATATGTTATAATCATGTTGGCCATCTGTTTTCCATATTATTTTAGGCCATGTCTCAAAATTGAGACATGGTACTCTTAGGTCGACCATACCACAGTAAATAGTGGGATTTGCATCATTTTTCTAGTAAATTATATATATTATATCATATAATTTTTTTAGATTTGTAATGGGGTGGATTCGGACCTAGATCCAATCCGAATATGATGGTTATATGGATTTTGGATCGGAAATGGATCTAACAATTTATAAATGGATCGGATATGGATATCACCTTTTGGATCCGAGTTGGATCTGAATCCGATCTGAATCCGTCTATAAATATATGGACTTGGAGCTGGATCCAACTAGATCTAGTACAGATCCAACCCATTGAGAGCCCTAGGTGTAGGGGTGTCAATGGGCCGGGTAGGACTGGGCCAAGCTTTGTCCAAGCCCGGCCTGCCTCTTTCAACATATGCCCAAACTCGGCCCGAACCCGTGACGGGCCACAATAGCTAAGCCCAAGCCCGGCCCAAGATACAAATGTAGGGTCCAGCCTGTACCTAGCCCTAGCCCGAGCCCAACCTTTAGCATAGAGAGAGAAATTATCCTTTAATCCTCGCTTCTCATCTATCTATATGAAAAATTATCACCAACATTATAGAAAATAAAAGGAGTTTTAGGAGGGAGATGAATTTTTAGAAAAAAATTGCGTAAAATTTAAATTTTAAAAGGAGGAAAAATATTTTAATTTAAATTTTAAATTAAAATATATATATTCGGGTTGGGCCGGGTTTTCGGACTTTTGAACAGCTTAGTCAAAGCCCGGCCTGTTTAAAAACGGACTTATACTTTAGGCCTGAACCTAACCCACAGGCTTGATACTCTAGTCGAAGCTCGGCCCAACGTGGGGCAAGCCTGAAAGCCCGTCGGGCCAACCTGGTCCATTGACACCCCTACTTACGTGAGACCCAACCTCACCCAAGACGGTGCGGCCCTTACTGTGTGATTACCATGGGGCCTACCTTAATGTATATATAATGTATCTACACCGTCCATCCATTTTTCCATATCATTTTAGGTTCCATATCATTTTAGGGCATTATCCTGAAAATGAATCAGATCTAATTATCAGGTGAGCCATACCATAAGAAACAGTGCAGACTGACCGTCCTACCATCCGATCAATCTGGGATTTTGGCCAATAGCCTATCCAAGAGGTGGTCATCCTAATGTAAGGCCCAGATCACTGATACGTTTGCCATTTAGTGCTGATGAAGTCTTGGGAATGTTCATTGACAATGCCTTGACTAAAAGCCTAACAAAAACCAATTTATTATATTTGCATAGCACCCCTTTAATCTTCAAACTTGAAATAAGAAGCTATGTGGAAGCTCTGTGCAGCTCTGGTTCGTTGTTGTTCATGGACGACTATGCAGCACACCCCTTGGTGGAGGTGGTGATGGTCTTCTTGAATCAACATACCGACCACCATTACTATAAGCCCCAGGTGGTTCAAACCTGTCAAACTATATATATATATATATATATATATATATATATATATATATATATATATATATATATATATATATATATAAGCCCCAGGTGGTTCAAACCTGTCAAACTATATATATATATATATATATATATATATATATATATATATATATATATATATAGGTATTATTAAGGATGGCCTACTGATTTTTGGGCCTTAAACTTCAGTGGGCCAGGCTTGGGCCTGACTGTTTGATCAGTGGCTTGGCCTGACTTCATTTGCAAGGCCCAGGGCCGGGTTTCACAAGCTTTCTATTTATAGGCCTAGATAGATCCTGGTCCCAAGCCTGTATAAAAAGAATGAATTTTTACTGCAAAGTTGCTCAGGAATTTGCATTTTACCAAATAGGGCCCTAGCAACCAAAATTCTTGGGCGGTAATTTTTAGGGGAGTGATTACTTAATTAAAGAGACTTTTACTCCAAAATTCTGCTGTTCTACCAAATAATGCCTCTACAAATTGAAATTACAAGAAGGTGCTTTTGAAGAGCGAAATTACAAAACCCTTTTTTTTTTTTTTTTTTTTTTTTTTTTTTTTTTTTTTTTTTTAAGTAGAGAAAGTTGAGACTTATAGGGCCTGCATGGTATGTGTGAAATATGTGTGAAACATCCAACCCGTCCAACATATGGACCTTGCCATGGTGGTTAGACAAACAAGCAATGAGATTGATCAAATCATCAAATGAGTTGCAATTGAATTTGGATGTTTTGAGTGGTGTTTATTATTTTTATGGATTGACTTGCTTTATGATTGAATCCTCCATAATTTTGGTTTGTCTGATAATAATGTGGGTTTGCATCTACTGACAGGTTGGATGTTAGACACATTTCACATATGCCCAACGAATCTCACTACCTGCTTTGTAAAGAAAATATAAACAAGGGCAATAGTATAAAGTCACATCTAAAAAGCACTCCTTGGTAATATTGCTTCCAAGAGGCACCACTTGGTAAAATCGTATTCTAGGAGGAATTTTGCAGTAAAAATCCCTACATGAATTTTTTTTGTTTTTGTTTTCCTTGAAGAAGTGGTGAATCAAGAATTGTGGGGCTTCACGAGGTATGTCTTTGATATCAAATTTGCTCCGCAATCTAAAGGTGGGCAAAACCATAAGAATAATATAGACCACTTGAAAGCATCTAAATTCAAGTGTGACCCATCCGATGATTCAATCAATCAGATTTTTAGTTTGTGATCACACTATAATTGAGTGCATATGTTGGACGGGTTGGGTGTTATTCTATAGACACTAGACACAGTGTCGACCAACTGATCAAAACCCAATTAGCCTTGTCAACTCAGTCAAACCTAGTTAACTAAGTAAACCTAGTCAACCCATTCAGCTCAATTAAACCTAGACAACTCAATCGAACCTAGTAACTTAATTATCTTAGTCAAACACAATCAACTCGGTCAAACCTAATTAACTTAGTTAAACCTAGCCAAACTACTCTGCCCAACTTCAAGCCCGAATCCAAGCCGTAGTTCAATCCCATGCCCAAGCCCATTAGTGTTTAGGACCGCAATAATGCAATTCCAAATGAACTAGAGGGAATACACCACCCCATGTCTATTAGTGTTCGGGACCACAATAATGTAATTATGAGGGAACCATGGGGAATACACCACCCTAGGAGCACCCTTGCAAAAAACGGAGGGCATCATTCTCTCCACTTCAACCCACTTATTGGTCTAGTCAGTCTAAGTTTATGCTTTGCGGCTCATCAGATACCGAATTTTACTCAAAACAAACTTGGATTGACTAGGCTTCGATCACTTCTTCAAGTGGGTGAGTCAGGGTAGATTTATCTGACTCGGGTTATTACTTATTTAGGCATCGCATAGTGACATTGCATTACACACACATTTTTTTGATCGGCGTGCAATAACCAATTCAGTTCCTGATATTTCATTTAGTCCTGTGAAGTAGAGACCATAAAATTGTATTGGTAGAGAGGGTACCTAACACCTTCCGGCCTCTTTATACCTGTGGTCTTTTGTTAGAATTTCTGATCGCAGATCAAGGAGTCATTGTAGAATAGGGAATCTAATTATTCTTTCTTCTAAGGTTTCTATAAGGTTTAGCTGATTGTGGAAATCTGAGAAATTGGCTAGTGACAACTCTAGTTAAATATAATGCCCCTAAGCTTCAAATATACCAATAAAAATCCTAAAAAAGCACTCGTAAGCGTGATCTACCCATGAGCTAGTGTCCACATATACCCATACCACATGGGCCCACACAATTCTCGGCTTCACTACTTAAAGAAAAAAAAAAATAAATGAGGATATTTTGGTAATTTCTTCCCTTAAAAAATCATTTACTTAAAATTTCAAAATGACTAGGCATTATTTGGTCAAATCTAAATTCCTAAGGAACTTTGTTGTAAAAGTTGTCTAAAAACGTAGATCACTGGGCCAATGTCCTTTTGGTGATTCACACGAAAGGAAGACTGATCAGAGGTAATCATGCCACAGTGCTAGCGTGGCATTGGAGTGTCCTACAAAGACTATTTATCAGGTAGGGCCCACCACAAACCTGACTTGGCCTAAATCAAGTCAATCCATTAATCAGGTGGCCCTGTGCCATCCATGTTGGCCTCTGCATGCAGCATTCATCGCTTTAATAGTGCTGAAATTTCTCACGAATCGATGATAGAATGTCGCAAATCCATGAAAACTCTGCACCTCATGGATATTTGTCCTGATTGGCTATTCCTTGATGTTTCATATGGTCTGTTTCACTTTGACTGTAGATTGAGATATTGTCAAAGTAGACCATGAGGAACCACCCAATAAATGGTTTTAGAACTTAGTTCATTAATGCATGCATGCACTAGGCACGTTCGAAAGACCGAAGGGCATGACCAACCAATCAAAGATCCCTTGGTTTTAAAAGCTGTCTTTCACTCATCACCCGGTCGTATTCAAATCTGATGGTAGCCGCTTCTCAAGTCTAACTTGTAAAATACCTTTACACCCTCAAGCATGTCCAGAATGTCATCGAGTCGCGGTATAAGAAATTTGTACTTTATAGTAATCTTATTGATTTTTTAACAGTCGACACACATGCACCAACTCTCGTCTTTCTTGGGAGTTAATAGTGCTGGAACGATGCATGGGCTCATACTTTCTCGAACTAGACCCTTACAGATCAATTCATCTTCTTGTCCTTGAAGAATCTCGCATTCCTTCGAATTCATCTGATAGTGAGGGTAATTAGGCAAACTAGCCATTGGGACAAGGTTTATGTGGTGCTCAATATTTCACATGGGGGGCAACCCATCAGGTAAGTCTTCAGGCCAGATTTCTTTAAATTCATTCAATAACGGTTTCAACTTTGTAGGAAGGTTTGTGGGCTCTACGTCTTCGCCCTTCAGAACTAATGCACACACCTCTTATGTCTCCCTAGACTCTTCAACAAAGTCCCTAATGGTTAGGAGAGAATGCCCCTCCACTTTAAAAGCTCCGGGGTGTGCTTCTGAGCCCATAGGGGTGAGAATTGTTTTTCAGCCGTCCTTGACTAAAATATACATGTTATCTTGGCCTCTATGAATTATATCACAACTGCCATGACCGACTAAGTAACATGTGGCATGCCTCCATGTCGACTACATCACATACTACTTGGTCTTTATAGTGTTTACCAATGAAAAATGAGATAGTACATTGCTCAGTTACTTAAGTCTCATTAACCTTCTTGATTTAGCCAATCGAGTATGAAGAAGGACACAGTTCAGTCTTCAGCTGTAATTTCTCCACCATGACTCTTGAGAGAATGTTTTTTGCTACTGCTACTGTCTATGATCACATCACAGACTTTGCCATTCACTGTACACCGCGTGCGAAATATGTTGTGTCGCTGTAAGTGCACCTCCTTCTTCGGGGTGTACATGAGTCTTCTCATGACCAAAGACTTGCCGTGATCTTCGGCCACCTAATTTCCTTTGTCTACCTCATTGATTGTTTGTTCTGTTTCATTAATCCTTAAGTCTCCTTCTACATCTTCAATGCCTCCATCATTGATGACTAAATGGGCTGTGGGACGTTAAGGACAAGTGTTGGAGAAGTTAATTGGCTGGCCACATTGGAAACAATGGTCCAGCCTTGGCCGACCATAAGAATTTAGGATCCTACTCGGACCTGGGGAAGTTGCCATTGCATGTTGAGGTCTCGAGGGATTTCTTCTGATCTCCTTATTTGCTGTTGTAGGTGGTTGAGAATGCCCCCTACCAGCTCTTTCCCCTTAGCCATCAATGTGTTCTACGAAGGACCTATCAAGGGGCCCATGTTGCAAGATAGGCCCAAACATTGGAACTCTCAATTTGATTTTCAGACCTGGTAGCCAATTTGATCGCTTCATCCGCCATCCAGATGGGATGCACCTAGACCTGATCCTGGATTGTCATTCGTAGTACCGATGAAAAGAGTGACCTGTTGCGATTTGGTCTCCACCAAATTGTTTCGTGCAGCCAACCGATAGAACTCTTTGGTGTACTCTAGCACCGTTCGACTTCCTTGCCGACAATTCTAGTACTGTTGAAACAATACTTGGTCGATGCCCTGGGAAGGAATCGCGCGCGTAGTAACCGCTTCATCCACTGCTATGAACGGATTGACATTTTCATCTGTCACGTACGCTCAAATTGAAGTTGGTCTCACTAGGCTGAAGCACCACCCTTGAGCTTATAAGCGACAAGCTTCACCTTCTTCTCTGCCGATACTTCCATGTACTGAAAAAAGTATTCGACTTCCACTAGCTAATCAAGGAAATCTTCAATGTGAATTGGCCGTTGAAACTTGGGAGGTAGGACTTGACCCTGAAGTCATGATCTGCCTGATCTCCCTAGTCATCTCCACGTACGGGCTGATGTAGGATCACATCACCGACTTCTTCATCACTGGAGTCATTAGGCGTGGCCCTGCGATTTACCGCTGGTAACGCTTTACGAACAACATAATTGCGCTGTCTTTTGATCAATGGAGGTTGAATGTCACCCCGAGCACGGGGTGATATTAGTGCCTCAACTATACAGTCAAGGATAGCCTGGAACCCTTACATGGATAGCCGATTCTCCCGTCGAAAAGCCTCAAGCAACGTCTTGAAAGTCACTGCTATAAGAGGATAATCCCTTGGAGCACCATCCATGAGATTATTGTCCAAACTTTCGTTAGTCGCCATTGACCAGAGGGAAAGTCCTCGCTTTGATACCACTTGACACAGGAAGGATGTGATGAGGTCAATCATTGTCTTCCTCAATAGATAACTACCTTGAATCCACAAGGCTCTCTTGAATCCATGAGAGTTTTCTCAAATTCACGAGAAGAGAAATGACAAAGTCGGCTTTTGATTGAATAATATAAGAGTTAATCCTAACAATGAGTTTTAAGTGTTTATATACTCTGCTAATCGTAAAGCATAATTAAGAAGTTACTAAATGAATAAGGAAACAAAAACTAGAAAACAAGCAAAACCTCGTCACCCGTAGATCGCAGTCGTCAACTGGGCTAGCAGGCGAGACATATCCTGGTTATTCATGAGGATGGGTCCACCATGAACTCCAAAATTAGGCCAGTCCATCCATCGGTGCAGCATACACATGTGAGATCCAAACTCTCCATCAGTGGTCCCACCGTGCTGGTGAGTCCCATAAGGATGATGGCATGGACATCCAAACGAAGTGCCCTACGCTACGGAATTCAAAAGGTTTCCCATGCAAGTGGGTGGAACTACCGGAAATTACAGTACAACTAGTACAAAGTGCCAAAAAAATCAGGTGCGCATGTCATCTGAACCGTCGGGAAGGTTTTTGCCCACATGAAGATGAATGCGGATTGGCTGGTGACCCCAAACACCAGCCAGCAAGCTGGTGTCAAAGCTTTGTGGGTCCCACCATGATGTATGTGTTTTATCTAAGCCGTCCATCCATTTTTTCCAGATCATATCTCAAGTGGACCATACCACAGGAAACAGCGAGGATAATGATGTCCACCGTTGAAACCTTCCAAGGGCCCAAAGTGATGTTTATTTGTCATCCAACTCGTTCATAAGATCACAAAGAGCTGGATGAATGGAAAACAAAAATATCTCTTGATCCAAAACTTCTGTGGCCCCCAAAATTTTTCCTACGGTATATGTTTAATCCCCACTTCTTGTGGTGTGGTCCACTTGAACATTGCATCTGCTGCATTTTTTGAAACCTGGTGTAAAATTATCTGAGAAAATTTATGGACGGTGTGGATAAAACACATACATCATGGTGGGACCCTGTGTTCGGGTCACCAGCCAGCCCAGGCGGGAAATTCAGGTTGATCAACCTATAAAATTGGCCACACGTGTAGTTTCAGTCAGATGGATGGCCTACCTTTCTTTGAGTCGGTATGACCCATCCGATAAGCTGATCAGCCTGATTTTCACATCAGCTACCCAATAAAACTAATTGCATCTGAGGAATTTACGTACATGGAGGGAGTGGAGTAGTGAGGAGCGCGAGCAGTGCAAAATAGGAGGAAGAGACAGCACAAGCTTAAGAGTTCCCGAAGCATCCTCAATCCTTAGACGTCGCTGGCTAAAGCACCCTTTGGGTCTCTCTCTCTCATACATAAATAGAGAGAGAGAGAGAGAGAGAGAGAGAGAGAGAGAGAGAGATGGTACTATGACTCTATATATGAGGTCGACCTCATAGGAGGGCCCCACTGTGATGTGCATCGAACACTCGAGTGCTTTTAGATGTTTTAAGCATGTATCACATGGTTTTAGATGGAATGGCCCACCTGAGTTTTGTATATTGCTGATTTTTGGCAAGTCCCATAACCTAGAGGGGACCCACCAAATGCACAGTGTGGATGTCTGACACACATCATGGTGGGGCCCATAGAGCTCGACCTCATAGTACCATTTTCAAGAGAGAGATGTGTGAGTATTACGTGGACGGCTCAGATTTTGAGCTCACATCACCTCTGATGAGTCTTCAAAAAAGTGCCCATGAACTGCACATAGTTCTCATGGGAACTCATGATCACTTTTTGAGGACTCATCACATATGATGTGAGCCCAAAATCTAAGCCGTTCACATGATACAACACCCAAAAAACCCCTCAATTCCCTTCTTTCAACCTCATCTAAAACTCTGATAGGCCATAGCAAGGAGAGAGAGCAAATCAGGTAAAGAAACTATTTTCTTTTTCCATGGCCCACCAAAGTTCTAGACTAAGTTGAAAGTATTACGCGGACGGCTTAAATTTGGGGCTCACATCAGTGTGATGAGTATTCAAAAAGTAGTTCTCATAAGCAAGTAAGCCCCCCCCCCCCCCCCCCCCCCCTCTCTCTCTCTCTCTCTCTCTCTCTCTCTCTATATATATATATATATATATATATATATATATTCAAGGCGTCTATCGGTTTTGCCAGGTCATTTTAGGGCATGAACAAAACAATGAAGTAGATCCGAAGCTCAAGTAAATTACACCAAAGGAAACAATGGGGATAATAACACCTGCGGATGAAACCTTCCTAGGGCACTGTAATGTTTATTTGTCATCCAACCTATGTTGATAAGGTCACATGGACCTGGATGAAGGGAAACACAAATATCAGCTTAGTAAAAAACTTTTGTGGCCCACAAGGTGTTTCTAATGTGGGCGTTCAATCACCACTGTTTACTGTTTTTTGTCGTGTGGTCCACTTGAGCTTTTAATTCACTTCATTTTTGGGCTCATACCTAAAATGTGCTAGAAAAATGGATGGACAACGTTGATAAAACAACACATCACGGTTGGCCCTCAAGCGCCCAACACCACACTAGAAACGATGGTAACCGTTCATTTTTTTGGAGAGATAAAAGCGTAAAATAGTCAATGATTTACATTCAAGTCGATAGTTGCGGATCCATAACATTTTTATTTTTATTTTTATTCTTTTCCAGATTGAGAAAATCTTTCCTATTTGTGGTGGGCCCACCTTCTGAAGTTGGTCATACTAGAGAATGGTCATACGAACAGTTGTTGCACTACCTTTCCACTACAAGAGTTTGAGGTCATAGTCGCTGTGAAATTACCGAGCAAAAGATCCATGAGAAAATGCTGAAGGGCATTCGCGTGCAGGAAAGATTGAATAGGCTATTTTCTGTACACGTGGCAAAGTTTTACAAGTGTAAAATATCTGGTCATCAATCAAGTGGGTCCCTGTAAATGTATCCTGGTTGAAAAGTCACTCTGATCTACCCATCAGAGAGGTCAGACATGTGAATCTCGACCGTCGATCATTATTTTCCAAATAATTCATTTTTCTCATAGACATGTGGCCCACTTAATGTGGGCATGGGCCTGATCATTGTATCTGGGAATGTTCATGAAGGGCCCTATCTTATAGCGGACTGGATGTCACACGTTTGCCATGCTGTGGTTCGTGTGGATTATTGCCTCTTCAATAGAAGTCAATAAACGAATGATTCTTTCTTTTAATTTGCAGGAGAATGGCTATTTTTACCCAACAATGACTTTGACTGATTTAAGAAAACAGTCGTTTTTTTTAGAGTGGAAAATGAGCAAAATCCACCCTCTTTCCCGAAGTGGATTTCATGGTGCGCCCATCCCTATTTTTTTTTATTGCATGTTGACATAGTACAGTTCTGTGGGCCCCGCCATGAAATGAGCCCAAAATGAGGGATGCGAATTCCCAGCCTAAGCCTTTTGGGGGAACTTTTGGGGGAACTTTCGGAGGAAGCTAGGTGGGCACGTCATGATGATTGTGAGAAATCCACACCATCCATTTGTTTTTCAAGATCAAGTTAAGACATGGGCCTAAAAATAAGGTAGATCCAAAAATCAAGTGGCTGCACCAAGGAAAAAGTGTGTAGGGAAATGACCAATGTTGAAACCTCCCTCCATACATTGGGATGATTATATGCCGTCCATATCGTTCATAAGTCATTCCTACCGGACGAACTGAATTTTTTTTTTTTGCCTAATCCAAAGCTTTTGTGGCCCAACGAATGTTTCAACGGTGGACATTCAATCCTCATTGTTTCTTGAGGTGCAGCCCACTTGAGTTTTGGATCTACCTCAATTTTTGAGGCCATGTCCCGAATGGTCTAAAAAATGGATGGACCGTACAGAGTGGATTTCTTACAAACATCTTGGTGGGCCCTACCTGGCTTCCCGTTCTAAGAAGTTTATGAGAAAAGCTTTCGCAGGGAATTTGCATTGGGGAGATGAGGAAGAAAGAAAACCTCAAGTGGACCACACCACAGGAAGCAGTTAACATTCAATGCCTACCATTGAAAACTTCATGGGGGCCGGCTATAAAAGTTTTGGATCAAGTTGATATTTGTGTTATGTGTCATTTTATGAACAGGTTGGATGGCAAATAAACATCATGGTGGATCCTGAGAAGATTTCAAGCCACCATTTAAAAAATAAATCATTTTATGAACATGTAGTATGGCAAATAAACATCATGGTGGGCTTTGTTGTCCCTATTACTTTCTGTCGTGTGGTTCACTTGCAGTTTGTATTTGCTTCATTGTCACTAAAATGAATTCGCAAAATGGATGGACAGTGTGGATATAACACATACATCATGGTAGGGCCCACAGGTACATTGGTGGTGAGTGGCAAACCATGAAATCCCCTTGAGGTATTGTTAGGAGTGGATTAGTTCGGACCCAAGCTTGCCTGGGCCTCACCCATACCATGGGCCCACCTTGATATATGTATTCTATATCCACACCGTTCTTCCATTTTTTTCAAGATCAGTTTAGGGCTGGAGCCCAAAAATGAAGAAGATCCAATGCCCTACCATTGAATTTTTTTAGGGCCCACCGTCATGTTTATTTGCCATCCAACCTGTTGACAAGGTCACATAAACCTGGATGGAGGGAAAAAAAAAAAACAAATATTAACTTGATCAAAAACTTTTGTGGCCCATTATTGGTCAATCACCACTGTTTCTTATGGTATGGTCCACCTCAGGATTGGATATGCTTCATTTTTGGGTTCACACGGTGAAGTGATCTGGAAAAACAGATGGATGGCATGTATATTGAATACATACATCAAGGTGGGCCTCATGGTAATGGCCTTACCCTCGGTGAGGCTGGGCCACACCAAACGTGGATTGTATCATGAGGAGCTCACCACGCTATAGCGTGCTATAGATTCTTCATGGAGCCCATTGCTATGTATGCGCCCTATCCATCATTTTTTTAAAGCTTATTTTAAGGTATGATACCAAAATTGAAGCATATGCATAGCTTAGTGGACTTCACAACAGAAGTAGGGATAACGAGGTCCATCTTTGAAACCTTCCTAGAGCCCACAGTGATGTTTATTTGTCATCCAAACTGTTGATAAGGTCACAAGGACCTAGATGAAGGGAAATCACAAATATCGACTTGATCCAAAATTTCTTTGGCCCCTAGGAAGCTTTCCACATTATACCTTCAATTTTCACTGTTTTTTTTTATGGCTGGTCCACTTGAGTTTTGGATGTGCTTCAATTTTGGGCTCATGCCTTAAAATGAGCTGAAAAATAGATAGTCAGAATGGATGAAACACATAGATCAGGGTGGGCCCACAGAAAATCGACACCATGCTATTACGTGGTGAGCTACTTAAGGCAAGTACTTCCTGTAACACCGTCCTTTGGGGTTTAAGGAATCCATTCCGTTCATCTGTTCCGCCAGCTCGTGTTAGGAAGTAAAGATGGAAATAACGTTATTAAAACCTTCATGGAGCTTACAGTCATTTTTATATGCCATCCAATCTAATCACAAGGTGATTCCCACTACAATAAAGGAAGACACAAAAATCAACCTAATCCAAAACTTCTTTTCACCCGCATTGTTGGCCACAAAAAATGTGGGTGTTTGTGTGGCCCACTTGAATATTAAAAATGGCTTGTTTCTGTGTTCTCGTAATAAAGTTATCTTGTGGAATTGATGGAGGGAGTCGATTTCACACGGAAGGTAGCCCCATTTGGCTGTGGCAGTAACTCCATACAACACCTGTTGCAGGAAACTCACGTCCTTGTATTACGTACCGGAACTCTGTACAGCACCAGTTGTATGCAGAGGGCAAAACGCCCCAGCTCTGTGAGATCCACTGTGTTGTTCATGTGACATCCAATCCCTCCATAAGGTGAGCCTTCTAATTTCAACCGTACAAACCACAAATCAGCAGCCTAAAACTCACGTGTGCCAAATAGTACGCCAGATTGAATATTGAGTAAATCAGTATGCCATAATGTACTGAGTAAACTTCGTGCGCACATGCTGTGATGTATCTGTCTTATCCATGCCGTCTGTGATGTATCTGTCTTATCCATGCCGTCCATCCATTTTACCAACTCATTTAGGGCATGAGCCCGAAAATTGAAGCATGTCCAAAACTCAAGCTGACTACACCTCACAAAGTAGTGGGGATAATGATGTCTACCGTTGAAACCTTACTAGGACCCACACTAATGTTTATTTGTCATCTAACCTGTTCATATGGTCACACAAACATAGATGAAGGAAAAAAACAAATATGAACTTGATCCAAAACTTTTGTGCGGATCAATTTTGGACTCATGCTCTAGAAAGGGATGAAAAACCGATGGACGGTGTGGACAAGGGATATACATCATGGTGGGCCCCCACAAAGTTTACTCAGTAGTATGTCACTGAGTTACTCAGTACCCAAGCTACATCCTGCAAACCATGGGGAAGGAAAAAAAAAAAAGTAAACTCACCCTTAATACCTCTACATCCAAGCTCATTACCTACCTAAATTTTGGATCAGATAGATATCTAGCTAGAACGTACATTTCTGCTGAGGGGCACCTGATGAACGAGTTGAATCGAGTGCATGCAAACATCATAAGGGCCCCCAAACAAACTTATGGTTGGTGTCCCCTCTCCATTGTTGTCTATGGTGGCCCATTTCTCTCTTATTTTTTTTTATTACACTCACACCCACATCTCTTGGGCACTTGATCCTATGATCTCAGTACTGTGGAAACAAAGTCTCTCTTGTGATAACCTACCACAAGGGCCTGCAGTGACAATCAAGGATTTCTCGATTTTACCCTCTTCACTAAGAGCCTTATATTTGACACACTCACATGACGCTTTCTCATTGATCCACGCTGGATGTTAGAGGGGATTCTTTTAACCTGTATATGGGCTCACACACAACAAGTCGGGCCATCCAACTAGTTGGCATGTGGAGCCCACCATGGTATTTATATGGCATCTTGCCCATCTAGCAAGGTTGTCCCGTACCATGAGAAAGGGATGCCACAAAAATCAGGGCACCCAGGTCGACCCAAATATTGGATGTGCCCCACATGAATGTAGGGTTTTTTTTGGGATAGTTGTTAGTTGTTTTCTATGGTTAATTTGCCCCATTGATATTTGGATCCACCTCACTTGGGGTGTCTCATTTTCATGGTGGGTCAGCCTTGTTGGATGGGTGAGATGTCAAACAAACACCATGGTGAGAATCCCACACACCAACTAGAGCATTTCTCAATATCTGTGCTAGAGTACTATGCAAGGTTAATTATCTTGGGTAGGTCAGTTTCGCCAATAGAGTGTGACATTGGTGGAACTTTCCATGATGTTGCCTTAATGTTTGGCTTAGATCATGAAAATCATGATGACCCAACAATAATGCGGGTCACACCAGAGGAAGCAATTGGAATGGGATGCCAGTACTTGTTTACATCTTTTTTCAGCACCCTGGTGTGGACCAGTGATCAAAAGCCGCCATGTGTTGACACGAGTTTGATGCTCATTAAAATTTACTTAAGTTCAAAGATACGTTCGATGGATATTTCATTGGCAATATGCATTTCATTTATAATTGCAAGGTGAGTCGTCCAAAGTGGGCCCCACCCCTAGGAAATGGAGAGATGGGTTGATGGATATTTCATTGGCAATATGCATTTCATTTATAATTGCAAGGTGAGTCGTCCAAAGTGGGCCCCACCCCTAGGAAATGGAGAGATGAGTTGAAGGATATTTCATTGGCAATATGCATTTCATTTATAATTGCAAGGTGAGTCCTCCAAGTGGGTCCCACCCCTAGAAAATGGAGAGATGAGTTGTGGCAGTTACAGGGTATCCGACCGCTTGCTACTCTTGCAGTTTCCAAATTGCATGAGTAAAGGTGGGCAACGATCCGGGCCGGGCCGAGTTAGCCTTAGTTTGGGTTTGGTTCATTTTTGTGCCACCCAAATTTGTGGATTAGTTTGGTTTGGGTTTTGAGCCAACCCATGCGGCCCGAGTTTGGTTTGCTGCAAAAAAATCTAGTTCAAGTTGTGATCGATTTGGTAAAAAATTTGGAATCGGGCTGGGCTGAGTTTGAACGGGAGGTGGCTCTTCTTTTGTTGTTTATTTAAATAGAAAAGAATAAAAAAAAGTTAGAAATAACAAAAATAAATAAAGAAAAAACGGGGGGGGGGGGGGGGGGGGGGGGGGGGGGGGGATGTTGTTTAGGGTTTTTTTTATTTCTTATTTTTTTTTATTCTTTTATTTTTATACTAGTATCATACAGGTCAGGCAGGGCTAGGCTGGTCCAAACTAGGTCGAGCCGAGTCAGGTTGACACTGCAAGAGATTGAGTTCAACTCGTTTATTACATGAGCCGCATTAGGATAGCTCACTGTTGGCTCAAACTCCACTTCGAATCGGGCCGAACCAGGCTTTTTTGATATGAGCTGGGTCGAACTTCCGAGCTAGCCAGGTTTGTGTCCAACTCTATGGATGAGTAGTTTTATCCTATGGTTTGATAACCATCGTGACTGCATTTTCTATAAATCACCAAGGACTCGTAACCAAAGGTGGCTATTAGATAAGAGATTTCCAGCACCAATTCGCAGAGTGCAAAGAGATCAACTGCATGGGAGAAGTCGGGTTCCATCATTGCCATATGATTTACAGTGTGGATCTTGATATGAAGAAGGGAGTTCCTTAAGACATCTTCTCATGCCAGTGAAAACGGTATAAATCCTCTTCTAGTGATGTGAGATACATTCGAGAATATCCAATTGTGGTAGGTAATTCTTAACACCATTATTAATGGATGTCACGGACCCTTATGCATTCCTTTAAGGGAGTGAATCAATGCATGCCACGTGGCCATGAATGACGTGCTAATTAAAAAGGCAACTTGCTCGGCACATCTATAATAAAGACCCACTGAGAGGGCAAATCCTATCACAGATTTGGCCTTGATATAATCGGTAATGCTGTCTCTCATAGTCATTTTAAAATGAAAGATTTTCTCAGAGACGTTTGGAGAGTTTGCGAAGGCTACACGGATCCCGAATATCCAAAGACCGGATTAATATCCAAGCAAAACTTGGTTACGATTCAAACCCAACTCAGGAGAGAATAAACATTAGCTAGGTCGGGTCCCTGTCTATATAGGAATCGAAATCAAGAGGATGAGAGGGCTCAATTAAAGATCTAATCCGATTCATTGGATAACATATCAGGATCAATTGGATCTAGTCCATCAACCCTTCTATGGTCCTGATCATCGGGGAGAAAGAGTTCAAGTTAAATGCAGGAGGTGATTTGATTGGGTCATCAAGATACATGATCCATGATCGATTTGTGATCTGTGATAAGTGGTAGAGGTCGTGATTGATCTCAAGTTTGATTAGTGGACCATGAAGATCAACTATGAGAAGAAGATTTGAGAAGTCAACAGTTTCGGATCTATCCAAAATCTTTCTTCCTATTTGGAATGCATACCAGAAAAAAATGAAAGATTCAGGATCAGGAAGAAAACCCAGCAAGGGTTTAACTGTCTCGGTAACCTATAAAAGGAGCATGTGATAAATCGCTCGAGGCCTTACACCAAACTTATTGTTGGGGTCCCAAAATGTCGAGGTCTTCAAAACAAGGGGTTACAAGTATGCTATCCAATGCGTCACTAAATTCGGGGTCAGTGCATCAGGAAATTTAACCAGAATCCCAACACATCAGCCTTTACTTAGCATAAAAAGTTGACCTTGGGGTGGGCCCCACCATCCATCATGATTAAAACCATTCAAAATTGGGTCATGGCCACAATCATGAGTAAACATAGCCAGTGCATCACCATTCATCACCAAGCGGGCCACACAAATTCATTATTTAACAAAATTAAAACAAACATTTAAAAAAGACGTCCGGCAGCGCATCAGTAAATTCGTGGTGAGCGCGTTGAGAAATTCAGTTATTTTCATAAATGAATTTAAGGACACACTGATCGTCAGTGCATCAGTAAAATCACCCACCGCATCGAGAAATTCAGTTATTTTTCAGAAATGAATTTCAGGATGCACTGACCGTCAGTGCATTAGTAAAATCACACAGCACATCGAGAAATTCAGTCATTTTTTAGAAATAAATTTCAGGATGCACTAACTGCCACCACATCAAGAAATTCAGCATTTTTCAAATGAATTTCAGGACGCACTAATAGCCAACGCATCGAGAAATTCAGCCATTTAAACCAAGTATTTTCTCGATGCGCTGACATTTTTTCGCCCATTTTATCGATGCGCTACACGTGGCTGCTTCTTATTGGCCGACTTCCGGTATTTTCGGGTATAAATACTCCTCATTTCCTGTTCATTACAATGTATACAGAGAGAGAGAGAGAGAGAGAGAGAGAGAGAGAGAGAGAGAGAGAGAGAGCTTTGTCTGCTGGGTATTTGAGTGACCGCTGGAATCCTTTGTCGGAACCCTTTTTTTTGGCCATCGGAACCTCTTTCCGACCACCGAAATTCCTTTCCGATTATGGAAATCCTTCACCGGAAACCCCATTGCTGAACATTGCAGGTTTGACGAAGAAATAACTTGAAATTACACAAGTATGGTGGTGTATCACAAAAATACCCTAAGTCGGATTTGGCCTATTTATCGATGCACTGACCCTTAGCGCATCGAATAAATCAGCCATTTCTGAAACAAGTATTTTATCGATGCACTAACCCTCAGTGCGTTGAAGAAATCAGCCACTTTTGAAACAAGTATTTTATCGATGCACTAACCCTCAGCGCATCGAATAAACTAGCCATTTTTTAAACAAATTATTTTTTGATGCACTGACCCTTAGCGCATTGAATAAACCAACCATTTCTGAAAGAAGTTATTTTTCGATGCATTGACCCTTAGCGCATCGAATAAATCAGCATTTTCCAGACAATTTATTTTTTGATGCACTGACCCCAATGCATAAAAAAAATCAAGCTAGTGCATCAAAAAAATCAGCATTTAAAACAAGTTATTTTTCGATGCACTGACCCCAGCGCATAAAAAAAATCAGGCCCAGCGTATCATAAAAATCAACACTTTAAACATCAATTCCAGCATCCTCAAATCTTCATTTTGTGATGTTTCGGGCCCAATTTTGGCTAATTTTAGGTATTTCGAGCGTTTTGAACGCAATGGGATAGTCAAATAATCCATCTAAGATACCTAATAAGCAGAATACAAGCCTTCGGAGTCTTATCCGATCCAACGCTATGAACATAGTAGTTTCTCGGAAGAAGGTCGCCAGTGCCCAGAATCATACCAATTTATCATCTTTACATCTACTATCATAATATGACCTGAATTAAGGTTCTTACTAAACAAACGAGACTATGGTTAACACAATAAATCGGATCAAAAGAGTTTCAAACTATTATATGAAGCTTATTAAAGATTGACACCCTTAAAATAGTCGATGCCCTACCTATCCAAATGACATCTGTCAGTTGGGCTGCTAAGGTACATACAACTGCAAATTGGTCTTTCTGCGGTCACCCGTTCTAGCAACAGGTGCAGGCCCAGAGTCGCACCCCTCATTTAAAAATTCTGACAGTCTCAACCCGGATCTTCAGTCAAAACATGGGACATAAACATCTGACTCGTCAAAGATGGATTAGTCGGTAACAAAACAAAACATACACAGGTCTTTACAACCATGAACTCTAAAGACCATAGTCCCTGCTGACTAGTCTCCTGTCTTTTAATCAAGGGTTATCGATTATTCGATGTAATTAAAGGCTTGTGCCAGACCACAGCCTGGAATGTACAAAATCTCAGAATTTCTGGAATAAAATTCGCCTTACGGTATCTTTCTCTTGTGTACTTTTGTGAATGCTTGTAATTTTCTATGAATGTTTTTTTTTTAAATAAGTATATGATATTATTCACAAAGGCAACAGCCAAAGACAACCTACAACTTTGTGGGAGATCCCTGAACAAAAAACCTCAGGGAGCTCCAATCATAAAACTCGCCCACCTGATGGCTCAGAAGCAATACCGAGGTCAACTCTAACCAGCCCCCACCTACGATTAGATTAACATTCTTAAGTTTCTAAGGCCCACTTTATCAAGAAAGATGAGACCTCGGATTTCCTGAGGAAGATCACTGAGGTGGGTGGATATCTTCTTGACATGGGTGTTGCTTCCCAATCGAGCCAAACCAACCGCCACCGAATTCCCTTCCCTCTCCACGTGAGAAAAGGTAATCTGGCCCCTTCTCTTCAATCTGCCTATCCTCTCCTTCCAATACCACCATTTCCAGTTATCTAAACCACCACCTTCCAGAGCTTGGATAACAATTCGCGAGTCGCTCTCGACCTCCACATTAGACAGACCCTTCTGCCGGCAAAGAAGCGGAGACCGTCATGCCGAATTTTCATTTCTGAATCATTATTCGATTCTATGCCATATCCGTAGGAGAATGCAAAGAGAGGCGAGCAACGGAGAAGTGGAAAAGGAACAAAGAAGGAATTGAAGGAGTTACTGTACCTCCTTTGGGCTGACTGATTCATCCAGTAAAGAGGGAGTATTCTCCAGAGCAGAATTCTGAATGTCCATCCCATAAACACAACCCTTCCCTGACTCATCAGCTACCATTTTCAGCTGAGCCAAGGTGTCATGACCGTTACCACATGTAGCATCTACCACTGTATCTCCTTTGCGTATGACATTTTTCCATACTCTATCAAGGCATCGAAAAAATTGAATATATCATCAAGCTGGCTTCAAAACCTATGTAAAATGGACCCTTTGCTAAAAGAAAATTTCCATGTCAGATGTTGTGATTGAGACAAAACTCTAGTGTTCTTATAATGTGCTTCCTTCTAAACAGATGAATTTGGTTGTACCAAATATCATGCAATTTCATGATATTTGGTGCAACCAAATGCACTCTTATACTTTATATGAACTAATATTATGTAATAATACATTCTCAATGTTATATTGTAATTTACAGATATGCTAGCATGTTGGATTTGCAGGGGACACAATGAAAGACACCTGATGACGAACATGTCTCTGTCCAAGTAACAACCCTAGCTGTATAGCAGTTGGAAGGCAAAAGACACAAGGGAGACGGGAGTGGGGGTGCGTGGTTGCGTGCACATCATGTGCGCGTGTCTAGATGGATTTGCGCATGTGTGTATATCTAAGTATGTATGTACGTATACATACGCATGCATGTATATGTTTGTGGGGGTGGATAGGTAAACACATGTCCAAGTCACACTTCTAGATCAGTCGGAAAATGGATCATGTCAAAACCTTGAGATCATGGGATTCATCACAGAAACATCTAGTGATGCAATCTGTGAATCTTCAAAATAAAAATAAAAATAAAAATATATAATAATCAGTCACCATAGTACAAATTTCAAGACACCAGTAATGAGTACCTACGAGTGAGCCACCTCTGTCACCTTTCTGTTGCCACAGATAAAGCCAATCAAGGCATCCTCAACCCCTGAATTACAACAATAGCAAATCAGCCCCAGCGGCTAAAATATGCTTTATTAAAGATCAGTACAAAAACAGTGAATGTGGGTGGTCTTTTATTCTTTCCAGAGGTTTGATTTTGATATAGGATGAGAAGAACTGAGTGAAGGTAACGGAGGTTTGCAACAAATGGTCTTGAACATTTCCTTGTGCATTTGGAGGCGATGTCAATGTGATCCAGTCGCCAAATGAGAAGCAGGGGGGTTGTAACATATCCTCTTATGTGTGTAGATTCCCTGATTTCATCTTTAAGTTGGAGGTTAATGGTCTTCTGTTAAGCGGTGTTGTATATGTGTGGTCGAACAGATGAGAGAACCTTTTCCTGAGCAGCCTTGAAGTGGGAAGTTCTAGAGAGCTTCTCAATTGGCTCTCTAAGACCTTTGCTTAGATCATTCGCCAATTATCCTAGACTCTAAAGCTGTCTCGTTGGGTCCTAAAACTTTTAAATTGAAAGTTTGTGGCTACTCGATATTCAACAGTCAACACTAGCAGATATTCGACGCCGAGGATCCTGTCCATCCATGCAATGGTCCAAGGGATCAATGGTATCAACTGTTATATGCATTCACTACATGTATGATGGTGTCCGCACTCCACGTAATGATAGCATTCTCTAGTTTATTCATCGCTACACTACAGAAAATGAAATTTCTAATATGTGCAAAATTGAACTAATTAACTATACAAAAAACAAGAAGAAGAAGAAGAAGAAGAAGAAGAAGAAAATCAAAACCCAATAAAATTCAGTAATTTTTTTTATATCAGAAATTTCATTTTCCTATCCAATGCCGTTGATGGACTTCCAAATCTCCAAGTGGACGGTAGGATCTCCTGGATCGATCTCGTCGAGGAAGGCGGGACATTTCTAAGGTTTTTTCCAAGGGAAGAAGAAGAAAAGGAGATGATTCGAGGAAAGAGTACGGAAGAGAAGGGATATGGAATTAGGGTTTCCTTAAATGGTAAAGAACAGAGAGACAATTTGAGAGAAAACATCTGCATTTCTTTGTCACAGAAGGAAGAAAATTTTCAATCTTTCAGCAGAGCACTGCCTTTTCTCAAGAGTTCGTTTTCCCTCCGTCTCGACTCAGTACTGCAACCGCCCACTGGGCCCACGATTTGAGTGATCTGATGATCAGAACCGTCAATTCCGTGAATTCTGTGGTTTAAGGTTCACCAAATCAAAAGGTTCATCTATGAAGCGTAATTATGGGTGATAAATTAGACGAAGTATATGGACAGTTCAGATCATTGGATCATATCAGAATGTGGGTCCCAGTGGATATTGACGTACGCTTTAACCGTGCGTCTGCGTCGCAACGGAGGCAAAATGAGCTCTCTCAAACCCTCGGTAGGGTCTCTGTGGGGCCCACTGTAATGTATGGGTTTTATCCACTCCGTCCATACATTTTTAAAGATCATTTTATGGTATTAGTAGAAAAAATGAGGTATATGAAAGTCTCGAGTGGACCGCACAGTGAGGATTGACCTCTTAGAAAAATCAGGCCAATCCAATGTTGGCAAAACCATGGAAAACAATGGGAAAAACGCTCAAAACTGATAAAATCAGGCCCATCTGATGGTTGGATTTGCCTATTTTTGGAGTGTTCAATGTCACGGTGGGGCACACATGATGGACGGTGTCCACGGTGTGGCCTATTTGATGATTGATGTGCCTGGTTTTGGAACTCTCCTTGCCAACTTTGGGAATGCACATCATGGCTAAGGTTGGATGGCATGGAAGGACCTGTGGACTCCACCTTTGGTGGACCCTACTATAACTTGACTCCTTGCAACATAGTCCATGATTAAATGGTTACATGGTCCCTAGTAAACTATGTGGGCCTACTGTAAGTATGTGTTTGATCCATGATGTCAATCTGTTGTACTAGTTCATTTTAGGGCATGAGCTCAAAATTGATACATATCCAAAGTTTAAGTGGACCACACCGCATGAAATAGTGGGAATTGAATGCTTACCGTTGAAAACTTTCTAGGGCTGCAAAAGTTTTGGATCAAGCTGATATTTTTCTATCATCCATTTCTTTGTGAGCTTATGAACAAATCAGAGGACAAACAAACATCCACATGGGCCTACCATTAAAACCATCAAAAGCCACATACAAATTTAAATTTACTATTCCTACTCAATCTCATTTATGAATACACCTCTTCACATCTTCACAATCAGAGCCTCCAAAGCGATCACAAACTCAGGAGCACTAAGGTCCCATTTGTTTAACCATTTACCAAAGTAAATATTGGTAAATAGATAATGATCACTTTTAATCTCTATTTGGAGAGATGAAATTTACAAGGTAAATGTGCATCTCATTAGCTACATAAAAATTGTGGGTCCCACCATGATGTACATGTTTGATCACCTCATTTTAAGGCACGGGCCTAAAATGAGGTTTCATTGTAAGCTCAAGTGGACCAAACAGCAAGAAACAGGGGTTGATAACATCCACGGTTAAAAGTAAAAATTTGTATAGGGTCCACAGTAATGAGTATCTGTCATCCAAGCCGGTCATAAGGTCAAAGAGACATGGGTGAACCATAAACACAAATGTCAGCTTGATTCAAAACTTCTATTACCCCTAAGAAGTTTTCAATGGTAGGTGTTCAATTCCCCTATATATAGTGTGTAGTGTGGTCCATGTGTGATTTAAATTTGCCTCATTTTTGGGCTCATGCCCTACAAATGAGCTAATAATTAAAACAGATGGACCGTCTAGATCAAACACATATATTATGGTGGGCCCATTAATTTTATGTATTTCCTTCTTTCCCACTTTGATTTTTTGTGAAACTGTAAACATCAAAACCTCAAATAATATGTATTTTTCTTAATAAATAATTATTACCTATTTACATATAATTATCATTGTAGACAATGAAACAAACAGTCCCTAAGATCACATCTAAAATTTGAGAGAGAAAGAGAGAGAGGGAGGGGGAGATATCACATTCTTTCTATTTTAATTTTAGAAATTAACGGAGAAATTATATATCCAACAACACAATTCCGACCACATAACACATGGCTATCGGTTCTGGTGCGAATGCTTCCTTTCTTTTATCCAACCATCTCTGAAGATTAAATCATCAAATATATATATATATATATATATATATATATCTCTTAAGAGACAATAAAGAATCTGATATATATGCAGACTCTTCTTGTCAAGCTAAGCTTTGATTTTGCCATGACTCCAGGCTCGGGGCTGTGTGTGGCCCATAGAGATGTCCATCACAAATCCACTCTGTCCATCTGTTATGAAAGACCACAATAGGATATAATTTTAAAAATTAGGCAGATCCAAAACTCACGTTGGCCATGCCACATGAATGCCTGATGGTGATAAAAGTTTTGTATCAGGGATGATATTTGTTTCTACAGTTTATCTGAGTGGTAATAATTCTATGAACAGTTTGGATGTCATATAAACATCATGGTCAGCTCTAGGTTGGTTTCAACCATGGTCGTTGCTGTTCCTACTGTTTTATTGGTGTGGCCCACCTAAGTTTTGGATCTTCCTGATTTATATAATCCTGTCTTCTTGTCGTCTTTCAAAACAGATTGATGGAGTGGATTTTTAATGAACATCTATGTGGACCCCACACAGCCCCGGGCACAAAGATATCTCTGTGCCCCTCTGTGCCCTGGGTCACAGGCAACCCCCTCCCCCAATTGCCAATGTCATGAAATATCAAAGTGTTGTTGGGATACTACCATATCTCACGCTTATTAGATTCAATATTGCCTTTTCAGTTAATCAAGTGTGTGCCTTTTCAGTTAATCAAGTGTGTGGATTTATACTTTCATTCGGATGATTGGTTTGTAGTCAAACGGATTCTATGATATCTCATAAGTATCAGGGCCCTGTTTGGGAGTGTGGATTTGGAGTTAACCTCTGGATTTGAAATACCGTGGTTGTGTTTTAGCACCCTGAATTTGGAATCCATTGTAATCCAAAAATAGCTATATGCATGGTATATTAACATGGGTTTGAATTTAATTACTAAATCAACTTTAATATCCCTAATTAGTGTACATATGTAATGTTTGACACAATGGTTGTAATAAACCTGTTGAAATATATACTTTGGCCGAAAATGATGAAATTCTAAGTCTTGGATGGGCCACAAGGGGCCCCTAGCCACAAGTACAAGATCATATTCAAGTAACTAACCAACGATTTTTAACCGTTGATTTACATCAACAATGTTTGGACGGCGCAGATCATCCTATTAAAAGTAATTTTAGTGATGCATTTAATAATTTGATTGTTTTGGGATATCATCAGTGGGCCTTGTGCCCAATGAATTAGTAGTGTAGTGACAAACATGTTACACATGTGACTCTTGAAATGATTTTAGATGTAATCCTAACTTTCACCTTGGATTTGAAAACCCCTCTTTGAGAGGATTTGAAACCCCTAGTTTCTTTACTATGCCAAACATATCAGGGGATTTGAAATCCCCTCAAATCCCCCCAAATCTATGGTGCCAAACAACCCCTCATTCTATTGGAACTTTATCTTTGCCACTCCTCCAATCTCATCATCTTTGAGACAAGCTTACAGGTGTTGATTGAATGGTGAGCTTGATGGGGTGTATTAGAGGATAATGTGCATTGGATTTGTACATTGAGATCGATTCCCCCCCAGTTAGGGCTCTCAACAGGCTGGGCCTAGGGTAGGTCTCGGCCCTGGTTTTTGAACTGTTTTGGGCAGGGCCATCAGTCTGACCCTATTCAAAATTCTGATTTCTAGGCCCAAGCCCATCCCATTGACACCCCTACCCCTCCTCGTGCTCTACCTGATGCATGTGGTTTGCCGGAGATTGCATGCATTTGTAGAGATTAGTCTCAGCCTTAAAAAGGGGCCAGGAAACCTGTCGTCATTAAAAAGAAAATGATTACAGTGACTGTCGCACCTTTGCACATTTTCTGCTTAAAGTTCAAAAATCTCCTATGTATAACTTAAATTGTGTAGTGAGAGTTAATCACAGTCATTATATCACTAGACTGGACAATGAGACAGAGATGCATGCTCACATACAACTAGTTAGATGTCCCACTAGTTGGCGTGTGGGCCCACCATGATGTTTTCCTATTTAGTAAGGTTGTCCCACCATGGAAATGAAACGACCAAATGTGAAGTTTTTGGGGGTGGCTGTTTAATATTGTATTCTATGGTGTGCGCCATATGATAGTTGGATCCACCTGATTTTTGGGATGTCCCATTTTCATGGTGGGATAACCTTGTTGGGCAGGTGAGATGTCATAAAAATATCATGGTGAGCCCCACAGCGCCAACTAGAGCATTTCTCAAAATCTATGCTAGAGTACTTTGGGAGGCCATCTTGGGTAGGTTAGTTTTTTTCGCGGATATAGTGGCACGTGGGTGGAACTTCCATAAGATCCATGCCATCCATCGTGATGCAGACTTAATGTTCAGCATGGATCCGAAAAATCACGATGATCCAACAATCAGGTGGGCCACACCATATAGGAAGCATTGGAATGGGATGCCACCTGTGGTGTTTATATGCAATCTCATCCATTGATCTGATGGCCTGATGACCAGGATGAAATAATTACACCGAAGCCGCACTATTCCAAAACCCAGTTGGGGCATACTACATGAATATAGAGGTCTTAATTAGTACTGTATGAGATAGTCCACCCGAGTGCTGAATCAGCCTCATTTTTGGGATCAATGCCATAGAGGTGGTGATGTACCTGATGGACGGTGGATAATTTCATGCATTTGAATTCGACATAGAGATTAAAGATGTGATCATTATGGGATACACTCATACATCCCGAAATTCAGTATAGCCCACTCATCAGGTAGGTCACAGTTATTTCTTCTTTCTAACCATCCGTTGTCCCTCCGAGAATGGCCCACCTAGGGAAGTCGCAGGGAAAGTGGGACCCACCAGTTCAATGGTTATATATATATATATATATATATATATATATATATATATATATATAGAGAGAGAGAGAGAGAGAGAGAGAGAGAGAGAGAGAGAGGAGTCAGAAAGCCCTAGAGAAAGAGGGATGTAGAGTCTTAGAGAGAAAATAATACACATTCTTCAACACTACTCCCTCTTAAGTTGGAGTTGAGATATCTACGATGCCAAATTTGCATAACGAATTTTGTAACCTTTGTTTTCCAATAGCTTTTGTGAAACAATTAGCAAGTTGGTCCTCTTTTCGTACAAATGGAGTAGATATCACCTTTGATTGAACCTTCTTCTTGACTCCTTGATAAAGTGGCAATCTACTTTAATTTATTTTGTTTGCTCATGAAACACAGGATTAGTTGCAATATATATGGCCGTCTGATTGTCACCAGAGATGGGTATCAAGTCGAGTCAGACCGAGTTAGGGCTGACTTGTCCCGACTCGGTTTTGAAATAGACCCAACCCAAACTCGACCCAACTCGGTACCAAGTCCAACATGCCTAACCCGATTCGAGTCTGGCTCTGGCCTGGACTAACTCGGATTGAGTCCGACCCGGTCACAGGGACTGAGTTGGGTTGAGTCAACACCGAGTCAGGTCAAGTTGACCTTTTTTTTCTTGTTTGAAAGAAACAAACTTTTTTAGGAAGCCTCTTCATCGGAATTATACCACACTTCAACAGTGTATAGTAGATCGTACACATGCATCCATTTACCATATACACAGGATCCATACAAATCAAGCCAAGGAGTTTGAATTGTCGGTCCCACTATGGAAAAAGTATGGCCAATAAAAAAGATGATCGTAGAATTATAGCCATCTGAACAGTGGCCCGAGAAACGAAAGGTATAGAAAGAAAAAAATTAGCTTCCCGTATTCAACAGGAAAAATCATACAACTAGAATTGTCCGGTTAGCATTGTTCCCAAGTGTGCCAAGAGCCCACAATTCCAATGATCTTGATCGCATGTCATGTGTACAAAGTTTGTATACATGCATATGACCTTCCATACTCTGTTGAAATACGGTAAAATCCCTCATTTTCAAACAAAAAATGGAAAACATACAGGAAGAAATGGAGAGGAGAAGATTGGGAATGTAGGAGTGGGCCATGATTCCCGAGTGGGGCTTATTCTGACCTGAATGATTTCCGAGTGGGCCATGATCCGATTGAAGGGTTGCAGAGATTCAGGAGAAGAATTGAAAGAGATAGAGAAGCAGAGTGAAGAAATATGAAGTGTTTTTATATATAGAGAGAGGGGTCTTTTGTAGAGCAACAAAGGCAAGTTTGGTGGTTTGTTTTTTTTTTAATTTTTTTTTATTTATATATATATAGAGAGAGAGAAGAAGAGGGTGGCCTGGTGGTGGTGGTGGGTGGTTATCGGGCTCGAGAGAGGAGGAGGAGGAGGGAGAGAGGAAGGGAGAGACTGAGAGAGGTGAGGTCACACTTAGAATTAGGTGTGATATATATATATATATATATATATATATATATATATATATATATATATATATATATATATATATATATATATATATTAAGGTTGACCTCATGGGAACTTCCCATGAGGTCGAGCTACGTGGGCCCCACCATGATGTGGATTTGATAGGTCCCCTTTAGGTTATGGGATATCACAAAAATCAGCTGTATACGGAACTCAAGTGGGCCATACCATCTAAAACCATGAGAAGAGATGCCTAAAACATCTAAAAGCACTTTGGGCCAAGGGCCCAACTGAGATTTGGATGCAGCTGAAACTTGGTCCGACCCCTCATCCAAGTGGGACACATAATGGATGAGTTGGATTTGTAAACCACGTCTCGGTGGGCCCAATAAATGATCATGAAGGTTTTAATGGGCGGGTAACCCCTCTCAACTATTGTATGTGGTGTGGCCCCACCTAGGTCATGGATTGACCTAATTTTTAAGCCTGTGGCCCACCATCGAATGGTGCATTTGACTGATGGGGTAGATTTCTAATCCACGTCATGGTGGGGCTCACACAGCTTGACCTCGTAGTATCATTTCCCATATATATATATATATATATATATATATATATATATATATATATATATATATATATATATATATATATATATTACCCAAACCTCAGTCGAATCGGGTTTTGGATCGAGTCGAGTTAGCAACGAGTTGCATTTTGGGTTGAGTCGAGTTATTGGGCGGCCTACACTCAACTCGGTCTGAGTTCGTATTGGGCGAAGTCTACAAGCTCGGATTAGGTACTACCTAAGCCTGTGCAGAACTCAATATTGGTTGGTACGTGTCACATCTGTATTGGTGGAGAGCAGAGTGACAAGCTTGTGTTAGGCTTGCTGATGTGGCAAGTCTCTTCTGACAATGTGCTCTCTACCAATACAGACGTGACACGTTAAGCCTATCCTAAGCTCTGCACAGGCTCGGGTAGTACCTAATTTGAGCTCGAAGTCTACTCGGTTTGGATCGACTCACCCACTCAGTTTGGGTTAAGTTGGGTCTGAACGAGTTGGATGAGTTGAGTTTGCCAAGTTGACTCGTCCTGTGCCCAGCTCTAATTGTCATAGAACAATTTAAAATGATTTTCATCATGTAATCTTCATTATGCATGAAGATAAATATTCAACTGCTCATAGTCAAATTAAAAAATTAAAGGTCAAGATAATCAATGGAACATGATTATAAGATTATAGCTTCTATATGGTGGTATTGAGAACATAAATCGTTCGAATCAATTAAAGATGCAATTGGGAGGTGCCGACCAGTCACCATATCATAATGTAACAAAAATCCTTTGGAGAATTGAGAGGCTTTTTCTAAAAAAAAATTCAAGCTTGTTGCTTGCTTTTTACGAGTGAAATCTGAGTCGTTGATGGCACAATAATCACTTTTTCAATTATCAAAATGCCCCTAAAATCTTTTAAAATATCCTCCAATATTCCTTGCACCTATAGAAACTAATTGCAAGGGCAAAAGAGTCAACCAAATTCTTGCATTATATAAGTAAGAGGGTAAGCATGTGGAGAGAAAGGAGGTTAAGATTGTAGAAGGAAAGTCCAAAATCACTTGGGTACCTATTGGATTTCTTTCACTAATATGGGTAAACAACTTGACCTGCACAAAATCTATTTTGCTTATAGGTAAATCACATCTTGTTTGTAGGGGTGGTAATGGGCCGGGATGGCCCATGGGGCTATAAATTTTTAGCATGTTTTTCACTTGGGCCGAACTTGGATTAAGACATCCAAAGGGCCAATAGCTTGGCCCAGCCCACATGGTTTAAATAATATTTTAAGTTTCAAATTTCAAGTTCCCCCTTGTTTTAACCGGTAGAAAAGGGAAACAAAACGTGGACAAGGGAAAAAGGTTTCCAGCTCTGGTGGCCCCCACCATGGTGTTTACGTAAAATCCTCCCCGACCATCAAGTGTGTGTCACCCCAATTTATGCATATATATAAAAATTAGACCCATTCATGTTTCAGGTGGACTACACTATTGAAAATAGTGTACATGAAATGCTCACCCTCCAAACTATTTCCCTTCATGTGGTCCACTTGAAAAATGGATGGGCCTGATATTTGGGCCCCATGCCTAAGTCTTAGTGTTGTATCTAATGATTGGAGTGGATTTTATATAATCATCATAGTGGGCCCTGTAAATATCAAGGGTGGATGTCTCTCCCTACTGTTTGCCCTGGTGTGGCCCATCTAAATCATTGGTCAGCCTAACTTTTTAGCCATGACCATAACTTAGTATTACACATCAAATGGTCGGAGCCAATCTCACCATATCATGGTGGGTCCCCTAAGGGTTGGTTTACCAATTACACCGATTATGTGCTGTATTATGTGGTACATGAATGGTAAACCATAGTGGAGGTCTTATGCAATACCCCTCCCGCTTCCAACTTGTATAGTATTCTCAGTGGTTAGTGGTTAGATATACATGGATGTAATTTGGTTAATACCTTTTATATCCACACTGCCTATCCAATTTGCAATATCATTCTTAAAATGAGGAAAATCCAGCACTTCTGTGGACCGCAAGAATTTTTCAATGGCAGACGTTCAATCCCATTGCTTTCTATGATGTGGTTCATTTCTAGTTTGGATCCGCCTCATTTTTTGTCTCATTCCATAAAATGATCACATAAGATGGATGAATGGTGTGGATATAGCACACACATCATAGTAGCGCCCATGAAACTATGCCACGTCAACACAGTGTCCCTTTTTATGCTGTGATTCTAAAAGATTACCATTTGGTAAATATAAAATGTGAATTTTACACCACATTACTGTGTAATCCATGATCCAAACAACCATAAAAGAAATAAATAGTGGGCTTCCCCATAAAGGTTACTTTGTACTTGAGTCACAAGTAGAGGTGGACAACGATCCGATCCGAGTCGAACATGGACCAGATCAGATTGTTCGGCTGCTTGAGGGGGTGTGTTTGAACAATGTTCGAACAAACATTCGAACATGATGGCTCTGTTCGAACTCAATTTGGTCTAGCCCAATCATGTTCGAACATGTTCGAACATATGAATTTCGAACAATTTTTACTAGTTCGAACAAGTTCGAACAATTTCGCTTTTTTCGCTTGAAAATATTTTTTCTACTACTGAATAGTAAATATCAATTTTTTTCGTTCTATGTGTCCCACCATGATGTATTTGTTTTATCCACTCCGTTCATCCATTTGTACAGCTTATTTTAAGCATTAAATAAGAAATGAGGCAAATACAAAACTCAGATGGACCACACCACAGGAAACAGTGAGGAGAATGATGTTCACCATTGAAACCCTTCTTGGGCTCACAATCACTTTTATTTGTCATCCACCCTTCTTCTTCTTCTTCTTCTTCTCTCTCTCTCTCTCTCTCTCTCTCTCTCTATATATATATTATATATATATATATATATATATATATATGTGTGTGTGTGTGTGTGGTGTGTGTGTGTGTGTGTGTGTGTGTGTGTAATTGAGTCGAATGAACGAGTTGAGTCAAGTCGATCAATATTCAAGTCGAGTTCGAGTTCGAGTTCGAGTCGAGTCGAACAGGACTGTGTTTGAAATTGAATTGAATTTTTTTTCAAACACAACATGTGTGTTCGAACAAAGTTGGAACAATAAGACTTTCTGTTCGAACAGGGTTTTACCGAGTTGATCCGAGTCGATCCAAATGGTTAAACTCAGTTCGTGTCCAACTCTAATCACAAGGGTGTCCTTCCAATAGGAAAAGCTTTTTCATGTGGGGAAGTGGATCACATCTTGGGTGGGCACCACCCTGGCATCTACCCCGACTATGATGTGTGCAATACCATGTTAGGTCCATGTCCCAAAATTGATCAGCTCCATCCCACTGTTAGTACACACCCACACTGTTAGTCACCCTATAATGTTAGCCACCCCCACGTAGGGATTCGATACGTAGGATTTCAGTGTTGAGATCAGGTTATCTTCACTCAGTCTACCACTGTCCCGAAGGCGTTGGTGTTACTGAGTTAATTCAAGCGTATTGAGTAAACTTGTGAGGCAGTGTCTTTTATCCATGCCGTCTATCATTTTACCAGATAGTTTTAGGGCATAAGTCCAATATTGAAGCATATTAAAAGCTCAAGTGGACCACATTACAGGAATAATGTGAATTGAACTCGTATGGTTGAAAACTTCTTTAGGGTCACAAAAGTTTTGGATCAAGTTGATATTTGTATTTTCCATTCATCCGTGTTTGTATGATCTTATGAACAGATCACTGCAGGCCCTAGGAAGGTTTCGACGGTGGACATCATTTTCCCACTATTTCCTGTGATGTGGTCCACTTTAGGTTTGCATAAACTTGGATTTTGGGCTAATACCCTAAAATGATCTAGAAAAAAATGGATGGACGACATGGATAAGGTACATATATCCATGTGGGGCCCACAGAGTTTACACAGTACAGCATACTGAGTTACTCAGTACCAATCCGCTCCCCTGAACAGTTGGGAGAGGGGCGTCCACCCCTTATTTTCTATGGGACTCACGTAAATGAGATAGGGAAATCCACTCCAGCCATTAAATGTGTAATACTAAATTACGCCTGTGCCCAAAATATCAAGCTGATAAAAAATTCCGGTGGACCACGTCAAGGGAAGCAGTTGGGAGAGAGATGTACATTGTTGATATTTACAGGGTCCACCATGAATATTATATAAAATCCATTACCGTCATTAGATACCGCACCGAAACTTAGGTTTTGGGCCCAAACATCAAGCCCATCACAATTTGGAGGGTGAGTGTTGCCTATGCACTGTTTCCAATTGTGTGGTCCACCTGAAAAACAAACGAGAGTGATTTTTGGGCCTTGGGCCTAGCATGAGGATTTCACATTAACACCATGGTGAGGCCCACCCATGTTAGCAACCCAACCTGATCGCAAACCCTAAAATATATTGCTTCCTGTCATCATCCATCTCCGTCTCTGTACTCCCATCTGAAACCCATTGGGATATGTGTCTCTTTCCCATCTCGAACCCAGTGGATATGTCTCTCTTTCACCACGAACCCACATATGGGATGTGTTTCTCTTTCACCTCTAACCCACTCCCTTCTGTCTCGGCGTTCCAATTCGCAAGTCCTTGTCGCCGTTGTAGCAGGAACTTTGTAGCAGCAGGGTCTCCAGCCATTCCAACTGGTTCACCTCGCTTTCTCTCTCTCTTGATTGTGGGGCCCACCAAATTAACGCAGGGGGATACGTGGTAGGTCGATCACCGTCTCCCTAACCGAGTGTTTATCGAATCCACGAGAAGAAATAAAAATAAAAAGAGGAAATTAATTCCAAATAATTGTTTTTTTTTAATAATTGAGTGAAAAATAAATAAACATAATTACTTTGCTTTAAATAATAAACTAAACCCTAAATTCGTACTTAGTACTAACTTGCAAAGGAAGAAAAGAATCCTAATACAATTAGAAAAGAAATTGAAAAATCTGCACAAACTGTATAACGCCATCGCCGTCTTCCTTCCACTGATACGAACAATCCACATATCTGATTGCCACGAAACTTTGTGGTTTTTTTTATATCGACGTACTCTTCAAGATGGTCGACTTAGATTCTCCATATCAGTAGTAGTGGGCCACCTGGACCATCTCCAGTTTCAGTGGGTGGAATTCGAAACTTTTTGAACAGTTCGTACCATTTTGGACGCCACGATCAATCCGTAACTCGGATCGACGTGAAACTTATTGGGTTTTCTCGGCGTCGAGTAGCTCTATAAAATAGACGGAACGGATCATCATAAATGATCAAGATGGGCCTCAAGAGTTGGGCCGAAAGTAAAAAACGGGAATAACAATTTCCTGTTTGGGTTGAAACTCCAAAATATGAAATTCCTTAATTTTCTCTTGTTTTTCTTCCTGTCCATCTCCCGCAGGAAGGTGCATGATCCACGCCCTTGATCATGGGGTTCTTCTCCTACATCACAAATGCACTCATAAGATATCATATGCAAGAGTCTGGATCCTCGGTTAAAAACAAGCAGGAAAATCCTGCTCGTCACCATTCTGATTGGTCCACCTCAGCCTACCTGTGTGAGAGCTGAGCAGCTAGTCAAGCTGAGGTGGACCAATCAGATCAGCAGCAGCAGCAGAGGTTCTCTGCTTGATTTTAACAGAGGATCTGAATTCCGAGTTTGGATCCTCTGTTGAAACCAAGCAGAGAAACCCTGCTCATCACTTCTCTTGTTGTCAGAGCTGAGCTGCTCTGACACGGTCAGGATGAGCTGGACCAATCAAAGCAATGGAAGCAGAGGTTCTCTGCTCGGTTTCAACAGAGGATCCAGATTCTCGAATTCCATATGCAAAAGGTATGGGGCCCACCCACCAAAATGTCCTTTTATTTTACAGACTCTATCTTTTTAGGCTCGGCTCGGGTTTGGGCTGAACTATTTCGGCCTATCACAGGCTCGGGCCAGATATGGGCTTAGTTAAAACAACACGGGCCAGGCTTGGACAAAGCTTAGACCGGCCCTAACCTAGCCCATTGAAACCCCTACTTGTTTGGCCTTGATTAAAAAAAATTAGGCAAATTCAAGTACTCTTAGGTGGACCACCTTATATACTTATACCTAAATGCTCTAAATTTATTAGTATAGCCCTATTAAGTCTTGGAATATTATGATTGGGTAATTCTTTATCATGATAAGCACATTAGATGAAGAGATTGGATGGCACGTGCTACCTCATTCTAACCATTGAACCCAAAAATCATGATGGTCCAAAACTCAGATAGGCCAAACCATAGAAAGCAGTTACAATGGAATGCCTACTAGCCTGTTTGTTTTCATTTTCACGAGGAAAATACAATGTAAATGTGTAATTATTATTTACAATGTATTTACTTACATGTTTTTCAAGAATGTCATTTTATCTTTGCTTTTTTTTTTTACACGTTTTTCAAGAATGGCATTTTATCTTTGCTTTTTTTTTTTTTGCATGGAAATCAAAGAGAGTGTGATTTTTTATGGGGCCCACTATGATAATAATGGCTGATCCACTCCTTCCATCCATTTTATGAGTTAATTTTAGGGTATGCACCTAAAATTGAGGCAAATCCAAATCCCGAGTGGACCACACCACACACAATAGTGGATTGAACTCCACCCATTAAAAGCCTTTTATGACCACGATTTTCGATGGTGTGGCCCACTTGAGCTTCAGATCTGCCTCATTTTTGGGCTCGTGCCCTAAAATATTCCGGTAAAATGGATGGACGGCATTGATATCTCACTGAGATTACAATGGGGCCTATGAATGTATATGAGTCTTTTTTGTACACTTTTTACACAAAGGAATTACCCGTTTTTGTCGAACATAATAAACAATAATAATTACCTGCTTATATGCATTTACCACAGGGGAAATGAAAACAAACAGGCCCTAAGTTTTTTTGCAAGGCCTACCTTGGTGTTTATAACTTTATGTGCCCAATGGACAGGGTAGATCTCATAAAAGTTGCTTTCTGTTTGTGAAAATAACCCTTATAGCTAGCCTGCTGGGAAAGTCAGCATTGCTGAGAGAGTGCATTTGAGCCTGTGGGCTTTCTTTTGAGAAATGTAAACTAGTTAATCATTAACCCATATAATAGTCGATATTTAGATAGAACCTGATTGATGGTCTAATAGAGCTTGATTGATATTGGGCTACTACATTTCCCATTTAGGAGCTTTAATTTGTGCTCTCATTGTCAGTCCTTGGCCCCAATAAAAGAGGTTTGTGTTAGGTTGACATCTCATATGAAACTTATGCGATAACTCCCAACATGAATCCGAAAATATGAAATTCCAAACTCATGTTACTGCATTCTCCACTTACCATGCTTGAAATAGCATATATATTATTCAAAACTTATGTTAGTGCATTCTCCACTTACCATACACCATATAATTAATCCTTCAAGCATATATATTATTCAAAACTTATGTTAGTGCATTCTCCACTTACCATACACCATATAATTAATCCTTCAAGCATATATATTATTCAAAACTTATGTTAGTGCATTCTCCACTTACCATACACCATATAATTAATCCTCCACAGCATGAAGAGTATTGCATAATGATAGTTATGATGGGGTTTGCTAGAATGCCCACTTATTTACATAAATTATTAAATGCTAACCCTCACCAATCTTCATTGACCTTCATTGGTGAACATTCTCATCATGATCTGAGCCGTCCATTAGAACAACCACTTCTTAGATAGGTCACTTCCCTGAACCCAAATCAGCATGGCCACCTCTCGTTAGCTTGCAATATCCATTAAATTGCATGGCCTAACCATCCAATTGATGGATACTTTGGTGTGGTTCAGACCATGCGAACAATCTGGGATTTGGCCAATAGCCTATTCATGAGGTGGTCATCCTAATGTACGGCCTGGATTATTTATTGATATAGTGGCCTTCACCATAAGGTTAACAAAAACCAATTTATTATGTTGCACAGCACCCCTTTAATCTTACAAACTTGAAATAAGAGCCTGCTTCGAAGCTCTGCACCACTTCGGTTCATTGTTGTTCATGGATGGTGTGAAACCCCACCCGTTGGTGGTGACGGTGATCTTCGTAGGTAATAATCAGATGGGTACTTATGGTGTGCATCAAGTACAATAAACCTGTCAACCATTAGAATGTGATGATGATATTAGATTGTTGTTCTTGATCATGCTACATACAGTGGTATTATTAGGGATGGCCCATTGATTGTTGGGCCTTAAGGGCCAGATTTGATTGTAAGTTACTTAAGATAAACTGCTTATCAGATAAGTAACCTATCTTGGTTTCTACTTAATTGGCAAATGAGTATGTCATGCTTATCAACCAAAAAGTAGAAAAGCATAAGAAAAGCAAAATAAAATGCTGAAATACTTAGCTGATTCTTAGCAAATAAGTAATGATCATTATTTATTAACCAAACTAACTTATCTCAAATAAGTTACTTAACTGTAGCCATCAGCAAGAAAAGCAACTTATTTGGTGGTATCCAAACGGGCCCTAAATGGCTATTGGCCAGGCTTGAATTCATTTGCAAGGCCTATTTAAGGCAGTATTAAAAAATGGATTTTATCGAGAAAATTTCAGGCGTCAGCAATTACTTAAATGCTCTTAGTGTATTTTTTTTCTTCTTTAAGTGGAGAAATAATGAGGCTCTATATGATATGTGTCTAACATCATATCATGTTGTCAGACAAATAAAAGATATGACAGATCTTTTAGATGGTGGACTGAACTAACTAAAAATTAATATACAAGTTGAAGTGTGGCCCATCTAGTGATTCGATCAACCAGATTTGTGGTTCGTGTGATTACCATATTGGGGTGCATATGTTGGATGGGTTGGATGCTATACACATAATAGGTCAGCTCCACAATTCTCGACTTCGTTGCTTCCTCAGGGGAAAAATAGATGAGGGAATTTTGATAATTCTCCCTAAAAAACCATCTGACTGAAATTTCTAAATGTCTAGGCATTATTTGGTAAAATGGGGATACGAAGGATTTCTGTAGTAAATATCCCTTGAAAATGAGGTTTTCTAATGTGAATTGGGATGTATTGTAATATGATAAGTTGAGAATTTAGCCATTGGATCATGGTTTGTTCCAATAAATCCAAACTGTTTATATGATGCTTAGATTGAAATACCTTTAACCTATTATTTTCCAATGTTTAGGATGACTGTTACTACTCAAAAGAAAAGAGTTAAATGATCAAAGGCTAAACAATTTTAATTTAAGTTTTTTAATTTTTTAATATCCTCCTTCAAGGTTAGCACCATCATATAAACGGCTTGGATCATTGAAATATGATCTGATTTATAAAGGTAAAGTCCATATGTATGATCATATACGGTGGATGTACTCTAGGAGCCTTTTTGGAAGCGTATCTCTCTCCTATATATCATATACCAAGGCATGAGGGAGTACCATGCATCAGGTAGGGCTGTCAATGGGTCGTATTTGGAGTGGATCCTTGAATTTGATTTTGAATATTTTCCTGTCAATGGGTTGGATTTGGAGTGGATCCAGTTGAATGTGATTTTGATTTCGAAAATATGTAACTCTTACCGAATCCTGATAGACTAAGATCCAAAAGGTGAAATAAAAGGTGAAATCCACATCTTATCTATTTATAAATAGCCAGCTCTACATCCAACCCAAAAATCCCTATAAACATCGGATTCGGTCGGATCATGATCTGAGTCCACCAAGGTAGGCTCCAAAGCTAGGGCCTCACATAATCACTCTTTTTTTTTTTTGAAAAAAAAATGTTATTAGAAAAAATTATAATATGAAAGAAGATATTTTATTCATTTATTTATTTGTCAATAAAGGTGATAAGAAATTGGAAACTCACATCTCCAACTCTTCTTCAGGGGTCCATAGTTAGTGGAGCCAAAAATCTCCCATGTTGGAAGATCTCAACCATTTGGTTGGTAGCCTACAAATCAAGGGACTGTCCAGATCAACGGTGAGCCCCATAAGATCAATGGCATGGATCACCAAACCATTTGCATGCCCACCTCGTAGCACTGCCATGGAATCCAAACCATGCAATCAAACTATCGTGTGAACCGGATAAAAATCCAACCCGTCCAATAGGTTACCCCTACCATCAAGACACCAAAGGGAAAAAAAATCAGGCCAATCTAATCATCAGGTGGGCCACATTGTACACTGAAATACTGATGGATGTCCATTGTTTTAGTTCATCTGGTCCACACATGCAGTAAGCTGATCTGCTGATTTTAGCATCAGGTGCTCCCTATGATGGGTCAAACCTGTTGGACGAGTTAGATATTGCAAACACTAGAAATTTTGATACTTATACACCAGAAGCTGTATTCTATCATAATCTATCAGAAGCTATAACCTATCATACAGCTAGTTGCATGTGAGAAGTTTACTTACTCCAGCAGTATTCGGCAGGTGCATTGAGAGAGGAGTAGAAAGAGGCAGAAGATACGCGCAAGTAGCCATGGTAGCCTCATTTTCGCTTTCAACTCTTATCTCGTTCCGAGGCTCTCTTTCAGTATATATGCATGAAGCCTGGTATTGTAGTCCCAGGACTACTGGAATAAATTCTCAGTCGCGCTGATTGCGCCTTGCTTAAGGATGATCGGAGCCGTTCAAAAGGTATCCTAACCAGGTGAGATCGTAACCAGGATCCTCCGTCCATCAGCTGCTGACCGAAACTTTCTTTCAATGGAACATCTGATTAATGTGATCTGTTGTCTTTTGGATTTTAGTGTTATTTGGCATGCCATTAATTGAAGTGAGAGGGTAATCCAAAGACTCTAAATCCTGGAGCATGGCTCATTCAGTAATGAAAATTGCAAATGAACGGTGTAGATCTCCTCTGCGTTTACCACATATGCTGAAATGACTTGGGGCACTAAAACGCCTGTGCCCTCATCACAAGCACCTAATCGGCACAGCTAATTCCACGCGGTCATATCTCTTTGTGCCTGCATCTGCCCATATGGCACATAGGTTATAGATTCTAGCCGTCCATCAGGTGGACCCACATCTTTTAGATACGTGTACGAAATTTCAGTTTGATGCATCAAGCAGCTGTGCCACACGTTATGATAAAATTAAAAAGATGAGGAAGTGTTAAAAGATTTCAAACACTGGGAATCATATGATAATAGGTGGGGCATCTTTTTTATTTGGGACCTTTGTGCTGATATGGTGGGATCACCTGATATACGGCTTGGATGATGTCACCCTACGTGCCACATCTTACACACGCAAAAATCGTTCCTCATTATTCATGATTTTGACTAAACCATGACTTAGAAGGACGCGGATTGCGTCCGGCCGACCAGATCTGTGTGGGGCCCACCGTGATGTATCTGTTTATCCACACCGTCTATACCTTTTCTAAGATCATGTTAAATTGTGGGCCCAAAAATGTGGCAGATCCAACGCTCCAGTGGACCACACCAGAGATGACTCCTGTATTTAATGCAACCCCATCTAAGTTTTGGATCAAGCTAATATTTGTCTTTTTCCTTCATCTATGTCCGTGTGACTTTCTGAACAGGTTGGATGACAAATAAACATTACTGCAGGCCCTAGGAACGTTTCAACGTTGGAGATCACTATCCTCACTGTTTTCTGTTTTCTATGGTGTGGTCCAGTTGAGCTTCAATTTTGGGCTCATAAACTAAAATGATCTGAAAAAATGGATGGACGGCGTGGATCATGACCAAAAAATCACGGTCGGTCCACAAAGTGGTGAGTTACCACATGATCCGTCTCCGGTTTAGACTAATTTAAAAATAAATTAAAAAAGTACTTCCAGAGTGGAGAATGACCAAACCTTCTCTTGCTTTCCCTGAAGAGATGATTATGTGGGGCCACCTTGATGAATCTGACTTTCATCCATGCCGTCCATCCATTATGATGAATGAAGCAGATCCAAATCACAGGTGGAACATACCAGAGGAAACAGTGGTGTTTGAATACCCACCATTAAAACCTTCTTGGGGGCCACCGGAGTGTTTAATTGTTTACCATCCAACCTGTTGATAAGATTAAAAGATTTAGACCAAGTGAGCTTTTTCCAATTGGGTGGTCCACTTGAGAGCTGGATCTATTTCACTTTTTGGATCTTTTTGAATCCCAGTTGGCCTCACAATCAACGACTAGCTTGGATTGGAGCTGGAATGGATGTTTTCAAGTTTATTCTAATTCTTCATATACTCTGATACCATGTTAAATCACTAATTTCTCTAAAAGTTAGAGCCATGAGATGATGGCTAATCAATGTTTGGTTGTGCGGCTGGTGTGTCTCATTCTAGATTGGCACAAGTCGAGGATGTGGGCAGCCCAGAGAGCCATTGTAATGATGTGGTGTTTTCAGCGTAAGGGCATGTTCTATCTCCTTCTCTTTCTTTTCTTTTGTTTGGTGGATATGGTGGCTTTGTAGTACCCCCGGTGTTTATGTTATAGTGTTGTTTACATGATAGGCAAGGCCCGGGTGTTTACATGATAGGCAAGGCCCGGGTTTTGTTGTGGTGCTGGCTTGAAAGTTGTAAGGTTTTGGGAGACATAAGCTCAGGTGGTGTGCTCCCACCTTTCATTAAAAAAAAAAAAAAAAAAAAAAAGATCCGGGGAACCATTAAGTTTCCATAGACACGGAGTTACTAGCTACAACATAATTCATCGTGGGCCCACGTGAATATCTGTGTGTGCAATCTGCTCTGTCCATCGGTTTCTCCCACTCACCTTGAGGGCCCAAAAATGAAGTACAAAGAAGACCTGAGTGGGTCACACCAACACCCCCATTGAGAGCTCGAAGTGGTAGACCGAGTGAAGATCACTTCATTTCAACACTGAGGTCTTGGTATCAATTCCCAAGTAAGAGGTGGCTAACATTGGGGTGTGACAAACAATCCGGGTGGGTGTACTAAAGTGGGGTGTGTGTAACCTGAGAAAAAAAGTGGGTCACACCAATGGGAATGGAAATGCCCAGCATTGAAACCTTCTTAGGACTCATCGTGATCCAAAACTTTTGTGGGCCCTAATAAAGTTTCAGCGGTGAGCATTCAGTTCTCACTGTTTGTTGTGGTGTGGCCCACTTGAGTAAATAGACCCATTTACGTTTTGGGCTCTTCACACGGTAGGCAGCGGGTAAAACACCTTAGTTGTGTGGGATCCACCGTGTTCTTGTGGCATCCAATCCCTCCTCATTTCCACTGTATAGATCACAAATAAGTGTGGCCCGTTGAGTTTTGAGTCACTCTTGTTTTTTTATCTTCATTTCATCCTGTAAGTGACCCTTGATTAAAGGGTTTGATGAAACATACCCATCATGGTGACCCCATAAACAAACCTATGGTTGACATCCTATTCCCATTGTTCCCCTTGGTGTGGCCCACCTGAGTTTTGGATCTAGCAAATTTATATCCCCAGCACATAGAATAGAGGATATTACCTGATGGACGGAGTGGATTTTAAATACAACCAGCAGGCTCCCATAGAAGTTGGGAGTTTTACTTGTGCCTAAAACAGTGTTGCAGCATATAAACATTAATAAAATGCTCGGCCGCTTCTACTACAAAATGCTCGGCCGCTTCTACTACAAGCAGGTTATGCTTAACTTACAAATGCAATTTATATGCCCCACCGAATGTTTTTTCAACATATGAACCGTTAATCCTACTTATCCACTGAGATACTCTTCTATCTCATAAGCCCATTGCATTTCAATTAGTAGCTATGGTAACAGCCTACTCCTCCACCTTATATTTTTTTAATTAATAAATACTAAATACTGAGTCAGTCGGGTTGGGTCTTCGAGTCAACCCAACTCGGCAACCCAGACTTTCCATATCACTAACCCAGAAAATCAGACAGACCAGATAGTAGTCACCATCTGAATTTACCCCTGAATTTGGACCATTCACTGCTTTACTTGTAGCCATCTATTTGATAGCTAGCCATCAATTGGATGGTTAGGATTGATCGGTCAGCATGGTCTCATTCGTGGTAATTCCCATCGTATCAACATCTCGGATCAATGAATCAAGGGTCCCACTTGCACAAACCCAAGTCACCCAAAAGGGCTAGAATGGCTCGAAAAATGAAATCAAATGAAAATTTCTGATGAACAGAGCTTGATTGTAATCAGCCTATGAGATAGTCTAATGGTTACGATGGGGTTTACTAGAATACCCCTTTATTTACATAAATTATTAATCCCTCAACAAATTCACCGGCCTTCATTGGCGGCCAAACATGCTCTCTGATCTGAGCCGTCCATTAGCATGAACACTTCTTAGATAGGCTAATTCTCCGAACCCAAATCAGAATGGCCACCTCTTGTTAGCTTGCAAGATCCATTAAATTGGATGGCCTAACCATCCAATTTATGGGTACTTTTCGCGAGGATCAGACCATCCGATCAATCTGGGATTTTGGCCAATAGCCTATCCAATAGGTGGTCATCCTAATGTACGGTCCAGATCACTGATACGTTTGGCATTTAGTGCTGATGAAGTCTTGGGAATGTTCATTGACAAGGCCTTGACTAAAAGCATAACAAAAACCAATTTATTATGTTGCATAGCACCCCTTTAATCTTCAAACTTGACATAAGAACCTCTGTGGAAGCTCTGTGCAGCTCTGGTTCGTTGTTGTTCATGGACGACTATGCATCCCATCTGTCGGTGACGGTGGTGATGGTCTACTTGAATCACCATACCGACCAAAAGTATTAGTCCCAGGTGCTTCAAACCTGTCAACCATCAGAATGCGTCGAGGATATTAGAATGTCGTCCCTGATCATTATATATATATATATATATATATATATATATATATATATATATATATATATATATATATATATATATATATATATATATATATATAGTGGTATTATTAAGGATGGCCTTCTGATTTTTGGGCCTTAAAATTCAGTGGGCCAGGCTTGGGCCTGACTGTTTGATCAGTGGCTTGGCCTGAATTCATTTGCAAGGCTCAGGGCCGGGTTTCATAAGCTTTCTATTTATAGGCCTAGATAGATCCTGGTCCCAAGCCTGCTATAAAAAAATGGACTTTTACTGCAAAGTTGCTCAGGAATTTGGATTTTACCAAATAGGGCCCTAGCAACCAAAATTCTTGGGCGGTAACTTTTAAGGGAGTGATTACTTAATTAAAGGTACTTCTACTGCAAAATCCCCCCGGAAATCGATGTTCTACCTAATAATGCCTCTACAAATTGAAATTACGAGGAGGTGCTTTTGAGGAGTGAAATTACAAAACCATTTTATTTTTTTAAGTAGCGAAAGTTGAGACTTATGGGGCCTGCATGGTATGTGTGAAACATCCAACCCGTCCAACATATGGACCTTGCCATGGTGGTTAGACGAACAAGCAATGAGATTGATCAAATCATTAAATGAGTTGCAATTGAATTTGGATGTTTTGAGTGGTGTATATTATTTTTATGGATTGACTTGCTTTAATGATTGAATCCTCCATAATTTTGGTTTATTTAATAATAATGTGGGTTTGCATCTACTGACAGGTTGGATGTTAGACACATTTCGCATATGCCCAAGGAATCTCACTACCGGCTTTGTAAAGAAATATAAACAAGGGCAATAGCATAACGGAGCATCTAAAAAGCACTCCTAGGTAATATTGCTTCCAAGAGGCACCACTTGGTAAAATCCCATTCTAGAGGAACTCTGCAGTAAAAATCACTTACATGCATTTTTGTTTGTTTTTGTTTTCCTTAAAGAAGTGGTGAATCGAGAATTATGGGGCTTCACGAGGTATGTCTTTGATGTCAAATTTGCTCCACAATCAAAAGGTGGGCAAAACCATAAGAATAATATAGACCACTTGAAAGCATCTAAATTCAAGTGTGACCCATCCGATGATTCGATCAATCAGATTTTTAGTTTGTGATCACACTATAATTGAGTGCATATGTTGGACGGGTTGGGTGTTACACTATAGACACCACACACAGTGTCGACCAACTGATCAGAACCCAGTTAGCCTAGTCAACTCAGTCAAACCTAGTCAACCTCGTCAAACCTAGTTAACTAAGTAAACCTAGTCAACCCATTCAGCTCAATTAAACCTAGCGAACTCAATCGTACCTAGTAACTTAATTATCTCAGTCAAACCCAATCAACTTGGTCAAACCTAATTAACTCAGTTAAACCTAGTCAAACTACTCCGCCCAACTTCAAGCCCGAATCCAAGCCCCAATTCAATCCCGTGCCCAAGCCCATTAGTGTTCAGGAGCACAATAATGCAATTCCAAATGAAATAGAGGGAATACACCACCCCATGTCTATTAGTGTTCGGGACCACAATAATGTAATTCTGAGGGAACCATGTGGAATACACCACCCCAGGAGCACCCTTGCAAAAAATGGAGGGCATCATTCTCTCCACTTCAATTCACTTATTGGTCTAGTCAGTCTAAGTTTATGCTTTGCGGCTTGTCAGATATTGGATTTTACTCATAATGAACTTGAATTGACTAGGCTTCGATCGTTTCTTCAAGTGGATGAGTCAGGGTAAGTTTATCTGACTCGAGTCATTACTTATTTTAGGCATCACATTGCCACACTGCATTACACACACACTTGCATGATCAACGTGCAATAACCAACCCAGTTCCTGATATTTCGTTTAGTTCTGTGAAGTAGAGATTATAAAGTTGTATGGGTAGAGAGGGTAACTAACACCTCCGACCTCCTTATAACTATGGTCTTTTGCCCAAAATTTCTGATCGCAGATCAATGAGTCATTTTAAAATAGAGAATTCAATTATTCTTTCTTCTAAAGTTTCTATAAAATCTGGCTGATTGTGAAAATTTGAGAAATTGGTTATTGACAACTTCAGTCAAATATAATAACCCTAAGCCTCAAATATATCAACAAAAATCCTAAAAAGGCACTGTGTAAGCATGATTTGCCCATGAGCCAGTGTCCACATATACCCATACCACATGGGCCCCAATTCTCGGCTTCACTACTTAAAGAAAAAATAAATGAGGATATTTTGGTAATTTCTTCCCTCAAAAAATCATTTCCTTAAAATTTCAAAATGCCTAGGCATTATTTGGTAAAATCTAAACACCTAAGGAACTAAAAGTCATCTAAAAACGAAGATCACTGGGCCAACTCTTTTGGTGATTCACACGAAAGGAAGACTGAAGAGGTGATCATGCCACAAGTGGAAACGTGGCATTTGAGTGTCCTATAAAGACTATTTATCAGGTAGGGCCCACCATGAACCTGACTTGGCCCAATTAAATCAAGTCAATCCATTCATCAGGTGGCCCTGTGCCATCCATGTTTGGTCTGGATGCAGCATTCATCGCTTTAATTTCAAAATCCCATGGGCTAGTAGTTGATTGTGGGGCACATGAGCTAGTAGTCCCAGAATCAACCGGTTGGGGTTCTAGTTGAACCCAACCCAAGTTGCCCCGTACTTACACATAGGGTGTATGGTTAGGGGATCTAAACCGTTGATATGATGCACCCCTCCATAGACGAGATGTCCCAAAATTCTTCTAATCAAAAGATCTCAATTATTTGGTTGCTAGCCTACAAATAGACGATTAACAAAGAAAGAAGAATCTATGGTCCAACATCGATGGGAATGAGCTATATATCAATTAAGATTGAAGAAAATCGGAGACATTAAAATACTGCCATAGATCAGTGGCATGGATCACCAAACCATCCATGTGGTCCACAAAGTAAAATGATCTGCCTGATTTTAGCATCATTTTATTCTATATGATGGATCAAACATATTAGACGTAAAGGTGGGCACAAACCAAGCTAGCTCGAAAGCTCGACTCGGATTGGTTTGAAAAAGCTCGGCTTGGATTGGTTCGAATGGAAGTTCAAACCAAACCAAGCCTCCGAGTCAAGCTCGTTTGAAAAAACAACCAAACTCAAACTAGGGTAGTTCCGGCTCGGCTCGGCTCGAAGCTCGATTTGATTCAGCTCGGTTTGATTCGGCTCGTAGATTATAAGCACACTGTTTCCTGTGGTGTGATCCACTTGAGCTTTGGATATGATTCCATTTTGGGATCATGTCCTAAAATGATACGTAAAACAGATGGATGACATGGACAATGCATAATACATATACATGATGACATGGATAATACATAATACATAATATATATACATGATGACATGGATAATACATAATACATAATACATATACATGATGACATGGATAATACATCATACATATACATGAATGCACACTGTTTCCTTGCACTTGTAAAATTATGCTTGGGTACTTTTGTTTGGAAAATACTCTTACATGTCTATTTTGAAGGTGCACTCTTTGGAGGATGTTAAACATCATATAGTAAGATATGTTTGTACTCTTTTTTTCTAACTTTTTAAATTCTTTTCTATTTATGTGAATAAGGAAAAAAAGAGCCACCGTCTATTTGAACTCGGCCTGGCCCGGTTCAAAATTTTCAACCAATCCCGGCTCGAACCAAATTTTTTTGGAGCAAACCAAACTCGGGCCGCATGGGTCGGCCCAAAACCCAAACCAAACCGATCCACAAACTGCGATGGTCCAGAAACAAACCAAACCAAACTAGGGCTAACTCGGCTCCGCCCGGATCGTTGCCCACCTTATTTAGACGGGTTAGATATTGTATACACTTGGTATTTTGATACTTATATACCAGATGCACTATAATCTATCATACAGCTAGTTGCATTGAAGATGTCTACTTACCCATGTTGACCGGTGCATTGAGAGAGGAGTAGGAAGAGGCAGAAGACACGCACTAGTACCCAAAGAAACCTCATTTTTTGCGTCTCTTGTATATCTCCTTCTGAGGCTCTCTTTCATTATATATGCATGAAGCTTGGTATTGTAGTCCGCGGACTACTGGACTAAATTCCTAGTCGTGCTGGTTGTGCAATGCTTAAGTATGATCCGAGCCGTTCAAAAGGCAGGTCTCATCATGATTATACCATCAGAAAGGTTTTAGTTGCCACAAATGAGACAAGCCCTTCGTTCTATTTGACACTTCAAATCATTGAATGGTCAACATCACAGTCAAGTCTATTTTTGCGGATTGAGAAAAACTTTCTTATTTTAGGTGGGCCGTACCTGCAGAAGTTGGACTACCACTTACCTGTATATCTTTATCATGATCCGAACCAGGTAGCCCACTTGGATCCTCAGCCCATCAGCTGCTTATAGAAAATTGCTTTGATTAGACCATCTGATTAATGTGATCCGTTGTTTGCTGGCTTTTAGTGGTCTTTGTTATGCCATCGATTGAAGTGGTGAGGTATACCAAAAAACGCTCTGAATCCTGGATGACGATACATTTGCTAATGGAAATTGCAAATGAACGGTTTAGATCTCGTTTGAGTTTGCTAGATATGCAGAAATGACTTCGAGGCACCAAAACGACCGTGCCCTCACACAAGCACCCGATTGGCTCAAGCTCGTTTATGCTAGTCCCACGCGGCTATATCTCCACACGCCTGTATATGCCAATGTGGCGTGTAGGTTATAGATCCCACCCATCCATCAGGTGGACCCACATATTTTAGATTCTGGGCAAAATTTCAGTTTCATACAATAACGAGGTGGGCCACACGTTATAAAACAAACAGACCGAAAAGTAAGCGTTCAAAGGTTTCCTAAGCCATCATTTCTTTCAAACACTGTGAATCATATGATAATGGGTGGGACATCCTGTTTTGTTTTGGGATTTTGCAATGATACGGTGGGACCCACCTGATATATGGCTTCAATATGAACCTTTTATACACGCGCGCAGATATCAATTCTTGGAAAGTAGACTACACATTGTGGTGTGTGTGGTGTGTGGGTGTGACGACTTTGACTTAATATTAACTTTGGCTCAAAGGAAGGCAGATTTTTTGGCAAATGTTTTTTTGGATTTTTTTTTTCTTTTCAAGTAGATTCCATGGGACAAACTTTGACGCATGTGTTTTATCTTAGGCCTGGCAAAATTCCATAAGACCAGTTAACCTGCATGAAACCTGCACAAAAAAAATTAGTGTTTGGGTCTAGCCTTATCATGTCGGGTCACTAACGGGTTGACCTGTTAAGATCCGTTAACATAATGGGTTGGGTCAGTGTTTCACCCGTGAACCCGTTTAACCCGTTAACATAATGGTCTAGATCACCAAACCATGCCCACCTATGAATCTTGATACTCTATCATTTGCAATATTGCAATGTATAGGTGATTCCTCCTCGTCTCACTAGTGAATCCTATTGTTTTCGTGATAGAATGGGCTCATTAGGTGGACCACAGCTGTATGTTGGGTCAGATTGTCAGTTGTCCCCATCAACGATATGGCCATCTGATGAGTAGACTGGCCTAACGGGTTAAATGGGTCGGGTTATGGGTAACCCGTTAAATTAATGAATGGGTTTGGGTTTCTAGATTTCAACTTGTTAGTTAACGGGCCGGGTTTGGGTGAGTAAATTTTTAACACGACACGAACACGACACGACACGAACATGGTTCAACACGACCCAATGCCATGCCTAGTTTTATCCATGCTGTCCATGTGATTTTCCAGCTCATTTTAGGGCATGAGCTCCAAAATCGAAGCATATATAGCCATGGCTCAAGTAGACTACACATTGTGGTGTGTGTGGGTGTGAGAGGTCATGGGTTGGAGCACTCATTGTGGTGTGTGTGGGTGTGAGTGTGGGCTTGTTTGGGTAGTGGTATCGGATGGGTTTAGGTGGGATTGAATTGCATTGAGGCCCATGTCATTTTCACAGTGTTTGTAACAACAGGAAGATTTGAATTAATCCTAGTATCACGTATCCCAATGCCAATGGTAGAATCCATTGAATTTTTGGTATCTATCACAATTTGGTATAGTCGTGGACCCCACATTAACACTTGTGTTTTATCAACATTGTTTAGCTATATATGCCTTTTACACGTGACAATTAAACTATATATGTCCACAGGTGACCAAAATTAGTTGTGAAATGTGGTCCGTTGATTACAATTCTATGTTTACGAAACGCAGAATTCACGTAATACATTGTATTTGTCAGGGGAAAGATTTGATCCCAAACACGGTAAAGGATGATGTTAATTCCATCTAATACCATGGTATTGCTAGACATAATTAATGTGTAATAAATGATATCTATCCCATCTAATCTTCCATCCCTTTGAATACCACTGCCCAAACATAAAAGAAAAAGCAAGGTAGACCACACCACATGAAACAATGGGGATTAAAAGTTGATATTTTTATTTTGCCTTGGATCACAAATAAACATCACTGTAGGCATTGGAAAGGTTTTCAGTGGTGGACGTCAATATTCCCACCGTGTTGGGTGGGCAGCGCACTGCAGTTGAAACGCCTAGCGTCTTCCAGTGGGCTAGCAGACGAGACACGTTCCGTTACCAACTTTGACTAATTAAAAAAAAATGAAAGTGTTTACGATTATGGGGAATGGACGTGGATTGGTTGTATCCCCGCTAGTACTTGGCTAGAGATGGACGGTCCTTGTCAAAGGTAATATGGGATCCATCGTGATGTATAAGTTTTATCCATGCTGTCCATCAATTTTGACAAATAATTTTAGGGCATAAGCCTAGAAAGGAGAGATTGAAAACTCAAATGGGCCACACCACATAAATCAATGGGAATGGATAGCCTACCATTGGAAACTTCTATGGGGACAAGTTTTGGATCATATTTTCCCTTCATCCTGGTATATGTTACCTTATGAACAGGTTGGATGACAAATAAATATCACAGTAAGCCTCAGGAAGTTTTCAATGGTAGGAGTTCAATCCTCACTGCTCCATCTGTTGTGGTCCACTTGTACCTTTAGTCTTGGTCTTTTTGGGCTCATATGCAAAAATTATTTATCAAAATAGATAAATAATGTGGATGAAACATATATATAATTAACGGTGGGCCTACAGAGCCCCCGACATGACCATCAGTCTCTAGCTAGGTCTTGGTCCGCAGCCAAAAAGGACGAAAACGTGCACGCGGTTTTGTAGGGTGCTTTAGGGGCAAGCGTGGCGTGTGGATTACGGATGCGGTTTTGGTGAGGTGGGTGGATTCTTGACTATGGCCTACCTTGATGTACATGCCTTACATCCATGCCGTCTATCTGTTTTAATAGCTTGTTTTAGTGCGTTGTCACAAAAATGAAGCAGATCCAATCTTGGGTTGACTACACAGGAGGAAACAATGGTGATTGAATACCTTCTTGGGGCTATCTGAATGTTTATTTGCCATTCAACCTGTTGGTAAGATCACAGTGACATGGATGAAAGTACCAAACAAATATCATCTTTATCCAAAACTTTTGTGCCCCATAAAAAGTTTTTATTGGTCAATAAGGACCGTTTCCTCTCGTGGGGTCCACCTTAGAGTTGTATCTGCTTCACTTTTTTACTCGTGTCTTGAACTGAGCTGTCAAAATGGATGAACGGCTTGGATGTAGGGCACATAAATCAAACTGGCCCTATAGTTAGGAGTGCACGGACCTCGGTGGATCGGATCCGAGGATCCACTGAAGTCGCGTCCGTGGATCACGGAGTCCAGTTTCCTGCAGCACGGTTTCCAGGAAGTTCCTGCAACAATAAGCCTTGTGGGGCCCACCTGAAAGTCCGAATGAAATCCGCTCCATCCATCCATTTCTCCAACTCATGTTAGTTTGAGAGCCCAATCACGAGTTACGTAGAAGATCCAAGTGGTTCACATCACTGGAGAAAATGGGAATGGAAACACCCACAATCGAAACCTTCTTGCTGCTCTTAGTGATGTTCATATGCCATCCAATCTCTTAAGGTGATTCCCATCAGGAAGAATGGAAAACACAATTATAGGCGTGATCCAAAACTTCTGTAAAGTTTCAATGGTGGGCATTTAGTCGCCACTGTTTCTTGTGGTGTGGCCAATTGAGTAAATAGTACCTGTTCATTTTTGAGCTCTCATCATAACATGATCTTGTAACATTGATGGATGTAGTGGATTTCATACAGAAGAAGCGGTGGACCCCACATGAAATAAATAGACCGAAAAGGAAGCGTTCAAAGGTTTCCTAAGCCATCATTTCTTTCAAGCACTGTGAATCGTACGACAATGGGTGGGGCATCCTGTTTTGTTTAGGCTTTTGCACTTATATGGTGGGACCCACTTGATACATGGTTTCAATGTGAACCTACGTGCCACATCTTATACACGCTTGCAAAAATCGATTCTCGGAAAGTCACGACTTTGACTAAATATTGACTTTAAATAAGATTGACTTTGACAATATTTTTTTTAAGAATTTCTCTGGGAAGAAACTCAATCGGGCCACCTTGATTTATGTGTTTCATCCATGCCGTCCATCTGTTTTTTCAGCTCATTTTAGGGCATTAGCCCCAAACTCTAAGAATACCCATAGCTCAAGTAGACTACACCATAGTGGGAATTGAATGCCTACTATTTATTTCTTCGGGGTACAAAAGCTTTGGATCAAGTTGATATTTGTGGTCTGCCTTTATCCAGCCTAGGGAAGAATTCAACAATGGGGTGGACGTGGTGTAGCCTACTTGAGCTTTGTATACGCTTCAATTTTGCACTCATGCTCTAAAATGATCTGAAAAGATTAATGGACGGCATGGATTTACTCACCACTGTAGGTCCCACCATGTTTATATATTTTGGTGAGTTACCACAAAATCCGCGACCGACTTTTGACTAATTTAAAAATGAAAAAAGTGCTTCCGAGTGCGGAAAATGAGGAAGTGGATTAGTACTACCCCGCTAGGACGTCCTAGCTATATCCGGACGGTTCTGTCGGGGGACTGTGGACCCCACCATGATGTATATGTTTTATCCACACCCTTCATCTATTTTGACAGACAATATTGAGCTATAAACCCAGAATATAGACAGATTGAAACCTCAAGGAGACCACACCACATGAAGCAGTGGGGATAAAATTCCTACCGTTGAAAACTTCTTGGGGACACGGAAGTTTTGGATCAAGCTGATATTTATATTTTCCTTGCATCGTGGTCTATGTGATATTATGAACAGGTTAGATGGCAAATAAACATCATGGTGGGCCTCATGAAGTTTTCAATGGTAGGAGTTTAATCCCACTGCTTCTTGTATTGTGGCCCACATGAACCTTCAATCTGCCTCCTTTTTGGGTTCATGTACTTAAAATGATTTTCCAAAATAAATGGACGAAGTAGATAAAACATATAAATCATGATGGGCCCACAGAGCCCCTGACATGACTATCCCTCTCTTACTATGTCTTGGTGGGGTGGTATACAATTGGCGTCTGGAAAGGACCAAACCGTGGAAGCCGGGATTGTAGGATATTGTAAGAGAAATTTCCTATTGTAAACTCTTCTTTTTACCCACCAGCAAAAGTAAACTCTTCAAAACCATTCTTTCCCACTCTAAACTTAAGCTGTACAAACGTATTTTTTTCTGACCGAAATACCCATTGTTTATGAATTTTATTCATTTTTTTAAAATCCTATTTCTCTTCCTCGTTTTTCTCTCTTCAACTATAGAAAAGAACCCATGTTGTCTTCGTATTCTCTCCGGTTATAACCCAGAACCCATCTTCTCTTCTTTTTGAAATCGTGTTTCAACTCATTGGATTCTTCTTCTACTCTTTGAACTCGTGTCTCACCGAAACGGCTACTGTAGGTAAGTAAGATTGAAGAATGAATGTGTTTTTTTGCAATAATGAAGTAGGATCTTTATTTGTTTCGCAATGAATGTCTTATTTCGAAGGGTGCTAGCCATGAATGTCGTTTTTTCGCGGGCATGTATGTGAAGTCGATCAATTTCATCGATTACAGTGAACATTAAAGATCACTCGGTCATTATCACTGAAGACGGTCAAATTGACCGAGCATTCAGTCAAATTGACCGAGCAGTAAGGCAAATTAACTGATCAATCAGTCAAGTAAGGCAAATTGACCGAGCAATCAGTCAAATTGACCGAGTAGTAAGGCAAATGTGAAATATCACTGAATGCAGTAAATTTGGAAAAGCACTGTCAATTTGACCGAGCACTCAGTCAATTTGGAAGAGCACTCGGTGAAATTGACCGAGCAATCAGTCAATTTGGAAGAGCAGTCAGTCAAATTGACCGAGCACTCAGTCAATTTAGCCGAATATACTAAATTTCCACCGCTCACAGTGAAATTGCATTGAATACAGTGAAATTCTACCTAATACACCTGGATACAGTGAAATTTCACCGAATACAGTGTAATTCAATGAGAGAAACCTTGAATTTGTGTTAAGATTTGATTAGAATAATCTGTATGTTTTCATATTCATTATAGTCGGTGAAAATAACCGGCTTCATTGATTGTTTAACGGTTCGCTAAGAAGATTTTTTCGAATTTGCTTGCAGTTAATGGCTTCTAGAATCATCGTATGCACTTATGATGGAGAATTAATATATGAAAACAATGCATACACGTATAAGGGTGGAAAGTCAAAAAGTGTTGTGTTGAATGTCGGGACTATATATGAGGAACTCCTCTCTAAAATGTAGAGGATTTTGAATACTATACAGAAGGATTATGATATTAAGATGAAAGTCATGTACCTATACTCAAACCAATCAATCCCTCCATCTGAAATCGAAGATGATGAAGACGTGCGAGTGTTCTTGGCAGCACAGTCGGAGCATCCGAATACATACGTGCCGTTAATCATAGAGACAATGGATCGCATTAATGAGACATTACACGAAGACCCCATTGGTTGGAATGGTGTTGAATATGATGCCGTCGTTGAACATGATACCCCCGCAGTGGGAAATCCGTGTGAGGAACATGGAGTTAGCTGGGCAGCTGACCTTAGCCTGAAATGTGAATATACGACGTCACCTGTACTTACAAAAGTAGGTGTTCCTTTATCCTCACCTTTACCTATAAGAGTAGATCTACCTATAAGAGTAGATGTGCCTTCGTCCTCACATGTTCCTTCACCATCACCTTTACCTACAAGAGATCATGTAACTTCATCTTCTACCACTGGTGATGAATGTATACGTTTAAGTGAGAATCCATTGCTTGAGCCGCCTCAAAAATCAAACTTCATGACCGGTCTAGTTAACGTGCCATTTGATGATGATGTATTGATTAATGCTGATTTGTCGAAACATTCAGATTCATTTGATGACACGATTGAGATAGTAGTTAGACAAACGTTTAAGGACAAAGCGCGCTACCAGTATGTTTTGAGCTAATTTGCAATTCGCCAAAACTTTCAATATAGAGTCTTGTATTCATCATCCAAGAGATTTACCGTAGTATGTTTCGAAGATAATTGTCAATGGAGGGTTCATGCATCTAGGGTGAATGATGCGGGAATATTCAAGATAAAGAATTACACATCAAAACACACATGTGGCATGTCCCGGATGAAGAGCGATCACCGGCAAGCAAGTAGTAAGTTAGCCAGCGAGTTGGTTATTAGTCGTATTGAGTAGCGCATGGGATTAAGACCGCGTGACATAATATTAGCTATGTACGAGAAATATAATATTCTTATCAGCTACAAGAAGGCATGGCTGGCTAAGGAGATCGCAATCAAGCGTGTAATGGGATCTTACGAAGATTCATATAATTAACTCCCAGCCTATTTACACGAGCTAAGGAGGGCTAACCCAGGAACGGTGACGGCTGTGCTTGTTAACCCAAAGACGAGCAGGTTTGAAAGATGTTTTGTTGCACTTGGACAGTGTGTTAGAAGTTTTCAAACTACTTTGCGAAGGGTGTTGGCCATCGACGGGACGCACCAAAAAGGTAAATATAAAGGTGTTCTATTCGTGGCAACAGCCTTGGATGGAGACAATCATATCGTACCGGTAGCATTTGGTATCGGGGAATCAAAGAACAGCAGCAGTTGGAATTGATTCCTTTCCCACCTGAATAATACGTTAGGGTATCTTCCGGGTCTTGTCATTATATCTGACCGACATAAAGGTTTAATGAAAGAAGTCCCCGAAGTCTTTCGATACGCGATCCATGGCTACTGCGCCTACCATATCTACAGAAACTTGGTTGACATATTTAAAGATACGTCGTTGGAACAATATTATTGGCAGGCTGTAAAGACGTGCAGGAAGGCTGAGTTTGAAAAAGTAATGCGCAATATAGAAATGGCTAACCCACCAATACATGCATGGTTGACAGAAATAGGATATGAAAGATGGGCATCTTCGCATTTTCCAGGAAAAAGATTCAACTTGGTTACTACTAACATATCGGAGTGCGTTAATGCTCTATTCAAAGAAACAAGAGAGTATCCTGTGACCATATTGATAGAGACGGTCAGATTGAAGATCCAAGAAATGTTCTACAAGAGGAGTGAATCTATCTCATCATTTACTGGACCTTTGACAAATTGGGCGGAGAAACAACTAACGGATTTTCTAAGAGAAGGCGCGCAATTCCCGTTGTCATGCGATTTCTCGAGATGAGTATTATATTGAGGATGAATATAATGACAAAGTTAATCTCAATGAGCTTTCGTGTACATGCCATGAGTTTGACGTAAAAGGGTTGCCGTGTTTGCATGTTTTTTTAGCATGTATAAGTTATAATCTTCCTAATTACAAGTACTGCTCCCCATTTTATACGGCCGAAAATTATCGGATCAGCTTTAATGAACCGGTGTACCCAGTACGTGACAAGAGTGAATGGAAAATATCAGACGAATTCTGGAAGTATTGTGCGACAATTAAACCCCCACAACAACAAAGGTCAGCCGAAAGACCAAAGAAGATGAGAATTCCGTCACGTCGAGAAGAACGGAAAACAGTAAAGTGCGGAAGGTGTAAACAAACAGGGCATAATCGACGAAAGTGCAAGTTGCCACTAGCAGATGCATGATGTTTGATTATTTGAATGTAATAATATGAATGTTTTTAATGTTAGTTGGAATCTTTTTTTTTTATGTTAGTTACTTGGAATGTTTGTAATTTGGGAATTTTCGTAATATTGACCTACTACTTTGTAAATGACAAAGTGCTCAGTCAATTGAGTCAATTATGCTCGGTCAAAATGACAGTGACATTTGACCACTTTCTAAGTATGCATGACACTGTGATTAGTCAAAATGATCGATTACATAGGGAACTTGTCACTGTACTCGGTCAATTTTGACCGATCACAGTAACATTTGCCGAATTCTGAGTACGAATGATACTGTGATCGGTCAAAATGACTGATCACAGAGGAATAACCGATCATAGAGGCAATTTCTCGCTGTACTCGGTCAAATTGACCGATCACAATGACAATTGTCCGATTCCACTATAAAAAATGACTTTTCCCGACGGCCGAAAGCCGTCGGAAAAGGGAGCGTCACAATCGCTTTCCGACGACGATAGGTCGTCGGTCGACCATCAGAAATTCCGACGATGATGAGCCCTCGCAAATGCCGACGGTTCATGACTGTCGGCGTTGCTTTAGCATATAAAAAAAAAACCATCAACGTTTGAGCATGGCCATAGCAACCACTACAAGAAAATTAGCCGTTTACAACAGGTCATGACCGTTGTAAACAACAGGTGTTGCTAGTTACAAATGCTCGTAATATACATCAGGTTCCACCCCTCGTGAAAAGGGTAAACATTTACAACTACTATGGCCTGTTGTAAAATCATTAACTTGTTTAGTAAATGCATTAAATATCATGGTTCATGTGAGATTGTTTTGGTAATTTTGTGATACTTATATGACTAATGAACACATGGAATAAAAAATTGGATGGTAGCAGGAAAAAAAGTACTATTTGCAATGGCTCTGCCACCACCCAAAATTTTTTATTCCCTATGTTCATTAATCAAATAAGCATTACAAAATCACCAAAAGAATCTCACATAAACCATGATATTTAATGCATTCACTTGTCCATTCCATAGCAAGATATCTCACCATTATAAAATGTATAAATCCCAAGAAGTGCACATATAAACAGTAAGATGATACTTAAATGATGAGATAGTAATAATAAAATCTTACCTCATCTTCACCATATAAGTAGGATTCTGGCAGTAGGATCCTCAAGTGTAAAATGTATAAACTGCAATCAAAATAAATAGTTATCATTACAAAATGACAAGACCACAAAACATATCAGGTTAATTCCCTGTATAGCTCAGCCTACCTACATGGCATGCCAAGATGGAACATACATATGGTGAACGATCTGAGCAGTCCCTTGGGAGGGTCCCCTTTGTGTAGATAACCAAAGACTGAAAATCAAGCCAATCCATGTAGAGAAAAACACAAATGTCCTACTACGTACCTTTTAAACGAGTGAGAGTGAATACCGCCATTTTTGAAATTTGTATTTGCTTCATTTTTGGAACCAAGCTTCTAGGTATGCGCTGCGCCAAAAGACCAAATGGCAAAGAGCATACCGCCATTTTCAACAAATACATGAGGCCCTCCCTAAGCTGTATGGAGTCATTCGCGTGAAGGCCTGATTATGAACATCAATCAAAGCAATAAATTACGAAATGAAATCATTAAAAAAAAAAAGAATTAGCAAAAAGACTTTCTGGAGTGTAGACATCTGTAGGCTATAATCAACTGGTTAATGCAAAAGCACCTCAAATCTCAACAATTTCTTAAAAAGATGGGGAAGTTAGAAGACTCCCGGACATGCATGTTCCCATTCCCTAACTGAATTCCACATCCCAATTATACATGGATGCACATTCAATATTGACTGATAGAACATAATTTCAGTTAGAGTTTAGACATTTTTTCTTGAAGGATGTTAGCACTTCTGTTATTTGTATATAGGCCATTGGTCAGCCCTTTATGTATATTACCTTGAGCCAAAACAAAATTCCAACATACCAAGAGCATCAGCTTTCACTGCACAAACTCATTTAAGAATATAAAATGCCTTCCAAATTTATACAATCGAATAAGCAAAAACAGATTGACTGAAATAGAAAGTAATAAATGGTATGTTTCCAAATGAACGAGTCCCCAAACAAAATCAGCCCACATATACATCCAACTACATATTGGTAAGTTTTTTCATATACCAGATTTGTTATATCGTAAACAATAGCAGCAGCTGTTGCCCCGCTGGATCCCAAATCTCAAATACAAGATGTACAGAACAGCTAGGCAAGTTAAGATGGACAAATCATGTCATTTTATGCATAAACAGATGAAAAATCGTAACAAATCACACTAGTTCTGAAAATCCTGTGTTTTGGGGCAAACCTTCATTTTTAGACCCTTGTGGCGGACCCTACAAATACCCATTTGGTTAACCACCACTGAGGTTTTGTAGCCCTCAATAATTGAGAGTATAAATGACCTCCTACACCCCTAAAGTGGATCCCATGTGATCAGTGAACAACGCCCAAAATTGGAGCCAGCAATAGTTGTGCAGAAACTGTGCAGAAATTCCAAGTACCCATATTGGGCCTTGCACCATAAATTCCATGCACACTTTCAGCGGGCCCCACCTTAGGGGTTTTGATGCCCATACATAGGGCTATCAAAAGGTTACATCCTCTTGCCCAAAGTGGATCCCATGTGATCGTGAATCGGACCCAAAAATGGGCCCAACCAATTTCTGCACAACCTGAAAACTGAAAACCTGTTCTAATAGATCTTGTGGGGTCCATCTCTGTGGGGTCCACCAACTGTGTGTGGGTCTTATCTGACCATCTAGACCCTTGACATGGTCTGTTGAAATAGTAAGCTTGGGTTTGGCCAACCTGAATCTGTTAGTGGGGCTGTATAGATGTTTAGTTTTTGTTAATAAAGATTTTAGTTTAAAAAAAAAAAAAAAAACGACATGTATTTGGTCAACCTAAACCGAACCTAAGCCCTACCCAACACATACACATAAGTCAAACATAAAAATAAAACTTTCATTTGGATGCCCCATGCGAAAAAAAAAAAAAAAAGATTTGTCCCTAATTACTCCTCTTAATTGCAACTGCACAACAATATAAGGGTGTAAACTGCAATTTGAGTTGCGTGTACAAGCAATCCTGATTGTTCAAGTTGCGGGCATCATTGCCGGCAGGTCATATACAAAAACATCATAAGCAAACCTACTGGTAGTGCCATCAGATGGAGTGCTAAAAAGAAAAAAGCTAATAGTTCAAATTCAAATTCAATGGTCAAGGTCAAGAGAACCCAAACAGTTGCAATTTTTGCAGCCATCATCCATATTCAATTCACGCCATGCATCTGAAATAGGCCCCTAGACCCTCATTACCTAAATCTAAAGGTCATCACCAATTCAATTTACGAATTTGTACTCCAATCTTGCTGTCCACGATGGTCAAGCTTTAAAACCCAGTTTTTGCTGTCCAAACAGACAAATTTGAGTGCTGTTCATGCTGTCCAAATTGGACAGTTCTAAAGTCCAATATGCCATTCACGTTTGGACAGATTCTAAGGCCAAACATCTTGTCCACTTGGACAGATTGTACTCCAAACTTGCTGATCATAATAGATCAATTTGGACCTCATCATGTTGTCCACTTTTGGTCATTAGGGTCCCGATATATGTTGTCCACATTCTGTTCAATTTGGACCTCATCATGTTGTTCCATGTGAGGTGATATGTATGTGGTCCAATGTGCATGTGATGACTTTTCCCACAACAGACATGGCAGAATATTTAAGGGGTACAATATTATCAGCTATGATACCCAAATATGTGAGAAGGTCTCATAAGAATCAATAGGAAAATAGATGGAGCAGTAATCTCCCTTAATACTCTGATTGTACAAGTGAAAGAGTCACCAATATATAGTTTAATCAAGAGGAAATGATGGAACTATGACATTTTCCTACAATTCATGACGGGGAAATCACCCTCATGATTGCAATTAACTTTCTTTCAAGTCCAACTTGCAAGTAACATAATTATAATTTGGAACCCAGACATTCAGTATTGATGCTAAGGAAATCACAATTTGGTCATTTCAACTCTATTTGATTAGTAAATTCCAATTCGATTGGATATCACATCCAAAGGCAGCCTAAGTAAATTAGACAGCTTCACAATACAAAAACTTTCACAATTTTCTTAAAAGAAAAAAAGTTCTCTTAGTTTTTCTCACATCTAAAACATGAGCAGAAAATAATTAACGTTCGCTGATTAAGAACGTCCATCTTGCTGGGCATACAGTGATGTGCAATGACATAAAAGTTGCTCTGTTGGTACAATACTAACTTCCTTATTTTCTCTGTCCAAGGAAGATTGTCGACCATTTTATTTTTAGATTCCTGTTTGAATTACATAAATAGATAAAACAGGACTGTCCACTACCTGGTATAATATTTGTAGCATCACCATCCACTGTAGGGCCCATCGGATGGACAATCTAGATCATTTTTTCAAGCATCCATGTCGGTCCCATCATCGATTGGCTAAGCAAGAGAAGTGAAATGAAACAGTTTAGAATATGTCTCATCTTTTAATATTAAAATATGACTCCACAAACGAGTTTGGCATTTTCTGTTCTTTGGCATCACCATTTCTGAAACCAACACATGTATGTCTAAGTTGCTTTGTAAAAGTGGCAGAGCCCATACCTCATTGGGGATCGGTTGCAAGGTCTCGCTAACATATCCAAAAATGGGAGGTATGAGTGCTCTCCTCTTCCTTGCAAAAGAACCAAAATTTTTAAGACTAAACTTTTACCATGGAAGAGAGGAACTTAAAAGCAGAAAGTGTTGTAAGCTAATGTAGCCCTGAAATCATAAAGAAAAGAGAAGAAATAAATAGCATGTATCTTACCAATAAAACTAATCTACAAATATTTTTCATTTAATAATTCAAAGGACATAAATGCTCATGTACATTCATACTTTCACATGTACCTAGATTAGTATATGCAGTATGCATATACCTGATCCTTGCTCACCACAATCTCCATCTTCACTTTAGCCACAAACTTGTCTTTGGAAAATTCAGAGGCAAGAATTGCAGCACCCAAGAGAATTGAGCAATATATAGCAAAACAATACTAAAAGAAAACAATGTCCTTGCCTCGTTGGTAGACTCTTTGGAGTTTCAACAAGAGGTCTTGGGTTTGAAACCCATAGGTGGTAAAATACCTAACTAGCGAGTGAGTGTGTGGGGGTGGGTGCGTGGGTAAAAAAAAAAAGTGCCATGAACATCATCGGGTACAAAAATCAGGATATTCCTCTAGTTGGGCGGACACACCATTGGGATCATTGGAGAACCGAAAATCCAATTCAACATAGAGGTGTGACCCGCCTAGTGAGAGGATCAGCCTGTTTTTCGAGGAGGGTGATATTCATAGCGGGGGCCTACTTTTTTCCATGGCAATATCAAAGGCCCTGATGGTTGTCGCGAGTACAAAAATGATTTAAGTCTCAAGTTACAAGTAAAAAAATAAAAAATAAAATAGCCACAAGATGCAAAATAGGAGAGTTTTTTTTTTAATCTTTTTTTGTTTGTATATAGGCCATTGGTCAGCCTATTATGTATATTGCCTTGAGCCAAAACAAAATTCCAGCATACCAAGAGCATCAGCTTTCACTGCACAAACTCATTTAAGAATATAAAATGCCTTCCAAATTTATACAATCTAATAAGCAAAAACAAAGTGACTGAAACATAAAGTAATAAATGGCATGTTTCCAAATGAATGAGTCCCCAAACAAAATCAGCCCACATATACATCCAACTGCATATTGGTAAGTTTTTTCATATACCAGATTTGTTATATCGTAAACAATAGCAGCTGCTGCTGCCCCGCTGTATCCCAAATCTCAAATACAAGATATACAGAACAGCCAGGTAAGTTAAGATGGACAAATCATGTCATTTTACGTATAAACAGATGAAAACTCGTAACAAATCACACTAGTTCTGAAAATCCTGTGTTTTGGGGCAAACCTTCATTTTTAGACCGTTGTGGCAGACCCTACAAATACCCATTTGGTTAACCACCACTGAGGTTTTGTACCCCTCATAAGTGAGAGTATAAATGACCTCCTATACCCCTAAATTGGATCCCATGTGATCGGTGAACAACGCCCAAAATTGGAGCCAGCAATAGTTGTGCAGAAACTGTGCAGAAATTCCAAGTACCCATATTGGGCCTTGCACCATAAATTCCATGCACACTTTCAGCGGGCCCCACCTTAGGGGTTTTGATGCCCATACATAGGGCTATCAAAAGGTCACATCCTCTTGCCCAAAGTGGACCCCATGTGATCGTGAATCGGACCCAAAAATGGGCCCGACCAATTTCTGCACAACCTGAAAACTGAAAACCTGTTCTAATAGATCTTGTGTGGCCCATCTCTGTGGGGTCCAGCAACTGTGTGTGGGTCTTATCTGACCATCCAGACCCTTGACATGGTCCGTTGATCAAAGCGGAGTGATCCCTATCTCAAAATTCACTAATTTTTACACCAGAAACACAAAGTAGAAAAATCTAATTAAACCCCTTTCTCATCAAAACAGATAATTATCTTTAGCAAAAAAAAAGATCCTGATAAATCTAATCAAACCATTTCTCACCAAGACAGATAAATCTAGATCCAAACAAAGAAAAATTCCAACGAAATCACCACATAAATAACAAACCCACTTATCATCAAATGCCAAATCCATGTGCTGTACAGGCATTATATCAAACACGTGAAGAGGCATCCTTCACACTCCCACACTTCCCATAAATTTCTACATGATTTGGCATGATACACTACATCCAAAACTCAAGTGGGCCACATTGCATAAATCAATGGGGATTGATGCCGCCGTTGAAAACACTTGGGCCCACCATGATTTTTGTGCTATCTCCACTCCTTCATCCAAAAAGATAGTGGAACAGAGAGAGAGAGAGAGAGAGAGAGAGAGAGAGAGAGAGAGAGAGAGATTACATGCCCTTGTAGACCTTGGCATGGCCGCCCTATCTTGGGGCGGAGGTAGAGGAGCTTGGGATCAATGAGCCATCGATCATCGATCTTAGCCTCGTCGGCGATGGAATCGGGGCAGAGGTAGAGGAGCTTGGGGCACAACGAGATGGAGAGAGGGGATTACCAGATATTTACCCTAAGGGCGGGAGAGCCGATTTGGGAATTTTGGTGTCCCTCCGTCCACGCTGTCACGGGCGCGGATTTCCTGCGAAAGCCTTGCGCAAGAAGTTCCTGCGCTCGGAATCAAGGTGGGGCCCACATTGATGTTTTTTGATAAATCCACCTCGTCCATCTGTTTTGGGAGCTCATTTCAGTACAAGAAAACAAAAATGAACCGAATCCAAGACACAAGTGGCCCTCACTAAAGGAAAAGGTTGGTAGGTAAATTACTACCGTTGAAACCTCCCTGGGTCCACAGTGATGTTTATATGACATCCATACCGTTCATAACGTCACTACTACTGGGATGAACTGGAAACACAAATATTATCCTGATTCGAAACTCTTGTGGGTCCACAAATATTTCAACTGTGGACGTTCAATCCTCACGTTTTCGGCCCACTTGAGTCTTGGATCTGGTTCATTTTTGTTCTCATGTCCTAAAATGAGGTCCCAAAATAGATGGATGGGGTGGATTTATAAAAAAAATCACTGTGGGCCCCACCTTGATTCCCAGCGCAGGAACTTCCTGCGTAAGGCTTTAGTAGGAAATCCGCGCCCCGCTGCCGCTAGCCAGGTGGCTAGTGGTCGGTGCTCTGTGTGCCCCACCATGATGCATGTGTTTTATCCACACCGTATATTCATTTTTCCAGATAAATGATGTAGATATAAATCTCAGGTGGACCACACTATAGGAAAACAATAATGATTGAATGTCCACCATTAAAATCCTCTAAGGCCCACTGTAATGTTTATTTGACATCCAAACTGTTTAGGTCATATGGACCTGGATGAAGGGAAAAAACAAATATCAAGTTGATCCAAAACTTTTTTGGCCCTAACAACTTTTTAGTGGTGAACGTTCAATTAACATTGTTTCCTGTGGTGTGGTCCACCTAAGATTTGGATATGCATTAGCTTTGGTACCTCATCCTAAAATCGTCCGTAGAAATGGATGGACAACGTAGATATACAGAAAATCATCAAAGTGGGCCCCATGATAAGGGTAACACCCACCAAACTGTTAAGCGGGTAACACCTAATTCGCACCCGTTGCCACTGGCCAGGTGACTAGTGGGTAGTACTCTGCGGACCCCACCATGATGTATGTGTTTTATCCGCACCGTTCATCCATTTCTCAAGATCATTTTACCACTTGAACCCATAAAAAAATTGGATTTTCGTTCAAATCTGTGTACATTTCACACCATTAGATGGGTTGATACTACCACGTGTTGCGTGGGGCCCACCATGATTTATTTGTTCTATCCATGCCGTCTATTAATTGTTAAATATTATTTTACGGATTTATAGAAAAACTTAACCACATCTAAATCTCAGGTGGACCACACCGCAAGAAACCAATAGTGATTGAATGTCCACCACTGTAACAAAACTCGTGCTTGAGTAATAACAGTGAGTGTTATCCTAACCGTGTGGGGCCCACCTTAATGTATTTTTTTTGTAAATCCACTCCATCCATCTATTTTCCTGTATCATTTTAGGTCACCATTCAAAATCTTAAGAAGATCCGAATCTCAGGTGAACCATACCACTAGAAACAGTGATGAATGACCATTAGAAACTTTTTATGAGCCACAAAATTTTTGAATCGAGCTGATATTCTTATTTTCCCTTCATCTAGATCTTTTTGACATTATCAATGGGTTGGATGGCAAATAAACATTATGAAAACCTTATTATGTGCCTTTTGGAATTTTTAATGGTGAGGCACTCAATCACCACTGTTTGCTATGTTGTGGTCCACCTGAGATTTAGATCTACTTAAGTTTTGAGACCCCTTACTAAAATGATTTGTAGAAATAGATGGACGGTATGGATATACAATGCATAATCAAGGTGGGCCCCATGGCAGGGGAAACACCCGTGATGTTACGCGTGTAACAGCCAATGAAATGGGCTATACCCCCATCGGGACGGATGCGGTTTGACTAATGACCCTGGTTGATGCTCTGCATGACATTTATCAATATGTTGGATTACAAATAAACATTAAGGAAACGTTACAATGGGTCGGCCTTTGGAAATTTTAATGGTGAGGCACTCAAATCAACATTTCATGTGGTGTGATCCACCTGAGATTAATTAATTCTCTCTATAAATTTTGGTATCACATCTTAAAATGGTCCATAGAAACGGATGGACGGTGTGGATATATAAAAAATCATCAATGTGGGCCCCATGGTAGGGGTAACACCCACTAATCTGTTACATGCATGTGTAACACCTAGCTAATTCGCACCCCAATTCGAGTGATGATTGGGGTGATAGAAACAGACGGTCTAGACAGGGGATCATGGGGTCCACTGTGTTGTATGTGATTTATCCATGCTGTCCATCCCTTTTTACATATCATTTTAGGGCATGATCCAAAAAATGAGGCAGATTGAAGGTCCAAGTGAGCAACACTAAAATCAACAATTGACGGCATGGATATGGCTCCATATGGTGTGGTCCACTTGAGCTTTTGACCTGGGTCATACTTTGGGATAAAACTCTAAAATAAGATTTTAAAATTGATGGGCAGCATGGATATACATTAAATCATGTAGGTGGGCCCCAATGTAAGGATAACAGGGTGGGTGCGTTTCATTAAGCATATTTCCATTTGCCGACGGTTTCAGACCGTCGGTAATTCCGATGGCTAAAAGCCGTCGGAAAAAAAGGCGGGACTGTCGGGGAAGGTATTTTTGGGTAGTTTTTCCCGACGGCCAATAGACATTCGCCGACGGTTTTAGACCGTCGGAAATTCCGACGGCTCATAGCCGTCGGGAAAAAAAGGTGGGGCCGTCGGTAAAAGTCATTTTTTTAGTAGTAACCTCTTGGTTGTAAGTGGATCTTTAGAAAACAATTAAGACTAGATGACTCTATAGATAAATATAGAACCAGGCTAGTAGACAAGGGATTTAAACAGAAGGAGTAAATAGATTTCTTTGACACTTATTCGCTTGTTTCTAAAATAACATCAATAAGAGTATTAGTTGCTATTGTATCTTTACGAAACTTGTTGATACATTAAATAGATGTTAAAACGGCATTTTTACATGGAGATCTCGATGGAAAAATTTACATGGAGCAACCTGTAGGTTTGTAGACCCTGTCCAATCTTTTACAAAATGTATACTCATTAAATCTTTATATGGTCTAAAGCAGGCATCTAAGCAGTGCCATGCTAAATTCGATTCCATTCTTAAAATGATGGATTTAATATAAATGAAGTGGATAAATGCATATATTATAAAAATAATGGGGTCATGAGTGTTATTATATGCTTGTATGTAGATGACCTTTTAATATTTGGGTATAATCTCTGTTATTAACCACACTAAGGCATTCTTATCTTCCAAGTTTGAAATGAAAGACTTAGGTGTGGCAAATGTAATTCTTGGGATTAAAATTATCAGAAAAAGGATGAGATAATTTTTTCTCAATCTCATTATATTGAATCCATTCTGAAAAAATATAAAATGGCAGACCGCAAACCTGTTTGTACACCTCATGACCTTAGTATTCATTTGTATCATAATAAAGGGAAAAGTATGGATCAGAATGGATATGCTAGTGTCATTTGTCGTTTAATCTATGCAATGAATTGCTCAAGACTAGACATTGCTTATGTTGTTGGTAAATTAAGTAGATTCACTAGTAATCCTGATGATGAACATTAGGAAGCTATTCGTAGAGTATTGAGGTACTTAAAGAAAACTTATCATTATGGTTTACATTATGGTGGATTTTCAATAGTATTAGAAGGATATTTTGATGCTGATTGGAATTCAATTTTCGATGGTTGTAAAGCAACTAGTGGTTACATCTTTCTCATAGGAGGAGGGGTTGTTACTTGAAAGTCAAAGAAACAATCTATTATCTCTGATTCTACAATGGAATAAGAGCTTATAGTATTGACCTCTGTTGCAAAAGAGGTTGAATGGTTGAGGAACATTTTATATGACATTCCATTTTGGAGTAAACTTGTACCTTCAATAAAACTTAATTGTGATAGTAATGCAGCTATTCGACGTGCAAGTAATGCACAATATAATGGTAAAATGAGACCTATAAGTAGAAAACATAGTAGAATTAGAGAACTGTTCAAAGGAGTAGTCTTTATAAATGAGATCAGCTTACCAGAAAATTTGGCGGATCCTTTAACTAAAGGCTTTGCAAGAGAAAAAGTTTATGAAACAGCAGGAGGAATGGGGCTTAATCTAATTGAGTGAATTGCTTATAATGGTAACCCAACCTGGATGACTGGAGATCCCAGAAAAAAGGTTTAATGGAAAAAATGAGTTATAGAGTGATTCAGTGAAGTACTAAATATGGAAATCGAATTTTCGTCCCATTCAAAAAATAGAAATAGTACTTTTTGTGACAATATTGGAGGGTGAGGTTAAACCTCTTAATGAGTTCTATAGTCCTTATGGGTGGAATGCAAAGTTATAAGTGTATTCTTGATAAACTCACATATATGAGTGTGAAGGATTTACCACTTTCTATGAGAACTTGGCTAATTCTCTAGAGCGCTCATGAAAAGGAAAAAATATATGGCCTTAAAAGTGCATGATATGACACATTACAAAAGTGGCGATTGCACGTGTGTGTGAATCATTGAACTTACCGCTTATATAGCTTAGTTTTGAAGGTTTTATCCACTAAGTCTATGGTAAATGATTATTTTACACTACACTAAGGTTCAAGTTTATAAGACATCTTAGTTTATGCACGTTTAGTTAGATGCTCTTATATCTTTTTATTTTTTTTAAAATAGTGGGGGATTGTTGGTTTGAATTTGTATTTTTGAAAAAATAAAAGAGAGAGAGAGAGAGAGAGAGAGAGAGAGCGGTAAGGAAAAGTTCTCTTGCTTTTTGCAAGTGGGAATAGTCTCATATTGGAAAAAGAATGAAACATTTTTTACTTTATTTATAAGGGTGTAGGAGTACCTTTTGTTATTCTTTTGGGTATGCTATACCATAGACCACATATGATATATTCTCTTGGGTATGTTATTCTCTTGTCGCGCCACGTTGTGCCTGTGCTCAGGCTTGGGCTTGTCTATATGATATATTTTATTTTTTATTTTTTTATTTTTCTCTTCTTTTGACCGATTCTTGTAGAAGCACATTGTAATTTTGTAGTGACCGTTATGTAACTGATAAGAATGTTGGAAGACTACATGTTTGTGCCGGGTGTTGCCACGTGTCTGTCTGGTCAACCCTATATATTGGTTGTTTTCGGAAAACCAATATACATAGAGAAAAAACTCTATTACTGCAGCCACAACCGTGCTCTCTCTCTCTCTCTCTCTCTCTCTCTCTCTCTCTCACGTTTTCAAAGAAAATCCCCACTTCCTTCTTCAACTTTAATCGTTTTTTTCCTTTGGATATAAGAGCATCATTCACGTATTTGGAGAAGTCGGCAATTCTGGTTGGTCGGTGGTTGTATCCTATGGACTCTCGCTACAACAATATATCGATTTCAGAATTGATAGAGAAAGGGCGTGAGTAGTCTTCAGGAAAGCGTCATGGATCGTGCCTCCACTGTATTGTAATCGTGATTTCTTCTTTCATTATTTCTTGATCTTCATCCAGGTGCACTCTATCTAATATAAGGAGTTATTAATTATTTGATTCTGTAATTATTTTATCATTAATTCATATTATTGTGTACTCCTAAATAACATATATATATATATATATATATATATATATATATATATATATATATATATATATATATATATATATATATATATATTGATGATTTAATCTTAAGAGATAATAAAGAATTTGATATATATGCAGACTCTTCTTGTCAAGCTAAGATTTGACTTTGCCATGACCCCAGGCTCGGGGTTATGTGTGGCTTATAGAGATGTCCGTCACAAATCCACTCTGTCCATTTGTTATGAAAGACCACAATAGGACATAATTTTAAAAATCAGGTAGATCCAAAACTCACATTGGCCATATCACATGAATGCTGATGGTGACAAAAGTTTTGTATCAGGATGATATTTGTTCCTTTATCTGAGTGGTAATAATTCTATGAACGGTTTGGATGTCATAGAAACATCATGGTCAACTCCAAGAAGGTTTCAACTGTGGTCGTTGTTGTTCCTACTTTTTTTATTGGTGTGGCCCACCTAAGTTTTGGATCTTCCTGATTTATATAATCCTATCTTATTGTGGTCTTTCAAAATAGATTGACGGAGTGGATTTTTAATAAACATCTATGTGGACCCCACACAGCCTGGGGCACAAAGATATTTCTGTGCCCCTCTGTGCCCTGGGTCACAGGCAATCTACTCCCCCCATTACCATGTCATGAAATATCAAAGTGTTGTTGGTATACTACCATATCTCACGCTTTTTAGACTCGATATTGCCTTTTTAGTTAATTAAGTGTGTGGATTTATACTTTCATTCTGAGGATTGGTTTGTAGTCAAACGGATTCCATGATATCTCATAAGTATCAGGGCCTGTTTGGGAGTGTGGATTTGGAGTTAACTCCTGGATTTGAAATACCCTGGTTGTGTTTGGCACCCTGAATTTGGAATCCATTGTAATCCAAAAATAGCTATATGTGGTATATTCACATGGGTTTGAATTTAATTACTAAATCAACTTTAATATCCCTAATTAGTGTAGGTATGTAATGTTTGACACAATGGTTGTAATAAACCCATTGAAATATATACTTTGGCCGAAAATGATGAAATTCCAAGTCTCGAATGGGCAACAACTTACAAGCACAAGATCATATCCAAGTGACTAACCAATGATTTTTAATTATATATTTTGGCCGAAAATGATGAAATTCTTGAGCCGTTGTAACTAAACATTTAAACAGATAATAACAACGGGCCCACAAGTAAATAGATTTATAATTTTACAACGGGTTAACACTCTCGTTAATACCTCCTTTTGCAACCGGTGATACTTGTTATAAATGTTTGAACGTTTCACAAGGGCTAGAAACCGTTGCAAGTTATTAGTACTTACGATTGGCAATGGCTTATTTACAACAGGCAGAAACCGTTGCAAATAAGAACGCTTTTTATGCAGCGGTGCCTGTTATAGCAGCCATATGACCGTTGTGAAAACATTTTTACAACGGTCATTGCCTGTTGGAAAAAGATAATTTTCTTGTAGTGAAAGTAACTGTGATGCATTTGATAATCTGATTGTTTTGGGATATCATCAGTAGGCCATCTGCCCAACGAATTAGTAGCGTAGTTACAAACATGTTACACATGCGACTCTTGAAATGATTTTAGATGTAATCCTAGCTTTCACCTTGGATTTGAAAACCCCTCTTTGAGGGGATTTGAAACCCCCAATTTCTTTATGATGCCAAACATATCAGGGGATTTGAAATCCACAACCCCCCCCCCCCCCCCCCCCCCCCCCCCCCCACCCCCCCCCCCAAATCGATGGTGCCAAACGACCCCTCATTCTTTTGGAATTTTATCTTTGCCACCCCTCCAATCTCATCATCTTTGAGACAAGCTTACAGGTGTTGATTGAATGGTGAGCTTGATGGGGTGTATTAGAGGATAATGTCCATTGGATTTGTACATTGAGTTCGATTCCCCTCCAGTTAGGGCTCTCAACAGGCTGGGCTAGGGTAGGTCTCGGCCTGGTTTTTGAACTGTTTTGGGCAGGGCCATCAGGCCGGCCCTATTCAAAATTCTGATTTCTAGGCCCGAGCTCAGCCCATTGACACCCCTACCCCTCCTCGTGCTCTACCCGATGCATGTGGTTTGCGGGAGATTGCATGCATTTGTAGATATTAGTCTGGCTTAAAAAGGGGCCAGGAAACCTGTAGTCATTAAAAAGAAAATGATCATAGTGACTGTCGCACCTTTGCACATTTTCTGTTTAAAGTTCAAAAATCTCCTAGTAGCTAACTTGAATTGTGTAGTGAGAGTTAATCACAGTCATTATATCACAGACTGGACAATGAGACAGAGATGCATGCTCACATACAACTAGTTGGATGTCCCACTAGTTGGTGTGTGGGCCCACCATGGTGTTTTCCTATTTAGTAATTAAGGTTGTCCCACCATGGAAATAAAACGACCAAATGTGAAGTTTTTGGGGGTGGCTGTTCAATATTGTATTCTATGGTGTGCACCATATGATAGTTGGATCCACCTGATTTTTTGGGATGTCACATTTTCATGGTGGGATAACCTTGTTGGGCAGGTGAGATGTCATAAAATAATCATGGTGAGCCCCACAAGTAGAGCGCATTTCTCAATATCTATGCTAGAGTACTTTTGGAGGCCATCTTGGGTAGGTCAGTTTTTGCTGATATAGTGGCACGTGGATGGAACTTCCATAATATCCATGTCATCCATCATGATGCTGCCTTAACGTTCAACATGGATCCCAAAAATCACGATGATCCAACAATCAGGTGGGCCACACCATACAGGAAGCAATTGGAATGGGACGCCACCGTGGCGTTTATATGCAATCTCATCCATTGATCTGATGGACTGATCACCAGGATGAAATAATTACACCGAAGCCGCACTATTCCAAAACCCAGTTGGGGCATACTACATGAATATAGAGGTCTTAATTAGTACTGTATGAGATGGCCCACCCGAGTGCTGAATCAGCCTCATTTTTGGGATCAATGCCATAGAGGTGGTGATGTACCTGATGGACGGTGGATAATTTCATGCATTTGAATTCGACATAGAGATTAAAGAGGTGATCATCATGGGATACACATCCCGAAATTCAGTATAGCCCACTCATCAGGTAGGTCGTCACGGTTATTTCTTCTTTCTAACCATCCGTTGTCCCACCGTGAATGGCCCACCTAGGGAAGTCGCAGGGAAAGTGGGACCCACCAGTTCAATGATATATATATATATAGAGAGAGAGAGAGAGAGAGAGAGAGAGAGAGGAGTTAGAAAAAGCCCTAGAGAAAGAGGGATGTAGAGTCTTAGAGAGAATAATACACATATTCTTCAACACTACTCCCTCTTAAGTTGGAGTTGAGATATCGACGATGCCAAATTTGCATAACGAATTTTGTAACCTTTGTTTTCCAATAGCTTTTGTGAAACAATTAGCAAGTTGGTCCTCTTTTCGTACAAATGGAGTAGATATCACCTTTGATTGAACCTTCTTCTTGACTCCTTGACAAAGTGGCAATCTACTTCAATTTGTTTTGTTTGCTCATGAAACACAGGATTAGTTGCAATATATATGGCTGTCTGATTGTCACCAGAGATGGGTATCAAGTCGAGTCAGACTGAGTTAGGGCTGACTTGTCCCGACTCGGTTTTGAAATAGACCCAACCCGAACTCGACCCAACTCTGTACCAAGTCCAACATGCCTAACCCGATTCGAGTCTGGCTCTGGCCTGGACTAACTCGGATCGAGTCCGACCCGGTCACAGGGACTGAGTTGGGTCGAGTCAGCACCGAGTCAGGTCAAGTTGACCTTTTTTTTCAAACATCTCTTGTTTGAAAGAAACAAACTTTTTTAGGAAGCCTCTTCATCGGAATTATACCACACTTCAACAGTGTATAGTAGATCGTACACATGCATCCATTTACCATATACACAGGATCCATACAAATCAAGCCAAGGAGTTTGAATTGTCGGTCCCACTATGGAAAAAGTATGGCCAATAAAAAAAATGATCGAAGAATTATAGCCATCTGAACAGTGGCCCGAGAAACGAAAGGTATAGAAAGAAAAAAAATTAGCTTCCCGTATTCAACAGGAAAAATCATACAACTAGAATTGTCCGGTTACATTGTTCCCAAGTGTGCCAAGAGCCCACAATTCGAATGATCTTGATCGCATGTCATGTGTAGGAAGTTTGTATGCATGCATATGACCTTCCATACTCTGTTGAAATACGGTAAAATCCCTCATTTTCAAACAAAAAATGGAAAACATACAGTAAGAAATGGAGAGGAGAAGATTGGGAATGTAGGAGTGGGCCATGATTCTCGAGAGGGGCTTATTCTGACCTAAATGATTGCCGAGTGGGCCATGATCCGATCGAAGGGTTGTAGAGATTCAGAAGACGAATTGAAAGAGATAGAGAAGCAGAGTGAAGAAATATGAAGTGTTTTTATATATAGAGAGAGGGGTCTTTTGTAGAGCAACAAAGGCAAGTTTGGTGGTTTGTTTGTTTTTTTTTTATTTTTTTAATTTTATTTTATATAGAGAGAAGAGGGTGGCCTGGTGGTGGTGGTGGGTGGTTATCGGGCTCGAGAGAGGAGGAGGAGGAGGAGGAGGAGGAGGGAGGGAGAGACTAAGAGAGGTGAGGTCGGGTTGGGTGTTGCGGTGCATAGGTTAGATTAGAATTAGGTGTTATATATATATATATATATTGACCTCATGGGACCTCATGGGAACTTCCCATGAGGTCGACCTACGTGGGCCCCACCATGATGTGGATCAGACATTAACACCGTGCATTTGATAGGTCCCCTTTAGGTTATGGGATATCCCAAAAATTAGCTGTATACGGAACTCAAGTGGGCCATACCATCTAAAACCATGTGAAGAGATGCCTAAAACATCTAAAAGCACTTGGTAGGGCCCAACTGAGATTGGATGCAGCTGAAACTTGGTCTGACCCCTCATCCAAGTGGGACACATAATGGATGAGTTGGATTTGTAAACCACGTCTCGGTAGGCCCAATAAATGATCATGAAGGTTTTAATGGGCGGGTAACCCCTGGTGTGGCCCACCTAAGTCATGGATTGACCTAATTTTTAAGCCTGTGGCCCACCATCGAATGGTGCATTTAACTGATGGGGTAGATTTCCAATCCACATCATGGTGGGGCCCACACAGCTTGACCTCATAGTACCATTTCCCATATATATATATATATATATATATATATATATATATATATATATATATATATATATATATATTACCCAAACCTCAGTCGAATCGGGTTTTGGATCGAGTCGAGTCAGCAACGAGTTGCATTTTGGGTTGAGTCGAGTTATTGGGCGGCCTAGACTCAACTCGGTTTGAGTTCGTATTGGGCGAAGTCTACAAGCTCGGATTAGGAACTACCTAAGCCTGTGTAGAACTCAGGACTGGTTGGTACGTGTCACATCTGTATTGGTGAAGAGCAGAGTGACAGGCTGGTGTTAAGCTTGCTGATGTGGCAAGTCTCTTCTGACAATGTGCTCTCTACTAATACAGACGTGACACGTTAAGCTTATCCCAAACTCTACACAGGCTCGGGTAGTACCTAATTTGAGCTCGAAGTCTACTTGGTTTGGATCGACTCACCCACTCGGTTTGGGTTAAGTTGGGTCTGAACGAGTTGGATGAGTTGAGTTTGCCAAGTTGACTCGTCCTGTGCCCAGCTCTAATTGTCATAGAACAATTTAAAATGATTTTCATCATGAAATCTTCGTTATGCATGAAGATAAATATTCAACCACTCATAGTCAAATTCAAAAATTAAAGGTCAAGATAATCAATGGAGCATGATTATAAGATTATAGCTTCTATATGGTGGTATTTAGAGGTCGACAACGATCCGATCCGAGTTGAACATGGACCAGATCGGATTGTTTGGTTGCTTGAGTGGGTGTGTTCGAAAAAACATTCAAACATGATGGCTCTGTTCGAACTCAATTTGGTGTAGCCCAATCATGTTCGAACATGTTCGAACATATGGATTTCGAACAATTTTGCTTTTTCGCTTGAAAATATTTTTTCTAATACTGAATAGTAAATACCGATTTTTTCGTTCTGTGTGTCCCACCATGATGTATTTGTTTTATTCGCTCTGTTCATCCATTTGTACAACTTGTTTTAAGGCATTAAATGAGAAATGAGGCAGATACAAAACTCAAATGAACCACACCACAAGAAATAGTGAGGACAATGATGTCCACCATTGAAACCTTCCTGGGCTCACAGTCACGTTTATTTGTCATCCACCCTTCTTCTTCTCTCTCTCTCTCTCTCTCTCTCTCTCTCTCTCTCTCTCTCTATATATATATATATATATATATATATATATATATATATATATATATATATATATATATATATAATCGAGTCGAACGAACGAGTCGAGTCGAGTCGAACAGGACTTTGTTTGAAATTGAATTGAATTTTTTTTCAAACGCGCAATGTGTGCTCGAACATAGTTCGAACAATAAGACTTTCTGTTCAAACAGGGTTTTACCGAGTCGATCCGAGTCAATCCAAACGGTTAAACTCAGTTCGTGTCTAGCTCTAGTGGTATTGAGAACATAAATTGTTCGAATCAATTAAAGATGCAATTGGGAGGTGCCGACCAGTCACCATATCATAATGTAACAAAAATCCTTTGGAGAATTGAGAGGCTTTTTCAAAAAAAAAAGATTCAAGCTTGTTGCTTGCTTTTTACGAGTGAAATCTGAGTCGTTGATGGCACAATAATCACTTTTTCAATTCTCAAAATACCGCTAAAATATTTTAAAATATCCTCCAATATTCCTTGCACCTGTAGAAACTACTTGCAAGGGCAAAAGAGTCAACCAAATTCTTGCATTATATAAGTAAGAGGGTAAGCATGTGGAGAGAACGGAAGTTAAGATTGTAGAAGGAAAGTCTAAAATCACTTGGGTACCTATTGGATTTCTTTCACTAATATGGGTAAACAACTTGACCTGCACAAAATCTATTTTGCTTATAGGTAAATCACATCTTGTTTGTAGGGGTGGTAATGGGCCGGGATGGCCCATGGGGCTATAAATTTTTAGCATGTTTTTCACTTGGGCCGAACTTGGATTAAGACATCCAAAGGGCCAATAGCTTGGCCCAGCTCACATGGTTTAAATAATATTTTAAGTTTCAAATTTCAAGTTCCCCCTTGTTTTAACCGGTAGAAAGGGAAATAAAACGTGGACAAGGGAAAAAGGTTTCCAGCTCTGGTGGCCCCCACCATGGTGTTTACGTAAAATCCTCCCAGACCATCAAGTGTGTGTCACCCCAATTTATGCATATATATAAAAATTAGACCCATTCATGTTTCAGGTCGACTACACTATTGAAAATAGTGTACATGAAATGCTCACCCTCCAAACTATTTCCCTTCATGTGGTCCACTTGAAAAATGGATGGGCCTGATATTTGGGCCCCATGCCTAAGTCTTAGTGTTGTATCTAATGATTGGAGTGGATTTTATATAATCATCATAGTGGGCCCTGTAAATATCAAGGGTGGATGTCTCTCCCTACTGTTTGCCCTGGTGTGGCCCATCTAAATCATTGGTCAGCCTAACTTTTTAGCCATGACCATAACTTTGTATTACACATCAAATGGTCGGAGCCGATCTCACCATATCATGGTGGGTCCCCTAAGGGTTGGTTTACCAATTACACCGATTATGTGCTGTATTATGTGGTACATGAGTGGTAAACCATAGTGGAGGTCTTATGCAATACCCCTCCCGCTTCCAACTTGTATAGTATTCTCAGTGGTTAGTGGTTAGATATACATGATGTAATTTGGTTAATACCTTTTATATCCACACTGCCTATCCAATTTGCAATATCATTCTTAAAAAATGAGGAAAATCCAGCACTTCTGTGGACCGCAAGAATTTTTCAATGGCAGACGTTCAATCCCATTGCTTTCTATGATGTGGTTCATTTTTAGTTTGGATCGGCCTCATTTTTTGTCTCATTCCATAAAATGATCACATAAGATGGATGAATGGTGTGGATATAGCACACACATCATAGTAGCGCCAATGAAACTATGCCACGTCAACACAGTGTCCCTTTTATGCTGTGATTCTAAAAGATTACCATTTGGTAAAATATAAAATGTGAATTTTACACCACATTACTGTGTAATCCATGATCCAAACAACCATAAAAGAAATAAATAGTGGGCTTCCCCATAAAGGTTACTTTGTACTTGAGTCACAAGTAGAGGTGGACAACGATCCGATCCGAGTCGAACATGGACCAAATCAAATTGTTCGGCTGCTTGAGGGGGTGTGTTCCAACAATGTTCGAACAAACATTCGAACAGGATGGCTCTGTTCGAACTCAATTTGGTCTAGCCCAATCATGTTCATGTTCGAACATATGAATTTCGAACAATTTTTACTAGTTCGAACAAGTTCGAACAATTTTGCTTTTTTTGCTTGAAAATATTTTTTCTACTACTGAATAGTAAATATCATTTTTTTTCGTTCTGTGTGTCCCACCATTATGTATTTGTTTTATCCACTCCGTTCATCCATTTGTACAGCTTATTTTATGGCATTAAATAAGAAATGAGGCAAGTACAAAACTCAAATGGACCACACCACTGGAAACAGTGAGGAGAATGATGTTCACCTTTAAAACCTTCTTGGGCTCACAATCACTTTTATTTGTCATCCACCCTTCTCTCTCTCTCTCTCTCTCTCTCTCTCTCTCTATATATATATATATATATATGTGTGTGTGTGTGTGTGTGTGTGTGTGTGTGTGTGTGTGTGTGTGTGTGTAATCGAGTCGAACGAACGAGTTGAGTTAAGTCGATCAATATTCAAGTCGAGTTCGAGTTCGAGTCGAGTCGAACAGGACTGTGTTCGAAATTGAATTGAATTTTTTTTCGAACACAACATGTGTGTTCGAACAAAGTTGGAACAACAAGACTTTCTGTTCGAACAGGGTTTTATCGAGTCGATCCAAGTCAATCCAAACGGTTAAACTCAGTTCGTGTCCAGCTCTAGTCACAAGGGTGTCCTTCCAATAGGAAAAGCTTTTTCATGTGGGGAAGTGGATCACATCTTGGGTGGGCACCACCCTGGCATCTACCCCGACTATTATGTGTGCAATACCATGTTAGTTCCATGTCCCAAAATTTATCAGCTCCATCCCACTGTTAGTACACACCCACACTGTTAGTCACCCTATAATGTTAGCCACCCCCACGTAGGGATTTGATACTTGGATTTCAGTGTTGAGATCAGGCTATCTTCACTCAGTCTACCACTGTCCCAAAGGTGTTGGTGTTACTGAGTTAACTCAAGCGTATTGAGTAAACTTGTGAGGCAGTGTCTTTTATCCATGCCGTCTATCATTTTACCAGATAGTTTTAGGGTCGTAAGTCCAATATTGAAGCATATTAAAAGCTCAAGTGGACCACATTACAGGAACAATGTGAATTGAACTCGTATGGTTGAAAACTTTTTTAGGGTCACAAAAGTTTTGGATCAAGTTGATATTTGTATTTTCCATTCATCCGTGTCTGTATGATCTTATGAACAGATCACTGCAGGCCCTAGGAAGGTTTCAACGGTGGACATCATTTTCCCACTATTTCCTGTGATGTGGTCCACTTTAGGTTTGCATATACTTGGATTTTGGGCTAATACCCTAAAATGATCTAGAAAAAAATGGATGGACGACATGGATAAGGTACATATATCCATGTGGGCTCCACAGAGTTTACACAGTACAGCATACTGAGTTACTCAGTACCAATCCGCTCCCTTGAACAGTTGGGAGAGGGGCGTCCGCCATTTATTTTCTATGGGACTCACGTAAATGAGATAGGGAAATCCACTCCAGCCATTAAATGTGTAATACTAAATTACGCCTGTGTCCAAAATATCAAGCTGATAAAAAATTCAGGTGGACCACGTCAAGGGAAGCAGTTGGGAGAGAGATGTACATTGTTGATATTTACAGGGTCCACCATGAATATTATATAAAATCCATTACAGTCATTAGATACTGCACCGAAACTTAGGTTTTGGGCCCAAACATCAAGCCCATCACAATTTGGAGGGTGAGTGTTGCCTATGCACTGTTTCCAATTGTGTGGTCCACCTGAAAAACAAACGAGAGTGATTTTTGGGCCTTGGGCCTAGCATGAGGTGTGACACCAGGTGGTAGGAGGGATTTCACATTAACACCATGGTGAGGCCCACCCATGTTAGCAACCCAACCTGATTGCAAACCCTAAAATATATTGCTTCCTGTCATCATCCATCTCCGTCTCTGTACTCCCATCTGAAACCCATTGGGATATGTGTCTCTTTCCCATCTCGAACCCAGTGGATATGTCTCTCTTTCACCACGAACCCACATATGGGATGTGTTTCTCTTTCACCTCTAACCCACTCCCTTCTCTCTCGGCGTTCCAATTGGCAAGTCCTTGTCGCCGTTGTAGCAGGAACTTTGTAGCAGCAGCGTCTCCAACCATTCCAACAGGTTCACCTCGCTTTCACTCTCTCTTGATTGTGGGGCCCACCAAATGCACTGATAAGATATCATATGCAAGAGTCCGGATCCTCTGTTAAAAGCAAGCAGGAAAATCCTGCTCGTCACCATTCTGATTGGTCCACCTCAACCTACCTGTGTGAGAGCTGAGCAGCTAGTCAGGCTGAGGTGGACCAATTAGATCAGCAGCAGCAGCAGAGGTTCTCTGCTTGATTTTAACGGAGGATCCGGATTCCGAGTTTGGATCCTCTGTTGAAACCAAGCAAAGAAACCCTGCTCGTCACTTCTCTGGTTGTCAGAGCTGAGCTGCTCTGACACAGTCAGGATGAGCTGGACCAATCAAAGCAACAGAAGCAGAGGTTCTCTGCTCGGTTTCAACAGAGGATTCGGATTCCCGAATTCCATATGCAAAAGGTATGGGGCCCACTAGGGCTCTCAATGGAGCGGGTCAGATCCAAGATCCGATTCGCTCCAAATCCATATAATGTAGATTTGGATTTTAAAATAGGCCCGATTAGTTAAATGGACCGGATTTGGATCTTAAAATAGGTCCAATTACTTAAATGGAGCGGATATGGATTCACAGGAACATATCCGAGATTGATCCGAATCCGATTAAGATCTGGCTCATTGTCGCCTTACTGTATATATTATATTCATGCTGGCCATCCGTTTTACAAATTATTTTAGGCCATGTTGACCATGCCATAGTAAATAGTGGGATTTGCATCATTTTTCTACTAAATTAAATATATTATATTATATATTTTATACCATATATTTTTTAAGATTTGTAATGGGTTAGATTCGGACCTAGATCCGACCTAAATCCGATGGTTATATGGATTTTGGATCGGAAATGGATCTAACAATTTATAAATGGATCGGATATGGATATCACCTTTTAGATCCGAGTTGGATCCAAATCCGATCCGAATCCGTCTATAGATATACGGACTTGGAGCCGGATCCAAGTAGATCCGATCCAGATCCGACCCATTGAGAGCCCTAGGGCCCACCCACCAAAATGTCCTTTTATTTTACGGACTTTATCTTTTTAGGCTCGGCTCGGGTTTGGGCTGAACTATTTCGGCCTATCACAGGCTCGGGCCAGATATGGGCTTAGTTAAAACAACACGGGCCGGGCTTGGACAAAGCTTAGCCCGGCCCTAACCTAGCCCATTGAAATCCCTACTTGTTTGGCCTTGATTAAAAAAAATTAGGCAAATTCAAGTACTCTTTTGTGGACCACCTTATATACTTATACCTAAATGCTCTAAATTTATTAGTATAGACCTATTAAGTCTTGGAATATTATGATTGGGTAATTCTTTATCATGATAAGCACATGAGATGAAGAGATTGGATGGCACGTGCTACCTCATTCTAACCATTGAACCCAAAAATCATGATGGTCCAAAACTCAGATAGGCCAAACCATAGAAAACAGTTACAAAGGAATGCCTACTAGCCTGTTTGTTTTCATTTTCACGAGGTAAATTACACGTTTTTCAAGAATGACATTTTATGTTTGCTTTTTTTTTTTTGTGCATGGAAATCAAAGAGAGTGTGATTTTTTGTGGGGCCCACTATGATAATAATGGCTGATCCACTCCTTCCATCCATTTTATGAGTTAATTTTAGTGTATGCACCCAAAATTGAAGCAAATCCAAATCTTGAGTGGACCACACCACACACAATAGTGGATTGAACTCCACCCATTAAAAGCCTTTTATGACCACGATTTTCGATGGTGTGGCCCACTTGAGCTTCAGATCTGCCTCATTTTTGGGCTCTTGCCCTAAAATATTCCGGTAAAATGGATGGACGGCATTGATATCTCACCGAGATTACAATGGGGCCCATGAATGTATATGGGTCTTTTTTGTACACTTTTTACACAAAAGAATTTCCCGTTTTTGTCAAACATAATAAACAGAAATAATTACCTGCTTATATGCATTTACCATAGGGGAAATGAAAACAAACAGGCCCTAAGTTTTTTTGCAAGGCCTACCTTGGTGTTTATAACTTTATGTGCCCAATGGACAGGGTAGATCTCATGAAAGTTGCTTTCTGTTTGTGAAAATAACCCTTATAGCTAGCCTGCTGGGAAAGTCAGCATGGGTGAGAGAGTGCATTTGAGCCTGTGGGCTTTCTTTTGAGAAATGTAAACTGGTGAATCATTAACCCATATAATAGTCGATATTTAGATAGAACCTGATTGATGGTCTAATAGAGCTTGATTGATATTGGGCTACTACATTGCCCATTTAGGAGCTTTAATTTGTGCTCTCATTGTCAGTCCTTGGCCCCAATAAAAGAGGTTTGTGTTAGGTTGACATCTCATATGAAACTTACGCGATAACTCCCAACATGAATCCGAAAATATGAAATTCCAAGCTCATGTTACTGCATTCTCCACTTACCATGCTTGAAATAGCATATATATTATTCAAAACTTATGTTAGTGCATTCTCCACTTACCATGGTACCATATAATTAATCCTTCAAGCATATATATTATTCAAAACTTATGTTAGTGCATTCTCCACTTACCATGGTATCATATAATTAATCCTTCAAGCATATATATTATTCAAAACTTATGTTAGTGCATTCTCCACTTACCATGGTATCATATAATTAATCCTTCAAGCATATATATTATTCAAAACTTATGTTAGTGCATTCTCCACTTACCATACACCATATAATTAATCCTCCACAGCATGAAGAGTATTGCATAATGATAGTTATGATGGGGTTTGCTAGAATGCCCACTTATTTACATAAATTATTAAATGCTAACCCTCACCAATCTTCATTGACCTTCATTGGTGAACATTCTCATCATGATCTGAGCCGTCCATTAGAACAACCACTTCTTAGATAGGTCACTTCCCTGAACCCAAATCAGCATGGCCACCTCTCGTTAGCTTGCAATATCCATTAAATTGCATGGCCTAACCATCCAATTGATGGATACTTTGGTGTGGTTCAGACCATGCGAACAATCTGGGATTTGGCCAATAGCCTATTCATGAGGTGGTCATCCTAATGTACGGCCCGGATTATTTATTGATATAGCGGCCTTCACCATAAGGTTAACAAAAACCAATTTATTATGTTGCACAGCACCCCTTTAATCTTACAAACTTGAAATAAGAGCCTGCTTCGAAGCTCTGCACCACTTCGGTTCATTGTTGTTCATGGATGGTGTGAAACCCCACCCGTTGGTGGTGACGATGATCTTCGTAGGTAATAATCAGATGGGTACTTATGGTGTGCATCAAGTACAATAAACCTGTCAACCATTAGAATGTTATGATGATATTAGATTGTTGTTCTTGATCATGCTACATACAGTGGTATTATTAGGGATGGCCCATTGATTGTTGGGCCTTAAGGGCCAGATTTGATTGTAAGTTACTTAAGATAAACTGCTTATCAGATAAGTAACCTATCTTGGTTTCTACTTAATTGACAAATGAGTATGTTTGGTAAACAACATGCTTATCAACCAAAAAGTAGAAAAGCATAAGAAAAGCAAAATAAAATGCTGAAATACTTAGCTGATTCTTAGCAAATAAGTAATGATCAGTATTTATTAACCAAACTAACTTATCTCAAATAAGTTACTTAACTGTAGCCATCAACAAGAAAAGCAACTTATTTGGTGGTATCCAAACGGGCCCTAAATGGCTATTGGCCAGGCTTGAATTCATTTGCAAGGCCTATTTAAGGCAGTATTAAAAAATGGATTTTATCGAGAAAATTTCAGGCGTCAGCAACTACTTAAATGCTCTTAGTGTATTTTTTTTTCTTCTTTAAGTGGAGAAATAATGAGGCTCTATATGATATGTGTCTAACATCCAACCTGCCCGAACAGACATACCCCCATGTTGTCAGACAAATAAAAGATATGACAGATCTTTTAGATGGTGGACTGAACTAATTAAAAATTAATATACAAGTTGAAGTGTGGCCCATCTAGTGATTCGATCAACCAGATTTGTGGTTCGTGTGATTACCATATTGGGGTGCATATGTTGGATGGGTTGGATGTTATACACATAATAGGTCAGCTCCACAATTCTCGACTTCGTTGCTTCCTCAGGGGAAAAATAGATGAGGGAATTTTGATAATTCTCCCTAAAAAACCATCTGACTGAAATTTCTAAATGTCTAGGCATTATTTGGTAAAATGGGGATACGAAGGATATCTGTAGTAAATATCCCTTGAAAATGAGGTTTTCTAATGTGAATCGGGATGTATTGTAATATGATAAGTTGAGAATTTAGCCATTGGATCATGGTTTGTTCCAATAAATCCAAACTGTTTATATGATGCTTAGATTGAAATACCTTTAACCTATTATTTTCCAATGTTTAGGATGACTGTTACTACTCAAAAGAAAAGAGTTAAATGATCAAAGGCTAAACAATTTTAATTTAAGTTTTTTAATTTTTTAATATCCTCCTTCAAGGTTAGCACCATCATATAAACGGCTTGGATCATTGAAATATGATCTGATTTATAAAGGTAAAGTCCATATGCATGATCATATACGGTGGATGTACTCTAGGAGCCTTTTTGGAAGCGTATCTCTCCCCTATATATCATATACCAAGGCATGAGGGAGTACCATGCATCAGGTAGGGCTGTACAATGGGTCGAATTTGGAGTGGATCCAGTTGAATTTGATTTTGAATATTTTCCTATCAATGGGTTCGATTTGGAGTGGATCTAGTTGAATGTGATTTTGAATTCGAAAATATGTAACTCTTACTGAATCCTGATAGACTAAGATCCAAAAGGTGAAATAAAAGGTGAAATCCACATCTTATCTATTTATAAATAGCCTGCTCTACATCCAACCCAAAAATCCCTATAAACATCGGATTTGGTCGGATCATGATCTGAGTCCACCAAGGTAGGCTCCAAAGCTAGGGCCTCACGTAATCACTCTTTTTTTTTTTTGAAAAAAAATATTATTAGAAAAAACTATAATATGAAAGAAGATATTTTATTCATTTATTTATTTATTAATAAAGGTGATAAGAAGTTGGAAACTCACATCTCCAACTCTTCTTCAGGGGTCCATAGTTAGTGGAGCCAAAAATCTCCCATGTTGGAAGATCTCAACCATTTGGTTGGTAGCCTACAAATCAAGGGACTGTCCAGATCAACGGTGAGCCCCATAAGATCAATGGCATGGATCACCAAACCATTTGCATGCCCACCTCGTAGCCACTGCCATGGAATCCAAACCATGCAATCAAACTATCGTGTGAACCCGATAAAAATCCAACCCGTCCAATAGGTTACGCCTACCATCAAGACACCAAAGGAAAAAAAATCAGGCCAATCTAATCATCAGGTGGGCCACATTGTACACTGAAACACTGATGGATGTCCATTGTTTTAGTTCATCTGGTCCACACATGCAGTAAGCTGATCTGCTGATTTTAGATCAGGTGCTCCCTATGATGGGTCAAACCTGTTGGACGAGTTAGATATTGCAAACACTAGAAATTTTGATACTTATACACCAGAAGCTGTAATCTATCATAATCTATCAGAAGCTATAATCTATCATACAGCTAGTTGCATGTGAGAAGCTTACTTACTCCAACCGTATTCGGCAGGTGCATTGAGAGAGGAGTAGAAAGAGGCAGAAGATACGCGCAAGCACCCATAGTATCCCCATTTTCGCTTTCAACTCTTATCTCGTTCCGAGGCTCTCTTTCATTCTATATGCATGAAGCCTGGTATTGTAGCCTCAGGACTACTGGAATAAATTCTCAGTTGCGCTGATTGCGCCTTGCATAAGGATGATCGGAGCCGTTCAAAAGGTATTCTAACCAGGTGAGGATCGTAACCAGGATCCTCCGTCCATCATCTGCTGACCGAAACTTGCTTTCAATGGAACATCTGATTAATGTGATCTGTTGTCTTTTGGATTTTAGTGTTATTTGGCATGCCATTAATTGAAGTGATAGGGTAATCCAAAGACTCTAAATCCTGGAGCATGGCTCATTCAGTAATGAAAATTGCAAATGAACGGTGTAAATCTCCTCTGCGTTTACCACATATGCTGAAATGACTTGGGGCACTAAAACGCCTGTGCCCTCATCACAAGCACCAAATCGGCACAGCTAATTCCACGCGGTCATATCTCTTTGTGCCTGCATCTGCCCATATGGCACATAGGTTATAGATTCTAGCCGTCCATCAGGTGGACCCACATCTTTTAGATAAGTGTACGAAATTTCAGTTTGATGCATCAAGCAGCTGTGCCACACGTTATGATAATATTAGAAAGATGAGGAAGTGTTAAAAGATTTCAAACACTGGGAATAACATGATAATAGGTGGGACATCCTTTTTATTTGGGACCTTTGTACTGATATGGTGGGATCACCTGATATACGGCTTGGATGTCACCCTACGTGACACATCTTATACACACGCAAAAATCGATCCTCATTAATCATGAATTTGACTAAACCATGACTTAAAGGGACGCTGATTGCATCCGACCGACCAGATCTGTGTGGGGGCTCACCGTGTTGTATCTGTTTATCCACACCGTCTATACCTTTTCTAAGATCATGTTAAAGTATGGGCCCAAAAATGAGGCAGATCCAACGCTCCAGTGGACCACACCATAGATGACTCTTTGACTCTTGTATTTAATGCAACCCCATCTAATGTTCTGCCCAGTTAATGTGCATTAATGCAACCAAAGCTTACTATTTGGTGGTTGATTTCGAATAACGCAGATTTTTTTTTTAGTAAACTCTACTGGGGACTACCATGATGTGTGATGTATGTATCGTATCCACACCGTCTATCCAGTTTTCCATCTCATTTTGGTGTATGAGTTCAAAATTGAAGCACATCCAAAGTTCACGCTGTTGAAAACTTCTTGGAGGGTTATAGAAATTTTGGATCAAGCTAATATTTGTCTTTTTACTTCATCTATGCCCGTGTGACTTTCTGAACAGGTTGGATGACAAATAAACATTACTGCAGGCGCTAAGAACGTTTCAAAGGTGGAGATCACTATCCTCACTGTTTTCTGTTTTCTATGGTGTGGTCCAGTTGAGCTTCAATTTTGGGTTCGTAAACTAAAATGATCTGAAAAGATGGATGGACGGCATGGATCATGACCAATAAATCACGGTCGGTCCACAAAGTCTACTTGCTATGCTCTATGGTGGTGAGTTACCACATGATCCGTCTCCGGTTTAGACTAATTTAAGAATAAATTAAAAAAAGTACTTCCAGATTGGAAAATGACCAAACCCTCTCTTACTTTCTCTTCTCTGAAGAGAAGATTTTGTCGGGTATTGTAAGTAGAGGTGGGCACAAACCAAGCTAGCTCGAAAGCTCGGCTCGGATTGGTTCGAAAAAGCTCTGCTTGGATTGGTTCGAAGAGGAAGTTCAAACCAAACCAAGCCTCCAAGTCAAGCTTGTTTGAAAAAACAAACCAAACTCAAATTAGGGCAGTTCCGGCTCGGTTCGGCTCGAAGCTTGATTTGATTCAGCTCGTAGATTATAAGCACATTGTTTCTGATTCCATTTTGGGATCATGTCCTTAAATGATACGTAAAACAGATGGATAACATGGATAATACATATACATGATGACATGGATAATACATAATACATTTACATGAATGCACAGTGTTTCCTTGCACTTGTAAAATTATGCTTGTGTACTTTTGTTTGGAAAATACTCTTACATGTCTATTTTGAAGTTGCACTCTTTTGGAGGATGTTAAACATCATATGGTAAGATATGTTTGTACTTTTTTTTTTAACTTTTTAAATTATTTTCTATTTAAATGAATAAGGAAAAAAAGAGTCACTCTCCTGTTTGAACTCGGCCCAGGCCGGTTCGAAATTTTCAACCAAGCCGATCTCGGCTTGAACCAGATTTTTCTAGAGCAAACCAAACTTGGGCCGCATGGGTCGGCCCGAAACCCAAACCAAACCGATCCACAAACTGCGGTGGTACGAAACAAACCAAACCAAACTAGGGCTAACTCGGCTCGGCCCGGATCGTTGCCCACCTTTAATTGTAAGGCGGGCGGGGCGTATGGATTACAGACACAGCTTTGGTAAGTGGATTCCTGTATGTGGGGCCACCTTGATGAATCTGACTTTCATCCATGCCGTCCATCCATTATGATGAATGAAGCAGATCCAAATCACAGGTGGAACATACTAGAGGAAACAATGGTGTTTGAATGCCCACCATTAAAACCTTCTTGGGGGCCACCGGAGTGTTTATTTACCATCCAACCTGTTGATAAGATTAAAAAGACTTTAGACGTAAGTGAGCTTTTTCCAAATGTGTGGTCCATTTGAGAGTTGGATCTAGTTCGCTTTTTGGATCTTTTTGAATCTCGGTTGGCCCCACAATCAACTACTAGCTTGGATTGTGGCCTGAATGGATGTTTTCAGGTTTATTCTAATACTTAATTATCCACTCTGATATCATGTTTGTTGTGAATTTTTGATCTCAGGGTGAAGTACGTGAAAAACACGCAGTGCTTAAAGCGTAATTCGCCCCTACTCAAATTACTTTGAGTTTGCTAATAGGTTGCAGGTGGATTGTTTCCAGGATACGACGAGCCTTATGTGGTTCTGCGTTCAGCAATAAACGAATGAAACACTATGAAACTCAGCAACACTATCTGGCAGATGATGAAAAGAAAGAGAGAAAAAGAAATGACGGTCTTCTTCTTTTGATATAGGACGCCCTAATTATGATGCATGCTCATGAACACATATAATCCAGTGGAAATAAAAGACAATAATAATCTAAAAATTCAACATCTACCATTATAAACTAAGAAAATCACAAAAAGACATGCAATGGAGAGGGCCATTATCACAACCACGAAGCAAGAAATTCAAATAATGGATAGGTTAGATCCGACGAGGGACATGTTCAATCTCTTTCTTTTTCTTTTCTTTTGTTTGGTGGATATGGTGGCTTTGTAGTGCCGCGAGTGTTTATGTTATAGTGTTATTTACAAGATAGGCAAGGCCCAGATTTTTGTTGTGGTGCTGGCTTGAAAGTTGTATGGTTTTGGGAGATATATCAAAGCTCAGGTGGTGTGCTCCCACCTTTCATTAAAATAAAATAAAAAAAAAGATCCGGGGAACCATAAAGTTTCCATAGACCCGGAGTTACTAGCTACAACATAATTCCTTGTGGGGCCCACGTGAATGCTTGTGTGTGCAATTTGCTCTGTCCATCGGTTTCTCCCACTCACCTTGAGGGCCCAAAAATGAAGTACAAAGAAGACCTCAGTGGGTCACACCAACACCCCAATCGATAGCTCGAAGTGGTAGACTGAGTGAAGATCACCTCGTTTCAACACTGAGGTCTTGGTATCGATTCCCAAGTAGGGGGTGGCTAACATTGAGGTGTGACAAACAATCGGCGTGGGTGTACTAAAGTGGGGTGTGTGTAACCTGGGGAAAAAAAAGTGGGTCACACCAATGGGAATGGAAATGCCCAGCATTGAAACCTTCTTACGACTCATCGTGATCCAAAACTTTTGTGGGCCCTAATAAAGTTTCAGTGGTGAGCGTTCAGTTGCCACTGTTGGTTGTGCTGCGGCCCACTTGAGTAAATAGACCCATTTAGATTTTGGGCTCTCAACATAACATAAGCTTTCACACTGTAGGCAGCGGGTAAAACACCTTAGTTGTGTGGGATCCACTGTGTTCTTGTGGCATCCAATCCCTCCTCATTTCCACCGTATAGATCACAAATAAGTGTGGCCTGTTGAGTTTTGAGTCACTCTTGTTTTTTTTTTTTTTTTTTTTAATATCTTCATTTCATCCTGTAAGTGACACCTGATTAATGGGTTTGATGAAACTACACACCATGGTGACCCCATAAACAAACCTATGGTTGACATCCTATTCCCATTGTTCCCTTTGGTGTGGCCCACCTGAGTTTTGGATCTAGCTAATTTATATCCCCAGCACATTGAATAGAGGATAGAACCGATGGACGGAGTGGATTTTATATACAACCAGCAGGCTCTCATAGAATTTGAGTGTTTTACTCGTGCCTAAAACATGTTAGCAGCATATAAATATTAAGGGCATGTTTGATTTCCATTTACATGGTGTAAATACAAGCAAATGTGTAATTATTACTTACTATGTAATTCCCATACTTGTTGACAATGATAGTTTTGTTTTTCGTGCACTATAATTGAGGAAGGTATAGATTTTTTGTGGGGCCTACTGTGATACATGTGGCTTATCCACACTGTCCATCCATTTTGCAAGGTGATTTTAGGGCACGGATCCAAAATCAAGGAAAAAACAGAGCTCAAGTGGACCACGCCACATGAAATAGTGGTTTGAACATATACCATAAAAAATCGTTTATGACCATGATTTCCTATGGTGTGGGCCACTTGAACTTCAGATATACCTCAGTTTTGGGCTCATCCTCTAAAATATTTTGTTAAACTAGATGAACGGCATGGATATATGACAGAGATTACAATGGGCCCCATGAATGTATGACCATCTTTCTTTGCATATATTTACAAGAAGTAAATACTCTATGTATCAAACATATGAAAATTGTAATAATTACTTACTGGCACCCATTTGACTGCATTTACCCCATGTAAATACAAATCAGATACGCCCTAATAAAATGCTGGGGTGGGTTCTACTACAAGCGCATGTAGGTTATGTTTAACTTACAAAGGCAATTTATATGGCCCCAAAGAAATTTTTTTCAACATATGAACCATTATTCTGCTTATCCACTCGAATACTCTTCAATATCAAAAGCCCATTGCATTTCAATTAGTAGCTATGCTAACTACCTACTCCTACACCTTATTTTTTTAATTAATAAATACTAAATACTGAGTCAGTCAGGTTGGGTCTTTGAGTCAACCCAACTGGGCAACCCAGACTTTCCATATCACTAACCCAGAAAATCAGACAGATCAGATAGTAGTCACCATCTGAATTTACCCCTGAATTTGGACCATTCACTGCTTTACTTGTAGCCATCTATTCGATAGCTAGCCATCAATTGGATGGTTAGGATTGATCGGTCAGCATGGTCTCATTTGTGGTAATTCCCATCGTAGCAACATCTCGGATCAATGAATCAAGGGTCCCACTTGCACGAACCCAAGTCACCCAAAAGGGCAGAATGGCTCTAAAAATGAAATCAAATGAAAATTTCTGATGAACAAGAAGAGAGTAGCAAGAGTAGCGCTTGATTGTAATAATCAGCCTATGTGATAGTCTACTACATTGCATTGATGGGGTTTACTAGAATACCCCTTTATTTACATAAATTATTAATCCCTCAACAAATTCACCGGTCTTCATTGGCGGCCAAACATGCTCTCTGATCTGAGCCATCCATTAGAATGAACCCTTCTTAGATAGGCTAATTCTCCGAACCCAAATCAGAATGGCCACCTCTTGTTAGCTTGCAAGATCCATTAAATTGGATGGCCTAACCATCCAATTTATGGGTACTTTTCGTGAGGATCAGACCATACGATCAATCTGGGATTTTGGCCAATAGCCTATCCAAGAGGTGGTCATCCTAATGTACGGCCTAGATCACTGATACGTTTGCCATTTAGTGCTGATGAAGTCTTGGGAATGTTCTTTGACAATGCCTTGACTAAAAGCTTAACAAAAACCAATTTATTATGTTGCATAGCACCCCTTTAATCTTCAAACTTGAAATAAGAACCAATGTGGAAGCTCTGAGCAGCTCTGGTTCGTTGTCGTTCATGGATGAGGATGCTGCCCGCCTGTCGGTGACGGTGGTGATGGTATTTTTGGATTACCATACCGACCACAAGTATCAGCAGCCCCACTTGGTTCACTATCATCCCCAATTGGTTCAGCCCCAATTGGTTCAAACCTGTCTACCATCAGATTGCATCGAGGATATTAAAATGTCGTCCCTGATCATTATATATATATATATATATATATATATATATATATATATATATATATATATATATATATATAGAGAGAGAGAGAGAGAGAGAGAGAGGAATGCTCACCTGCGTGAGAGAACTCGTGAGCACTTTTTCATGGCTCATCGCATATGATGTGAGCCCAAAATCTAAGACGTTCATGTGATGCAGCACCTCAAAAAACTCTTAGGGCCCATCTTTCAACCTGTTCCAGAACTTTGGTGGGCTATGAAAGAAGGAAACAATTTCCTCCCTTGATTTGCCTCTTGCTTTTTGTTGCGGCCCACCAGAGTTTTGGATCAGGTTGAAAGATGGGCCGTAGAGGTTTTTTGGGGTGCTGCATCACATGGACGGCTCAGATTTTGGGTTCACATCATGTGTGATGAGCCATAAAAAAGTGCTCATGAGTCTCTCGTTATAGAAGTGCCTAGGTCCATTCCTCTCTCTCTCTCTCTCTCTCTCTCTCTCTCTCTCTCTCTCTATATATATATATATATATATATATATATATATATATATAGATGGTACTATGAGGTCGACCTCATGGGAAGTTCCCATGCGGTCGAGCTGTGTGGGCCCCACTGTGATGTTGATTTGGACATCAACACCGAGCACTTGATGGGTACCCTTTAGTTCATGGGATATCCCAAAAATCAGCCGTACATGGAACTCAGGTGGGCCATAACATCTAAAACCATGTAAACATATGCCTAAAACATCTAAAAGCGCCTAGGGGGGCCCACTTGAGTTTTGGATGCAGGTTAAAGTTGGTATGGCCCCTCGTCTAAGTAGAGCACACACAATGGATGGTCTGGATTTGTGAACAACATGTTGGTGGGCCCAATAAACGATTATGAAGGTTTTAATGGGCGGATCACATCTGTCAACAGTTATATGTGGTGTGGTCCACCTAAGTTATGGATTGACCTGATTTTTAAGACCTTCGCCCATCATGTAATGGTGCATCTGACCGATGGAGTAGATGTCCGATCAACATCACAGTGGGGCCCACACAGCTCGACCTCATGGTAACTTCCCATGAGGTCGACCTCATAGTACCATTTCACTCTCAAGTCCAACCGGTTGGACCACAATTTGCAGTCCACCCAGTAGATTTTTTCCAACCTGCTAAGTGCCTGTGAAATCCAATCCTCCTATTAGGTTGGCCCCACCATGAGGATTCCCTAGCTCAAAAATCAGCCCTATCTAATCATTAAGTGAGCTACAATATAGAAAACAGTGTATAGCTTTTGATTAATAGCAAAATTCAAGTGTGGTACACTGGGTCAATGGATGCAGCTGATTTTTGTATGAATTGTACCTTGTGGTGGGGCCAACTTATTAGTAGGATTGGATTTCACAATCAGTTAACGGGTTGGAAGCAATCTCCTGGGTGGACTGCAAATTGTGGTCCAACCGGTTGGACTTGAGAGTGCCTCATATATATATATATATATAGAGAGAGAGAGAGAGAGAGAGAGAGAGAGGAATGCTCACCTGGGCACTTCTCGTGAGAGACACTCGTGAGCACTTTTTCTTGGCTCATCTCATGTGATGTGAGCCTAAAATCTGAGCCGTCTATGTGATGCAGCACCCCAAAAAACCCCTAGGGCCCATCTTTCAACTTGTTCCAGAACTTTGGTGGGCCATGAAAGAAGGAAACAGTTTCACGTGTCTTGATTTGCCTCTTGCTTTTTGTTGCGCCCACCAGAGTTTTGGATCAGGTTGAAAGATGGGCCCCAAAAGTGTTTTGGGGTGCTGCATCACATGGACGGATCAGATTTTGAGCTCACATCACGTCCGATGAGCCAAGGAAAAGTGTTCACGAGTGTCTCTCATAAGTGCTCATCTGAGCATTCCTCTCTCTCTCTCTCTCTCTCTCTCTCTCTCTCTCTCTCTCTCTCTCTATATATATATATATATATATATATATATATATATATAGTGGTATTATTAAGGATGGCCTACTAATTTTTGGGCCATTAACTTCAGTGGCCCAGGCTTGGCCCTGATTGTTTGATCAGTGGCTTGGCCTGAATTAATTTGCAAGGCCCAGGGCCAGGTTTGACAAACTTTCTATTTATAGGCCTAGATAGATCCTGGTCCCAAGCATGCATAAAAACTGGATTTTTACTGCAAAGTTGCTCAGGAATTTGGATTTTACCAAATAGGGCCCTAGCAACCAAAATTCTTGGGCGGTAATTTTTAGGGGAGTGATTACTTAATTAAAGGACTTTTACTGCAAAATGCCCCCGGAATCGATGTTCTACCAAGTAATGCTTCTACAAATTGAAATTACGAGGAGGTGCTTTTGAAGAGCCAAATTACAGAACCATTTTTTTTTTTTTTTAAAGTAGCCAAAGTTGAGACTTATGGGGCCTGCATGGTATGTGTGAAACATCCAACCCGTCCAACATATGGACCTTGCCATGGTGGTTAGACAAACAAGCAATGAGATTGATCAAATCATCAAATGAGTTGCAATTGAATTTGGATGTTTTGAGTGGTGTATATTATTTTTATGGATTGACTTGCTTTATAATTGAATCTTCCGTAATTTTGGTTTGTCTAATAATAATGTGGGTTTGCATCTATTGACAGGTTGGATGTTAGACACATTTCACATATGCCCAACGAAATCTCACTACCGGCTTTGTAAAGAAAATATAAACACGGGCAATAGCATAAAGTCGCATCTAAAAAGCACTCCTACGTAATATTGCTTCCTAGATGCACCACTTGGTAAAATTCCATTCTAGGAGGAATTTTGCAGTAAAAATCCCTTACATGCTTTTTTTTTTTAGTTTTTGTTATCCTTAAAGAAGTGGTCAATCGAAAATTGTGGGGCTTCACGAGGTATGTCTTTGATATCGAATTTGCTCCACAATCAAAAGGTGGGCAAAACCATAAGAATACTATAGATCACTTGAAAGCATCTAAATTCAAGTGTGACCCATTTGATGATTCGATCAACAGATTTTTAGTTTGTGATCACACTATAATTGAGTGCATATGTTGGATGGGTTGGGTGTTATACTGTAGACACACAGTGCCGACCAACTGATCAGAACCTGATTAGCCTAGTCAACTCCGTCAAACCTAGTCAGCCTTGTCAAACCTAGTTAATTAAGTAAACCTAGTCAACCCATTCAGCTCAATCAAACCTAGCCAACTCAATCGAACGTAGTAACTTAATTATCTCAGTCAAACCCAATCAACTCGGTCAAACCTAATTAACTCAATTAAACCTAGTCAAACTACTCCGCCCAACTTCAAGCCCAAATCCAAGCTCCAGTTCAATCCCATGCCCAAGCCCATTAGTGCTTAGGACCACAATAATGCAATTCCAAATGAACTAGAGGGAATACACCACCCCATGTCTATTAGTGTTTGGGACCATAATAATGTAATTTTGAGGGAACCATGGGGAATACACCACCTCAGGAGCACCCTTGCAAAAAATGGAGGGCATCATTCTCTCCACTTCAATTCACTTGTTGGTCTAGTCAATCTAAGTTTATGTTTTGTGGCTCGTCAGATATTGAATTTTACTCATAACAAACTTGGATTGACTAGGCTTTGATCGCTTCTTCAAGTGGGTGAGTCAGGGTAGATTTATCTAACTTGGGTCATTACTTATTTTAGGCGTCGCATTGCCACACTGCATTACATACACATTTGCCTGATCAACGTGCAATAACCAATCTAGTTCTTGATATTTTGTTTAGTCCTGTGAAGTAGAGACCATAAAGTTCTATGGGTAGAGAGGGTACCTAACACCTTCCGACCTCTTTATAATTGTGGTCTTTTGCCCAGAATTTCTGATCGCAGATCAATGAGTCATTTTAGAATAGGGAATCCAATTATTCTTTCTTTTAAGGTTTCTATAAGGTCAAGCTAATTGTGGAAATATGAGAAATTGGCTAGTGACAATTCCAGTCAAATATAATACCCCTAAGCCTCAAATATACCAACAAAAATCCTAAAAAAGCACTCATAAGCGTGATCTGCCCATGAGCCAGTGTCCACATATACCCAAACCACATGGGCCCCATAATTCTTAACTTCACTACTTAAAGAAAAAATAAATGAGGATATTTTGGTAATTTCTTCCCTAAAAAAATCATTTCCTTAAAATTTCAAAATGCCTAGGCATTATTTGGTCAAATCTAAATTCCTTAAGGAACTTTGTTGTAAAAGTCATCTAAAAACGTAGATCATTGGGCCAACATCCTTTTGGTGATTCACACGAAAGGAAGACTGATCAGAGGTGATCATGCCATAAGTGCTAGCGTGGCATTGGAGTGTCCTACAATGACTATTTATTATGTAGGGCTCACCACAAACCTGACTTGGCCCAAATTAGGTCAATCCATTAATCAGGTGGCCCTATGTCATCCATGTTGGCCTTTGCATGCAGCATTCATCGCTTTAATAGTGCTAAAATTTCTCATGAATCGATGATAGAATGTCGCAAATTCATGAAAACTCCACACCTCATGGATATTTGTCGTGATTGGCCATTCCCTAATGTTTTATATGATTTGCTTCACTTTGACTATAGATCGAGATATTGTCAAAGTAGACCATGAGGAACCGCCCAATAAATGGTTTCAGAACTTACTTCATTAACGTATGAATGCGTTAGGCACGTTCGAAAGACCGAAGGGCATGGCCAACCAATCAAACATCCCTTCCTTGGTTTTAAAAGCTGTCTTTCACTCATCACCCGGTCGTATTCAAATATGATGGTAGCCACTTCTTAAGTTTAACTTGTAAAATACCTTTACACCCTCAAGCATGTCCAGAATGTCATCAAGTCGCGGTATGAGAAATCTATACTTTATAGTAATCTTATTGATTTTCTGGCAGTCGACACACATGCACCAACTCTCGTCTTTCTTGGGAGTTAATAGTGCTGGAACGATGCATGGGCTCATGCTTTCCTTAACTAGACCCTTATGGATCAATTCATCTTCTTGTCCTTGAAGAATCTACGCACGCCTTCGAATTCATCCGATAGTGAGGGTAATGAGGCAAACTAACCCTTGAGACAAGGTCTATGTGGTGCTGAATATTCCACATGGGGGGCAACCCATCAGGTAAGTTTTCAGGTCAGATTTCTTTAAATTCATTCAATAACGGTTTCAACTTTGTAGGAAGGTTCGTGGGCTTTACGTTTTCTCCCTTCACAACTAATGCACACACCTCTCATGTCTCCCTGGACTCTTCAACAAAGTCCCTAATAGTTAGGAGAGAATGCCCCTCCACTTTAAAAGCTCCGGGGTGTGCTTCTGAGTCATAGGGGTGATAATTGTTTTTCGGCCGTCCTTGACTAAATATACATGTTATCTCGACCTCTATAAATTATATCACAGTCCGACTACCATGATCGAGGTGGTATGCCTCCATGTTGACTACATCACATACTATTTGGTCTTTATAGTGTTTACCAATGGAAAATGAGATAGTATATTGCTCAGTTACTTTAGTCTCGCTAACCTTCTTGATTCAGTCGATCGAGTATGGAGAAGGACACACTTCAGTCTTCAGCTGTAATTTCTCCACCATGACTCTTGAGAGAATTTTTTCGCTACTGCTACTGTCTATGATCTCATCACAGACTTTGTCATTCACTATACACTGCGTGCGAAATATGTTGTGTCACTGCAGGTGCACATCCTTCTTCGGGGTGTACGTGAGTCTTCTCATGACCAAAGACTCGTCGTGATCTTCAGCCACCCAATTTCCTTTGTCTACCTCATTGATTGTTTGTTCTATTTAATTAATCCTTATGTCTCCTTTTACATCTTCAACGCCTCCATCATTGATGGCTAAATAGGTTGTGGGACGTTGAGGACACTGTGTTGGAGAAGTTATTTGGCTGGCAACATTGGAAACAATGGTCTAGCCTTGGCCGACCATAAGAATTTGAGATCCTACTCGGACCTGGGGAAGTTGCCGTTGCACGTTGAGGTCTCTAGGGATCGCTTCTCATCTCCTTATTTGTCGTTGTAGGTGGTTAAGAACGCCCCCTACTGGCTCTTTCCCTTTGGCCAACAATGTATTCTGCGAAGGACCTATCATGGGGGCCCATGTTGCAGGATAGGCCCGAACATTGGAACTCTCAATTTGATTTTCAGACTTGGTATCCAATTTGATCGCTTCATCCATCATCCAGATGGGATGCACCTAAACCCAATCCTGGATCGTCATTTGTAGTACAGATGAAAAGAGTGACCTGTTGCGATTTGGTCTCCACCAAATTGTTTCGCTCAGCCAACCGATAGAACTCTTTGGCGTACTCTAGCACTGTTCGACTTCCTTGCCGACAATTCTAGTACTATTGAAACAATACCTGGGCTGAAGCGCCGCCCTTGAGCGGATTGGCATTTTCATCTGTCACGTACGTGCAAGTTGAAGTTGGTCTCACTAGGCTAAAGCACCGCCCTTGAGCTTATAAGCGACAAGCTTCACCTTCTTCTCTGCTGATATTTCCATGTAGTAAAAAAAGTATTCGACTTCCACTAGCGAATCAAGGAAATCTTCAATGTAAATTGGCCGTTGAAACTCGGGAGGTCGGACTTGACCCTGAAGTCCTGATCTGCCTGATCTCCCTGTCATCTCCATGTACGGGCTGATGTAAGATCACATCACCGACTTCTTCGTCACTGGAGTCGTTAGGCATGGCCTTGCGATTTACAGCTGGTAACGCTTTGCGAACAGCATGATTGCATTGTCTAGCAATCAATGGAGGTTGAATGTCACCCTGAGTACAGGGTGATATTAGTGCCTCAACTATATGATTGAGGATAGCCTGGAACCTTTGCATGGATAGCCGATTCTCCCGTCGAAAAGCCTCAAGCAACGTCTCGAAAGTTGCCGCTATAAGAGGATAATCCCCTGGAGCACCATCCATAGGGTTATTGTCCAAATCTTCATTAGTCGCCATCGAGGGAAATTCCTCACTTTGATACCACTTGACACAGGAAGGACGTGATGAGGTCAATCATTATCTTCCTCAATAGATAACTACCTTGAATCCACAAGGCTCTCTTGAATCCACAAGAGTTTTCTCAAATTCATGAGAAGAGAAAGTTAGCTTTTGATTGAATAGTATGAGAGTTAATCGTAACAACGAGTTTTGAAAGTGTTTATATACTCTAAGCTAACCGTAAAGCGTAATTAAGAAGTTATTAAACAAATAAGGAAACAAAAACTAAAAAGCGAGCAAAACTCTGTCATTCGTCGATCGTAGTGGGTCAACCGGCCCAAGAGTTCGGGCAATCAGTCAGTCGATCAACTGAAGTAGCTCTAAAAGTGTTCAGAGACCAAGCCTAAAGCGAGCAAAACTCCGTCATCCATCGATCGTAGTTGGTCAACCGGCCCAAGAGTTCGGGTGATCAGTCGATCGATCAACTGAAGTAGCTCTAAAAGTGTCCAGAGACCAAGCCTACAATCTAGAGAAATTTTGGGTGACCGATACCATGCAATTGGTCGACCCAAAAGGTCAAAAAGTGTTAAACAAGCTTACGGACTTCCTGGCTTAATTTTGGGTGACTAACTAGGATTAGTACAAATTGCCAAAAAAATCAGGTGCACATCATCTGAACCGTCCGTAAGGTTTTTTCCCACATGAAGATGAACACGGATTGGCTGGTGACCCCAAACACCAGCCAGCAAGCTGGTGTCAAAGCTCCATGGGTCACACCATGATGTATGTATTTTATCTAGGCCGTCCATCCATTTTTTCCAGATCATTTTAAAGCATGAGATAAAAAATGAGGCAGATACAAAGCTCAAGTGGACCACACCACAGGAAACAGCGAGGAGAATGATGTCCACCGTTGAAACCTTCCAAGGCCCAAAGTGATGTTTATTTGTCATCCAACTTGTTCATAAGATCACAAAGAGCTGGATGAATAGAAAACAAAAATATCAGCTTGATCCAAAACTTCTGTGGCCTGCAAAAATTTCCTACGGTATATATTTAATCCCCACATTTTCTTGTGGTGTGGTCCACTTGAACATTGTATCTGCTGCATTTTTTGAAACATGGGGTAAAATTATCTGAGAAATTTTATGGACGGTGTGGATAAAACACATACATCATGGTGGGACCCTGTGTTCGGGTCACCAGCCAGCCCAAGCGGGAAATTCAGGTTGATCAACCTATAAAGTTGGTCACACGTGTAGTTTCAGTCAGATGGATGGCCTACCTTTCTTTGAGTCGGTGTGACCCATTCGATAAGCTGATCAGCCTGATTTTCACATCAGCTACACAATAAAACTAATTGCATCTGAGGAATTTACGTACGTCAAGTGGTGAGTAGCGCGAGCAGTGCAAAATATGAGGAACAGACAGCACAAGCTTAAGAGTTCCCGTAGCATCCTCATTTTCCTTTTCTTCGACGTCGCTGGCTAAAGCAACCTTTGGGTCTCTCTCTCTCTCTCTCTCTCTCTCTCTATCATAATATATATATATATATATATATATATATATATATATATATATATATATATATATATATATATATATATATAGACAGAGAGAGATGGTACTATGACTCTATGAGGTCGACCTCATGGGAGGGCCCCAGTGTGATGTGTATCGAAACACTTGCCGTGCTTTTAGATGTTTTAGGCATGTATCACATGGTTTTAGATGGTATGGCCCACCTGAGTTTTGTATACGGCTGACTTTTTGCAAGTCCCATAACCTAGAGGGGACCCGCCAAATGCACATTTTGGATGTCTGACACACATCATGGTGGGGCCCATAGAGCTCGACCTCATAGTACCATTTCCGAGAGAGAGAGAGAGAGAGAGAGAGAGAGAGAGAGAGAGAGATGTGTGAGCATTACATGGACGGCTCAGATTTTGAGCTCACATCACCTGTGATGAGTCTTCAAAAAGTGCCAATGAGCTGCACATAGTTCCCGTGAGTACTTTTTGAGGACTCATCACACATGATGTGAGCCCAAAATTTAAGCGGTCCACATGATACAACACCCAAAAAATCCCTCAACTCCCATCTTTCAACCTCATCTAAAACTCTGGTATGCTGTAGAAAGGAGAGAGAGCAAATCAAAGAATGAAGCTTTTTCCTTTTTCCAAGGCACACCAAAGTTTTAGACTAAGTTGAAAGTATCACGTGGACTGCTCATATTTTGGTCTCACATCAGTGTGACGAGTATTCAAAAAGTAATTCTCGTGAGAAATGTACGCAGGTAAGAGTTCCTCTCTCTCTCTCTCTCTCTCTCTAGCCATGTGTATGGATGATCAGAACCGTTTAAAGGGTAGCTGTCACCATGAATATACCGGGAGCGGGTTGGGTTTTAACCCAACACCACCCAGCTAGGTGATGTTGGGAGCATGGGGCCTGCCATGATGTATTTGTTTTATATTCAAGGCATCTATCTGTTTTGCCAGCTCATTTTAGGCATGAGCCAAAAAATGAAGCAGACCTGAAGCTCAAGTAAATTACACCAAAGGAAACAGTGGGGATAATGACACCTGTCGGATGAAACCTTTCAAGGGCACTGTAATGGCAGATCCGAAGCTCAAGTAAATTACACCACTGTTTCTGTGGGGATAATGACACCTGCGGATGAAACCTTCCTAGGGCACTGTAATGTTTATTTGTCATCCAACCTATGTTGATAAGGTCACACATACGAAAACACAAATATCAGCTCAGTAAAAATCTTTTGTGGCCCACAAGATGTTTCTAATGTGGGCGTTCAATCACCACTGTTTTTTATGGTGTGGTCCACTTTGAGCTTTTGATTCACTTCATTTTTGGGCTCATACCTAAAATGTGCTGGCAAAATGGATGGAAAGCGTTGATAAAACAACACATCACGGTTGGCCCTCAAGCGCCCAACACCACACTAGAAACGATGGTAACCGTTCATTTTTTTGGAGAGAGAAAAATGTAGAATGGTCAATGATTTACATTAAGTCCATAGTTGCGGATCCATAACATCTTTTTTTTTTTTTTCTTATCTTTTCTTATCTTTTCTTTACCAGATTGAGAGAATTTTTTCCTATTTGTGGTGGGCCCCACCTTCTGAAGTCGGTCATACTAGAGAATGATCATACGGATAGTTGTTGCACTACCTTTCCACTACAAGAGTTTGAGGACATAGTCGCTGTGAAATTACAGAGCAAAAGATCCATGAGAAAATGCAGAAGGGCATTCGCGTGTAGGAAAGCTTGAATAGGCTATTTTCTGTACACGTGGCAAAGGTTTACAAGTGTAAAATATCTGGTCATCAATCAAGTGGGTCCCCTGTAAATGTATCCTGGTTGAAAAGTCACTTTGATCTGCCCATCAGAGAGGTCAGACATGGACGGTGAATCTCAACCGTTGATCATTATTTTCCAAATAATTCATTTTTCTCATAGACATGTGGCCCACTTAATGTGGGCACGGGCCTGATCATTGTATCTGGGAATGTTCATGAAGGGCCCTATCTTATAGCGGACTGGATGTCACACGTTTGCCATGCTGTGGTTCGTGTGGATTATTGCCTCCTCAATTGAAGTCAATAAGCGAATGATTCTTTCTTTTAATTTACAGGAGAATGGATATTTTTACCTAATAACGACTTTGACTGACTTAAGAAAAGAGTCGTTTTTTTAGAGTGGAAAATGAGCAAAATCCACTCTCTTTCCCGAAGTGGATTTCATGGTGCGCGCATTCCTATTATTATTATTATTATTATTATTATTATTATTATTATTTAATTGCATGTTGACATGGTAAAGTTTTGTGGGCCCCACCATGTTGTTATAAGTTATATCCACACCGTCCATCCATTTTGCGAGATTATTATGGGGCATGAGCCCAAAATGAGGGATGCGAATTCCCAACCTAAGCCTTTTGGAGGAACTTTCTAAGACAAGGAAGCTAGGAACTGGACCAATTGAATTGAATATATATATATATATATATATATATATATATATATATATATATATATATAGCCTAATTCAAAACTTTTGTGGCCCAACCGAATGTTTCAATGGTGGACATTCAATCCTCATTGTTTCCTGACGTGCGGCCCACTTGAGTTTTGGATCTATCTCATTTTTGAGGCCATGTCCTAGAATGATCTAAAAAATGGATGGGCAGAGTGGATTTCTTACAAACATCATGGTGGCCACAGTTGGCTTCCCGTTCTAGGAAGTTTATGAGAAAAGCTTTTGCAGAGAATTTGCATTGGGGAGATGAGGAAGAAAGAAAACCTCAAGTGGACCACACCACAGGAAGCAGTTAACATTCAATGCCTACCATTGAAAACTTCTTAGGGCGGCTATAAAAGTTTTGGATCAAGTTGATATTTGTGTTATGTGTCATCTTATGAACAGGTTGGATGGCAAATAAACATTATGGTGGACCCTAGGAAGGTTTCAAGCCACCATTTAAAATATAAATCATTTTATGAACATGTAGGATGGCAAATAAACATCATGGTGGGCTTCGTTGTCCCTATTACTTTCTGTCGTGTGGTTCACTTGCGGTTTGTATTTGCTTCATTGTCGCTAAAATGAATTCCCAAAATGGTTGGACAGTGTGGATATAACACATACATCATGATAGGGCCTACAGATACATTGGTGGTGAGTGGCAAATCATGAAATCCCCTTGAGGTATTGTTAGGAGTGGATTAGTTCGGACCCAAGCTTGCCCGGGCCTCACCCATACCATGGGCCCACCTTGATATATGTATTCTATATCCATGCCGTTCATCCATTTTTTCAAGATCAGTTTAGGGCATGAGCCCAAAAATGAAGAAGATCCAAATCTCAGTTGGACCATATATCATAGGAAATTGTGGTGATCCAATGCCCTACCATTGAATTTTTTAGGGCCCACCGTAATGTTTATTTGCCATCCAACCTGTTGATAAGGTCACATAAACCTGGATGGAGGGGAAAAAAAAATATATTAACTTGATCCAAAACTTTTGTGGCCCATTAATGGTCAATCACCACTGTTTCTTATGGTATGGTCCACCTCAGAATTGGATATGCTTCATTTTTGGGTTCACACCGTAAAATGATCTGGAAAAACAGATGGATGGCATGTATATTGAATACATACATCAAGGTGGGCCTCATGGTAAGGGCCTTACCGTTGGTGAGGCTGGCCGCACCAAACGTGGATTGTGTCATGAGGAGCTCACCACGCTATAGCGTGCTATAGATTCTCCGTGGAGCCCATTGCTATGTATGCGCCCCATCCATCATTTTTTCAAAGCTTATTTTAAGGTATGATCCCAAAATTGAAGCACATGCATAGCTTAGTGGACTTCACAACAGAAGTAGGGATAATGACGTCCATCTTTGAAACTTTCTTAGGGCCCACAGTGATGTTTATTTGTCATCCAAACTGTTGATAAGGTCACAAGGACCTAGATGAAGGGAAATCACAAATATCAGCTTGATCCAAAATTTCTTTAGCCCCCAGGAAGTTTTCCACAGTATACGTTCAATTTTCACTTCTTCTCTTTTTTTTTTTTTTTTTTTTTTTTTTTTTTTTTTTTTTTTTTTTTTTTGGCCGGTCCACTTGAGTTTTGGATGTGCTTCAATTTTGGGCTCATGCCTTAAAATGAGCGGAAAAATGGATGAAACACATAGATCATGGTGGGCCCCACAGAGAATCCACACCATGTTATTACATGGTGAGCTACTTAAGGCATGCGAGGACTTCTGGTAACACCAAGTCCCCATGGGGTTTAAGGAATCCATTCCGTCCATTTGTTCCGCCAACTCATGTTAATATGAGAGCTCAAAAATGAAGTACATACAAGATCTAAGTGGGTCACACCATGGGAAAAAGTAAAGATGGAAATAACATTATTAAAACCTTCATGTAGCTTACAGTCATATTTATATGCCATCCCATCTAATCACAAGGCGATTCCCACTACAATGAGGGCCCGTTTGATTTTCTAATTTCCTATAAAATGGAGGTAAATGAGCTATCATTATCGCTTGCAAGTGTTTGTTTACACATGAATTATGGCTCGTAAACCGAGAGCCAAATACACCCATAAAAGATAAAGGTAAGGTAAAATATAGTCATTATATTTTTCTATTATTATAAACCCACCATTTTCACGGTAACTCTAGAGTAAAACAAGCAAGGTAACAAAGCTATAATTATAGTCAAATGCATATGATGTGACCACACATTTACATGGGTAAATAATTGTGGGTCCGTAAATTTTCAATTGTGAGTGTCCAGTTCCACATTGGGAATCGATACGAAAAAGACCTAATGTTGAAACGAGGCTATCTTCACTCAGTCTACCACTGTCCCAAAGGTGTGGGTGTTTGTGTGGCCCACTTGAATATTAAAAATGGTTTGTTTCTGTGTTCTCGTAATGGGAGTCGATTTCACACGGAAGGTAGCCCCATTTGGCTGTGTGTGGCAGTAACTCCATACAACACCTCAGGAAACTCACGTCCTTGTATTACGTACCGGAACTCTGTACAGCACCAGTTGTATGCAGAGGGCAAAACGCCCCAGCTCTGTGAGATCCACCGTGTTGTTCATGTGACATCCAATCCCTCCATAAGGTGAGCCTTCTAATTTCAACCTTACAGACCACAAATCAGCAGCCTAAAATTCATGTGTGCCAAATAGTACGCAGATTGAATATTGAGTAAATTAGTATGCCATTATGTACTGTGTAAACTTCGTGCGGGCCTGCTGTGATGTATCTGTCTTATCCATGCCGTCCATCCATTTTACCAGCTCATTTAGGGCATGAGCCCAAAAATTGAAGCATATCCAAAACACAACCTGGCCACACCTAACAAAGCAGTGGGGATAATGATGTCTACCGTTGAAACCTTACTAGGGCCCACACTTTCATATGGTCGCACAAACATAGATGAAGGAAAATAACAAATATGAACTTGATCCAAAAGTTTTGTGCGGATCAATTTTGGACTCATGCCCTAAAAAGAGATGAAAAACTGATGGACCGTGTGGATAAGGGATATACATCATGGTGGGCCCCACAAAGTTTACTCAGTAGTATGTCACTGAGTTACTCAGTACCCAAGCTACATCCTGCAAAACCATGGGGAAGAAAAAAAAAAAATGTAAACTCACCCTTAATACCGCTACATCCAAGCTCCATTGCCTACCTAAATTTTGGATCAGATAGATATCTAGCTAGAACGTACATTTCTGCTGAGGGGCACCTGATGAACGGGTTGAATCGAGTGCATGCAAACATCATATGGGCCACCAAACAAACAAACTTATGGTTGGTGTCCCCTCCACATTGTTGTCTATGGTAGCCCATTTCTCTCTCTTTTTTTTTTTTTTTTTTTATATATATTACACTCACACCCACATCTCTTGGGCACTCGATCTATGATCTCAGTACTGTCGAAGCAAAGTCTCTCTAGTGATAACCTGCCACAAGGGCCTGCAGTGACAATCAAGGATTCCTTCACATGAAAGGATGATTTTACCCTCTTCACTAAGGGCCCTATATTTGACACACTCAGGTTACGCTTTCTCATTTATCCACGCTAGAGGTTAGAGGGGATTCTTTTAACCTGTGGTTACAAACAATCCACATCTTTGTTCTAAAATGTTTAAAATAATGAATTTAATATGCAGACTCTTCTTGTGAAGCAAAGCTTTGATTTTTCTATGAAAGGTCCAGGCTCTATTCACTACATCCTTGGTGTTGAAGCTTGCTGAGTGAATAATGGGCTCATTTTGTCACAAACGAACTAAACATTAGACCCTTGAAATCACATAAATATCAAAATGTTGTTGCGACATTGCCATATCTCATACTTATCAGATCACGCACTGTCTTCTCAATTAATCAAGTGTGTTAATTTATGCATTTATTCAGTTCTAATTATTGATTTGCAGCCAAACTCATTTCATGATACCTTAAAAGTATCATTTCATTGGAACTTTATAATTGCCACTCCTCCGATCTCATCATATTCCTTGAGACAAGCTTACCATCGTTGATTGGATGGTCAGCTTGATGGGATGTATTAGAGGATAAACCCTATTACATTAGATTTGTACATTGAGTTGCAGCCATTACATGTATGCATTAAATTGATTGTAGTGACTGCATGTTACCTTTGCAAAATTTCCATTTTAAGTTTAAAAAACTCACACATACATATGGACATTGAAACGACTTAAAAAAGAGAGATGCTCACACACAAGAAGTCGGGCCATCCAACTAGTTGGCGTTGTGGAGCCCACCATGGTGTTTATATGTCATCTTGCCCATCTAGCAAGGTTGTCCCACCATGAGAAAGGGATGCCACAAAAACCAGGGCAACCCAGGTCAACCCAACTATTGGATGTGCCCCAAATAGATGTAGGGGTTTTTTTGGATGGTTGTTAGTTGTTTTCTATGGTTAACTTGCCCCATTGATATTTGGATCCACCTTACTTGGGGTGTCACATTTTCCCGGTAGGTCAGCCTTGTTGGACGGGTGAGATATCATACAAACACCATGGTGAATCCCACAAGCCAACTAGAGCATTTCTCAATATCTGTGCTAGAGTACTCTGCAAGGTTAATTATCTTGGGTTGGTCAGTTTCGCCAATAGAGTGTGACGTTGGTGGAACTTTCCATGATGTTGCCTTAATGTTTGGCTTAGATCATGAAAATCATGATGACCCAACAATAAGGCGGGCGACACCATAGGAAGCAATTGGAATGGGATGCCACTTGTTTACATCTTTTTTCAGCACCCTGATGTGGACTAGTGATCAAAATCCACCATGTGTGGACACGAGTTTGACACTCATTAAAATTCTTCTTGCGTTCGATATGTTCGATGTATATTTCATTGGCGATATGCATTTCATTTATAATTGCAAGGTGAGTCGTCCAAGTGGGTCCTACCCCTAGGAAATGGAGAGATGAGTTGCGGTGGTTATAGTTTAACCGACTGCTCATTACTCTTGCAGTTTCCAAATTGCATGAGTAAAGGTGGGTAACGATACGGGCCGGGCCGGGCCGGACCGAGTTAGCCTTAGTTTGGGTTTGGCTCATTTTTGTGTCACCCCTGTTTTTGGATTAGTCTGGTTTGGTTTGCTGCAGAAAATTCTGGTTCAAGCTCGGATCTATTTGGTTGAAAATTTCGAATCGGGAGGGGCTGAGTTTGAACAGGTGGTGGCTATTCTTTTGTTGTTTATTTAAATAGAAAAGAATTAAACAAAGTTAGAAATAACAAAAAAAAAAAAAAAAAAAAAACGAAGTTATCTTACTACATGATGGGTCAACTAGTATACTAGTATCATATAGGTTGGGCGGGGCCGAGCTGGTCCAAACTAGGTCAAGCCGAGTCGAGTCAACACTGCAATATCCAAATTGGGTTCAACTCGTTTATTACACGAGCCGCATTAGAATAGCTCGCTGCTGACTCTAACTCCACTTCGAATCGAGCCGAACCAGGCTTTTTGTATACGAACTGGGCTGAACTTTCGAGCTAGCCGGGTTTGTGTCCAGCTCTATGCATGAGTAGTTTTGTCTTATGGTTTGATAACCATCGTAACCGCATTTTCTATAAAGTTCACCAAGGACTCATAACCAAAGGTGGCTATCAGATAAGGGATTTCCAACACCAATTCGCAGAGTGTAAAGAGATCAACTGCATGAGAGAAGTCGGGTTCCATCATTGCCACATGATTTACAATGTAGATATTAATATGAAGAAGGAAGTTCCTTAAGACATCTTCTTATGCCAATGAAAACGGTATAAATCCTCTTTCTGATGATGTGAGACACATTCGAGAATATCCGATCGTGGTAGGTAATTCCTAACACCATTATTAATGGATGTCACGGACCCTTATGCATACCTTCAAGGGAGTGAATTAATGCATGCCACGTGCCCTTCACTAACGTGCCAATTAAGAAGGCAACGAGCTCGACACATCTATAAAGACCCACCGAGAGGGCAAATCCTATCACATATGTGGATATAATTGGTAAGGCTGTCTCTCATAGTCCTTTTAAAATGAGATATTTTCTTAGAGACGTTCGGAGAGTTTGCGAAGGCTACACAGATCCCGAATATCCAAAATCGGATTAATATCCAAGCAAACTTGGTTACGATTCAAACTCAACTTAGGAGAGAATATGCATCAGCCAGGTTGAGTCCCTGTCTATACAGGAATCGAAATCAAGAGGATGGGAGGGCTCGATTAAAGATCTAATCCGATCCGTTGGATAACATATCAGGATCAAGTGGATCTAGTTCATCAACCCTTCTAAGGTCTTAATCATCGGGGAGAGAGAGTTTAAGTTAAATGCAGGAGGTGATTTGATTGGGTTATCAAGATGCATGATCCATGATCGATTTGAGATTTGTGATTAGTGGTAGAGGTCATGATCGTTGATCTCAAGTTTGATTAGTGGACCATGATGATCTCCTTCAATTATGAGAAGAAGATTTGAGAAGCCAATAGTTTCGAATCTATCCAAAATCATTCTTCCTATTCGGAATGCATGTTAGAAAAATATGAAGGATTCAGGATCAGCAAAGAAATTCAGTGAGGGTTTAACCTTTCTTTTATTTATTTGTTCATCTTTATTCTCTGAGAATTTTATCGCATTAATTAATTTACTAAAAGTTCTAAAGTCGTAAGGCAAAACGAATCCATCATGAAGGATTAATCCCTACCTTTTTACAAATAATTTGATCAATGATCACAACTGGTGGTTGAGAGGATAGTTGGATCCTGTGTCCAGTTTCTAATCAGTCGTACTCAATATGGGATACCAACATTCAATCAAACATTGCGTCAAGTAAACTCTAGCACGCTTATATGTATCACAATCGCACATGAAATCTAAATACAAGACCTAGCTCACACATATGGCCTTTTGTTTGATTGAATAGCCCCAAAAACCACTGTTGTGTTTATATACGATCCCATCCATTGATCTAATGGCCCCACCAGAGTGAAATAATTACTCAAAGCCAAACTATTCCGAACTCAAGGTGGGCCATACCACATGAATATCACATGAATATAGAGTGGTGAGTTTTCTGGGAAATAATTACTTTATCCTCTTGTAGGGTCCACCTGAGAATCAGATTTGCTTCATTTTATGGGAACATGGCCTAAAATGATCTATCAAAATAGATGGACAGTGTGGATGTAAGGAAAATATATTATGGTTGGCCCCATAATCAAGGATCCACCGAAGCGTCGTCCGTGGATTAGGTACAGCAGTTTCTTGCAACCGGAGTTCCTGCAACATAAAGCCCTGTGTGGCCCACTTAAATGTCTATGTGAAATCCGCTCCATCCAACCGTTTCTGCCACTCATGTTAGGCCGAGAGCTAAAAAATGAGGTGCATAAAAGATCCAAGTGGGTCACATGATAAGGAAAAAATGGGAATAGAAATGCCCACTATCGAAATGGGATCTAGTCCATCAACCCTTCTAAGGTCCTGATCATTGGGGAGAGAGAGTTTAAGTTAAATGCATGAGGTGATTTGATTAGGTCATCAAGATGCATGATCCATGATTGATTTGAGATCTGTGATTAGTGGTAGAGGTCATGATTGATCTCAAGTTCGATTAGTGGACCATGAAGATCTCCTATAAAGGGATCAATTATGAGAAGAAGATTCGAGAAGCCAATAGTTTTGGATTTATCCAAAATCCTTCTCCTTATTTAGAATGCATACTAGAAAAATATAAAGGATTCAGGATCAGCAAGGAAACACAGTGAGGGTTTAGCTATCTCGGTAACCTATAAAAAAGAGCATGTAATGAAGTGCTTGAGGCCCTACACCAAAGTTATCCATCTACTTTTATCTTTCCCTTATTTTTACTTTTATCTTGGTATAGCGTAGCCTAGCTTTAGCATTGATCCCTACCATCCAACGTCTACTACTACAATATTGTAGGATTAGATTAAATGTTCACAGCCCTAAGTTGTTAGATTCCGATCAATTGAATTCTTGGTTAGGCGATCACATCAAATTGAACATTCGCCTTGATCATTTGTTCCTACAGACCGAACAAGTATTTAACTCTTATTTATTTCTTTCTTTAAGTTATTTTTATGCTTTGTTGATTGTAATGAGCCACATATTCAGATTATTAATAAAATGATATTGTTTAACCTTTTTTTTATTTATTTGTTCATCTTTAATTTTTGAAAATTTTATTACATTAATTTACTATAAGTTCTGAAGTTGTGAGGCTGAAATGAATCCATCATGAAGGACTACCCAACCTTTTTACAAATAACTTGATCGATGATTACAACCAGTGGTTGAGAAGATAGTTGGATCCTATGTCCATTTTCTAATCATTTGTACTCAATATTGGACACCAATGTTAATCAAACATTGAGTCAAGTAAACTCTAGCACGCCAGTACGTATCACAATCACACATGAAATCTAAATACAAGACCTAACTCACACATATGGCCTTTTGTTTGATTGAATAGCCCCAAACACCACCGTTGTGTTTATATACGATCCCATCCATTGATCTAATGGCCCCACCAGAGTGAAATAATTACACAAAGCCAAACTATTCCGAACTCAGGTGGGCCATACCACATGAATATAGAGGTCTCAATACTGTTTGGGATGGCCCCACCTGAGTGCTGAATCAGCCTCATTTTTTTATCAAGGCCAAAAAGTGGTGGTGTACCTGATGGATGGTGGATTTCATGCATGTGAATTTGGCGTAGAGATTAATTAGAGTGGTGAGTTTTCTGGGAAATAATTACTTTATCCTCTTGTGGGGTCCACCTGAGAATCAGATCTGCTTCATTTTCTGGGAACATGGCCTAAAATGATCTATCAAAATAGATGGACGGTGTGGATGTAAGGAAAATATATTATGGTTAGCCCCATAGTCAGGGATCCACCGAAGCGGGGTCCATGGATTAGGGACACCAGTTTCTTGCAACCGGAGTTCCTGCAACATAAAGCCCTGTGGGGCCCACTTGAATGTCTGTGTTAAATCCGCTCCGTCCAACCGTTTCTGCCACTCATGTTAGGCCGAGAGCCAAAAAATTAGGTGCATAAAAGACCCAAGTGGGTCACTCGACAGGAAAAAAATGGGAATGGGAATGGAAATTGCCACTATCGAAACCTTCATGGGGCTTCCCTTAATGGTTATATGCCATCTAATCCTTTCATAAGGTGATTCCCACTAGAATGAATGGAAAACACATGTATTAGCCTGATCCAAAACTTTTGTGGGCCCAAATAAAGTTTTAATGGTGGATGCTCTATGGCCGTTGTTTGCTGTGGTGTGGCCCACTTGAATAAATAGACCCGTTTTATTTATTTATTTGTGGGCCCAAATAAAGTTTTAATGGTGGATGCTCTATGGCCGTTGTTTGCTGTGGTGTGGCCCACTTGAATAAATAGACCCGTTTTATTTATTTATTTGGGCTCTTGTAACAACACGATCTTCTGCAATTCGGGGACCCACATGGGTTTGTGTCGCCGGAAACTCCCAAATGCTAATTAGGGACCGGAATTCTGTACAAAACCTGTTGTGAACAGCAGGTAAGACACCTGAGTTGTGTGGAATCCACCATGTTGTTCATGTGACATCTAATCCCTCCATTAGGTGGGCCTTCTCATTTCCACCGTACAGACCATAAATCAGCAATCTAAAACGCAGGAGTGCCAAACCGTGGGAAAAATGTAAACTCACGCTCAACAATACTACATTCAAGAACCATGGCTCACGTAAATTCTGGATCAGATAGATATCTGAAGTGTAATTTTCCTACCGAGAGGCAACAGATGAACGAGTTGGATGGAATGTGCCAACATGGTTGGACCCACAAACAAACCTATGGTTGGCATCCCCTCCCCATTGTGGCCTATGGTATAGCCCATCTGAGGTGTTTATCTGGCTGATTTCTGGGCTCAGGACCAGATATCCACTATGCACCTGATGAACGGAGTGGATGTCACACGCAGAATCACTGTGGCACCTATGGACGTAGGTAAAACACCCAGCGTCTGTTGGGTCCACCATGCCATATACTTAAATCCAATCCGTCCATCAGGTGGGAAACATTATTTGAACGGACCATTCAAAAGATCAACCTATTAAAAAACTCTGATAGGCCACACCAATGGGTCCAATGTAAAATTGCTCCTAAAACATCTTCTTTTTTTTTTTTTTTTGGGTTAGTTCACACATCCCACACTGTTAGTCCAGTACTTGAGGCTTCAATCTGCCTCCTTTATGGGCTCGTTCCCTAAAATGATCTTATGGATGGAAAGCATGGATAAAACATGTACATCATGGTGGGCTCCACAAGCGTCTCACAGGAATATAATGTTTTTAATTGATAATTACTAAAATATTGAGTTGAGTCAGGTCGAGTCTCTGAGTCAACCCGATACGGCAACCAAGACCATCCGGATTACTAACCCAGAAAATTAGAGAGACCAGATAGTAGTATCCATCTGATTTTTGTCTCTAATTCGAACCATTCACTGCTTTATTTGTAGCCATCTGTTCAAAAGCCATCAATTGGATGGTTAGGATTGCTTGGTCAACATAGTCTTGGCCCACAATTTAAAAGGCTTAGTATGGGAAAGTGTCAGTGCATGGGCCATTCATTATTCATGGTTAGTCTCATCATATAATCGTCCACAGCATAAGAGAATTGCATAATGATGGGGTTTGCTAGAATGCCCCTTTATTACATAATATTGAATATTAACCCTCAACACCCTTTATCGACCTACATTGGCATACATGCTCAATAATCTGAGCCGTCCATTAGAACGACCACTTCTTAGATAAGCCGTTTCCCGGCCACCTCCTGTTAGATTGCAATATCCATTAAATTGGATGGCCTAACCATCCAATTGATGGGTACTTTTCGTGATCAGACCATCTGATCAATCTGGGATTTTGGCCAATAGCCTAACTAAGAGGTGGTCATCCTAATGTACAGCCCGGATCATTGAAACGTTCGCCGATTAGTGCCAATGAAGTCTTGGGAATGTTAACTCACTTCATTGACAATGCCTTCAGGAGAAGGTTAACAAAAACCAATTTATTATGTTGCATGGCACCCCTTTAATCTTCAAACTTGAAATAAGCACCTATTTGGAAGCTCTGCGCAGCTCTGGTTCGTTGTTGTTCATGGATGATGATGCAGCCCACCGATCGGTGGAGGGGGTGATGGTATTCCTGAATTAGTGTATCGACCATTAGGATCAAGCATAATTGGTTCAGACCTGTCAACCATCAGAATGTAGTGAGGATATTAGAATTAATGTTGTCCCTTATCATGATATATATGGTGGAATTATTAATGATGGCCGGCCGATTTTGGGCCTTAAACTTCTTTAGGTCAGGCTTGAGCCTAACTATTAACACAACCATTGCAAAAAAGCTCTTGCGACAAGTTTGAAACTTTTAGCGATGAATTGACTCATTACAAAAAGTCTGAATTGTTGTAACAGGCCTGTTTAAACTGGATATTTGTTGAATTATTTGCTAGGCTCAGGCCCAGGTTTGATAAGCTTTCTATTTATGGACCCAGGTAGATCATGACCCCAAGCCTGTTTAAACTGGATATTTTTACTACAAGATTCCTCAAGAATTTGGATTTTACCAAATAGTGCCCTAACAACCAAAATTCTGGGCATTAATTTTTAATTGGAGTAATTACTTAAGGGATTTTTACCGCAAATTCGCCCAAAACATTCATTCTACCAAATAATGCCTCTACGACTTGAAATTACTTGAAATTACCAGGCGATTCTTTTGGAGAGTGGAAATTACAAAATCATCTATTTTTATTTTTTTTTAAGTAGTGAAAATGGAGACTTGTGGAGCCTGGATGATATGTGTGAAACGTCCAACCTGCTCAGCACATGGACCTTGCCATGGTGGTCAGACAAACAAGCAATGAGATTGATCAAATCATCAAATGGGTTGCAATTGAATTTGGATGTTTTGAGTGGTGTATATTATTTTTATGGATTGGCCCTATTTATGATTGAATCCTCCATAAGTTTGGTTCATTTAATAATAATGTTTGTTTACATCTACAGATGGGTTGGATGTTAGACACATGCCCCATGTGCCCAACAATTCTCACTCCCTGCTTTGTAAAGAAAATATAAACAAAGACAATAGCATAAAGTCACATCTAAAAAACCACTCCCAGGTAATATTGCTTCCTAGAGGCATTACTTGGTAAAATCCCATTTGGGAGGAATTTTGTGGTAAAAATCCCTTAAATGCTCACATTCTTTTAATTTTTCTTTTAAAAATTGGAGAATAAAAAATTGTGGGGGTTCACTCGTATGTGTTTGATCGGGAACCTGCTCCACAATAAGAAGGTAGGCCAAACCATAAAAATTAATATAGACTACTCTAAAACATCTGAATTCAAATGTGACCCATCCAGTGATTTGATTAGTCAGATTTTTGGTTTATGATCACACTAAGTTGGGTGTATATGTTGGAAGGGTTGGGTGTTATACACATACCACATGAGCCCCACAATTCTCAGCTTCACTACTTTTTAAAGAAAAAATAAATGAGGACATTTTGGTAATTTCTTCCCTCCAAAAAGCATTTACCTGAAATTTCAAAATGTCTAGGCATTATTTGGTAAATCTAAATTCCTAAGGAACTTTGTTGTAAAAGTCACCTAAAAAATGAAGATCACTGGGCCGACCCTTTTGGTGATTCACACAAAAGGAAGACCAGAGAGGTGATTATGCCACAGGTGCCTATGTGGCATGCATTAGAGTGTCGCATAAGGGTTATTTATTAGGTAGGGCCCACCACAAACCTGACTTGGCCCAAATCAGGCCAATCCATTCATCAGGTGGCACTGTGCCATGTTGGTTTGCGTGCAGCACTCGTCACTTTTATTTCAAAATCCTATGATATTTCAGCGGAAAATCGATCAAACAATATCACCACGATGAGATTTTAAAAATCTTAGTAGTTTTAATTTTTTGTAATTTTACTAAGCAATTATCACAGTTTTAATGCAAAAATTATTTAAAAGCTATGATAGTTCATTTATACCTAAATATTTACAGTTTTAAAATTATTTATTAATTTATAATAATATTAGGTTTTTTAGGGCAAAATTACTTAGGAAATCATATTTTACAAAAGCAATACTGCAGGACAATCAGAAATTTTTGCAAGAAACAAAATGCCCTAGGCTATTCCTTCTTTAAAGGGTAGTGGAGTCAAGAATTATGGGGGTGCATATGGTATGTGTATAAGATTCAACACATCTAACATATGCACCCCAACCATGGCAATTGCGTTGTTGGGAGAAACCCAAGCTAACAGAGAAAGACTAACTAACATAGCTCTTTCCTAAGCTAATTCTCTTACCCTATAACTCTCTCAATCCACACCCCACTCTAGGATACCCAACCCTTTTAACAATTATCATATTCCCTCATTACACCCCTTTAAATAGCATAATACTGATATTAGAAATAAATCCGTGCAAAACCTTGCACAATTGACCTAAGAGCGCGTGTCGTCAATCGCCTGAAGATCGAACATGGCCAAGATTGTCTAAAGAGCTTGCAATTCTGTCCTAAGAATTTCAGGCACCCGACCCAACCTTATCGGGTGACCGACAACCCTACTTTCGATCCAACAGTGTCCAGATTCCAGAAGCCATATCTTGGGCAATTTTAGATGCCCGACCAAATCCCATTAGTTGCCCAAAGCCCCTTGGTGTTAAGATTGAAGATAACCTCAACAATCTCCAATATGACTTCAATATTCCACTACTCCTAAGCTCCATTCTCCATCTTTGTCTCTTTTATAGCTCCACCGCTTTTTGTGCCTTCATCGACTCTATACCTGCACATTCATGCCCCATTTGCTCATGTGGCCTTTGCGCATTTGTCATATACGAGCAACAATAGATTCTGCTACAACTGTCGTAACTCCACCGTGAGAAGTGCTCCCAATCAACTTATAAAGATGGTTGCACCCCCATGCTTTCATCATCACGAGTGCCCCCTTTGTCACTTTACAAACTCAATTGAAGCCAGTGAACCTGCACTCCATCTCTTTGAGCTCACCAAGAGAGATCAAATTCTTTTTCAGCCTAAAGACATGCCTCACATCTATCAGGACTCGTTCGATCCCATCGAACATTCTAATGCGCACCGTGCCAATACCCACCACCCTTTAGGCATAGTCATCGCCTAAGAACACCGATCCACTATCATACTTTTTGTATGTCATGAATGAACTCCGGTCAGGACACATGTGATACGATACACCTGAATCCAAGAGCCACTCATCATCGAGTAACTCCAATCCGAATACAATTAATACATCGCAAACATCACAACTATCCTGTATGGTTTTCACCGTATTGGCCTCTCTAGAAGAATCTTCAGACTTCGCTTGCCTTTTCTTGGGATTTTGACAATCCCTCTTTATGTGTCGTGTCTCCCCACAATTGTAGAACCTCACATTGATCTTCCCTTTTTCCTTGGATTTAGATCTCAATCGTAAACGTCTCCCATCTCGCTTAGAATTTCTTCCCCTCTTGACTAATTCTTCCCCTGTAGAAGAACCCACGCCACTACTTTTCTTTCTCATCACCTTCGACTAGAGGGCTGAAATAACGATCTCAATACTAATAGCCTCTTCTTTCTCATCGCCTTCGACTAGAGGGCTAAAATAACGGTCTCAATACTAATGGCCTCCCTACTTACGCACAGTGAGTCCTTGAATGACATATGAATCTGAAAGATAATTCAACAGGATGCATGCTTGATATTTGTCCTTCATTTGTTCATCTGCATCCAACAACTTGCAAACAAGCCTATTGAAGTTGCTAATATGGCTCTCAACATCGCACCCCCCCTCGTCATCTTCAGGTTGAACAACTAAAGCATCAGATACAGGCAATTTTTTAGAGATTTCTTCGCATAGATATTCTCTAACTTTGCCCCGTATCAGTCGCAGTCTTCTCCCTCATGACGTTGTACAGGACTTCATTTGTCAGGCACAAATGGATTGAGATAATGACTTTTTGATCTATCCTCTTTCATAGATTTTGGCCACTCTCCAATGAGTGCTTCTTCCAATCCTTGCTGAACTGGCAGGCCCTTCATCTTGACCTTCCAAAGTTCAAATTTGTTTTTCCTAAAATACTTCTTTATGTCGAATCTTATATTAGACGCTATTGATACCCCATCTCAGATTCTATCAGCCTCCCAACGATCGCCTCACCAACTTCACCGGCCTTCATTGGCAACCAAACATGCTCTCTGATCTGAGCCGTCCATTATAACGAACACTTCTTAGATAATCTAGCTAGTTCTCCGAACCCAAATCAGAATGGTCACCTCTTGTTAGCTTGCAAGATCCATTAAATTGGATGGCCTAACTATCCAATTTATGGGTACTTTTCGTGAGGATCAGACCATCAGAACAATCTGGGATTTTGGCCAATAGCCTATCCAAGAGGTGGTCATCCTAATGTATGGCCCAGATCATTGATACATTCGCCATTTAGTGCCAATGAAGTCTTGGAATGTTCATTAACAATGCCTAAAAACCAATTTATTATGTTGCACAGAACCCTTCAATCTTCAAACTTGAAATAAGAACCTGTGTGGAAGCTCTGTGCAGCTCAAGTTCGTCGTTGTTCATGGACGACTATGCAGCCCACCTGTCGGTGGCGGTGGTGATGGTATATTTGAATTACCATACCGACCAAAAGGATCAGCCCCAGTTGGTTCAAACCTGTCAACCATCAGATTGTGATGAGGATATTAGAATGTTGTCCCTGATCATGATATATATGGTGGTATTATTAAGGATGACCCGCTGATTTTTGGGCCTTAAAGTTTGTGGCCCAGGCCTGGGCCTGACCGTTAGATCAGTGGTTTGGCCTGAATTCATTTGCAAGGCCCAGGGCCACGTTTGATAAGCTTTCTATTTATAGGCTTAGATAGATCATGGTCCCAAGCCTGTTTAAGGCTAGTATAAAAAAATGGATTTTTACTGCAAAGTTGCTCAGGAATTTGAATTTTACCAAATAGGGCCCTAACAACCAAAATTCTCGGGCAGTAATTTTTAGGGGGAGTGATTACTTAATTAATGGGAGTTTTACTGCAAAATTCCCCCATAACAGATGTTCTACCAAATAATGGCTCCACAACTTGAAATTACGAGGTGGTGCTTTTGAAGAGCGGAAATTACAAAACCATTTTCTCTTTTTGAAGGAGGGAAAGTTGAGACTTATAGGGCCCGCATGGTATGTGTGAAACATCCAACCCGTCCAACATATGGACCTTGCCATGGTGGTTAGATGAACAAGTAATGAGATTGATCAAATCATCAAACGGGCTGCAATTGAATTTGAATGTTTTGAGTGGTGTATATTATTTTTATGGATTGATTTGCTTTATGATTGAATACGTCATAATTTTGGTTTATCTAATAATAATGTGGGTTTGCATCTACTGACAGGTTGGATGTTAGACACATGCAACATATGCCCAATGATTCTCACCGCCGGCTTTGTAAAGAAGATATAAACAAGCAATAGCATAATTAAAGTCACACCTAAAAAGCACTCTTAGGTAATATTGCTTCGTAGAGGCACCACTTGGTAAAATCCTATTTTGGGAGGAATTTTGCGGTAAAAATCCCTTACTTAAATGCATTTTTCCCCCCTTAAAAAGTGTTGAATGGAGAATTGTGGGGCTTCACGAGGTATGTGTTTGATATCGAATCTGCTCGTCAATCAAAAGGTGGGCAAAACCATAAGAATAATATAGACCGCTTGAAAACATCTAAATTCAAGTGTGACCCATCCGATGATCCCATCAATCAGATTTTTAGTTTGCGATCACACTATAATTGGGTGCATATGTTGGACTGGTTGGGTGTTATACTGTAGACACCACACATAGTGCCGACCTAGTTAACCCATTCAGCTTAGTCAAACTAGTCAACTCAATCGAACCTAGTAACTTAATTATCTTAGTCAAACCCAATCAACTCAGTCAAACCTAATTAACTTAGTCAAATCTAGTCAAACTACTCCGCCCAACTTCAAGCCCGTATCCAAGCCCCAGTTCAAGCCCATGCTCAAGCCCATTAGTGTTCAAGACCACAATAATACAATTCCAAATGAACTAGAGGGCATACACCACCCCATATCTATTAGTGTTCAGGACCACAATAATGTAATTCCTAGGGAGCCATGGGGAATACACCACCCCAAGAGCACCCTTGCAAAAAATGGAGGGCATCATTCTCTCCACTTCAACTCACATGTTGCTATAGTCAGTCTAAGTTTATACTTTGCGGCTTGCCAGATATTGGATTTTCCTCATAAAAAATTGGATTGATTAGGCTTCGATCGCTTCTTCAAGTGGGTGAGTCAGGGTATATTTATGTAACTCAGACCATTACTTATTATAGGCACTGCATTGCCACACAAATTTGCGTGTCAACATGCAATAACTAATTTAATTCCTGATATTTTGTTTAGTCATGTGAAACAGAGACCATAAAATTGAATGGGTAGCTAGAGAGGGTAACTACCACATTCCGGCCTCTTTGTAACTATGGTCCCTTGCTCGAAATTTTTTGTCACAGATCAATGAGTCATTTTAGGATAGAGAATCCAATGATTCATTCTTCTAAGGTTTCTATAGGGTCGCCTAATCGGTCGGAGAACACAAAAATAGTCCAGAGGCAAAACACCGAATTCTACACGTTCAGCTTCACCACCGACCGGTCGTCCGACCAGTCGGAGTCCCCTGCAGACAGGTCACCCGACTGGTCTGGGATCCCTGAATTTCATACAACAACCTTGCTGTGCATCTAGGCCAAACACACAGACCGGTCGCCCGACCGATCTAAGTACCCAAAACATGCACAGTTTGAAGGCTCCTCTAATAATCTCCACCGAGGCTTCAAACATTGAATCAATCTTTCTTTCTTAGTTTCTTCGTCATCTCAACTTCAATATAGCTACACCGCTTCTCGTGCCTCCATTAACCCTATCATTGCGCTTTCATACCCTTTTCCACTCTTCTCATGTAGCCCTTGGGCACTTGCCACATACGAGCAACCGTGGATCCCGATGTCGATCCCGCAGCTCCACGGTGAAACATACTCCCGATCAACTTGTAAAGATGGTCACACTTCTGTGCTTTCATCCACACCTCTGTGCCCCCTTCATCACTTTACAACAACAATCACAACCGATGAATACACACCCTTTTACCTCAAGTGCATTAAGAGAGATCACATTCTTCATTATCTTGGGGACATGCCTCACATTTTCCAGGACTCGTTCGATCCCATCGAACATCCTGATGCGCATCATACCAATACCCACCATCTTGTAAGTGTAGCCATTGCCTACAAACACCGATCCACCATCATACTTCCAAGATCCACTCTTGACCGTGAGATCCCTTGCGAATACGGTCAAAACTTCATAAAGATCGCCACCATCCTATACTGGTATTAGCTCCCTCTTCAGAAGAATTTTCATACTTCTTTTGCTTTAACTTGGGATTCTGACAATCCTCTCTTATGTGACCTTTCCTTCCCACAATTCCAACATTGCACCTTGGCTTTCCCTTTGCCTTTGGACTTTAGATCCCGATTTAGAATATCCCCCTACCATGCTTAGAATTTCTTTCCCTCATAATCAGTACCTCTGAGGAAGAACGAGAACCCACGTCACCGCTTTTCTTTCTCATCGCCCTCGACTGGAGGACTGAGATAACGGTCTTAACGTTGATGGTCTCACTCCCTGCACACAAAGAGTCCATGAATAACTCGTATGATTCTAGAAGAGAATTCAGCAGGATACATGCTTGATATTTATCCTTCATCAGCTCATCTATTTCCACCAACTTGCAAACCAGCCGATTGAACATGCTTAAGTGATCCTCCACATCCGCCCCCTCCGCCATCCTTAAGATGAACAAATGCATCAACAGATACATTCGATTCTCTAGAGATTTCTTGGCATAGATCTTCTCTAACTTCGTCATCGTATCAGCCGCAATCTTCGACATTATAGATGACATCATCCGTAAGGCACAACAACATCGAGGTTTTGGCCTTTTTGTCGAGCAACGTCCACTCATCCTCTTTTATAGCTTTATGTCGCTTTCCAAGAGCTTCGTCAAGCCCTTGCTGAACTAGGAGGGATTCAATCTTTACCTTTTATAGCTCGAAGTTATTTTTGCTGGAGAACTTCTCTACTTCGAACATCGTGCTTGATCTCATGTTCTCGTCTCAGATCCTAATTCTGCTCCACCTCAACTTTATCTACGATACCACTTGTTGGCAAAACACGCCGGCAGAGGAAGCAAAAGCCAAACATACATGGTAGAATATTGCGATCAAACGAGCAACATAATGCAACTAATCACACAAGCATTCACCACACAGAGACAATCCGATTTTACGTAGAAAAACCCCTCAATGGGTAAAAAGACCATGACACAAAGTGATCTGCTATGAATCAGAAGATTATAGAGCTTGACAACCCACAAGCAAGAAAAACCCAGAGAAAACCTAAGCTCTCTCTCTCTCTCTCTCTCTCTCTCTCTCTCTCTCTCTCTCTCAAAACACTCTCTCCCTCTTCCAAATACACTTTAGAAACCTTGGACACCTTAGGATTACTCCTAATCTTGCTTACAACCCATTTATATAGGCAATAAGCCAAAATTAGAAACTTCTTGAGCAAATCTGCGTATCTGCATAAGAAGACGTGTGCATAGCCAACCGGTCGAAGAACACAAAAAACAGTCTAGAGGAAAAACACTGAATTCTACACGTTCAGCCTCACCACCAACCGATCGGAGCCCCCTGCAGACCAGTCGCCCGACCAGTCTGGGATGCCCAAATTTCGTCCAGCGACCTTATTGATCATCTGGGCCAAACACTGCAGACTGATCGCCCAACCGGTTTGAGCACCCAAAACATGCACAGTTTGAAGGCTCCTCCAACACATGGAAGCTCTGCCCTGCTCCGGTTCACTAGTTGTTCAGTGGATGGTGCGACAGCCCACCCATTGGTGGAGGTGGTGTGGGTCTTGGTTTATCACGGTACACACCACAGCTATAAAGAAGCCTATGCCTGTCAACCATTAGAATCTGATGATGATATTAGATTGTCACTCTTGTTCATGTTATATATAGGTGGTACTATTAAGAATATCCCATTAATTCTTGTGCCTTAACTTCTGTAAGCCAGACTTGGGCCTGATTGTTAGACCTGCGGCTTGGGCCTGAATTCGTTTTCAAGGCCTAGGCCCAAGCTTGTTAACCATTCTATTTGTAGGCCCTGATAGATCATGGTCCTAATTAAGCTTGCTTAAGGCTGATATAAAAATTTAGAAATTTTTACCATAATATTCTTCCTAGATATTTCTTTAAAGCTTATATTCACCAAACCATACTTCATTCCTTATAGCTAATGATAAAAAGACACTTTTTACCCATCCAGTTATCATCTATCTTCTAACTGTACTGCAAATTGAACGAGTATGTGCTTGACCTTAAGAAATCCTAAAAGCATCTCCATTCTGAAGCATCTTCCTCTCCATCTCTCTTACTACTGTTTCCTGTGGTATGGTCCACCTAGGGTTTGGATCTGCTTCATTTTTGAGATCATACCTTATAATAAACTTTCAAAATGAATGGACGGTGTGGATGTAAGGCTGGGCCCCACATTAGGGAGAGACATATCCTTAACTTGTTGACGTCACCAAGCTGTGGGCCATCATGATGTATTTATGATATCCACACCGTTCATCAATTTTATGAAATCATTTTAGGGTATAGACAAAAAATGAGACAAATCCAAACCTCATTTTATGAAATCATTTCAGGGTATAGAAAAAAAAAATAAAAAATAAAAAATGAGACAGATCCAAAGCTCAAGTGCACCACACCACAAAAAGCAGTGGGCACAATGATTATAACGGTTGAAACCTGCTAAGGGCCCACCATGATGTTTATTTGTCATCCAACTTGTTCATGAGCTCACACGGACCTGGATGAAGGGAAAAAACTATCAGATTGATCCAAAACTTATGTGGCCCTAAGAAGTTTTCAATGGTACACATTCAACCCCAACCGCTCTCTATGGTGTGGTGCAATTGAAATTCAGATCTGCCGTAGTTTTAGGACTATGTCATAAAATGATCTCATAAAATTGATGAACGGTGTGGATATAATAGACACATCATAATGGGGCCACATAGATTGATGACGTCAACATACCACGGAGGTCGGTGGACGTAATCCGTTTCCGCTCAAACTGCGCCCATGCAATCGGGAGCGGACTGCCTGTGCCTTGGGCACATAGATATCCCCTTGCTCATGCCTGTGTGGGGTCCACAGAGATGTGAGTGACAAATCGAATCCGTCTATCTGTTTGGAAAGACCTCAATATGGTAGTATTATAAAAATCATGCATATCTAAAACTCCGGTGGGCTACCCCAACAAAACAGTGGGAACGTCCACTATTCAAATCTTCTTAGAGATGACCGTGATGTTTATATGCCATCTAAACTGTTCATAGAATTATTACGACTCAGATAAACTGTAGGAAAAAATATCATGCTGATACAAAACTTTTGTCACCGCCAAGCATTCAATCCCCACTGTTTTGTGTGGTATGGCCCACATGAGTTTTGAATCTGTCTTATTTTTAAAATAATATCCTATTATGGTCTTTCAAAATAGATGGACGGAGTGGATTTGTGACATACATCTCTATGAGCTCCACACAACTTACCAGAGGGGTCACCTGCAATCCGCTTCCAATAGAAAGGGGATTGCCTCGGAAAGCCTTTAGCAAGAGCTTCTTGCGAAGGTGAGCTATACCGTACTGTCATGTTTGTATGAAATCCATTCCAACCATTAGATTCCCTACAAATATTTATACCTACGGCCTAAGAATCAGGACAATCCATTATCCATGTCAGTTATATAGAAGGAAATAGTTTGAAAGGTGGCATCATCATGCACATTACTTCCAAGCATATGGTCCAACTAAATCATGGACGTAATTTTTTTTTTCTGGGTATTTTTAGAGATTTTTTAAAGCATAATATCTCTCCACAACTGGACAAGATAACTAGAGACAAAAAATAAGGCCAATCCAATCATCAGATGGGCCATCTTATACTTTGAACCAAACCAATTTCTTTCCATTGTATGTGGTCCACACAGTAAGCTGATTGGCCTGATTTTAGCATCAAGTGTTCTCTATGATGGTTTAAACCTGTTCGAAAGTTTAGATATTGTATACACTTTAAATTTTGATACTTATACGCTATATGCACTATAATCTATCATACACCTAGTTTCACGTGAGAAATCTACTTACGGTGGTGTCGGTGTTGTTTGGGAGGTGGATTGAGAGAGGAGTAGGAAGAGGCAGAAGACGCGCACAAGTACCCAAAGCAGCCGCATTTTTGCCTTCTGGTGTATCTCGTTCTGAGGCTCTCATCCACTATATATATATGCAATGCATGAAGTTTGGTATTGTAGTCCGCGGACTACTGGAAAAAATTCCAAGTCGTGCTGGTTTTTTTTTTTCTTTTTTTTTTTTCTTTTGGGGGGGTGGGGTGGGGGGTTAGTCATGCAATCGCACACCCCTTGTTAGACCTGTCAGTCACACCATGCAACGCACCCACCCTATTAGCTGGGCGGGAGCGGACTAGGTGAGACCCCGGATCCACCGAGGTGGGTGGGACCTGACTGTGGGGCCACTGTGATGTATGTGACTACATCCACACCATACAGCCGTATTTAAAGATTATTTTAGTGTATGATCCAAAAAATAAGCAGTTCTAAATCCCAGATGAGCCATAGTACAGGAAACAGTGGTGATTGACCAATAAAAACTTCCCGTGGGCCACAAAAGCTTTGGATCATCTTGACATTTATGTGGTCTCTTCATCTAATTGTTTTTGACCTTATCAACAGGTTGGATGGAAAATAAACATTCCAGCAGAATCCATTGAAAGTCTATGAAGTTTTCAATGGTAGAGATTCAATCACGACTGTTTCTGTGGTGTGGTCCACCTAAGATTTGAGTCAGCTTCATTTTTGTTATCATAACCTAAAATGAGCTTTCACAATGGTTGGACAGTGTGGATTTAAGATACATATATCACTGTGAGCCCCACAGTTAGGGATCCCACCCGCCTCCGTGGATCCGGGGTCTCACCTAATCCGCTCCCTAGGTGGGCAACACACCCACTTGGTTAGTCACACGATGCACCCACCCACTAGTGGGGTTAGTGTGTCTCCTTAGCACTCGAACCTGAGGCCTGCTGTTGAAACGCCTAAGCGTCTTCTAGCTGGGCTAGCAGGCGAGACACTCGTGATGGTTGTACCATGCTTATTTATGATGGGAGCCGTTAAAAAGGTAACTCTCATCATGATCATACCATAAGAAAGTATTAGTTACCACAAAAGAGACTAGCTGTTTGTTTTATTTGCGGATTGAGAAAAAACTTTCCTTTTATGGTGGGCCCTACCTGCTAAGGTTGGTCATAGAATTATCACAGCGCACAGCTAGTGGATTACCATTTCCCTGTACATCTTTATCATCATCCGAACCAGGTAGTCAGCCGAGTCCTCAGTCCATCAGCTAATTACTGTGATCCATTGTTTTCTGGGTTTTAGTGTTCTTTGTTTTCCTATTAATTGAAGTGGTAGGGTAATCCAAAGACTCGCACAACCCACTCACTGATGGAAATTGCAAATAGACGGTTTAGATCTTGTCTCAATTTGCCAGATATGCAGAAATGACTCAAGGAGAGGTATAAATGCTAATCTCACCCAGCCATATCACGCGCCTGTGTCTGCCAATATGGCTTATAGTTTATAGATTCCGTCCGTCCATCAAGTGGACCCACATCATTTAGTTATCTGAACGAAATTTTAGTTTGCTGCATCAACCAGGTGGGCCACACATAATGAAACATATTCAACATTAAAGAACGCGTAAAAAGGTTTCCTAAGCCATCATTTCTTTCAAACGTTGTGAATCATATGAAAATAGGTGGAACAAATCTTGTTTTGGGGGTTTTTGCACTGATACAGTGGGACCCACCTGATGTATGGCTGGGATGTGAACCTACGTGCCACATCTTCTTACACATGCGAGCAAAAATCGATGCTTGGGAAGTCGAAGACTTTCAATAAACAACGCCTAACCAAGACTGCCTTTGCCGAACGCACGCGGGGTTTTTTTTATTTGAAAGATTCTATTTTCTGGGGGAGTAAACTCCCAACTGTAGAAATTGAATATCTACCGTTGAAAACTTCTCGTGGGACTACCAAAGTTTTGGGTAAACCCAATGTTTTGTGTTTTCTCTTCATTCATGACCTTCTGGACAGGTTGGATGACAAATAAACGTTAGGGTGGGCCCTAAGAAGGTTTCATTGGTGGACATCACTGTCCCCACCGTTTTCTGTGGTTTGATCCACTTAAGCTTTGTATATGCTTCAATTTTGGCATTATGCCCTAAAATGAGCTGAAAAAATGGATGGACGGCGTGGATAATGACACATACATCACAGTGGGCCCCACAGGCTATGCTGTAGCTTCATGTGAGTTACTGTACAATCCACGATCAACATTGACTAATCACGGTGGGCCCCACAGGCTATGCTGTGGCTTCATGTGAGTTACTGTACAATCCGCGATCAACATTGACTAATTTAAAAAGGGAAGTTAAAAAAAAAAAAAAAAAAAACTATATAATTAGAGCCGTCAACGGGCCGGGCTGGGGGTAGCTTCCGACTTCCGACCAGGATTTTCAAATATTTCGGGCCGATCCGTCGGGCCGGGCCTATTCAAAATTACGATTTTCAGGCCTGAGACCGGCCCATTGACCCCCTATATATAATTAATGGGAGGGGATTAGGTGAGAACCCGGATCCACCAAGGTGGTGGGACCCTGACTGGGGTGCTCACAGTAGTGATGTATGTGCCTTAAAATCCACACCATCCAATCATTTTGAAAGCTCATTTTAGGGCTTGATCCCAAAAATGAAGCTGACTTAAATCTTAGGTGGACCACACTACAAGAAATAGTTCTGATTGAATCTCCACCATATTAACAACTTCATGGATTCCACTGGAATGTTTATTTTCCATCTAACTTGTTGATAAGGTCACAAAGACCTAGATAAAGAGACCACACAAATATATATCATCATGATACATCTACCATTTGGATCTGTTTCATTTTTTGATTCATGTCCTAAAATGAGCTTCCAATATGAATGGATGGCTTGGATGTAGTCGAATACATCATGGTGGTCCCCATAGTCATGGGTCCCACCCATGTCGGTGGATTTGGGGTCTTACCTAATCTTCTCCCATAATTAACAAGAAATTTACAAATTTACATTTCCATACCTTAGAAGAAAAAAATATGGGTTGGTGGCTCTGGTGGACCTAACCAGAGGTTTACATAAAATCCACCCCAACCACGAGTGCATCACCCTGTATATGTTAGGCCAAGGGCCCAAAAATAAATCCTATCCATGATTCAAGTGGACCATATGATTGCAAACAATAAATAAGGCAACACTCATCTTTCAAACTATTTCCTTTTGTGTGGCCTACCTGAATTCGTTTGGAACCCTACACCTGCCATAGATTTTTTACAAGGCCCACCATAACATAATATATATGTGAAATCCACTCCGACCATTAGCTACGTAATCCCACATTCGGTCCATAATTTAAAAATTACGCTGACTTATGATTTTAGGTGGGCCAAACTAAAGGAAACAGTTGGGATAGAGACATCAATCCACCTTTGATTTTTATAGGGTCCACCATTAGGCTCATATAAAAACCACTCCAACAACTGGATTTCAATCCAAAATTTAGGCTTAATGCTAAAAAATAAAACATAACCATGGTATAGGGCCACATGAAGGGAAACAGTTTGGAGGGTGAGCATTGGGAGAGGATTAGGTGAGACCCCGATCCACCAAGGTGGGTGGGACCCTTGACTGTGGGGCCACTGTGATGTATATGTGACTACATCCATGTCATCTATCCATATTGAAAGTTCATTTTAGGGCACGATCCTAAAAAATGAAGCAGTTCCAAATCCCAGATGGGCCATAGTACAGGAAACAGTGGTGATTGACCATTAAAAACTTCCAATGGGCCACAAAAGCTTTGGATCAAAATGATATTTATGTGGTCTTTTCATCTAGGTGTTTGTTACCTTATCAACAGGTTGCATGGAAAATAAACATTCCTGTGGGAGTCCATTGAAAATTCATGAAGTTTAAATGGTAGAGATTCAATCACGATTGTTTCTGTGGTGTGGTACACCTAACATTTGAGTCAGCTTCATTTTTTTGTATCATATGCTAAAATGAGCTTTCAAAATGGTTGGACAGCGTGGATTTAAGATACATACATCACTGTGAGCCCACAGTCAGGGCTCCAGCCCAGCCACCTCAGTGGATCCGAGGTCTCACCTAATCTGCTCCCGTGAGCATTGTCTTATATATTGTTTCTAGCCATATAGTCTCTTAAATTATGGATGAGGCTCTTTTTTGGGGCCAAAGGCCTATAATAGGGTGACACACTTGATGGTCGGCACACATAAACATCATAGTGGGGCCCGCCCGAGCTACCGACCCCTTGCTCGCATTGCCTACCCCAACTTTTGTTACAAAATTAATCAAGGGAAGGAACTGGGATGATTATTACTTAAATATATTAATGAGACAGCTTATTGAAAATATTTTTGTAAGCGAAATGTAAATATTTAAATTCACTTTCAGTAAACAACACTTTGATTGAGAATGACTTTGAGTAATTTAAAAGTTAAATATTTTTTTTTTTTTTTTTTTTTTTTTTTGGAGAGTGGAGAATGATAAAAGCCACCCTAGCCTTTGAAAAAACGATTTAGTTGGGTGGAGTGCAAAAGTGGCATGTGTATTAGGTATCCCATTGACTCGATCCAGGCAGGCCCTGTGGGCCCACTCTGATGTATGGGTTTTGACATAGGGAGGATGTGGGAGGTCGATCACCGTCTTCCTCACCGATTGGTTCTCGTCTTCACGAGAGGAAATAAGAAATAAAAAAAAAATTAATTCCGAATAAATTGATAATAATTGATTAAATGACTAAAAACAGAATTACAATGTATATAAATAGCAAACTAAGTCCTAGGTAAAGTATCAGACTCCAACTCAAACTCAAACTCCTATAAAACCCGACTTACTATAAATAGTAAACTTACTATTTATAGAAATCTCTCAATCCGACTTAAGGGTGTCAATGGGCCGGGCCTGGGCCTGAAAAATCAGAATTTTGAATAGGGCCGAGCCATAGATAGTATAAAATCAAGGCTGAGAGCTACCCAAGCCCGGCCCATTAACACCCCTAATCCTACTAGAATTTGTGGTTTTCGGCCAAAAATAGAAAATTTTCAAATGGGCCCAACTACGTTGTTTTACTAATTATTCTAAGCCCTTTTTCATATTGGGCACTAACTCTAAAACTCTACGGATCAAAAGTTATAACCGAAACAAAACTTACTATAAATAATAAAATTGAAATAAAACTAAGCTAATGACTGTCGATTTGGTCGAATCTCGCAATTTCGGCATGGGCAAACCGATGTAGCGGGGTTGGGTGGCTAAAGTAGCTCGAACTACCCCAAAATCATATATTATATGTCCAGAAAGTCATTTCAGATTGCGAGATACAATCATTTTACGGTCATGATGGTCTGAATCACTTCCGACCCTGACCGGTCTTCTTTTAGTCCATCTAGGCCATGAAATAATCGATGACCCGGTCTACATCAGTCCCCTCCACTTCGAAAGAACTCGACCCCGAGTTCTCGTCCAGCTTTGGTTCATAATACTCATACAGATCTGCCATGTTGAAAGTCATCGAGATCTCCATATCATCTGGCAGATCAACAACGTAGGCATTGTTATTGATCTTGCGAATGATTGGTACTAGTCCAATCTTCTTGTGCTTCAACTTGTTGTAGGTCCCAGTAAGAAATCGCTCTTTCAGTAGATGGACCATCACCTGATCACCAACTTCAAACACTTTGGCACGCCGATGCTTGTTGGCCTCTTCCTTGTATTTTGCATTCGAAGCCTGTAACTTGTTGCGCACGTCTACATGTATGTTCATGATTCTGTCAACCATATGTTTAGCTACGACACTCATGCCCGAGAGCTTGGGCAAGGGAACCAAATCAAGTGTGTTGCGAGGCATGCACCCGTAGATTATCTGGAATGGAGACTTCCCTGTCGAACGGTTTATCATGTTATTGAATGCGAACTCTGTTTGTGCCAGAGCCATGTACCATTGTTTCAGCTTATCACCTGAGATACAACGGATTAGATTTCCTAATGTGCGGTTCACGACCTCGATCTACCCATCTGTCTGAGGGTGGTAAGCACTGCTGTATTAAAGTCGTGTACCGAACTGATTCCACAAAGCTCACCAAAAGTGGCTAATGAACTTCATGTCTCGGTCTGAAGTTATCATCTTAGGAATCTCATGTAGTAGTACAACTTCCCTGAAGAACATGTTCGCAACATGTATTGCATCAAATGTCTTCTTACAGGGAATGAAGTGTGTCATCTTAAAGAATCGGTCTACCACCATGAACACTGAATCCATGTCGCACTATGTTCATGGGTGACCCAATACAAAATTCATGGACAGATCCTCCCAAGTGGTATCGGGCAGGAGTAATGGCGTATAGAGACCCATATTTTGAGATTGCCCTTTAGAGATCTAACAAATATGGCACCATTATATTGCCCTCCAACATCACGAGCCAATTGCGTCTAGTAATACTGGTTTTCCTCCATTGCCCTAGTCTTGTCCCGTCCAAGGTGACCACCAAGGCTACCGCCATGTAGCTCGATAATAATTTTGTCCCGCAATGAACTCTGCGAAATGCAAAGTCGATTTCCTTTGAAGATGAAACCGTCCTGAATTAGAAAGTCATTTGGACGACCCTCCTAGAACCTTGTCTATGCATCTACAAAATCATCGTCTTCGACATAAAGTTCCTTGAGACAGTCAAATCTAACTATCTCTCTGCTCACTGTGATAAGAAGGGATGCTACCGACTAAGTGCATCGGCCACCTTGTTTTGCTGCCCTGACTTGTGCTTTAGAACAAATGTGAACCCCTGTAAAAATGAAATCCATCTAGCATGCATATGATTCACATTAGTTTGATTATTGACAAATTTTAAAGCCTGATGATCAGTGTATAGAATAAACTCCATTTAAATAAGATAATGGCGCCAATGACGCAGTGCCTAGACCACTGCGTATAATTCAAGCTCATAGGTCGACCACTTCTGCTGTGCGTCGTTGAGTTTCTCACTGTAGAAGGCAACCAGCCTACCCTCCTGATAAATGACTCCCCCAATGCAGATATAAGATGCGTCAGATTCTACTTCAAACAATTTATCGAAATTGGAAAGTACCAAGACCGGTGTAGTAGACAACCGAGGTTTGATCTCTGTGAAACTTTTATCGGCCTCTTTGGTCCACTGAAACGGACCATTCTTCATACAATTAATAATTGGCGCGACAATACTTCTAAAGTTCCACACAAATCGATGATAGAAAGTCGCCAACCCATGGAAACTTCGTACCTCAGGAATGTTCGTTGTGGTCGGCCAATCCCTAATTGCTCAAACTTTCTCATTGTCCACTTGGATACCCGTGGACGACACAATGAATCTTAGAAACAATAATCAATCAGTTAAGAAGCTACACTTATTCATATTTAAATATAACTTGTTGTTGGCTAATACTTGAAGTACTTCTCTAAGATGATTCGTGTGCTGTCTCATTCTGACTGCATATTAGGATGTCATCAAAGAATACAACAACGTAACGGCCGGCCAATGAATTACTTCAACACTTGACTCAATAAACGGCCAATATCTCATCTCTTAGGGGCCACCTTGATGTATTTATTCTATATCCACATCATCCATTTGCTTTTCTAGATCATTTTATGACGTGATCCAAAAAATGAATAAGATCAAAATCTCACTTGCACCGTACTGAAATAGTGATGATTGAATACCCTACCATTAAAAGCTTATTAGGGTGCACCTTAATGTTTTCGTGGTGTTTATTTGCCACCCAATTTGCTGATAAGGTCACGTAAGCCTCGATGAAAGGAAAAAATCAATATCAACTTGATCCAAAACTTTTGTGGCCCATTAATAGTCAATTAATACTTTTTTTCTAGAGTATGTTCCACCTGAGATTTGGATCTTTTCATTTTTTGGATCATGCCCTAAAATGATCTTGAAAAATTGATGGACGATGTGGATACAAAATACATACATTAAGGCGGGCCCCACCGTAATGGTTGTATTGTCTTGGGTGAGGCCAGGTCTCACTTAATTCACTCTCCCATGTATTAGGGACTGAAATTTTGTATAACACTTGTCATACGCAACGGGTAAAACACTCGTGTTGTGTGGGATCCACCATGTTGTTCTTGTGACCGCCAATCCCTCCATCGGGTGAGCCTTCCCATTTCCACCGTTCATACCACAACTTAGCAATCTAAAACTCATGTGTGCCAAACCATGGCAAAAATGTAAACTTGTGCTTATAACTACCACATTCAAATATATGGGCCACCTAAATTCTGGATCAGATAGGTAATTGGAATGTACATTTCTTGCTGAGGGGTGGTAAAATTGTGACACCAAAATCATTATAGGTTCGTATTTCACATAAGCTAACAAGGCCCAAGTGCTGGTTGACCCTTGGAGGGGCATTTTTTACATTTCCCTCGTGAAATGGTGACTTTTAAGGTAAGTTGTGTCGGGGTTAAGAAAGAGTTATAAATTTTGGAGAGAGGGATTTTCTCCTTCTACAAGAGGGTTTCAAAGGGTTTTTTTTTTTTTTTTCAAAATAAGATTCAAGATTTCAAGAGGTTCTCCAAAGTTTCTTCTCAAAGGGTCAAAAGTGAGAAGATTTATTGCTAACATTGTAATGATGGGATTTTTTTTTTTTTTTTTTTCAAGCTTGGATCCAAAAGGATTTTATTGTATTATTAAAGAAAGTACTCAATTCATTGATCTTCGTAATCTCTTGGATCCAAAAGGATTTTATTGTATTATTAAAGAAAGTACTCAATTCATTGATCTTCGTAATCTCTAAGGTGTTTATCTGGTTGATTGTTTCAACATGGGGCCTGAGATCGACTATGCACCTAATGAACGGAGTGGATGTCACAAGCACAACACCGCGGTCCTATAGAGGTAGGTAAAACACCCAAGCTTTGTTGTGCCACCATTATGTATGTGTAAATCCACTTTGTCCATCAAGTGGGAAACATCATTTGAACAAAACAAACAAAAGATCAATCTAGTAAAAACTTTGATGGGCCACACTAATGGGACCAATGTAAAATTGCTCCCGAAACCTGTTAGTCCATTGGGCGTGCCATTAAGTTTTGGATCAGGCTGCTTTTTGTCTCTTCATTTCATCTTGGTAAGTGACGCCTGATTAAAGGGTTTGATGAAAGATACATACAATAGCGATTAAAGGGTTTGATGAAAGATACATACAATGGCGACCTGACAAACATATATACTATGTGGCATCCTATCCGTATTGTTCCCCTAGGTGTGTCCCACCTGATGGATGGAGTGGATTTTACATAGACAACTAGTGGGCCCCACAAAACTTGGGTGTTTTACTCGGTGCCTAAAACAGGTGTTTCAGAACCCGGCCGGGTGGGTCACATAATAAACATTAATAAAATGTTTGATGGCAATGTTTGCATTTTATATTACTTATCTTAACTATGTTAACCATTTACTCTTACTCCTAATTTTTTATATGGATAATTATTAAATACTGAGTCAAGTCGGTTTGGGTCTTTCAGTCAACCAGACCCGACAACCCATACCTATCCAAATCACTAACTTAGAAAATTAGACAGACCAGATGGTGGTAACCATCTGAATTTTCTCCATCGAATTTGGACCATTCACTGCTTTACTTGTGGCCGTCTGTTTGATAGCCATCAATTGGATATATGGTTAGGATTGCTCAGTCAGCGTGGTCTTGGATGTCGCATCGTATCAATGTCTCGGATCAATGAAGCAAGGGTCCCACTTGCACAAACCCAGGTCATTTCGGGCTGAATGGCTAGAAAAATGAAATCAAATAAAAACTCCTGATGAACCCATGTGATAGTCTACTACACTGCATAATGATGGGGTTTGCTAGAAAACCCCTTTATTTTGCAGGAATTGTTAAATGTCAACCCTCACCAATCTTGGGAAATGTCAACTCACTTCATTAATAGACGCCTTGACTAGAAGGCTAACAAAAACCAATTTATCATGTTGCACAACAGTCCTTTAATCTTCAAGCCTAAAACAAGCACCTAAGTGGAAGCTCTGCGCAGCTCCGGTTCACTTTTGCTCATGGACGGCTATGTGGCCAGGCCACCAGTGGCGGTGGTGATGGTGTTCTTATACCATTGCCTAACCGAACCGTAAAGGGTGTACTCTGAATTGGTTCAAACCTGTCAAACATCAGACTGTGATGATTATATTAGATTGTCATCCTTAATCATGTTATATATGGTGGTACTATTATGGCACAATGATTGTTGGGCCTCAAATTCCTGTAGTATAGGCTAATGTATCATAGAAGAACACTCAACTCACACCATAAATGAACCTGGTGAAGGGAGTCTGGCTCCATGAACCATAGACAAGGAGAACATATTAATAAAGGCATAGTTGCTACTAGGATTCAAACAATTGATTATCTGCTTTGATATTATGTCAAACCACCACTTATTCTAAAAGCTAGAGCCATTAGAGGATGTCATATGAATATTGTATATTAAGGGACTTTAACACTCCAACAATATATATATATATATATATATATATATATATATATATATATATATATATATATATATATAGAAAATTGTACTACGAAGTAGACCTCATGGGAAGTTACCATAAGGCCGAGTTGTGTGGGCCCAACTGTAATATGGATCAGACATCTACTCCATCGGTTAGATGCTCCATTATGTGGTGGGCCAAGGTCTTAAAATCCAAGTCAATCCATGACTTAGATGGGCCACGCCATAGACAAAAGTTAAGGGTGGATATCCACCTAATGAAACCTTTATAATCGTTTATAGGTTCAACTCAGATGTGTTTGAGAAATCCATCCCATCCATTGTGCCTGTCTCACTTATACAAGAGGTCACACCAAGTTTCAACCGTATCCAAAACTCAAGTGGGCCCCAACAAGTGCTTTTAGATGTTGAAGGCATGATTTTACACTATTTCAATTGGTATGGCCCACTTGAGTTCTGGATACAATTGATTTTTGGGATATCCCATAACCATTAGGGGACCCACCAAATGCATAGTTTGGATGTCTGATAAACATCACAGTGGGGCCCCCGCAGCTCGACCTCATGGGAACTTCCTATGAGGTCGAGTTGTGTGGGCCCCACTGTGATGTGTGATGGGCATCCATACCATGCATTTGGTGGGTTCCCTATTGGATATGGGATATCCTAAAAATCAGCAATATTCGGAACTCAAGTGGTCCATACCAACCAAAAGAGTGTAAAATCATGCCCACAACATATAAAATCACTTGTTGTGGCCCGGTTGAGTTTTGGATACGGTTGAAACTTGGTGTGACTACTTGTTTAAGTGGAACATGCACAATGGATGGACTGGATTTCTCAAACACATCTCAGTCGATTCTATAAATGATCATAAAAGTTTCAATGGGCATATATCCGCTCTTAACCGTTGTCTATGATGTGGCCCACACAAGTCATGGATTGGCCTGAGTTTTAGTCCCATGGCCCACCACAGAATGGTGCATCTGACTGATGGTGTGGATGCCCATCACACATCACAGTGGAACTTCCCATGAAGTTGAGCGCATAGTGTGTGTGTGTATATATATATATATATATATATATATATATATATATATATATATATATATATATATATATATATAGAGAGAGAGAGAGAGAGAGAGAGAGAGAGAGAGAGAGAGAGAGAGAGAGATGCTCACATGCACAAATTCACATGGGAGCTCATGAGCACTTTTTAGCAACTCATCTCACATGATATGAGGGCAAAATCCAAACCGTCCATGTGATGCGGCATCCCATGAAACCCCTAAGGGCCAACTTTCAACATGATGCAAAACTCTGATGGGCCGTAGCAAAGGTAGAGGCAAATCAAGGGAGGAAACTATTTCCTTTTGCCATGGCTTACAAAAGTTTTGGATTGGGGAAAAGTTGGGCCCTATGGGTTTTTTAGGGTTCTGCATCATGTGGACAGCTTAAATTTTGGCTCACATCATGTGTGATAAGTTCTGAAAAAGTACTCATGAGTTCTCATGAGAATTGTGCCAAGGTGAGCATTCCTTTACACACACAAAAGGATTTTTACTGCAAACTCCCCAGGAATTTGGATTGTACTAAGTGGTGCCCTACAAACAAAATTCTCAAGCAGTAGTTTGTTAGGGTAGTGATTACTGAAAGGCATTTTTATCACAAAATTCCCTCAAAATCGAAGTTCTACCAAATAATAGTGCCTCCACAACTTAAAAGTATGGGAGGTGCCTTTGTAGAGGGGAAATTACAGAAAGCCCCTCATCTATTTTTTAAGAGTGTAGCGCGAGACTTGTGGGGCTCACATGTGGTCTGAGAGATATCCAACCCGTCTAGCATATGGACCTTGCCATGATGGTCTAACAAACAAGTAATCAAGCCGATCGAAACATTGGGTCTGGTTCCATGGTTCAGTGGTAGACATTCTCTGTTTCAACACTGAGATCATGGGTTCTAGTGTCTATGTCGTGTGGGGGTGTGTGCCAAAAAAAAGAAAAAAAGATGAAACAAATCATCAAACGAGCTACAATTAAATTTAGATGTTTTGAGTGGGATATATTATTTTTTATGGATTGCCCACTTTATGATTGAATCCTCCATAATTTTGATTCATCTAATAATATCTTCTTCTTCTAATGTTACTCTACAACTAACTTTTCTTTTACCACAACACTTAGCGATCATTATGCTTTTTGACTACTCTTTGACAATCTTTTGTACTTTCCAACTACTATCTCTAGAAAAAATTTTCATTTTATTTTTACTTGTTTTGCTGATATATGCTTATAATTTGGGATGAAAATGAGAAGAAATAAGAGAAAAATATTATAAAAATTCTTTTTTTAGAAGATGGGTTCTTGTTTTTTCTGCAAAAAGTCTGTTTAGATGAATTTACTTGGAATTAAAGAAATTGATACAAGGAGACGAGATATAAAAAAAACTTGACTTTAGAAGATCACGAGTTTTTCTTCTCTTTTCAAAAGATTATGCCTAGATGAATCTTTTGCCAAGAACTGAATTTTGAGCCTATTTTTAATAAGTTAAATGATGTCTGAATGAGATAAATCTAGTCATATTAATTTGAAAGATCTTACAATTATCTTTCCAACTAGCCCAAGGTTGCCCTAATCCAACCAATAACGAGGAAGTAGTTTTGACATTTTTTTGTAACAAGAATAATCCTTGTTTTGTTATTGCATCGATCACTGTTATACCAATGGAGGGATTGTTGTTATTACATAGGATGATCGTTGTAATAACCAAGGAGCGATCATTGTTTGTTACACATGAGCAATCGTTGTTAGATATTGCGTACAGTTGAAATTTTGGTACTTATATATCAGATGCACTATAATCTATCATATAGCTAGTTCCATGTGAGAAGTCTACTTACGATAACACAGTTCGGCAGGTGCATTGAGAGAGGAGTAGGAAGATGCAGAAGACACGCACTATTACCCAAAGTGGCCTCATCTTTGCTTTCTCCTATCTCTCGTTCTGATGCTCTCTGTGATTATATATGTATGAAGCCTGATATTGTAGTCCGCGGACTACTGGAGTAAATTCCCAGTTGCGCTGGTTGTGCCATGCTTAAGGATGATCGGAGCCGTTCAAAAGGTAGATCTCATCATGATCATACTATCAGGCAAGTATTAGTTACAAGAAACGAGGCTAGCCAGTCATTCTTTGGTTAGTCAACAATCTACAGTCAAGTCCTTTTTGCGGATTAAAAAGAACACTTTTTTATTTGGGGTGGGCCCTACTTGCTGAAGTGGGTCTTAGAATGATCACTTAGCACAGCTGGTGGACTACCGTTTCGCTGCAGGAGTAGGAGGATGACATGCCTTTTCCCCATAATCCTAACCAGGTGAGATCGTAACCAGGATCCTCCGTCCATCAGCTTCTGACCGAAACTTGCTTTGATTGGAACATCTGGTTAATGTGATCTGTTGTCTTTTGGATTTTAGTGTTATTTGGCATACCATTAATTGAAGTGATAGGGTAATCCAAAGACTCTGAACCCTGGAGCATGGTTCATTCAGCAATGGAAATTGCAAATGAACGGTGTAGATCTTGTCTGCGCATACCAGATATAACGAAATGACTTGGAGGCACTAAAACGCCCGTCCCCTCACAAGCACCTAATTGGCACAAGGACATTATGCTAATCCCACGCGGACATAAAAGTAAGACTGACTTTGAATAAAAGTAAGACTAGGCCATGACTTGAAAGTAAGATTGACTTTGAATAAACGTTTTTTTTTTTTTTTTTGGTGAGTAAACTCTATGGGGGACTACCGTGATCTGTGATAGATGCATCTTATGCACTCCGTCTATCCATTTTTTCATCTCATTTTAGGATATGAGTTCAAAATTGAACCGCATCCAAAGTTCGAGTGCCACACAGCAAAAAAAAAAAAAAAAAAAAACAGTAGGAATTGAACATATGCTGTTGAAAATTCCATCTCATCCATAGGTTTTGATAGCTTCTTTTAGGGTTCCTCAAAAATGCAGATCCAAATCTAAGGTTGTCCACGCTAGAGGAAACAATGGTGATTGAATACCTTTTTGGGGCCATCGGAATGTTTATTTGCCATCCAACCTATTGATAAGGTCATAATTAATGACTTAGATGAAGGGACCATACAAATATCAGCTTGATCCAAAACTTTTGTGGTCCACGTTAAGTTTTTAATAGTAAAAAACCATTGTTTCCTATGCTATGATCCACTTGAGAGTTGGATCTACTTCATTAGGGACCGAAATTTTGTATAACACTTGTCATACGCAACGGGTAAAACACTCGTGTAGTGTGGGATCCACCAAGTTGTTCTTGTGAGTTCCAATCCCTCCATCAGGTGACCCTTCCTTTCCACAGTTCATACCACAACTCATCAATCTAAAACTCATGTGTGCCAAACCATGGGAAAAAAATGAAAACTCGCGCTTATAACTACCACATTCAAATATATGGGCCACCTAAATTCTGGATCAGATAGGTATTTGGAATATACATTTCTTGCTGAGGGGTGGTAAAATTGTAAAACCAAAATCATTATAGGTTCTTTACTTTTTTTAGCCCATATGACCCATATTTCACATAAGTTAATAAGGCCCAAGTGTTGGTGGATCCTTGGAGGGGTGTTTTTTACATTTTCCTCGTGAAAAGGTGGTTTTTAAGGTAAGTTGTGTTGGGGTTAAGAGAGACTTACGAATTTTGGAGATAGGGATTTTCTTCTTCTACAAGAGGGTTTCAAAGTTTTTTTTTTTTCAAAGTAAGATTCAAGATTTCAAAAGGTTCTCCAAAGTTTCTTCTTAAGGTGTCAAAAAGTGAGAAGATTTATTACTAACATTGTAGTGATGGAGGTTTTTTATTTCTTTTTTCTTTTTTTCTTTTTTCAAGCTTGGTTTCTAAATGATTTTATTGTATTCTTAAATAAGGTACTCCATTCATTGATCTTTATAATCTCTAAGGTGTTTATTTGGCTGATTTTTTCAACATGGGACCTGAGATCGACTATGCGCCTAATGAACAGAGTGGATGTCACAAGCACAACACTGCGGCCCTATGGACATATGTAAAACACCCAGGCTCGATTGTGCCACCATTATGTATGTGTAAATCCACTTGGTCCATCAAGTGGGGAACATCGTTTGAACAAAACAAACAAAAGATCAATCAAGTAAAAACTTTGATGAGCCACACCAATGGGACCAATGTAAAATTGCTCCTGAAACCTGTTAGTTCATTCGGTGTGCCATTAAGTTTTGGATCGGGCTGCTTTTTGTCTCTTCATTTCATCTTGGTAAGTGACGCCTGATTAAAGGGTTTGATGAAAGATACAATGAATGGGGATTAAAGGGTTTGATGAAAGACACATACAATGGCGACCCAACAAACACACAATGTTGGCATCCTATCCATATTGTTCCCCTGGGTGTGTCCCGCTTGAGTTGTGAATCTGGCTAATTTATATCCCCAGCACCTAGAATAGACGATAGAACCTAATGGTTGGAGTGGATTTTACATAGACAACTAGTGGGCCCCCACAAAACTTGGGTGTTTTACTCGGTGCCTAAAACAGGTGTTGCAGAACCCGGCCGGGTGGGTCACATAATAAACATTAATAAAATGTTTGATGACAATGTTTGCATTTTATATTACTTATCTTAACTATGTTAACCATTTACTCTTATTCCTAATTTTTTTTACTGATAATTATTAAATACTGAGTCAAGTCGGTTAGGGTCTTTCAGTCAACCCTACCCGATAACCCATACTATATCCAAATCACTAACTTAGAAAATTAGACAGACCAGATGGTGGTAACCATCTGAATTTCCATTCACTGCTTTACTTGTGGCCGTCTGTTTGATAGCCATCAATTGGATATATGGTTAGGATTGCTCAGTCAGCGTGGTCTTGGATGTCCCATCATATCAATGTCTCGGATCAATGAAGCAAGGGTCCTACTTGCACAAACCCAAGTCCTTTCGGGCTGAATGGCTAGAAAAATGAAATCAAATAAAAACTCCTGCTGAACCCATGTGATGGTCTACTACACTGCATAATGATGGGGTTTGCTAGAATGCCCCTTTATTTACATAAATTATTAAATGTCAACCGTCACCAATCTTCACCGACCTTCATTAACGAATTAACATGCTCATTGATCTCAGCTGTCTATTAGAGCAATCACTGTATAGATAGGCCATATCCCCAAACACAAATCAGAATGGCCACCTCTTGTTAGCTTACAATATCCATTAAATTGGATGGACTAACTATCAATTGATGGATAACTTTCGCAAGGTTCAGACCATTCCATCAATATAGGATTTGGCCAATAGCCTATACAAGAGATGATCATCCTAATGTACGGCCCGGATTCATTAATAACATCGCCAGTCCTTTTTTTTTTTTTTTTTGGTTACAATCGCCGGCTAGTGCTGGTGAAATCTTGGGAAATGTCAACTCACTTCATTAACGGACGGCTTGACTAGAAGGTTAACAAAAACCAATTTATTATGGTGCACAAACACTCCTTTAATCTTCAAACCTGAAACAAGCACCTAAGTGGAAGCTCTGCGCAGCTCTGGTTCACTTTTGTTCATGGACGGCTATGCGGCCCACCCTCCGGTGGCGGTAGCAATGGAGTTCTTATATCGTCGCCTAACCGACCCAATGAAGGTCTGCCCTGAATTGGTTCAAACCTGTCAAACATCAGAATGTGATGATGATATTAGATTGTCAACCTTGGTCATGTTATTTACAGTGGTATTATTATGGCACAATGATTGTTGGGCCTTAAAGTCCTGTAGTCTAGGCTGATGTACCAAGGAAGAACACTCAACTCATACCATAAATGCACCTAGTGAAGGGAGTCTCGCACCATAAACAGGGAGAACATATTAATGAAGGCATAGTTCTTACTAGGATTCAAACAATTGATTCTATGTTCTGATACTATGTCAACCAACCACTTAGAAAGCTAGAGCCATTAGAGGATATCATATCAATGTATATTAATGGACTTTAAATGGTACTATGAAGTAGACCATATGGGAAGTTACCATGAGGTCGAGTTGTGTGGGCCCTACTGTGATATGGATCGAACATCTACTCCATCGGTCAGATGCACCATTCTGTGGTGGGCCAAGGTTTTAAAAATCAGGTCAATCCATGACTTAGATGGGCCACGCCATAGACAAAAGTTAAGAGTGGATATCCACTCATTGAAACCTTTATGATCGTTTATAAGATCGACTGAGATGTGTTTGAGAAATCTAGCCCATCCATTGTGTCTATCCCACTTATACAAGGGGTCACACCAAGTTTCAACCGTATCCAAAACTTAAGTGGGCCTCAACAAGTGCTTTTAGATGTTGAAGGCATGATTTTACACTATTTCGATTGGTATGGTCCACTTGAGTTCCTGATACAATTGATTCTTGAGATATCCCATAACCATTATGGGACCCACCAAATGCATGGTCTGGATGTATGATAAACATCATAGTGGCAGGTCGAGTTGCAGGGGCCTCACTGTGATGTGTGATGGGCATCCACACCATGCATTTGGTGGGTCCCCTATTGGATATGAGATATCCCAAAAATCAGCAATATTCAGAACTCAAGTGGTCCATACCAACCGAAGGAGTGTAAAATCATGCCTACAACATATAAAATCACTTGTGGGCCAGCTGAGTTTTGGATATGGTTGAAACTCGGTGTGACCTCTTTTTTAAGTGGGACATGCACAATAGATGGACTGGATTTCTCAAACACATCTTAGTTGATCCTATAAATAATCATAAAGGTTTCAATGGGCGGATATCTGCTCTTAACCGTTGTCTATGATGTGGCCCACACAAGTCATGGATTGGCCTGAGTTTTAGTCCCATGGCTCTGATTGATGGTGTGGATGCCTATCGCCCACACCCATATATATATATATATATATATATATATATATATATATATATATATAGAGAGAGAGAGAGAGAGAGAGAGAGAGAGAGAGAGATATGCTCACCTGCACAAATTCTCATGAGAACTCATGAGCAATTTTTTACAACTCATCTCACATGATACAAGGCCAAAATCTGAACTGTCCATGTGATGCGACATCCCATGAAACCACTAGGGGCCAACTTTCAACATGATGCAAAACTCTGATGGGCCGCAGCAAAGGTAGAGGCAAGTCAAGGGAGGAAATTGTTTCCTTTTGCCGTTCTGGGGCTCCCATCCACCATATATATATATATATATATATATATATATATATATATATATATATATATATATATATATATATATATATATGCAATGCATGAAGTTTGGTATTTTAGTCCGCGGACTACTGGAATAAATTCAAGTTCGTGCTGGTTTTTTTTTTTAGCCAGTGATGCAAGGCACGCACCCTGTTAGACCCGTCAGTCACGCGATGCAACCCACCCACCCTATCAATAGGGCAACACACCCACTCGGTTAGTCACACGCTACACCCACTCACTAGTGGGGTTAGTGTGTCTCCTTGGCACTCTAACCTGAGACCTGATGTTGAAACGCCTAAGCATCTTCTAGCTGGGCTAGCAGGCGAGACACTCGTGCTGTTTGTACCATGCTTATTGATGATCGGAGCCGTTCAAAAGAGACTAGCTGTTTGTTCTATTTGCGGATTGAGAAAAACTTTCCTTTTTATGGTGGGCCCTACCTGTTAAGGTTGGTCTTAGAATTATCACGGTGCACAGCTGGTGGATTACCATTTCCTTGTACATCTTTATCATGATCCGAACCAGGTAGCCAGCCGAGTCCTCAGTCCATCAGCTGCTGATGGAAACTTGCTATCATTGGACCATCTGATTAATGTGATACATTGTTTTCTGGATTTTAGTGTTCTTTGTTATGTTATTTAATTGAAGTGGTAGGGTAATCCAAAGACTCTGAATCCTGGAGCACAGCCCACTCACTAATGGAAATTGCAAATAGACGGTTTAGATCTTGTCTCACTTTGCCAGATATGCAGAAATGACTCAAGGAGAGGTATATATATCACTACGCCAAAATTGCATTTTTGCGACGGACCAAGTCCGTCGCAAATCTGTATTAGCGACGAACTTGGTCCGTCGCAGGGGCCGTCGCAGTTTACTATGTGGCAAATTTTAAACGACGGATTATGTCCGTCGCTTTTAAACGACGGATTACGTTCGTCACTATATTATGTAAAGCGACGGACTTAGCGACGGACATCGGTCCGTCGTACAAAATTGTTGCCACGTAAATTGGTCCGTCGTTAAATTTATGGGCGACATTTATTTAGGAATTTTAGCGACGGGTTTGATCCGTCGCTAAATTTTGTGAACGCACACCTATTACGTTTGAATTTATTTTTGAATCTATTACACCTGATAGTCATCCAAATTATTTAAAACAAAAAAAAAATTAAAACCTAACAAATCATAATTATATCATATATGAAACTTAAAGTCCTTACATTTCTAGTGAAAAATAATATTAATATTTGTTACAAATCTACACATTGAAGTGAACCATTCTCCATAGAATGAGCAACTAGGCTTTATTTTGTTCCCAATATTGAAACCAATCTCTTGACCATACGTGAAGCTAGCCTTCATTTCTAATCTTTCCTTTGTAGGTACTTCCACCTCATACGTTAGCAAATCCATCAACTGGTCCACCTGCAAAATCCAGAATATAAAACATAAAGAGTACCAGTATTATAATGTAAGAACAAAAGTTATATGAAACATACATAATGTTTTCTTCACATATGTGATTAAGAATCAAAATCTTAATCGGGCTTTCCTTGATCTCCGTGTAGTGAAAAAGATAATCATAAATTTGTATTTGAAGAAATTTCATTCTTAAAAATTTTAAACTGACATATTTTGTTATGCTTCTGCTGAAGAGCCCGATGGGAAAGAGTAGATGACATGACATGTTAGAATGCAGCTCGCAATAGGTGTTCACTTCTGTAGAAGGAATTAGTACCTTGTGGACCAAGTGCTACGTGGGTAGAACTTTTATAAGATCCACACCGTCCATCGGGTATGCTGCCTCATCTTCTACTATGAATCGAAAATCCACGACCACCCAGAGTTCAGGTAGATTGCACCCTAGCAAAAAGTTAGGATGGGACACCGACCATTAGTATTGTTTAGGGCCCACCCTGGTTTTTGCATTTCATCCGATCCATTCATCTGATGTGCCTTAGTAGGATGAAAGATTTATCCAAAATCCACAGTATTCCGAAACTCAGATGGGCCATACCATATGAAATTTGTAGTTTTTTAGATATAAATTTATGGGGTGGCCCACCTGAGTGTTGAATCAGCCTGATTTTTAGTATCAATTCAAAACAAGGGATGATGTTCCTGATGGACGGGGTGGATTCCATGCATGTTAACAAGGTAAGCAAGATTTTTCCTTTCAGGTATGCCTATTTTGTACAAATAGGCTTATGATTCATTTGATCCAGATCGTTAATGTTATGGCACCCACTACAGATGGAGGGTGATCTAGAACTCATCCCGTGGGGCAATGATTTATTGCTTCGTTGAAATATTGGAGAATATTTTTGTGGAATCCACCATCCACAACGAGGACCAAAAGAATAACAGTAACATGGCCCAGTTAAATTTCATTGGATAAAAGAATTGGATGGTAGTGATGAGTGGGACCCATAACAACATGCAAGAGAGCAACGGTCCGGATTAATAAGCCATGTCCCAGGCCTATCAAAATGAATTCGATTCCCATGGAATCTGAATTTTCCACGGTGTGTGGAAAAAATACAGAAATCGATTTCCATTTCCAAGGTTTTACTAAAAATGTGGATCAATTTTCAAGGTTATGAGAGACAACTCTCTGTCCATTGACCTTCTAACATTTCTCCTGGAGAGCTGCACTCCAAACCTAACAATGGAACTTCCATTGGATTCCACAGGTTTCCATTTGATGAGGATTCCCCAGAGGTTTTCCAGATCCACATTTTGGATTCTATCCAAAATGCATGAATGCGTACTATTTCAGTTCCCGAAATGGAAAATGCATGTATGAGAATAAAAAAGTGTGTAATTGTGGCTTCCTATCATACAGAAAAACTAGAAAAAAAAATGGTTAATTTAAAGGTTTCACCCAACTGCCATTTTGATCTTTGTCGGGCACACATTTAGGGCCCATTTGGATACCAACAAATAAGTTACTTTTTCTGCTTACAGCAGTAGATGAAGTAACTTATTTCAGATAAGTAAGTTTTGTTTATGGTTAATAATAAGTAACTTTTTAACTTAAAAGTATATAATCACTTCAGTAAATTTTTTTTGCTTTTCAATTTTTCATCGGTTGTCGAGGAGAGGAATAGAGGAGACGAAAGAGAGGAAAAGCTGATAAGTATGTTATTTACCAAACATACTTATATTCTTAATAAGTAGAAACTAAGACAAGCAACTCGTAGCATAAGTAACTTAAGCAACTTAAGATCCAAATGGGCCCTTATTGTGACAAAATTTTTGAAGGGTGAACTGTCCATGTTACATAGGAATGTGAATGTAATAATCCTCATAGTAATCTGATTGAACAGATCTTCACTAACCTTCCAGTCATGCATGGATCAGTTTCAGACCGATAAACATAACCGCCAGTGATTGATGCAGATCCTTCCTGTTTATTTACATCTGAGTGGGTGTATCCCATCACAGGGAAGATGGCATTTATTGAGTCAGGAGTAGTATTTCCACCAGGAGTCTGTAAAGTAGTATAAAGATCTGGACCTTCGTAAACGCGCCAACCATAGTTTCCACCCTTAGTAATCAAATCCACCTCTTCATATACTTCCTATGAAGTCCAAACATCATAAATAAGCATTAGGCATGTTTAATATCCAAACTGGTTCTTAACTGGAAAATCAACTTTGAAAGAGAAGTGAGGAAATCATAATATGTTAAAGGGAACAGAAGTTTATTTTCTTGTTCTTAAACAAACTCTCACTGGCCTTTTTTTCCCATCCAATGCCTGGTTATGATTTCTAGGTTCAAATAAATACCAATCTGCAGCCTTCATATGAATATAATTATAAGAAATATAGTGTTTGGCCCGAGTTATTGGCGTTTCTGTTTGCGCAGCACCCTGTACAGGTGAGGCTGACCTACCACTTATCCACACTGTTCATTTGGTCACCCTCACAATGCACGACAGATCCTTGCCATCCATTAATTGGCCTGAAAATGGATGGCTAACAGTCTATATACAACTGCAAAGTCCACTCATCAGATGGCTGGATTGTCTGATTGAGATGATTTTTGGTCAACTGTTCATCTGCTGCAGGACCCACTAGACGAAAGATCTAGATCACTGAAAAATGGGCCCAACATATATGAAATGAATGATTAAAATGGAAAGGGCAGTAATTTGGGACGAGCATGGCAAAAGACCTCATTAGCTTATTACTTCAGAAAGGTGGCCTGTTTGATGATCATGAAAATTCTCAGGATGATGAATCTCAAAGGTAAACTAAGGCCCTGTTTGGTTGATCCTTACCAAAATATCTAGTGCATAATACTGTTAAAAACAGATGGAAAAATAAGTGGCAACCAAACAGGGCTGAAGCGAAGTAGCAAAAAGTTAAGATTCCAATGTGCAGTTACTAGAACAACACACATAACAAAAGTTTAAGACATGAAAAAGAACTCAAAAGGAAAAAATCTCAAAACCTGGCCAACATCTGCACAGATAAAGTAGGATAGCCGTTCTGAATCAAAACTGCAACGCCATGGATTCCTAAGCCCCAAGGCCCAGATTTCAGGCTGCAATTGACTATCGTCAACATAAGGATTATCCCTAGGAATTGAATAATTTCCCCACAGACCAAGGTCTTCTATTTTGGTCGCACCTGGAAATACATTACAAGGTGAGAAAGAAATTGTTTGTGGGAAGTAGAGATAACTAGCTAATAAACTTGCTTCATTGGGCTATCAGAAAAGAAATTTGTGCTGTACTTTATGTGCGGTGACCACAGTATTACTTCATGGAAACTTGTCTATTGTAGATACAGGATACACAGATGGGACCCAGGGCCTATAGAAGGTAAAGAATAGCCCAAAAATCACATTTCACATTATCATAACTGTCAGTTTGGTAGTAATCAAATGGACAGTTAGAAAATGATCGGAGGTCCAAATCCGGCGTGTTAGACGATTAGATTCTACAAAATAACAACAGGGGATATTTTCTTCCATTTTAATAGTAGAGCTTTGCTAAGTCCACATGTGTGTGCAATAAAGCTTGTGTCAACGCCATGTGCTAGCATGGCATGACAGGTCTAAGATCCAATCCATCCATCAGCAAGGCGCCATATATTGATGTTGTAGCCCAAGAATAAGGTTGATCCAATAGTCAGGTGGGCCACAGGTTGCAAAGCAAATATACAGCTCTGAAATGTTTGGCTGAAGTTTTCTAACCCATCCACCTGTTTCCAATAATGTGGCCCACATGCTGAGTGGACCAGATTTACTTTTAGGAAAGCATGAATTTCTCAATCCACATGCATGTGCACTTAGCTAAGCTCTTAATTGTATATAGCTAATTTATCCATAAAAATACATGAATTTAATACTCACTTGGTATGTTATTCACATCAAGCCGCATAATCTTTCCAAGCAAAGACTTTTTATTCTGGCTGAAATTGTAAGGATCACCTCGGTTTCCACCATCCCCCATCATAAAGTATAAATATCCGTCTTCAGGTCCAAAGAGAATCTGCCCCGCATGGTGAGATGTAAATGGGAGGCCCATTGTAATTATCCTTCTTACTTCTGATGGATTAGCGGCTGTTGCCTATAAAATACATTTACATGAAATCTCATTACAATGCATTTGTGAAAATCATGAACAGTATTGCGTTATAACGATCCAATACACAACTACGGAGGATTAGACTACTGTATGGTATAAGTCGCATACATTTATATTAACCCAGATCACCCAAATCTTGGCTTCATTTAGAATGGACCATGGCCCAAAAAGAACACTGACCATATGATCTTAAACAGCCCAAATCAGCCAATGAATTTGGACTACTGACCAATTAATTTTTCAACTTGATGGCCACTGATTGGATGGTTAGGATTATCGAATCAGTGTGGCTTTTGGCATATGCTCCATCTACAATGAAGCCAACAATTTTGGCTGCCTGGATTGATGCGTGTGGACACTGCATGGGCAGTGGAGGAAATGGTGGAAGAGCATAGTCTAGCCCAGCTACTGAAGTGAAATTTAAGCTGCAGTTCCTAAAGGAAGCTTATGGATTTGTACCGAGGAAGGCGTTGATGAGGTATTAATCCGGGAACATACTATATGACAAAGCTATGCGATCGACATTAAAATCATACAAAGGAGACAGGAAACTGACATTGTGTTTTAATTCACTAGGGGAAATGGCACATCCAACGCAAGTGGAGGGAGATGGGGGTAAGATCCAAGCCATACATTGACCTTACCCAAGCCATACATTGACACGGCTAAAATCCAAGCCACAAAATCTCATTTAATGTCCTGTAGAATCACCAAGGCCACCACTGTCCTAAAAGTAAATATATTGGCCAAAATGTCCTTGGCTCCTCCCTTAACATTAAGAGAGATTTTAGCATTCAATGACAATAACAGCCTGGTTAGAAGTAATATCATCGAGTCTTTTTATCTATAATCACAAACATGAGACAAATGAAATGTCTGCCCTGCCCCTAGACAACATGAATCAACAGGACAGCTGGAGAAAAAAGAAAAAAGAAAAAAGAAACCAAAATCAAACAAGAATAGCATTGTATGACCTCAATGTTCTAGGAGTAACAAATGATCAATACTCAAACAAGAGGCAGCTCCTTTCTCTTAACATTGTATGGCCAGGTGAGGGAAAATAGTAACTGTGTCAATGCAATCAAACTATTAAGCATACTCTTTTCTTTGATTTGGTCTCTCTTGCATTTGCTTTGAAACAAGACCCAAATAACTCGGATAAATTAGTCACCCTAGAAGGAAAAAGATTTAACAAAAGTTTTGAAAAGATACTCCAAAACCTACCAGTGGGAGGAGATTTTATACAATTATCTGGAATGACACTGAGGTTTCTTGGGCCTGATCTGAAAAAAAAAATCAGATTGATCAATCACCCAAAGACAGTAAAACAAGAAGACTGAAAAATGGGAAAGAAAGAAAATCCAAATATCAGAAAATGAAAAAGAAAGAGATTTACAGGTCAGGGAGGGCCTTTGCAACATGATCCGAGCCTACAGATACAGATAGCCAAAAAAATCAGCAAATCATTTCCAAAGAAACAAAAATTTTCTAAAGAAAAGAAACTCATGAGTCCCACACATCAATATCTTTCCAATTACTTCAATAAAAAAAAAAGTATATAAAAATATCAAAACTCACAACAAAAGCACGTTTCCAACCCAATCTTCACAATAGAACATTCTTAACCTTTTGATTTTTAGCCTAAACATAGATGGTTAAGAAGAGAAATACAACTACAGAACAATGGTCTAAATTACCAAACCACAGCCACACTTGTCTTCATGTTCCCATGCATGCTGTCAATAAGCAAGCCACACATTGTATAATTCTCCTTCCTTTCAAAGAATACCAAACTATTTGGAGAATGGACTGTGAGTTCTGCATGATACAGTAGATGTGTTTACTCATCTAACATACAAGTTGAACTCTCTGTTCATGCTATAACCATTTTCAAACAGTGAGGAGAAGGTATTTTTACATTTAAACCAACATGGCATACTTGTAAGAGATCCTAGCTACTCATGAGCTAGAGTCAAGCTTGAACAAGCCCCAAGCAGTAGCCACAGTGATCAGGTTAGCCACCCATGCATTAGAAGACCAACAGTCCATGCTCAATGCCCATGTGTGGCCACCTGATCAGCAGAACGCCTTGATTTTGGGGCCAGCAAACGTTCATAAGGGTGATACATGAAGACTGGCTCAGACCACACACCTATGCCACATTGGCATCTGCGTGTACCACTGAAAAAATTCTCAATCCTATTCATGAGAATCTTGTTCAGCATTTCTCGTCGTGGTTATCAATTGTTTTCCTTCCACCTCCCACTTGAAATAAAATGGATAGAGAATATCCAATTAGATTCTATTAGAGCTTCCCCCATCCAAACAGAGGCCCTTGGGTACTATTTCAAAATTCACGAGGGAAAAGAAAGCATCTAACAAGATTTTTCTTAACATTCTTTGATCAAAATAATATTGACATAACTATCAGGGGAAAAAAGACAGACAAAGAAATCCAACAGAGTCACAGGGAAGAAATACATTACCTATCGATCTCCTGTGCCATCTTGTCGAGATTCCTCGTCTCAAATAGTCACAGAAACGCACAATGTTGAAGGACATTAACAAAACTCATGACATCAGGCCGTCTTTAGCCATCACTAGTTGTTATCCCTACAAACATCTCCAGTGCCGCACGAGGATCACCACTCAGCACATCTGCCACCACCATCGAATTCCACAACACCACGTCATCGATCCCTTTCTTAACAATTTCATCGAACACCTGGAGTGCATCCTCCACCACACCGCATGGATTGCTGCCAACCATTCCCTAAAAACAATTTCATCGAATGCCTGGCGTGCGAAGGGATCGACTACTTTCTTCTTCCAGCCCTTTTTCCGTTAGGCGATCCTCTAGTTCTTCCCGACGGCCATGGTTGATGGTTTTGAAGCTTGGGTCTCAAGGAAGAAAGAGGATCACCCCTAAAAACCCAACTATCTCTTTCCTCTAAACCACCCCTTCCACACGAGCGAGAGATGGGTTGCTGCCAAGATGGGCGGGACCGGCCCAGATGAAGGCGGTGGTGATGGTGATCGACCGAGGGAGAGAATGGGGGCTGCGAGTGATGGGGGTTTGTTAGTGGGGCTGTGAGAGAGGGCTGCCAAAATGGCCTACAAGATTATGTTGATGGTGATGGCGTTATGGCACAGATCAAAAATCGCACTGATTGAAAGGTCTTGATCCGTATTAGGGTTTCAACATTCAATGTTGGAGAGAGAGAGAGAGAGAGAGAGAGAGAGAGAGATTTCATACCAGCTGCAATGGTGTCGAAGCTTGGAAGCTGCAACGGGAGCGGGGATGGGAGGCGTCGAAGCTTGGAAGCTGCAATGGCGATTTTTGGGGAGAGAGAGAGAGAGAGAGAGAGAGAGAGAGAGAGAGAGGAGGGGCGGGAGACGATTGAGAGGAGGGAATGACGATTTGGGGATTTTTTTAGGGTAAGGGGATGGGTTAATCGGATTGCACGGTTTTACCGTGCGGAGTAAACTCAGTTGGGCCCACCTAGAATGCATGTGCTTTATCTATTCCGTCCATATGTTTTTCCAGTTCATTTTAGTGGTTGAACCCAAAATTTAAGCATATCCAAACCTTAAGTGGACCATGCCATGGGAAACAGTGGGAATAATGATTTAAGCATATCCAAACCTCAAGTGGCCCCACATTGATGTTTATTTGTCATCCAACCTGTTCATAAGATCACATGAACATGGATGAAGGGAAAAACACAAATATCAGCTTGATCCAAAACTTCTGTGTCCCCCTATAATTTTTCAATGGTATATATTCAGTTCACACTTTCCCTGTGGTGTGGTCCACTTTAGATTTTGATATGCTTCGTTTTTTGGCACCATACCTAAAATTATCTGTTAAGATGGATGAACAGAGTGGATAAAATACATAAATCACGGTGGGCCCCACAGAGTTTACTCAGCACGGTGAGCCCCACGGAGTACTGACGCAATCTGCGCCAGAGGCTTGATGCGCCAGGGGAGCGGATTAGGTGCGACCCCGGACTCACGCAAGACGGTGCGGCCCTTACGTAGGTTCACTGTGGGGCCCACCTTGATGTAAATATTATGTATCCACACCGTCCAAATGTTTATACACATGATTTTAGGGCATGAAATCAAATATCATACATATCCAATTATCAGGTGAACCATAGCATAAGAAACAGTGGTGATTGACCATTAATGGGCCACAAGAGCTTTGGATCAATCTGATATTTGTTTTTTACCTTAATCCAGTCTCATTTAACCTTATCCACAGATTGGATGGTAAATGAACACTACATAAACATTAAGGATTGCCCTGAGAAGTTTTTAATGGTAGGACGGGCAATCACCACTGTTTCTCATGGTATGGTTCACCTGATAATTGGATCTACTTAATTTTTGGTATAATGCCTTTAAATGATGTGAAAAAACGGATGGACGGCATGGATACATAATACATACATCAAGGTGGGCCCCACAGCAAACTCACATAAGGGCCGCACCCTCTTAGGTGAGGCTGGGGTCTCACCTAATCCGCTCTCATGCGCAGAGGCGTCAATTAGGTGTTACCCGGGAACAGCTGAGTGGGTGTTACCCCCAGCGTATGGCCCACATGGATGATATTTTGTATATCCATGCCGTCCATCTGTTTCTACGGCCCATTTTAGGACGATTTTCCAAAAATTATGTAGATCCAAATTTCAAGTGGACCATAACACTAGAAATAGTGTGATTGAGTGCCCCACCATTAAAAATTCCAAAGAGCACATCGTAAGGTTTTTGTAATGTTTATTTGCAATCCAAGCTCTTGATAATGTCAATAAAGTCTTGATGAAGGGAAAATATAAAGATCAGATTGATCTAAAACTTTTGTGGCCCACAAAACGTTTTTAATGGTTATACATCACTGTTTCTAGTGATATGGTCCACCTAAGATTTGGATCTTCTTAGGATTTTGGATCACATCCTAAAACGATATGATAAAAGAGATAGACGGTGTTGATATATAAAAACTACAACAAGATGGGCCCCACACGGTTAGGGTAACACCCACTAAGCTGTTCCTGGGGTAATACCTAATTCGCACCCCTTGGCTATGGGGCCACTGGCCGGTGCTTTGTGGGCCCCTCCATGACGTATGTGTTTTATCCACACTGTCGAGCCATTTCTGAAGATTGTTTTAGTGCTTGATCCAATAAATGAGTCAAATCTAAATCTCAGGTGGACCACACCACAAGAAAATAGTATTGATTGAATGTCCACCATTAAAAACCTCGTAGGGCCCACTATATTAATTATTTGACATCCAACCTCTTAATTAGGTCATACAGACCTGGATGTAGGTAAAAAACAAATATCAGCTTGTTCCAAAACTTCCGTGGCCCTCAATAAGTTTTAACAGTGGGTGTTCAATTAAAATTGTTTCTTGTGATGTGGTCCACTTAAGATTTGGATCTACCTCAAATTTGGGCTCATACCATAAAATGATCTACGAAAATGTATGGATAGAGTGGATGAAACACATTCATCATGGTGGGGCCCACAGAGCACCGATCACTTGGCATTGACTGGTGACCCTGTCACTAACCAATCCATCTGATATATTTTATGTATATCTAATCCATCCATCTGTTCTTTTATATCATTTTAAGATGCAATAGAAAATATTAGAAAAGATCAAATTCTCAATGGCTAGATTAGAGTTTGGGGTCCAATGACTATACATTTATTAGGTTTTCATGAGGTCAACAAGTTACAACGCAATTTGGACCTAAAAATTTGGCCTAATTTGGAAATCTAATCCATTCACTCTATTATATTCATCAATAACTTTGATTTGACTGGTCACTTGCCCTGATCAAGTTTAAGATGAGAAAGATACTAAATAAATAAAATTGATCAATGATGGGCCATATCTTGTAACCTAACCATTAGATTTGAGTGAAATTTAATCTAAACATCTAAAATCATTTACTTTTCAATTTGGACCAATCAGATTGTCCAAAATTTGTCTAGCTCTAGACAAATTGATTGTACACATTTAAAGAGTCTTTTATACGGATATGATTCGGGCTTAATTTTGTTTTCAATAATAATTACCACGTTCTAAACATATCTGACCATTCAGATCAAGTTTAGGATGACTTGATCATAGAATATGATCAATCTCATCATTATAAATTTTCCTTGCAATTAATTAACATCATTATATTAGGGCCTTCATTTTTTGCACCAATGAACATGTATGTATGCATAAACCAATCTGATAACCAGTTAACTGAATGAGTGTAATTTTTCATTTTCAACTATCCAATAAATGTCCACCAATAAATTTGGCCCACTCATTTCAAATTTCTCGCTTTTATTTAAACCACAATTTTTTTCCAACATTTTTTTTCAAAACTGGTAAAATCTCTTCTTTTTTTTTTATCAAATATTTCAACTTTTATTTCTTTTGAAAATATCATTTTTTTAATCAAACTTCTTAATTTTTTCGAAATACAAAATCTTAATTTCTTTATAAAAATTTCAATTTTTTTACGAACTTATCAATTTTATTCGAACTTCTCAACTTTTTTCAAATGGTCATTTTTTTTTTTAAATCTCAATTTTTTGAATCTTATTATTTTTCTAAATCCCAATTTTACTAAAAAATTGTTAATTTATTTTCAAACCTCTCAACTTTTTTTGTTTGAAAATCACAAATTTCTTTTTTAACTTCACAATTTTCTTTTTCAAAATGTTTAATTTTGTGAAAATTTGAAAAGAAATTTCAAACATATTAATTTTATTCAAATTTCTCAATTTTGTTTTTAAAATCTCTTAACATTTTCTTTCAAATTACTAAATTTGTTATTTTAAATATCAAATTTTTTAATTTTTAAAAAATATCAGTTTTTTTCAACATCTCATTTTTCTTAAATTTTATTTTCCGATGGACCTTATTTGGGGGGCATCTTTTCGAGATGGGATTAGCGACGGGCCAAATCCGTCGTTAAATAGCGACGGGCTAAGTTCGTCGGAAATTAAAATTTTGCGACGAACTATGTCCGTCGGTAAATCCCGCGACGAAATCCCGCCTTAATTTCGCAAAAGCGACGGAATATTTTCAAATACGACGAATCCGGTCCGTCGTTAAACCAAGCAATTTTTGCGACGGTCAATGTTCGTCGCAAAAATGCGATTTTGGCGTAGTGTATGCTGATCCCACCCGGCCATATCACGCGCCTGCGTCTGCCAAAATGGCTAATAGTTTATAGATTCCGTCCGTCCATCAGGTGGACCACATCTTTTTATTATCTGCACCAACCAGGTGGGCCACACATAATGAAACATACAGAACATTAAAGAAAGCGTAAAAAGGCTTCCTAAGCCATCATTTCTTTCAAACGTTGTGAATCATATGAAAATAAGTGGGACAAATCCTGTTTTGGGGGTTTTAAACTGATACAGTGGGACCCACCTGATGTACGGCTGGGATGTGAACCTACGTGCGACATCTTCTTATACATGCGTGCAAAAATCGATGCTTGGGAAGTCAAAGACTTTCAATAAACAATGCACGCGGGGTTTTTTTATTTGAAAGATTTTATTTTCTGGGGGAGTAAACTCCAACAGTAGAAATTGAATATCTACCGTTGAAAACTTCTTGGGGGACTACCAAAGTTTTGGGTAAACCCGATGTTTTGTGTTTTTTCTTCATCCATGACCTTCTGAACAGGTTGGATGACAAATAAATGTTAGGGTGGGCCCTAAGAAGGTTTCAATGGTGGACATCACTGTCCCCACCGTTTTCTGTGGTTTAATCCACTTAAGCTTTGGATGTGCTTCAATTTTGGACTTATGCCCTGAAATGAGCTGAAAAAATGGATGGACGGCGTGGATAATGGCACATACATTACGGTGGGCCCCACATGCTATGCTGTAGTTTCATGTGAGTCACTGTACAATCCGCGATCAACATGACTAATTTAAAAAGGGAAGTTAAAAAAAATAAACTATATAATTAGAGCTGTCAACGAGCCGGGCTTGGGGTAGGTTAATCCGACCAGGATTTTGAAATATTTTGGGCCGGACGTATTCAAAATTATGATTTTTCAGGCCCGAGATTGATGTAGAATGGGTCGCTGATTATTTCATGGCCCAGATGGAGCAAAAGAAGACCGGTCGGGGTCGAAAGTGATCCGGACCGTCAGGACCGTAAATCGATCGTATCTCACAATCCGGGATGAGTTACAGGACGTATAATATATCAATTTGGGGTAGCTCGAGCTACTTTAGCCAGCCAACCCCGCTACGCCGGGTTGCCCAAGCCGGAATCGCGAGAATCGACTGTATCGACGGTCATTAGGCTAGTTTATTTTCAGTTTTACTATTTATAGTAAGTTTTAATTCGATCATAACTTTGCATCCGTATGGTTTTAGAGTTAGTGACCAACATGAAAAGGGCTTAGAATATTTAGTAGAACAACGTGGTTGAGGCCGTTTGAAAACTTTCTATTTTTTGCCGAAAACCAAGAGTTCTAATAGGATTGAACGACTTCTATAAATAGTAAGTTTACTATTTATAGTAAGTTGTGTTTTCTAGGAGTTTAAGTTGGAGTTGGATTCTGATACTTTACCTAGGGTTTAGTTTCCTATTTATATGCATTGTAATTTCGTTATTATTCATTCAAATATCAATAAATCAATTATTTGGAATTTATTTCCTCTTTTTATCTTTTATTTCTTCTCGTGGATTCGAGAACTATCGGTTAGGGAGACGGTGATCGACCTACCACGTCCTCCCTGCGTCATTGGTATCAGAGAGAGGTTTCTTCCTCAGGACGATGACCTCTAATGAAGGGTTGTGTCACGCCCTGAAATTCGGTTTGGTTTGTTATTTGTGTGGCCCAATTACTGGATACGAATTCGATGGATGGTTATATGAGAGGCCAATTTTTTTCTAATTAGATGTTTATATTCTTAAACACAAGTATGAGTTATTGTACGGTCAGTTTCTTAAACTGATATTTCTAATATGGTCTTTGGGTGGCCTATTGGTGAGACATATACACCGTTAGACTTTAATGACTTGTCTACTCATGAAATTTCATCAGATCACAGTTTTGACGGTAGGTTAAGCATTTGAATGTATGATAAACAAGATGAACGGATCAGAATGTTAAATTGATTTGTGTATGAGCGGCTATGGAGATCAATGGGTTTAGTTTACTATGATCGGCTTGTTCAAAATCAAGGTGGACGGTTAGATATTCCTACCTAGCAATGATAGGTCATTCTAATGGTCCGTCTATTGACTTAACTAAGTACACTAAGTTTTTAAAGTTTTAAAAGTGTTAGAATACGTATAAAAGTGTGACGTGTGTGTATGTATATGAACGACGCGGCCTAAAATTTAAATTCTAATGTGTGAACTATAACACTCGTGTACCTACTCGTGTACTAAATTTTCGGGGTATTACATTCTACCACCCTTATATAAAATTTCGTCCTCGAAATTCAAGCAAACCCACTAAACTAAAAGACGAATACTACGGTGTGTCTATGCCCTACAAGTTATGGGTTTATGTGTTCACAAGTGTATGTAATGACTTATATGGCTTCAAGTTCTTACAATCTACCCCCCTTATGAGAATCTCGTCCTCGAGATTCAACCATAACCGCAACCAACCTTTCGCTATGCACTCTAATGTGCCTAAGCAAACACTATAACGAAGAGAAGAAAGTCAACAATAACATTCCAACAAAAGCAATGTCACAAACAAGACAATCAATCATAGTACAAACAATGAAACAAGGAAAACCAACAGTCCAAATAAAAGAAACCTCACAGATAAAACCTACAGACACTCTAACCTCAACATTACAAACTTGATTCTACAAGCAACGTCACTAGTAAGACAAAGGTCACAGCACAACAACACCCTTATGTAGAAGCAAGCAATTTGACAACCTTGCAACGAAAACAAACATGAATGAAAACAAAAACAAACATCAAGTACAATAGCAACAAAATCATTCATGGCGCGCCCATTCCTATGTGTCTACAAGTTATACTATTATCCGGTACTCTACAACACTTATCTATGTCTATTAATAAACCCTACTTGAATTTCACTATGTGTAGCCCTAACCCGAGGCACTTTGGAATTCTCGAAATCTCTCTCTGATACCAAACTGTCACGCCCTGAAATTCGGAACCCGAGTACAATCACCCAAAGCCCGAGTTCCAGGGTGTGAATTGAAAAATTCGAGCACAGATTCCTTGAAATTCCATTCCACACATCGCATAACTAAAATAAATCCCAAATATAAAGTTTCTTTTCACTGATATCCTTTACATTGAATTTTACAAGACAAAACAGATTAACTACAGTTGGCGTTTGAGTAACACGTGATCATCTGAATACTCTGCTCTGTCTACGTCTGAGCCTTCCTGAAAACCTGCAAGAACTGTGGTGATTTTGGTGAGCTAAAAGCCCAGTGAGGTCATTTCCATCACAAGTAATATTCCAATTGATAAGATGTTAGATGTGAAATACTATCAGCTAGAATCATACGAATATATAAGGATATGGTGATGACTTAAACACATTATGTCTTATTATGAATGAAGCATGATTATCATGATGTCATGTATGTTATGATACGTGTAAGAGCACAACGTCTAGGAACTCGTTGCCACTGAACATTAGGAACCTGTCGCAAATCAACCATGCTCACCTAACCGGTACAACGAGGCGGCAAATCAACCATGCACGCCAGTGGGCAAATCAACCATGCACCACTGATCCAACCGAGCGAATCAACCATGCTCAATAAGTGAAACGACCAGAACTCGCTGCCACTGAACATTAGGAACCTGTCGCAAATCAACCATGCTCACCTAACCGGTACAGCGAGGCGGCAAATCAACCATGCACGCCAGGAGTCAAATCAACCATGCTCCTGTTCTGTCGTTGTGTATACAAGATGTATATGAATGTCATGAATTATGGAAGCATATCTCCAAGCATACAATGCATCTCAAATTTAAATCCAAACACACTATGCATGATTAATCCTATTCAAATAATTCATCATCTAAATGTTTTAGTTTATCGTAAATCAAGAGAGTTGAGAAGGACGTACGTCAGTGAGGTTTTGTACTAACATCATTGTCTTGGTGCTTCTAAGTTTCGTCTTATCTAGAATCTAGACTTGTGCAACTAAGAAGGAATAATTGAAACTTAAGAACGCATTAAGATATGAATCCATTAGTTACGACCTGATATGTATGGCGGAAGGAAATAATAACAATTCACATCTAAGACTTAATTAAGAAAGGAAAAGAAGAAAACAAATCCCTTACCTAGAATTGTATTACGAATGAATAAGGAAGGCAAAGCTTCGAATGAAACAAGAAGCAACTCAAGGAAAATCAACAAGAATAACCCAAGATGAATCACTCACCGGATATGGAATACTTCAAGTCCAAGGGAAACCAAATTCGAATTTGAGTCGGCTCGGTGAGTTGACTCGCTGAGTCAACTCGGCAGAAAATCATATTTTCTTCCGAATCTTCTTCTTCTTCTTCTTCTTCTTTCTCCCTCCTTCTTCTTTCTTTCCTTTTCTTCCTTTCTTCTTCTTCCTTTCCTGTCCTGGGAAAGGCCTCAACAGCAGCAGCAAGGGGATGAGCACATCAGCACGCCACTCTCTTCCTTCCCATACGAATTCTCTCTCTCCTCCCCTTTAAGACTCTCTCTCTTGTTCTCTCCTCTCTCTCTCTCTCTCTCTCTCTCTCTCTCTCTCTTGTTTCGTATCTGCTTGATCCTCTTGGGTAGTAGGATTCTTATAGGCGTGGGTGTCTTGCACAGCAAGTCATAGGGGTGTTTCTTCAAGTGAAAGAAATCTTGGATTCAATCCAAGTTGGAGAAGGAATTACTTATTCTAGAAGGTTCTTGCGCATTAGAGCCGTTGGGAATCTCAATGGGGTCCACACGATCTTACATATAAGATTTGGAAAGTCCATGCGAATCAGCGACTTGGATCTTGGCGAATCTTGGTTTACATTGGTTGGAAACAACAGTTTGGAGTGGGCTACTGGGTTGACGAATGGCCAAACGGTTTCTACGGACGTGGGAGGAGATGCGTACGGACAGGATGGACGTCTTGGATTTTGTATATGGGGCCCACCGGATGGACAACGTGAACCATGCATGGTGGCAGCGTCAACGCTGCTGCTGTAGCGTCCCTGGAGAAGACGGACATTATCTTCTTACTTTTCTTTACTTGTAACGTGCTTCGCACGTACATGGGATACTACAGTATGTCCTCACAAGTGGGGTCCACTTTAGGTGGATCTGAAACATTTTATCCGTCCAATACGTTTCCAACATAAAATTAATCGTTGACAAGAAAAATAAGACAGATCCGAGTTAAGGTGGGCCACTTATGACCCGATTTCTGATTAGGGCATTTGTAGGATGATCGGACGGTTGAAATTCGATGTGTACGGTTAAATTGTGTCCTAGAACTCGTATATAAAGTTTTGTATGAAAGTGATTTGCAGAAAGTATTATATTTAAAAATGGTGGTGGAGTTTGAGTTGGAGAAGGACTCCACTTTTCGTTTCTTGCGAAACAAATCTTAAGTGAGACGTTGGAGACCTAGGTGGGGTCCACACAACCCTAACAGAGCAGTTCCCAGGCTACCATGCACAGTAATGACCAGGATCTTGGCCGCTTTTGGTTTGGACGGTGATTTGAAGAAGATCGGATAGACTACCGACGTGGAAAATATTCAAGGGGACTCTATGCGTGGGGGAGAGGGATCAATTGGACGGGTTGGATTTTAAATGCAGGGCCCACAGACGGACGGTGTGGATGGTGCAAACCGGCAGCAGACGGACGTCTTTGTAATACGCTGCGCGTCTTTGTAATACGTGGTCAACACGTGTTGACCGGTCGAATCTTATGCAGTAGTGTATGTGGGTCCCACCATGATGCTTGTAACCAAAATCTACTCCGCTCATCTGGTGTAGCACGATTACTTTAGACATAAGATAAAAAATGATCTAGATCCGATAACCATGTGGGTCACATGATGAGAGTTAGTGTGCTTCTACCTCACCGTTAAAATCTTACGTGAAATTTTAACAGATTACTGGGGTATATATTCATATAATTCCAATTCTACCCTTTCCTTTAGTATTGACTTCCAACACCTGTACCAATCGTATACACCATCATTTTTCGGTGAAACTTCCCCAAGGCCTGTCATTTTTCGCGCTCTTTATACGGGTTAAGTTTGGGCATTGATCTCTTACAGATGACCAAGATGCCTTTTTAGTGATCCATCACACTAGGTGATCCAAAGTGACATTTGTACATATCCAATAGAAAATTTAACCGGTAGCCTTAGTATATATCCTATGATCTTCGAAATGATCGGTTCGGTTTGTTATTTGTGTGGCCCAATTACCGGATACGAATTCGATGGATGGTTATATGAGAGGCCAATTTTTTTCTAATTAGATGTTTATGTTCTTAAACACAAGTATGAGTTATTGTACGGTCAGTTTCTTAAACTGATATTTCTAATATGGTCTTTGGGTGGCCTATTGGTGAGACATATACACCGTTAGACTTTAATGACTTGTCTACTCATGAAATTTCATCAGATCACAGTTTTGACGGTAGGTTAAGCATTTGAATGTATGATAAACAAGATGAACGGATCAGAATGTTAAATTGATTTGTGTATGAGCGGCTATGGAGATCAATGGGTTTAGTTTACTATGATCGGCTTGTTCAAAATCGAGGTGGACGGTTAGATATTCCTACCTAGCAATGATAGGTCATTCTAATGGTCCGTCTATTGACTTAACTAAGTACACTAAGTTTTTAAAGTTTTAAAAGTGTTAGAATACGTATAAAAGTGTGACGTGTGTGTATGTATATGAACGACGCGGCCTAAAATTTAAATTCTAATATGTGAACTATAACACTCGTGTACCTACTCGTGTACTAAATTTTCGGGGTATTACAGGTTGGATCCTCATCCTAAGGACGGTGCTCCAAGGGACTATCTAACGGCGACAGCCTTCGAGGCAGCATTCGAAGCAGCACGACGGGAGAATCGGTTGATCCTGCATGGTATACAGGCGACCCTCGACCAGATTGCAGCATCGCTAGCTCCTCTTCGAGCCCAAGGCGACCAACAACCACCAACAGTTGTTATACGGGATAATCCTGTTGTCCGTAGAACACCCCAGGTGGATAACCGTAGGGTTACGCCAGACGATTCAGAACCAAGCGATGACGAGGTCGAAGACATGTTAGTACGACGACCGGCGCTAGGGAATGAGCGTGTGGAACGAGCAGAACGAGATTATCGGGGCAAAGCTGATCTTCCCAGCTTTAATGGCCTACTTCGAATAGAGGAGTTCCTCGACTGGCTGGCAGAGGTCAAGCGATACTTCGACTATATGGACGTGCCGGACGACAAGAAGGTAAAACTAGTTGCATATAAGTTTAAATCCGGTGCTTCAGCATGGTGGGAAAACCTACAGGTTTCCCGCACCTGTCAGAATAAGACACCCATCCAAACATGGCCTCGGATGAGACAGCTTCTTAGAGCTCGATTCTTCCCTAATGACTATGAACAAATTTTGTTCCAACAATACCAAAATTGTCGTCAGGGAAATAGAACCGTAGCCGAATATCTTGAAGAATTCCAACGATTGGCTACACGGAATAATTTATCAGAATCAGAGGCACAACAAGTATCACGATTCATTGGTGGGTTGCGATTTGCAATCCAGGATCGAGTCCAGATGCATCTAGTTTGGACGTTGAGTGAGGCCAACCAATTGGCCACTCGAGCAAAAACACAGTTGTCACGGCCCCCTGCTCGACCCTATCCGGCAACACGAAATCCCAACACCGGACCCACACAAGATACAACGTTGGCCAAAGGCAAGGAGCCTATAGGAGGGTGTCCTCAACCTCCTACGGTCACGAACCGGGACTGGGGAAGCGGTTCCTCAAGACCTCAACGTACAACTCCCACTACAGCGGGTTCCAGCAGGATCCCCAATCCATATGGTCGGCCAAGACCAGACCATTGTCTCCGTTGTGGCCAACCAGGTCACTGGTCAAACGCTTGCCCTCAACGCCCTGCAGCACACTTAACTACGAATGAAGGCGGCGTGGAAGGTGAGCCAACAAAAGACAACCCTGAATTGGAACAGGCCGAAGAGGGGGATACAGAAGAGGTCGATTGGCTGACTGAAGATCATGGGGAATCGCTAGTAGTAACACGGCTACTTTACGCTCCCAGGAAGGAAGTGCACCCACAACGACATAATATTTTTCGCACAAAGTGCACCGTGCAGGGCAAAATCTGTGATATGATCATAGACAGTGGGAGTAGCGAAAATATTGTCTAGAGAATTATGGTGGATAAGTTACATCTGCCTATGACGAAGCACCCTATCCCTTACTCTATCGGCTGGATCAAGAAGGTGAACGAAACCAAGGTAACTCATCAATGCATTATCTCGTTTTTCATTGGTAAAAGCTATAAGGACGAGGTCCTCTGTTATGTGGTTGACATGGAAGCCTGCCACATGTTACTTGGGCAGCCATGGCAATCGGATCGAGATGTGACCCACAGTGGACGGGAAAACATATACATGTTCACCAAGGATGGTCGAAAAATTGTTTTGGCCCCTATGACACCAGACAAACACCCTGAAGCTTATAAAGTGGAGGGGAACTCTCTCCTTACCATTCGCGAGTTTGTTAAGGAGTCAAAGGAAACGGGCGAGATTTATGCCGTTATGGTAAAAGGCGAGGAGCCAGGATCCTCTAATATTCCTCAACGCCTTAAACCGCTGCTAGAAGAATTTCGAAGTACTTGGCCTGTAGAGTTACCTGATGAGTTGCCTCCCATGCGAGACATACAACTTCACATCAACCTTATCCCAGGGTCCAGTCTACCCAACCGACCGCACTATCGGATGAGTTCGAAAGAGTGTGAAATTTTACAGGGACAGGTGGAGGAACTGATCCGTAAGGGTCTTATTAAAGAAAGCATGAGCCCGTGTGCCCTTCTGGCACTCTTTACCCCAAAGAAGGATGGAACATGGCGTATGTGCATCGATAGCCGCGCGATCAATAAAATAACAGTTAAATATCGATTTCCAATACCGCGGTTGGATGACATGCTGGACATGCTCGAGGGCTCCAAGGTGTTCTCGAAACTGGACTTACGGAGTGGATACCATCAAATCCGTATTAGGCCAGGTGACGAGTGGAAAACGGCCTTTAAGACCAAGGAAGGGCTATATGAGTGGCTGGTTATGCCCTTCTGTTTGACCAACGCACCAAGCACCTTCATGCGTTTAATGAACCAAGTGTTGAAGCCGTTCATTGGTCGTTTCGTTGTCGTTTACTTTGACGACATTCTAATATACAATCAGAATGAAACGGAGCACATGACCCACATCAGAAAAGTGCTACAAGTGTTGGCCGACAACAAGCTATACTTAAATCTGAAAAAATGTAGCTTCTTAACTGATCAATTATTATTTCTGGGGTTCATTGTGTCGTCCACGGGTATCAGAGTGGACGAAGAAAAAGTTCGAGCTATTCGGGATTGGCCGACTCCGACAAACATTCATGAAGTACGAAGTTTTCATGGGTTGGTGACCTTCTATCGTCGATTTGTGCGGAACTTCAGCAGTATCGTCGCGCCGATTATCGACTGTATGAAGAAGGGTCCGTTTTAATGGACCGAAGGGGCTGAGAAGAGTTTTGCAGAAATTAAACATCGGTTGTCCACTACCCCCGTCCTGGTACTCCCTAATTTCGATAAGTTATTTGAGGTAGAATGCGATGCATCTATTGTCGGCATTGGGGGAGTCCTTTCTCAGGAGGGCAGGCCGGTCGCCTTTTACAGTGAGAAACTCAGCGACGCACGACAGAAGTGGTCGACTTATGAACTTGAATTATATGCAATGGTTCAGGCACTGCGCCATTGGCGCCATTATCTTATTCAAAGGGAATTTATACTGTACACTGATCATCAGGCCTTAAAATTTGTCAATACTCAGACTAATGTGAATCGTATGCATGCTAGATGGATTTCGTTTTTACAGGAATTCACGTTCGTTCTGAAACACAAGTCAGGGCAGCAGAACAAGGTGACAGATGCACTAAGCCGACGTGCATCCCTTCTTATTACAGTGAGCAGTGAGGTGATCGGATTCGACTATCTCAAGGAACTGTATGCGACGACGAGGATTTTGCAGATGCATGGAAAAAGTGCCAAGAGGGTCACCCGAGTGATCTTCTAATTCAAGATGGTTTCCTCTTCAAAGGAAATCTACTTTGCATTCCGCAGAGTTCGTTACGGGACAAGATTATTATCGAGCTGCATGGCGGTGGCCTCGGCGGTCATCTAGGACGAGATAAGACTCGAGCGATGGTGGAAGAGCGGTATTACTGGCCGCAACTTGCTCGTGATGTTGGCAGGGCGGTACAACGATGTCATATTTGTCAAACCGCTAATGGACAATCTCAAAATACAGGTCTTTACACGCCATTACTCGTCCCAGATGCCCCTTGGGAGGATTTATCTATGGATTTTATGTTAGGGCTCCCACGAACACAACGCGGCATGGACTCAGTGTTCGTGCTGGTAGACCGATTCTCCAAGATGGCACACTTCATTCCGTGCAAGAAGACCTTTGATGCGATACATGTTGCGAACCTTTTCTTCAGAGAGGTTGTGCGACTACATGGGATTCCTAAGACGATCACTTCAGACCGGGACACAAAGTTCGTTAGCCACTTTTGGCGAGCCTTGTGGAATCGGTTCGGTACACGACTTCACTTCAGCGATGCTTATCATCCACAAACAGATGGACAGATTGAGGTCGTTAACGGCACATTGGGGAATCTCATGCGTTGCCTTTCAGGTGACAAACCGAAGCAGTGGGACATGGCCCTAGCTCAAGCAGAGTTTGCATTCAACAACATGGTCAACCGATCGACAGGAAAGTCTCCGTTCCAGATTATTTATGGGTGCGTGCCTCGTCACACACTCGATTTGGTTCCCCTGCCCAAGCTTCCGGGCATGAGCGTTACATCTGAACATATGGCAGACCGAATCGTGGACATACATGCAGACGTGCGCAACAAATTACAGGCTTCGAACGATAAGTACAAAGAAGCGGCCGACAAGCATCGGCGCGCCAAAGTGTTCGAAATAGGTGATCAGGTGATGGTCCACCTACGTAAAGAGCGATTTCCTACCGGGACCTACAACAAGTTGAAGCAAAAGAAGATTGGACCGGTACCGATCATTCGCAAGATCAATGACAATGCCTACGTTGTTGATCTTCCGGATGACATGGAGATTTCAAGGACTTTCAACGTGGCAGATCTGTACGAATATCATGAACCAAAGCTGGACGAGAACTCGGGGTCGAGTTCTTTCGAAGTGGAGGAGACTGATGTAGAACAGGTCGCTGATTATTTCATGGCCTAGATGGAGTAAAAGAAGACCGGTCGGGGTCGAAAGTGATCCGGACCGTCAGGACCATAAATCGGTCGTATCTCACAATCCGGGATGAGTTACAGGACGTATAATATATCAATTTGGGGTAGCTCGAGCTACTTTAGCCAACCAACCCCGCTACGCCGGGTTGCCCAAGCCGGAATCGCGAGAATCGACCGTATCGACGATCATTAGGCTAGTTTATTTTCAGTTTTACTATTTATAGTAAGTTTTAATTCGATCATAACTTTGCATCCGTATGGTTTTAGAGTTAGTGACCAACATGAAAAGGGCTTAGAATATTTAGTAGAACAACGTGGTTGAGGCCGTTTGAAAAATTTCTATTTTTTGCCGAAAACCAAGAGTTCTAGTAGGATTGAACGACTTCTATAAATAGTAAGTTTACTATTTATAGTAAGTTGCGTTTTCTAGGAGTTTAAGTTGGAGTTGGATTCTGATACTTTACCTAGGGTTTAGTTTCCTATTTATATGCATTGTAATTTCGTTATTATTCATTCAAATATCAATAAATCAATTATTTGAAATTTATTTCCTCTTTTTATCTTTTATTTCTTCTCGTGGATTCGAGAACTATCGGTTAGGGAGACGGTGATCGACCTACCACGTCCTCCCTGCGTCAGAGATCGGCCCATTGACCCCTATACAGGGCTGTCAACGGATCGGATTTGGAGCGGATCGGAGCTAATCCAAATCCGACCCGATTTGTGATCCGGATGATCCGACTCTGACTCGAAATCCGACGGATCTCTAAACATTTGATCCGAACCCGACCCGATTGAGATTCGGCTGATCCGACTCCGATCCGACCCGATCCAAATACATGTGGGTACCATTCAACAGGTTGGATGATAAATACATGTGGGTACCATTCAACACACCCACCCTGTTAGCTGCAACGCACACACCCCATTAGTCACACAATGCTCCCACGGTCTCTCTCTCTCTCTCTCTCTCTCTCTCTCTCTCAGCCGCTGTGAAGTAGGTTTTTTTTTTCTTTTTCTTTTTTTGCAGTCACGCAACAAAAAAAAAAAAAAAAGAAAGAAAGAGAAGAAGAAGAAAAGTAGAAAGAAAAAATAGAAAGAAATCTTGCAAAAAAGAAAGAAAGAAAGAAAAGAAAAGAAAAGAAGAAGAAGAAGAAGAAGAAGAAGAAGAACTGACCGTGATTGTCTGGTGCCTTGCGCAGCTAACAAGGTGGGTGTGTTGCAACTAACACGCCTCCCATCTCTCTCTATCCGGCTGTAGTAGCCGCTGCGGCTTGTGAAGGCCCCTCTCTCTCATTGTAATCGGGTAGATAGGGCTTTTTTTTTTTTTTAATGTTCCTTTTATACTCGGGTAAACGGATCGTTAACGGGTCGGATCAAGGTCGATCCGAATCCGACCCGAATATTAAACGGATCAAAATCTTCGATCCAAATCCAACCCGCTAATCCGATTATTGATCCGAATCCGATTAAATTGGATCGGATCTGGATTGGAGTCGGATCATGATCCGAGCCATTGACAGCCCTACCCCTATATATAATTAATGGGAGGGGATTAGATGAGAACCCGGATCCACCGAGGTGGGTGGGACCCTGACTGTGGTGCTCACCGTAGTGATGTATGTGCCTTAAATCCACACCATTCAACCATTTTGAAAGCTCGTTTTAGGGCTTGATCCCAAAAATGAAGCTGACTTAAATCTTAGGTGGACCACACCACAAGAAATAGTTGTGATTGAATCTCCACCATATTAACAACTTCATGGATTCCACTGGAATGTTTATTTTCCATCTAACTTGTTGATAAGGTCACAAAGACCTAGATAAAGAGACCACACAAATATATATCATCATGATACATTTGCGATTTGGATCTGTTTCATTTTTTTTTTTTTTTTGAATCATGTCCTAAAATGAGCTTCCAATACAAATGGATGGCTTGGATGTAGTCAAATACATCATGGTGGCCTCCACAGTCATGGGTCCCACCCACGTTGGTGGATTCGGGTCGCACCTAATCTTCTCCCATAATTAATAAGAAATTTACATTTCCATACCTTTGAAGAAAAAAAAATTCCAAAAGCTAGCTGTATGGCCAAATGGGTTGGTGGCTCTGGTGGACCTCACCATGAGGTTTACATAAAATCCACCCCAACCAGGAGTGCATCACCCTATATATGTTAGGCCAAGGGTCCAAAAATCAATCCTATCCATGATTCAAGTAGACCATATGATTGCAAACAATATATAAGGCAACACTCATCTTTCAAACTATTTCCTTTTGTGTGGCCTACCTGAATTGTGGATGGGTCTGATTTTGGATAGGTCTGATTTTGAACCCTATACCTAAATTTTTGTTTGGAATCCAATGGTATGAGTAGTTTTTTTTAAAAAAAATTATCATGATGGGCCTTGTAAAAATCAAGGCTACACATGTCTCACTCCCAACCGTTTCCTTTCGTGTTGTGGATCTGAATCACATGTTAGTCTGCTCTTTTGTCCCTAGGGATAATATGGGATCGTACATGTAATTGTCGAAATGGGTTTGGCATACACATCTAGGTTGGCCCCATACAAAATCAAGGATGAGCATTCCGTAAAGGTTTTATTTTTATCCTCTTCCTCTTCCTTAGAAAGAATGTGTCAATTTCAATTAATTGGACCATGAGTTATGGTCCACACATAAACAACCTCCAACCTATTGATTGAATGCAAAATCTCACACTTATAATAGGTTGGCCCCACAGTCAGGATCACCAAGTGAAAAATCCAACCCAGCTAATCATTTAGTGGTGAGACCATTGAAAATAAGTTTTATCATTGATAAATAGAAAAATACATTTAAGGTCCAATAATTGAGTACATGTGACTATTTTTTCCAACCTTGGACAGGTTGGGCACTGCACGCATGTGAAAAAGGGTGAAAGGTATCTTTTAGATGGACCTTAATTTGTTGTCCACTTGGTTGACGTGTGACCTTTTCTTTTTTAAATATATTGCAAAAATTTAGGAGCATCTTAGCGATGATCACCGGCCATTGATTTTTTAAAAGGCCCACCGTAACATAATATATATGTGAAATCCACTCCGACCATTAGCTATGTAATCCCACATTAGGTCCAGAATTTAAAAATTAGGCTGACTTATGATTTTAGCTGGGCCACACCAAAGGAAACAGTTGGGATAGAGACATCCATCCACCTTTGATTTTTATAGGGTCCACCATGTGGATCATATAAAAACCACTCCAACAACTAGATTTCGATCCAAAATTTATGCTTAAGGCTAAAAAATCAAACCTATCCATGGTATAGGGCAACATGAAGGGAAACAGTTTGGAGGGTGAGCATTGGGAGACGATTAGGTGAGACACCACAGAGGTGGGTGGGACCCCTGACTGTGGGGCCACTGTGATGTATGTGACTACGTCCATGCCATCCATCCATATTGAAAGTTCATTTTAGGGCATGATCCAAAAAATGAAGCAGTTCCAAATCCCAGATGGGCCATAGTATAGGAAACAGTGGTGATTGACCATTAAAAACTTCCTATGGGCCGGCCACAAAAGCTTTGGATCAAGATAATATTTATATCGTCTTTTCATCTAGGTGTTTGTTACCTTATCAACAGGTTGCATGGAAAATAAACATTCCGGTGGGAGTCCATTGAAAATTCATGAAGTTTAAATGGTAGAGATTCAATCACGACTGTTTCTGTGGTATGGTACACCTAACATTTGAGTCAGCTTCATTTTTTTGTATCATATGCTAAAATGAGCTTTCAAAATGGTTGGACAGTGTGGGTTTAAGACACGTACATCAATGCGAGCCCCACAGTCAGGGGTCCGGCTCACCCACCTTGGTGGATCCGGGGTCTCACCTAATCCGCTCCCGTGAGCATTGTCTTATATATTGTTTCTAGCCATATAGTCTCTTAAATTATGGATGAGGCTCTTTTTTGGAGCCAAAAACCTATAATAGGGTGACACACTTGATGGTCGGAGAACATAAACATCATAGTGGGGCCCGCCCGAGCTACCGACCCCTTGCTCGCATTGCCTGCCGCAACTTTTGTTATGAAATTAATCAAGGGAAGGAACTGGGATGATTATTACTAAAATATATTAATGAGGTAGCATATTAAAAATATTTTTGTAAGGGAAATGTAAACATTAAATTAAGGAGTAAATTCACTTTCAGTAAACAATACTTTGATTGAGAATGACTTTGAGCAATTTAAAAATTAAAGATTTTTTTTTTTTTTTCTTTTTTTGGAGAGTGGAGAATGATAAAAGCCACCTTAGCCTTTGAAAAAACGATTTAGCTGGGTGGAGTGCAAAAGTGGCATGTGTATTAGGTATTCCATTGACTCGATTCAGGCAGGCCCTGTGGGCCCACTCTGATGTATGGGTTTTGATGCAGGGAGGATGTGGGAGGTCGATCACCGTCTTCCTCACCGATTGGTTCTCATCTTCATGAGAGGAAATAAAAGATTAAAAAAAAATTAATTCTAAATAAATTGATAATAATTAATTGAATGACTAAAAATGGAATTACAACGCATCTAAATAGCAAACTAAGTCCTAGGTAAAGTATAGACTCCACCATGTTGGTAAAATGCACAGGCTATGCTGGGACCACCATGTTGTATGTCTAAATCCACTCCGTCCATCAGGCAAGAAACGCTGTTTGAACAGAAGATACAAAAGATCAACCTAATAAAAGCTCTGATGGGCCACATTAAATTGCTCCAAATCCTCTAAGCTCATTCAATGTGGCCTGCAGTTAAGTATTGGATCAGGCCCATTATTGTATCTTCACTTCATCCTGCCAAGTGGCACCTGATTAAAGGATTTGATGAAAGATCCACACCATGTTGACCCTACAAACAAACCTATGGTTGGCATTCTATCCCCATTGTTCCCCTTGGCATAGCCCACCTGAGTTGGGGATATGGCTAATTTATATCCACCATCGGCTAGAATAGAGGATAGAATCTGATGGACGGAGTGGATTTTACATATAAAACTACTGGGCCCCACAGAAATCGGGTGTTTTCTTCTGTGCCCAAAACAGGTGTTGCAGAACTCGGCCAGATGGGTCACAGTATAAGCATTAATAAAATGTTTAATGGCAATATTTGCATTTTATATTACTTAACTATGTTAACTACCTACTCCCATTCCCAATTTTCTTAATTGATGATTACTAAATACTGACTCGTAGGGTTGGGTCAATGAGTCAGCTCGACCCGGCAACCGGACTATCCAAACTCACTGATGGACCATTTACTGCTTTACTTGTAGCCATCTATTCGATAACCATCAATTGGATGGTTAGGATTGCTTGGTTAGCATGGTCTTCGAGGTATGCTGGCTCCACAGCGTTGACCCACAATTTGAAAGGCCTGGCATGGGGAAATGTTGGTGCATGGGCCATTCATTCATGGTGAGTCTCATCGTATCAATGTCTTGGATCAATGAAGCAAAGGTTCCAGTTGCACAAACTCAACTCACCCAAAAGAGTAGAATAGCTAGAAAAATGAAATAATCAGCCTATTTGATAGCCAAGCCCCGGGCCCCGACAAATAAGGGCTGCTTTAGGTTGACAGCTGGCATGAAACTTATGACATAACTTCCAACATGAACCCCTGCAGATACGAAATATCCAAATTTATGCTAGGGCATTTCCCACTTATTAAGTTGAAAACGGATGTATGTCATTCATAAAGTCTTCGAATGCTGTGATTTTTGGGTAATTCTTTCATCACAATGAGGAAGATTAGATGAGTGGATTGGATGCAACATAAACAGCACAGTAGACCTTACGAAAACTAATGTCTGAGTGTTCCTTCTCAACTGTTTTGTATGGTTTGGCCTACTTGAGTGTTGGGTGATCATGATTTTTGGGTTCAATGATTATAATGGGGCAGTGTATCTAATGAATATAGTGGACACGTAGCTTTCTGATTACGAAAAGAACCCTATGAGAGTCGGGTTTGGTGAGAGAGAAACTCAGTGTGTTTGAGGTCTTTGGATTTCTTTTGAGAAATGTAAACTAGTGATCAATCGTCAACCTATGTATAGACTATTAGATAGAACTAGATAATAATCAACCTATGTAATAGTCAACTACATTGTGCATATGTAGGAGTTCAATGCTGTTATTGCCCATCTTGGCCCCTAATATATAGTCTACTACATTGCGCATGTAGGAGATCTATGATCGATTTCATTGCCCGACCCGGTAAAGGAGGGTTGCGTCATGTTGGCATCTATAACTTCCAACACAGACTGGATTAATATGAAATTCCAAACTCATGCTAGGGTATTAATTCTTACTTATGGGGTTTGAAAACAAATGTATATCATTAGAAAAACAATCTGCCACACACCATATAATTCTCCATAGCATAAGAGTACTGCATAATGATGGGGTTTGCTAGAATGCCCCTTTATTTACACAAATTATTAAATATTGTTAACCCTCACCAATCTTCACCAACCTTCATCGGCGAACGTGATCACTGATCTGAGCCATCCATTAGAATGACCACTTCTTAGATAGGCCATTTTACAAAACCCAAATCAGAATGGCCACCTCTTGTTAGCTTGCAATATCCATTAAATTGGATGGACCAACCATCAATTGATGGATACTTTTCACGAGGTTCAGACCACTCGATCAATCTGGGATTTGGCCAATACCCTATCAAAGAGGTGGTCATCCTAATGTATGGCCTGGATCATTGATACATTCCTCAAGTAGTGTCGATGAAGTATTGGAATGTCAACTCACTTCGTCCACCACGCCTTCACTAGAATGTTAGCAAAAACTAATTCATTATGTTGCACAGCGCCCTTTTAATATTCAAACTTGAAATAAGCGCCTGCATTGTTGTTCATGGACGGTGCCTCTCCTCACCCGTAGGCGACGGTGGTGTTGGTCTTGTTTTATCTTTGTACGCGCCGCTGCTATCATGTAGTGGAGGCCTGTCAACCATTAGAATGTGATGATGATATTAGATTGTCATATATATACATATAGCAAAATTCCTCAGGAATTTGGATTTTACTGAATAATGCCCCAACAACCAAAATTCTCAGGCAATAGTTTTTGAGGGGAGCAATTACTTAAAACCTCTCAGTTTATTTATTATTTATTTTTAATTCTTTAAAAAAATGAAGAATTGAGAATTAATATACATCACTCAAAAACATACAAGTTCAAGTGTAGCCCATCTGGTGATTCAATTGATCAGAATTTTGGTTTGTGTGATCACCATAGTGGGGTGCATATGTATGTTGGATGGGTTGGATGTTATAGCATACCATGGGCCCCACAATTCTTGACTTCATGACTTCTTTGAGAAAAAAGTAGAAGAGGGCATTTTTGTAATTTTCCCCTCAGCAAACAACTCACTAAAATTTCTAAATCTCTAGGCATTATTTGGTAAAATTGGGATTCCTAAGGACTTATGCAATAAATATATATGGTGGTATTACTAAGGATGGCCGGTTGATTGTTGGGCTTTAAATGTCTATGAGCTAGGCTTGAATTCATTTGCAAGGCCCGGACCTAAGTTTGACAATCTTTCTATTTGTAGGTCCAAGTAGATCAAGGTCCTAGGCCTTAGGATGGCTTAGGACCGTGATTTATTTCGCCATACCAGGGTGCATATGTTGGACAGGTTGGATGTTATACACATACTCATGTAGGCCCCACAACTCTTGACTTCGTTGCTTTTTAAGGAAAAATAGATGTGGGAATTTTGATAATTTTCTCCGTAAAGAAACCATCTGACTGAAATTTCTAAATGCCTAGGCTTTATTTGGTAAAATCCAGATTCCTATGATTTTTGTAGTAAATATCCCATAGAAGTGAGGTTTTCTGATATAAATCTAGATGTACTGTAATATGATAAGCCATCCAATCATGTGAACCCAATAAAAATCCAACCCGTCCAATAGGTTGAGTCTACCGTCAGGACGCCAAAAGGAAACAATCATGCCAATCCAATCATCAGGTGGACCACATTGTACACTGAACTTCACTGATGGATGTCCATTGTTTTAGTCCATGTGGTCCACATAGTAAGCTCATCTCCCTGATTTTAGCATCAGCTGTTCTCTATGATGGGTCAAAACAATCATAGAAATTTTGATACAGTAAGCTGACACATTACATAATTGCATACACTTAGAAATTTTGATACTTATACACTATCATATAGCTAGTTGCAGGCGAGAAGTTTACTTACGGTCCCCAAAATCGGCAGTTGCATTGGGAGAGTAGTAGGAAGAGGCAGAAGACACGCACAATTACCCGAAGTAGCCTCATTTTGGCTTTCTCCTGTATCTCGCTCTGAGGCTCTCCTTCATTATATATACACATGAAGCCTGGTATTGTAGTCTGCGGATATTGGAGTAAATTCCCAGTTGTACTAGTTGTGCCATGCTGAAGGATCATCCGAGCCGTTCAAAAGGTAGGTCTCTTCATGATCATTCTATGAGAAAAGTATTAGTTACAACAAACGAGGCTAGCCGTTCATTCTTTGAATAGTCAACGATCTACAGTTAAGTCCATTTTTGCGGATTAAAAATATCACTTTCTATTTGTGGTGGGTCTTAGAATGATCACTTAGCACAGCTGGTGGACTACCATTTCGCTGTAGGACTAGTAGGATCGCATGCCTTTTACCTGTAACAGATGTGTACATCTTTATCATGATCCTAACAAGGTAGGCCACGGGATCCTCCGTCCATTCCCTGCTGACCGAAACTTGCTTTGATTTGGAACATCTGATTAATGTGATCTCATTGGATTTTGGATTTTAGTGTTATTTGGTATGCCATTGATTGAACTGGTAGGAAGTTGTAAATGAACGGTGTAGATCTTGTCTGGGTTTACCACATATGCCGAAACGACTTGGAGGCACAAAAATGTCCGTGCCCTCGCAAGCACTGAATTGGCTCAAGGAGAGGTATGCTAATCCCATGCGGAAATTTCTCTTCGCGCCTACGTCTGCCAATGTGGCAGATAGGTCATAGATTCCAGCCGTCCATCAAGTGGACCCACATCTTTATATGATACGTGGCAGATACGTGGACTGAATTGCAGTTTGATGAACGAACCAACTGTGCCATACATTATATGATAAAATTAGAATGATAAGAAAGTGTTAAAAGATTTCCTAAGCCATCATTTTTTTCAAACATTGTGAATCATATGATAATAGGTGGGCCATCTTTTTTATTTGGGGCTTTTATACTTATACGGTGGGATCACCTGATATACGGCTTAGATGTTAACCTACGTGCCACATCTTATACACGCGCGCATAAACCGATTCTCGGCAATTATATTTTGACTAAACCAGGACTTTAAATAAGATTGACCTTGATTAACGCGGAATAAGATGATTTTTTGGGGATTTTTTTCTTTTCTTTTTGTGAGTAAACTCTGTGGGGAATACCGTGATATATGTATCTTATCCACGCTGTCCATCCGTTTTTCCATCTCATTTTAGTATATGAGATCAAAGTTGAAGCATATCCAAAGCTCAAGTTTACTACACGGTACTGAAACAGTAGGAATTGAACACATGCCGTTGAAAATTTCTTCAGGTTCATATAAGTTTTGGATCAAGCCGATATTTGTTTTTTTCCTTCATCAATTTCTGTGTGACCTTATGAACAAGTTGGATGACAAATAAAACACATTGTGGTCCATTTGAGCTTTGGATATGCTTAATTTTTTTTGCTTGATTACTTAAAATGATTTGAAAAAATGGATAGATGGCGTGGATCATAGCACATACATTGACTAATTTATATTGACTGCACAGTTGGCTGCCAAGTTTGACTAATTTAAATAGTTAGGAAAGAAAGTTTCCAAGAGAGTGGAAAATGACGAATCCCACTCTTATTTTTCTCCAATAAAGATTTCGTCGGGTATTGTACGGCAGTCGTGGCGTGTGGATTACGGACGCGGCTTTGGTCGGTGGATCCTTGAGTGTGGGGCCCATCTTCATGAATCTGACTTTCATCCATGCTGTGCATTCATTTTAAAAGGTCATTTTAGCGTGTGATCCTAAAAATGAAGAAGATCAGGTGGAACATGCTAGAGGAAACAGTGGTGACTAAATACCCATCATTAAAAACTTCTTGAGACCACTGAAATGTTTATTTTCCATCCTACCTGTTGATAAGATCACAAAGACCTGGATGAAGGCACCACACAAATATCAGCCAGATCCAAAACTTTTGTGGCCCACAAAAATTTTTAATGGCAAATAACCTCTTTTTCTCATTGGGTGGTCCACGTGAAGTTGGATCTACTTCATTTTTGGGATCCTGCTATAAAATGAGTTTTCAATACGATTGGAGGGTGTGGATGCAAGGAAAATACATCCCTGTTGGCCCACGGGCAAGGATCCAAGGCCCACCGTCATGCTATAATTTATAAAAGTGGATCCGGGATCTACGGACGCCAATTTTCTTCAACCTGGAGCTCCTATAATATAATGCCCTGTGGGGTCCGTGTGAGATCTGCTCCATCCATCCGTTTCTCCCACTCATGGTAGGCTGCGAACCCGAAAATTAGGTGCATGGAAGAACCAAGTGGGCCACACCACAAGAAAAGAATGGAATGGAAACGCTGACCATCGAAACCTTCTTGGGGCTCACAGAGATGTTTATACGCCATCCAATCCGTTCATAAAGATGAATGGAAAACACAATATCAGCCTATCCAAAACTTTTGTGGGCCCAATAGAGTTTCAGTGGTGGGTGCTCAGTTGCCAATCTTTATTATGGTGTGGCCCACTCGAGTAAATAAACCCAGTTCGTTTTTGGGTTCTCAACGTAACTTGATCTTACGACACTGATGGGGCATAGTAGATTTTTCCTAGTGTGGTCCACTTGAGTTTTGGATCTGCCTCATTTTTAGACTCATTCCCTAAAATTATCCGGAGAAATAGATGGACGGTGTTGATAAAACACATACATCATGGTGAGGCCCACAGGGCTTTGACACCTGATAGCTGGCTGGTGTTCGGGTCACCAGCAAAACCACGTCCGTGGCCCTAGGGATATAGGTAAAACACCTAGGCTTTGCTGGGGCCTCCATGCTCAATATGTAAATCTACTCCATCCATCAGGTGAGAAACATTATTTGAACAGTACATACAAAAGATCAACCTAATAAAATCTCTGATGGGCCACACCAGTGGGACAATGTAAAATTGCTTCTAAAACTTGTAAGTTCATTCAGTGTGGCCCGTTGAGTTTTCAATCAGACTGTTTTTTGTATCTTCACTTCATCCTAGTAAGTGACACCTGATTAAAGAGTTTGATGAAAGATACATATCATGGTGACCCCCACAAACAAAGCTATGGTTGGTTTCCATTTGGTGTGTTCCATTTGGTGTGTTCCACTTGAATTGATAATTTCTAAATACTAGAGGTGGGCAACCATTCGGGCTGAGCCGAGTTAGCCGTAGTTTGGTTTGGCTTGTTATTGTGCCACTTCAGTTTGTGGATTGGCTCAATTTGGGCTTTGGGCCGACCCATGTGGCCCATGTTTGGTTTGCTTTAGAAAAATTTCATTGGGTTGGGATTGGTTTGGTAAAAAATTTTGAACCAAGCTAGGCGGACTTTGAATAGGTGGCAGTCCTTTTTTTTTTTTTCAATAAAAAAGAATTTAAAAACTTATAAAAAAAAGAAAAAACAAAAATAAAAATAGAAAAGTATTTTACTACGTGATGTTTAACATCTTCCAAAGGAGTGCAACTTTAAGATAAACATGTAATAGCCTTTTCCAAACAATTACGCAGCTATAATTTTACAAGTGCAAAGAAACAATATGCATTCATGTATATGTTTTATGTATTATCCACGTCGTCATTATGTATATGTATTATCCATTCTGTCCATCCGTTTTTACATATCATTTTAGGACATGATCTCGAAAAGGAATCATATCTAAAGCTCAAGTAGACCACACCATAGGAAACAATGTGCTTACGATCTACTAGCCGAATCAAATGAGTTGAATCAAACCGAGCCGGTACTGCCATAGTTTGAGCTTGGTTTGTTTCTTTCAAACGAGCTTGACTCAAAGAGGCTTGGTTTGGTTTGAACTTCTATTCAAACCAATCCAAGCCAAGCTTTTTCAAACCAATCTGAGCCAAGCTTTCGAGCTGGCAGTCAGGTTGGGCCGTTGAGTCAACTGACCCGACAACCCAGACCAACCAAATCGGTAACCTAGAACAGACCAGATGGTATAGTAACCATCTGAATTTAATTTCCCTTTTGAATTTGGACCATTCACTCAGTCAACGTGGTCCTAGAGGTATGCTCGATCCACATTGTTGACCCATAATTTGGAAGGCCTGCAGGTACATGGAAGTGTTGGTGCATGGGCCATTCATTCATGGTGAGTCCCATGGTATCAAAGTCTCAGATTAATGAAGCAAGGTTCCACTTCCACAAACCCAAGTCACCAAAAGGGGCAGAGTGGTTAGAAAAATGAAGTCAAATGAAAATTTCTGATAAACGAGAAGAGAGTAGAAAGAGGAGAGCGTGATTGTAATCCTCCTATGTGATAGTCTACTACATTGCATACTGATGATTATGATGGGGTTTGCTAGAATACCCCCTTTATTTACATAAATTATTAAATGTTAACCCTCACCAATCTTCAACAACCGGCATTGGCCAACATTCTCACTAATCTGCGCCGTCCATTAGAATGACCACTTCTTAGATAGGCCATTTGCCCGAACTCAAATCAGAACGGCGGCCTCTTGTTAGCTTGCAATATCCTTTAAATTTGATGGCCTAACCATCCAATTGATGTATACTTTTTGAGAGGTTCAGACCATCCGATCAATCTGGAATTTGGCCAATAGCCTATCCAGGAAGTGGTCATCCTAATGTACGGCCTGGATCATTGATACATTCACCAATGAGTGCCTATGAAGTCTTGGGAATGCTAACTCTCCTCATCGAACAATGCCCTCACTAGAAGGTTAATAAATTGGTATTATGTTGCATAAATTGGTATATATGGTGGTATTATTGAGGAATGGCTGGCTGATTTTTGGGCCTTAAACTTCAGTGGGTCAGGCTTGGGTCTGACTGTTAGACCAGTAGCCCGGGCTTGAGTTCATTTGCAAGCCCGAGGCTCAAGTTTGATAAGCTTTCTATTTATAGGCCCAGATAGATTATGGTCCCAAGCTTGCTTAAGGCTAGTCCAAAAAATGAATTTTACCAAATAGTGCTCCAACAACCAAAATTCCCCAGATTCAGACATTCTACTCAAAAATGCCTCCGTGACTTAAAATTACCGGGAGACGCTTTGGAGGGCAGAAATTAGAAAATCATCATCTTTTTTTCTTTAGAAAGTAGTGAAAGTTGAGACTTGTGGGGCCCGCATGGTATGTGTGAAACATCCAACCCATCTAACATATGGACCTTGCCATGGCGGTGAAAGGAACAAGCAACGAGACTGATCAAATCAACAAATAGGCTGCAATTGAATTTGGATTTTCTGAATGGTGTATATTATTTTTATATATTGGCCTACTTTATGATTGAATTGTCCATATTTTTTGTTCATCTAAAAATAATGTTGGTTTGCATCTGCTGATGGGTTCAATGTTAGACACATGCCAAATTAATGCCCCCAATGATTCTCACTCCCCACATTGTGAAGAAATATAAACAAGGGCGATAGCATAAAGTCACATCTAAAAGCACTCTTACGTAATATTGATTCTTATGGGCACTACTTGGTAAAATCCCATTTTGGGAGGAATTTTGTGGTAAAAATCCCTTATATTTTTATTTTTGCCCTTTAAAAATTGGAAAATAGAGAATTGTGGGCCTTCAGTGGTGTGTGTTTGATATTGAACCCACTCCACAATTAGAAGCTAAGCCAAATAATGTGGGCAGGGCGTGTTGTGGGATTGAGCACCGTCTCTCCCACAGATAACTGATCTGTATCCATGGATCTACAGGGATTCCTCAACCTGTCTTTGTTGAATCCACAACGGGATACTCGAATTCACAAACCTATCTTCGAATCCACGAAGAAAAAATAGAGTATAACCTCAATTTCATTAAAAAAAATAATCAAGTTTGCTTCAAAACGTGTTTAAGCAACATATAAATAAAGAAAACTAACCCTAAAACCTAACTTGCAAGGAAAGAAACAACCCTAAACGAAATAGGAAAGTAATCATAAAAAAATTGAAGAAAATTTGCAAAACAGCGGAGGTCTTTGGACACCCACCGGCCGGCCAGTCGGAGTGGGCCAACTGGTCGGACTGGCTGAAAACAGTCCAGTGAGTTTAGTTTCTTCTTAGTTGAGGGTACAACTGGTTGGACAACCAATCTTGGACGGAAATCTGCATTTTTTTTTCTTCGTCTTCTCTCTGTCTATCACCTCTAAGAAGATTAACGATCCTCACGCTCAATCATGGAATTCTTCCCCTACATTACCAAACCATAAAAATTAATAAAGATTGCTAAATAACATTTGAATTCAAGTGTGACCCATCCAATGCCGTCACATTTTTTGTTCATGATCACAGGATAGTGAGGGTGAATATGTTGGATGGGTTGGGTGTTATGCACATACAATATAGGACTGACAATTCCTGACATCACTACTTTTTAAAGAAAAAAATAAATGAGCACATTTTGGTAATTTCCTCCCTCCAAAAAGCATATCCTTTTAAATTTCAAAATGTTTAGGCATTATTTGGTAAAATCTAGATTCTTAAGGATGGGTTGGGTGTTATGCACATACAACTGACAATTCCTGACATCACTACTTTTTAAAGAAAAAAACAAATGAGCACATTTTGGTAATTTCCTCCCTCCAAAAAGCATATCCTTTTAAATTTCAAAGTGTTTAGGCATTATTTGGTAAAATCTAGATTCTTAAGGAACTTTGTTGTAAAATTCAGCTAGAAAAGAAGATCACTAGGCCAACCCTTTTGGTGATTCACACGAAAAGAAGATCGGAGAGGTGATCATGCCACAAATGCCACCGTGACATTAAAGTGCCCCATCGGGGCTATTTATTAGGTAGGGCCCGCCACGAACCTGACATGGCCCAAATCAGGTGGCCCTGTGCCATGTTGGTTTACGTGAAGCATTCATCGCACTAATTTCAAAATCCTATAATATTTTAGTAGAAAATTCATTAAACAATATAATCCTATGATATTTTAGTAGAAAATTCATTAAACAATATTAACACAATGACATTTTTAAAATATCAATAGTTTTTTTTTTTTTTTTTTTTTGTAATTTTACCATGCAATTATGACAATTTTGACGCAAAAGAATTATTTGAATGTCATGATAATTCATTTATATTTACATATTTACAATTTTAAAACTATTTATTAATTTAGAATAATATTGGGATTTTTACTGCAAAATTCCTTAGAAAATCATATTTTACGTAAATAATAATGCATGACAACTAGAAATTTATGGGAGAATCAAAATGCCCTCATTTATTCTTTCTTTAAAGGGTAGTAAAGTCAGGAAATATTGGGTGTATAACATCCAACACATCTAAGATATGCAATGCTCAGACAAAAAATTTGGTTAGTTCAATCAACAGATGAGCCATCTAAGCCCTATCCCAATTAAATATGTTGGTTACATGAATCTCGTTCCTCCACTCCACTCTATCAAGGGCTAGAACTTTATTTATACCATAAGTCATCGAGGCTTTTCTTACTACTTCCATTCATGTCCTTTAGACCCTCCCCATGCCCATTTAGACCCTACAACTTATATCAACTCACCCCTAATTGGTGTGGTTCTTAGTCTCCATTGAACATGACTAAATCATCTAAGTCTACTTTCTCTCGTCATACTTCCTATTGGTATTACTCCTTAAGTTCCGTCGAATGTATTAATTTCTAATTCAATTAGTCAATGTCTTATCACTTATGACTATCTTATAAAATTTCACCTTTAGGTCAAGCAAAATACTCAACAATTACATAAAACTTAAGAGGCACATCTTCATTTCTTCCACCCAACTTTAATTCTATGAGCACATCCTTTTCAATCTCTCTACTCTCATGAATTATTGATCCAAGGTATCAAAAGTGTTCATTTAGAAAATTTCTTGGTAAGCAATCCCAATTAATTTCCTGCTTTCACTCATATTATTACTAAAATTCACTCCATATGGTTTGTTGTAGTTTGATTAGTTTTAAATCATTTGGATTCTAAAGCATCCAACCATAATTTGAACTATTTTTATACTCTCCCTCATCTTATTAATCAAAACCATGTCACTCGCAAGCAGCATACACCATATGATCTCTTCCTGCAAATGTTTTCAAGTGGTGTATACTATGGTTTGGCTCACCTTATTGTTAGGGTTAGGAGCTCTGCAGCGAAAGCAATTACCAAACACCAAACATTAGCCTGATAATGGGTGGAACTGTCCAGTGAGTTTTAGAGAAAATTCGCCTAATATCATTCGCCCAATCACCAAACATTAGTCGCTCGCTAATCTCCAAAATTGTCCACAAACCAACTGTTTATCCGGGTGAATTTTGGTTGCCTGACCCTATCTGGTCGGGCACTCGATGACCCCAGGTTGCACTCTATTCTCTCCTCATGAGGAGGAACACCCCATCAAATCTCTCCCTTCTTACTCAGGAGGGCTTCACCATCTTCAAGCTAAGCAGGCTTCTCAAATCTGCCCTTGAGCAAAGCCCTTGGTCATCAGGTCTGACCTGTTATCGTCTGTATGGACCTTCTTAAGCTGTAACACCTTCTATTTTAGCATATCCTTAATCCAGTGATACCAAATCTTAATGTGCTTCAACTTGGAATGCTGACTTGAATTTTTGCTCAAGTGTATCACACTCTGGCAATCACAATAGACCACGTGCTTCTCCTGATTTAGACCAAGTTCCTGTAAAAACCTCTTCATCTAAAGTATCTCCTTGCATGTTTCTGTGACTACAATGTACTCGGCCTCTATCGTAAACAATGCTACACACTTCTATAACTTGTTCTAACAAGAGATCGCTCCCCCTGCAAACGTGAACATGAACCCCGATGTATATTTCCTAGAGTTTATGTCACCTGCTATATCTGCATCTACGTAGCCTTCTAACACATGTTTCTTGTCACCACATGAGCGAGCGAGTTGTAAAGGTGCAGGAGTAAAGTCAGTAAGGACATGAGCAGCAGTGGAGCTATGATGAAGATGAAGTAGAAATGAAGATGATCGAGTGTGGTAAGGTGCAGCATGAAGATTAGAGTCATGGTAGAGATTGTTGGAGTCTGATGACTAAAATCTATGCTAAACAAGGCCATCTTGCGATCGAGCGGATTGTCGAGCGATTGACCATGACAGATTTTGCACAATGAATTCTTTGGACGTTTTTTTGTGGTTCCGGGTAACCATTATTCCCACAAGCGTCGGGCGACCAAAGGGGGTTTCAGGCGCCCGACCGGGTGCTCGATCGTATGTGTTTACGCTAGGTTTGCACGATTTTGCGTAAGTCTGTTTCTAATTCCGTTTGTTTCCTATTTGAAAGTGTATAATGCAGAATTAGGATAATTGCCAAAGGGGCCAGGTATCCTAGAGGGATTGAGAGAGTTATAGGGTGAGAAAAAGAGCTTGTGTTAGTTTGCGTTTTTCTTATGGGGATTAGATCCGAGTGAGTGTACTTCATTCTCTTGTATCTTCTGATTCATAGTGGATTCACTTTGTGTCGTGGTTTTTTCTTGAGATGGGTTTTTCCATGTAAAATTCAAATTACCTTCTCGTATGTGTTGATTTGCTTGATTGTTGCCGTTGTGTGATCACCTCGTGTGATTCCTGCTTCTGCAGGTTTCCCAACAATAAGAATATGTCTCAATTGGTTGAATGCGCTAAGTATGCTTAAGTTTTCATTTTGGCAAAGTGGGGCATATGGTTCACTAATCCAGACCATTGAGCCTTTCCTGGAAATCTTCTCAATAGAACAATCCTGACATTTCAAATTGTCTTGTGATTACATAAATGGTTGAAAAGAAGAATACAACAATAGTCCACATTCAACTAAGTAATCCGAGATTGGTGGCTTAGATTTTCTAAACTGGGAGATTGAGCATAGTCCATCTCTTCTGGCCAAAAGATTACTGAATCATGATTTTGATACATGCAAACTAAAATACTTTTGTAGACGATTATATGATTTTCAAGATAAGTATCCTTATGCATATGGGTGCAACTCGAGCAATTTGGATGAGTTAACTGTCAATCCCAGCCAAGCCTAACCCAATTTTATGAGTTGGCTGAGACCCAAAACAAGCTGCCCAATTGAAGATATTGACTGTTCAACCCTAAATCAATTGGGATCGGGCTAGTTGAAACGCTTAGGTGTCTTCTGGCTGGGCTAGCAGGCGAGACACGGTCAGGTTAACACTTACAAAAGATGAACTAATTAATAAAATCAAACATATAACCATTAAATAACCCATAAAAATGACACATAATTACCAAAATAGCACCAGCAAAATAAAATTTTAAAACTTCAATCATAAACAAATATAATTAAAAAAAAAAAAAAAGGTAGTGCATATGCCCCGGGTCATTTTGGGACATGAACCTCACTTTCCATGCGTGAAGGGCTCCTTCATCAACCTATATAGCATAAATTTCATAGCATTTCTAATCATTCAACTTAGCTTCCATACAAGCCATGGTTTTATGTTTTATATCAAATCATATATCTTATTCATAACTCATATCAATACAGATGAGGTTAAGCTTAGTTTGGGATCGATTGCCAGCCCATCAACACAAGTCAAACCAACGTGCCAGTTGGGTTCAGGTCGAACCCAACCCAAGTTGCCCCCTACTTACACTTAGGGTCCATGGTTAAGGGGATCCGAACCATTGATATGATGCACCCCACCAAAGACGAGAGATTTCCCAATTAGGGTCGGTAGCCTACAAATAGACAATTAAGAGGAAAGAAAAATCGATGGTCCAAATTACATGGAAAAGAGCCACATATCAATAAGTTTGAAGAATATGGCAGTTATCAAAAGACTTCCATAAGATCAATGGCATGGATCACCAAACCATCTACCCATTTCTACCGAATCCAAACCACATAGTCATACTATTGTTTGAACCCTATAACTAGCATGTGCATACTACATCCACCCCGTCCACTAGATTGATTCTACCATCAAGATAACCAAAGGAAAAAATCATGCCAATACATTCATCATGTGGGCCACCTTGTACTCTGAACCGAACAAATGGCTTCCCATTATTTTAGTCCGTATGATCCACAAAGTAAGCTGATCTGCCTGATTTTAGCATCAGGTGTTCTCTATGATGGATCAAACCTATTGGATGGGTTAGATATTCGTATGCACTTGGCATTTCGATACTTATACGTACACCAGCTGCACTATAATCTAATCATGATATAGCAGGTTGCATGTGAGATGTTTACTTACAATGGTCGGCAGGTGCATTGAGAGAGTAGGAAGAGGCAGAAGGCACGCACGAGTTCCCAAAGTTACCTCATGTTTGCTTTCTCGTTTGTCTCGTTCTGACTTCTGAGGCTCTCTTCCACTGTATATAAGCATAAAGCCTGGTATTGCAGTCCGCGGACTACTGGAGTAAATTACCAGTCGTGCTGGTGCCATGCTTATGGATGATCGGAACCGTTCAAAAGGTAGCTCTCATCGTGATCATACCATCAGAAATGTATAAATTACCACAAAAGAGACTAGCGGTTCCTTCTATTTGCGGATTGAGAAAAACTTTCCTATTTGTTGTGGGCCCTAGCTGCTGAAGTTGGTCGTAGAATTATCACAATGCACAGCTGGTGGACTACGATTTCCATGTATATTGAGTCCATCAGCTGCTGATGGAAACTTTCTATGTTTGGACCATCTGATTAATGTGATCCGTTGTTTTCTGGATTTTAGTGTTCTTTGTTATGCCATCAAATGAAGTGGTAGGGTAATCCAAAGACTTTAAATCATTGATTACAGCCCACTCACTAATGGAAATTGCAAATGAACGGTTTAGATCTTGTCTGAGTTTGCCAGATATGTAGAAATGAGTTGGAGGCACTAAAATGACCGTGCCCTCACACGCACCGGATTGACTCAACGAGAGATATGCTAATCCCACGCAGCCATATCACGCGCCTGCGTCTGCCAATGTGGTAGGACATCCTGTTTTTTGGGGCTTATGCACTGATACGGTGGGACCCACCTGATGTATGGCTGGGATGTGAACCTACGTGCCACATCTTCTTATACATGCACACAAAAATATGATGCTTGGGAAGTCAAAGACTTTCAATAAACAATGCCTAAGTAAGACTGCCCTTTGCCGAACGCAGGTTTGAAAGATTTTATTTTCCATGGCGTCAGATGTATGTATTTTATCGAACAGTGGCAATTGAATATCTACCGTTGAAAACTTCTTGGGGGACGTGTTTTCTCTTCATCAATGACCTTCTGAACAGGTTGGATGACAAATAAACGTTAGAGTGGGTAGGCCCTAATAAGGTTTCAACGGTGGACATCACCACTTAAGCTTTGGATATGCTTCAATTTTGGACTTATGCCCTAAAATGCGCTGAAAAAACGCATGGACGGCATGGATAATGACACATACATCACGGTGGGCCCCACAGGCCATGCTGTAGCTTCATGTGAGCCACTGCACAATCGGCGACCAACATTGACTAATTTAAAAAAGGAAAGTTAAAAAAAATTAAAAAAATAAAAAAAAACTATATAATTAATGGTGATGACAGTGATGTATGTGCCTTAAATCCACACCATCCAACCATTTTGAAAGCTCATTTTAGAGCTTGATCCCAAAAATGAAGCTGACTTAACTCTTAGGTGGACCACACCACAGGAAATTAGTTGTGATTAAATCCCCACCATATTAACAACTTCATGTATTCAACTGGAATGTTTATTTTCCATTTAACCTGTTGATAAGGTCCCAAAGGCGTAAACGAAGAGACCACACAAATATCATCCTGATCCAAAGCTTTTATGGCTTACAAGAAGTTTTAATGGTCAATTACCACTCTTTCCTGTACTATAGTCCATCTGCGATTCGGATCGGTTTCATTTTCTGAATCATATCCTAAAATGAGCTTCCAATACGGATGGATGGCGTGGATGTAGCAAATACATCATGGTGGGCCCCACAGTCATGGTCCGACCTACAATCATATCCTAAAATGAGCTTTGGAACTTTCTCATTTTTTTGGCTCAAGCCTTAAAATGACGTGAAAAAAGGATGGACAGCATGGATAAAACCCATACATCATGGTGGGCTCACAGAGTCCTCGCCTGGACTGAGTCTGCTGCCATGTATTACAGGCTGCAGGGAGTTTCTGCAGCACAAAGCCCTGTGGGGCCACTGCATGTCCATGTAAAATATGCTATGTACATCTGTTTCTCCAGCTCATGTTAGGACTACAGTACTCCAAAATGAGTACATAGAAGAGCCAAGTGGGTCACACCACATGAAAAATTGGGGTGAAAACGATCGACCACCATTGAAACCTTCCTAGGACTCACCCTAATGTTTGTAATCCATCCAATCCATTCATAATGTGCTTCCCACCAGGATGAAGGAGAAACACGAATATCATCTTGATCCAATTTTTTGTGGGCACGGATAAATTTTCAATGGTGGGTGTTCAGTTTCTACTGTTTCTTATGATGTGGCCCACTTGAGTATTAAATCTGATTTGTTTTTGGGATCTCATAATAATATTATCTTCTTACACTGATGGACACAGTGGATTTCACACAGAAAGTGCAGTGGACCCCACATGGCTTTGCATTTCAGTAAACTCCCGACTTTGTATTTGTATTATGGACTGGAATTCTGTATAACACCCGCTGTACGAGCGGGTGTGGGATCCACCATGTTGTTCGGGGTACATCCGATCGCTCCATCAGGTGAGCCTTCTCATTTCCACTGTACAGACCACAAACCAGCCATCTAATACTCATGGTGTGCCAAACCGAGGGGAAAATGTAAACTCACGCTTGCAAACACTACATTCAAGATCCTGTGGCCCACCTACATTCTGGATCAGATCATAGATATCTGAAATGTTTATTTCCTGATGAAGGGCACCTGATGATCGGGTGTGATGGAATGTGCCAACATGGTGGACCCACAAACAAACCTATGGTTGGTATCCCCTCCCCATTGTTGTCTAGATGATGTAGGACATCTGAGGTGTTCATCTAGCTGATTTTTTATATCAACTGTGTACCTGATGAACGAAGTGGATGTCACACGCACAACATGGAGACCCTATGGACGTAGGTAAAACACCCAGTCTTTATTGGGCCCACCATGCCGTATGTGTATATCCACTCCATCCATCAGGTGGGAAACATTGTTTCAACAGCTCTGATGGGCGATACCTCTATATTCATTTGATGTGGCCCATTGAGTTTTGGATCAGGTTGATTTTTGTATCTTCACTTCGTCTTGGTAAGTGACACCTGAAAAGTGTTTAATGAAAGATACACACCATGGTGACCCCACAAACAAACCTATGGTTGACTACCTATCTCATTGTTCCTCTTGGTGTGGCCCATCTGATCAGTTGTGGATTTGGCTAATTTATATCGCCAGTGCCTACACACTACAAGAAAGTGCAGCATTGCCGATGCATTTTTTTATTATCTTGTGGGGCGCATTTAATGCACAAGTTGGATGACATACAAACACCTTTGTGTATCCCATGCTAAATCTGGAAATTTCCTACAGTGGTGTCTCCTCAGATTGTTCCTCATTGTGTGGCATCATGATGATTGGATGAAACTGATTTATGGGGCTGCCATTAAGTGATTGGCGCACTTGATGGGTGGATTGAATGTCATATTCACATACCATCATCTGGGGCTTATTTCAACCATTTGCACCCGGCCTGGATTTGAAGGCATGCTATCATCATTCTTTTGCACTCGCGCATAATTTTTCAGTGCCCGAGTATCATCACACTCTGCCAGAGTAGCAAAGTTCTTCTCCAATTAGTTATTGAGTGGAAGCTGATATTTGAGATAAGCTTGGTACTTTGGCGAGTGTGAGGAATGATAAGCGGGCATCGGGATACTACTTTGAAAATGAATACATGTAATACAATTGATTTAAATTAAACTGTCCCAATCATGCAAGCTAGTTTACAGTGTATCATGAACCAAATCACAGGATGTGCTGTCCAAATCATAGGAAATTGTTGAGATGTAATTAATTTCTTTTTGTTAATTTGTTTTTGCAGGCTGTGGGCAGAGATGGATAACAGTTTTTTTTCTAGAGTATATATTGATAGCATTTTCAACTTATTGCTGTAAATATTACATTTTTTTTATTGTAAAGAAATACAATTTTTGTTTAATTGTCAATTTTAATTGTTTAACATTATTTAGGTTTCAAATATTAAAAAAAAAAAAAAAGACAGGCTCCAATCAAAATATAAATAAATAAATAAATATTTTTTATCAGTGGTCAACACCTATACAGGTGCATATTTGCGGGTTTCCCCGGCATTTTCCATGGCATATATACCGGTGGTTTCGTGCCTTTACCGTGCTTTTCAGACCTTTCCCGGCGCTTTTTCAATCTTTTTCCTGTGCTTTACCAAGAATTACTAGGAGCTAGCAGAATGTTGGGGAAAAGGACGATGGCAGCTGGTAAAGCTTAGTCTATCACGGCAACCAGCAAAAATGCCAGGAAAAAGAATGATGGCTGCTGGGAAATCCTTTGCCCATGTGAAACCCTTTTTCTCCAGCGTTTGTCTTTCCCAACGGTATTTTTACTTTTATGGCAGTTTTGACCACCGCTTAAGGCCCTTTTTCTCGTACTGACAGTAGAGGATAGAACTCGATGGACAGAATGGATTTTACATATCCAACTAGTGGGCCCCACAGAACTTGGTTGTTTGACTTTGCGCCTAAAACAAGTGCTGCAGAACCCAGCCAGGTGGGAACAGTATAAACATTAGTAAAATATTTAATGACAATGCTTGCATTTTTTATTATCTTAACTATGTTATGTTAACTACCTATTCCTATCCATTATTGTTTTAGTTGATAATTATTAAATACTGAGTTGGGACCCGGTAACCCAGACCATCCAAATCACAGACCTAGAAATTAGACAGACCAGATGGTATTAACTAGGGCTGAAAGTCGGGCGGGTTGGTGCTCAACCTTAACCCAATCCAAGGTTCCCATACGGCCATACCTCAACCCTAACTCAACCCAATGCAACCTCGGGTTGGGAATTCTCAACCCAAACCCAACCCAAGCGGGCTCAATCGGGTTGGTTAGGTTGATACATGCTAATATTTTTATTATTACATTAGTATATTATATTTCGATACAAGACTTATTTTTTGTACCTATGGCTTTATTAATTATATATGCAGTTATTTATCACAAAGAGCTTCACTTCTTCTAAACAAACAATCTAAAATATAAGACAACTACTACTCCTTTAATACTCACGAATCTCAAATTTCAAGCATTATAAGTTTACTTACTAAAGTAAAATAAACTAATAAGTTTACTTAACTAAAGTATAATAAAATTATAAATAACTTATATATAGATCAGATACGGGTTGGGTCGGGCAACCCAAGATCTCAACGCAAGCCTGAGCCAAGCTTTATCAGGTTAGTTTTTGCATAGCCCAAGCCTGAGATCGGACTCGATATTTCTTGCCCAAGCCCAACCCAATGTCGGATCGGTCATGGGTCGGTCGGGTTGAACCCGCCCGACTTTCAGCCCTAGTAGTAACCATCTAAATTTCCCCCTGAATTTGGACCATTCGCTGCTTTACTTGTAGTCATCTGTTCGATAACCATGACTTGGATGGTTGGGATTGTTCGGTCAGCGTATTCTTGGAGGTATGCTAGATCCACAGTATTTTTTGGCCCTCAATTTGGAAGCCCTAGTATGAGGAAATGTTGGCGCATGGGCCATTCATTCACGGTGAGTCCCATCATATCAAAGTCTTGGATCAATGAAGCAAGCGTCCCACTTGCACAAACTCAATTCACCCAAATGGCAGAATGGCTAGAAAAATGAAATCCAATAAAAATTCCTAATAAACAAGCAGAGTAAAAAGAGTAAAGCTTGACTGTAATCAGCCTATGTGATAGTCTACTACGTTGTGGAGTTCTCTTCTCTCATTATTAGTCCCCAAAAGGAAGGGCTGCAATAGGTTGACAGCTGGCATGAAACTTATGATCTAACTTTCAACATGAATCCAAACAATAAGAAATTCCAAACTCATTCCAGTGCATTCCCACTTACCAGGTTTGAAAATGCATAAATATTATTCAAAAAGTGGCCCACCATACACCATATAATCCTCCACAGCATAAAGAGTATTGCATAATGATAGTATTGATGGGCTTTGCTAGGATCCCTCTTTATTTACACATAATATTAAATGTTAACCCTCACCAATCTTCACCAACCTTCATTGGCAGACATACTGATCTGAGCCGTCCATTGGAACGACCACTTCTTTGATAGGCCATTTCCCAGAGCCCAAATCAGAATGGCAACCTCTTTTAGCTTGCAATATCCATTAAATTGGATGGTCTAAGTACCATACAATTGATGGATAACTTTCGTGACTTCAGACCATCCGATCAATCTGGGATTTGGCCAATAGCCTATTCAAGAGTTGGTCATCCTAATGTATGGCTCAGATAATTGATACGTTCGCCAATTAGTGCTGGTGAAGTCTCGGGAACGTTTACTCACATCATTGACGACACCTTCACTAGAAGGTTAACAAAAACTAATTAATTTATTATGTTGAGTAGCATCCTTTAATCTTCAAACTTGAAATAAGCAATTGGTGAAGCTCTGCGCAGCTCTGGTCCGCTGTTATTCATGGATGGTGGAGCGGCCCAACAGTTTGCTTCGTCGGCGTCGAACCCTCTGGTGCTGGTGGCCGTGGTGAATGTGGGGGGAAACGCCTGTCAAGCATCAGAATGAGATGATGATATTAGATTGTGGTTCTTGATTATTTTATATATATGTGGTGGTATAGTATTAAGGATGACACGCCAATTGCTGGGCCTTAAAGATCTACAGCCCAGGTTTACAACCTTTCTATTTGTAAGCCCAATTAAATAGATCATGGTCCTAAGCCTGCAGCTGATATATAAAAAATGGATTTTTCTGCAAAATTCATCAGAAATTTGGATTTTACCGAATAGTGCCCTAACAATCAAAATTTCAAGCGGTAGTTTTCGAGGGTGCTCTCTTACTTTTTTTTTCTTTTCTTTTTGCTAAGAAGTGGAGAATCGAAAATTGTAAAGCCCAACATGGCTTGTATCTGACTTTCAACCCGCTGAACAGATGCACCCCACCATGGTTACCAGCCGAACCAAAGATATGGCAGATCTATCAGAGGGTGGGCCAAATCATAAAAATTAATATACACCATACAAAAACATCTAAATTCAAGTGTAGCCCATCTGATGATTCGGTTGACCACATTTTTGGTTTGTGTGACCTACATAGTGGGGTTCATATGTTGGATGGGTTGGATGTTATACACATACCATATGGGCCCACAATTCTTGACTTCATTACTTCTTTAAGAAGAAAAATAGATAAGGCATTTTGGTAATTTGCTCCCTCTAAAAACCATCCCACTAAAATTTATAGATGTCTGGATATTATTTGGTAAAATCCAGAATCTTAGGGAATTTTGCAGTTAATATCCCCTAGAAATGAGTTTTTACAATATGAATTGGATGTATTGTAATATTATGTGGGAAACTTAGTAATTGGATCAGATTTGGACGCATCTCACGGTTGATGGAGGATTTTAAGAAAAAAAAAAACTGCTTAGATTGAAATATCTTTTCACTTTGATTATTCAATGTTTAAGAAGATTGTTCTAAGTTGAAAGAAAAGAGTTAAATGATTAAAGGTTGAACTACTTTAATATAAGATATTTATTGTTTTCTCCATCCAAGATGATCCATTGTATTAACGGTTTGGATCATCGAAATATGATCTCATATTCCATCGTGGTGCAAAAAGCTGGACTCCACTGAGCTGGGCTGTGGCCTATGGTCTTGATGGTCACAAGCAAAGGAATCAGGCCCATTCACGAAAGTAATCAACGGCTCAGAATCTTGTTACTGGGCCAGCCCTACGGGTCCATGGTTAGGGGATCCAAACCATTGATATGATGCGACCCGTCAAAGAAAGATGTCTCAAAAATATCCCACGTTGAAAGATCTCGTTGGTAGCCTACAAATCAAGGGACTGCCCAGATCAACGGTGAGTCCCATAAGATAAATGGTATGAATCACCAAACCATCTCCCCGTGCTACCGAATGCAAACCATGTAGTCACACTATTATGTGAACTCGATAATCATCCAACCCATCCACTAGGTTGATTCTACCATCAAGATAACCAAAGGCAAAAATGATGCCAATCCAAACATCATGTGGGATACATTGTACTTCGAAGCAAAACAATGGCTTTCCATTTTTTGTAATCCACAAAGTAAGCTGATCTGCCTGATTTTAGCATCAGGTGTTCTCTATGATGGATGAAACATATTGGATGGACTAGATATTGTATACACCTGGCATTTTGATACTTATACACGGGCAGAGCCATGGTTTTCTTCAGGGCACGGAACTTTTCGATCACACCAATATTTGTGTTTTCCCTTCGTCCATGACTATGTGTACTTATAAACAGGTTGGATCTTAAATAAACATCATGGTTGGCCTAGGAAGCTTTCAACCGTGGGTGACACTGTCCCCACTGTTTCTGTGGTGGGGTCCATTTGAGCTTTGAATCTGCCCCATTTTTTGTTGCAAACCATAAAATGATCTCTCCAAATGGTTGGATGGTGTTGATACAACACATACACGATGGTGGGGCCATAGAACTTGGTGATGTCACTTCACAGCAAGATTGCTACTCATCCTGCGAAAGCCTTTGGTAGGAAGTTCCTGAGCTGGGAACTTAGGTGTGGCCCACCATGATGTTTGTAAGAAATCAACCTATCCATCTGTTTTGTGAGCTCATTTTAGGACATGCTACAAAAAATGAGCTGGATCCAAGACTCAAGTAGGCCGCACTAAAGGATCAAGGTGGGAAGGTAAATTCCTACTGTTGAAACCTCCATGGGTCCACAGTGATGTTTATATGCCATCTATACCGTTCATAACGTGGTTCCTACTGAATGAACTGAAAATATAAACATTATCGTGATTCAAAACTTCTGTGGCCCCATGAATATTTCAACTGTGGATGTTCAATCCTCACGTTTTTAGCCCACTTAAGTCTTGGATCCAGCTTTCATGTCCTCAAATGAGCTCCGGAACGAATGAACAGGCTGGATTTCTCACAAACATCACGCTGGCCCCACTTAGGTTCCCAAGAACTTCTTGGGAAAGCCTTAGGCAGGAAATCCCGGTCCGAGATTTCCTGCAGCTAGCTAGAGACGGACGGTCTTACTAGGGGGCTCTGTGGGTTAGTCATGCAACGCTCTAGTCATGCACGCACCCACCGGTGCTGTTAGCAGCGTGGATTTTCACCACTGATGGATTTCGAAACCAAGACACCCTGTTGAAACTCTACAGAGTCTACCAACGAGGCAAGGCTCCTAACCCTGCTCGACCACACCGCCTCCCGTCACCTCTACATGGCTCCGCCCAGCTTATACAACAGATGCAATATAATCTATCATACAGTCACGTGAATTGAATATGTCTACTTACCCCTTTGGTTGGCAGGTGCATTGGGAAAGGAGTAGGAAGAGGCAGAAGACACGCAATAGTACCCAAAGTAGCCTCATTTTTTCTCTCTCCTGTCTCTCGTTCCCAGGCTCGCTTTGATTATATATGCATGAAGCCTGGTATTGTAGTCCGCGGACCACTGGGGTAAATTCCTAGCAGCGCTGATTGTGCCATGCTTACGGATGATCGGAGCCATTCAAAAGATAGGTCTCATCATGATCATACCATCAGAACAGTATGAGTTTCCAGAAACGAGTCTAGTCATTCATTCTTTGAATAGTCACCGATCTACAGTCAAGTCAATTTTCACGGAATAAAAAGAAAACATTTTTATTTGTGGTGGGCCGTACCTGCTGAAGTGGGTATTATGGGCGCGGCTTCGCTGGATAAGCCGATCAACCAAGGTGGGTGGATCCCTTACCATGACGTCTACTGTGTGATGTGTGTGTATTACATCCAACCCGTCCATTCATTTCAAAATCTCATTTTAGAGCATGATTTAAAAAATGAAGAAGATCCAAATCTCAGTTGGACCACAATACAGTAACAATGGTACCCAACCATTAAAAGCTTCTCATGGGTCACAAAAGTTTTGGGTCAAGCTTATATTTGTTTGGTATCTTCATCCAGGTCTTTGTGACCTTTGCAACAGGTCCAATAAGTTTTTAATGGTGTGAATTCAATCACTACTATTTCATGTGGTATGGTCCACCTAAGATTTGGATCTGCTTCATTTTTTAGATAATGCCCTAAAATGAGCTTTCAAAAGGCATAGACGGTGTCAATGTAAGGTACATACATCACAGTACAGTTGGGGATCCACCGACCTTAGTGGATCCGGTAATCCACCCAAACCGCGCCCGGGTCTTAGACCGTCAACTACCATTTCACTGTATGAGTGGGAGATTACATGCCTTTTACCCGTAATAGACGTGTATATCTTTATCATGATCCGAACCAAGTAGTCTGTGGGGTCCTCCATCTACCAGCTGCTGACCGGAACTTGGTTTGATTGGAGCATCTGATTGATGTGATCCGTTGTTTTTTTTTTGTTTTTTTTTTGGCTTTTAGTGTTCTTTGGTATTCAATCAATTGAAGTGGTAGAGTAATCCAAAGACTCTGAGTCCTGGAGCATGGCCCATTTACGTTTGGATATTGCAAATGAACGGCTTAGATCTTAACTTAATTTGCCAGATATGCAGAAATGACTTGGAGGCACTAAAACGCCCGTGGACTCACAAGCACCGGATTGGCTCAAGCAGATTCATGCTAACTCCCCGCGGATATGTATCCATGCGCCTGCGTCTGCCAATATGGCACATAGGTTATAGATTCCAGCCGTCCATCAGGTGGATCCACATCTTTTAGATACCTGGACTAAATTTCAGTTTGATGCACTAACTAGGTGGACCACACATTATGAAGCAAATATAACCATAAGGAAACGTTAAAAGGTTACCTAAGCCATCATTTCTTTCAATCAAACATTGTGAATATGATAATGGGTGGGACAACCTTAGTGGGTGTTACCCTTGTCATGTGGGCCCACCTTCATGAACTCGTTTCATATACACTGCCCAACCGGTTTCTCATATCATTTATCATTTATGGATGTTATCCAAAGCTTAAGCAGATCCAAATCTCTCATGAACCACCATGGGAAAATATTGCAAATAACCATTAAAAGCTTTTCTTAGCCATAAAAGATTTGGATCAAGCTAATCTTTGTACTTTTACTTTATCCCGTACACCTTATCAACCAGTTGAATGGAAAATTAACATTACGGATCTGCTTACAATGGACCTATGAAGTTTTTAGTGGTGAATGTTCAACCGTCACTATTACTTGGGGTGTGGTCTACCATAGATTTAGATATGCTTAAATTCTATTACCGCATCCTAAAATGAGCTGAAAAAACAAAGAGGCTTTTGCACCGATATGGTGGGACCCACCTGATATATGGCTTCAACTTTTTCCATCTCATGAGCCCCCAAAATCAAAGCATATCCAAAGCTCAGGTAATCCATACTACAGGAAACAATGGAAATTGAATGCCTGTCCTCGAAAAAATTTCGGTGCCATGTTTTGGATCAAGCTGTCCCTATTTCATGTCTGTGGGCCCTAGAAAGGTTTCAATGGTGTAGGTGGTTAACTCCACCGTTTTCTGTGGTGTGGCTCACTTGAGCTTTGGATGTGCTTCGATTTTTAGCATGTGGCCTAAAATGATTTGGAAAAATGGTTGGACGGTGTAGATTTACTCACCACGGTCGGTCCCACAGTCTTTACTCACCACGCTATTCTAGAGTGAGTTACTACCAATCCGCGCACTGAGTAGACGCAGGTTTGTACGGTATTGTAGTGGAAGCACGGATATGATTAGGGACGCGGATTCGGTGAGGTCGGTGGGGAAAGGATTACGTAAGCGGATTGCGGACTGAACTCTGTGGGATCTACCGTGATTTATGTATTTCATCCACTCCGTTCATCCATTGTAAAAAATAATTTAATGGATTGAAACAAAAAATGGAGCATATGAAATGCTTGAGTGGACCACACCACAGGAAACAATGCGAATTGAATTTGTACCGTTGAAAAATTCTTGGGGGCCGCAGAAGTTTTGGATCAAGATGATATTTGTTTTTTCCCTTCATCAATGTCTGTGTGTTCTTGTGAACAGTTTAGATGACAAATAAACGTCACTGCAGACCCTAGAAAGGCTTCAACGTTGGAAATCATTATACCCACCGTTTCTTGTGGTATGATCCACTGAGTCTTGGATATGCTTCCATTTTAGTTTTAACCCCTTAAATGATCTCGAAAAGGAGATGGACTACATACATTTACAGTGGGCCCAACTGAGTTTACTCAGTACGATAAGAGCGAACTGAGTAACTCAGGACGCAATCCGATTTTGCACGGATTGCGTGTTACTCGTGTTACACGGCTTGGGTCAGGTCGGTGGGAAGGGAATTCCGCGTCACTCGTGTAACACATTCCTGCGCGTTACCCTTACCGTGTGGGGCCCACCTTGATGAATGTGTTGTATACCGTGTGGGGCCCACCTTGACGAATGTGTTGTACACCGTGTGGGGCCCACCTTGATGAATGTGTTGTATATTGACTTGATGAATGTGTTGTATATTAACCCCGTCCATCCATTTTAATTTCCAACTGATTTTAGGACGTGATCCTAAAACTTAAGCAAATCCAAATATCAGTCGGACCACACCACTGGAAACGGTGATGAATGACCATTGAAAACTTTTTGTGGGCGACGAAAGTTTTGGATCAAACCGAGCTTTGTATTTTTCCCTCCATTAAGATCTGGTTGGCCTTATCAAGAGGTTGGATGGCAAATAAACATTACAAGGGGCCTGAGTAAGCTTTTAATGGTGGGCATTCAATCACCATTGTTTCCTCAGGTGTGGTGTGGTGTGGTCCACGTGAGATTTGGATCTAATTATTTTTGCCAACACGTTCTAAAATGGGCTGCAAAATCAGATGGACAACATGGATATACAACAAATCATCATGGTGGGCCCCATTGTGTTACCCAGTAAGGTGTTAAGTGGGTAACACCTTATCCATTGGACACACCTTCATGCATATGACTTACACTACGTACATCTGTTTTGACCGCTCGTTTTAGGGCGTTATCACGAAAAAGGAAAAGAAGCGGATCCAAATCTCAGGTTGGCCACACCCACACCAAAGGAAAACAATTGATGATTGAATACCTTCGTGGGGCGATTGGAATGTTCATTTGCCATCCAACCTATTAATAAGATCACAAAGACCTGAATGAAGGGTCTATATTAATTTCAGCTTGATCAATCCAAAAATTTTGTGGCCCCACAAGAAGTTTTTAATAGTCAATAACCATTGTTTCCTGGATGGTTTGCTCCACTAGAGAGTTAGATATGCTTATGTTTTGGATCATGCCCTCAAACGACCTACCAAATGGATGGATGACGTGGATATAAGGCACATGCACCACGGTGGCTCCCACAGTCAGGGATCAACCAATGCCACGTTTATGGATCACGGACACGCCTATTTACCACAACAACGAGAGTTCCTGCTGCACAAAACTGTGTGGGCCCCACCAGAATGTCCTTAAAAAATCCGCTCCGTCCATCCGTTCCTCCAACTCATGTCAGGGGGAAATGCCCAAAAATGAGATACATAGAAGTTCAGGTGGGTCACACCACAGGAAAAATGAGAATGGAAATGCCCATTATCGAAACTTTATGGGGGCTCACGGTGATGTTTATATGCCATCTTCATAAGGTGATTCCCACTAGGATGATGGAAAAAATAAATATCAGCATGATGCAAAACTTCTGTGGGCCCCAATAAAGTTTCGGCAGTGGGCGTTCAGTCACCATTGTTTCTTATGGTGTGGCCCACGTAAGTAAATAGACTCGGTTTGTTTTTAGGCTCTCATCATAAAATGATTTTGGGACACCGATGGATATAGCAGATTTCACACGAAAAATGCTGTAGACCCCATATGGCTTTGTGTTGCAGGAAACTCCAGTCTGTGCAAGGGCTGAAATTCTGCACCATTCCATCTCAACGGTTGGGCCTACCGGAGGTTTAAGAGATTATGATTTGGGTGCGAATTAGGTGTTAACCCGGGAACAGCTTGGTGGGTGTTACCCCTACCGTATGGCCCACATGGATGATATTATGTATATCCACTCCGTCCATCATTTTCTACAGCCCATTTTGGGGGGTGGTTCCTATCTAAATTTCAAGTGGACCATACCACTAGAAACAGTGTGATTGAGTGCCATACCATTAAAAATTCCAATGAAGCCATCGTAAGGTTTTGGTAATTTTTATTTGCAATCCAAGTTATTGATAATGTCAATAAGGTCTTGATGAAGGGGAAATACAAAGATCAGATTGATCAAAAACTTTTGTGGCCCACAAAACATTTTTAATGGCTATTCATCACTGTTTCTAGTATTATGGCCCACCTGAGATTTGGATCTTCTTAGGGTTTTGGATCACATCCTAAAATTATGTGTAAAAACATATAGACGGCGTGGATATATTAAAAATACATCAATATGGGCCCCACACGGTTAGGGTATGACGCAGGGAGGACGTGGTAGGTCGATCACCGTCTCCCTAACCGATAGTTTCTCGAATCCACGAGAAGAAACAAAAGATAAAAAGAGGAAATAAATTCCGAATAATTGAATAATTGATAATTGAATGAATAATCAAATAAACATAATTAACTTGCTTTAAATAATAAACTAAATCCTAAATTCGTACTTAATACTAACTTGCAAAGGAAGAAAAAGAATCCTAATACAATTAGAAAAGAAATAGAAAAATCTGCGCAATTGTATAACGCCAGACCGTCTTCCTTCTGCTGATACGAGCAATCCACATATCTAATTGCCACGAAACTTTAGAGTTTTACTGATATCGACGTACTCTTCAAGATGGTCGGCTTAGATTCTCCATATCAGTAGTAGTGGGCCACCTGGACCATCTCCAGTTTCAGTGGGCGGAATTCGGAACTTTTTGGACAGTTCGTACCATTTTGGACCCCACGATCAATCCGTAACTCGGATCGACGTGAAACTTGTTGCGTTTTCTCGGCATCGAGCATCTCTACAAAATGGACGGAACGGATCATCATAAATGATCAAGATGGGCCCCACGAGTTGGGCCGAAATCTAAAAACGGGAATAACAATTTCCTGTTTGGGTTGAAACTCTAAAATATGAAATTCCTTAGTTTTCTCTTGTTTTTCTTCCTGTCTATCTCCCGCAGGAAGGTGCGTGATCCACGCCCTCGATCATGGGGTTCTTCTCCTACATCATTCTTCCCCACTTGAAAAAAACTCATCCTCGAGTTTCGCTTTAGGTTAGGGCCATGATTTGCTTTTAACTTCGGAAGTCGATGCTTGCGGGCCTTATCCTGGAATGCAGCAAAAAAAATTTCCGACTTCTTCTCCACGCCAACATGAATAATTGCAATATTCTCTGGCACATCAAAAGTTGGCTTTTTCTGAGAAAGGACAATTTTCTTCACAATGAACAATTCATCAGGAAGTTTGGCAACTCCGATCGCCTCGATTTCCTGCATTGCTGGTGTGACACTTTCTGAGATGCTCATGGATTCCGTCAAAACTGACTCCATAATGCCAGGAATAACTTTAGACTCTCCTTCCCTATCCTTTAAGACTGAAGTATTGATTTCCTCTACCCCTTCAAAATTTTGAACATCCTCTGAGATGGTGGTGGGTTGTACTTCAACGACCTGATTCGAAGTTACATTACCTCGAAAAGCTCTTTCAACATAATCCCCACGATCGTTCCTATACGCAGGCCGTCGTACGATGATGTCTTCGACCTCTTTATCGTTGAGTTTTGAATCGTCTGGGGTAGCCCTGCAATAGGCCACCTGGGGTGCTCTACGGATCATGGGGTTATTCCGTACAGCAAGCACAGGTGGTTGTTGACTGTTGCCTTGGGCTTGGGACAGATTTAATGCCGCTGCAATGCGGTTGAGGGTTGCCTGTATACCTTGCAGGATCAACCGATTTTCCTGTTGTGCTTCATCGAAAGCTGCCGCCGTGACATAATCCCTTGGAGCACCGTCCTTAGGATGAAGATCCAACCCTTTATTAGAGGCCATCATCCTGAGAAAGAAACCTCTCTCTGATACCAATGACGCAAGGGGGGACGTGGTAGGTCGATCACCGTCTCCCTAACCGATAGTTTCTCGAATCCACGAGAAGAAACAAAAGATAAAAAGAGGAAATAAATTCCGAATAATTGAATAATTGATAATTGAATGAATAATCAAATAAACATAATTAACTTGCTTTAAATAATAAACTAAATCCTAAATTCGTACTTAATACTAACTTGCAAAGGAAGAAAAAGAATCCTAATACAATTAGAAAAGAAATAGAAAAATCTGCGCAATTGTATAACGCCAGACCGTCTTCCTTCTGCTGATACGAGCAATCCACATATCTGATTGCCACGAAACTTTAGAGTTTTACTGATATCGACGTACTCTTCAAGATGGTCGGCTTAGATTCTCCATATCAGTAGTAGTGGGCCACCTGGACCATCTCCAGTTTCAGTGGGCGGAATTCGGAACTTTTTGGACAGTTCGTACCATTTTGGACCCCACGATCAATCCGTAACTCGGATCGACGTAAAACTTGTTGCGTTTTCTCGGCATCGAGCATCTCTACAAAATGGACGGAACGGATCATCATAAATGATCAAGATGGGCCCCACGAGTTGGGCCGAAATCTAAAAACGGGAATAACAATTTCCTGTTTGGGTTGAAACTCTAAAATATGAAATTCCTTAGTTTTCTCTTGTTTTTCTTCCTGTCTATCTCCCGCAGGAAGGTGTGTGATCCACGCCCTCGATCATGGGGTTCTTCTCCTACATCATTCTTCCCCACTTGAAAAAAACTCATTCTCGAGTTTCGCTTTAGGTTAGGGCCATGATTTGCTTTTAACTTCGGAAGTCGATGCTTGCGGGCCTTATCCTGGAATGCAGCAAAAAAAATTTCCGACTTCTTCTCCACGCCAACATGAATAATTGCAATATTCTCTGGCACATCAAAAGTTGGCTTTTTCTGAGAAAGGACAGTTTTCTTCACAATGAACAATTCATCAGGAAGTTTGGCAACTCCGATCGCCTCGATTTCCTGCATTGCTGGTGTGACACTTTCTGAGATGCTCATGGATTCCGTCAAAACTGACTCCATAATGCCAGGAATAACTTTAGACTCTCCTTCCCTATCCTTTAAGACTGAAGTATTGATTTCCTCTACCCCTTCAAAATTTTGAACATCCTCTGAGATGGTGGTGGGTTGTACTTCAACGACCTGATTCGAAGTTACATTACCTCGAAAAGCTCTTTCAACATAATCCCCACGATCGTTCCTATACGCAGGCCGTCGTACGATGATGTCTTCGACCTCTTTATCGTTGAGTTTTGAATCGTCTGGGGTAGCCCTGCAATAGGCCACCTGGGGTGCTCTACGGATCATGGGGTTATTCCGTACAGCAAGCACAGGTGGTTGTTGACTGTTGCCTTGGGCTTGGGACAGATTTAATGCCGCTGCAATGCGGTTGAGGGTTGCCTGTATACCTTGCAGGATCAACCGATTTTCCTGTTGTGCTTCATCGAAAGCTGCCGCCGTGACATAATCCCTTGGAGCACCGTCCTTAGGATGAAGATCCAACCCTTTATTAGAGGCCATCATCCTGAGAAAGAAACCTCTCTCTGATACCAATGACGCAAGGGGGGACGTGGTAGGTCGATCACCGTCTCCCTAACCGATAGTTTCTCGAATCCACGAGAAGAAACAAAAGATAAAAAGAGGAAATAAATTCCGAATAATTGAATAATTGATAATTGAATGAATAATCAAATAAACATAATTAACTTGCTTTAAATAATAAACTAAATCCTAAATTCGTACTTAATACTAACTTGCAAAGGAAGAAAAAGAATCCTAATACAATTAGAAAAGAAATAGAAAAATCTGCGCAATTGTATAACGCCAGACCGTCTTCCTTCTGCTGATACGAGCAATCCACATATCTGATTGCCACGAAACTTTAGAGTTTTACTGATATCGACGTACTCTTCAAGATGGTCGGCTTAGATTCTCCATATCAGTAGTAGTGGGCCACCTGGACCATCTCCAGTTTCAGTGGGCGAAATTCGGAACTTTTTGGACAGTTCGTACCATTTTGGACCCCACGATCAATCCGTAACTCGGATCGACGTGAAACTTCTTGCGTTTTCTCGGCATCGAGCATCTCTACAAAATGGACGGAACGGATCATCATAAATGATCAAGATGGGCCCCACGAGTTGGGCCGAAATCTAAAAACGGGAATAACAATTTCCTGTTTGGGTTGAAACTCTAAAATATGAAATTCCTTAGTTTTCTCTTGTTTTTCTTCCTGTCTATCTCCCGCAGGAAGGTGCGTGATCCACGCCCTCGATCATGGGGTTCTTCTCCTACATCAATCACTCATCTAGAAGGTGAGTGGTCGAAACAAATGCTGGAAATTGTGAAACCTCCCAAAGAAGAGGAAGTGTCTCATGGAATTTTTATAGTTGTAATAGGCAAATAAAGAGAAGATTTAGAAGATTCTCATTACCGGTAAGAAATCTATAAATAGGAGATGCAGTCAACAAAGTAAGTGTCTTACACCAAACAAACAAACAAACCCAATTTATCTTTTCCTTAGCTTATCTTAGCGTAATCCTTAACCTAGGAGTAGCTGTAATATCAGTCAACGCCTACTAGATGAACTTAGATGTAATCACAAGTCTATGCCCGTTAGACGAATCTATCTCAATACAATCAATTCTCTTTCTTGCAGAATTGTTTGTCTGACAGTCGATCCCTCATACTGTCTGTTGCCGTTACCAGTTTTGTATCTAAAAAAGTCATTTTTGGTGGAAGGCAAGGCGCAACCCATTTTTAGAGGACGAACCCTACCATCCATCAATCGCTTGATAATTCTGAACTTATTTGCGAGTGACTAAATAGGCGACCGACCTCTTCAGACTTTTGTCACATACGGTCGAGCACGACGTATCTGCCTATCTTAGTGCTTGAGGTCGAAGCTAAACCGGTTGGAATTGAGCCATATAGTCGATTCTGACACACCCACGAGTACACCACATGTGCCGAAAGCGTTACTCAAGTGTTGAAAACAACCACCGGCAATAGTTTCCAATGTACTTAGCCCCCCCAGGTGGATATGAATTGCCTATATATATAACCTAAGGTCACCAATGTGATCCAATGAAAATGTGCTGCATGCACAAGTCAAATGGGGGCCAGTAGATCACTTTGGAGGCTTCCATGGCATATCACACACAAAAGCGCACAAACACTGTAGTCGGATTCCACTTGGTGCCCACTTTTTTTTTTTTGTAATTTTTATCACACACACTCATCACCCCACACACACATGGAGTCACACCATAATAGGTGCTCAAACCCATGACCTCATGTTGAAACTCATGTGAGTCTACCACTGAGCCCAGAAGGTTGCAGGCACTTAATGCCCACTTAATTATCCCACTCAATATGTTTTCATTGGGCCTCGTGGGAGGTCATATGGGATTCATGTAGTCAGGGTTACAGGCCCAATTCACATCCCTGCCAGGTGGGGTCGACTGTATATAGCCATGTAGTCATGCATGTACAGTGATTACATGGAGACGATATGTGGGGTGCGGTTTGGATGGATCCTCGGATCCACCGAGGTCGGTTGATCCCTGACCGTGGGGCCATTGTGGTATATTTTTCTTACATCCTCACCTACCATCCATTTTGAAAGCTCATTTTAGCACATGATCCCAAAAACGAAACAGATGCAAATCTTAGGTGGGCCATACCACAGGAAATAGTCGTGATTTAATCCCCACCATTAAAACTTTATGAAGCCACCTCCTGAATGTTTATTTGCTATCTAACCTGTTGATAAGGTCACAAAGGCCTGGATGAAAAGACCACACAAATACCAGCTTTATCCAAAACTTTTGTGTCCCACGAGAAGTTTTTAATGGTCAAACAGCACTTCTTCCTCTATTATGGATCACTTGTGACTTGGATCTGCTTCATTTTTTTTTTTTCAACATACCCTAAAATGAGTTTTCAAAACAGATGCATGGCTTGAATATGAGGCACATACATCACGTGGGCCCCAAAATTTGGCGAGGCCCAATTGATTCTTTCTACTCGCGCTTCTTGTTAATCAGGAATTTGTATTTGATCTTATTTGTGTGGCCATTCTGCCCTTTTTGGGTGACTTGAGTTTGTGCAAGTGGGACCCTTGCTTCATTGATCCAAGACGTTACTATGATGAGACTCGTCATGAATGAAGGGCCCATGCTTGCACCTACACTTCCCCGTACTAGGCTTTCCAAATTGGAATTCAACACTATCGACTGAGCATACCTTCAAGACCACACTGACCGAGCAATCCTATCCATCCAATTGATGACTATCGAATAGTAGGCTACGAGTAGTGAATGGTCCAAATTCGAAGGGGAAAATTCAGATGGTTACTACTATCTAGTCTGTCTAACTTTCTGGGGTTAGATATTCGGATGGCATTGGTTGCTGAGTCAGGTTGACTCAAAGACCCAACCCAACTCGAGTGGAAATTTAGTAATTATCAATTCGAAAAATTAGGAATAAGACGTAGGTAGTTAACATAGTTAAGATAAGTAATATAAAATGAAAACATTGTCATTAAACATTTTATTAAGGTTTATATTGTGACCCACCTGGCCAGGTTACACCAGTTTTAGGCACCGAGTAAAACACCCAAGTTCTGTGGGGCCCACTAGTTGTATTGGTAAAATACACACGATCCATCAGGCTCTCTCCACTATTCTAGGAGCTGGGGGATATAAATTAGCCAGATCCACCACTCAGGTGGGCCACACCAAGGGGAACAATGAGAATTGGATGCCAACCACTGTATGTTTGAGCTTTCATCAAACCCTTTAATCAGGCGTCACTTACTGGGATGAAGTGAAGAGATGTACAAAAGTCAGCCTGATCCAAAACTCAATGGCCACAAGGAATGAATTTAGAGGTTTCAGGAGCAATTTTACATTGGTCCCATTAGTGTGGCCCATCAGAGTTTCTTACTTGTTCTGTTCAAATGATGTTTCCCACCTGATGGATAGAGTGGATTTACACATACAAAATGGTGGCCCAACAGAAACTGGGTGTTTTAATTACATCCATAGGGCCACTGTTTGTGTGTGTGACATCCACTCCGTTCATCGGGTGCACAATCCATATCAGGTCCTGGGCCCAAAAAATCAGCCACATAAACACCTCGGATGGCTACACCATAGACAACAATGAGGAGGGGATACCAAGCTAGGTTTGTTTGTGGGTCCCACCATATTGGCACATTCCATCCAACCCGTTCATCAGGTGCCTCTCAGTAGGAAATGTACATTCAAGATATCTATCTGAACCAGAATTTAGGTGGGCCACGGAACTTGAATGTAGTAATTTTAAGCGTGTTTAAGCACCCATTGTGGTGTGAGAGAAGTAGGGCAACTGGGAATGGAGTAAACTCATCATCGAACCGCTATACATCGTGTGCAAAGTGGTGAATGAATTTTGTCTTTATTGTTGAATCCTTCAATTGATTGAATGAAAGCACACCAAATGTTTAAACAAATGCTCACACAATGATTTTACATCTCTCTCATTGCCAAAGGATAAGAATATGCATGCATATGAATTCATTAGTCAATTGTCTTTGATTGAAGCTTGTACAGACTGGCTATACTAGTTACAGCATTCTCAAGCTATACAATTCGAGTCTTACTAATCATCTATGTGCTTTGGTCTTGTATCTTAATTATAGAAGCTTAGCTAGATTAATTTGAAGACAATTAAATCTTAGTTGGCTGAGATTTTTGTAAAGTCATATTCACCTCCTCTATAAAACTAGGCATATCTACAAGTATCTCTATTAATGATAAGACTGCAATTTCAATTCAGTATGTGTATGCCCACATGAACATTGGATATGCCTCATTTTTGTGACGATCCACTTAAATAAGATGACAAGACATATGGATGGATTGAATTTCTCACAAACATCAAAGTTGGCTGAGATGACAAAACAGATGAATGGATTGAATTTCTCACAAAGGTCAAGATGGGCTCACTGTGGGTGCACTTGGAGTTATTGCACACATTCATCACTTAGGCCCATAGAATGTACTCGGGTTCCTCAAAGTCAAGTGTAGTTAAAGGCTTAAAGCAATGGTCTAAGTCATGACTCCCGAGATTTTTGTGCGCGTGCATGTGCATGTTCATGTTCACAGCGTATCAGTACAAAAGCCCCAAAAAAGCAGGATGTCCCAATAATATAAGTGGGGCCACTGGAATATTTATTTGCCATCCAGCCAGTTGATAGGGTCACAAAGACCTGGGTGAATGGACCACACAAATATTAGCTTGATTCTAAACTTTTGTGGCCCACAGGAAGTTTTTAATGGTCAATCACTACTGTTTTCTGTGGTGTGGTCCATCTGAAATTTGGATCTACTTCAATTTGGGGATCATCTCCTAAACCGAGCTGTCAAAACAGATGGATCGCGTGGATGTAAGCCATGTATGTCATGGTGGGCACCACAGTGAGGTATCCACCCACCACGGATGGGGATCCACGGAAGCGGGAGCATAACCGTATGTTTGTTTGTGGGTCCCACCATGTTTACATATTCCATACAACCCATTCATCAGGTGCCCCCTAGCAGGAAATGTACATTCCAGATATCAATCTGTTTCAGAAGTTGGGTGGGCCACATAGTTTGAATGCAGTGGTCGTAATCGTGAGTTTACATTTTCCCAACGTTTGGCATACCTGAGATTTCGGACTCTCATCCTAACATGAGCTGGACAAACGGATGGACGGACAGGAAAACTGGTATCCGTATTCCACACGCCACGCTTGCCCTACAATACCCAGCTCCGAATTTTTCTTCTATTTTAATTCACCATGCTAGATAATGACATCCACCGTTGAAACATTCCAAAGGCTCATGGTGATGTTTATTTATCATCGAGCCTGTTTAGAGGTTCACACAGACATGGATGAAAGGAAAACACAATGGTCCTAAGAATTTTTCAATGGTTGCATTCAATTTCTCTTGTTCCATGTGGTGTGGTCTACTCGAGCCATGGATATGCTTTAATTTTGGGCTTTGCCCTAAAATGAGTTATAAAAATGGATGGACGGTGTGGATAAAATACATATATTATGGGTCCTAGGGCTAATAAAATTTACTAAAAAACCAAAACATTATTTTAAAAAAAAATCTTCCAAAAAAGGAATTTGGACCTATGTAGTCCTGTGGTACGGACAATTTTCCCAAGAGGAAAATTCTTTTAAATTATTTCTTTCATGGCCCTCTTAACTACTTGTTGGATTTTTAGTAGATAAAATGCCCTTGCTTTGAAACCTAGTGTATGTACGGACCTTTGAATGCGGGAGAAGCTTTGTAACTTCAATATGAGGCATGTTATGAACACTACGTGGTGATTAAGCCCACTAGGGTAGATCCAATCCGCTTGTCTTCTTTGTGGCCTACCACTTTTTTGGAAAGGCAATTATCCTATCTTGATATAAGCTCTTTGTGGCCCACAAGACCGGACAAATGATAATAATAGTAATTTATTACTAATTATTTCTATGTGGCAAGATCCGCATGATCTGCGGATGTGGGACATTCTTTGGACCATGGCCATTAATCAAATTCCGAGTTCAATTGACGAAATTTATTCTAGACGTACTTCATGGTGGGCCCAGGGACATGGTTCGAAGATCCTTTAAGTAGGGTTGGAGGCCATTTAAAAACCCTTTGTTGTTTTTCTGAGACTATTCTTTTTCCTTCTCGAGGTTGAAGTTGACGATGTCTAAGGTGTCACGTGTTAAGGGTTAAGGTTGCCATGTGTTAAGGGTTGACATTGCCATGCGTTAATTAAGGGTTGAGGTTGTCACGTGTTAGGGGTCGAGGTTGTCTATTTTAAAAGTTGCAGCGCCCATCATAGGGCATGTGCTAATCCACTCCGTGCGTTGGATTTATAATTTAATTTAAGGTCACTGGCCAAAGAATGAGTCAGATGATCCATAGATAAGGTGGACCACACCATGAGAAAATAGTTGTGAGTGAACGATCACCACTATTGGTTGTTGTGGGCTACAGAGAGCTCGTATTAAATTAAAATTTGTGTCATCCCGTTGAGATGGTGGGCCACGAACAAAATCAATTGATTGGATCTGCCTTCAAGTAAGCCCAATCATCACATGATATCGCATCATGCATTAGAATCCGAGTTAGAAAGCTTTTGGTGCAAGCAAAAGTTGATGGTAGGGAAGCTCAAAGCAAAAGTTAAGGGCATTTTCGTTTATTAAAAATTCAAAAATTGGTTAGAGGCATGTAAAGGGAATATTTTGAGAGGCTTTTTCACCTGAGTAATTCACTCATTCCACAACGCTACATAGGTAAATACCCCCCCCCCCCCCCCAAAGTCAATCTTTGTTAAGTCATTGTTTGGTCAAAGTCATGACTATCCGAGAATTGATTATTGCCGTGTATAAGATGTGTTACGATATGTTCACATCCAAGCCATATATCAGGTGGTCCCGACTTGTGGCCCTCCTCAGTTGCTAATCAAACTGAAATTTCGTCCAGTTATTTAGAGGAAGCGGGTCCACCTGATGAACGGCTGGAATCTATAACATATTGGCAGACGCAGGCGCGTGGACATATCCGAGTGGGATTAGCGTACCTCTGCTTGAGCCCATCCGGTGCTTGCGAGGGCACAGGGCGTTTTAGTGCCTCCAAGTCATTTCTGCATATGTGGCAAACTGATCAGACAAGATCTAAACCGTTCATTTACAATTCCAATTAGAGAATTGGCCATGCTCTAGGCTAAGATTCAGAGCCTTTGGATTACCCCACCACTTCAATTGATGGCATATCAAAGAACACTACAACCCAAAAGCCAATGGATCACATTAATCAGATTATCCAATCAAAGAAAGTTTCGGTCAGCAGGCTACCTGGTTAGGATCATGATAAAGATGTACAGGGAAATGGTAGTCCACCAGCCGTGCACTGTGATCATTCTAAGGCCCACTTCAGCAGGTAGGTCCACAGCAATTAGGAAAGTTTTTCTCTATCCTCAAATGGACTTGACTGTAGACCGTTGACCATTCAACTATTTTAAGTGTCAAATAGAACAAATGGCTAGTCTCATTTCTGGTAGCTCATACTTTTCTGATCATCTGTTCATGATGAGACCTACCTTTTGAACGGCTCCGATCATCTGCAAGAAAAACACAACCAGCGCGACTGGGAATTTACTCAAGTAGTCTGCGGACTACAATACCAGGCTTCATGCATATATAATGATAGAGAGCCTCAGAACGAGAAATACGATCGAGAAAGCAAAAAATATGAAGCTACTTTGGGTTCTTGTGCGTGTCTTCTGCCTCTTCCTACTCCTCTCCCAATGCAGCTGCCAAAGAGGGTAAGTAGACATCTTCAATGCAACTAGTTGTATGACAGATTATAGTGCATCTGTTGTATAAGTATCAAAATGCCAAGTGTATACAATATATAACCTGTCCAACAGGTTTGAACCATCGTAGAGAATGAGGTTGATCAGCTTTCTGTGTGGATCTCATGGACTAAAACAATGGACAGTCATCAGTTTGGTTTAAAGTACAAGGTGGCCCACCAAATGATTGGATTGGCCTGATTTTTGCCTTTGGTTATCTTGATGGTAGAATCAACCTATTGGACGGGTTGGATGTTTATCGTGTTCACACAATAGTGTTTTGTCTCCTCTGCACTCGGACCCTAGACCTACTGTTGAAATGCCTAGCGTCTTCCAGCTGGACGAGCAGGTGAGACACTTATCTTACTTGTGTACAGGGCAACGCCCACCCTCCAAACTGTTTCCCTTAGTGTGGCCCACTTAAATCATTGATTGTCCTAATTTTTTAACCTTGGGTATAAATGTTTTTGTAGCATCTAATGGTTTGAGTGGGTTTCACATGATCACAACAGTGGACCATGTAAAATCAATAGTGGATGTCTCTCTCCCAACCATTTCCTTTGGTGTGGTCCATCTAAATCATGGGTCAGATTTCACATACATATCACAGATGAGCTTGGGTGTGCATCCCATAATTTTTTAATATAGGCACCCCGGCCAATTTCCTTGTGTCACTATGGGGCCCAAGCTCTGTTGGGCCCACAGTAGTGTATGTGTTTTATACACACTGTCCATCCATTTCGTTGCTGGAAATTTCTTAGGAGCCACAAAAGTTTTGGATCAAGCTTATATTTGTGTTTCCTTTCATCCAGGTCCATACACCTTATGAACAGGTTAGATGGCAAATAAAACATCGTGATGGCCTTGGAAAGGTTTCAGTTGTAGTTATTCAATCCCCATTGTTTTATGTGGTGTGGTCCATTTGAGCTTTGGATTTCAATCGTTTTTTGGCTCATGCCTTAAAATAAGCTGGCAAAATATATAAACAGTGCGGATAAAATACACACATCACAGTGGGCCTCGAGTTTGGGCCATGTTGTGCCGCAGGACATCCCATGAGCAGGTGCTGCAACCAGTTCTCTAAATCTCTTACAGAGGGGGCCGGGGAACCGCCATTTTGGCAGGGCCCACTATGATGTGTATGTGAAATCTACTCTGATCATTAGGCATGTGATTATATGTTAGGCCCACAGCTAGAAAATCAGGCTGACTTGTGATTCAGATGGGCCACACTAAAAGAAACAATTATTAGAGAGGTATCCACCATTGATGTTTACAGAGCTCACCCCACCATGATGATTATGTGTAATTCACTTAAACCGTTAGATGCCAACAAAAAAAAAAAAAAAAGACATTTGGTTCAAAAATCATGACAATTTGGAGGGTGCGATCGCCCTATACAATGTTTCCAATTATATGGTCTACCTAAATCCTAAATAGGATTGGTTTTTGAGACCACTTAAATTTGGGTTAGCAACTGATGATTGGATTAAATTTCAAAAATACATCAAGTTAGGACCCATATAGGGTCTGGTTTTCGTAGTCCTAATTGCCTTTCGACCCTTTGCAAGGTTTTTGTAAAATCTAAATTCCCGAGGAATTTTGCGATAAAAGTCTCTTTCCGAGCTCAGTCTATCATTGAACCATGGGTTGGACTATATATATATATATATATATATATATATATATATATATATATATATATATATGCTCACCTCGGGACCATCTCTCACAAAAAATCGTGAGAGATTTCTTAGGGCTCATCACATGTGATGTGTCCTTAAAATATAAGCCATCCATGTAATGCAGCACTTCGAAAAACCCTCGAGGCCCAACTTTCAACCTGGTTTACAAATTTGGTAGCCCATGACAAATGGAAACAGTTTCCTCTCTTGATTTGCCTCACTTTCTCTTCTATAGCCCACTAGAGTTCTGGATCAGGTTGAAATTTGGGCCCTAAGGATTTTTCGGAGTGCTGCATCACGTGGACGGCTCAGATTTTAAAGACACATCACGGGTGATGAGCCCTAAAAAATCTCTCACGAGTTCTCGTGAGAGATGGTTCCTAGGCGAGCATTCGTTTTATATATATATATATATATATATATATATATATATATATATATATATATATATATATATATATGAGGAATGCTCACCTGAGCACTCCTCGTGAGAGACTCATGAGCACTTTTTCATGGCTCATCGCACGTGATGTGAGCCCAAAATCTGAGCTGTCTATGTGATGCAGCACCCCAAAAAACCCCTAGAGCCCATCTTTCAACCTGATCCAAAACTTTGGTGGACCGCAGCAGAAAGAAAGAGGCAAATCAAGGGAGGAAACTGTTTCCTTCTTTCATGGCCCACCAAAGTTCTGAAACAAGTTGAAAGATGGGCCCTAGGGATTTATTTAGGTGCTGCATCACATGGGCGGCTCAGATTTTGGGCTCACATCACGTGCGATGAGCCAAGAAAAAGTGCTCACGAGTTCTCTCACGAGCAGTGCGCAGGTGAGCATTCCTCATATATATATATATATATATATATATATATATATATATATATATATATATATATATATATATCATCATCATCATCATCATCATCATCATCATCATCACATTCTGATGGTTGACAGGCCTGCAAAAGTTGTTCTCGACGGTCGGTATGATGATAGAAAAACAATGGCACCACCATCGCCGGCACGTGCGCCACCAAACAACCGTGGATGAACAACGGCGAACCAGAGCTACGCAGAGCTTCCATGTAGTATTTATTTCAAGTTTTAAAGATTAAAGGGATGTTATGCAAAATAATAAATTGCAACATACTAATTGGCATACGTATAAATAATCTGGGCCGTACATTAGGATGGCCACCTCTTGGATAGGCTATTGACCAAATCTAAGATTAATCAGATGGTCTGAACGACATGAAAAGTGTCCATTAAATGGATAGTTAGGTAATCCAATTTAATGGATATTATAAGCTTACAAGAGGTGGCCCGTTCTGATTTCGATTTGGGGAAATGGCCTATCTAAAAAGTGGTCATTCTAGTGGACGGCTTAGATCAGGGAGTGCATGTTTCAATATTGAAGGTAGGTGAAGACTGGTGAGAGTTGTCATTTAGTTATTTATGTAAATAAAGTGACATTCTATAAAACCCCATCATAACCATCATAATATATATATATATATATATATATATTCATGCATTTCAAACCTGGAAAGTAGGGATAATTCTTCGCTAATCCCGACCATTGGTTTGTATATTTGTGTTTTCCATTCATCCTAGTGAGAATAACATTACCAATGGATTGGATGGTTTGGATATTTGTGTTTTCCCTTCATCCTGGTGAGAGTAACCTTCTGAACGGATTGGATGGCATATGAACATCATGATTCCCATGAAGGTTTCCATAGTGGTCGTTTCCGGCTTAGATCTTGTACGTACCTCATTTTTGGGATGGACAGAGTCAATTCCATATGGACACCGTCGACATAGCGGTGGGCCCCGCAGGTCTTGGAAACGGATTGCACCACCGACCTTGATGGTGTGTTGACGTGGCAAAGTTATGTGGGACCCACCATGATATGTGTGTTATATCCACACCGTCCATTCGATCCAAACCATCTAAATGTTGGTCATCTAAATGGACGGTTAAAAAACATTGACAAGTTGCTTGTTGGTGATCCTTATGTTTGTGGTCCACTTAAGGCTCAAAATTTCCTCATTTTTGCTTAAGTATATATTTCAATGAGGTTATCACAATCATTCTGATAAACATCGTATGTGTTCACTAATTTGGGATATCAAAGTTGATTTGGGAGATTCCAATTCGTCCCACTTACTCCATCCAAATAGAATATATGGAATTCTAATGCATTCCATTTACTCCCATCCAAATTCATTTTCTTCGACTTCGTACTCCCAGTTCATTTACCTTGACTTCCATTTCCCATCTACCTCCATTTACAAGCTCCCAAAGGAGCCCTCACAAAAGGGCTGGGTGGTATGGAAATAATATAGATCATGGTGGGGCTACAAAACTACACACAACTGATCTCTATGTTGTGTGGCACACTACACAATCCTTTTCTATGTTGAAGGAATTGGATCTATCTGCAATTTGTGTTGGAAGCAGATTGCTTGCAAAAGCCTTTCATAGGAACTTCCTTCCACCGTGAGCTAGATGTAGATGGGATCCACCGTGATGTTTGTGAGAAATCCACCATATCCATCGGTATTTCCAGCTCATGTTAGGACATGGACCCAAAAATGAGGCAGATTAATTCAAGAGTCCAATGGGCCTAATGACAGGAAACAATTTGCGGATTGAATATCCATTGTTGAAATATCTGTGGGGCCATAGAAGATTTGTATCAAAATATATAATATTTTTGTATGTTCAGTTCATCCCACTAGGAATGACCCTATGTAGAATGGATGACATATAAATCACGGTGGACCCCAAGAAGGTTTTAATAGTAGGCATTTCCCTACCAACTTTTTCCTGCCGTGCGGCCCACTTGGATCCTGGATCTGCTTCATTTTGGGCCTATGTCCTAACACAATCTGGAAAATGAATGGACATGGTGGACTTCTCAAAAACATAATGGTGGACCCCAACTAGCTCCCTATTGTAAGAAGTTCCTGCAAAAGTCTTTCCCAGGGAATCCGCATCCATCCATGGCATCCTTAATGCGCATGCAAACGCATGCCACCTTGCATGGCGGCATGGAGCACGACTTGACCATAGGGTCCACCGTGATGTATGCATTGTTGTTTTCCAAACTTATTTTAGGGTATGATCCCAAAAAAGAAGCAGATAAAAATTTCAAGTGGACCACATCACAGGAAATAGTGGTTATTGACTATTAAAAACCTTTTGTTGGCTTTCAAGTTTTAGATCAAGCTGATAATGGTTTTACTTTTCATCCAGGTCTATGTGACCTTATTAACATATTGGATGGTACAAAAATATATTATGATAATCTTTCTAATTAAATAATACAACTAAGTAGACTCTTTCTAAAACTTATTACTAAAAAAATATAAAAACTTGTAAGTAAACAAAAACTCTAAAAAAAAAAAAAAAAAAAAAAAAGAGAAACAAATTAAAAATCAAAATTACTAAAATAAGCAATTTTTCTAAAATTTGTAACCCGTGTTTTCTGGGGAAACTGATAGACACGACCCACTATAGTGGGCCAGTTCACCCTAAAATGAGATTTAAGTAGAAATTCATATGTTGTGCATCCCATAACTCCTCTCGAATCAAAAGTCATGGCCGATTTACAGTCCACCTTCTTTTGATCCGTCCATGCAAAAGTTGTCATTTTTCTCAACTTTTCCTTGATCTTTTTTGGTCCGCATGTGATACGAATGTAGGTGATCCTCGCCCTTGATCAAGGGGCCCTCTCCCTACATTAGATGTGAACCGTCCATCAAATGGGCCCTGTTCGCTCGCCTCAAGTGTAAGGCTGCGATGTAGTAATAAATCTCGGTAAGACCGAGGTCGATCCACAGGGAAAGAGGTAAACAATTCCAAGTACTCTAATAACTAGAATCTAAGAAGTTTAAGAAAGTAGTTTTTCACATGAAATAGGAAAATCTGAAAATAAGAAGAACTAGAGCATCAAGGATCCACTTGTAGTAGTCCAATGCCAATCCATTCATCCAAGTACAACACAATTAGAATCAAAGTCCTATCTCTCATCTAATTGGAAGATATAACATTCAAGCACAAATAGTCCCACTTAAATCTGGAAATCAGATTTCTAGTTCTAATGGAGCACATAGAACTTGAACTTGTAGCCTTCGGAGTAACAGCCATGCCTATGGACTATGGCATGCTCAAGGGTTACTACAATTCAAATTCAAACAACCCAATCATGGTAATTTCAGAGAATTGCAAGGAACTCATGTCCGGAGCACACAAACTCTCATAATTCATCTAAAAATCCAAACTTTATTCAAACTAGAACTTCAAAATCCAAAATTAAGAAAATGGTACTTGAAATAAAAGAATTAAAGCATTGGAACCAACTACAAATTTCACCTCTAGCTCTAGCTAGGAGGTTAGCTAAGGAAAAGCATATTAAAACTAGAACTAGAACTAAGAAAAGGAAGAAAAACTAGCTAGAGGAGGCTAGGAAGCCTCCTATGACTTGAACTCCTTGCTCCCCACGTCCTTGGTTGATTTGGAATAAAAGAGAGCACCTCCTTTTATAGTGCAGCAATAGTACAGCAACATAGCGGAAATTGTTTCGCTTGGTACGGCTTAACCAATGGTCGGATTGCCTTCAAATTTGATTTGTAGCTTCCTTGTAATGTGATATTCCTCATAGATGATTTAGATTTCCAAGATTATCCTCTGAATGGGCCCGCCAATCAGATCACCGACCGCCTCTCAAAATCGCGCACTTCGGGTACCTTCAGAACCAGTCATCTTGCTTTCAACGCCCCGGAGTGTACAGAGGTCGGATTGATCTCAAATTTTGAACATGGTAGAAAACTTCCTCCTCTACATGATGGATGGATTAGATTGTCCAAAAAATTCCAGAATGTGGTCCGAAAATTAGAACACTTAGGGCTTTTATAAACTCTGCGCAGTTGGATCTTTCTGGATGGTTCATCTTTCTTCAACCGGTACGATCAAGCCACACATCCTTTTGATTTGAAACTTTTGTGGTTATTCATATATAGATGTGTTCTAAAAGATGGTCAAAGTAGATTCTTCATATCATCAATAGTGGGTCACCTGGACCGGCTCAGAGTGGAACAGCGAAATCTGAAACTTTCTGAACAGTTCGTATTGTTTTGGCCACCGCGATCAATCTGTAGCTCCGATCGACACGAAACCACTTCGGTTAGTTCGGCGTCGAGCTCCTCTTCGACATGGATGTGTTGGATTTCCAAATATCATTAAAATGGGCCCAGAAAACTGGTCCGAAAAATCAGACACGGGAATACCTTGCTGCCTGAAATCTGAAAGACTGAAAGTGCATGGCCGACCGGTCATGACCGGTCGGACAGGCTGGCCGACCGGTCATGACTGGTCTGGACCTGCCTTGCATTTGTCCAGGGAGTGCAGCCGACCGGTCTTGACCGGTCGGACCCAGTTTTGCTTTTTTTTTCTTCTTTCTTTTCTTCTCTCCTTCCTCTCTCTTTGCTTTCTTCTTTCTTTGGTCCACCTTGGGCCTTCATCAAAGGCTCCAAATGGCCCATTTTTGGTCTCCAATTGAGTGAAGTCCGCTCTCATCCTTACAATCACAAAACATGCATTAGATGGGCCTTTTAATCATGAAAATCATGCATACCATGTCATGTAGTGGGCAATGCAATGTATAAATTGGAGGTTCAACACACCCCCCAACCAACTTTTTGCTAGTCCCGAGCAAAACATGCGTGAATAAGTTCAAACCTCCAAACCCAACTCTCTTTCAGAAACCGTGTTTCTATCCATTCCAAGATATACAAGTATAAAATTTGGAGAAATTAGGTGATAGAAGCTGAAATCTTGGACTCTCAAAACGTAATAAGTGTCTACATGAAATTCGCGCTGATTGATTGATAAATAGAAGAACTCGAACAAATTCAACCTAGTGTGCATAGTGAAAGTTCATCTCATGAGTTTCTGGGATCATCTTCTTCATAGATTAAGTAAACTAAGGATTTTAAGGTGCACAGAGCAACAACAAGCCTATGACAGGAATTTGCCTTACCGTCCTTCCGACACTTTCACACTACGTCCCATTTTCGGCTTTGGTTACGGTTCGACCATCCCCCGGTTGGTAATAGGTAGCCCTTTTCGAAATTTTCCACCATTTTTCTTTCATTCCCGATTTCATCCTTTCTTTCCTTTTTCTTTTAAATTAGATAGGATTTTTAAAAATCCATATCTTTCATTATTTTCCCATGGACAAGGATGGACAAAATACCCCGGCTTAGTTTCTCAACACCTTTAAATCAAAGTCTAGCTAATCCACAAATCACATAAACCTTTCAACTCATGAAAATCGTGTAATGTGAACTTGGTGTGAAGGTGTTCAAATTTTCTATCAATCACAACAATAGGGGAACTAACATATAAAACCATTATGTTGGGAGAAATTCAAGACTTACAACATCACACACTTCGTATCTCCTCTTCTTATACTCATATCATCTTGAATGCATGGAAATAAGGTTTTCTAAAAGAGTTTTGAAATTTTAGAAAATTCGAAAAAATTTGCGCATGTGAGGCTCGAAATGTTGCAACATGCTAGATGAGGAATCTCATCTCACCCCCCAACCAAATCTTGCATTGTCCTCAATGTAAAAAGATATGCAATTAGCATGAACATGAGAGCAATGGTAAAATATGAGAGAGTGAGAACAATAGTACCTGAGATAGCAAGTTGATCAATTCTAGCATCTTCCATTGTCTCGATGAGACTTATTCAATCCTAATTGCAGAAAAATAAATCCTAACCTACCTACCTACCTTTGATTAGTCCGATCAACTACATGATCAAAGTTGAGCAGGATCTTCATGAATTTCAATAAATTTCTCATGAGGACCATCCAAAGTCCTGCTCAACAGTAAACATGTGTGCTTCTTATCATTGAAGTCCAATCGTATTGTGCACCACATGCATAAAAGGAGGAGATAAGAGCAGCAAAAAGATATCTCCTCAAATTCTGATTTGGGTTATGATTGATTAAAAATGGGTCCTCCCAATCAGAATTTTCAATGGGCTGAAGGACCCATGATGGTGGAGAGACACTCATCAAGTTTTCATTGGTTAAAGTTGTCTCCTCCACAATTTCAGAATTGTACGGTGCTTCCACAAAATGTCAACCAATGGTAAAGAGTGTAAATCAGTGGAAAGGTGTTCTTCAGGCACCGGCACCGTGTCTAACAAAATGTCCAACTCCTTAATCATCTCATCATCAAGATCATAAGATTGGGCCAAGCATTCCTCTAGGAAATCGAGATAGTCGGATGAAGGGTCCTCATCCTCCCTTAATGATTGAAGAAATTCTGTTTCAATGGTAAGGAATTCCTCCTCTCTAGAGGAGGTATTCCAAAGAGAATTCTTCAGATTCAGTGGTAAGCACATCATCTAACATTGGTTGATCTTTAAAAATTTTAGATTGTGCCACCTCATCATCCAAAGGAATAGAATTTTCAATCAAAGGGAGGTCTACCACACTAGAATTTGGCATGTGTTGTTGGTGGAAGGACTCAAAAAGATCGACTTCGGCCATCTCTCTAGCATGCATATCCTCTAGAGACTCATAATCATTATGCCATTTGGAAGAAGAAATCATGGACTCACAATCATCTTTCAAACCCTCATTGTAGGTAATCAAACTATCACTTTCAAATTTTGTAGATTCCTCGGGTTCGTCTACCGTCCTTGAAATCTCTTCATCATTCAAATCGGAATAGCTAAAAGAGATAGTTGATTTACCATAATCAATAGTAATGGTGGGATCATTGAGATCTACATCCCTTAAAAGTTTAGTCATTAAATCAGAAGAGGGTTGGGCTTGGATAGCCTCATCCTCCTCATTGTTGGGGAATGATTTGGTGTTCCCAATGTCGGGTTTAGGATTTTGAGATGGCGAGAGATTTTGTATGTATTGCTCAGTTATTTCCATAAACTCTCGCAGCACATCCTCAAGAGTTCGTGTCGGTTGCGGCTCATGAGAAAGAAACTCTTGAGGATAGTTGTTGGCATCCATGGTTGGCTCATCTTCCAAATTGAAATTTTGATGCTCCCACCAATTTGGGTTATGCATGTCATATGTTGGGCTTTTAGATGGTTGTTGATATGTGTAGCCATACAAGTGATCATACATTGTCCTAACCGGTGGAACATTATTCATCTCTTTCCGATACTCTCCCATTGTCTTACGTTGTGTCTCAATATGTGTATTGTTTTCATTAATGTAATCACGCATCGTCTTACGTGGGGAGGTAGTGGAGGTTGATTGAATCTCAGAAAAATACTTATGCTTATAATGGTTCCAATCATAAAGATTTTGGGTCTCCCAATCCGACGTCTCATCCTCCAAAAGGTACTTGTACGCACCATTCGTCCAATCATACATGATGAAATTTTAAGGAATTGGAAACTACCCTAATCTAGGAAAAAGAACAAAAAGAAGAAAGATGGGGAGATGTTACCCAATAGAGTGAGATCTATGTCAGCAACAATGTCCTACAAAATAAAAAAAAAATTGTTAGTAATCTAAAAAAAATCAGAAAATCTACTTCTGTAAAAACTGAAAATCCTACCTAACTAAGATTACTCTATAGCTACTAGAACAATTAGAACCGTTTAACCTTTTCCCCGCCAACGGCGCCAAAAACTTGTTCGCTCGCCTCAAGTGTAAGGCTGCGATGTAGTAATAAATCTCGGTAAGACCGAGGTCGATCCACAGGGAAAGAGGTAAACAATTCCAAGTACTCTAATAACTAGAATCTAAGAAGTTTAAGAAAGTAGTTTTTCACATGAAATAGAAAAATCTGAAAATAAGAAGATCTAGAGCATCAAGGATCCACTTGTAGTAGTCCAATGCCAATCCATTCATCCAAGTACAACACAATTAGAATCAAAGTCCTATCTCTCATCTAATTGGAAGATATAACATTCAAGCACAAATAGTCCCACTTAAATCTGGAAATCAGATTTCTAGTTCTAATGGAGCACATAGAACTTGAACTTGTAGCCTTCGGAGTAACAGCCATGCCTATGGACTATGGCATGCTCAAGGGTTACTACAATTCAAATTCAAACAACCCAATCATGGTAATTTCAGAGAATTGCAAGGAACTCATGTCCGGAGCACACAAACTCTCATAATTCATCTAAAAATCCAAACTTTATTCAAACTAGAACTTCAAAATCCAAAATTAAGAAAAGGGTACTTGAAATAAAAGAATTAAAGCATTGGAACCAACTACAAATTTCACCTCTAGCTCTAGCTAGGAGGTTAGCTAAGGAAAAGCATATTAAAACTAGAACTAGAACTAAGAAAAGGAAGAAAAACTAGCTGGAGGAGGCTAGGAAGCCTCCTATGACTTGAACTCCTTGCTCCCCACGTCCTTGGTTGATTTGGAATAGAAGAGAGCACCTCCTTTTATAGTGCAGCAATAGTATAGCAACATAGCGGAAATTGTTTCGCTTGGTACGGCTTAACCAATGGTCGGATTGCCTTCAAATTTGATTTGTAGCTTCCTTGTAATGTGATATTCCTCATAGATGATTTAGATTTCCAAGATTATCCTCTGAATGGGCCCACCAATCAGATTACTGACCGCCTCTCAAAATCGCGCACTTCGGGTACCTTCAGAACCAGTCATCTTGCTTTCAACGCCCCGGAGTGTACAGAGGTCGGATTGATCTCAAATTTTGAACATTGGTAGAAAACTTCCTCCTCTACATGATGGACTGATTAGAGTATCCAAAAAAATTCCAGAATGTGGTCCGAAAATTAGAACACTTAGGACTTTTATAAACTCTGCGCAGTTGGATCTTTCTGGATGGTCCATCTTTCTTCAACCGGTACGATCAAGCCACACATCCTTTTGATTTAAAACTTTTGTGGTTATTCATATATGGATGTGTTCTAAAATATGGTCAAAGTAGATTCTTCATATCATCAATAATGGGTCACCTGGACCGGCCCAGAGTGGAACAGCGAAATCTGGAACTTTCTGGATAGTTCGTATTGTTTTGGCCACCACGATCAATCCGTAGCTCCGATCGACACGAAACCACTTCGGTTAGTTCGGCGTCGAGCTTCTCTTCGACATGGATGTGTTGGATTTCCAAATATCATTAAAATGGGCTAAAAAAACTGGTCCGAAAAATCAGACACGGGAATACCTTGCTGCCTGAAATCTGAAAGACTGAAAGTGCATGGCCGACCGGTCATGACCGGTCGGACAGGGCTGGCCGACCGGTCATGACTGGTCTGGACCTGCCTTGCATATGTCCAGGGAGTGCAGCTGACCGGTCTTGACCGGTCGGACCCAGTTTTGCTTTTTTTTTTCTTCTTTCTTTTCTTCTCTCCTTCCTCTCTCTTTGCTTTCTTCTTTCTTTGGTCCACCTTGGGCCTTCATCAAAGGCTCCAAATGGCCCCTTTTTGGTCTCCAATTGAGTGAAGTCCGCTCTCATCCCTACAATCACAAAACATGCATTAGATGGGCCTTTTAATCATGAAAATCATGCATACCATGTCATGTAGTGGGCAATGCAATGTATAAATTGGAGGTTCAACAGGCCCCACCTCTGATGTGGGTAATCCATCATGCGAGGCTCATCTTGTATATGGGCCACTCATCACTAGGACTGACCTTTGATGTGGATCGTCCATCATTTGGGGCCACCTTCATTATCAATTGCCCATCTTGTCAAGCCCACCTTTGATGTGGACCGTCCATCATGTGGGCCCCACCCTTAATGTGGCTCACCTATCATGCTGGGCTCGCCTTGGATGTGGGCCATTCATCATTAAGGGCTGACCTTTGATATGCACCTTCTATCGATGTGAGGCCCCACCTTGATGTGGGCCATCCATCATGTAAGGCCAGCTTCAATGTCTGTTGCCCCATGTGGAGCCCACCTTTGACTTGGATAGGCCCCACCTTAGAAGTAGGTCGTCCAATATCATACCATTCCGCTTTGGATGTGGGCTATTTATCATTAGAGCCGACTTTTAATGTGGACCATTCATTATGTGGGCATATGATTCTATCATGTGGGGCCCACCTTTGATGTGGAGAGCTCATCACGTGTGGCATCGTTCAACATGGAGAGAGAGAGAGAGAGAGAGAGAGAGAGAGAGAGAGAGAGAGAGCCTCCTTTGATACCCATGAGAGAGAAGTAGAAAAGTAATAAAATAGAAAGCTTAAAAAGAATTAGAGAGAAAATTATTCACTTAAGTTACTTTTACGATAATACTTACCAAAGTAATTTAAATGATAGAAAAGTAACTTAATAGTATCCAAACAGGCGCTTTAGTAATTGCTCAACTTAAATATTATCGACCAGAATTTTGGCTGCTAGGGCACACTATTGGTAAAATCCAATTTCTTGAGGGATTTTGCAGTAAAACTCCAATTTTTTTTTATTTTATTTTTTAATATATCAACCTTAAACAGACTTGGGACCATGATTATATACAAGTGTCTACAAACAGAAAGGTTATCAAACCTGGGCCTGGGCCTTGCAAATGAATTCAGGCCCAGTCATTGGTCTTGTAGTCGGACCCAAGCTGGTCCATAGAAGTGTATGGCCCAACAATCGGTGGGCCATTCCTTAATAATATCACCACATACAACATGATGAAGAACAACAATCAAATCTGTCGTCACATTCTAAGGATTGACAAGCTTACAGCATCTAGAGATCCGCGTCCTGCTTCAAGTCCACCACCACCATCACCGATGGATGATCTGTCACACCATCTATGCAAGACGCCTATTTCAAGTTTGACGATTGAAGGGGTGTTATACAATATAATTATAAATTGGTTTTTGTTAATTAAGCTTCTAGTGAAGGCATTGTCGACATGAAGTGAGTTAACATTCCCAAGACAATTCATGACCAGCACTTACGGGTGAACATATCAATGATCTCTGGACTGTACATTATGATAACCACCTCTTGGATAGGCTATGGCCAAATCCTAGATTGATCCGATGGTCTGAACCTCATGAAAGTATTCATCAATTGGATGGTTAGGCCATCCGATTTCAATCTCTAAGAGTGAGTTTGCAATTTCCCCATGGTTTGGCACACCTGAGTTTTAGAGCTCTCGTCCTAACATGAGCTGGACAATCGAATGGACAAAATGGTTTTCAACCCGTGTCAGGAAACCGTTGACCCTAATCCACATACCACACTTAGGGCTCTCAATGGGTTGGATCTAGATTCGGATCTAGTTGGATTCGGCTCCAAGTCCGAAAACGTATAGTCAAATTTGGATTTGGATTCAGATCCGGCTCAGATCCAAAAGGCTATATCGATATCCGATCCGCTTATAAATAGCTAGATCCATTTTCGATCCAAAAATCCATATTCAGGTCTAGGTCCAAATCCACCATATCACAAATCTAAAAAATATATAAGATAATATATTTGGATCTTCTTACCATTTGGGATTGCTTCCTAAAATGAGATGGGAAAACAAATAGACGGTGTGGATATACAAAAAATGCATCAAGGTGGGCCCCATATGGTTAGGGTAACACCCACACACCGCTTCCTTTGAAGAATCGAAAGAGAGAGAGGAAGTTCCTCCACTGGGAACCTGGGTGGGGCCCACCGTAATGTCATCCGTTTTTTCAGCTCATATAAGGATGTGAGACAAAAAAAAAAAAAAAAAAAAAGAGCCGATCCAAGACTAAGTGAGCTGCACTAAAGGAAAATGTGGGTAGGGAAATTCCTACCGTTGAAACATCCCTGGTCCACGATGTTATTTATATGCCATCCATGTTGTTAATAATGTCACATTGTTATTGGGATGAACTGAAAACACCAATATTAGCCTGATTCAAAACTTCGTGGCCTCACGAATATTTCAACTATGGACATTCAATCCTCATATTTTCGGCCCACTTAAGTCTTGGATCCGGCTCATTTTTAGTTGCATGTCCTAAAATGAGCTCACAAAACAGATGGCCGGGGTGGATTTCTCACAAACATCATGGTGGGCCCCGCCTAAATTCCCAACGAGAACTTCCTCTCTCTCTCAAAGGAAATCTGTGTCATCTGCATCGTTGCTTGCGGGAGAGAATTAACCAATTAAGTGTTACCCTCGGACAGGTGAATGGCTTAGTTGGTGTAATTACCCTTACCGTGTGGCACACATGGGTGAGATTTTGTATATCCATGCCGTCCATCCGTTTCTCCTGCCCATTTTAGGATGGGGCTTTAAAAATTATACAGATCCAAATCCCAGGTGGACCATACCACTAAAAACAGGGGTGATTGAGCGCCCCACCATTAAAAATTCCAAAGAGCCCATTGTAGGGTTTTAGTATGTTATTTGCAATCCAACGTATTAATAATGTCAGGAAGATTTAGATGAAAGGAATATATAAATATCAGGTTATAAAAAACTTTTATGGCCCACAAAGTCTTTAATGGTCATTCATCACTGTTTCCAGTGGTATGGTCCACCTGAGATTTGGATCTTCGTATGGTTTGGCATCACATCCTAAAATGAGATGGAAAAACATATGGACAAAGTGCATATATACAAATACATTGATATGGGCCCCACAGGTTAGGGTACCACCCAATAAGATGTAGCATGTAACAACTCATATGCTCTCGTACTCTACTTGTTTGTTTGCCGTTTCCATTTTAGGAGAGATTTAGGGTTGTAAATGATTAGGTTTGGGGTGAATTTAGCCAAAACTAAACCTTACTAAATGGGTATGGGTCCAAATTTTAGACCCAGACCCTTTTACTAAATGGGCGAGTCTAGGTTGGGTCCGAGTCAACCCATCAGACCCATTTATAAATGTGTCTGGGTCTGGTAGAGAGAGATCAACTCAGACCCATTTATAAATGGGTCGGCTCTAATGGGCTTAGGTGTAGATCTAGTTTGCAAGCATTTTTTATAAGGCTTAAAATTGGGTCTGGACGAGTTTGGGCTAGTCGGGTCCTTTGAAAGATAGACCAAACCCGCCCACTTATTAAATGGGTTCGGGTCAACTCGGTTCGGTCCTAATATAAAGGAAACCCGACCTAGACCCGTTTAGCAACTGGGTTTGTTCTTGGACCTAGACCCATACCATTTAACAAATGGGTGGGGTCTAAATGGGTTGGGTCTGGGTACCACATCGGGTCCACTGACACATTTGTAACCCTAAAGAGATTCTTAGAGAAATTCTAGAAAGTGAGAGAGGAGAGAGGAGCTTCCTCTCTCTGCATTAAAATCTCCTCTCGAGATACAGACTTCACCTACGGTATTTAATATTTTCAATTTAAATCATGTAGAAGTCGAACAGCGAACTCTGCATTAGTCGGGATCCGATTTTATCTCACTACTAGATCCAGATCCAACCCGAATATGATTCGGGTTTATTTTTGTGAACTCGAATCCGATCCATTTAATTAAACAGACCTATTTTAAGATCAAACTCCACATTGTATGGGTTCGAAGCGAATCAAGTCTCGGATCTTACCCACCCCATCCAGGGCCCTATTGCCCTACTTTGGAAAAGTAAGGATGGTTTGCTCATTTTCAAGTCTTTGAAAATCTTTTTATTTTATTTAATTTTTAAATTAGTCAAAGCGGTGGCAAAATATGTAGTAATTCACCATACTAGAGCGTGGTGAGCAAATTTTGTGGGGTCCACTGTGATGTATTTATCATTATCCACACCATCCATCCGTTTTTCCATATCATTTTAGGTAATGAGCACAAAATTGAAGCATATCCAAAAAAAAAAAAAAAAACCACACTGCATAAAATGGTGGGGATATAACGTCCACCATTGAAACCTTCTTAGGCTCAAAATGATGTCTATTTGTTATCCAACAAAGAGATGGATGAAGGGGAAACACAAATATCAACTTGATGCAAAACTTTTGTTTCCCTAAGGAGTTTTTAATGGTAGCCGTTCTCACTGTTTCTTATGGTGTGGCTTCGTTGAGCTTTGAATATGCTTCAATTTTTGAATCATACATTAAAATGAGATGGAAAAATGGATGGATAGAATGGATAAAACACATACATCACAGTGGACCCCCTAGAGTTTAGTGAAAAAGAAAAAATTCCCAAAAGAAAATCCTCTGAAAGGAAAATTCCGCTTTCCCCGAAGTCATGGTTAGTCGAAGTCATTACTTTTAGAGTAACGATTTTTACGCGCGTGTATAAGATGTGGCACGCAGGTCTACATCCAAGCCGTCTATCATTTCAGTCACAGCGTATCAGTGCAAAAGCTCCCAAATAGAAAGGATGTCCCACCTATTATCATATGATTCTCAATGCTTGAAAGGATTGATGGCTTTGGAAACCTTTTAACGCTTCCTTATCGTTCTAGTTTTTTTCATAATGTGTGGCACACCTAGTTGGTATATAAAACTGAAATTTCGTCCAGGATATTTAAAGATGTGGGCCCATATGATGGACGGCTGGAATCTCTAACCCATTTTCCACATTGGCAGACGCAGGGGCGTGGTGACATGGCCGCGTGGGATTAGCATAATTCTCCCCAATACGGTGCTTGTGAGGGCAAGGGCGTTTTAGTGCCTCCTAGTTATTTCTTCATATGTGGCAAACGCAGATGAGATCTAAGCCGTTCATTTGCAATTTCATTTAGTGGATGTGCCATGATCGCATACTAAAGAACATTAAAATCCAAAACCCAACGGCCTTTGACTGTAGGTCGATGACCATTCAATGACTTTAAGTATCAAATCGAACGAATGGCTAGCATCGTTTCTGGATGTTCCTTTCATGCCCGTAAAATCAAGTGGACCTCTCAAAATCGTTGCTTTTCAATCCGTAATCCACACGCCACGAAAGGGAGGTTTGCTCATTTTTCACTCTCTCATTTTTTTATTTTTTAAATTAGTCAAAGTCTGTCTCTGATTGTGTAAGTAATTCAGAGCATGGTGAGCAAACTCTGTGGGCCGGCTGAGATGTACATGTCATTATCCACGCCATCCATCTGATTTTCCACAACATTTTAGAGAATGAGCACAAAATTGAAGCATATCTTGAAATCAAGTTAACCACACCACAGAAAATGATGGGGATTGTAATGTCCACCGTTGAAACATTCCTAGGGTTCAAAGTAATGTTTATTTATCATCTAACTCGTTAAAAGGGTCACAAAGACATGGAAGAAAGGAAAACACAAGTATCAGATTGATCTAAAACTTCTATGGACCTAAGAATTTTTCAACGGTTGGCATTTAATTCCTATTGTTTCTTGTGTTGTAGTCTATTTTAGCTTTGAATATGCTTAGATTTTCGTCTCGAACCCTAAAATGATCTGAAAAAACGGATGGACGGCGAGGATTAAAAACATATATTACGGGTCCAATAGAAATAAATAAAAAAAACTTCGAAGTCAAAAAAAAAAAAAAATCTTCGAGAAAAATAACCGCGTTTTTCAAAGTCAATCTTGGTTAAAGTCGATGTTTGAAATATTGACCGAGTGGGATTAGCATTCCTCAGCTCAAGCCGATCCGGTGCTTGTGAGGTCAAGAGCGTTTTAGTACCTCCAAGTCATGTTCTACGAATGTGAAAAATTCAGACAAGATCTAAACCGTTCATTTACAATTCCAATTAGTGATGGGCCATGCTCCATGATTCAGAGTCTTTGAATTACCCTTCCACTTCAATTGATGATATATCAAAGAACACTAAAATCCAAATACCAAAAGGTCACATTAATCAGATTATCCAATCAAAGAAAGTTTGATCAGTAGCTGATGGATGGAGGACCTGGTTCGGATCATGATGAAGACGTACAGGGCAATGGTAGTCCACCGGCTGTACAAATAGGAAAGTTTTTCTCAATCCGCAAAATGGACTTGACTGTAGATTGTTCACCATTCAATGACTTATGTGTCAAATAGAGCGGATGGTTAGTCTCGTTTCTGGAAACTGATACTTTTATTTTATATAATCTTGATGAGACCTACCTTTTGAACGGTTCCGATCATCCTTAAGCACGTCACAACTAGGGCGACTGGAAATTTACTTCAGTAGTCCCCCGGACTAGACAATACTAGGCTTCATGCTGATGCATATATATAATGAAAGAGAGGCTGAGAAGGAGATGAAAGAGAAAGCAAAAATGAAGCTACTTTCGGTTCTTGTTCGTTTCTTCTGCCTCTTCTTACTCATCTCTCAGATTCAGTGCATTTGCAAAGGGCGAGAATTGTAAGTAGACATCTCACATGCAACTAGCTGTATGATAGATTATAACGCAGCTTGTGTATAAGTATCAAAATGCCAAGTGTATGCAATATCTAATCCGTCCAACTGGTTTGGTCCATCATAGGGAACACGTGATGCTAAAATCAGGCAGATAGCTTCTTACTGTGTAGATCACATGGGCTAAAACAATGGAAAGTCATTGGTTTGTTTCAAAGTACAAGGTGGTCGACCTGATTATTGGATTGGCATGATTTTTTCCTTTAGTTATCTTGATGGTAGAATCAACCTAGTGGACGGGGTGGATGTCGTATATACATACTAAACCGTGCAGATTGTTATGTGATCCATGCCATTGATCTTATGGCAGCTTTTTTCTATCTTCGCTTTAATTTCTTCCATTGTAATTGATATATGGCTCTTTTCCATCCAATTTAGACCATCGATTCTTCTTCCCTCTTTATCATCTATTTATAGGGTACCGAATAAATAGTTGAGATCTTTCGATTGGGAGATTCTTGGTACATCTCTTTTCTTTGGCAGGGAGCATCATATCAACGGTTTGGATCCTTTAACCAAAGACCCCAAATGTAAGTAGGGGCAACTTGGGTTGGGTCCGACCATAACCCTACTAGCCCAATTGGTTCGACTTGGGCAGACACCATAGGCAAACTAAGTTCAACCTCACTTGTGTACGTATATAGATATGAATTATAATTAATATACATGATATCACATAAGCATGAAACCTCGCGTGTGCACATAGATATGAACTATGACTAACATACATGATATCACATAAGCATAAAGCCCAATCCAGGAAATAAGTTTGGACTCCATGTTTCTTTATTTATTATTATTACTTTTTACTGTATTTTTTTACACACACCACAATGAGTACGGGAACCCATGACCTTACTGTTTAAACTCTTGTGAATCTGCCACTAAGCCATGAGTGAGGACTTGAGCACAATGTGCTATATAGGCTTATGATCGGAATCTTTCATGCATGGAACATACTAGCTATGACAAAAAAATGACTTTGGGCACATGAACTAACATTTTTCATTTATTTCTTTACTAATATTTGTTTATGATTGGTGATTTTGAACTCTATTTTAGTAATGCTATTTTGGTAATTATATATGTTGCTATTTTGGTAATTATACATGTTTTATCGATCAATTAATTCACCCATTGTAGATGTTAACCTAATTGAGTTCAGGGTTGAACGTTCAATATCTTGAGTTGAGTGAATGTCAATATTGAGGGAATCTTGCAGTAAAAATCTCTGTAAGTAATGGCTCCCCTAAAATATTACCAACCAGATTTTTGGTTGTTAGGGTACTTATTTGGTAAAATCCAAATTTCTGATCAGGAACTTTGTAGTGAAAATCCATTTGTTTTATACCAGCCTTAAATACGCTTAGGACCATAATAGAAAGGTTATCAAACATGGGCCTGGTCCTTGCAAATGAAATCAGGCCCAGGCCACTGGTCTAACGGTCATGCCCAAGCCTGGCAATGGAATTGTTTAAGGCCCAAAAATCAGCGGGCCATCCTTAATACTACTACCATATATATCATGATCAGGGACGACATTCTAATATCTTCATCGCATTCTGATGGTTGACAGGTTTGAAGGGAAACCTTCTGGTCGGCACTGTGATTCAAGTAGACCATCACCACCAGCACCGACAGATGGGTTGCATCGTCGTCCATGAACAACAACGAACCAGAGCTACACATAGGTTCTTATTTCCAGTTTGAAGATTTAAAGGGGTGTTATGCAACATAATATTATGATTGGCTTTTTTTAACCTTCTAGCTAAGGCATTGTGGATGAAATAAGTTAACATTTCCAAGACTTCACAGGCACTAACTGGCAAACTTATCAATGATCCGGGCCGTACATTATGATGACCATCTCTTGGATAGTCTATTGGCCAAGTCCCAGATTGATCGGATGGTCTGATCCTCATGAAAAGTATCCATCAATTGGTTGGCTAGGCCATCCAATTTAATGAATATTGCAAGATAACAGGAGGTGGCCATTCTGATTTGGGTTTGGAAAATGGCCTATATCTAAGAAGTGCTCGTTCAAATGGACGGCTCAGATCAGTGAGCATGTTTGCCAATGAAGGTCTGTGAAGGTTTGAGAGGGTACTAACATTCAATATTTTATGTAATAAAGGGGCATTCTAGCAAACCCCATCATAATCATCATTGTGCAATACTCTTACGCTGCAAAGGATTATATGGTGTATGGTGGTCCACATTTTGAATAATATACATCCATTTTCAAACCCAATAATCACATAGGCTGCAGATTACAATCAAGCTCTCCTCTTTCCACTCTCATCTTGTTTATCAAGAATTTTTATTTTTATTTCATTTTTCTAGCCATTCTGCCATTTGGGTAACTTGAGTTTGTGCAAGTGTGACTCTCGCCTCATTGATCCGAGACGTTGATATGATGGGATTCACCATGAATGAATGGCCCATGCACCAACACTTCTCCAAACTATGGCTTTCAAATTGGGGATCAACAAACACTATGGATCTAGCATACTCCGAGAACATGCTGACAAAGCAATCCCAACCATCCAATTGATGGCTATGATCAAACAGATGATCACTACAAGTAAAGCAGTGAATGGTCCAAATTCAGGGGAAAATTCAAATGGTTACTACTATTCTGATTTGTCTAATTTCCGGGTTTGCGATTTCGATCGTCTGGGTTGCCGAGTCCTGACTCAGTATTTAGTAATTATCAATTAAAACAATAATGGATAGGAATAGGTAGCTAACATAGTTAAGATAAGAAATACAAAATGCAAAAATTGTAATTAAACATTTTATTAATGTTTATACTGTGACCCACCTGGCACAACACCTGTTTTGCACCGAGTCAAACAACCGAGTTCTGTGGGGCCCACTAGTTGGATATGTAAAATCCATTCTGTACATCAAGTTCTATCTTCTATTCTAGTTGTTGGGGATATAAATTAGCCAGATCCACAACTCAGGTGGGCCACACCAAGGGGAACAATGGGGATAGGATGCCAACTATAGATCGGTGCCTCCAAGTAATTTCTGCATATCTAGCAAACTCAGACAAGATCTAAACCGTTCATTATAATTTCCATTAGTAAATGTATGGTGCTCCAGGATTCAGATTTTTTTAGATTTCCCTACCAATTCAATAGATGGCATAACAAAGAACACTAAAAGCCAGAAAACAACGGATCAAGTTAATCAGATGGTCCCATCAAAGCAATTTTCAATCAGCGGTTGATGGGCTACCTGGTTCGGATCATGATAAAGATATACAGGGAAATGGTAGTCTCATTTGTGGCAACTAAAACTTTTCTTATGGTATGATCATGATGAGACCTACCTTTTGAACGGCTTCGATCATCCTTAAGCATGGCACAACCAGCACGACTAGGAATTTACTCCAGTAGTCCGCGTACTACATTTCCAAGCTTCATGCATTTATAATGAAAGAGAGCCTCGGAAGGACAAGTACAAGAGGCCCAAAAATGAGGTTACTTTGGGTACTTGTGCGTGTCTTCTGCCTCTTCCTACTACTCTCTCAATGCACCTGCCGAAAATTGTAAGTAGATATCTTCAATGCAACTAGCTGTATAATATATTATAGTGCATCTAGTGTATAAACTGTATAAGTATCAAAATGCCAAGTGCATACAATATTTAACCCGTCCAATAGGTTTCATCCATGATAGACAACACCTGGTACTAAAATCAGGCAGATCATCTTACTTTGCGGACCACGTGGACTAAAACAATGGAAATCCATTTGTTTTGGTTCATTGACAAGGTGGCCCACATGATGATTGGATTAGCATGATTTTTTCCTTTGGTTATATTGATGGTAGGATCAACCTAGTGGACAGGATGGATGTAGTCTGCACATGCTAGTTATAGGGTTCACCCAATAGTACCATTACATGGTTTGGATTACGTAGTAGTGGGTAGATGGTTTGGTGATCCATCCCACTGATCTTATAGCAGTATTTTGATGTCTCTGATTTTCTTCTATCTTAATTGATATATAGCTCTTTCCCATCGAATTTGATCCATGACCATGAATTCTTCTTTCTTCTTATGGCCTGTTTGGATTTACAAAAAGGGTTGGAAAGTAAATTGTATTTATCAATAAATCTTATTTCCAAAAGGGCATGGGAAAAGAAATATTATTTCCAAAAAGGCGTGGGAAAAGAAATATTATTTCCCATGTTTGTTTATCAACAACATTTTCACGAGAAAAATAATTTTTATTTTAAAATCATATGTTTGGCAAAATAAAATTTTCTTGAGAAATTTTTTAATTACAATTTCAAGTCTCAAAGACTTAGAAATGATATGTGGGCCCACGATGATATTTACTTCTTCCCTTCATCAAGGTTTATTTGACCCAGTAATACAGTAGGCCCTAGGAAGTTTTTAATGATGGACATTCAATCGCCATTGTTTCCAATGGTATGGTCCACCTGAGATTTGGATCTACTTCCTTTTTGTGCTAATGCCCTAAAATGACTTGGGAAAACAGATGGACGGTGTGGATGTAGAATACATACATCAAGGCCAGCTCTACTATAAGGGCTACACCGTCTTATATGAGGCCGGAAGCATCACCTAATCTGCTACCTATTTTACTGGGATACCGTGGTAGTGTGACCCTTCCAAATCCATCAATGTTGGTGATGGGAATGGCATGTGATGTATGTGTTATATCCACACCATCCATCCATTTTTCCAGCTCATTTTAAGGCATTAGCACAAAACTGAAGCATATCTAATTCTCAAGCCGACCCTGCTATGGGAAACAATTTTGGTTGCACACCTAGCATTAAAAACATTTTAAAGCCTATCTTAATGTTTAGTTACCATCTAACTTGTTAATTGGGTCACACAAACCATTACAAAGGGAAACCACAAATATCAGCTTGATCCAAACCTTTGTGGCCCTAAATAAATTTTTAATGATGGGCATTCAATCACAGCTGTTTACAATAATGTGGTCCGCCTGTGATTTGGATTTGCCTCATTTTTGGGCTCATGCCCTAGAATGCGCTAGAAAAATGGATGAACGGCATGGATAAAACAAGTGCATGATAATGTCCTACGGACCGTTTCCAACGTCTTCGATTTGCACAATCACACATTCACTTCCTAAAAAACAAGGAGTTAATTAGTTGCCGCAACAACCTCACCTAAGATGTTACAGTCTTTACCGTGGGGCCCACCTTAATGCTATTCTATATCCATGTCGTCCATCGATCTATTTTTTCATATCATTTTAGGGCCTAATTCCTAAACATGAAACAAATCCAAATCTCAAGTGGACCATACCATATGAAACAATGGTGACTGATCATTAAAAACTTCTTGTGGGCCATAAAAGTTTTAAATTATGGTGATTTTTTTCCTATCTTCACCCAAGATTGTATGACCTTATCAACACTTTAGATGGAAAATAAACATTGTAGTGTTGGGGTGCTCAATCACCACTGTCCTTATAATATGGTTCACCTGAGATTTGGATCTACTTCATTTTTGGGTTTGTGCCCTCAAATGATCGGAAAAAATGGATGGACGGTGTGGATGTAGGATACATACATCAAGGTGGGCCCATGATAAAGGCTGCATCGTCTTGGGTGAGGCAGAGCTGCACCTAGTTGGCTATGATAAATAGTAGGAAAGGAAATGTCCTTTCTCATGGGTATGGGTGAGAAAATAAAAAGGCAATTTTGAAAGAAAATTGATTGAGTTAGAAATTGAATTTCCTCTCTTTTCTTATGATTTTGGTGTTTACAAACAAGGGAAAGATGGTTTCTTGAGAAACCTTATTTCCTTTCCCATTGTTTCTTTGAATCCAAACAGGCCATTAGTTGTCTATTTGAAGGCTCCTAGCCATATTGTTGAGATAATTAGGGAAGTCAATGGGCTGGGCTCAGGTTTAAAAATCAGAATTTTGAATAGGCCCGGCTTGAAACAGTTCAAAATCCGGGCCGAGACCTACCCTAGGCCCAACCCATTGACAACCCTAGTTGAGATCTTTCAATCGGAAGAATTTAGGGTCATTTGTTATCTTTACTGGGTCGCATCATATCAAAGGTTTAGATCACCTAACCATCCACCCCATGTGTAAGTAGGGGACACCCACAGCTTTGGGACAGTGGTAGACTGGGTGAAGATAACCTCATTTCAACACTGAGGTCTTGGTATCGATTCCCAGCGTGGGGTTGGCTAACATTGAAGTGTGACTAATAGTGTGGGTGTGTATACTAACAGTGGGATGTGTGTACTAGCCAAAAAAAAAAAAAAAAATGTGTTAGGGGACCAACTTGGGTTGGGTTCAACCTGAACCCAACTTTCACATTGGTTTGACTTGGGTTTATGCCTTGGGAAACTCAACTCAAACTAAGCTCAACCACACGTAAGTATGAGTCATGACTAAGATATATGATATGATATATGTTGTCGCTTGAAGTTGGACAACGAATAAGGTCGGTTGAGCCCAGCCTTGTGATCTTTTCCACCATGGTCTTTCCAAGACAAAGCAAGCTTGTGACACCTTAGGGCCCATCGGACCTGCGAGGGATGAACAAAATCGAACAAAGGAGAGGTGCTGATGATCGGCTTTGGACTCTCCGATGCCTAAGTTAAGCTGGTAGAAAACGAACGTAGGGTATAGGGTGTATAGGAATCCATACCTAATTCTACAGAGGGGATCTCTATTTATAGGGTTTGGATATTGTCATTAAGTGTTAGAGTTAAGCTAGGACACGTTACTGAAGAGTCATAAACGAGCAGGAGTCCCATCTCGTACTGATATATAAGAGAGATTTATGACCAAGGTGGAGTTGTTACCTTCATCTCATTTGTATTTGGCAGATCTGCCTAGCACTAGTCATCCAGGTCGATTCGGGATATGAAGCTCTGTGATCGAGATTCATCCCTTTAGGTTCCTTTCCCGAACCTTGGTTGCCCGCTCCTTAGCTTGGTAGGCGGAGCTCATGTATATGGCTGCTCAATCCTTGGCTTGATAGTGGGCCAAATTGATGGCCTTCGCTATAGCCACTGCAATGGTAAGTTTGCCAGTTGTCATCCTCTAGCTCGAAGGACTTGGCAATTCACCTTCTCGGCCATTTCACTTCTTAGCTTAGAGGATGGGCCGAGGGCCTGTACTTGGGCTTGCTAGGCTTACAGGCCTTTTTTACTATATGTTGGATCAGCTCAGAATCACCCACAACAATATACGTATAAAACTATGGTCTATATGGAAAATAAGTTTTATGATTAGAACCCTTCATGCTATAGACTCGATGCTATATAGGTTCATGATCGGAATCCTTCATGCATGAAAAATAGGGTTCGTGATCGAAAATGACCTGGAGCACACGCACTAACATTTTTGAATTTATTTTCTTAATTAAATTTTCTTATGATTGACAATTTTAAATTTTGTTTTGCTAGTGCTATTTTGATAATTATATGTTTTATTTATTATGTGATTCGATAGTTATATATTTGATTTTATCAATTAGTTCACCTGATGTAGGTGTTAATTACTTGACCCAATCTGGCCTACCTAATCTAACCTAGATCGATCTCAATTGAGTTAGGGTTGACTGTTCAATTATCTTGAGTTGGGTACCTTGTGTTGGGTCTGTGCTGATTCCTCTTAAAATTGGGTTAGGGTTGGCTTGGATTGGCTGTCAAGTCGATGTAAATTGCACGAGTTGTACCCATATGCATAAGGACACTTGTCTTTAGAAGTATATTATCCTCCACAAAAGCATTTTAGTTTGGACAAATCAAACTCATGATTAAGACTAGAAGATCTAAGACACCAATCTTGAATTGCCATTTAGTTGAATGTAAACTATTGTTGCATTCTTCCTTTTGACCATCTATCTAGTCACAAGACAATTTGAAATGTTGGGATTGTTTTATTAAGAAGATTTTGGGGGCAAGGATTAAGGTCGGAAATATTATTTGATCAATTTTCTGCTAAAATATTGTGTGATTTTAAAATTAAAGTGATGAGTATTAGGAATGATATTTTTTTATATATAATTTTTCATTTTGTGTTAAGATTTAATTAGGGTAGGATAGAGATTTGATGTTATTGCAATCTTCCTTAACATGTATAAATTCAAAGTTATATACAATGTAAATTAACGGCAATACAAGTTTTTCAATTTCTCTTATCAATTTTCTACCCACCATAATGTATGTGCTTTATATCCATGTCGTACATCCATTTGGCAACTCATTTAAGGGCATGATCCAAAAAATGAAGTAGATCCAACTCTAAGGTGGACTACACCAAAGGAAACATATTTTTTTTTTTTTTTTTTTTTTTTTTTTTTTGTGTTACTAACCATTAAAAATTTCTCATGGGCCACAAAAGTTTTGGATCAACCTAATATTTGTATGGTCCTTTCGTCTAAGTCTTTATAACCTTATCAGCAATTTGAATAAATATTTCATTGCCCCAAGAAGGTATTCTATCACCATTATTTCCTTTGATGTGGTCCACCTAAGATTTGCATATACTTCTTTTTATGATGACCCCCTCAAATGACCTCTGGAGCTCTCAAAATGCATGGAGGGCGTGATGTGCGAGGCATATGCATCAAGATCGGCTAGTGGATTAGGTGTTACCCGCGTAACACCTTGGTGTTACCCTTACTGTGGGGCCCACCTTGACGGTTTGTCATATATCCTTTGTCCATTTATTTTTGCAGCCCTTAATTAGGACGTAAGCAGATCCAAACTTGAGGTGGACGACACCCCAAGAAACAATATTGGTGATTGAACACCCACCATTAAAACCTTCCTAGGGCCCACCATAATGTTCAACCAGATGTGAATGGAAGGAAAATACAAAGTCGGGCATGATGGAAAACTTTTGTGGCCCACAAAATCTTTTTAATAATAATTCACCACTGGTGAGGTCCACCCCAGATTCGGATATGTTTTAAGTTTTGACATCACGCCATAAAATGAGCTGGAAAAACGAATGGATGGGGTGGATGTACAATACATTCATCAAGGTGGGCCTTAGACGGTGAAGGTAACACATACAACACATTCATCAGGGTAGGGCAGCACTAGAATATGCAACACATTCATCAAGGTGGGGCCCACACGGTAAGGGTAACAACCACTAATGTGTTACACGTACAATGTGTTACACGTACGGGTAACACCTAATCCGCTCCCCCCACCGACCTCGCCGAAGCTGCTTCCATGATCCACGCCGCCCTTTGCCCTATGATGCCGTTAAAACCCGCCTCCCTTCTTTGGGCACTTTCCACACTCCGAACTTTTCCCTTTTTTTTTTTTTTTTTTTTTTTTTGGAAATTAGTGAATGTGGGTTGCGCACTGTAGTAACTCACACACTATATAGCACGGTGAGTAAATATGTGTGACTGACAATGTTGAGTAAATCCATGCCATCCATCCCTTTTCCCAGATCATTTTAACGCCCTGAGCCCAAAATGGAAGGATATCCAAAGCCCAAGTGAGCCACAGTACATAAACAATTGAGGTAATGATGTATAATGTTCAAACCTTCCTAGGGCCCATATTGATGTTTATTTGTCATCCTACCTATTCAGAAGGTCACACAAACATGGATGAAGGGAAGACAAAAATCTAAGCTTGATTCAAAATTTTTATAGCCCAAAGTAATTTTCAACAATAGGCATTCAATTCCCATTAGTTCTTATGGTGTGGTCTACTGGACTTTTGGATATGTTTCAATTTTGGGCTTATTCACCAAAATGACCTGGAAAAACGGATGGATGGCGTGGATAAAACACATATATCACGTTTGGCCCATAGGGTTTGCCAAATAAATATATTCCCAAAACAAAAATCCGCCCTCCTGAAAGTCAATCAGTCAAATCAATTTTTTTCAGTGTGCGTGTATAAGATGTGGAACGTAGGTTCACATTGAAGCCATATATCAGGTGGGTCCCACCGTATAACATGTCCCACCCATTATCATATGATTCACAACGTTTGAAAGAAACGATGGCTTAGGAAGCCTTCTGACAATCCCGATCGTTCTAATTGTTTCATAATGGGTGGCATCTGGTTAGTTCATCAATCCAAATTTTGGTCCAGATATCTAAAAGATGTGGGTCGAACTGATGGACGGATGGAATCTAAAACCTATGTACCGCATTGGCAGAGGCAGGCGCCTGGAGACATGACTGCGTTGGATTAGCGTATCTAAAGCTTGAGCCAATCCGGTGCATGTGAGCTCACGGATGTTTTAGTGCCTCCAAGTCATTTCGGCATATCTGGCAAATTCAGACAAGATCTAAACCGTTCAATTGCAATTTCTATTAGTGAATGGGCTGTTCTCCAGGATTAATTCATAGTCTTTGAGTTATCCTATCACTTCAACTGGTAGAATAACAATGGATCACATTAATCAAATGGTAGAATCAAAGAAAGTTTCGGTGAGAATTTGATAGGCGGGGACCCCTCAGGCTACCTGGTTCGGATCATGATAAAGATGTACAGGGAAATTGACGTCCAACAGCTGTGCACTGTGATAATTGTAAGACCAACTTCATCAGGTAGGAACACCTAGGTCCATAGCTCAAGTGGCAGACTGAGTGAAGATAGCCTTGATTTCAATACTGATGCCATAGTATCGATTCCCAGGTGGCTAACATTGTGATGTGACTAACAGGGGTGGGTGGGGTGTACTAACAATGGAGTGTGTGAACTTAATCAAAATAATAATAATAATAATAACATTCCTAGGTAGGGGCTTTGTCTCGTTGGCAGGCTCTGCGGAGAAAAAAAAAACTTCAGCAGTAGGGTCCGCGGCAAGTAGGAAAGTCTTTATCATTCCTAGAAATGGACTTGGCTGTAGATCTTTGACCATTTACTGATTTTAAGTGTCAAATGTTCACATTAACCGTTGAGACCATCCAGTATGCCGTGGAGTACAGTACTACCAGACTTCATGCATATATAATCAAAGAGAGGCTCCAGAGGGAGATACAGGAGAAAGCAAAACAATGAGGCTACTTTGGGTACTACTGCGTGTCTTCTGCCTCTTCCTACTCCTCTCTCAATGCACCTCCCGAGGAGGGTAAGTAGACATCTTGAATGCAACTAGCTGTATGATATATTATATAGCAACCTGGCTTCTAAAGTATCAAAACGTCAAGTGTATACAATATCTAACCCGTCCAACAAGTTTGGCCCATCGTAGAGAATGAGGTTGATCAACTTTCTGTGTGGATTTCATGGACTAAAACAATGGACAGTCATCAGTTTGGTTTAAAGTATAAGGTGGCCCACCAAATGATTGGATTGGCCTGATTTTTGCCTTTAGTTATCTTGATGGTAGAATCAACCTATTGGACGGGTTGGATGTTTATCGTGTTCACACAATAGTGTTTTGTCTCCTTAGCATTCGGACCTTAGACCTGTTGTTGAAACGCCTAGGCGTCTTCCAGCTTGGCAAGCAGGTGAGACACTTATCTTAATGGTGTATTAAGGGTGTATGTATTTATGGTGTATAGGGCAATACCCACCCTCCAAATTGTTTCCCTCAGTGTGGCCACCTTAAATCACTGATTATCCTAATTTTTTAACCTTGGGTATCAATTTTTTGTAGCATCTAATGGTTTGAGTGGGCTTCACATGATCATAACAGTGGGCCATGTAAAATCAATGGTGGATGTCTCTCTCCCAACTATTTCCTTTGGTGTGGTCCATCTAAATCACGGGTCAGATTTCACATACATATCACAGCTCGGATAAGCCCACCTCGGCCCAATATCCTTGTGTCACTACGGGACCCAAGCTCTGTTGGGCCCACAGTAGTGTATGTGTTTTATACACATTGTCTATCCATTTTGTTGCTGGAAACTTCTTAGGGGCCACATAAGTTTTGGATCAAGCTTATATTTGTTTTTCCCTTCATCCAGGTCCATATGACCTTATGAACAGGTTGGATGGCAAATAAAACATCACGATGGCCTTGGGAAGGTTTCAGTAGTGGTTATTCAATCCCCATCATTTTATGTGGTGTGGTGCATTTGAGCTTTGGATCTCAATCATTTTTGGGCTCATGCCCTAAAATAAGCTGACAAAATATATAAACAGTGTGGATGAAATACATACATCACAATGGGCCTCGATTTTGGGCCATGTTGTGCCGCAGGACATCCCATATGAGCAGGTGCTGCAACTAGTTCTCTAAATCTCTCCATTTTGGCAGGGCCCACTATGATGTATATGTGAAATCCACTCTGACCATTAGGCATATGATTATACGTTAGGCCCACAGCTAGAAATTAGGCTACCTTGTGATTCAGATGGGCCACACTAAAGGAAACAATTATGAGAGAGGCATCCACCATTGATTTTTACAGAGCTCACCCCACCATGATGATTATGTGTAATTCACTCAAACCGTTAGATGCCAAAAAAGAAAAAAAAAAAAAAAAAAAAAAAAAAAAAAGACATGTGGTCCAAAAATCATGACAATCCATGACTCAAGTGGGCCACATCGAGGGAAACAATTTGGAGGGTGCGATCGCCCTATACAATGTTTCCAATTATATGGTCCACCTAAATCCTAGATTGGATTAGTTTTTGAGATCTACACTTAAAATTGGGTTAGCAACTGGTGATCGGATTAAATTTTGAAAATACATCAAGTTAGGACCCATATAGGGTCTGGTTTTCGTAGTCCTAATTGCCTTTCATCCCTTGCAAGGTTTTTGTAAAATCTAAATTCCCTAGGGATTTTGGGATAACAGGAGTTCAATCCACTGGTTTATGTGGTGTGGTCCATTTAAGCCTTCAATCTGCCTCCTTTTTTGGCTCAAGCACTAAAATTACCTTTCAAAAAAGATGAATGGCTTGTATAGAATACATAGATTACTGTGGGCTTCACAGAGCTCCTGACAAGACCGTCCGTCTCAAGCTAGGTCCAGGTCGGCAGGAATTTCCTTTGGCATGAAGTTCTTGCGCTGAACTTAGGTGGGTCCCACTGTGATGTTTGTGAGAATCCACTCCGTCCATCCGTTTTTTGAGATCATTTTGGGACATGAGACTGAAAAAGAGCTGGTTCCAAACTCAAGTGGGCCGCACTAAAGGAAAAGCTGGGTAGGGAATCTCCTACCGTTGAAACCTCCCTAGGGTCAACGGTGATGTTTATATGCCATCCATACTGTTCATAACGTCATTCCTACTTGGATGAACTGAAAAAATAAACATTAGACTGATTCAAAACTTTTGTGGCCCCACTAATGTTTCAACCTGTGGTAGTTCAATCCTTACGTTTTCGGCCCACTTGAGTCTTGGATCCAGCTCATTTTTGGTCGCATGTCCTAAAATGGTCTCACAAAATGGATGGACGAGGTGGATTTCTCACAAACATCACAGTGGCCCCACCTAAGTTCCTAGAGCACTAACTTTCTGGATTCGTCCAGCTTTGACGGTTCAGTGGCGATCTCACTTTTCTATGAGCCCCGCCCTGATGTATGTGTTGTATCCACACCGTCCAACCATTTAGAGAGATCATTTCATGGCATTGATAAAAAGAATGGGGCAAATTCAAAGCTCAAATGGACCCATCACAAAAATAGTGGGGACAATGGCACCTACCGTTTCCTCGTGCCTGTGCCTTGCCCCCTCTGGAAGAAAACCCTGGCTCCACCCCTATGTATAAAGGTTGTCAAACCTCATGAGCCTTGCCCATTTATCGACTCTATATTTAGGCCAAGGCCACTGGTCCAACAGTCAGGCCCAAGCATATATCGATCATAGAAGTTTAGGGGCCAGCCTTCATCATAGCATCATTTATAACAAGATCAAGAATCGTATGACAATCCAATATCATTATCACATTCTAATGGTTGACAGGCCTGCAAAAGTTCGTCTCGAAGGTCGGTTTGATGATGAAAAAACAGTGGCACCACCATCGCCGGCACGTGCGACACCAGTCATCCGTGGATGAACAACGGGGAACCAGAGCTACGCAGAGCTTCCATGGAGTACTTATTTCAAGTTTTAAAGATTAAAGGGATGTTATGCAAAATAATAAATTGCAACATATTAACTGGCATACGTATCAATAATACGGGCCGTACATTAGGATGGCCACCTCTTGGATAGGCTATTGACCAAATCTAAGATTGATCAGATGGTCTGAACGACATGAAAAGTATCCATTAAATGGATGGTTATAAGCTTACAAGAGGTGGCCCGTTCTGATTTAGATTTGGGGAAATCGCCTATCTAAAAAGTGGTCATTCTAGTTGACGGCTTAGATCAGGGAGTGCATGTTCCAATATTGAAGGTAGGTGAAGATTGGTGAGAGTTATCATTTAGTAATTTATGTAAATAAAGTGACATTCTAGCAATCCCCATCATAATCATCATAATGCTTACTTTATATATATATATATATATATATATATATATATATATATATATATATATATATATATATTCATGCATTTCAAATCTGAAAAGTGGGGACAATTCTTCGCTAATCCTGACCATTGGTTTGGATATTTGTGTTTTCCATTCATCATAGTGAGAATAACCTTATGAATGGATTGGATGGTTTGGATATTTGTGTTTTCCCTTCATCCTGGTGAGAGTAACCTTATGAAGGGATTGGATGGCATATGAACATCGTGATTCCCATGAAGGTTTCGATAGTGGTCGTTTCCCGCATAGATCTTGTACGTACCTCATTTTTTTGGATGGACAGAGTCAATTCCATATGGACACTGTGGACATAGCGGTGGGCCCTACAGTTGTTGGAAATGGATTGCACCACCGACCTCGATGGTGTGTTGACGTGGCAAAGTTATGTGGGACCCACCATGATATGTGTGTTATATCCACACCGTCCATTCATTTTGTGAGATCAATTTTCAGCAATAGCCCCAAAATGAGGTAGAACTGGGCTAAGCTGTATCCATTCCCATAGTGGGGGTGGCTAACATTGTGATGTGACTAACAATGGTGGGTGGGTGTATTAACAATGGGATGTGTGAAATAACCAATAAAATAAAATAAAAAAGTGCAACACAGTAGGGACTAAAAGCCTACATTTAAAAAGCTCTTGGGCCACAAAAGTTATAGATTAAGCTGATATTTGTGTTTTCCCTTCAGCTAGGTCTATGTGACCTTATGAATAAGTTGGATGGCAAATAAACATCATGGCGGCCCTAGGAAGCTTTCAAGGGTACGTTGTGCATATATAATTGTCTCCACTGCTTTCTGTGGTGTGGTTTACTTGAGTTTTCGATTGCCTTATCTTTGGGCTCGTGCCCTTAAATAATCTCAAGGTCATTTGGATGGGAGTAAATTGGGGTAAATGAGGAGAATTGAGAGTAAATGGAGGTAAATGACATTTAAATTAAGTTGTGTTTGGATGTAAGAAAATGCATGGAAATGAAATAAAATTTAAATAAATCGACTTGTAAATGAAATCTTCTCTCATGGAGAGGATTGGGAAGTAAATGGGGTGAAATGCTTTTTGAGCTCCCTGGATCACAAGAGTAAACAAAGGTGCCACTGTGCGCATGTCCGCCATATGTACACATGGCAATGATACTCTGAAATAATTTAATTATCGGCCACATCACTAAAATCACACCAACAGAATGATCCAAACTGTCTAAATGTTGGTCATCTAAATGGACAGTTAAAAAACATTAACAAGTTACTTGTTGGTGATCCTTATGTTTGTGGTCCACTTAAGGCTCGAAACTTCCTCATTTTTGCTTAAGTATATAATTCAATGAGCTTATCACAATCATTCTGATAAACATCACATGTGTTCGCTAATTTGGGATATCAAAGTTGATTTGGGAGATTCCAATTCCTACCATTTACTCCATCCAAATAGAATATATGGATTTGGAGTGCATTCCATTTACTCCCATCCAAATTCATTTACTTCGACTTCTTACTCCCAATTCATTTACCTTGACTTCCATTTCCCATCTACCTCCATTTACAAGCTCCCAAAGGAGCCCTCACAAAATGGATGGATGGTGTGGAAATAATATCATGGTGGGGCCAAAAAATTACAGATCTCTGTGGTGTGTGGCACACCACACAATCCTTTTCTATGTTGAAGGAATTCGATCTATTTGCAATTTCCGTTGGAAGCAGATTGCTTGCAAAAGCCTTTCATAGGAACTTCCTTCCACAGGGAGCTAGATGGGATCCACCGTGATGTTTGTGAGAAATCCACCATATCCATCCATTTTTCCGGATCATGTTAGGACATGGACCCAAAAAATGAGGCAGATTAATTCAAGAATCCAATGAGCCTAATGATAGGAAACAATTTGAGGATTGAATGTCCTTCATTAAAATATTGGTGGGGCCATAGAAGATTTGTATCAAGATATATAATATTTTTGTGTGATCAGTTCATCCCAATATGAATTACCCTATGTAGAATGGATGACATATAAATTGCGGTGGTCCCCAAGAAGGTTTTAATAGTAGGCATTTCCCTACCAACTTTTTCCTGCCATGTGGCCCACTTGAATCCTGGATCTGCCTCATTTTGGGCCTATGTCCTAACACAATCTGGAAAACGAATGGACATGGTGGACTTCCTGCAAACATAATGGTGGACCCCAACTAGCTCCCTATTGTAGGAAGTTCCTGCAAAAGTCTTTCCCAGGGAATCCATGTCCATCCATGGCATCCTTAATACGCATGCCACCCTTGCCCTGGCGGCATGGAGCACGACTTGACTATAGGGTCCACCACAATGTATGCATTGTTGTTTTCCAAACTTATTTTAGGGCATGATCCCAAAAAAGAAGCAGAAAAAAATTTCAGGTGGACCACATCATAGGAAATAATGGTTATTGACTATTAAATACCTTTTGTTGGCCTCAAAGTTTTAGATCAGGCTAATATTTGTTTTACATTTCATCGGGGTCTATGTGACCTTATTAACATGTTGGATGGTAAAAAAATATATTATGATAATCTTTCTAATTAAAGACTACAACTAAATAGACTCTTTCTAGAACTCATTACTAAAAAAAAAACCCATAAATAAACAAAACTCTAAAAAGAAGGAAACAAACTAAAAATCAGAATTACTAAAATAAGCAATTTTCCTAAAATCTTGTTTTCCTGTTGTAACCGCGTGTTTTCTAGCAAAACGGACAGACACGACCCACCATAGTGGGCCAGTTCACCCCAAAATGAGATTTAAGTAGAAATCCATATGTCGTGCATCTCATAACTCCTCCCGAATCAAAAGTTATGGCCAAATTTACAGTCCACCTTCTTTTGATCCATCCATGTAAAAGTTGTCATTTTTGTCAACTTTTCCTTGATCGTTTTTTGGCCCACGTGTGATAGGAATGTGGGTGATCCTCGCTCTTGATCAAGGGGCCCTCTCCCTATATCAGATGTGGACCTTCCATCAAATGGGCCCCACCTCTTATGTGGGTAATCCATCATGCGAGGCTCGTCTTGTATATAGGCCACTCATCATTAGGACTAACCTTTGACATTGATTGTCCATCATTCGGGGACACCTTCATTATCAATTGCCCATCTTGTCAAGCCCACCTTTGATGTGGACCGTCCATCATGTGGGGCCCACCCTTAATGTGGGTCACCCATCATGCTGGGCTCGCCTTGGATGTGGGCCATTCACCATTAAGGGCTGACCTTTGATATGCACCTTCCATCGTGTGAGGCCCCACCTTGATGTGGGCCATCCATCATGTATGGCTAGCTTCAATGTTCGTTGCCCCATGTGGAGCCCACCTTTGACGTGGATAGGCCCCACCTTAGAAGCAGGTCGTCCATCACACCAGCCCGCTCTGGATGTGGGCTATTTATCATTAGAGCCGACTTTTAATGTGGACCATCCATTATGTGGGCGTATGATTCTATCATGTTGGGCCCACCTTTGATGTGGACAGTTCATCACGTTGGGGCATCGTTTGATATGGAGAGAGAGAGAGCCTCCTTTGATACCCACTAGAGAGAAGCAGAGAAGTAATAAGTTAAAAAGTTTAAAAAGAAAGAGAGAAAATTATTCACTTTAGTTATTTTTACAATAATACTTACCAAACTAATTTAAATGATAGGAAAGTATTTTAATGACTTAAGTTTAAAAAAAAAAAAAAAAAAAAAAAAAAAAAAAACTTCTTTATTAGTATCCAAACAGGCGCTTTAGTAATTGCTCAACTTAAATATTATCGACCAGAATTTTGGCTGCTAGGGCACACTATTGGTAAAATCCAATTTCTTGAGGGATTTTGCAGTAAAACTCCAATTTTTTTTATTTTTTTTATTTTTATTTTTTAATATATCAACCTTAAACAGACCTGGGACCATGATCTATATATAAGTGCCTACAAACAGAAAGGTTATCAAACCTGGGCTGGGCCTTGCAAATGAATTCAGCCCAGGTCATTGGTCTAATAATCTTACCCAAGCTGGTCCATAGAAGTGTATGGCCCAACAATGGGGGGGCCATTCCTTAATAATATCACCACATACAACATGATGAAGAACAACAATCAAATCTGTCGTCACATTCTAATGATTGACAAGCTTATAGCATCTAGAGATCCGTGTCCTGCTTCAAGTCCACCACCACCATCACCGATGGATGATCCGTCACGCCATCTATGAACAACAGCAAACCGAAGCTATGCATAGCTTCGATGCAGACTCTTTCTTCAAGTTCGAAGATTGAAGGGGTGTTATACAATATAGTTATAAATTGGTTTTTGTTAATTAAGCTTCGAGTGAAGGCATTGTCGATGAAGTGAGTTAACATTTCGGCCCAAGACAATTCACCAGCACTAACGGGTGAACATATCAATGATCTGGACTGTACATTAGGATAACCACCTCTTGTATAGGCTATTGGCCAAATCCTAGATTGATCCGATGGTCTGAACCTCATCAAAGTATCCATCAATTGGTTGGTTACGCCATCCAATATTTTAATGGATATTGCAAGCTAACAATGAGGTGGTGGTTCTGATTGGGGTCCAGGAAATGGCCTATCTAAGAAGTGGTCATTCTAATGGACGGCTCAAATCAGTGAGCATGTTTGCCAATGAAGGTCCGGGAAGATTGGTGAAGGTTAACATTTAATAATTTATGTAAATAAATGGGCATTCTAGCCAGCAAACCTCATGATAACTAACATTAGAAGTATGCTTATGCTTTGTAGGATTATGTGGTGTATGGCTGCCATTTTTTGAATGCATGTAATGAGTTAAGAATACCCTAGCATGAGTTTGGAATCTCATATTGTTCATATTCATATTGAAAGTTATAGGTTTGATGCCAGCTGACAACCTAACACAACCTCCTTTAATTTCTTCACCTGTTCCTACACCTCAGTGGTAGACTTATAAGAGTTTCAAGACGAGGTCATGGGTTTGTTCCTTATGGTGCGAGTGTGCTAAAGTGTGGGGTGTGCATGCTTGAGTTTAGAGTTTCAAGACGAGGTCACAGGTTTGAGCATCCCTTATCGTATGAGTGTGCGAGAGTGTGTGGGGGGTGTGCGTGCATGAGTTTGTGGGGTTCTGAGTGTGTTATAGAGAGAGAGAGAGAGAGAGAGAGAGAGAGAGAGAGAGAGAGAGCCCTCCTTTTTAGGGATGGGACTGACAATGAAAGCATAAAACTACATGCACAGTTTAGTAGAATATCAATCAAGCTTTACCTAACAGTCTATCACATGAGTTAATGAGTCACCCGTTTGCATTTCTTAAAAGAAAGACCTTTCCCCAACTGGCTGCCTGTGGGGATTACTTTCTCAAAGAGTAAGGGATATGAGTGGAACTTACATGGGATCGGCCTGTCCATTAGGTACACTGCCACATTCTAACCATTGAACCCAAAATCATAAGGGAGCAAATTAGGTGTTACCTCGGAACAGCTCAGTGGGTGTCACCCTGATGTAGGAGAAGAACCCCATGATCGAGGGCGTGGATCACGCACCTTCCTGCGGGAGATAGACAGGAAGAAAAACAAGAGAAAACTAAGGAATTTCATATTTTAGAGTTTCAACCCAAACAGGAAATTGTTATTCCCGTTTTTAGATTTCGGCCCAACTCGTGGGGCCCATCTTGATCATTTATGATGATCCGTTCCGTCCATTTTGTAGAGATGCTCGATGCTGAGAAAACGCAACAAGTTTCACATCGATCCGAGTTACGGATTGATCGTGGGGTCCAAAATGGTACGAACTGTCCAAAAAGTTCCGAATTCCGCCCACTGAAACTGGAGATGGTCCAGGTGGCCCACTACTACTGATATGGAGAATCTAAGCCGACCATCTTGAAGAGTACGTCGATATCAGTAAAACTCTAAAGTTTCGTGGCAATCAGATATGTGGATTGCTCGTATCAGCAGAAGGAAGACGGTCTGGCGTTATACAATTGCGCAGATTTTTCTATTTCTTTTCTAATTGTATTAGGATTCTTTTTCTTCCTTTGCAAGTTAGTATTAAGTACGAATTTAGGATTTAGTTTATTATTTAAAGCAAGTTAATTATGTTTATTTGATTATTCATTCAATTATCAATTATTCAATTATTCGGAATTTATTTCCTCTTTTTATCTTTTGTTTCTTCTCGTGGATTCGAGAAACTATCGGTTAGGGAGACGGTGATCGACCTACCACGTCCTCCCTGCGTCATACCCTAACCGTGTGGGGCCCATATTGATGTATTTTTAATATATCCACGCCGTCTATATGTTTTTACACATAATTTTAGGATGTGATCCAAAACCCTAAGAAGATCCAAATCTCAGGTGGGCCATAATACTAGAAACAGTGATGAATAGCCATTAAAAATGTTTTGTGGGCCACAAAAGTTTTTGATCAATCTGATCTTTGTATTTCCCCTTCATCAAGACCTTATTGACATTATCAATAACTTGGATTGCAAATAAAAATTACCAAAACCTTACGATGGCTTCATTGGAATTTTTAATGGTATGGCACTCAATCACACTGTTTCTAGTGGTATGGTCCACTTGAAATTTAGATAGGAACCACCCCCCAAAATGGGCTGTAGAAAATGATGGACGGAGTGGATATACAAAATATCATCCATGTGGGCCATACGGTAGGGGTAACACCCACCAAGCTGTTCCCGGGTTAACACCTAATTCGCACCCAAATCATAATCTCTTAAACCTCCGGTAGGCCCAACCGTTGAGATGGAATGGTGCAGAATTTCAGCCCTTGCACAGACTGGAGTTTCCTGCAACACAAAGCCATATGGGGTCTACAGCATTTTTCGTGTGAAATCTGCTATATCCATCGGTGTCCCAAAATCATTTTATGATGAGAGCCTAAAAACAAACCGAGTCTATTTACTTACGTGGGCCACACCATAAGAAACAATGGTGACTGAACGCCCACTGCCGAAACTTTATTGGGGCCCACAGAAGTTTTGCATCATGCTGATATTTATTTTTTCCATCATCCTAGTGGGAATCACCTTATGAAGATGGCATATAAACATCACCGTGAGCCCCCATAAAGTTTCGATAATGGGCATTTCCATTCTCATTTTTCCTGTGGTGTGACCCACCTGAACTTCTATGTATCTCATTTTTGGGCATTTCCCCCTGACATGAGTTGGAGGAACGGATGGACGGAGCGGAATTTTTAAGGACATTCTGGTGGGGCCCACACAGTTTTGTGCAGCAGGAACTCTCGTTGTTGTGGTAAATAGGCGTGTCCGTGATCCATAAACGTGGCATTGGTTGATCCCTGACTGTGGGAGCCACCGTGGTGCATGTGCCTTATATCCACGTCATCCATCCATTTGGTAGGTCGTTTGAGGGCATGATCCAAAACATAAGCATATCTAACTCTCTAGTGGACCAAACCATCCAGGAAACAATGGTCACTGACAATTAAAAACTTCTTGTGGGGCCACAAAAGTTTTGGACTGATCAAGCTGAAATTAATATAGACCCTTCATTCGGGTCTTTGTGATCTTATTAATAGGTTGGATGGCAAATGAACATTCCAATCGCCACACGAAGGTATTCAATCATCAATTGTTTCCTTTGGTGTGGGTGTGGCCAACCCGAGATTTGGATCCGCTTCTTTTTCTTTTTGGTGATAACGCCCTAAAACGAGCGGTCAAAACAGATGTACGCAGTGTAAGTCATATGCATGAAGGTGTGTCCAATGGATAAGGTGTTACCCACTTAACACCTTACTGGGTAACACAATGGGGCCCACCATGATGATTTGTAGTATATCCATGTTGTCCATCTGATTTTGCGGCCCATTTTAGAACGTGTTAGCAAAAATAACTAGATCCAAATCTCACCTGGACCACACCACACCACACCTCAGGAAACAATGGTGATTGAATGCCCACCATTAAAAGCTTACTCAGGCCCATTGTAATGTTTATTTGCCATCCAACCTCTTGATAAGGCCAACCAGATCTTAATGGAGGGAAAAATACAAAGCTCGGTTTGATCCAAAACTTTCGTAGCCCACAAAAAGTTTTCAATGGTCATTCATCACCGTTTCCAGTGGTGTGGTCCGCCTGATATTTGGATTTGCTTAAGTTTTAGGATCACGCCCTAAAATCAGTTGGAAATTAAAATGGATGGACTGGGTTAATATACAACACATTCGTCGAGTCCATACAACACACTCATCAAGTTGGGCCCCACACGGTATACAACACATTCGTCAAGGTGGACCCCACACGGTAAGGGTAACGCGCAGGAATGTGTCACACGAGTGACACGGAATTCCCTTCCCACCGACCTGACCCAGGCTGTGTAACACGAGTAACATGTAATCCGCGCAAAATCAATCGGACTGCGTCCTGAGTTACTCAGTACGCTCAGTTGGCCCACTGTAAATGTATGTAGTTTATCTACACCGTCCATCTTCTTTTCCAGATCATTTAAGGGGTTATAACCAGAATGGAAGCATATCCAAGACTCAGTGGATCATACTACAAGAAACAGTGGGTATAATGATTTCCAACGTTGAAACCTTTCTAGGGCCTGCAGTGACGTTTATTTGTCATCTAAACTGTTCACAAGATCACATTGATGAAGGGAAAAAACAAATATCATCTTGATCCAAAACTTCTGCGGCCCCCAAGAATTTATCAACGGTACAGGTTCAATTCACATTGTTTCCTACCGAATCCGCGTCCCTAATCATGAAGGTGGGCCCACATGACAAGGGTAACACCCACTAAGGTTGTCCCACCCATTATCATATTCACAATGTTTGATTGAAAGAAATGATGGCTTAGGTAACCTTTTAACGCTTCCTTATGGTTATATTTGCTTCATAATGTGTGGTCCACCTAGTTAGTGCATCAAACTGAAATTTGGTCCAGGTATCTAAAAGATGTGGATCCACCTGATGGACGGCTAGAATCTATAACCTATATGCCATATTGGCAGACGCAGGCGCATGGATACATAGGCACGGGGAGTTAGCATGCATCTGCTTGAGCCAATCCGGTGCTTGTGAGTGAACGGGCGTTTTAGTGCCTCCAAGTCATTTCTGCATATCTGGAAAATTCAGATAAGATCTAAACCGTTCATTTGCAATATCCAAATGTAAATGGGTCATGCTACAGGACTCAGAGTCTTTGAATTACTCTACCACTTCAATTGATTGAATACCAAAGAACACTAAAAGCCAAAAAAAAAAACAACGTATCACATCAACCAGATGCTCCAATCAAACCAAGTTCCGGTCAGCAGCTGGTAGATGGAGGACCCCATGGACTACTTGGTTCGGATCATGATAAAGATATACACGTCTATTAGAGGTAAAAGCCATGTAATCACCCACTCATACAGCGAAATGGTATTTGACGGTCTAAGACCCGGGCGCGGTTTGGGTGGATTACCGGATCCACTAAGGTCGGTGGATCCCCAACAGTGGGGCCACTGTTATGTATGTACCTTACATCGACACCGTTTATGCCTTTTGAAAGCTTATTTTAGGGCATTAACCAAAAAATGAAGCAGATCCAAATCTTAAGTGGACTATACCACATGGAATAGTAGTGATTGAATTCACACCATTAAAAACTTCATGGACCTGTTGAAAAGGTCACAAAGACCTGGATGAAGATACCAAACAAATATCACCCAAGTTTTGTGACCCACGAGATGCTTTTAATACTTGAGTACCATTATTTACTGTATTATGGCCCACCTGATTTTTTAAATCTTGCTCTAAAATGAGTTTTTGAAATGAATGGACGGCTTGGATGTAATACACACACATCACACAGTGGTCATCACGGTAAGGGATCCACCCACCTCGGTGGATCCGGGGATCCAGCGAAGCCGCGCCCGTCCAGGCCGGGGTAGGACGCAGTTCGTCTACTCCGGATTAGTCAAAGTCGTTAGAGGAAAGGAGAGAGCGTGAACTGACGGGCGAAAAAGTCGTGGTTGCTTCATTTATTCCCACGACGTGCATGTGGAGGACTTTGAAAGGGAAGAGCCTCTTTCAGACACTGGAACCATCCGATTCAGTCGTCCATGGCCGTGATTGACTAGGTCCGTAATGTCATCGATGCTCTCTTTCCAGTCATCCACACTGTTCATCTAGCTGGGAATGTGCGACTTGCCAAAACTCACACTTATCAGAGATGTTCACCATCCATACCGAAGGATGGTTGGAAACAATGGTGCATGTTCAACACCTTGGAGATGATAGTAAGGATCAGTTGTCAATGTGAATATCTAAATGTGGCCTATCTACAATGAGAACCTCCAAGATTAACGGTCTGGATCACAACGTGGTGACACATAATGCGTGGTGAAATTGGGGTGGACCAACCAAATTACCTGACGATTTGGACCCATTGGCTTGGCCCTTTAAAAAAAGGAAGGGGTTTTTACTGCATTAGCCCCGAGGTGTGGCCATTTTAACTAAAACTTCGATTTCTCATGCAAGGTTTTCAAATTGGCATTTTCACGAGAAATTGAAACTTTTGTGGTCGGTTTTGCCCCTCTGACCAGCTGCTCAACGTACGGAGTTGCTTTTCGTACAAGACTTTCGAAGCCTTCTAAAGCGAAGAAAGTGTGGCCCACGAAATCAACGTTTCTACCCACCAGATGGCCAATCTAAGCCGTTCACAATAAATGAAGCATTTTCAAACCCATGCGAGAGATTTTTACAAATCCAACAGAGGTTGTGTGTGGCCCAGAACAGCGTTAACGATTCTCATTACTACAAATTCTTTGCACCGGCGTGGCCCACCGGTATTGACCCTTTCCATGAAATTTTCGACAATGACTCGTAATTGAAACCCTTTTTATATGAATGGATTTGATTTGTCTTCTCACATCCAATTTGCCCCACATAGAATCTTGTACGTTTTTAAAGGGTGGGGCCATTGACGCAAAACATGTTGTATGGGGATCCACCACATTCTTCCTACAAAGAAAGCGAAAGAGGGTTTCGAAGTTGGGTTTGAAGGTCCCACCAAGGCAATGCATGCTATCCGTTCATCAACGACGTCGATGGACCATTCTCCTTCCCTCTTCATGTGACTTTGGTGGTTATCATCCGATTCTCCATGATGCACGTCCAAGATAATGGTTGGACTAGATTGTAACGGAGAAGAAGCTTGGGCCCACAAGAATAGTCTGCTAAATGAAAATAGGTAAACCATCTCTTTAACTGTTCTCTATGTAAATATTAATGTGGATGGTAATGCACATGGTGAAGTGGAAAAGTGTAATGGGTGGAGGCTCAAATGTGGGTTGGATTTTCACTGAGTACTTAAAACTCCCTGTGCTAACTAGATTCCCACTGAGTACTGTGGAATCCCCCTGGAACTGGGGATTCCCACTGGGCATAGTGGATTCCCACTGAACACTATGGATTTCCCCTGACACTGCGGATTCCCACTGGCCATTGTGGATTCCCGCTGAGCACTGTTGATTCCCCTGGGCATAGTGGATTCCCACCGAACAATGTGGATTCCCCACTGGCACTGCGGATTCCTACTGGCCACTGCGGATTCCCCCTGGCACTATGGAATCCTACTGGGCACTATGGATTCCCACTAGGCATAGTGGATTCCCACTGGGCATAGTGGATTCCCCCTGGGCATTGGGGATCCGCCGTTGAAAACTTCTTAGGGGTCGATTAAGTTTTCGATCAAGCTAATATTTGTGTTTTACCTTCCTCCATGTCCGTGTGAACATCAAATCATTAAGGTGGTCGCAAGGTAAGGGATTAGGAAGGTGCATCATTGGCTCAAATCGAGCGATCATTAGTAATGCACACTATTCAATCATCGATCGAGAACTTAATGAAATGATTTACATTGGTTTGTATAGTTCAATTGTTGATTGGATGTTGCTCAGATGGTCGACAATACTTTGCATCGTCTGATCATTGATTAAGAGGTCAATCAGGTAACCGTCAATGATGTGCACTATTCGATCGTCGATCGGGGACTTGTTGAAATGATGTACGATAGTTTTCATTGTTCAGTAGAGGATTGGATGTTGATTGGATGGTTAACAATACTTTATGTCGTCCGATCGTTGGTTAGGAGGTCAATCGGGTGATCGTCAGTGATGTACACCATTCGATCGTCGATTGGGGACTTGATGACATGACCTATGGTGGTCTATACCGTTCGATTGTTGATTAGAGGTTGATCAAATGGCTGACATCACTTTGTGTCGTCCGATAATTGATTGGGAGGTCGATCGAGTGATCATTGGTAATGCACATTATTCGGTTGTCAATGGAGAACTTAATGAAATGATCTATGTTGGTTTGTACCATTTGATCGTTGAGTGGAGGTTGATCGAATGGTCGACAACACTTTGTGTCGTCTCATCATTGATTGAGAGGTCGATTGGGCAATTGTCAGTGATGTGCATTGTTCAATCGTCGATCGGGGTCTTGATGAAGCGATGTACGATGGTTTTAACCATTCGCTGGAGGATTGGAGGTTAATCGGATGGTCGATAGCACTTTTTGTCGTCCGATCGTTGATTGGGAGGTCGATCGGGGTGATCATCGTTGATGTGCACCATTCGATCGTCGATCGAGGACTTGATGACATGATCTATGGTGGTTTATATTATTCGATCGTTGATTGGAGATTGATTGGATGACACATTTCTTGGATTTTCATGAGGTCAGCAAGTCGTAGTGCAATTTTGAACAAAAGATTTGGCTCAATTTAGAATTCTGATCTAGTTACTTTATTCTACTCATTAATATTTTTGATTTGATTGGTCACTCACCTCGATTGGATTTCAAATGAGAAAGATATTGGGTGGACAAAATTGAATATCAACAATATGATGGGTCATATCTTGCAATCCAATAGTTAGATTTGAGTAAAATTTAGTCTAAACATCTGAAGTCATTTACTCTTCAATGTTGACAGATCAGATTGTCCAAAATCTGTCTAGATTTAGACAAACTAATCATGCTCATTTAAATAGTGTTTTGGATAGATCTAATTTGTTTCATGTCAGATTGGGCTGAATTTTATTCTATAACCTATTTAGCACATTCCAAATAAATCTGACCGTTCAAATCAACTTTAGGATTTCCTGCTCATAGAATTTGATCAATCTCATCATTATAAGTTATTCTTGTAGTTATACATCATTATACTTAGGCCATCATTTTTAGTATAAGTGAACTTGTGGGTATGCATAAACCAATATTATAGGCAGGTAACTCAATGAATGTAATTTTTTATTTTCAACCATTCAATAAATGCCCACTAGTAAATTTTGTCCACTCATTTCAAATTTCTCAATTTTTTTCAATCTCAAAAAAATAATTTTAAATATTTTTTTCAAACATTTCAATTTTTTTAAAAAGTTTAATTTTTTTTTTTTCAAAATCTCTGTCTTTTTTAAAATCCCAATTGTTTTTTTTTTTTTTCCGAACTTTTGAACTTTTTCAAACTTATTATAAAACGTTTTTTTTTTCAAAATTATCAATTTTATTCAAACATATCAATTTTTTCAAGATGTAATTTTTTTAAATGTTTTTTTTCAAATTTCAATTGTTTTTTTCAAAATCTATTTTTTTTTAAACATTGCAAAAAAAATTCCAAACTTTTAAACCTTTTTTTTTTTTCTCAAAATCACAAATTTCTAAAATATTTAATTTTCTTATTCAAATGTTAATTTTTGCGTCAAAACCCCATTGATTTTTTAAATCTCAATTTTTCTCAAATATTGCCCATTTTCTTTTTTCAAAATCCTAGTTTCTTTTTTAGTGTTAGATATTTTTTTTCAAAATCACAAATTTTTTAATGCCCATTTTCGAGAATTCGACGGTTCTAAACCGTCGACGTTTTAAAGGCCCTATATTCGACGGCTTTAGACCGTCGATTTATTTCGCGCGCAAACGAATTTTTTCGCGCGTTAGTGAATATTTTCGCTCGCTTATATGCGACTGTGCTAATTCGACGGTCATTAACCGTCGAATTTTTTCGCGCGTTAATTTCGACTGAGATAATTCGACTCTAACAGTCGAATTTCAGGTCCTAAATTCGACGTCTCTGGACCGTCAAATTTTTTCACGCGTTAATTCGACTGAGCTAATTCGACTGTCAGTAACTGTCGAAATTCAATTCCTAAATTCGACGTCTTTGGACCGTCGAATTGTTTCGCGCGTTAATTTCGACTACACTCGAATTTCAGGTCCTGAATTCGACGGATTTGGACCGTCGAATGTTTTCGAGCGTTATATTCGACGATTCAGGACCGTCGAAGTTGGGGGCCGTCGAATGGCGGAGTTGAATTTAGCGCTTTTTCACGTAGTGAATGGGCCAACAATGTGGATCGAGCATACCTCTAAGACCACGTTGACTAAGTGAATGGTCCAAATTCAAAGGGGAAATTAAATTCAGATGGTTACTATACCATCTGGTCTGTTCTGGGTTACTGATTTGGTTAGTCTGGGTTGCTGGGTCAGTTGACTCAACCACCCAACCTGACTGCCAGCTCGAAAGCTTGGCTCAGATTGGTTTGAAAAAGCTTGGCTTGGATTGTTTTGAATAGAAGTTCAAACCAAACCAAGCCTCTTTGAGTCGAGCTCATTTGAAAGAAACAAACCAAGCTCAAATTATGGCAGTACCGGCTTGGTTTGATTCAGCTCATTTGATTCGGCTGGTAGATCGTAAGCACATTGTTTCTTATGGTGTGATCTACTTGAGCTTTAGATATGATTCCTTTTCGAGATCATGTCCAAAAATGATATGTAAAAACGGATGGACAGCATGGATAATACATATACATAATGACGTGGATAATACATGATACATATACATGAATGCATATTGTTTCTTTGCACTTGTAAAATTATGGTTGTGTAATTGTTTGGAAAAGGCTATTACATGTTTATTTTAAAGTTGCACTCCTCCTTTGGAAGATGTTAAACATCACGTAGTAAAATACTTTTGTATTTTTATTTTTGTTTTTTGTTTTTTTTTTTTAAGTTTTTAAATTCTTTTTTATTGAAAAAAAAAAAAAAGAATTGCCACCTATTCGAACTCGGCCTGGCTTGGTTCAAAATTTTTTACCAAACCAATCCCAGCCCAATGAAATTTTTCTAAAGCAAACCAAACATGGGCCACATGGGTCGGCCCAAAGCCCAAATTGAGCCGATCCACAAACTGAAGTGGCACAATAACAAGCCAAACCAAACTAGGGCTAACTCGGCTCAGCCTGAATGGTTGCCCACCTCTAGTATTTAGAAATTATCAATTCAAGTGGAACACACCAAATGGAACAAACAGGGATAGGAAACCAACCATAGGTTTGTTTGTGGGGTCACCATGATATGTATCTTTCATCAAACTCTTTAATCAGGTGTCACTTACTAGGATGAAGTGAAGATACAAAAATCAGTCTGATTGAAAACTCAACGGGCCACACTGAATGAACTTACAGGTTTTAGAAGCAATTTTACATTGTCCCATTGGTGTGGCCCATAAGAGATTTTATTAGGTTGATCTTTTGTACGTACTGTTCAAATAATGCTTCTCACCTGATGGATGGAGTAGATTTACATATTGAGCATGGAGGCCCCAGCAAAGCCTAGGTGTTTTACCTATATCCCTAGGGCCACGGACGTGGTTTTGCTGGTGACCCGAACACCAGCCAGCTATCAGGTGTCAAAGCCCTGTGGGCCTCACCATGATGTATGTGTTTTATCAACACCGTCCATCTATTTTTCCGGATAATTTTAGGGAATGAGTCTAAAAATGAGGCAGATCCAAAACTCAAGTGGACCACACTAGGAAAAATCTACTATGCCCCGTCAGTGTCGTAAGATCAAGTTACGTTGAGAACCCAAAAACGAACTGGGTTTATTTACTCAAGTGGGCCACACCATAATGAAGATTGGCAACTGAGCACCCACCACTGAAACTCTATTGGGCCCATAAAAGTTTTGGATAGGCTGATATTGTGTTTTCCATTCATCCTTATGAACGGATTGGATGGCGTATAAACATCTCTGTGAGCCCGAAGAAGGTTTCGATGGTCAGCGTTTCCATTCCATTCTTTTCTTGTGGTGTGGCCCACTTGGTTCTTCCATGCACCTAATTTTCGGGTTCGCAGCCTAAAATGAGTGGGAGAAACGGATGGATGGAGCAGATCTCACACGGACCCCACAGGTCATTATATTATAGGAGCTCCAGGTTGAAGAAAATTGGCGTCCGTAGCTCCCGGATCCACTATTATAAATTATAGCATGACGGTGGGCCTTGGATCCTTGCCCGTGGGCCAACAGGGATGTATTTTCCTTGCATCCACACCCTCCAATCGTATTGAAAACTCATTTTATAGCAGGATCCCAAAAATGAAGTAGATCCAACTTCACGTGGACCACCCAATGGGAAAAAGTGGTTATTTGCCATTAAAATTTTTTGTGGGCCACAAAAGTTTTGGATCTAGCTGATATTTGTGTGGTTCCTTCATTCAGGTCTTTGTGATCTTATCAACAGGTAGGATGGAAAATAAACGTTTCAGTGATCCCAGGAAGTTTTTAATGATGGGTATTTAGTCACCACTGTTTCCTCTAGCATGTTCCACCTGATCTTCTTCATTTTTAGGATCACCCGCTAAAATGACCTTTTAAAATGAATGCACGGCATGGATGAAAGTAAGATTCATGAAGGTGGGCCCCACACTCAAGGATCCACCGACCAAAGCCGCGTCCGTAATCCACACGCCACGACTTCCGTACAATACCCGACGAAATCTTTATTGGAGAAAAATAAGAGTGGGTTTGCGTCACGCAGGGAGGACGTGGTAGGTCGATCACCGTCTCCCTAACCGATAGTTTCTCGAATCCACGAGAAGAAACAAAAGATAAAAAGAGGAAATAAATTCCGAATAATTGAATAATTGATAATTGAATGAATAATCAAATAAACATAATTAACTTGCTTTAAATAATAAACTAAATCCTAAATTCGTACTTAATACTAACTTGCAAAGGAAGAAAAAGAATCCTAATACAATTAGAAAAGAAATAGAAAAATCTGCGCAATTGTATAACGCCAGACCGTCTTCCTTCTGCTGATACGAGCAATCCACATATCTGATTGCCACGAAACTTTAGAGTTTTACTGATATCGACGTACTCTTCAAGATGGTCGGCTTAGATTCTCCATATCAGTAGTAGTGGGCCACCTGGACCATCTCCAGTTTCAGTGGGCGGAATTCGGAACTTTTTGGACAGTTCGTACCATTTTGGACCCCACGATCAATCCGTAACTCGGATCGATGTGAAACTTGTTGCGTTTTCTCGGAATAACAATTTCCTGTTTGGGTTGAAACTCTAAAATATGAAATTCCTTAGTTTTCTCTTGTTTTTCTTCCTGTCTATCTCCCGCAGGAAGGTGCGTGATCCACGCCCTCGATCATGGGGTTCTTCTCCTACATCAGTGATCCAATCAACTAGTGCCAACTGTCAATTCAAAAAATCTGCTCCATGTGCCTCCGTGAATTGCATGCGTATTATACCACTTCTGTGTAATTAATGCCACATGTCTTCTCCTCATTTGCCTTTCTGAGCCTGGTCAGAAGTTGGGTAAAACAAAAACCTTCTCTAAAAAATGATCATAAGAGTGGGGTGCATGTACTATCCAAAAAAAAAATGATCATAAGAGTGGGGTGTATGTACTATCCAAAAAAAAAAAAAATGATCATAAGAGTATCACAGGTTATCCACCTATGGGTTTAGAAAACACACATATATTATTCAAAAAAGTGTACCGCGATGCACCATATAGTTCTCCACAGCATAAGAGTATTTAGGACTCTTAATGGAGCGGGTCAGATCCGAGATCCGATTCGGTCCAAATCTGTATAATGCGGATTTGGATCTTAAAATAGGTCCGGTTAGTTAAATGGACTAGATTTGGATCTTAAAATAGTTCTGATTACTTAAATGGACTGGATATGGATTCACAGGAACATATCCGAGTTCGATCCGAATCTGATTAATATCCCACTCATTGTCACCTTACTGTATATGTTATATTCATGCTGACCATCCGTTTTACAAATTATTTTAGCCCATGTTGACCATAACATAGTAAATAGTGGGATTTGCATCATTTTTCTACTAAATTAAATATATTATATTATATATTTTATATCATATTTTTTTTAGATTTGTGATGGGGTGGATTCGGACTTAGATCCGACCTGAATCCGATGGTTATATGGATTTTGGATCGGAAATGGATCTAACAATTTATAAATGGATCGGACACATCAGCAGGTTCGAGACACACCAGCAGCACCTTTGGGTGCTTTGCTTTCGGTCGGGCCAGGTCGTGTTTGGGCTGGGTCGTGTGGGTTATGTTCGGGTTCAGGTGTTCGGGTGTTCAAGCTAGGTCGTGTTGAAAAAAAAAAAAGATACATCTATTTTGATAATATATAATTCGGATTTGAATATTAAAATAGGTCTGATTAACTAAATGGACTGGATTTGGATCTTAAAATAGGTCTGATTAATTAAATGGACTAGATTTGGATTCACAGAAATATATCCGATTCCATTTATAGATTTTTGGATTTGGAGCTGGATCCAACTAAATCCAATCCAAATCCGACTCATTGTCACCTTACTGTACATGTTATATCCATGTTGGCCATCCGTTTTCCAGATTATTTTAGGCCACGTCTGAGACATATGCCAATCTCAAATAGACCATACATGATCACAGGCTTACTGATGTGGCAGGTCTCTTTTGACAACGTGCGCTCTCCACCAATACAGACATGACACGTAGGTGCCTCATCAAGCCTGTCCCAAGCTCTGCATAGGCTCGACTAGTACCTAATCTGCGTTCGGCCTCGGTAAAGGAGGGTTGAGTCAGGTTGACGGGTGGCATCAATAACTTCCAACATGAATCCTATCAATATGAAATTCTAAACTCATGCTAATGGAGTTTGAAAAAACATGTATATTATTCAAAAAAAAAAAAAGCGGTCTCCACACACCATATAATCCTCTAAAGAATAAGAGTAGTGCATCATAATGATGGTTATGATGGGGTTTGCTAGAATGCCCCTTTATTTACATAAATTATTAAATGTTAACACTCACCATTCTTCACCGACCTTCATTGGCAAACGTGATCGCTGATCTGAGCCGTCCATTAGAATGACACTTCTTAAATAGGCCATTTCCCAAAACCCAAATCAGAATGGCCACCTCTTTTTAGCTTACAATATCCATTAAATTGGATGGACCAACCATCAATTTATGGATACTTTTAAAGAGGTTCAGACCACTCGATCAATCTGGGATTTGGCCAATATCCTATCCAAGAGGTGCTCATCCCAATGTATGACCTTGATCATCGATAAACTCGCCTAGTAGTGCTGGTGAAGTCTTGGGAATGTTAACTGGCTTCATCTACTACACCTTGCCTAAAAGGTTAACAAAAAACCAGTTTATCATGATGCCCAACACCCCTTCAATCTTCAAACTTGAAATAAGCTTCTGCATGGAAGCTCTGGACCGGTCCCGTCACTGTTGTTCATGGATGGTGCGACAGCCCACCCGTCGGTGGAGGTGGTGCTGGTCTTTGTTTATCAAGGTACGCACCATAGCTACGAAGAAGCCTATGCCTGTCACCCATTAGAATGTGATGATAATGTTAGATTATCATTCTTGATCATGTTATATATATGGTGGTATTATTAAGGATGGCCCGTTGATTGTTGGGCCTTAAAACTTCTATGAGACAGGCTTGGGCCTGATTGTTAGACCGATGGCCTGGGCCTGAATTCATTTGCAAGGCCTAGATCCATGTTTGTTAACCTTGCCAAGGAGAGCGGATAAGGTGAGACCCCGGCCTCACCTAAGACGGTGCGGCCCTTAGTATGTATTATGTATCCACCCTGTCCAACCATTTATACACATAATTTCAGGGAATTACACCAAAAATTAACGAGATCCAATTATTAGGTAGACCATATCATAAGAAACAGTGGTGATTGACCATTAATGGGCCACAAGAGTTATGGATCAAGCTTATATTTGTTTTTTTACCTTCATCCAGTCTTATTTAACCTTATACACAGATTGGATGGTAAATAAACATTACGGAAACATTTAGGAGCGCCCTAAGAAGTTTGTAATGATAGGACAAGCAATCACCACTGTTTCTTATGGTATGGTTCACCTGATAATTCGATCTGCTTACTTTTTGGTATAATGCCTTAAAATGATGTGAAAAAACAGATGGACGGTGTGGATACATAATACATACATCAAGGTGGGCCCCACGGTAAGGGCCACACCGTCTTAGGTGAGTCCGGGGTCTCACCTAACCCGCTCTCCTTGCCAAGATAGATCATGGTCCTAAGCCTGTTTAAGGCTTATATATATATATATATATATATATATATATATATATATATATATATATATATATATATATATATATAGATCATGGTCTGGGTGCAAAAGGCTGGGCTCCACTGAGCTGGGCTGTGGCTCACAATCTTGAGAGCCACAAGAAAAGGAATCAGGCCCATTCAAGAAAGTAATCAAGGGTTCATAATCTTGTCACTGGCACTGAGCCATCGATCCCTACTTACACGTGGACTCCACGGTTAGGGGATCCAAACCGTTGATATAAATCATATGATGTGATGAGAGATCTCAACTATTTAGTTGGTAGCCTACAAATCAAGGGACTTCCTAAATAAACAGTGAGTCACATAAGATCAATGGCATGGATCACCAAACCATCTACCCTGTGCTTCGGAATCTATCATACAGCTAGTTGCACGTGAGAAATCTAGTTACGGTGGGGTTGTTGCTGTTTGGGAGGTGCATCGAGAGAGGAGTAGGAAGAGGCAGAAGACGCTCACAAGTACCCAAAGCAGCCGCATTTTTGCCTTGAGAAATTTCCAACTGTAAACCTCTGTTTTGACCATTATTCCCACCTAAACCTCTAACACTTTTTTTTTCCAAAAGTAAACTTCATTTGTACGGACGGACCATTTTCGGACCGAAATACCTCTGGTATTAGGATTTATTCCTTCTCCAAAGAAAAGCTATTTTCTCCTCGTTTTTCTCCTCTTCTATATTCAAAACTCATTTTCTTCTCTCATTTATAGCAAAAAAAGCATCATATCTTTAGTTTTGAGATCGGTTTTCACTTTACAGCATTATTTTTCTATTTCTTCAACTCGTGTTTCATCGGAAACGAGGTTGTGGTGTGGACCAGGTAAGAACGAAGAATGTGAATTTTTTTTCTCAACGAATGCGTTTTTTTTTTTAATAATCAAGTTGGATCTTTGTTTATCGCAATGTGTTTTTGCAATAATTAATCTCGTTGAATTTCAATGAGCATATTGATATTTCAAAAATTCGTGATAGCTGTGCTATTTGAATTTTACATTGTGCCTTTGAATTTTATACTGTGCTCGTTGAATTATATCTGTGCTCTTTGAATTTCAACGAGATTGCGCTGAATTTCACCGCGATCTCGTTGAAATTCAACGAGATCGCGGTCAATTTTTGCTTGCTCTATGGCTACTGTTAATATCCATAGCCTTTAGTTAAAATTCAATGAGATCGCGGTGAATTTCATCGCGATCGCGGTGAAATTTAACGAGATCGCGGTTAATTTCACCGCGATCTCGTTGAAATTCAACGTGATCGTGGTAAATTCTATGGTTACAGTTAATATCCGTAGCCTTTAGTTAAAATTTAACAAGATCTCGTTAAATTCTCACTGTGCTCGTTGAATTTCAATGAGATCTCGTTAAATTCTAACTAAAGGCTACGAATTTTAACCGTAGCTAATGAGATCTCTTTCAAAATTCAAAGAGCACAGAGCACAGTGCTAATTCAACGTGATTTCTTTCAAAATTCAAAGAGCACAGCACCAATTCAACGAGATTTCTTTCAAAATTCAAAGAGTATAATTTCAACGAGTACTCTTTCAAAATTCAAAGAATACTATTTCAAACACATTCTCAAACTTTTCAACATTTTCCTTTATTGTGACATTTCAACAAACATGTTGTATTCAAATTCGAAATACAATGAAAGTTGGTTAAAATTCTCAAACATTGTCCACATACACTTTACAACAAACACGATGTATACATATTAGACATCCACATTCCAAAAAAACAACATTCATAAAATAAAATAAAAAACATTTAAATCTGTGCTCTTTGAAATTCAACGAGATCACGTTGAAATTGACCGCGATCGCGGTGAAAATGACCGATCTCGTTGAAATTCATCGGGATCGCGTTGAAATTAAACGCGATCTCCTATTTCAACATTTCAAGTTTACATGGGCATTTCTACAAACAGTTTGTATGCCAAGGTTAACGAACAATCTTAAAACGAAAATCACTCCCAAATATTCAAACAAACCCAACCTTAAACGAAAATACCCCCAAACATTCTTAAAACATACCTTTCCGTAGCCTCTTCGACGGAGGAGCCATAAGAAAGATGAAGATGAAGATGAAGATGAGATCTTCAACGAGAAAATTGTGTCTCGCTGATTTTCAACGAGATCAACTCAACGAGATCAATTCAACGAGATCGCGGTGAAACTCTCAACGAACAGGGGCACTTTGGTTAGAAAAAAAATGGAAATTTACTTTCGGAAAGAAAAGTATTGGAGATTTAGATGGGAATATTGGTCAAAATAGACGTTTACAGTCGAAAATTTTTCTTTTGCCTTCTGCTGTTTCTCGTTCTGACTTCTGAGGCTCTGTGGAGTGAAGAGAGGACATCTTCAGTATTTATGCATGAAGCCTGGTACTGTAGTCCGCGGACTACTGGAGTAAATTCCTAGTCATGCTGGTTGTGCCATGCTTATGGATGATCTTAACTGTTCAAATGGTAGGTCTTATCATGATCGACAATTAAAGTCACTGAATGGCCAACGATCTACAGTCAAGTCCATTTGCGGTGGGCCCCACCTGCTGAAGTTGGTCTTAGAATCATCACAGTGCACAGCTGGTGGACTAGTACCGTTTCCCTATACATCTTTTATCATTATCCGAACCAGGTAGCCCATTTTGTGGTGGGCCCCACCGGCTGAAGTTGGTCTTGGAATTATCACAGTGGATAGCTTGTGGACTACCGTTTCCCTGTACATCTTTATCATTATCCAAAATGTGAGGACGGGCCTGGTCACTTTATCTGGGAATATTCATGTAGGGCCCTATCTTATAGCGGTCTGGATGTCACACGTGTGCCACATTGTGGTTGGTGCGGACTATTGCCTCTCCAATCGAAGTAAACGAAACGTGTCGACTGGGTATACGAGAATATTTTTTATTTTTATTTTTAATTTACAGGTAAATGGATTTTTTGTAAAGAAATTTTACAATTTACTATATTATTAACACAGGTATTTACATCTCAGTACCTATTTTAGAAAGGTTTTCAATAAGCAGAGCCATTAATTTAAGTAATTATCATCTACTACCTTCCATAAAATTCTTGGGGGAAGTTGGGTTGGGCCATGCAGCAAGGGCTCGGCAGCTCAAGCGTGCCCCACCGTGATGTTTATATGAAATCTACTCCGATCATTAGGTGCATCACCCCATGTTAGGTCCAAGGCCCAAAAATCAACCTCATCAATGATTCATCCATATAATTAGAAACAAATAAGGCAACACTCACCGTCCAAATTGATCCCTTTGTGTGGCACACTAAATCATGAATGGATGGGTATGATAGTTGGGCCTTATGCCTAAATTTTGGCTTCGAGTCTAATTGTTGGAGTGATTTTTATATGATCATCATAGTGGACCTTGTAAAATCAAGGGTAGACATCTCTATCCCAACTATTTCCTTTGGTGTGGCCCACGTGAATCACATGAGAGCCTGATTTTATCCCTCTCATGCTTTTTCTCAAGGAGAATGTGTAAAGTCCTATCAGTTGGACCACGAGTTATCATCCACCAAGTAGACAACTTCCAACCTATTATTCAAAGACAATACCCACCCTTCTAATAGGTGGAAGCCACAATTAGGATCACCTATTAAAAAATTGTCCCATCTAATCATCATTGGGCTAGACTGTAGAAAATAATTTTTGCTACTAATATATAGCGAAATACAAGGTCCTCCAAATGCCACTCCTTGCACACTTTGGCACGCATGATGTAGAATTTACGGTTGGCTAAGCCATAGAATCGCCTTAGGTCAGGGAATCAAGAACTCCACCCACACTCTTCTTGACAGTCACTTAAGAAAACGGGGCAAAGCCGAAGGCAAAAACCCTTCGCTGACGGTTATTGGCTGTCGACAAAGGGGGTGAAAACGGGGCAAAGCCGAAGGCAAAAACCTTCGCTGACGGTTATTGGCTGTCGACAAAGGGGGTGTTGGCATTACTTCCTGACGGTTAATAGCCGTCGGTCACGCCGACGGTTTTACCACCGGTAGCGATGGATATGCTGACGACTATGACAGTCAGAAACGGCAACAGAGATGACCGTCCAATATACTAATGGCTAAAACCGTCGTTGAGAAATGCCAACGCCCCCACATCTATCACCCCCAGTTTGGTTCCCTAGGAATAGTAGCCACCTCTGCCAATGCATCCAAGTGCACTTGGGATCTTTGAAGGGTTCAGCTGAAAATAATATTTCCAACCCACTTTTGTGTACAAAGCTGGATAAGTACTGACAGTCAAATCAATGTCTCTCACCCAATCCACAAGTGTGGCCAACCTGCAAACATTGACAATAAACTTGAGAGACATTCATAGAGGAGATATTCATATACCCCATTAGGATGGCCGATCCTGTGCACTAAGAAAAATAGCTTTGATGGATTTTTCCTTTGGTAGAGCCTCTAGGCCAGACTTGAAATCTAGACGTATAATTTCCATTTTACAGCTCATAATTGCTCAAAAAAGAAAATTTTCAAATAAACATGGACTATGCTTTAGGGGCGAGTTGGTACAACTTGAAGGCACTGAAACCGCATTATACTAACCTGAAATTTCTGAAAGGGATTATAGAATGCAGCTTCAAAACAAAAGCTTCAAAGAGTTCTAAAGATCACCTTCCATCAAGAAGAGAGATTAAAACTTACAAATCTGCTAGAGTTGTCATTCCTTTCAGTTTTTGCATTTCCAAAAGCTTCCAGTATAGAATTTATCTGCAGAACTTCACACTCTATCCCACTTCTACCTCCAAGGGCAGCCAAGTATTACTTTGCAATTTTTGCAGTTTCTGTTTTCCCAGCTCCGCTTTCACCACTGCTGTGAAGTCGCACATTGAAATGCCTAGTCACACATTGAAATGCCAACTAGTGGTGAGTTGTGGTGTCTCGCCTGCTAGCCCAGCTGGAAGACACCTATGCGTTTCAACAGCAGGTCTCAGGTTGAGTGCCAAGGAGACACTAAGTACCCCACCAGTGGGTGGGTGCATCATTTGAGCCCAGCTAACAGGGTGGTGCGTTGCATGACTAACAAAAGATATATATATATATATATATAAACTAGTGGTGAGTTGTGACTCGTGTATTTACAAGTTTATGATAAATAGAAGATACATCCCACGTGAACAATTCAAAAACCACCCCAACAATATTATTTGCTAATACAATTATAGTCGAAAGTTTCCCAAACATACAAATTGAATCCTAAAGCTAGCTAGCAATGCACTATTCACGTTTTTAGTGAAAGCAGTGACAATAAAATTGGCATGCGAAAATTTATGTTTGAAGTTATAAAAGGAAAAGGATACAGAAGTTGTTATCTGCAGCTTCAGTTTTAAGCTTATAGACATACTTTCTACCCACTTGATATTTGTAGCTGACACAGGAAGCTTAATTGTTTCTTTCCCCTTAAAATCAGATGATCTCAAATTATAAGCCTTTCCAAAATCCACCCAAATTGAAATCGAATATGCATAATATGTGCATATCATTTCGTCCCTTTGGGTGTCGTCGGGCTGGGCTCTGTTTTAGGCGTGCCTAGAGACGGACGGTCCTGTCAGGGCGTCGTGAGTCCCACCGTGATAGACGTGGTTTATCCATGCCATCCATTCATTTTGACAACTAGGTTTAGGGCATGATCCCAAAAAAGGAGGCAGATCGAAGGCCCAAGTGGACCACACCATTCCAAATAAATTCTTAACAGTAGGCACTTTATCTCCACTGTTTCCTTCGGTGTGGTCCACTTGAGCTTCAATCCGTCTCCTTTTTTGGGCTCATGTCTTATAATGAGCTTTCAAAACGGGTGGACGGCTTTGATGAAACACATACATTGCAGAGGGCCCCATAGAGGCCCTTATGAGACCCAAAAGGGTTTCATAACACTGACGGTTTATTGTGATTCGTAGCCATTGGAGAAACCTCCATACAAACCATCGGCTTTGGTCATTTTTTCTTTTTTTGTAGTGAGTATATTATCATAGATTTTAGATTCCAATCCTACTCCATCAATCTTGAACTATAGAGATAACTTAGATACTAGGATGAACTTAATTGGAAGGCTTAGATGGAGGAAACACTTATAGCATTTTCTCTGTTCTTACTTTCACTACTCTCGCTCTCGCTCTCGCTCTCACTCTCAATCCTGTTGCTAGTTGTTGTCTTATGTATTGCTGTGTATATAAATGAAATGGGTGAGCCCCTATTTATAGAAGTTGGCCAATTGTTTTTTTTTAGTAAGTGGCAACTTGGAGGGTAATTATGCCACGTGGAATGATCTGAATAAATGGAGGATACGTGGTATTATGGATTTGCTTAATTTAATAAGTGGTAAAATAAATAATTTCACCCCTTGGGGGGGGGGGGGGGTAAACTGGTTGTTTTACCTTTATGAAACAATCATATTGCTACATGCCCACTAATTTTCCTTGACCACTATTCTAAAAAACCTTGAGAGACAACATAAGGTTTACCCAAATTTTCAAAGACTCATGTGGCAATAACATTGTTACCCATACATGGTTTCTGTATTTTTGGTCCCTGCGACCTAGAGGGCCCCTATGCATTGCTTGGGCATGTTGACATGAGCATGGCTAACGACATTGTTACCATGTGTCCACCTGTTGCAATTCTATAATGTGCTACCGTCCTCATAATTAATGGCATGGGATGATTATATCATCTCCACCTGAGGGGGGATTTCGCTTTTCAAATTCGCCTTCTTGGGGGACCTACGACCTTATTGTGAATTGGGTTTTGGGTTGGTTGGGTTGGCTTCCTAAATGGTTCCAAGCTTACAAGTCTCCTGTTCAGATTCAAGATAGGTCCACGTTGCTAGGTGGGTTGTCTACAGGTCCAATAAATGAATTGCTCTAATTAATTTTTACATGAAGAAATGAAGAAAATATCACGGTGATTTCAAACTATTGGATGAGTTGGATGTTGCACGCATATGAAAGGTTGGTATCTTCTGTATTGACCTTAATTTGTGTTACAACTAGTTGGACATGGAATCTTTTTTTTCTTAAGTAAATTAACAAAATTTAGGAGCAACTGAATGATGGTCACCTGCCAATGATTCTTTTTTTTTTTTTTTCAAAGGGCTCATAGTAATGTATTTGTGAAATCCACTCTAGCCATTAGATATGAAATCCCACGTTAGGTCTAGGATTAAAAAATAGGTTGACTTGTGATTTCAGGTGGACCACACCAAAGGAAATAGTTGGGATAGAGACGTCCACCCTTGATTTTTATAGGATCCACCATGATGATTATATGAGATGTCCACCCTTGATGTTTATAGCGTTCAGCATGATTATTTTATAACAACTACTCCATTCATTAGATTCCAAACCAAAATTTAGGCCTATAGGCCAAAAATCATACATATTCATGATTTAAGTGGGTCACACAAAGAGAAATAGTTTAGAGGCTAGCATTGTCAGGTGCTCAACAGTTGAAAGGGTGAGCATTCGGGTACCTTTTTAAAAAGGTTTGCAAGTAGCTACCTCACTAAGGCTATAATTATCATCCCATGGCCCTTCCACTACTTTGTTTTTAATGGTTGGTTGGGTGTAAGGCAAGCAAATGAGTTGGCTGCTTAGGTGGGCCCCACCATGATTTTTGTGTAAAATCTATCCTAACCACCAGGTGTGTCACCTCATGTTAGGACAAGGGCCCAAAAATACCCCCATCTGTGATTCAGGTAGACCACATGATTAATTAGAAATAGTGTATAAGACAATGATCACCCTCCAAACAGTTTCCTTTAGTATGGCCCACCTGAATAATGGATGGGCCTGATTCTTAGGGCCTTGGCCTAAATATGTGAGAGGCATTTAATGATTAGAGTGGATTTCACAAAATCATTATGGCGAGCCCAGTAAAAATCAAGGTTGAACATCTCTCTCCCAACTATTTTCTTTGCCATGGCCCACCAAAATCACAAGTCATACTAATTTTTTTGATCTACGCCTAAAATAGGATTACACATCTAATGGTTGGAGTTGTTGTTACGTAAACATTATGGTGAGCCCCATTCGCATCCCTATGTACCTATATAGAGATTACTAGGGGGAAAAAAAAAGACTTATTAGACTTTGCTCTTGATTTTGATAGGGCCCACCATGAGGTTTATGTAAGATCCACTCCGACCATTAGATATTTTGTACCATATGAGGCCCAGAGGCAAAAGATAAAAATAAAAGACTGATCTGTGATTCTGATAGGCCACAGCAAGGAAACAATTGGGAGATGGACACCCACCCTTGATTTTTGTGGGGTCCATCATCATAATAACTATCTGAAATCCACTCCAATCATTAGATTTCATACAAAGATTCAGGCATGTCCAAAAAATCATACCTATTCATGATTCATGTGAGACACACTAATGGAAATAGTTTAGAGGGTGAGCGTTATTCTATACTTAGTTTCTAATCAGTTTCTAATACTTTGGGTGCTAGGCCCAACATGGGGTGATGAACCTAGTGGAGGGGGGATTTTACATGAACACTATGGTGTGGCCCACTTGAGCCGCCCATCCATTTGCTCTCATGTATTATGGAAGGTAGTGGAATGATAATTATTGCAATTAAGGAGGTAGCTTTTTGAAAACCTTTTTAAAAAAGGTACCAAATGTAAATTTGGTATTAATTAGGTAGTTTTTAGTGGGGAATAAAAAAACTCTTACCTAAATTTATGAGGTGGCTTATTGAAAACCTTTTTGCAAATGTAAATACTCAATTAATGAGGTAATAATTTGTAAAATTCCCTTATTATAAACAATGACTTTGACTAATTTAAAAAAAAAAAAATTAAATTCAAAGTGTGAAAAATAACCACCCTTTTCTAAAAAATGACTCTATAATGTGTACTACGAAAGCCCATTGACACAGTCCAAGAAGGGTCTCTATAGGGCCCAACGTGATGTATCGGTTTATCCGTGCCCTTCATCCATTTCTCCATATCATTCCAGTGTTTGATATAAAAAATCAAGTAGATTGAAAGATCACATGAACCACACCATAGGAAGCAGCAGTTATAATGATGCTCCTCGTTGAAATTCACTTTGAACATTAGATGTGTAATCCCACATTAGACCCAAGATTAAAAAAATACTGACCTTTGATTTTAAGTGGGCCACAATAAAGGAAATAGTTGGGATAAAGACATCCACCTTTGATTTTTATAGGGCCCACTTTGATGATTATATAAAACTATTCCATCCATTAATTTCCAAACCAAAATTTAGGCCTAGGGCAAAAAAATCAAGAATCTGGATCCTCTGTTGAATCCGAGCAGAGAACCTCTGCTGCTACTGCTCTGATTGGTCCAGCTCATCCTGACTGTGTCAGAGCAGTTCAGCTCTGACACAGTCAGGCTGACCTGGACCAATCAGAGAAGCGACGAGCAGAATTTCTCTGCTCGGTTTCAACAGAGGATGCGGACTAAAAAATCAGACCTATTCATAATTCAGGTGGGCATTGTCCTGTACATTGGAGGGTGAGCATTGTCCTATGCACTATTTTAATCCTATAGACTGTTTCAATCAAATAGTCCACCGAAATCATGGATAAGGTTGATTTTAGGCCCTGAATCATGTATAAGGTTGAACAAAGGTGACACACCTTTGGTTGGAGTGAATTTCACATAAACATCACAATAGGGCCCACCAGAGCCACCGACCCCATACTCGCATAGTTATCCACTGCTATTATAAAATCTAACAACAGTTACTCAGGTTATTTTTACTTAAGGAGGTAGCTTCTTAAAAATACTTTTGAAAATGTAATTATTCAATTGATGAGGTAGTAACTTGTAAAATATCCTCATGCTAAAACTGGCTTTGACTAATTTAAAAGTAAACGAAAGTTTCTCCATTTAAAAGTACGAAGTTGCGCATTAGGGAAGCCAATTGACTCGGTTCGGGCAGGGGCTCTACTCGCCCCACCGAGATATTGGTTTTATCCACTCCGTCCATTCATTTTTCCATATTATTTTTAGTTTATGATGCCAAAACTGAGGTAGATTTAAAGCTCAGGTGGACCACACCACAGGAAGCAGTGGTAATAATGACGCCCCCTGTTGAAACTTTCTTAGGGTTCATCGTGATGTTTATTTTCCATCCAACCTGTTCATAAGGTCACATGGACCTGGATGAAGGGACAACAAAAATTATCAGCTTGATGAAAAAGTCGGCACCTCCCAAGAAGTTTGTAATGGTGTGCATTCAATCCCATTCAGCTTTCAATCTGCTTCATTTTCTGGATCCTGCCCTACAATGATGTGGAAAAATGGATGGACGGCATGGATAAAACTCATACATCACGGTGGACCCCACAGAATCCCTGCCTGGACCGAGTAGCTTCCGTGTAGCCAAGCTTCCTGCAACATTGCAGGGAGATCCTGCAACACAAAGCCCTGTACATCCGTTTCTCCAGCTTAGTGTTCAGATCCTTTGTTGGCTTCCAAGCAGGGAACAGTGCATGGCCTCATGTGACCAGCTTGCACTAAGGTATGACAAGGTTGCATTGAGGATGTGACAGGGTTGCAGACCTATGTGATGATGTGGACCAATGAAAAGGCTCCAAGCAGTGATTTGATTTGATTTCCTGGGCGTGGATTTCCTGAAACCACGGTGGGGCCCACAGTGATGTTTATTCATAAATCCACCCGGTCCATCCATTTTGGGAGCTCATTTTAGGACATGAAAACAAAAACGAACCGGATCCAAGACTCAAGTTGGCCTCACTAAAGGAAAAGGTGGGTAGGTTAATTACTACCGTTGAAACCTCCCTGGGGTCCACAGTGATGTTTATATGACATCCATACCGTTCATAACGTCACTACTACTGTGATGAACTGGAAAAACAAATATTATCCTGATTCAAAACTCCTCTGTGGCTCCACAAATATTTCAACTGTGGACGTTGAAATCTCACGTTTTCGGCCCACTTGAGTCTTGGATCCGGTTCATTTTTGTTTTCATATCCTAAAATGAGCTCCCAAAACGGATGGACGATGTGGATTTATCAAAAAACATTATTGTGGGCTCACCATGGTTCCCAAAGCAGAAAATTCCTGCGCAAGGCTCCTGCGCTCGAAATCTAGGTGGGGCCCACCGTGATGTTTGTGAGAAATCTACTCAGTTAACCATTTTGTGAGATCATTTTAGGTGCTCGGGATCCAAGACTCAAGTGGACCGCACTGTAGCAAAAGGTGGGTAGGGAAATTTCTACCGTTGAAACCTCCATGGGTCCACAGTGATGCTTATATGCCATCCATACTGTTCATAATGTCATTCCTACTGAGATGAGCTGAAACCACAAATATTATCCTGATTCGAACTTCTGTGGCCACACCAATATTTCAACTGTGGAAGTTTAATCGTCACGTTTTTGGCCCACTTGAGTCTTGGATCCTAAAATGATCCAAAAAACGGTTGGACGGGGTAGATTTCTCACAAACATCACGGTGGCCCCACCAAGATTCCGAGCGCAGGAGATGCGTGCCGCAGGCAATCCAAGTCCAGGATGACCCAAAAATGAGGTACATAGAAGACCCAAGTGAGTCACAGCACTTTGCCCACCAGTGAAACCTTCATAGGGCTCACCGTGATGTTTATATTCTATCCAATCCGTTCATAAAGTGATTCCCACCAGGATGAAGGGAAAACACATATATCAGTCTGAGATCCAAATCTTTTGTGGGCCCCAATAATTTTCAATGGTGGGTGGTCAGTTCCTACTGTTTCTTGTGATGTGTCCCACTTGAGTATTAAACTTAGCGTATTTTTAGATCCTTATATTAACATTATCTTGCAACACTGATGGACGGAGTGGATTTTACACAGAAAATGCGGTGGACCCCACATGGCTTTGCGTTGCAGGAACTTCGAATCTCCCGTCCGGGTTTTATGGACGGGCATTCTGTACAACACCTGTTTTAGCCCGACTTTTATGGGATCCACCTTGTTGTTTGTGTGATATCCAATCCCTCCATGAGGTGAGCCTCCTCATTTCAACCGTACGGACCACAAATCAGCAATCTAAAACTCAGGTGCGCCAAACCACGGGAAAAATGTAAACTCACACATAAAACCACTACATTCAAGCTCCGTGGCCCACCTAAATTCTGGATCAGGTAGATATCTGGAATGACAATGATAATTTCCTGCACAGATGCACCTGATGAATGGGTTGGATGGAATGTTCCAACATGGTGTGACCCACAAACATACCTCTGGTTGGTATCCCATCCCCTTTGTTGTCTCTGGCGTAGCCCCCATCTAAGGTGTTCATCGGCTGATTTTTTATAAGGCTATGGTGCACCTAAGATTTAGATATGATTCATTCTTGGGATCATGCCCTAAAATGAGCTTTCAAATGCATGGACAGTCCCAAAGTTGGGGTCCGAACCCCTCTCGCGGATTGCGTGGCACCTTTAACCGTCAGACCATATATGTGTGGGGTCAATTGTGATATATTGGTTTATCCACACTGTACATCCCTTTTCTAAGATTATGTTAAAGAGTCTGGATCTTCTGTTGGCTTTCAAGCAGGAAATCCCTGCTTGGAGCCTTTTCATTGGTCGGCATCATCACGCAGGTCTGCAACCCTGTAACACCCTAAATGCAACCTTGTCACACATCCAAACTTACTATTTGGTGTGGTTCGAGCTTTGGATATTCCTCATGTTGGCTCTCACACAAACCTGGTCGGATGCTTAAGGGTACAACGAGAGGTCGGACGTGCGACGCAATCCGCTTCCAGGTATTACCCCCGCCTGTCCCGAGCTTGGAAGAGGCTGAGGCCTGAGGGACGCACCATGATGTATGGGTTTATCAATACCATCCATCCATTTTAACATATTATTTTAAGGTATAAGGCAAAACATGAGGCAAGTACAAGGCTCAAGTGGACCACACAGTAGGGATTAAACATCTACCATTGGAAACTTTTTGGAAGCCATCAAAAGTTTTGGATCAAGCTTATATTTTTGTTTTGCCTTCGTCAAGGTCTATTTAACCTTATAAACAGGTTGTATGGCAAATAAACATCACAGCGGGTCTTAGGAAAGGTTCAACAGTGTGAGTCATATTTATCACCACTACTTCCTATGGTGTGGTCCACTTGAAAGTATGGTGTGGTCCACTTGAGACTTGATTGCCTCATTTTTTGGGTTCTATCCTAAAATGACATGAAAAAATAGATAAACGGTTTAGATAAACCCATAAATCTGGATTCTTATATTACAAATCAGGATTCTTTTATTACTTGACTACGATTAACTACCTACTGTTATTCTTAATTTTTTTTAATTGATAATTGCTGAGTCGAGTCGATTTGGGTCTTTGAGTTAACCCAACTCGGTAACCTAGACCATCCAACTCACTAACCCAGAAAATTAAACAGACCAGGTAGTAGCAACCATCTGAATTTGGACCATGCACTGCTTATAGCTATCATTGGATAGTTAAGATTGCTTGGTCAGCGTGGTCTTGGAGGTGTGCTTGATCCAGTGTTGGCCCACAATTTGGAAGGCCTAGTATGGGGAAGTGTTGGTGCATAGGCCATTCATTCATGGTGAGTCCCATCGTATCAACGTGTCTGATCAATGAAGCAAGGGTCCCATTTGCACAAACCCAAGTCACCCAGAAGGGCACAATGGCCAGAAAAATGAGATCAAATGAAGAGGGTAGAATGCACCTTTATTTACGTAAAATATTGAATGTTAACCCTCACCAATCTTCTCCGACCTTTACTGGTGAACATGCTCACTGATCTGAGCCGTCCATTAGAACGAACTAGATAGGCCATTTCCCAAACCCAAATCAGAACAAAGACCATTAAATTGGATGGGCTAACCATCCAATTGATGGACACTTTTCGCAAGGTTCAGACCATCTGATCAATATGGGATTTGACCAATAGTCTATCCAAGAGGTGGTCATCCTAATATACGGCCCAGATCACTGATATGTTCACCAGTTAGTGCCGGTGAAGTCTTGAGAATGTTAACTCACTTCATCGACAATGCCTTCACTAGAAGGTTAACAAAGACCAATTTATTATATTGCATAACACCCCTTTAATCTTCAAACTTGAAATAAGCACCTTCATGAAAGCCCTGCACCGCTTCAGTTTGTTCAGTGACGGTTCTGCGGCCCACCCTTCAGTGACGGTGGTGATGGTCTTGGTTTATCTCGGTACACACCGCTACCACCGCTAGGTGGTACAGGCCTGTCAACCATCAGAATGTGATGAAGATATTAGATTGTTGTTCTTGATCATGTTACATATATGGAGTATTATTCAGAATTAAAATGGCCTGCGGATTGTTAGGCCATACACTTCTATGGCCTGGCTTGGGCCTAACTGTTAGACCAGTGGCCTGGGCTTGCACTCATTTGCAAGGCCCAAGCCTAGGTTGGATGGCCTTTCTATTTGTAGTCCCATGTAGATCATGGTCCCAAGCTTGGTCAAGGCTGATATTAAAAATAAAAATAAAAATAAACCTCTTCAGATTTTTACAATAAGCCTCTTCAGATATCTTTTTTTTTTTTTTCTTTGAAAAGTGGAGAAAGGAGAATTCTGAGGCCTACATGGTGGACGTGGGATGGGTACTACCCTTGCCCGTACCTAGCTAGGAACGGACAGGGACTTTGAGGGTCTACTGCAATGTAAGGGTTTTATCCACACCATCCATCCATTTTTGTGTACAAGATAAAAGAATGATGCAGTTCCAAGACTCAAGTGGATCACAAATTGGGGATTAAACACCTACCATTGAAAACTTCTTGGAGGCCACAGAAGTTTTGCATTGAGTTGATATTAAGAACAGGTTGGATGGCTATTAACCATCAAAGTGGGCTCTAAAGAGGTTTCAACTGTGGGTGTCATTATTACTGTTGTTTCCTATGGTGTGGTCCACTTAAGCCTTGGATCTGCCTCATTTTAGACATACCATGTAGGGACGTGGATTGGGTACTACACTCATCCCTGGCCAGCTAGGAGCGGACGAGGGATCTGAGGGGCCACTGTGATGTAATGGTTTTATCCACACCATTCATCCATTTTGCCATATCATTTTAGAGTATATGCCCAAAAATAACACTAACAAAATAAAGCTAAAATTCACCAATCATAAATAAAAATATACCCATTGCGGTGTGTGGGTGAGAAGTTGTGTGCATAAAGTATTAATAATAATAATTAAAGAAAAATATGAAAAAAAAAATGTTAGTGCAGGGCCACCTAATTTCCATACATGGAGGGTTCTGATCATGAACCTACGTATAACATATAGAGTTCATAGAATGGACAATTCTAATCATGAAACTTATTTTTTATATGAACTATGTTTTATATTTATATCATGCATATTAATCATAACTCATATATTCATATGTATATGTAAATATAAGATTGAGCTAGGTTTGATTTGATTGACTGATTCTTCGGCACAATTATTAGAACTTACACATGGGATCAACGGTTAGGGGATTCAAACCATTGATATGAAGCCCTGCCAAAGACCAGAGATGTTCCAAATTTCTCCTAAGTTGAGAGATCTCAACTATTTGGTTGGTAGCCCATAGATCGACGCTTAAGAGGAAAGATAAATCTATGATCCAAATTTGATAGAAAAGAGCCCGATATCAAATAATTAAGATTAATTGAAGGATCTTAGAGATATCGAGGGACTGCCCAGATCAACGGTGAGTCCCATAAGATCAATGACATGGATCACCAAATCATCTGCCCTGTGCCACGGAATCCAAACCATGTGGTTGCACTGTCACATGAACCATATAACTAGCACTTGCATACGACATCCAACCCGTCCAATAGGTTGATTCCACCATGAAGATAATCAAAAAAAAAAAAAAGGCTAATCCAATCATCATGTGGGCAACATTGTACTTTGAATCAAACCAATGGATTTTCATTGTTTTAGTTCATGTGGTCCACAAAGTAAGCTGATCTTCCTGATCTTAGCAACTAGTGTTCTCTATGATGGGCCAAACTTGTTGGACGGGTTAGATATTGTATACACTTGACATTTTCATACTTTATAAACCAGTTGCTCTATAATATATCATACAGCTAGTTGCATTGACGATGTATACTTACCCTTTTTGGGAGCCGCTTTGAGAGAGGAGTAGGAAGAGGCAGAAGACACGCACTAGCACCCAAAGCCGCCTCATTTTTGCTTTCTCCTATTTCTCATTGTGAGGCTCTCTTTGATTATATATGAATGAAATCTGGTATTGTAGCCGGCGGACTACTGGAGTAAATTCTCAGATGATTGGAGCCGTTCAAAGGTAGGTCTCGTCATAATCATACCATAAGAAAAGCATTAGTACGCCAGAAACGAGACTGGCCGTTCGTTCTATTTTACACTTAAAACTTTTTGAATATTCAACGATCTACAGTCAAGTCCACTTTTATGGATTGAGAAAAACTTTGTGGTGGGCCCTACCTGCTGAAGTTGGACTTAGAATGATCATCGTGAATAGCTGCTGGACTACCATTTCCCTGTACATCTTTATCATGATCCAATCCAGGTGGACCACGGGGTCCTCCGTCCATTAGCTGCTGAACGGAACTTGGTTTGATTGGAGCATGTAATTAATGTGATCCGTTGTTTTTTGGATTTTAGTGGTCTTTGGTTCGCCATCAATTGAAGTGGTAGGGTAATCCAAAGACTCCGAATCCTAGATAATGACCCATTTACTATTGGAAATTGCAAATGAACGGTTTAGATCTCCTTTTTGTATGCTACATATGCACAAATGACTTGGAGGCACTGAAACGCCTGTGCCTTCACAAGCACTGGATTGGCTAAACTAGAGTTATGCTAACACCACGCGGCCAAGTCTCCACGCGCTTGCATCTGCCAACGTGGCACATGGGTTATAGATTCCAGCCGTCCACCTGATGGACCCATATCTTGTAGATACCATGGACGAAATTTTCAGTTTGACGCACTAGCCAGGTGGGCCACACGTTATGAAACATATAGAATGGTAAGGAAGCATTAAAAGATTTTCTAAGCCATCATTTCTTTCAAACATGGTGAATCATAAGATAATAGGTGGACCATCCTATTTTTGGGGTCTTTTGCACTGATACGGTGGGACCCACCTGATATATGGCTTGGATGTGAACCTACGTCCATATCTTACAAACGCGAGCAGAAATTGATTCTCTTAAAAGTCATGACTTTGACTAAATAGTATGTTTGACTAAGATTGACTTGGACCGACGATTTTTTTTGGAAGGGAGAAGCTTTTTTTTCGGTGAGTATACTCTATCTGTGGGCCCCACTATGATGTATGTAGTTTACCCACGCCATCCATCTTTTGTTCAGGTTATTTTTTAGGCATGATCCCAAAATTGAAGCATATCCAAAGCTCAAGTAGACAACACCACAAGGAAAAGTGTAAATCTAACACCTACCATTGAAAAGATCCTGGGGGCAATAGAAGTTTTGGATCAGGCTAATATTTGTGTTTTCCCTTCATTTGTTTCTATGTGACCTTCTGAGCAGGTTGGATGACAAATAAACATTCCCCGTGGGCACTAGGAAGGATTCAACTATGGACATTGTCATTACCCCCCCCCCCCCCCCCCCCCCCTTCTATAGTGTGGTCTACTTGAGTTTTGATATGCTTTGATTTTGAGCTCATGCCCTAAATTAAGTTGATAAAACGGATGAATGGCATGCATTGAATGAGCTTGAAATAATTTTGAGACTTAGTTCGAAGCTCGACTCGAACTGGACTTGGTTCCACTTGGCTATATATATCCAACTTGTTGGACTACAAATTATATATAGTCCAACCTAGAAGATAACTTCTAACCCATCCAACCTGTCTAATAGGTTGGCCCTATTGTGAGGATCGCCTTCAACAAAAAACAACTACATCCACTTTTCAAGAGGGCTACACTTATAATAAGCAGTTTATCAATGACTGGAAATTGTTTCCTATGTTGTGGTCCGCCCAATAAGCAGATGGGGTTGGCTTTTGAACTAGGTGATCCTCATGGTTGGTCCAACCAATTTTAGGGGTTTAAGTCAACTCTATAAGTCAGCTTTTTAAGTCAACCTCTCATTTCAACTCTCTAAGTTAACCCTTTGAGTCAACTCACTCAGGTCAACCCATTTAGTCCCCATAACCCTATCAACTCACCTAGTTAAGCCTAAACCTAAACTATGGCCTAAGCCTAAATCAGGTCCAAACTAAGGCATGTGGGATGGAAAACTTTTGATCTAAACTGAAGTAGGAGCTCTCTACATGTGTGAGAGAGCTCCCTGCTAGAGTTAAGCACCAACTGGAGGGGTGGAGCATACTAGGTGCGCGCAGGCTCCACCCCTCCAACTAGTGCTCAAGCTAGTGCCTACCAGGTGGGACGCCACCCACGTGGCACCTCTGTCTCCTCTGAGACAGTCACGTGTAGGCCTTGTTTCCCTTCTCTTCCATTGTTCTGGTACATGGGAGAAAAGTCACCTCCGAAGATATCATTCCTTCTTCATACTATTTATCATTTTACCAAGCCATCCAATCGATGAAATTTTACCACGTGACGATCTCAAATCTAAGCCATTGCAACCTATTTTGGCCCTCATCTTACTTGGAATTACAACAATACCATATGGAGGCTATAAATAGCCCCCTCCCCTTCTTATTTCAAACACACCCAACACACCAAGCCTTTCATATCTCCCCTCTCCCTTAGCCTTAGCCCTAGCCCAGGTCCTAGCCTAGCCTAGCCCTTGTTCTTAGGCCTTAGCCTTAGCTTAAGCCCTAGCCATCCCTCCACAGAGGAGAGTAAGAATGAGGAAGTGAGCCTAACCTGTGTCTAGTCTAATCCAACCTTAGCCTTAACTTCTTGAGTCATTCAAGTTTCCAATCTAAGCCACTCGATCGAATCCTTGCGACATCTTAGTCCATCCAATGTCCAATCTCTAGCCAGCTTTGTTCAACCTTGCATCAGCATTTGTGCAACCATCTATTCCCTTCTCAATCCCCCTTCTTATCTCATCCATACATAGTACATATCATCTTGCATTCACGCCGATTCGGAAAAGTATGCTTTATGGCCTGCCTGATCTAATCAGGATATTGCCCATCAAAATCCTCATTGGTACGCATTGCATTCATGCATAACATTTCACCTAGTCAGCTTGAGTGTATGCTCTGAGGCTTGCTGAGTAACTCGAATCCTACCCATCAAAATTAAACTCAAGTTGACTGGTCTATTCACCAACCAATACGTGAGTCAGGGACCGATTCATCTTGTCCTAAGATATTATTAGGAAGTGAAGGGTGCATTAATCCACACATCATACTCACACACAGCATACCATCATACTCCAAGAACCGTTAACCAATACTGTGAGTTGGGGACAGATTCGTCTTGTCCAAAGACATTATTGGGAAGCAAGGATTTATCAGAACATACGTTATACTCACACACAACATATCATCATACTCCAAGAACTGCCAACCAATACGTGAGTCAGGGGACCGATTCTTCTTGTCTCAAAACACAATTGGGAAGCGATGATTCATCAAAACACACCATAATCCCCACACACTGCATATCATCAAAGTGTAAGAAGTAGAACTAATCCTTAGAGTTTGTGAAATCCTGAGAAGTAGAGATTGTACACCTATACAGGTAGAGTGGGTGTCTAACGCCTTCCCTCTCTGTAATCGCGGTCCTTATATCGAATTGTTAAACAGTTGATTAATAAGTTATTCTTAGGATTAGAAATCTTTAAATTCTTAGTTTTTAAGCATTTTTACATAGGTCTAGTCAACTGTAGATTCGAAGTAATTGGCTTGTGGTGAACTCCAGTCTTATACATTCCATTTCTAACACCCCGCAACTACAAACACATGCATAAAAGCCCCTCGAAAGAGGAGGCGCCATGTGAAAGTCGTGATTCGACAACTCCCGCGTTGGATCCAATGTTCACCTATATATATATATATATATATATATATATATATATATATATATCGATCGAGTTATCTCTACCCATTTTGGCATTTTTTCGCCTGAGTTCTCTCTTTTTTTTTTTTTTACCCTAGTAGACCCGAACTTGGTTCAAAAGCTCGAACTCAAATTTGGCTTGAGCTGGCCTGAGTTGCTAACAGAATCGAGCCAAGCTAGTCAGTCAAGTTCAAGGACCAAGTCAAGCTGAACTAGAGCTGAAATAGGCGGCAGGCTGAACTGAACCAAGTACACCTAGCTTGACTCAGTTTGACACCCCGATCCATATATAGCTCAAGTGGTAGACTAAGTGAAGATAACCTCGTTTCGACACTAAGGTCTTGGTATTGGTTACCAAGCGGGGGTGACTAACAGTACTGGGGTGGGTGTACTAACCCAAAAACTGAAAAAAAAAAAAAAAAAAACCCACTCGATTTCCAGCTTTAAATTAATGGCATATACATCACAGTCAGCCCCGTCAAGTTTACTCACTGTGGTATTGCGTATTAGTTTCATCACAATCCGCATCAGCACTGACTAATTTAAAAATAAATAAATAAAAAGGGTTCTAGAAGAGTAGAAAATGAAAATACTTAGTAATTCCAGTAGCTGCCCCAGTACAGACGTTGATAGCCACATGTTTTAAACCATTCGGACTCACCAAACAAGGTGGAAAGCATTGATTTAAAAAAAATAAATAAAAAGGTTTATGGAAGAGTAGAAAATGAAGATACTTAGTAATTCGAGTCCGCTGCCCCAGTGCGGACGTTGATAGCCACATGTTTTAAACCATTCGGACTCACCAAACAAGGTGGAAAACATTGCATACATTGGAGTACATAAAATTTATACGCCCCACTGACCTGGCGCACCTAATCCACTCCCTTGTAAGGCAACTTTGGACGCAGCTTAGTAGATCCCTAACTCTATGAACTCTCAATATATAGTTGTTCGAACATTGGTTACATTCTCTATGTTCTAGCATTTTTGCTAATACATTATTATGGTTTTGTTTGAGATTGCAATCTCGAATGAAGAGTATAGCCCCATTGCGGGGGCCATTATGATATATGTGTCTTATGTCAATGCCGTCAATCCTCTTTACTGGATCATTTTGTAGTATATGAGCCTAGAAATGCAGCAGATCCAAATCTCGCCCACCATTAAAAACATCTTCGGGGCTACCGGATTGTTTATTTGCCAACGTGTTGATAAGTTCACGAAGACCTGGATAAAATGACCATACAAATATCAATGTGATACAAAACTTTATGACCCCGAGAAGTTTTTAATGGTCTATCACCACTATTCTCTATAGTGAGGCTTACCCGAGATTTAGATCTATTGCATTATTGAGCTCATACCCAAAAATTATCTAACAAAATGGATGGACAGCATGGATATAAGATACAAATCACGGTGGATCCCACAGGGATCCCCTGAAGTGGCATCCAAGCCTTGCGTGTGGACTGCGCCCGGACACCAATTTCAAAGGGGTTTCAGGGGGTTCCTGCAAGACAAAGCCCTGCGGGACCCACCTTGATGTCCCACATGGCTCTCCTTGATGTTTACATGCCATCCAATCTGTCCATAACGTGCACTAAGATGAAGAAGGGAAAAACACAAATATCAGTCGCATCCAAAACCTTTATGCCCCAATGAAGTTTCAACGATGGGTGTTCAGTCTCCACTGTTTCTTGTGGTGTGGCCCACCTGAGTCTTATATATGTTCATTTTTAGGTTCTCATCGTAACACTGATTGACAGAGTGGATTCCGCGTGGACAATGAGGTGGGCTGGCTCGTCCGGGCGCGACTTGGGTGAGACCCCCGGAACCCAGCGATGTGGGTGGGACCCTGAACCTAGGGCCCACCTGGATGTATTCTTTGTAGATCCATACGGTCCATCTGTTTCTCCATATTATTTTAGGTTGCAGTCAAAAAATGAAACAGATGAAAATTTTAGGTGGACTGCACCCCAAGAAACAGTTATCATTCAACTGTGACCATTAAAAACTTCCTGGAGTCCACTGTAATGTTTATTGACCATCCAATCTGTTGATAAGGTTACTTAGACAGAGATGAAAGGAAAAAACAAATATCAGATTGATAGAAAACTTTTGTGGCTCACAAAAGGTTTTTAGTGGTCATTAACCAGTTTTTCTTATGTTGTAGTCCACCCAAAATCTTTATCTTCTTCGTTTTTGGTACAATAATACAAAATAATATGGAAAAGCAGATTAACGGCATGGATCTACAAGGAATACATCCAGGTGGGCCCTAAGTTCAGGGTCCGACCCACATCGCTGGTTCCAGGGTCTCACCCAAGTCGCGCCCGGCTCGTCCATGTATACTTAATTACGTACAACACCTGTTGAATGCGGAGGATAAAACACCCGAGTTCCGGGATCCACCATGTTGTTCGTGTGACATCCAATCCCTCCATCAGGTGACTCTTCTCATTTCCACCGTACAGACCATAAATCAACAATCTAAAAATCAGTTGTGCCAAACCATTGTAAAAATGTAAACTCACGCATAAAACCACTACATTCAAGCTCTGTGGCCTACCTAAATTCAGGATCAGATATGATATCTGGAATGTACATTTCCTGCTGAGGAGCACCAGATGAACAGGTTGGATGGAATGTGCAAACATGGTAGGACCCACAAACAAACCTGTGGTTGGTGTCCCCTTCCCATTGTTGTCCATTGTGCCAACCATCTGAGTGATGTTGACTGTGCACTTATCTTGGGTCCGTTTAACTTTGATCGGACCATATATATGTCACTCATCTCGGATCCGTTTAACCTAAGACTTAACATGTAATTGTTATTCCATATGATGTTTTCTCTAGATGGATCAAATCTGGCCATTTATGGATATCAGACCTATCCATGGTTAAATCTGAGCCAATTTGTCTATGATGGTGAAGTAGATTAGGTCTGACACCCACCCAGACAATGAACCATTCACCAAGGGCTCTTGTGAGGCCCAGTACCGTGATGTATTTGTTTATCCACGTTGTCCATCCATTTTTTTTCATATTATTTTAAGGCAGATTTAACGCCCAGTAGACCACACCAAATAGTGAGCTTGGGTTGCATTAAATGCACAAAGCAGTTAATGCAAGAGTCATCTTTCGTGTAGTCTACTTGAGCGTTGGATCTACCTTATTTTTAGGATCATACCTTAAAACAATATGAGAAAATGGATGAATACTGTTGGATAAACACAGATACGTCATGGTGGCCCCATGGCCCCACAAGAGCTTGTGGCCAGATGGCTTATTGTACTGGCAGGGTCGATCGGACACAATCCATGCATCTAATTTATTTAAGATCATATTGGGCTCAAACTTAATGTATAGCCTAATGATGATGCACTGAACACATCAATTAATTTAGATAGAGTAGTGGAAGGCTCGATCATATGTTTCCAACTTATCAACCCTTATTAGTGCTTGTATAGATGTTTGTGGTGTTCACATAACCCTTGCATGATAATCCCATGAATGATGGTTTGAGTTGCACTATACGGCCTTACATACGTTGGAAAGTGTCATACACTCATTATACAATTGTGAAACTCAATACGGTAAGGCAGACATGACATTCCAAACAAGTGCATGTAGACACCCCACCATAGGCTGACAAGTTGATCAAGTTTGGACAGTTTAAATAGTCGATCATAACCCTAATCCTGTCCCAAACCCCAAAACCTAGTCCAAATCCTAATCCAAGTCAAAACCTTAGACCAAGTCACAACCCGAACCCTATAAAACCTTAAAACCCTAGAACCTGAAAACCCTAGGAGTCTCGAAACCTAACTTGTTGAGTCAACTCACTGAGTCACACTAAGTTGACTCAATGGTTAAAACTCAGCCTACCCACCTAGTCAAACTAAAACCCAAGCCTACCCAAAACCAAGTCCAAAGCTCAACCCATAGGCCCACCAGAACTACGCAAGGGAGATAACAAAAGAACCACATAGAAGTCGGAGCTCCCACATGCTTGTGGGACGTACCCTACCAAACCAGGGAGTGGGAGGTGTCTCGGGCGGAGGGACACCCACCACGTAGCACACCCCCTCCTTCGGTAGAGCACCTGAGAATTGTGCGAGACTCTCCTTTTTCTACTCTCAAACATGTGGGGTGGTAAAAAAATTCGTTGTGGCGCCGCTCTCTTGGACCTAAAACTACACTTTTACCGACCCATCTAGCCATTCAGATTGCGCCACATGACGATCTGGAATCCCAGCCATTGCACCCTATTTCAACCTAGATTTCCAGGAAATTACTAGAAAATCGGGTTTGGGGCTATAAATAGACCCCTCCCCTTCCCATTTCAATCATCCCTTACCAATCCAAAAATCCATCAATTCTCTCATCCCTTCTCATTTCGAACTTCCTTAGGCCCTCTAGTCATCCCTCCACCAAAGAAAGGAAAGAGAAGAAGAGTATAACCCGAGCCTAGCCCAACCTAGCTCAATCCCTAGCCTCTCGAGCAATCTAAGTCCCAATCCAAGCCACTCAATCTAATTCTTGCGACACTACCAACCATCCTAATCGTCCAATTCCTAAACCAACCTTATCAATCTAGCATTAGCATTGTGGAATATTTATTCCTTTCTCAACCCCCCTGCTTAGTTCATTACATCGCATCAATCAATAGTCGACTAGGGCATATGCTCTATGGCCTACCAATATAACTGGATCCTGCCCATTAGAAACTTGGTCGATTAGTCTATATATTGTCATAAGTATTGCATCATATATATCCTCTCAACACTCAATACCATGTCCATTCAAGCATATGCTCTGTGCTTGCTAATTTAATTGGACCCTACCCATCAGAAACTTTGACTGATCGGATACACTTTCTTACAATTGCACCATGCTTGCATCTATTATTCCATTAAACAACGTGCAAGAAGTACTAGTCATAATCTTAAAAAATTAATCTAATCCTGTGAAGTAGAGACTGTACATCTGTACGGGCAGAGTGGGTGCCTAACACCTTCTCTCTCTATCACCGTGGTCCATTACCCAGAATCTCTAGTCGCAGATTAATGAGTCATTTTAGGATTGAGAATCTTCTGATACTCTTTCCTAACATTTCTATAGGGTCTAGCCAACTGTAGAAGCGAAGTAATTGGCTAGTGGCAACTCCAGTCAAATATCACATTATCTAACCCACATTCCACACCATAAAGAAAAGCCCTCAAGAGAGGTAAAACCGCATAGAGGCTGCGAGCCAGTGTCCATAATACCTTGCGATCGACCATTTAATTATGGTACGTGTAGTTCCATGTTGATCTCGTGGTGGGTGATGTATTAGCACAACAACCCTAGTATTAACTTATCATGAGGTTTTGCTCCATGGATGGTTACATATCATATATGACATGACCATGTTACTCCTTTACTCTTGGTGCAGTGGGAGGTGTCAAGTTGTGCAAAGGAGGCATAACTTGATAGACTCCACATCTGTGTACCTACAACGTATTCCCTGACATAGGGCAAAAGGAACACTTTTAGACTGAGAATTTCTTAGTCATACAAAGAAAATGTCAAAGTTAAATAAGGTCTAAAAAATCATCACATCTAAGAAGCTTACCGAGAAGAACTCCATCAATTGATCCTGAAACCTAGAACTTATTCTCACCTTGGAGTGAGTTCAATATGCCATTCATGAGCCACCTCCTCCTAATCCTGATCCTGAGGATGACTCTGAATCCCTGACCTTTTCTTCCAAACATGCTAAGTGGGAAAGAGAGAATGATGTAGCCAAGCTTTACATCTTGGCCTTTATATCTAGCGTACACTATAATCAAATGCAGAATATGATGAATTCTAAGGACATCTACCTTCGCCTAAAGGGGATATTCGATGCCTAGGTCCAGTCCCTCGAGAGAAAACTATACTCCATGTTAAACTCGAAGAGGTAGTTTTAGTTAGATAGTATGTGCTTAAAATGCTTGAAGTTGCTAATGAACTGTAAATTATTGGAGTTGTCAAGGACGAGGATATCATCATCAATACAATCATATGTCTTTGACACTTATGTACAATAAGTTTATAGACAACTATAATATGAATGAGCTTAAGTATAATAAGCAGAAGCTCCACATGCAATTAATTTTCTATGAGGCTAATAATATAAAACGTCAAAAGGGGTGTGTGGCCATGTTGACTAAGGAATCCTCTAGTGGCAACCCTAATACACAAGAAGTGCAAGCACAATCGTAGTAAGGACAATATCTCTAAGGGTGCAGGCACTACAAGAAAACGGTGTTTTACCGACGAAAGTATTACCGACGAAATTGTTTTCGTCGGTAAAAAGCCATTTCCCCGACGAAATGAGGTATTCGTCGGTAAAATACATACCAGCACACCCTTTTACCGACGAAATCATGATTTCGTCGGTAAAAAGTTTATTACCGACGAAATTACCCGTCGCTAAAGAAAAAAGTAAGAAATTTAGCTTTTACCGACGAACATTTTCGTCGGTATAAGTCTTTTTTTGGCGACGATTATTGCCTGTCGGTAATAATGTGTGGTATCTGCGTAAGGTAAGGAAGATGACTTTTGCCGACGAAATTTTTCGTCGGCAAAAGTCATTTTTACCGACGAAAATGTTCGTCGGTAATAATATTGATGTTTCCCGCCCAAGTGAAAAAGAGGACTTTTACCGACGAAAACTATGCTTATACCGACGAAAATTTTCGTCGGTAAAAGTCTTTTATTTCACTTACCCGATCGGCCTCCCTCATTTCTGTCCTCTCTCTCACTCTCGCTCTGTTCTCTCTCCTCTCTCTCTCGCGCGCGCTTCCGGCCGGCCCACCCATCTCGGCTCTCCCTCATCTCCGACCGCCGGCCGTCGACGTCACCGGCGGCCCACCGCCTCAGCCGACCAGTGTCGCCGGTCGCCCCTCGCCTCCACCGACCTCCGTGCGCCGCCGCCTCCTCCGGTAAGCCTCTCCCCCTTTCTTCTTGCTCCATTTTCCCTCGCTCCCTCTCTCCTCGTTGTTGATTGTGGGGCCCACTCCCAAAATCCAATGCATGTGGGTCCCACCATCGCTGTCCGTCCAATGCATGTTGGTGGGTCCCACCGTCGCTTTCTATTTGCATGTGGGTCCCACCGTCGCTTTCCATAGTGCATTGCATGTGGGGTCCACCTTAGCTGTCTACAATTTGGTGGGGCCCACTGATTTATTAAATCCCTAATTAGGTATTTCGAAATTAAAATTCCCTAATTAGGGATTTCAAAATTAAAATCCCTAATTAGGGATTTAAAAATTTAAAATCCAAAATTTTGTTTTATAAATTAAAAAAAATGAAATACGTAATTGTGGGGCCCACCGTTGCTGTCCACTGGCTGTGGGGCCCATGTCGCTGTCCACTGGCTGTGGGGCCCACGGTCGCTGTCCACTGCCTGTGGGGCCCACGTCGCTGTCCAGTGCCTGTGGGGCCCACCGTCGCTGTCCACTGGCTGTGGGGCCCCCGAAGATGGGAACCGCTGGTGCCAAAAAATGAAGCATATCAAAATCTAAAGTGGACCACAGCACAAGTGTGAACTGAATGTCTATCATTGAAAAATTCTTAGAGGACACAGAAGTTTTGGATCAAGCTGATATTTGTGTTTTCCCTTCATCCATATCCATGTGATCTTATGAACAGGTTGGATGACAAATAATGATCACTGTAGGTCCTGGGAATGGTGGAAATCATTATTCCCACGATTTCCCATGGCATGGTCCACTTGAGATTTGGATATGCTTAAATTTTGGGCTCAACCACTAAAATGAGCTGAAAAAACATAAGGACGGAATAGATAAATCACATACATTCTAGGTGGGCCCAACTGAATTTACTCTACATGATAAGAGCGTGCAGAGTTACTCTGCACGCAATCCGATTCCCATGGTGGGCCCCATACATACTTATTTGTTGAGAAAGTAGCAGTCATTAGGTATTTGATTAGACTTGATTCATGGTGTTGATGATTCTGTTATTTTATGTGCTTGTGTATCTGGAATTGATGGAGCAAACCTGGGATGTGCGTTGGAGCTACCCGTGGTTGATTTATGTGGATGTATGTTGTGGATGTATTTGGCTTATTATTAATAGTTATTTTTTGTCCACAAATGGTAGTATAATAGAATCAGTTAGCCCATTTGGAGATTTCTATATTGCCGAGCATAGATAAAGTGTGTTTTGGAGGTATAGAAATCTGCCAAATTGTCCTGTTGGACAGTCTAAGGTTGGATAGATTGGAATGTTATCGTTGTTTGTCATTTACATGCTCTGTCATTAGTTTCGTGCGGTAACTCTCCTATTCTCTCTGGATATGTTTCTTATGTTTAATTCCATTGTCAATTTAATCCACACAATGTGTGGATAGTTGACGTGGAAATTAAATGTAAGATAAATATATCTGGAGAGATAGGGGGAGATGCTGTCGAAATTTAGGCTTGGGCATTTAAATGGAAATAATGATAGCATTTCAATCTATCCATCCTTGGATGGGCGACTGATTTTATTATATTATCATTTAGTGGCAAATTAGATGATGAACATGATACTTGTGATTAAGAGTAGTTGATTGATGTTGATGTTGAGCGGGGGTCCCAGGAAGGTGGGAACCGCGGTTTAGACCATGATGATGAAGCTGTCCATTTCCTATGGACAGCAATATGGGTGGCCTGGCCATTTGGACAGGCCCGTGTTTATGTATTAGCTCGAAATTAATGGAGCAGACCCGGATGTGCGTCGGAGCTATCCGGGTGTTGAGCGGGGGTCCCTGGAAGGTGGGAACCGCTGTTATGACCATGATGATGAAGCTGTCCATTTCCTATGGACAGCAATATGGGTGGCCTGGCCATTTGGACAGGCCCGTGTTTATGTATTAGCTCAAAATTAATGGAGCAGACCAGGATGTGCGTCGGAGCTATTCGGGTGTTGAGCGGGGGTCCCTGGAAGGTGGGAACCGCTGTTATGACCATGATGATGAAGCTGTCCATTTCCTATGGACAGCAATATGGGTGGCCTGGCCATTTGGACAGGCCCGTGTTTATGTATTAGCTCGAAATTAATGGAGCAGACCCGGATGTGCGTCGGAGCTATCCGGGTGTTGAGCGGGGGTCCCTGGAAGGTGGGAACCGCTGTTATGACCATGATGATGAAGCTGTCCATTTCCTATGGACAGCAATATGGGTGGCCTGGCCACTTGGACAGGCCCGTGTTTATGTATTAGCTCGAAATTAATGGAGCAGACCCGGATGTGCGTCGGAGCTATCCGGGTGTTGAGCGGGGGTCCCTGGAAGGTGGGAACCGCTGTTATGACCATGATGATGAAGCTGTCCATTTCCTATGGACAGCAATATGGGTGGCCTGGCCATTTGGATAGGCCCGTGTTTATGTATTAGCTCGAAATTAATGGAGCAGACCCGGATGTGCGTCGGAGCTATCCGGGTGTTGAGCGGGCGTCCCTGGAAGGTGGGAACCGCTGTTATGACCATGATGATGAAGCTGTCCATTTCCTATGGACAGCAATATGGGTGGCCTGGCCATTTGGACAGGCCCGTGTTTATGTATTAGCTCGAAATTAATGGAGCAGACCCGGATGTGCGTCGGAGCTATCCGGGTGTTGAGCGGGGGTCCCTGGAAGGTGGGAACCGCTGTTATGACCATGATGATGAAGCTGTCCATTTCCTATGGACAACAATATGGGTGGCCTGGCCATTTGGACAGGCCCGTGTTTATGTATTAGCTCGAAATTAATGGAGCAGACCCGGATGTGCGTCGGAGCTATTCGGGTGTTGAGCGGGGGTCCCTGGAAGGTGGGAACCGCTGTTATGACCATGATGATGAAGCTGTCCATTTCCTATGGACAACAATATGGGTGGCCTGGCCATTTGGACAGGCCCGTGTTTATATATTAGCTCGAAATTAATGGAGCAGACCCGGATGTGCGTCGGAGCTATCCGGGTGTTGAGCGGGGGTCCCTGGAAGGTGGGAACCGCTGTTATGACCATGATGATGAAGCTGTCCATTTTCTATGGACAGCAATATGGGTGGCCTGGCCATTTGGACAGGCCCGTGTTTATGTATTAGCTCGAAATTAATGGAGCAAACCCGGATGTGCGTCGGAGCTATCCGGGTGTTGAGTGGGGGTCCCTGGAAGGTGGGAACCGCTGTTATGACCATGATGATGAAGCTGTCCATTTCCTATGGACAGCAATATGGGTGGCCTGGCCATTTGGACAGGCCCGTGTTTATGTATTAGCTCGAAATTAATGGAGCAGACCCGGATGTGCGTCGGAGCTATCCGGGTGTTGAGCGGGGGTCCCTGGAAGGTGGGAACCGCTGTTATGACCATGATGATGAAGCTGTCCATTTCCTATGGACAGCAATATGGGTGGCCTGGCCATTTGGACAGGCCCGTGTTTATGTATTAGCTCGAAATTAATGGAGCAGACCCGGATGTGCGTCGGAGCTATCCGGGTGTTGAGCGGGGGTCCCTGGAAGGTGGGAACCGCTGTTATGACCATGATGATGAAGCTGTCCATTTCCTATGGACAGCAATATGGGTGGCCTGGCCATTTGGACAGGCCCGTGTTTATGTATTAGCTCGAAATTAATGGAGCAGACCCGGATGTGCGTCGGAGCTATCCGGGTGTTGAGTGGGGGTCCCTGGAAGGTGGGAACCGCTGTTATGACCATGATGATGAAGCTGTCCATTTCCTATGGACAGCAATATGGGTGGCCTGGCCATTTGGACAGGCCCGTGTTTATGTATTAGCTCGAAATTAATGGAGCAGACCCGGATGTGCGTCGGAGCTATCCGGGTGTTGAGCGGGGGTCCCTGGAAGGTGGGAACCGCTGTTATGACCATGATGATGAAGCTGTCCATTTCCTATGGACAGCAATATGGGTGGCCTGGCCATTTGGACAGGCCCGTGTTTATGTATTAGCTCGAAATTAATGGAGCAGACCCGGATGTGCGTCGGAGCTATCCGGGTGTTGAGCGGGGGTCCCTGGAAGGTGGGAACCGCTGTTATGACCATGATGATGAAGCTGTCCATTTCCTATGGACAACAAAATGGGTGGCCTGGCCATTTGGACAGGCCCGTGTTTATGTATTAGCTCGAAATTAATGGAGCAGACCCGGATGTGCGTCGGAGCTATTCGGGTGTTGAGCGGGGGTCCCTGGAAGGTGGGAACCGCTGTTATGACCATGATGATGAAGCTGTCCATTTCCTATGGACAACAATATGGGTGGCCTGGCCATTTGGACAGGCCCGTGTTTATGTATTAGCTCGAAATTAATGGAGCAGACCCGGATGTGCGTCGGAGCTATCCGGGTGTTGAGCGGGGGTCCCTGGAAGGTGGGAACCGCTGTTATGACCATGATGATGAAGCTGTCCATTTTCTATGGACAGCAATATGGGTGGCCTGGCCATTTGGACAGGCCCGTGTTTATGTATTAGCTCGAAATTAATGGAGCAAACCCGGATGTGCGTCGGAGCTATCCGGGTGTTGAGTGGGGGTCCCTGGAAGGTGGGAACCGCTGTTATGACCATGATGATGAAGCTGTCCATTTCCTATGGACAGCAATATGGGTGGCCTGGCCATTTGGACAGGCCCGTGTTTATGTATTAGCTCGAAATTAATGGAGCAGACCCGGATGTGCGTCGGAGCTATCCGGGTGTTGAGCGGGGGTCCCTGGAAGGTGGGAACCGCTGTTATGACCATGATGATGAAGCTGTCCATTTCCTATGGACAGCAATATGGGTGGCCTGGCCATTTGGACAGGCCCGTGTTTATGTATTAGCTCGAAATTAATGGAGCAGACCCGGATGTGCGTCGGAGCTATCCGGGTGTTGAGCGGGGGTCCCTGGAAGGTGGGAACCGCTGTTATGACCATGATGATGAAGCTGTCCATTTCCTATGGACAGCAATATGGGTGGCCTGGCCATTTGGACAGGCCCGTGTTTATGTATTAGCTCGAAATTAATGGAGCAGACCCGGATGTGCGTCGGAGCTATCCGGGTGTTGAGCGGGGGTCCCTGGAAGGTGGGAACCGCTGTTATGACCATGATGATGAAGCTGTCCATTTCCTATGGACAGCAATATGGGTGGCCTGGCCATTTGGACAGGCCCGTGTTTATGTATTAGCTCGAAATTAATGGAGCAAACCCGGATGTGCGTCGGAGCTATCCGGGTGTTGAGTGGGGGTCCCTGGAAGGTGGGAACCGCTGTTATGACCATGATGATGAAGCTGTCCATTTCCTATGGACAGCAATATGGGTGGCCTGGCCATTTGGATAGGCCCGTGTTTATGTATTAGCTCGAAATTAATGGAGCAGACCCGGATGTGCGTCGGAGCTATTCGGGTGTTGAGCGGGGGTCCCTGGAAGGTGGGAACCGCTGTTATGACCATGATGATGAAGCTGTCCATTTCCTATGGACAGCAATATGGGTGGCCTGGCCATTTGGATAGGCCCGTGTTTATGTATTAGCTCGAAATTAATGGAGCAGACCCGGATGTGCGTCGGAGCTATCCGGGTGTTGAGCGGGGGTCCCTGGAAGGTGGGAACCGCTGTTATGACCATGATGATGAAGCTGTCCATTTCCTATGGACAGCAATATGGGTGGCCTGGCCATTTGGACAGGCCCGTGTTTATGTATTAGCTCGTAATTAATGGAGCAGACCCGGATGTGCGTCGGAGCTATCCGGGTGTTGAGCGGGGGTCCCTGGAAGGTGGGAACCGCTGTTATGACCATGATGATGAAGCTGTCCATTTCCTATGGACAACAATATGGGTGGCCTGGCCATTTGGACAGGCCCGTGTTTATGTATTAGCTCGAAATTAATGGAGCAGACCCGGATGTGCGTCGGAGCTATTCGGGTGTTGAGCGGGGGTCCCTGGAAGGTGGGAACCGCTGTTATGACCATGATGATGAAGCTGTCCATTTCCTATGGACAACAATATGGGTGGCCTGGCCATTTGGACAGGCCCGTGTTTATGTATTAGCTCGAAATTAATGGAGCAGACCCGGATGTGCGTCGGAGCTATCCGGGTGTTGAGCGGGGGTCCCTGGAAGGTGGGAACCGCTGTTATGACCATGATGATGAAGCTGTCCATTTTCTATGGACAGCAATATGGGTGGCCTGGCCATTTGGACAGGCCCGTGTTTATGTATTAGCTCGAAATTAATGGAGCAAACCCGGATGTGCGTCGGAGCTATCCGGGTGTTGAGTGGGGGTCCCTGGAAGGTGGGAACCGCTGTTATGACCATGATGATGAAGCTGTCCATTTCCTATGGACAGCAATATGGGTGGCCTGGCCATTTGGACAGGCCCGTGTTTATGTATTAGCTCGAAATTAATGGAGCAGACCCGGATGTGCGTCGGAGCTATCCGGGTGTTGAGCGGGGGTCCCTGGAAGGTGGGAACCGCTGTTATGACCATGATGATGAAGCTGTCCATTTCCTATGGACAGCAATATGGGTGGCCTGGCCATTTGGACAGGCCCGTGTTTATGTATTAGCTCGAAATTAATGGAGCAGACCCGGATGTGCGTCGGAGCTATCCGGGTGTTGAGCGGGGGTCCCTGGAAGGTGGGAACCGCTGTTATGACCATGATGATGAAGCTGTCCATTTCCTATGGACAGCAATATGGGTGGCCTGGCCATTTGGACAGGCCCGTGTTTATGTATTAGCTCGAAATTAATGGAGCAGACCCGGATGTGCGTCGGAGCTATCCGGGTGTTGAGCGGGGGTCCCTGGAAGGTGGGAACCGCTGTTATGACCATGATGTTGAAGCTGTCCATTTCCTATGGACAGCAATATGGGTGGCCTGGCCATTTGGACAGGCCCGTGTTTATGTATTAGCTCGAAATTAATGGAGCAAACCCGGATGTGCGTCGGAGCTATCCGGGTGTTGAGTGGGGGTCCCTGGAAGGTGGGAACCGCTGTTATGACCATGATGATGAAGCTGTCCATTTCCTATGGACAGCAATATGGGTGGCCTGGCCATTTGGATAGGCCCGTGTTTATGTATTAGCTCGAAATTAATGGAGCAGACCCGGATGTGCGTCGGAGCTATCCGGGTGTTGAGCGGGGGTCCCTGGAAGGTGGGAACCGCTGTTATGACCATGATGATGAAGCTGTCCATTTCCTATGGACAGCAATATGGGTGGCCTGTTCATTTGGACAGGCCCGTGTTTATGTATTAGCTCGAAATTAATGGAGCAGACCCGGATGTGCGTCGGAGCTATCCAGGTGTTGAGCGGGGGTCCCTGGAAGGTGGGAACCGCTGTTATGACCATGATGATGAAGCTGTCCATTTCCTATGGACAACAATATGGGTGGCCTGGCCATTTGGACAGGCCCGTGTTTATGTATTAGCTCGAAATTAATGGAGCAGACCCGGATGTGCGTCGGAGCTATTCGGGTGTTGAGCGGGGGTCCCTGGAAGGTGGGAACCGCTGTTATGACCATGATGATGAAGCTGTCCATTTCCTATGGACAGCAATATGGGTGGCCTGGCCATTTGGACAGGCCCGTGTTTATGTATTAGCTCGAAATTAATGGAGCAGACCCGGATGTGCGTCGGAGCTATCCGGGTGTTGAGCGGGGGTCCCTGGAAGGTGGGAACCGCTGTTATGACCATGATGATGAAGCTGTCCATTTCCTATGGACAGCAATATGGGTGGCCTGGCCATTTGGACAGGCCCGTGTTTATGTATTAGCTCGAAATTAATGGAGCACACCCGGATGTGCGTCGGAGCTATCCGGGTGTTGAGTGGGGGTCCCTGGAAGGTGGGAACCGCTGTTATGACCATGATGATGAAGCTGTCCATTTCCTATGGACAGCAATATGGGTGACCTGGCCATTTGGACAGGCCCGTGTTTATGTATTAGCTCGAAATTAATGGAGCAGACCCGGATGTGCGTCGGAGCTATCCGGGTGTTGAGCGGGGGTCCCTGGAAGGTGGGAACCGCTGTTATGACCATGATGATGAAGCTGTCCATTTCCTATGGACAGCAATATGGGTGGCCTGGCCATTTGGACAGGCCCGTGTTTATGTATTAGCTCGAAATTAATGGAGCAGACCCGGATGTGCGTCGGAGCTATCTGGGTGTTGAGCGGGGGTCCCTGGAAGGTGGGAACCGCTGTTATGACCATGATGATGAAGCTGTCCATTTCCTATGGACAACAATATGGGTGGCCTGGCCATTTGGACAGGCCCGTGTTTATGTATTAGCTCGAAATTAATGGAGCAGACCCGGATGTGCGTCGGAGCTATTCGGGTGTTGAGCGGGGGTCCCTGGAAGGTGGGAACCGCTGTTATGACCATGATGATGAAGCTGTCCATTTCCTATGGACAGCAATATGGGTGGCCTGGCCATTTGGACAGGCCCGTGTTTATGTATTAGCTCGAAATTAATGGAGCAGACCCGGATGTGCGTCGGAGCTATCCTGGAAGGTGGGAACCGCTGTTATGACCATGATGATGAAGCTGTCCATTTCTATGGACAACAATATGGGTGGCCTGGCCATTTGGACAGGCCCGTGTTTATGTATTAGCTCGAAATTAATGGAGCAAACCCGGATGTGCGTCGGAGCTATCCGGGTGTTGAGTGGGGGTCCCTGGAAGGTGGGAACCGCTGTTATGACCATGATGATGAAGCTGTCCATTTCCTATGGACAGCAATATGGGTGGCCTGGCCATTTGGATAGGCCCGTGTTTATGTATTAGCTCGAAATTAATGGAGCAGACCCGGATGTGCGTCGGAGCTATCCGGGTGTTGAGCGGGGGTCCCTGGAAGGTGGGAACCGCTGTTATGACCATGATGATGAAGCTGTCCATTTCCTATGGACAGCAATATGGGTGCCCTGGCCATTTGGACAGGCCCGTGTTTATGTATTAGCTCGAAATTAATGGAGCAGACCCGGATGTGCGTCGGAGCTATCCGAGTGTTGAGCGGGGGTCCCTGGAAGGTGGGAACCGCTGTTATGACCATGATGATGAAGCTGTCCATTTCCTATGGACAGCAATATGGGTGGCCTGGCCATTTGGACAGGCCCGTGTTTATGTATTAGCTCGAAATTAATGGAGCAGACCCGGATGTGCGTCGGAGCTATCCGGGTGTTGAGCGAGGGTCCCTGGAAGGTGGGAACCGCTGTTATGACCATGATGATGAAGCTGTCCATTTCCTATGGACAGCAATATGGGTGGCCTGGCCATTTGGACAGGCCCGTGTTTATGTATTAGCTCGAAATTAATGGAGCAGACCCGGATGTGCGTCGGAGCTATCCGGGTGTTGAGCGGGGGTCCCTGGAAGGTGGGAACCGCTGTTATGACCATGATGATGAAGCTGTCCATTTCCTATGGACAGCAATATGGGTGGCCTGGCCATTTGGACAGGCCCGTGTTTATGTATTAGCTCGAAATTAATGGACCAAACCCGGATGTGCGTCGGAGCTATCCGGGTGTTGAGTGGGGGTCCCTGGAAGGTGGGAACCGCTGTTATGACCATGATGATGAAGCTGTCCATTTCCTATGGACAGCAATATGGGTGGCCTGGCCATTTGGATAGGCCCGTGTTTATGTATTAGCTCGAAATTAATGGAGCAGACCCGGATGTGCGTCGGAGCTATCCGGGTGTTGAGCGGGGGTCCCTGGAAGGTGGGAACCGCTGTTATGACCATGATGATGAAGCTGTCCATTTCCTATGGACAGCAATATGGGTGGCCTGGCCATTTGGACAGGCCCGTGTTTATGTATTAGCTCGAAATTAATGGAGCAGACCCGGATGTGCGTCGGAGCTATCCGGGTGTTGAGCGGGGGTCCCTGGAAGGTGGGAACCGCTGTTATGACCATGATGATGAAGCTGTCCATTTCCTATGGACAGCAATATGGGTGGCCTGGCCATTTGGACAGGCCCGTGTTTATGTATTAGCTCGAAATTAATGGAGCAGACCCGGATGTGCGTCGGAGCTATTCGGGTGTTGAGTGGGGGTCCCTGGAAGGTGGGAACCGCTGTTATGACCATGATGATGAAGCTGTCCATTTCCTATGGACAGCAATATGGGTGGCCTGGCCATTTGGACAGGCCCGTGTTTATGTATTAGCTCGAAATTAATGGAGCAGACCCGGATGTGCGTCGGAGCTATCCGGGTGTTGAGCGGGGGTCCCTGGAAGGTGGGAACCGCTGTTATGACCATGATGATGAAGCTGTCCATTTCCTATGGACAGCAATATGGGTGGCCTGGCCATTTGGACAGGCCCGTGTTTATGTATTAGCTCGAAATTAATGGAGCACACCCGGATGTGCGTCGGAGCTATCCGGGTGTTGAGTGGGGGTCCCTGGAAGGTGGGAACCGCTGTTATGACCATGATGATGAAGCTGTCCATTTCCTATGGACAGCAATATGGGTGGCCTGGCCATTTGGACAGGCCCGTGTTTATGTATTAGCTCGAAATTAATGGAGCAGACCCGGATGTGCGTCGGAGCTATCCGGGTGTTGAGCGGGGGTCCCTGGAAGGTGGGAACCGCTGTTATGACCATGATGATGAAGCTGTCCATTTCCTATGGACAGCAATATGGGTGGCCTGGCCATTTGGACAGGCCCGTGTTTATGTATTAGCTCGAAATTAATGGAGCAGACCCGGATGTGCGTCGGAGCTATCCGGGTGTTGAGCGGGGGTCCCTGGAAGGTGGGAACCGCTGTTATGACCATGATGATGAAGCTGTCCATTTCCTATGGACAGCAATATGGGTGGCCTGGCCATTTGGACAGGCCCGTGTTTATGTATTAGCTCGAATTAATGGAGCAGACCCGGATGTGCGTCGGAGCTATCCGGTTGTTGAGCGGGGGTCCTTGGAAGGTGGGAACCGCTGTTATGACCATGATGAAGCTGCCCATTTCCTATAACTAAAACCCGAAACCATAAACCTAAAACTAAAACCTATAAGCTATACCTAAACCGAAACCTAAACTCAATTCATCTAACTCTAAACCGGGGCCCTATAAGCTACGAAAATGCGTCCCTAAACCGGATCCCGAACCCGCAAATCCAAACATATGCCCTAAACCTAATCTCATGTCACCTAACCTAAACCTACACCTATTCCTAAGTCCATTCACCTAACCTAAACCTAGACCCAAACACGAGAACCAAACCCGAAACCCGATCCCGAACCCGCAAATCCAAACCTATGCCCTAAACCTAATCCTAAACTCATGTCATCTAACCTAAACCTACACCTATTCCTAAATCCATTCACCTAACCTGAACCTTGACCCAAACACGAAAATGCGACCCTAAACCCGATCCCGAACCCGCAAATCCAAACCTATGCCCTAAACCTAATCCTAAACTCAAATCTCCTAAACTAAACCTACACCTATTCCTAAATCCATTCACCTAACCTAAACTTAGACCCAAACACGAAAATGCGACCCTAAACCCGATCCCGTACCCAAAAATCTCAACCTATGCCTAAACCTAATCCTAAACTCAAATCTCCTAAACTAAACCTACACCTATTCCTAAATCCATTCACCTAACCTGAACCTTGACCCAAACACGAAAATGCGACCCTAAACCCGATCCCGAACCCGCAAATCCAAACCTATGCCCTAAACCTAATCCTAAACTCAAATCTCCTAAACTAAACCTACACCTATTCCTAAATCCATTCACCTAACCTAAACTTATACCCAAACACGAAAATGCGACCCTAAACCCGATCCCGTACCCAAAAATCTCAACCTATGCCTAAACCTAATCCTAAACTCAAATCTCCTAAACTAAACCTACACCTATTCCTAAATCCATTCACCTAACCTAAACTTAGACCCAAACACGAAAATGCGACCCTAAACCCGATCCCGTATCCAAAAATCTCAACCTATGCCTAAACCTAATCCTAAACTCAAATCTCCTAAACTAAACCTACACCTATTCCTAAATCCATTCACCTAACCTAAACTTAGACCCAAACACGAAAATGCGACCCTAAACCCGATCCCGTACCCAAAAATCTCAACCTATGCCTAAACCTAATCCTAAACTCAAATCACCTAAACTAAACCTACACCTATTCCTAAATCCATTCACCTAACCTAAACTTAGACCCAAACACGAAAATGCGACCCTAAACCCGATCCCGTACCCAAAAATCTCAACCTATGCCTAAACCTAATCCTAAACTCAAATCACCTAAACTAAACCTACACCTATTCCTAAATCTATTCACCTAACCTAAACTTAGACCCAAACACGAAAATGCGACCCTAAACCCGATCCCGTACCCAAAAATCTCAACCTATGCCTAAACCTAATCCTAAACTCAAATCTCCTAAACTAAACCTACACCTATTCCTAAATCCATTCACCTAACCTAAACTTAGACCCAAACACGAAAATGCGACCCTAAACCCGATCCCGTACCCAAAAATCTCAACCTATGCCTAAACCTAATCCTAAACTCAAATCTCCTAAACTAAACCTACACCTATTCCTAAATCCATTCACCTAACCTAAACTTAGACCCAAACACGAAAATGCGACCCTAAACCCGATCCCGTACCCAAAAATCTCAACCTATGCCTAAACCTAATCCTAAACTCAAATCACCTAAACTAAACCTACACCTATTCCTAAATCCATTCACCTAACCTAAACTTAGACCCAAACACGAAAATGCGACCCTAAACCCGATCCCGTACCCAAAAATCTCAACCTATGCCTAAACCTAATCCTAAACTCAAATCACCTAAACTAAACCTACACCTATTCCTGAATCTATTCACCTAACCTAAACTTAGACCCAAACACGAAAATGCGACCCTAAACCCGATCCCGTACCCAAAAATCTCAACCTATGCCTAAACCTAATCCTAAACTCAAATCTCCTAAACTAAACCTACACCTATTCCTAAATCCATTCACCTAACCTAAACTTAGACCCAAACACGAAAATGCGACCCTAAACCCGATCCCGTACCCAAAAATCTCAACCTATGCCTAAACCTAATCCTAAACTCAAATCACCTAAACTAAACCTACACCTATTCCTAAATCCATTCACCTAACCTAAACTTAGACCCAAACACGAAAATGCGACCCTAAACCCGATCCCGTACCCAAAAATCTCAACCTATGCCTAAACCTAATCCTAAACTCAAATCTCCTAAACTAAACCTACACCTATTCCTAAATCCATTCACCTAACCTAAACTTATACCCAAACACGAAAATGCGACCCTAAACCCGATCCCGTACCCAAAAATCTCAACCTATGCCTAAACATAATCCTAAACTCAAATCACCTAAACTAAACCTACACCTATTCCTAAATCCATTCACCTAACCTAAACTTAGACCCAAACACGAAAATGCGACCGTAAACCCGATCCCGTACCCAAAAATCTCAACCTATGCCTAAACCTAATCCTAAACTCAAATCTCCTAAACTAAACCTACACCTATTCCTAAATCCATTCACCTAACCTAAACTTAGACCCAAACATGAAAACCTAACCCGAAATCCAATCCCGTACCCGACTATCTCAACCTATGCCTAAACCTAATCCTAAACTCAAATTACCTAAACTAAACCTACACCTATTCCTAAATCCATTTGCCTAACCTAAACTTTAACCCAAACACGAAAACCTAACCCGAAACCCGATCCCGAACCCGAAAATCTCAACCTATACCTAAGCCTAATCCTATATTCAAATCACTTAAACTAAACCTACACCTATTCCTAAATCCATTCGCCTAACCTAAACTTTAACCCAAACACGAAAACCTAACCCGAAACCCGATCCTGAACCCGAAAATCTCAACCTATACCTAAGCCTAATCCTATATTCAAATCACTTAAACTAAACCTACACCTATTCCTGAATCCATTCACCTAACATAAACCTAGACCCAAATATGAAAACCTAACCCGAAATCCAATCCCGAACCCGAAAATCTCAACCTATGACTAAACCTAATCCTGAACTCATGTCACCTAAACTAAACCTGACTCTAATCTTTGCATTGTAGATATGGATAAGAGTTGGATGCAAGCTAAGAATCGGTTTGGCCCAGAGTATAAAGAAGGTGTTAAGGAGTTCATGGAATTTGCGAGAGATCGGGCAGATTCAGGTAATAGAATTAGGTGTCCATGCCGAAAATGCAAGAACATGATTCACAAGACATTGGACAAAGTGGAAGATGATTTGTTCATAGTTGGGATTGACCAGGGTTACACTTGGTGGATTCATCATGGTGAAGACTTCCACCAAAGAGTTGAGGCCACTGAAGTCCTTGCTGACCCAATTGTGCGTAATGACGAGGATGAAGATATTGACGATATGCAAGATATCATTGGGGATGTGTTAAGGGGAACAATTGCGGATACTGATTTTGCAGCGACAAGTACTAGCCAGGATATTCCTCCTATGGGTGATGCCGAATCAGAAAAGTTTAGTAGGTTGTTGAGGGATGCGCAACGTCCACTCTATCCGGGGTGTCGGAACTTCTCCAAGTTGAATTTCCTTACAAGGTTACTTCATTTAAAGACAATAAATCGTTGGAGTAACAAATCGTTCGACATGTTACTTGGCTTGTTGAAAGAAGTATTACCTGAAGGTAAGACATTGCCTAAGTCTCATTACGAGGCAAAATCGTTAGTGCGAGACTTGGGCCTTGGTTACATCCTCATACATGCATGTATAAATGATTGTGTATTGTATTGGAAAGAACATGAAAATGTTGAGGAGTGTCCACAATGTGGAGAGTCTAGGTGGAAATATGACGAAGCTAAGCGTAAGAAAATTCCACAAAAGGTGTTAAGGTACTTTCCATTGAAACCCAGATTACAAAGATTGTTTACGTCGAGCAAGACGGCTGAAGATATGAGGTGGCATAAGGAGAAACGCCTTCATGATGATAATACATTGAGGCATCCCGCTGACTCTGAAGCCTGGCAACATTTTGATAAGCAATATGACTGGTTTGCAGAGGATTCTCGCAATGTTCGGCTAGGTCTTGCAAGTGATGGTTTTAATCCATTTGGTAATATGAGTAGCTCGTACAGTATGTGGCCAGTGATACTTATGCCCTACAATTTACCTCCTTGGTTGTGTATGAAGGAATCATTTTTTATGATGTCGTTGCTTATTCCTGGACCCAAGTCATCGGGGAATGACATTGATGTGTATCTCCGACCGTTAGTAGATGAGTTAAACGAGTTGTGGAGTCAAGGTGTCCAGACGTATGACACTTTTGCAGAACAGACGTTTCGATTGCACACAGCGGTTTTGTGGACAATAAATGACTTCCCTGCATATGGAAATTTGTCTGGGTGGAGCACGAAGGGAAAGTTGGCTTGTCCTACATGTAGTACTGAGACTTGTTCATTGTCATTGAAGCATGGTAAGAAAACGTGTTATATGGGCCATCGTCGCTTCCTTCCGAGGGATCATAATTGGCGCAGGAAGACGGTAATCTTTGATGGCAAACAAGATCATAGGCCACCACCGAAAGAACTATCTGCAGAAGATGTGTTACAACAGCCGAGTAACATTGAAGAAGTTAGATTTGGTAAGGCACCGCACTTGAAGAAGAGAAAACGTACAGTATTGGAGTACAACTGGAGGAAGAAGAGCATTTTTTTTGAGTTGCCTTATTGGAGTCATCTGAAATTACGACACAACTTGGATGTCATGCATATTGAGAAGAATATATGTGACAATGTCTTTGGAACATTGATGAACATAGAGAAGAAAACAAAAGACAGTTTTAAGGCTCGATTGGATCTACAAGCAATGGGTTTAAGGAAAGAGTTGCACTTGCAACCACATGGAAATACATATACTATACCAGAAGCATGCTACACATTGACAAAACTAGAGAAAAAACGTGTATGTGAATGGTTGAACAAGGTGAAATTTCTAGACGGGTATGCATCGAATATCTCTCGGCGCGTCAACATTACGGACTGTAAGGTAACAGGAATGAAAAGTCATGACTGTCACGTCCTTCTTCAACGCCTACTACCGGTTGCGATTCGTGGATTCCTTAACAAGGATGTCAGTGCTACGCTGATTGAGTTGGGGATATTCTTTAAGGATTTGTGTTCGAAATCTTTAAATGTAGAGGTTATTAAACGACTGGAGAAGGATATTGTCGTAATCCTTTGCAAACTTGAAAGAATTTTTCCACCTGCGTTTTTCGATGTCATGGTACACCTAGCGATTCACTTACCGCACGAAGCGAAGCTTGCAGGCCCAGTACAATATCGTTGGATGTATCCGATCGAAAGGTGATAGAACAATGATCATAAATTTTTTTTCATTCCATAAACTACGTATATCCATGTTTTCATGTCTTAAACATATTGATTTTGTATACAGATACCTTCACACATTAAAACAATATGTGAGGAATAAGGCACGTCCAGAGGGATCCATTGCTGAGGCGTACATTGATAATGAGTGCCTGACATTTTGCTCCATGTATCTTCGTGGCATAGAGACTAGATTCAACCGAGAAGATCGTAATGCCGATGCAGGGCAGGAGCATGAACAAGGACTCATATCTGTATTCGCACATAACGTCCGTCCTTTAGGATCGCCGACGTTTCAGGATATGGACCCTCGGGATCTTGCGAAGGCGCGGTGGTATGTGTTGCATAACTGTGAAGAAATAGAGTCGTACTTGGAGTAAGTCTTCGCACATAATTATTGTATATCTACAGACAGTTTTAATCTCAAAATTTCTTGCTTATAACGTACCAATTGTGTATAGCGAACACATCGAGGAGATGAAGTCCCAATACCCTACAAATTATGATCGAATGCATCAGGATTTGTTTCCAGAATGGTTTGCAAAACGTGTAAGCTTAATTTACCTTCTATCTCACCACACTTACAATATTGTTGTATTGCACAATATTTACACGTAATTTTAAATGCCTAAACGTACATTTATATTCTGTACGTGATGATAGATGAAGATGTTGCGCGCTAGCAACTCTGCGGATGCATCTGATGCGCTCTACTCACTGGCGTGTGGCCCTGATAGACGTGTATCTAGATATACAGGTTGTATTGTAAACGGGATTCGGTTCCACACTGAGGAGCGTGAGAAATATAGGACCACACAAAATAGTGGTGTGGTTGTGAAGGGAACACATGAGGAGGTCGAAATTGATTTTTATGGCATTTTGACTGATATTATTGAGCTGAGTTATTGTATGAGAAAGCGGGTGTACTTATTTAAATGCGATTGGTGGGACATTGGAAATAAAAAGTTGGGAATACAGACTGATAATTACTTCACGAGCGTAAATTTATCTCGGAAGTGGTTTAAAGATGACCCATTTATCATAGCCGGCCAAGCCGAACAAGTATTCTACCTCGCTGACACCAAGTTAGGCGGCTCTTGGCACGTGGTGCAGAAAATAAAGTCCAGGAACATATTTGACGTTCCCGAAGTAGACGTTGAAGATAACGATGAAGGGAGTAATAGAACGTCGTCAGTTGAACAAGCATACCAAGAAGACATGCCATCTTGGGATAGAGGGAATGATCCAAATGTTGATATTGATGTGGTGCAATTGAATAGAGATGATGTGCCACCTGATCATGTTGATGCCTCAATCATAAATGACATTGTTAGAGATGATAGCGCTTTCATCGATGACAATGTTGCAGATGATGAAGAGGAAATTCTGATCAGCGATAGTGATGGTGAAGAAGAAAGAGTCCTAAGCGATAATGATTCAGACGACGATTATTAAATGTATACAAGATTTACATGTAATTTTTCAATTCGATTAATTTGATTATTACATGTATATATGTTTTACAAGTCATGATTTTTTTCCTGAATTGACTTGTTGATAATCTACATTTACAGTTAAGTCACTTTCTGATCATGTCCTCCACAAATTGGAGCGTAGCGGAAGCACGCAGCATACTTCATCAGCTGTTGCGGATGGACTTTCCGGCCCTATATTCTTCTGGTATGGCCAGAGAGATACCCGGTCTGGTCGAGATATGTAGGAAGGAAGACGATGACTCAGATGAAAGATTATACAATCTCAAAGAAATTTCGGACCTGATTGAGGAATATAATCGCGGAAAACTTCGTATGGAAGATGCGACATTATCACTTGCACATCTAAATGGAGTCCCGAGAGATCAGATTTCTCCTATTGTGACTGGCATGTTGGCTGTAACAATGTCGAGTGCTTCATACAGCATCGAATATACATCTGCAGCGTACGATAACTTACGCAGGGAGTATTTCGGATAGTTGATCTGAAATTGATTTGTATTACAATGAGATATATGTATTTAATATAGAATGACAATGTGTAATGGATTTTTCAACTTTATATTCTGTTTACGATTTTATTATATCCTGCTTGCATTATAGTGTAATGGTCTAATCATATTTTTATCATTTCTCTAAGCATAAACACAAATTCACTCTGCAATGATGTTCATAAACTTGCATTGACATTGTTTAAATTTATAAGTTTGTATTTCAGATATATTCAGTCATGGCATCAGGTGGGAGATCAGGTCGTTCGCGCACTAGATCTACCCCTTCCACCCGTGATGCGACGCAGACAGCATCGACGTCGCACGGTGCATCACAGTCATCTGATCCTTCGGTTCAGCATACACCGGGCACTGCATGTAAGTCTAGACATTTATTTAGTGATTTCTGTTTATATTGTTACTTACATATATCTTTTCGCAGCAGCATCTTCTACCAGCCGACGAGGACGTGGACCCACGCGTGGGTTAGTTTTAGAGCGACTTACACGTGAGGGTAGGGTGGCAGTAGAGTTCCCACAGGACTGCCTTAGACCTGTTGGGGACAGTGCCAAATTGTTTATGTCTGAGGTCGGTGTCCTATGCCGATCTCTGATCCCCGCCACCACCCCCCGTTGGACTGACGTGACAGATGATGTGCGACAGCTCATCCGTCAGCGCCTTCAGGTAAAGTTTAGTAAATTGAAATTTTCTTTTGTGAAAGTTCATTTACGGTTAAGTCCTATTGTTAATAAGTTTATTCCCTTAATTTATTATTTACGAAACTGCAGGATAAATTTGAATTCGATTTGAATGTTCCCTACATTTCTCATGCCGTCGACGACATGATTAGGGAGCGGTTCAAGGAGTACCGCGGAGAGTTGCACCAGCGGTACAAGTGGTGCAGGACACACGATGAGGCCGTACAGTCCGCACCGCCACACGTTAGTACAGACGACTGGCGGATACTCTGCGAGAGATTTTCGTTGGAGGCTTTTCAGGTAATATTTACATGTACGATATCTTACGGTAACAATTAAATTCGCAATTAATTTCACAATTAATAGAAATGTATTTTGTATAATGTGTTCAGAAGAGGAGCAGAATAAATTCTGCGAATAGGGAAAAGTTACAAGTGAACCACGTAGCTGGTTCAAAGTCATTTGTACGACATCGTTACGACATGGTAAGAAATTATTGATGATTATTAAGTTAATATATTATTTTGATTGGCATTTATTATAAGTCTTTTTTCCTTTCGATTGCGCAGCGGGATTCCGTCACCGGCCAGGAGCCTGGACCAGTAGACCTCTACAGAGGGACTCACTGTCGGCAGGCGACGGGATCTTGGGTTCATCCTAGAGCCAGTGAGCATTGGGTAAAAATCTTTACTTTGTTAAATTTAATTGCGCATTGATTGATAATAATGTCATTCATGTCATTTTTTATGAAATTTCATATCTTTTCATTACAGGCAGCGATGGACACCATACGCAGTCAGCCCACTCCCGATGGTAGTCAGCGGAGTGAGCCAGAAATCCTGAGCGAGGTGCTTGGCACCCGTTCTGGATATGTGCGTGGGCTTGGCCATGGTGCTAAGCTCATGGCACAAACTAGAGCTGGCTCCAACCGATCCGTAGCTGGTGAGAGCGCTCAACGCCGAGCTGACATCGCAGAGAGAGAGGTTCAGCAGCTACGGGTCGTCGTCGTCGATGGGATTCGGGAGCAGCTAGAGAGGCAGAGGGAGGAGGAGGAGAGGCGACGGGAGGAGCAGGAGAGGAGGATCGAGGAGTTGCGGCAGGAGCATGAGCGACGGATGCAGGAGATGTTTCAGGCTCTCGCTGCACGCCTTGGCGCCGATGCCCCGCCACCTCCCCCACCTCCGCCTTCATCTTCCTGATTATTTTTTTTTAATATACGACTTTTAACTTGTATATATTTGTGTGTGGATGAATATTGTTTGTTTGTGGATGTGGAATGGATTATTTGTGTATGGATGATGTACTTTTTGTTTGTTTGTATGTTTGTGCATGTGAGTAGGATTCAAAATGTATAGGTTTTTTACAGGTGTATATCAGGAATTTTCCTGAATTTTTGAAAACAAATGGAACCGAGAAAGGAAAAACTTTTACCGACGAAATATTTCGTCGGTAAAAGAAAGGAAAAACTTTTTACCGACGGAATATTTCGTCGGTAAAAAGCTCTGAGATGCTTTTACCGACGAATTATTCCGTCGGTAAAAGTTTTATCATGTTTTTACCTACGCATTATTTCGTCGGTAAAAAGTTTTTCCTTTCTTTTACCGACGAAATATTTCGTCGGTAAAAGTTTTAACGTGTTTTTACCTACGCATTATTTCGTCGGTAAAAGTTTTTTCACCGACGTATCATTTTCAATCCCGACAAAATTCATATGTTTGGCCGACGAATAATTTCGTCGGTAATGATTCAATTATTACCTACGAAAAAATTATTTCGTCGGTAAAAACATTTACCGACGGCCTTTCTGCGACGATGTTTGCCGCGAAAAATTTCGTCGGGAAAAACATTTCCTGACGAAATTTTACTGATTACTGACGAAATCATTCGTCGGTAAAAATGGAATTTTTTGTAGTGAGGTGCCTCGGCTGGCCCAAAAGGTAAGAAAAAGGCAAAAGAGAAAAAGATTGTTGGCATTGTAGAAAGCCATGGCACTTCAAGAATAAGTGTGAGGCCTACAAAAAACATATTGCTTATGGGGTCAAAGAATTAGAAAATCAAAAGGGATAGAATGAAAAATGAAAAGAATGCAAGTGTGCATTATCTAAGAGCAACTTAAGTATGATGGATACAAGGGCTCAAATAATTAGAGAGGAATAGTATAAGGGCTTGGACTCGGTTTAATACTTTGATTCAGGGATGTTATTCACTTAAGTATCAGTATATTAGTCATTGGCATGTTTTTTATTTCTCCTTATTAAACTACCTTATACATCCTGCTGAAGTTGGCTAAAGTGCACACATTGCATGGTTGGTGGACTACCATTTCCCTGTACATCTTTATCGTGATCCTAACCAGGTAGCCCATAGGGTCCTCAGTCCATCAGTGCTAACCAAAACTTTCTTTGATTGGAAAATCTTTTTTTTTTCTTTTCTTTTCTTTGAGTTAGTACACACACTCCACTCTTAGTATACCCACCACTTATGTTAGTTACAAAGCAATGTTAGCCACCCCTACTTGGGAATCAATATCAAGACTTGAGTGTTGAAAGAGGTTAATTATCTTCACTCAGTCTACCACTTGAGCTATGGATCAGGTGTGATTGGATATATAATCTGATTACCATGATCCGTTGGCTTTTGGATTAATTGTAGTGTCCTTTGGTATGCCATCAATTGAAGTGGTAGGTAATCCAAAGACTCTAATCCTGGAGCATGGCCCTTTCATTAATTGGAATTGCAAATGAACAGTACTTTAGATCTCACATGAGTTTGCCACATATGCAAGACTTGGAAGCTCTAAAATGCCCGTGCCCAAACAAGCACCGGATGGGCTCAAGCAGAGATAATTCTAATCCCACTCAGACATGTCCACGCGCCTTCGTCTTTCAATATGTCACACAGGTTATAGACTCCAGCCGCTTCATCAGGTGGACCCACATCCTCTACTACAAATCTGGATAAAAATTTAGTTTGCCGAGCAACTGAGGGCCACCTGATATATGGCTTTGATGTGAACCTACGCCCCGCATCTTATACACGTTCGCAAAAATGGATTTTTTGTTTGCATTGAAGATTTTTTCGTCCAAAAGATTTTTTTTAGTAAACTCTATTGGCCACCCCATAAAATAAGTGTTTTATCCATGCAGTCCATCCGTTTTACCAGCTCATTTTAGGGCCGAACACAAAATCGAAACATATCCAAAGCTCAAGTAGACCACACCGCAAGGAAACAGTGGGAATTGAATGTCAACCGTTGAAAGCTTCTTAGGACCATAGAAGTTTTGGATCAAGCTGATACTTGTGTTTTCCTTTCATCCACGTCTATGTGACCCTCTGAACAGGTTAGGATGACAAATAAACATCACTATGGGGCGGTAGGAATGTTTCAACGGGTGGACGTCACTATCCCAATCATTTTCTGCGGTGTGGTCCACTTGATTTTTGGATATGCTGCAATTTTGTGCTCATCCACTATGATGACATGGAAAAACAGATGGATGGTATGAATAATGAAAAATACATCACAGTCGGCGCCACCGTTTGCTCACCACGCTCTAACGTAGTGAATTACTACACATCTGCATGCGACGACTGACTTTGACTATTTAAAAATTAATATAAAATAAAATAAAATTCGGAGAAACTATTTTGCTGGGTACTGTAGGGCAAGCGTGGCGTGTGGACTAGGTAACACGGGTTGAAACCATCCGTTTGTCCAAGTCATGTTAGGATGAGAACACTGAAACTCAGGTGTGCTAAACCACCGTGCTGTATGTGTAAATCCACTTTTTCCATCAGGTGGGAAAAGTAATTTGAACCGTACGTACAAAAGATCAACCTAATAAAATCTCTGATGGGCCACACCAATTGGACCAATGTAAAATTACCCCTGAAACCTCTAATTTCATTCGGTGTGGCCCATTGAGTTTTTTATGAGGCTGATTTTGATTTTTACATCTTCACTTCATCTTAGTAAGTGACACCTGATTAAAGGGTTTGATGAAAGATAGACACAAGGATTGACCCCACAAACAAATCTATGGTTGGCATGCTATCCCCATTGTTTCGCTTGGTGTAGCCCACTTGAATTGTGGATTTGGCTAATTTTAGCTATACAACTAGCAGGCCTTGAATTAGACCAAGACAAAAATAACCCTGATCTTGGGTTGCGCATTTGAGTTAAACCCTACTTGATAAACCAACTATTCAAATCACTAATGCAGGAAAGTAAATAGACTAGGCAAGTAGTAACCATCCGAAAGTTTTGCTGAACTTGTACCATTCACTGCTTTACTTGTAGCCATTTATTGGCTAGCCATCAATTGGATGGTTAGGATTGCTTGGCCAGTGTGGTCTTGGAGGCATGCATGATCTACAGTTTTGGCCCACAAATTGAAAGGCCTATGGGGAAGTGTTGGTGCACGGGCCATTAATTCATTCATGGTGAGTCCCATAATATATATATCAATGTCTCAGATCAATGAAGCAAGTGCCCCACTTGCACAAACCCAAGTCACCTAAAAGAGCTGAATGCCTAGAAAAATGAAATATAAAAAAAAAAAAGTTGCTCATTAAGAAGAAGAGAAAATAAAGAGTAGAGCTTATCATGGGGTTTGTTAGAATGCCCCTTTATTTACATTAACTATTAAATGTTAACAGTCACCAATCTTCACCGACCTTCATTGGTGAACATGATCACTGATCTCAACCGTTCATTGGAATGACCACTTCTTAGCTTCAACATTCATGAAATTGGATGGCCTAACTATCCAATTGATCGATGCTTTTTTGGTGAGGATCAGACCATCCGATCAATCTGGGATTTGGTCAATAGCCTATTAAAGAGGTGGTCATCCTAATATATGGCCCGGATCATTGATATGTTCACCAATTAGTGCTGGTGAAGCCTTGGGAATGTTAACTCACTTCATTGACAATGCCTTCACTAGAAGGTTCACAAAAACCAATTTATTATGTTCCATAACACCCCTTTAATCTTCAAACTTGAAATAAGAGGCTGCTTCCAAGCTCTGCACAGCTCCGGATTGCTGTTGCTCATGGACGCTGCGGCGGGCCACCCGTCGGTGACGGTGGTGATGGTCTTGATTTATCATGGTACGCTCCAGTACCGTCACGTGGTACAGGCCTGTCAACCATCAGAATGTGATGAAGATATTAGATTGTTGTTCTTGATCATGTTATATATGGTGTATTATTAGGAATGGCCCACTGATTTTGGGCAATACACTTCTATGGCCCACTGGTATTATTAAATACCTACCGTCCAAAATGAAAGTTTTGAATCAAGTTGATATTTATGTTTTTACTCCATTAAGGTCTATGTTACCTTATAAACAGGTTGGATGGCAATTAACCATCACTGTGGGCCCTAAGGAGGTTTCAATGCTTCATGTGGTATGATCCACTTAAGCCTTGGATTGGCCTCATTTCTGACACATACCATGTAGGGACGGGGATTCGGCCCTGCTCATCCCTAGCTGGCTAGCTAGGAGCGGACGGGGGCTATGAGGGGCCACCGTGGTGTAAGGGTTTTATCCACACCATCCATCCATTTTGTCATACCGTTTTACAGTACAAGCACATAAATAACACTAGCAAAATAAATCTAAAATAAACCAATCATAAATAAAAATGATTAAACAAACAAATAAATAGGGTCCTTTTTCATGCCTTAGTCTCACAAGATTTTCAGTACTAAGGTCATGGGTGCCAGTACTCATGTAGTTGTGCTTAGGTGAGAGGGTGTGTACATAAATAAATAAATAAATAAATAAATATATATATATATATATATATATATATATATATATATATATATATATATATATATATATACATGCAGAGAGAGAGAGAGAGAGAGAGAGAGAGAGTAATGCTCACACACAGCTAGTTGGACCTTACTTTTGCGATCCAAAGGAGAAGTCATATATATATATATATATATATATATATATATATATATATATATATATGCATGCAGAGAGAGAGAGAGAGAGAGAGAGTAATGCTCACACACAACTAGTTGGACCTTACTTTTGCGATCCAAAGGAGAAGTCATATATATATATATATATATATATATATATATTAGCACATGGCCACAAGTCATTATCAAGAAAGAACCCTAATTTCAATGCATGGAGGGTTTTGATTATGAATCCCATATAACATAGAGTCCATAGCTTGGAAAATTCCAATCATGAAGCTATTTTTTTCATTAAGGTATGATTTTACATTTATATCATATCATGTATGTTAATCGTAACTCATATATATACACGATTGAACTGGTTTTAATTTGATTATCTGATTCCTCAGCGCAATTGTTGGTACTTACACATTGGATCAATGGTTAGGGGATCCAAACCATTGATATGATGCCCAGCCAAGACAGAGATGTCTCAAAATTCTCCTAGGTTGAGAGATCTCAACTACTTGGTTGGTAGCCCATAGATAGACACTTAAGAGGAAAGATAAATCTATGATCCAAATTTGATGGAAAAGAGCCATATATCAAAGAATTAGGACTGAAGGATCTTAGAGATATCAAGAGACTGCCCGTATCAACGGCGAGTCCCATAAGATCAATGGCATGGATCATCAAACCATCTGCCCTGTGCCAAGGAATCCCAACCATGCAGTCGCACTGTCACATGAACCGTATAACTAGCATGTACATACGACATCCAATGCGTCCAATATGTTGATTCCACCATGAAGATAATCAAAGAAAAAAAAAAGGCTAATCCAATCATCAGGTGAGCAACATTGTACTTTGAATCAAACCAATGCATTTTCATTGTTTTAGTTCATGTGGTCCACAAAGTAAGCTGATCTTCCTGATCTTAGCAACAAGTGTTGGATATTGTATACACTTGACATTTTGATAATCTATAAACCAGTTGCTCGATAATATATCATACAGCTAGTTGCATTGAAGATGTCTACTTACCCTCTTTGGAAACCTTTTTGGGAGCTGCATTGAGAGAGGAGTAGGAAGAGGCAGAAGACACGCACTAGCACCCAAAGCCGCCTCATTTTTGCTTTCTCCTATTTCTCATTCCGGGGCTCTCTTTGATTATATATGAATGAAATCTGGTATTGTAGCCCGCAGACTATTGCGGATTGAGAAAAACTTTGTGGTGGGCCCTACCTGTTGAAGTTGGACTTAGAATGATCACCGTGCATAGCTGCTGGAGTACCATTTCCTTGTACATCTTTATCATGATCCAATCCAGGTGGACCGCGGGGTCCTCCATCCATCAGCTTCTGACAGGAACTTGGTTTGATTGGACCATCTGATTAATGTGATCCGTTGCTTTTTGGATTTTAGTGGTCTTTGGTACCCCATCAATTGAAGTAGTGAGGTAATCCAAAAGCTCTGAATCCTTGAGAATGTCCCATTTACTATTGAAAATTGCAAATGAACGGTTTAGATCTCCTTTTTGTTTGCCACATATGCAGAAATGACTTAGAGGCACCGAAACGCCCCGTGCCTTCACAAGCACCGAATTGGCTAAGCTAGAGTTATGCTAATACCGCGTGGCCACGTATTCACGCGCCTGCATCTACCAACGTGGCACATGGGTTATAGAGTCCAGCCATCCACCTGATGGACCCCACATCTTGTAGATGCCCTGGACGAAATTTTCAGTTTGACGCACTAGCCAGGCCGGCCACATGGGGCGCGGATTTCCTGCGAAAGCCTTGCGCAGGAAGTTCCTGCACTGGGAACCAAGGTGGGGCCCACAGTGATGTTTTATGATGAATCCACCCCGTCCATCCGTTTTGGGAGCTCATTTTAGGACACTAAAATGAAAATGAACCGGATCCAAAACTCAAGTAGGCCTCACTAAAGAAAAAGGTGGGTGGGTAAATTACTACCGTTGAAACCTCCCTGGGCTCCACAGTGATGTTTATATGACATCCATACCGTTCATAACGTCACTACTACTGGGATGAACTGGAAACACAAATATTATCCTGATTCGAAACTCCTGTGGCCCCACAAATATTTCAACTGTGGACGTTTAATCCTCACGTTTTAGGCCCACTTGAGTCTTGGATCCGGTTCATTTTTGTTCTCGTGTATTAACATGAGCTCCCAGAACGGATGGACGGGGTGGATTCATTAAAAACATCACTGTGGGCCCCACCTTGGTTTCCAGCACAGGAACTTCCTGCGCAAGGCTTTCGCAGGAAATCCGCGCCCGGCCACATGTTATGAAACATATAGAATGGTAAGGATGCGTTAAAAGGTTATCTAAGCCATCATTTCATTCAAACATTGTGAATCATAAGATAATACGTGGACCGTCCTATTTTTTGGGGCTTTTGCACTCATACGGTCGACCTTCCTGTTTTATGGCTTGGATGTGAAGCTACGTGCCATATCTTACCACGCGTGCAGAAGTTGAATCTTGAGAAGTCATGACTTTGACTAAATAGTGTCTATGACTAAAGACCTGTTTAGTGAAAGTTATTTTCAGCACCTACCACTGATTTGACTTATTTTCAGTGATTTTTCGTGGTTTAAATTGTTTGGTAAATTTATAAAATTAAGTGCTTAATTTCCATTTTCACTCAATTTTTTTTTTTTTTAAGCTTTTCTTCTTTTGCTTAAAACTTAACGCAAGATGTAGAAAGTGGCTTTGATTTAAGTCCTTTTTATAAATGACAATTTTATCATTCCTGGCATCTCTGCTGTCATGGGCTAATTGGGTAGGCTTGAAGGATGTCCTAGTGTCGCAAAGTTTCTTTGGCCACGTCATGTTATAGGTGCTATATCCACAGTGTCCATACACTTTGACAAATCATTATGAGCAGCTCAAGTGAGCCTATTATAAAATAAAAAAAATAAAAAAATAAAAAAAAATTAGAAGATGATGACGTCTACCGTTGAAATATTCCTCGGGCCGACCATGATGTTTCTTTGCTATCAAATATGTTCACAATGTCATACAGACCTGGATGAAGGGAAAACAAAAATATCAGCTTGATCGAAAACTCCTATGACCCTCAAGGAGTCTTCAATGTTAGACATTCAATCTCCACAGCTTTCTATGGTGTGGTCAACTTGAGGTTTGGATCTGCCTCATTCTTCAACTCATGACTTGAAATGATTTCAAAAAATGGATGGATGGTGTGGATACAATACATAAATTACAGTGGGGGCTACGGGACCTTCCTTCATTAACACGTTATATAATACCCTGTTTTTGCGGACGGCATGCTGAAGGCTTGCGCCGCAAGTTCCTGTAGGGGGAGCTAGGTGGGGCCTACCATGATGTTTGTGAGAAATTCATTCCATCCTTTTGTTTTTCTAGCTCATTTTAGAACATGAGACCAAAAATGTGGCGGATCCAAAACTCAAGTGGGTCATGTGAGGGAAAAGTGGGAAAAGAAATACCTACAGTTGAACCATTTTCCCTACTCAGTGAGCTTTGAATCTGACTATATTTTAGCTGAAGACCTAAAATGATATGAATAAATGGATGGACATACAGATCTAATGTATACATCCTGATGGGACTCACAAAACTTTACCACATCAACACAATAGAAAATTTTGGACGAGGAGTGCCCATGCAAGGAGGATTAGGTGTTACCTGGGTAACACGTTAGTGGGTGTTAGCCTGAATATATGGCACCCACCTTGATGAATGTGTTGTATATCCATGTTGTTCATCCGCATTTACATTTCATTTTAATACTTGATCCCAAAACTTAAGCATATTCAAATCTAGGGTGGACCACACCAATGGAAAATGTGGTGATTGACCATTAAATACTTATTGTGGGCCATAAAAATTTTGGATCAATATATTTTTTGTATTATGCCTTAATCCAGGTCTGTTTGACCTTATCAACAGGTTGGATTGAAAATAAACATTATAGTGGCTTTAGGTAGTTTTTAATGGTTGGGCATTTAATCACATGTGGTCTACCTAAGATTTGATCTACTTCATTTGCTGTAGATAAGCTGAAAAACTGGTGGTACAACGTTGATTTCTCATGGCCATTAAGGTGAATCATCTCATTCTTTTGCGATGGCATAAGCGGCATATATATAATCTACAGGAGGGGATGACAAGTATAGGTCACATGAATTGAATATGGCCGAACTCTATAGGCCCCATTATAATGTAGGTGTTTATTCATGCTCTTTATCCATTTTTTCAGCTTATTTTTAAGGCATGAGACAAAAAAAGAGGGCAATCCAAGTTGCTGGTGGACCATGACATAAGAAAAGTGGCAATTGTATGCCTTAAATTATAAACTTCCTAGGGCCCACTATATATGTGTGACTCATTTATTGGATGGGACAAGATTTTTTTTTTTTTTTTTTTTTTTTTTTTTTATTATAACCGAAGTAGTTTTTCCAATGTCATTGTACCAAAGGCACGTGGTTAAGTGGGATGGTAGAGTTATATGATACATTGTGAGTCATTTCTTGACGGGGAGAGTAATATGATACTTCACTTGGTCATATCTCAGGTTTTGTTGGTACATGTGGGCCCATTAGTTTTATGATCAACAATGTTGTTAACACAGGGCCCACTATGGATGGACTATGCAAAAATAATAATAATTAATATTAGATGATTCTAACCTTCAAATCAGCCGTTATTAGTTCAATATGATATATTTAGTTGTCAAATTCAATGATACCAATTGAATGGTTATGAATCTTATGATTATTCTATTAAAAAGAACATAATATATGGCCCATCGATCAATCAAAAGATTATGTTTGAGAGATGTATATAAGTTGGGCATAGGTGTATCAAATTTGGTGGTATGACAATAATCATTTTTTTTTTAGGTTAGTACACACACCTACACTGTTAGTCACCCTGCAATGTTAGCACACCCACATTAGTATTCGATGCCTAGATCTTAGTGTTGAGATGAAGTTATTTTCACTCAGTCTACAACTTTCCCAAAGGTGTGGGTGTTGACGATAATCAATTTTGTCTCATACTCTACATAAGATAGAAATTGAGACAATAGGGGTAAATATGACAAGTTGTCGAATTACAGTTAACCTTATTTTTCAGTTTACCAAACAACACCTAAGATTAAGTTTGACGATGCTGATTTCTTTTAATTGGAAGGGAAAGATTTTTTGCGGTGAGTAAACTCTGTGGGGCCCACTATGATGTATGTAGTTTATCCATGCCATTCATATTTTGTTGAGGTTATTTTAGGGCATTATCCCAATATTGAAGCATATCCAAAGCTCAAGTAGACCGACACCACAGGAAATAGTGAAAATCTAACGCCTACCATTGAAAAGTTCCTGGGGGCCATGGAAGTTTTGCATCAGGATGATATTAGTGTTTTCCCTTCATTCATTTCTATGTGACCTTCTAAAAAGGTTGGATGACAAATAAACATCCCCGTAGGCACTAAGAAGGGTTCAACTATGGACGTGGTTATTATCCCCACCACTTTCTATAATGTAGTCCACTTGGTTTTGGATATGCTTTGATTTTGAGCTCATGCCCTAAAATAAGTTGATAAAATGGATGGACAGTGTGGATTGAAAGTTAGGTTCGGGCCAAGCCGATCTATTTTTTTAAACTTGAAATAATTATGAGCTGACTCAGTTTGAAGTTTGGCTTGACTCGAACTTGACTTGGTTCGAATATATATATATATATATATATATATATATATATATATATATATATATATATATATATATATATATAGTTGGACTATAAATTATAGTCCACCCAAAACATAACTTTTAAACTTTTAATCTGTGATGTGCGTTCAACATCCAACCCGTCTAATAGGTTGGCCCTATCGTGAGCATCACATTCAGCGAAAAAACCACATCCACTTTTCAAGTGGACCGCACTTGTAATCTACAATTGATCAATGACTGGAAATTGTTTCCTATATTATGGTCCTCCCAATAAGCAGATGAGGCTGACTTTTGAACTAGGCGATCCTCATGGTTGGTCCAACCTATTTGAGGGGTTAGATGTCACATGCTCGCAACTAGTTGGAAGTTATCAACTGGGTGGACCATACCTTGTGGTCCAACTTATTAGACTTGAGAGTTACTCTCTCTCTCTCTCTCTCTCTCTCTCTCTCTCTCTTTGTTATGGACCACCAACGTTTTAGATTAGGTTACAACGTTTTAGATTAGGTTAAAAGTTAGCCCTGGAGGTTTTTTGGGATTCTGCAACACGTGAACGACTCAGATTTTTAGCTCACATCAAGTGTGATGAGTTCCAAAAAAGTGCTCACGAGTTCTCGTGAGAATTAGTGCGCAAGTGTAGACACCCCACCCTAGGCTGACAAGCTGATTATGATTGGACGACCAGGATGGATGGCAACCCGTACCCATCCAAACCCTAACTCAATCATAAACCCCTATCCAAAACCCATCCAAACCCTAACTCATTCTTAAAGTACCCCTATCCAAAACCCATCCAAACCTTAACTCATTCTTAAAGTACCCTATCCAAAACCCATCCGAACCCTAACTCAGTCCTAAACCCCTATCCAAAACTCATTCAAACCCTCACTCCATCCTAAACCCTATCTGTAATGCCTCGAATTTTCGCTAACTTAGGAATCGAAAGTCCTTAGGCGTTTCCTTTGACTTTTCGATTTAAATGCATATCCGTGTGAGTGTTAACACTTATTTGGTACCAAAACAAGTGATTTTGCCTAAGGAAATGAAGGAATTAGCTTAAGAGTGGAGAAGCTTATAGTTCGGAAGAGTTTTTCGATGATCGGATTGACTCGGGTATGTCGTTGTCTGTAGAGACTAAGAATCCTGAATTATTCATCTACTCGTAGATCGACAAGATCATTATGAATATTTTACCGGACCTTGGTATTTTAGCCTAATGTTAGTATTTCAGAATTTTTGAACAGTTTATATTTGGCAAAAACCCTCTCTTTCAAAACGCGCTACTTTTTGAAAATGCCACAAAGTTGCGATTTGTACTTGGAGTGGAAAATCAAAATCTTTATTATTGGGAATTTGATTTTCTAGTATTTTTTTAATCCAAATGGAGGTACTTCCTTATTTACATAAAATAACTTAAAGTAGACATTTACTTAAATATTATTATATGTAAATAAGTGGACATTGTCCAGGGAGTTAGTGAAACTGTGAGCTTTTAGAAAATTGGGCCAACAGAAGAATTTCTGAACAACAGGCTTCGGTGCACCGAAGGAGGCCTTCAGTCTTAGCCGACCAGCGAGATCGTACTGAAGCAGGGCTTGAAACAATGGCTTCGGTGCATCGAAAAAGATCTTCGGCACACCAAAGGTTTGTCCAGCGAGCTTTGGCTCGAGCTGAAGGAGCTTTGGTCTGAGCCGAGGTACTCTATACATAAAGTTTTTGGGCTTCGGCGCGCCGAAGGGGACCTTCGGTGCACCGAACCCGTCGGGTATTATTTTTAGAAAGAAAGTTATAAACCCCATTCTCTCTCTCTCTCTCTCTCTCTCTCTCTCTCTCTCTCTCTCTCTCTCTTTCTCATTTCTTTCTCTCTTTCTTTCATTTCTCTCCTTCATCTTCTTCTCCCCTAAGCTCCTAAGCTCCTCTAGCTTCCCTCTTCTCTTCTCAAACCTCCTTCCTTCCTCAAACCCTCCACCATGCCCATAGAAATCTTGAATTTTTGGATCTTCTCCGACCTCCGTCCGTTCTCGCGTCTTCCCCGACAAGATCCGACGAGCTAGGCTAAGAATTCTCCTCCCCATGCTAGGTAAGGTGTTCATCTACCTCTTCTTTTCCTTTTCCTTCCACTTTTCTCATTTTTATACCATTAAGGTTAGAAATCCCCATTTGTTTCTGTCAAAACCCTAACCCTAGGGTTGTTCTTGCTAGGGTTTGGTCGCTCGACTATCGCGTTAGTGCGGCCCCGTGTAGATTTCATTGTACTCCAACATCAGGCTCAATTGACCGAATTGATTTGGGATTTTCCCAAATCTGAGTTAATTGAGATATTCCCCAATTTTCGGCGTTCGGGCTGCATTCGAATCGCTGAATTTTAACCCTAAGGTGAAAATCTATCCTCAAGCTTTTCTCGATAAATTTTAGTTAGTAATTGTCGTTTGATTGATAACATGCTCGAAGAAATGCCTGAATGATATAAATTTACAATGTTGTAATGTATCTTTGCTTGTGAATATATGTAACGCCCTTGTTATCCGAGCTGTGTCATCTGGGTCCGTTGGATCGGTCAGGCTTGTCGGTCGGGCCAAGTGCTCGTGTATGTTTATGATTAGGTATTTAATAACCTAAATTGTTGTTATAATAAGTTGAGTGTTTCATTGGATTAAGTTCTGACAACCGTTTGATCTACTGCCTACCATTAGGTTGGCCATCATGGACTTATTCGATTGACCATGCGGGACACAGTCGACCGATAATGGCTATTGTTGGTTTGTTGTTGTCCTCTTGGGTCCACCGAATAAGCCCCGTTCAGAGTTAATCATTATTATGTTTTACTGTTGAATCACACTCTATGAAATCTGGAATTCCATCGTTCCCATTGTGAATAGTCCACTTAAAACCATACTGCAACTCGATTCACCAAGTCTCATGAGCCAAGTATGGTAGTATGAGACACCGTGTCTAAGTTTTCAACCTACGCTGGGGTGGTGCCTCCCCGTAGTGACCAGTGAGCATTGACGGGGGTGACCGATTGTTGTTCGAATGACCCTTATGACAAATGTGACCCTAGCTGATGTTTGTGTGCCTATGCACCGTTCAAACTGACTCAGGCGTACATTTGGTTAATTTTGAATGAAACGCCCGCACCTTTAAATAAATTAATCGTATTTGATATTGGGATGATGAGCCCTTTCGCTTAGTTTGGGCGTGGGTGACGAGTTACGGCCAGACTATGCTTTCATGGGTGTATAACCCAAACCTTAGATCGAGAGGGTTACTGGCGATGATTGGCGACGCATCGCAGAGAGCCAGATAATCCCTATTAAACTTTACGATACGATGTGGTATTCTGGCTTCACCAATTTGCTAAATGAATTGGACTAATAAATACTTTAATAAATCATACATACATAACCTTACATTTGAAGGGGACTCATGTGGCTTGGTTGCTTGATGTGGCATCAGCGCTACCTTGAGCCATTCTCTATGTCATCCGGGCTGTGTATTCAGTCACGACTTACGACATGCTGGACAGGTAGACTGTGGATTCTGATACCAGTCGGTCGGGCCAGAGCTTTATCCGGAACATGCATTGTGTGCAAAATCATGACATCCATACATTTAATCAACTAGCCTAGGATGATGTATGATTTGTATGTGGTCATTACCTTTGATTGATTTGATAACATGCCTAAGATTAATATACTTATATGAACCTATTTATAATTAATTCAATATCCCGAGTATAACCTCATGGTTATTTCTTCATTATGTTAGCATTTTGACACCTTATATTTAACATATGCAGATGTCTCAAGAATAGAACCAGATGGTGGTGCGCTCAGGGCGTCCGAGTGGTCTTATAGTTTCATCCCATTAGTAGTTATAACTTTTCTTTCTACTAATTTAATTGTGATTTGTATAATTCTCATATGGGCTGACACTGCATTTGAATTGTACCTTTAGGGTGTTAGCCCTATATTTTTGGATTTAGTTACCTCCGCTTTGCTTATAATCTGCTAATTGAAATGTGTTACTCTGATTATTTGTAAAAGGAATGAATGTAGATATAATTGAGGACACATGTGGGTGCATTTTCCACGGTGGCATTCTTAAACTAGAATTTTATTAAATTGACAATTGAAAACTCGGGATCAAAGTCTCCGTACTCAGGTGCCGATTTTTCAGGGTATTACACTATCCAAAACCCATCTAAACCTTAACTTGGTCCCAAACTTTAATTCAAACCTCAACTCAACTTAACAAAACCCAAGCCAATTAGGTCAGCCAGCCCAACACTAGAGCTTATAAAAGGAGACCATGAGTCAACTCCCCGAGTTAACTATTTAAGTCAACTCTCTGAGTTAGCTTTTTTAGTCCACCTCTCGAGTCAACCCTCTGAGTTAACCTTCTGAGTCAACTCACCCAGTCAGCCCATTTAGTCCCCACAACCCTGTCAACTCACCTAGTTAAGCCCAAACCTAAACCATAGCCCAATCTTTCGCCATGTCCAAACGAGGCGTGTGCGATGGAAAACTTTTGATCTAAACTAAAGTAGGAGCTCTTTGCACGTGTGAGAGAGCTCCCTGCTAGAGCTGAGCACCAGTTGGAGCGGCGGTGCCTACCAGGTGGGCGCCACCCACGTGGCACCTTTGTCTCCTCCGATACAGTCATATGTAAGCCTCATTTCCCTTCTCTTCCATCACTCTGGTACGTGAGAGAAAAGTCACCTTTGGATATATCCTTCCCCCTCCGTACCCTTTTACCAAGTCATCCAATCGATGAGATGTCACCACATGGCGATCTCAAATCCTAGCCATTGCAACCTATTTTAACCCCCATCTTACTTGGAATTATAACAATATCAAGGCTGAAGGCTATAAATAGTCCCCTCCCCTTCTCATTTCAAACACACCTAACACACCAAGCCTTCTATATCTTCCCTCTCCCTTAGCCTTAGCCCTAGCCTAGGTCCTAACCTTAGCCTAAGCCCTAGCCATCCCTCTACCAAGGAGAGTGAGAGTGAGGAAGTGAGCCTAGCTTGGGTCTGGTCTAATCCAACCCCAGCCCTAGCCTCCTGAGCCATCCAGTTTCCTAATCTAAGACACTCGATCGAATCCTTACGACATCTCCGTCCATCCAACAGTCTAATCTCTAGCCATCTTTGTTCAACCTTGCATCATCATTTTTGCAACATCTATTCCCTTCTCAACTCCTATGCTTATCTCATCCATACATAGTGCATATCATTTTGCATTTATGTCGATTCGGGAAAGTATGCTCTTTGGCCTACCGATCTAATTGGATTTTGCCCATCCGAATTCCTGATTGGTACGCATAAAATTCATGCATAATATTTCACCCAGTTGGATTGAGCGTATGCTCTAAGGCTTGTCGAGTAACTCAAGTCCTGCCCATCAAAAACTCGAGTTGACTAGTCTATCCGCCAACCAGTACGTGAGTAAAGAACTGATTCATCTTGTCTCGAGATACTATTGAGAAGCAAGGTTGCATTCCACACATCATACCCACACACAGCAAACCATCATACTCTAAGAACCACCAACCAATACGTGAGTCGGGGACTGATTCGTCTTATCCCAAGACACTATTGAGAAGTGAGGATTCATCAAAACACATGTCATACTCACACACAACATACTATCATACTCAAAAAACCACTAACCAATACGTAAGTCAAGGACTAATTCGTCTTGTCCCAAGACACTATTGGGAAGTGAGGATTCATTAAAACATACCATCATCCCCACACACCGCATATCATCAAAGTGCAAGGACCAGAACTAATCCTCAGAGTTTGTAAAATACTGAGAAGTAGAGACCATACATCTATATGGGCAAAGTGGGTGTCCTAACCCTTTCCCTCTCTGTAACTGTTGTCCTTACCTCAAATCTCTGAACGTTGATCAATGAGTCATTCTTAGTATTAGGAATCTTCATATTCTTGTTTTTAAGCATTTCTACAGGTGTACACGACTATAGATTCAAAGTAATTGGCTAGTGGCGACTCCAGTCTTATAAAATCCATTTCTAACACCCTACAACTACAAGCACCCATAAAAAAAGCCCCTCGAAAGAGGTAGGCACCACATGGAAGCCGCGATTTGACACCCCCGCACTGGATCCAATGTCCACTACAGGTACGGGTGTGTGTGTGGTGTGTGTGTGTGTGTGTCGATTGAGTTATCTCTACTCCTTTTGACATTTTTTCACCCAAGTCTTCTTTTTTTGTTTTTTTTTTTTTTCGCCCTAAGCGACCTGAACTCGGTTTGAAAGCTCGAAATCAAATGTGGCTTGAGCTAGCCCAAGTCGCTGAAAGAACTAAGCTAAGCTAGCCAATTAGGTTCGAGGACTCAAGCTGAGATAGGCTACTGGCTGAACCGAACCAAGCTACACAAAGCTTGACTGGGTTCGGCACATGGGTCCATATATAGCTCAAGTGGTAGATTGAGTGAAGATAACCTTATTTCAACACTAAGGTCTTGGGAATTGTTGGTATCAATTCCCAAGTGACGGGTGGCTAACATTGAGGCATGACTAACATTGGAGGTGGGTGTACTAACAGTAGGGTTTGTGTACTAACCCAGAAAAGCAAAAAGAAAAATAGAAGCTCGACTCCGTTTAGCTCGGTATCCAGCTTTAAATTAACTGGCACATACATCACAGTCAGCCCCACCGAGTTTACTCACTGTGCTATTGCATATTAGTTACATATTAGTTACATCAGCACTAGCATTGACTAATTTAAAAATAAATAAATAAAAAGGTTTCTGGAAGAGTAGAAAATGAAGATACTCAGTAATTACAGTCACTGCCCCAGTGCAGACGTTGATAGCCACATGTTTTAAACCATTCGGACTCACCAACAAGGTGGACAACACTGCATACATTGGAGTCCATAAAATTTATACACCCCACTGTCACAGCGCACATAATCGGCTACCTTGTAAGGCAACTTGGGACGCGGCTTAGTGGATCCCTAACTCCATATGAACTCTCAATATATAGTTGTTCGAACATTGGTTACATTCTTTATGGTCTAACATTTTTGCTAATAAATTATTCTCGTTTTGTTCGAGATTGTAATCTCGATTAAAGAAGAATATAGCTCCATGCAGGGCCATCATGATATATGTGTCTCATATCTATGCCGTCAATCCTCTTTGCTGGATCATTTTGTGGTACATGAGCCTAGAAATGCAGCAGGTCCAAATCTCGTCCACCATTAAAAACTTCTTGGAGGCCACCGGAATGTTTTTTTCCCATCCAGTTGATAAGGTCACAAAGACCTGGATGAAAGACCACTCAAATATCAGCGCGATCCAAAACTTTTATGCCCATGAGAAGTTTTTAATGGTCTATCACCACTATTCTTTGTGGTGAGACCCACCTGAGATTTGAATATGCTACATTATTAGGCTCATACCCTAAAATGATATAGCAAAATGGATGGACAGCATGGATATAAGACATAAATCATGGTGGGTCCCACAGGGATCCCCTGAAGCGGCGTCCAAGCCTCGCGTGTGGACTACGGACACCAATTTCAATAGGGGTTTCAGGGAGGTCCTGCAAGACAAAGCCCTATGGGACCCACCTTGATGTCCCACAGGGCTCTCCTTGATCTCCTTAATGTTTATATGCCACCCAATCCGTTCAAAACGTGATTCCCACTAAGATGAAGAAGGGAAAAACACAAATATCAGTCGGATCCAAAACCTTTATGCCCCAATGAAGTTTCAACGATGGGTGTTCAGTCTCCACTGTTTCTTATGGTGTGGCCCACCTGGGTCTTAGATATGTTCATTTTAAGTTCTCATCATAACACTGATTGACAGAGTGGATTTGGAATGGACAATGAGGTGGGCTCACTCGTCCATGTATACTTAATTACGTACAACACCTGTCGAATGTGGAGGGTAAAACACCCGAGTTTTGTGGGATCCATCATGTTGTTCGTGTGACATCCAATCCCTCCATCAGGTGAGTCTTCTCATTTCCACTGTACAGACCATAAATCAACAATCGAAAAATCAGGTGTGCCAAACCATGGGAAAATGTAAACTCACGCATAAAACAACTACATTCAAGCTCCGTGGCCTACCTAAATTCAGGATCAGATATGATATCTGGAATGTACATTTCCTGTTGAGGCAGCACTAGATGAACGGGTTGGATGGAATGTGCAAACATAGTAGGACCCACAAACAAACCTGTGGTTGGTGTCCCCTTCCCATTGTTGTCGATTGTGCCACCCATTTGAGTGATATTGACTGTGCACTTATCTCGGGTCTGTCTAACTTTGATCGGACCAGTATGTCACTCATCTCGGGTCTGTTTAACCTAAGATTTAACAGGGAATTGTTATTACATATGATCTTTTCTCTAGATGCATCAAATTTGACCATTCATTATCAAACCTATCCATGATTGAATCTGGGACCATTTGCTTATGATGGGGAAGCAGATTATGTCTGGCCCCGCCCGGACAATAGGTCATTCGACTAGGGGCTCCTGTAGAGGCCCACCGTGATGTATTGTTTATCCACAGTGTCCATCCATTTTTTTCATGTCATTTTTAAGGTACGCGCCCAAAAATAAGGCAGATTTAACACTCAAGTGGACCACACCAAATATTGTGCTTGGTTTGCATTAAATGCAAGAGTCATCTCTAGTGTGGTCCACTTGAGCGTTAGATCCACCTCGCTTTTGGGCTCATACCTTAAAATAATATGAGAAAATGGATGGACAATGAGGACAAATAGATACATCACGGTGGCCACTCAAGAGCCCCTAGTTGGATGGTTTATTGTACGGGCGGGGGTTGGACGCAATCCCTGCATCTAATTTGTTTGAGATTGTATTGCGCTCAAATTTGACATATAGCCCAATGATAATGTGTTGAACACATCGATCGAGTTAGATAGAGTAATGGGAGAGGCTTGATCATATGTTTCCAACTGATCATCCCTTGTTAGTGCTTATAAAGATGTTTGCGGTGTTCACATAACCCTTACAAGATAATCCCATGAATGATGGTTTGAGTTGCACTATACGGCACCCTTATAAACGTTAGAAAGTGTCCTAGCCTCATTCTATGGTTGTGAAACTCAATATGGAAGGGCAGACAATACATTCCAAACAAGTGCCTTACGATCAAACATTTTATAATGATACATGCAGTTCTATGTAGATCTTGTGGTGGGTGATGTATTAGCACAACAACCCTAGTACTCACTTATCGTGAGGTTGTACTCTATAAATGGTTATATATCATATATGACATGACCATGTAACCCCTTTACTCCTAGTGTAGTAGAGTGGTGTCAAGTTGTGCAAAGGGGGCATAACTTGACGGACTTTGCATTCGTGTGCTTAAAACGTATTCCCTGGCATAGGACGGAAGGAACACTTTTAGACTAAGAACTTATTAGTCATGCAAAGAAAATGTCGGAATTAAATAAGATATCGAAAATCATCACATTCGAGAAGCTTATTGGGAAGAACTTTATCAACTGGTCCCAAAAGCGAGAACTTGTTCTCACCTTAGATTGAGTTCAATAAGTCATTCACAAGCCACCTCCTCTTAGTCTTAACCTTGGGAATGACTCTGAATCCTTGGTCATCTATTCCAAACACGCTAAGTGGGAAAAAGACAATGATATAGCCAAGGCTTATATCTTGGCCTCTATATCTAGCGTGCTCCACAATTAAATGCAGAACAGGATGAATGCTAAGGACATCTACCTTCACTTAAAGGGGATGTTCAATGCACTGGTCAGTATCCAAGTTCAGTCCCTCAAGAGAAAACTATATTCCATTAAACTTGAAGAGGGTGTTTTAGTTAGCGAGCATACGCTTAAAATGCTCGAGGTTGCAAATAAACTATAAATGACTAGAGCTAACAAGGATGAGGATACCATCATCAATGCAATCCCCATGTATTTGACACTTATGTACGATAAGTTTATATATATACAACTACAATATGAATGAGCTCAAGTATAATATTCAAAAGCTCTACACACAATTGGTTCTCTATGGTGCTAATAATACAAAACATCAAAAGGAGCGTCGTATGGCCAAGTTGACTAGGAATCCTCTAGTGGTAACCCTAATGCATGAACATAGTGAAGGCAATATCCCTAAGGGTGCGGGTGCCTCGGCTGGCCCAAAAGATAAGAAAAAAGAAAAAGGCAAAAGAGAAAAAGATTGTTGGCATTTGTAAAAAGCCATGACACTTCAAGAATAAGTGTCAGGCCTATTAAAACCATATTGCTTATGGGTTAATGCAGAAAATTAAGAGTGATAGAATGAAAAATGAAAAGAAGGCAACTGTTCATTGTCCAGAAGCAGCTTAAGTAAGATGGATACATGGCCTAAAGTAGTTAGAGAGTAACGGTATAAGGGCTTGGACTCAGTTTGATACTTTGATGAACAGATATGGTTTATTTGCTTAAGTATCAATATATTAGTCATTGGCATGTTTTTTATTTTTCCTCATTAAACTATCCTATACATCCTTGTTAAAGTTGGCTAAAATACTCACATTGCACAGCTGGTAGGACTATCATTTTCCTGTACATCTTTATCATGATCCTAACCCGGTAGCTCGCAAGGTCCTCTGTCCATCAATTGCTGATCAAAACTTTCTTTCATTGGATAATCTTTTCTTCTTCTTCTTCTTCTTCTTTTTTTCTTTTTTTTTTTTAGTTAGTACACACACCCCATTGTTAATATACCCACCCAATGTTAGCTACCCCACTTTGGAAATCGATACCAAGACCTGGTTATCTTCACTCAATCTACTACTTGAGCTATGGATCAGGGTGTGATTGGATATATAATCTGATTAGTGTGATCCGTTGGCTTTTGGATTGTAGTGTTCTTTGGTATGCCATCAATTGAAGTGGTAGGTAATTCAAAGACTCTAAATCCTAAAGCATGGCCCATTCACTAATTAGAATTGAAAATGAACAGTACTTTAGATCTCATCTGAGTTCCTCCACGCCCCCACACTCCCCACCACACACGAGGCTGGATCTACTACAAGCACTTGTAGGTTGCAGTAGATCTCCATGTGTATTTAGCTTATACCACAATTGCTTGTGGTAGATCCGGCCTCTCGCCCCACATATGCAAGACTTGGAAGCACTAAAATGCCCGTGTCCAAACCAGCACAGCCAATGGGCTCAAGCAGATGTATGCTAATCCCACTGAGCCATGTCCACGCGCCTTCGTCTTTCAATATATGTCACATAGGTTATAGATTCCAACCGTTCATCAGGTGGACCCACATCCTCTACATACCTGAACGAAATTTTATTTTGATGAGCAGCCGAGGAGGGCCACAAGTCATGAAACAAATCGAACGTTAAGAAACCGTTAAAAGGATTCCTAAGCAATCATTTCTTTCAAACATTCTGAATCATATGATAACAGGTGGGACATCCATTTTTTTAGGGCTTTTGAACTGATACGGTGGGACCCACCTGATATATGGCTTGGATGTGAACCTACTTCCCACATCTTGTACACGTTCGCAGAAATGGATTCTCAGAAAGCCATGACTTTGACTAAACAATGACCTAAACTAAGATAGACTTTAAAAAACGTGGAATTTTTGTTTTCATGGAAGATTTTTTCGTAAACTCTATTGGCCCCCCATAAGATACGTATTTTATCCACACCGTCCATCCGTTTTCCCAGCTCATTTTAGGCAGGAAGTCAAAATAAAAACATATCCAAAGCTCAAGTAGACCACACCACAAGGAAACAGTGGGAATTGAATGCCAACCGTTGAAAACTTCTTGGGACTACAGAAGTTAAGAATCAAGCTGATACTTGTGTTTTCCTTTCATCCATATCTGTGTGATACTTTGAACAGGTTAAGATGACAAATAAACATCACTATGGGCGCTAGGAATGTTTCAACGGTGGACATCACTATCCCAACCATTTTCTGTGGGGTGGTCCACTTGATTTTTGGCTATGCTGCAATTTTGTGCTCATCTCCTATGATAACATGGAAAAACAGATGGATGGTATGGATAATGAATAATACATCACAGTCGAGCCCCACAGAGTTTGCTCACCACGCTCTAACATAGTGAATTACTACACATCTGCGACTGACTTTGACTAACTTTAAAATTAATATAAAATAAAATAAAATTCGGAGAAACTATTCTGCTTAGGGCTGTAAATGGGTCAGTGGACCCGATGGGGTACCCAGACCCAACTCATTTATACCTGACCCAGACCCGACCCATTTGTTAAATGGTGCGGGTCTGAGACTAAGAACAGACCCAGTTGCTAAATGGGTCTGTGTCTAGTTTCCTTGATATTAGGCCCCACCCGACCCAACCCGAACCCATTTAGTAAGTGGGCGGGTTTGGTCTACGTTTCAAGGGACCCATCCAGCCCAGGCCCGTCCAGACCCGGACCCATTTATAAATGGGTCTGATGGGTTGACTCGGACCCGACCCGGACTCGCCCATTTAGTAAAAGGGTCTGGGTCTAAAATTTGGACCCAGACCCGTTTAGTAAAAGGATGGGTCTGGTTTTGGCGGGTTGGCTAAACCCGCCCTGAACCAGACCATTTACAGCCCTAATTCTGATGGGTACTGTAGGGCAAGCGTGGCGTGTGGACTAAGTAACACCGGTTGAAATCCAGTCGGTCCATCCGTTTGTCCAAGTCATGTTGGGATGAGAGCACTGAAACACAGGTGTGCTAAACCACCGTGCTGTATGTGTAAATCCACTTTTTCCATCAGGTAGGAAAAGTAATTTGAACCGTACGTACAAAAGATCAACCTAATAAAATCTCTTATGGGCCACACCAATTGGACCAATGTAAAATTGCCCCCGAAACCTCTAATTTCACTCAATGTGGCCCCTTGAGTTTTTAATCAGGCTGATTTTGATTTTTGCATCTTCACTTCACCCTAGTAAGTGACACCTGATTAAAGGGTTTAATGAAAAATACACACAATGACTGACCCCACAAACAAACCTATGGTTAGCATCCTATTCCCATTGTTTCCCTTGGTGGGGGCCCTTAATTAGATTCAAATTGTTGGAGTCTTCAAACCGTGCAGAAATAAGGTCCTATGACCGGTCGGCCAGACTAGGTGACCGGACGAATATTGGCTTTGGAGACAATTTGGTTGCTGGACAGTTTTCATATACTAAAGACCGGTCAACTAGGGGTTGAGGACCGGTCATCGGGTGTTCTGTGACTGGTTAAAGACCAGTTGGTTGTTTGAGGTTTGACGAGTCAAATTTTAGCTTGTACTTACTGGACTCTTCCTGACTTTCCACGGTCGGATCGACAGGGGCTACGACGGGTTGCCAGTGAAGGCAGTGATTTGCATGGTTACGCAAATCTGCGTAAATTATTTCTATTTTTGGATGGTTAGTTATATAAATTGTGTTAATCCGAATTTAGATGTATTTCAAGGTATCTAATTGATAATTAGGGTTTGGGGAGAGGTTTGTGAGGGAGAAAAAAGCTTGTCCATCTCTTGGGGTTGTGCTTGTGGGTAGATCATCTCTGTAATCTTCTAATTCATAGTTATTAATGTCGCTTTGTGCCATAGTTTTTTTCCCCGCAAGGGTTTTCCACGTAAAAATGGATTGTTCTCTGTGTGTGTTGATTGTGGGCATGCGTGTGGTGTTCGTTTGATTCTTTGCTGTGCTTCCGCATGGTTTTCCCAACAAGTGGTATCAGCGCTATCGTTTGGTGTAGCAGAATTCGAGTCTGAGATGACATATGGCATCAAGCACGGAGTTCGACGTTGAGAAGTTTCGAGTAAAAACAACTTCAAGTTGTGGAAGGTGAAGATGGAAGTCATCCTAACTCAGCAAGGGGTTGAACACACTCTTAGGAAGCGTCCGGAATTTATGAAAGAGGATGAGTGGATCCAGATGGACAAGAAGGCCCGAACCTCCATATAATTATGCCTCACGGACGACATTCTCTATCACATCATGAGGGAGAAGATCGTTGCTGATACATGGTCTAAGTTAGAAAATGTGTACGCAAAGAAGTCTCTAGAGAACCGGATGTATCTGATGATGGAGCTCTTCACCTTTAAGATGGCGGAGGGGACCGATGTGGATTATCACATCAACATGTTCAACCCGTTGATTTACAAGTTGTTAGATATTGGTGAACAGATGAAGGACAAGTATCAAGCCTGCATTTTGCTGAACTCGCTTCCTAGTTCATATGAGTCGATCAAAGACTCATTACAGGGCAGACAGGGAAACCATAAACGTTGAGACCGTCGTCTCAGCCCTCCAGTCGAAGGTGATGAGAGAGAAGAGCAGTGATATTAGGTCTTCCTCCGAGGCACTGATTATGAGAGGAAGAAATTCAGAGCGGGGTGAAGGATTATCGCATTCTAGATCCAAATCCAAGGGCAAAGGCAAAACCAAATTGAAGTGTAGGGCTTGTGGCCAGGCGGGGCACATAAAGAATGATTGTAAGAGTCCTAAAGGTAAGAAGAGAAAGACGTGATAATATTCAAGGGAAGCTAATACCGCTGAATCTTCTAAGGGTGTTAGTGATATGTGCGATGTCTTGACGGTGTCAAAGACGGGATTTCTCAGCGATAAGATCATGGACTCCGGGGCTTCATACCACATGTAGCTAGATCGGAGCGTCTTTACTTCCTATAGGGGAGTATGAAGGCGATTCGGTATTTCTAAGTGATGATTATGCCTGCAAGGTTATGGGGATTGGAACTGTGTACATCAAAATGTTTAATGGGATCGAACGGACCTTGACGGAAGTTAGGCACATTCCTAGGTTGAAGAAGAACTTGATTTCTCTTGGAGCACTCGAGGCAATAGGGTGCAAGTTCACTAGTTTTGACCGGTTCTATAAGGTTTCAAATGGGGCACTTATTATTATGAAGGAACAGAGGCACGACAATATTTACAGGCTGATTGGGAGCAATTCATTGGGTAGAGCTGCAGCGACCGTAGTGGATTCCATATTTGTATATATGTGGCATGCCTGTTTGGGCCACATGAGTGAGTAGGGCATGAAGATATTCTCTGATCGTTCTTTGATTCCGACTTTTAAATCTCTAGACTTTAGTATATTCGGGCATTATATGTATGGTAAAGAATCTAGATTATCGTTTAAAATGAGGAAACATGTATGTAAAAGGATACTTAAATATATTCATTCTGATGTATGGGGTCGTCGAACATAGTTTCTATTGCGGGGGGGTCATTGATAAACGAAACAAACCACAATTAAGAAGAAGAGAATAGAAAGAGCAGAGCTTATGATGGGTTTGCTAGAATGCCCCTTTATTTATTTACATAAATTATTAGATGTTAACCCTCACTAATCTTCACCTGACCTTCATTGGTGAACATGCTCACTGATCTGAACCGTCCATTAGAATGACCACTTCTTAGATAGACCATGTCTCCAAACCCAAATCAGAACGGCCACCTCTTGTTAGCTTGCAACATCCATTAAATTGGATGGCCTAACCATCCAATTGATCGATACTTACTTTTATTTTGCGAGGATCGGACCATCCGATCAATTTGGGATTTGCCCAATGGCCTATCCAAGAGGTGGCCATCCTAATGTACGGCCCAGATCATTGATATGTTCGCCAATTAGTGCTGGTGAAGTCTTTGGAATGTTAACTCACTTCATGGACAATGCCTTCACTAGAAGGTTAACAAAAACCAATTTATTATATTGCATAACAACCCCTGTAATCTTCAAACTTGAAATAAGCTACTGCGTGGAAGCTCTGCGCCGCTCCAGTTTATTGCCGTTCAGTGACGGTGCTGCAGCCCACCTGTCGGTGATGGTGGTGTTGGTCTTGGTTCATCTTGGGATACACTGCTAGGTGGTACAGGCCTGTCAACCATCAGAATGTGATGAAGATATTAGATTGTTGTTCTTGATCATGTTATATATGGTGATATTATTCGGAATGGCCTGCAGATTGTTGGGCCATACACTTCTATGGCCCAGCTTGGGCCTGACTGTTAGACCAGTTGCCTGGGTTTGAATTCATTTGCAAGGCCCAAGACCAGGTTTGATAACCTTTCTGTTTGTAGGCCCAGATAGATCATGATCCCAAGCTTGCTTAAGGTTGATATTAAAATTAAAAAATAAAAAAAAATAAAAAGGATTTTTACAGTAAACATCTTCATTTTTTTTCTTTAAAAAGCGGTGAGTCGAGAATTCTGAGGCCCTACATGGTGGACGTGGATTGGGTACTACTTTGAAGGTCTACCACAATGTAAGGGTTTTATCAACACCGGTCCATCGTCTTCCCGTGTCATTTTTATGTACAAGATAGATAAAACAAAAAAAATGATGCAATTCCAAGATTCAAGTGGATAACACATTGGGGATTCAACACATACTGTTGAATACTTCTTGGAGGCCGTTGAAGGTTTTTTTTTTTTTGGTCAGTCATGCAACGCACCCACCCAGTCAATCGCACAACACACCCACCCACCCTAGTCAATCATGCAACACTTCGCAGCGTGGATTTTCACCATTGATGGGTTTCGAAACCAAGACGCCCTGTTGAAACTCTGCAGAGTTACCAACGAGGCAAGGCCATAGAAGTTTTGGATCAAGTTAATATTTATAATTTCCATTCATCCATGTCTATGCTACCTTATGAACAAATTGAATGGCAATTAACCATAACAGTTGGGCCTAAGAAGGTTTAAACTGTGAGTGTCATTATCACTGCTGCTTCATGTGGTGTGGTTCACTTAAGCCTTGGATTTGCCTCATTCCATACACTTAGCATGTAGGGACGTTGATTGGATACTACCCCCGGTCATCCATAGCTAGCTAGGAATGGAAGAGGGCTCTAAGAAACCACCATGATGTAAGGGTTTTATCCACACTCTTCATCCATTTGGCCATGTCATTTTAGAGTACAAGCTCAAAAATAACACTAACAAAATAAAGCTAAAAATCACAAACCTTAAATAAAAATAACTAAAGAAATAAATGGCGTTTTGGCTCATGGCTTAGCGGTAGACTCATAAAAGTTTCAACGCTGAGGTCACGGCTTCCAATACCCAGTGTGGTGTGTGCCTGTGAGAGGGTATGTAAATAAAAATAAATAAATATTAAAAAATGTTAGTGCATGGCTGCAAATCCTTTTCAAGGAAGAACCCAAATTTCAATGCATGGAGGGTTCTAATCATGAACCCCATATAAGATAAAGTCCATAGATTAGACAATTGAAAAAAAAAAAAAAAAACTAATTTTTCATATAAGATATGATTTTATATTGATGCTATATCATGTATGTTAATCATAACTCATATATATATATATATATATATATATATATATATATATATATATATATATATAAAAGATTGAGCTAGTTTTAATTTCATTATCTAATTCCTTGACATGATTACCGGTACTTACACATGGAATCAACGGTTACAGGATCCAAACCATTGATATGATGCCCTGCGAAATATCAGAGATGTCTCAAAATCCTCCTCGGTTGAGAGATCTCAACTATTTGGTCATGCTTTAGAGGAAAGATAAATCTATGACCCGAATTTGATGGAAAAGAGCTAGATATCAAATAATTAAGATTGAAGGATATTAGAGATATCAAGGGACTGCCCAGATCAACGGTGAGTCCCATAAGATCAATGGCATAGATCACCAAACCATCTGCACTGTGCTACGAAATCCAAACCATGTAGTCGAACCAGATAACTAGCAGGTGCATACGAAATCCAACCCATCCAATAGGTTGATTACACCATGAAGATAATCAAAGAAAAAAAAAGGCCAATCCAATCATCATGTGGGCAACATTTACTTTGAATCAAACCGATTGATTTCCATTGTTTGAGTCCATGTGGTCCACAAAGTAAGCTGATCTTCCTGATCTTAGCATCAAGTGTTCTCTACGATGAGCCAATCTTGTTGGACGGGTTAGATATTGTATACACTTGACATTTTGATACTTATAAGCCAGTTGCTCTATAATTTATCATACAGCTAGTTGCATTGAAGATATCTACTTACCCTCTTTGGGAGGTACATTGAGAGAGGAGTAGGAAGATGCAGAAGACACGCACTATCACCCAAAGTAGCCTCATTTTTGCTTTGTCTTATATCTCATTCTGAGGCTCTCTCTCATTATATATGCATGAAATCTGGAACTGTAGTCCTCGGACTACTGGAGCTAATTCTTGGATGATTGGAGCCGTTCAAAGGTAGGTCTTTGTAAGACTGGCTGTTCGATCCTTGAATGGTTAAGGATATTCTACAGTCAACCCCCGGATTGCGGATTGAGAAAAACTTTGTGGTGGGCCCTACCAGCTGAAGTTGGTCTTCGAATGATCACAGTGCACAGCTGGTGGACTACCATTTCCCTGTACATCTTTATCATGATCCTAACCAGGTAGCTCGCGGGGTCATCCGTCCATCAGCTGCTGACCAGAGCTTGGTTTGATTGGATCATCTGATTAATGTGATCCGTTGTTTTTTGGCTTTTAGTGTTCTTTGGTATACCATCAAGTAATCCAAAGACTTCGAATCCTATAGAATGGCCCATTTACAATTGGAAATTGAAAATGAACGGTTTAGATCTCATTTTTGTTTGCCACATATGCAGAAATAACTTGGAGGCACTAAACGCCCGTGCCCTCACAAGCACCGGATCGGCTAGACTAGAGTTGTGTTAATACCACGCGGCCGCGTCTCCACGCACCTGCATCTGCCAACGTGGCACATGGGTTATAGGTTCCAGCCTTCCACCTGATGGACCCACATCTTGTAGATACTCTGGACGAAATTTTTAGTTTAACGCACAAGCCAGGTGGGTGGGTGGACTAACAATGGGGTGTGTGAACTAACCCTTAAAAAGCTAAAAAACCTACTTATGGGTGTAAACCTGGCCTGCCGGCCCACAGCACGGCCTGGCATAGAAAAATCGGGGCCACAACATGGTCCTGCACACCAGGCACATAAAGCAATGTTTAGATTAGAGATTACAGAAAAAGAATAATTACTTCTTTCTTTCTTTTTTTTTTACTGGAGTCCCCTCACTTAAGACTCAAAATAAGTTAGGCTATACTCAATAACTTTAGAAAATATGAAATTAAGAATAAAAATTTTATATAAGCTTTAATAATGCTTCATCTAATCCATTAACAGGTGGATTTCTAAAAATCCATTTCCCCCCTTAATATTAGTGGAAAAAAATTTCATATACAATGTGCTTGTCATATCATAAATTTAGTTGTGGAAGATGGTTTAACATTTATTAGACGTCACCTAGAATGTATTAGGTGATCAATAAATTTTATTTTTTACTTCGTTTGCTAGATATCAAGACTTTAAAGTCATGTGCTCAACAACAAGTAAAAAGGTTAGAAAATTTTCATTGGATTTCATACATCGGTGGAATTCTACTTCTTTTTATGTTAGGGCTTCATACGAATTTAAAGATGTAATAACCAAGGAATTTTTACAAGCCTTTTGTAATCAAACTACAAACCATTTATATAATATAAGTTTACTTTTTTTAAATTATTGAAATATAGCTGGTTTTCAAAAAAATTGTGCAGTAATGGAAAGAAAATTTTAAAAATATTAGAGAGATATTCCTATAATTTTTTGTTTAACTTTTATTATGAACCCTAGAATAAAATTACATGGTTTAGAAGTTTTCCTTGAAGAATGTAGTAAAAATATGAATACTGATAGCTCAATCCATATGGTTATTATTAGGACAACATTAAACAAACTTTTTGAATAATATTAGAACCAGTTAGATATTAGGGTAGGAACAAGTTCTGCCCCTACTCTACTATTAACTGGATCTTATCCATTTTGATTTATTCTTAATCTAAGAATAAGTAAATCATTTAGTAATTTATCCTCTAAATTAGCTATATATTATCTTGAAAATGAACGGCTCGTTTTTCATACTCCGAAAGAATGCCGCTCATTTCGACGTTTTGGCTTGGTGGAGGGGACATGAAGAAGCTTTCATGTTCTTTCCACCATGGCCAGAGATCTAGTAACAGTTCCAGTTTCTACAGTTGTATCCGAATCGACGTTTAGCACAGGCAATCGTTTGTTGGATGACTACAAGAACACATTATTGACAGAAATGGTGGAATTTTGCGTGTGCTTGAGGGATTGGTTTAAAGCAGAGAATAGGGAGCAAAGCTTGATCGATGAAGATACTCTCAAAGATAAAATCAATAAAATAGAAATTTAACAGATTATTTAATTCAACATTATATGTAATATTTTCTTCCTAGATATAGTTTTTAAAATTTCTTATAAAACCCCAAAAAAAATTTATTATTATCAAGTAATTTTTTTCTCTTCCTATCAATCGTCATATGTGAGTAATTCGTGCTAACCTAGTTGGGACGTACTCAACCAATGATAAGTTTTGTGACCTTCATTTCAACATTTGATCAATATATTAAATCAATGCATTTACCTTCATTTTAAATGTATAGATAAGCACGGTGCAAAGCATGGCACGTTAAGCACGGCATGGCGTGTTATGCACGTTAGCACCTTAGGCACGCAGGCTATACCAGGCCTTACTTTCAAAAAACAAATGGCACGTGATCATGGCAGAGGCAGGTCAGCCTGAGAAGACATGACTTCGATTAAACAGTGTCTTTGACCAATAATGACTTTGAGCTGATTTTTCTTTCGAGGAAGTATTTTTCGGTGAGCCCACCGTGATGTACGTAGTTTATCCACGCAGTCCATTTACTTTTTGGGGTTATTTTAGGGCATGATCACATAATTGAAGCATATACAGAACTTAAGTTGACCACACCACAGGAAACAGTGGTAACCTAACGCCTACCATTGAAAAGTTCTTTGGGGTCAGAAGTTTTGAATCGGGCTGATATTTGTGTTTTCCCTTCATCCATGTCTCTATGACCTTCTGAACAGGTTGGATGACAAATAAACATCACTGTGGGTATGGGGAAGGTTTCAACTGTGGATGTGGTAATTATCCCACCGTCTTTTATAGCTTGGTCCACTAGCTTTGGATATTCTTCAATTTTTGGCTCATGCCCTACAATGATCTGGAAAAACGGATGGACAGCGTGGGTAATGGAACATATATCACAGTCGGCCCCACCGTATTTAATCTGTGTTATTGCATGTTAGTTACATCACAATCGACATTGACCAATTTAAAAATAAATAAATAATAATAATAATAAAAGAAGGTTTCTAGAAGAGTGGAAAATTCCGGCAGCCCACCCAGTTCAGACGTTGATAGCGAAACCATTCGGACTCACCAACAAGGTGGAAAACATTTGCATACATTGGAGTGCCTAAAATTTACAGGTCCCACTGTAATATACGGGTATTATCCATGCCATCCATCCTTTCCGCCATTTCATTGCAGGGCATGAACTCAAAATTGAGGTAGATCTAAAGCTCACGTGGACCACACCACAGGAAACAATGGAAATTGAACACCCAGTGGAAATTGAACGACATTCCTGAAAACTTGTTGGGGCCTCAGAAGTTTTGGATCAAGCTGATTATTTTGTTTTACCTTCATCCATATCTGTTAGACTTTATGAACAGGTAGGGCTTCTCTATTACTCTCCCAATGATCCTGCCTGGGGAATAGTATCCAATTATAACATGCAACGGATGATGGACAGGTGCTCGTAAATGTCTAGCATCTTTGTGGGAAACCAGCAATGTGTTCGTGCCATTGAAGACCCGCTTGCCTCTCCCTGGGAGAAGCAATTATTTGCTAAGAGACTACACTCATTCACTAGTTCTAACAATTGCTTAATTGGGGTTTTTTCAAATCATATGAGAAATGTGTTTTCTACTTTGATTGGCATCCCTTTGCGGTCTACTTCCAAATTTATCACGAAAATTGAGATTCAAAATTTGTTATAATGCCTAGCCCAAGTTGATGGTTTTTCTTTCCTTAGAGGTTTCTCTTTCTTGTTCTTCTTGCTTCTTCCTCTTTCTTTCCCCATTTTCTTTACGGGTCACTTTTTCTTATTTTCCTTTTATTTTCTTATAAGGGCTTACCCCATCTTGTTTTTTTCCTTTTTCAGGCTTTGCCCTGAGTAAGTAATAAGAGAGTTTTTGCCCCCCCCCCCCCCCCCCCCCCCCCCCCCCCCCCCCCCAAAAAAAAAAAAGAAAATATACATATATCATTGTGGGCTCATGCCCTAAAATGAGCTGATAAAATGAATGGACGGTGTGTATAAGACACATACATCACAATGGAAGCCACAGATTTTACTCCACTTTTCACCACAACCTTGGATGTAGTTAATGACAATATTTGCATTTTATATTACTTATCTTAACCATCCCTAATTTTTAAATTGATAATTATAAAAAATACTGAGTCTAGTCGGGTTGGGTCATCGAGTCAACCTGACCCGGCAACCCAGACTGTCCAAATCACCAATCCAGAAGATCAGACAGACGAGATAGCAGTAACCAACTGATTTTTCCCCTTCAAATTGGGACCATTGACTGCTTTACTCGTATCCATCCGTTCTATAGCCATCAATTGGATGGTTAGGATTGCTCGGTCAGCTTGGTCTTGGAGCTATGCTAAATCCAGTGTCGGCCCCACAAATTGAAAGGCTTGGCATGAGGAAGTGCTGCTGCATGGGTCATTCATTCATGGTGAGTCCCATCATATCAACGTCGGCATCAATGCAGGGTCCCACTCGCACAAACTCAAGTCCCCCAAAAGGGTAGAAAAGCCAGAAAAATAAAATTTCCTGATTAACAAGACGAGAGTAGAAAGAATGAATTTAACTTGTGTACTATAACCAAAAAAAAACAAAAAAAAGAATATGAACAAAATGCAAAAATGAAGAAAAATTTTTGAAAAAAAAAAAAAAAAAAAACTGAACTCATACATTGACGGCCCGAAAAAGAGGAATCAGTGGGCCACACTATGTGAATAGGGTCACGACGTCTCTACGGTAACCTCTGACCATCAAGAGCCTCGGCACATTCTCAACCAACAGATCCATGTACTCCATGTAGAAGTAGGCCGGGTGATTGAGCGGGGGCGGTGGGAGGCTGATCAGCACCACCGCTGCCATCCGTGAGTACCTCAGTATCGTCGAATTCAGCTTCAGCGTTGTGTACAGGAACTTGTCCACCTGCTGCTCGTTCACAACCACTGGTTTCCCATCAGCCATCAATGGCCCGCCCACCCTCGCAGCTGCCTCCTTCATCTCCCCAAGGTAGGCGGCGATCCGCCTCTGTGCACCTGTGAATGCCTCCAGAGAATCGTCCTGCTGGGGCGCACTGTCAACATGCACCTCCCATGACTTCATGGTCACAACAATCACCTCCGCCTGCATCCGTAGATCGTAGAGGAACTTCTTTACATCAGCCTTCAGCTCCTCAGCCTCCACGTCCTCCTCAGCTATGCAGAAGACTTGGATTTTACAGCTCTCAAAGCTCTCCTTTGTGAGCAGGAGCTGCGACAAGAGGAGCATAAGGCCCCCATCCCGCACAATCCAATAGAGATCGATCGTGCCGTATTGCTTCTGGTACTCACCGGGCCACTCGTCGAGGCCCTTCACAATCACAACTGCCTTGTTGGCGATGATGCAGTCGTTGATTATGCTAACAAAGGTGGCAGGGATCTGGGTGAGGTTCTCGCGGCGCCAGATCTCAGGGTAGCGCATAACGACAATGTTGGGCTTGAGATTGCCAAGGCCCATGGTCTGGACAATGCCGCGGAAGCCCTCCGACATGGAGGGGGCCACGATGATCTCAGCGACCCCCTCGCAGCGCTTGTAATCAATGTAGGTGCTGAGCTGCCTGCAGGCAGCTTTGGCATCCTCGGCACACTCATGGTAGTCGCCATCGAGGATGGAGAAGAAGATGGACATGCCACGGCCCTTCTTCTTCATGCAGTTGGCGAAATCTGCGAGCTTGGGGTGGCATGGAACATTCTCCGGAAGCTTACCCCATGGACGGCAGAATATGAGAGGGATCGGGTACCAGTTCTTGGGGTGGACTTGGTTCGCTGCAACAGTGAGAGATTGGTTAGCTAGAGAGAGAGACACGGCACGTGTCCAACAAAGCACGCACATGCAATATCAAACCACTCATCAGAAGAATCCCACCATGAGTGTTGTCATCATGATCATCATCATCTAAACCTTATACCAACTAATTGAGGTTAGCTATAGATCTTTATAAAATAAAAAATAAAAATAAAGGTTAGCTACAGTGATCTCATTCAGCCATTCTGTTCTATCAAGGACCATGTCCTCAGCTAAACCATAGGTCATTAGATCTTTTCTTACTACCTCAATCCCTTTTTGGGCTGTTCCCTTGCCCTTATCTCATCATGAGCAGACCATGCTCAAGGATCATGCCAGTCCACTTAACTGGTAGCCCCACACACGAATTCACTAAAATATATCCTGTTGCTCACCCTTTCCTTTTTTTATTGTTTTTTTTTTTTTTTTCTTCTCTAGCTGAGCATTTTGCTCATATGGGTGCAACTCACCTGATGAGGGAACCAGCATGATTTCTGGGCCAGGGGATCCCTACAGTGGGGACCACTTAAATGTATGCCCTGGAACTCTAACATGTGTGCCAAGTTGGCATGTGCCATGAATCACCTCTTCAATATCTCCTCATGCAAATCACAAACACACTTTAAAGGAAGAAAATAAGCTAAGTTTAGAAGCAGTAGCGAGATGTGGAAGGAGGAGTGACAGTGTAAATTATACGAAAGTGAAGGCAAGGCTAGACCATGCAACATAACCAACCACATGAACTTGCATGCATTAACATACATATAAAATAAAATAAAATAAAAAAATAAAAGGCATGGATTGATGCATACACCTAGAATGTATACCAGGGTATTCGAAAACAGTTGCGCATGGTAATGGTGGGACCTGTTACTCATACAAGGCTGAAATGCCCATAGTGAAAGACAATGACCTTTAACAGCTGTAATGGGCGATACAAGGCTGATACTTTTTTTTTTTCCTTTAAAAAAAAAAAAACTTTTTTTTTTCTTTTAGGAAGAAAAAATTCCGACCATTGCAGGGTGCTTACAGCCCATCTCATAGAAGTCATACGGCTGGTCACTGTTATCGAATGCCTACGCACATGATGTGTATAATGACATGCTAATGAATCACACAGATGAAAACACGAAGCAATGGTATTTCATGTGGATGTTTTTCATAACATTGAAATGTAAGAAAACAAACACACAGCATTTGATCTTCCCTTACCAAATGCAGGCAAGCCTTCATAAATCTCCAGTATACATACCTCCCAATGATCGGAGACTCCGCAGAGCCAGTTGAAAATATGCGCTCTTGAATCCATCACCCCAATCCCCAGCCTTCCCCTTTATGCTAACATAATAATAAATGAGGCTCGCAAGGGCCAGAGACACCACAGTGAATGCCCATGAGATCAGAAACATGATCACTGCACAAACCAGCAAAAGTGTCAAATTAAAAGATAGCTTCAAATAACACAAGGATGAAAAGTTGTGACCACATGCTTGCGTGCACACACGCACATCTATATACATATACATACATATTTGTATGTAAGCAAGTATCAATGTTGTCAAAATCGTTATTGTATCGCAAAACGTAGTAAGGGTTGAATTGTATTGAATCACAAATCAAATTGTTGATCATAAGATTTTTTATGATTTGTATCGAATCACAAATCAAATCGTTGATTATAAGATTTTTTATGATTTTCTTAAAAATATGAAAATTATAAATAAATTAGGAAAAAAATTAAAAACTAAGCAATCATCCTTTTTGCCTTCAATATGCACTAAGTAATACCAGGTCAGATAGTGTTAAAGGATTCTAATCTTTCCTTCTTTTTGTCTTTCAAGAAATTTTCCTCAAAAGCTTTCAAAGATCCTTTAATAATTTATGTTCTTATTACCTTTCTTGAATATAGAATCACATTGGAAAAGCGGCATTTGATTCTGTAGACTGGTGAAAAAAGATATTTTGATTTCTAACCATCATTCCACAATACATGGAAGTCAACATGATCATAACCATCCATAAAAACATTCCAGATAAGTCATGCATCAATTTAGTGTTTTGACCACTTAAGTAAGAAATCATTAAAAAAAAAAAAACTACAATTTAACATTGAAGAGAATATATATCATCAAGAACAAAATAAAATAATTTACCTTTTCTAAACGAATCTTTTTCTTAAAAGGTTTCTTTCTAAATGATTTTTAAAGCCCCCACTAATTTAAAAATGTGAAATGAAAGCCAAGTGAAGCTTAAAATAGAAGAAAACAAGTATGATTTGAATCGTAAATTGGGATTTGAATCATAAATCATAGGATTCAAATAATAAAATCTTAGGATTCATATAAAAAGGGATCCAAATTGTTTTGCTTAAGATTCAACTCAAATCATAAATCGTAGGATTTTGACAACACCGGTAAGCACATACGTATGGGAAAATGTACACTATTGAGGACAACCTCATGGGAACTTCCAATGAGGTCGAGCTATGTGCATCAGACATATTTCCCTTCAATCAGATGCATGCTTCCATGGTCCATGGGCCTAAAAATCAGGCTAATACATGACTTTGGTGGGCCACACCACAGACAACAGTTGAGTGGATGCCCACCCACTGAAACCTTCCTGATTGTTTGTAGGGCCCCCTGATATGTGGTTCAGACATCCAGCCCATCCATTGTGTGTCCCACTTCGATGAGCGGTCAAACCAAATTTGAGGCCATTCCAAAATTCAGGTGTGCCTCCACCAAGTGCTTTTAGATGTTTTAGGCCTGATTTCACATGGTTTCAAATGGTGACCCACTTGTGTTCCAGATACAACTGGTTTTTGGGACATCCCATGACCTAGAGGGGACCCAACATACATACATATGTATGTATGCATGTATGTATGTATGTATGATTTCACATGGTTTCAGATGGTGGCCCACTTGTTTTCCGGATACAGCTGATTTTTTGGACATCCCATAACCTAGAGAGGACCCAGCAAATGCACAGTGTGGATGTCTGACATAAATCACTGTGGGACCCACAAAGCTCGACCTCATGGAAGCTCCCTTGTGTGTGTGTGTGTGTGTGTGTGTGTGTGTGTGGCATAGATGTTTTCAAACAGATATGGGTAGTTTAGTCTTTCCACTATTGAGTAACAGCAACCTGAAACTCATGGAGATGCGTACCCATGCATTTAAGTCTCAGTTTCAGAGTGTAACTTGCCTGGGGACAGAAACTGGTACAACTCAGTATGACCCAGTCCTGTTTCAGTCACATATGGGTGTAGTGACATCATTTCAGAATGAAACTTCCATGACTCATACGATGCGGAGTAGCATCAGACTATTTAAAACCATGTGTGGACCATAGGAATAGGACAACAACAACCCGCCTTTTGTTTTTTTTTTTTTTTTTTTTTTTGGGGGGGGGGGGGGGGGGGGGGGGGGGGTGGTAGCGAATGGTTTTTAGGCCATTTCCTGATGGAGTGAATGGCATTCCAACTTAACTATGGTTTCCACTGGCAAATTACAGTGAGCATAAGATTGTGCATATGACTACTTGGCATATGGTTCCAGATCAACCATTGCTCGGCCATCAGAGGTTTGATTAATAGCTCAAGCTACACCTAAAAGCAAGAGAAATCTTAAAACTTATAAAGAAGAAATGCAAAGTGCCCGTAAATCTCAATGAACATATACAACACGGAAGCTAGAGTCACACGTGAGCACCTCTTCCATACCCTAACATTTGAGCAAAAGGGTAAAAATGTCTGCCTAGAGTCAAGACCATGGTCTTTAAATATTGGTTTCAGATTCTGACTAGTGTGGAACCGAAACTAGTACAACTCATTTCAACTCAGTCGGATCTGTTCAGACTCGGTCTGGTTTCAGTGTGTGACCCACCCCATGACTCATTTTGGCCCACACTGATATAGACGATAGTTTGACCATGGTCCCAATAACATAGTATTAAAAAACGGTTACGTAATGGCAGTAAGGGCCATTACTTAACAGTAATGCTGGTAACCGTTAAGCATTTGGAGCCCATAACAGCCGTTACAACAACAAAAAAAATGCCGTTTCCTTTGTGGCATTTTTTCACAAAACATGCTGTCTTTTTTCACAAAAAAAAAAAAAAAAAAAAAAAAAGGATGTAGCAACCGTAATGGTAATCCAGTGGCTGTTACAGTTGCCATTACCATTATGGAACACCTTGCAAATAACATATAAATTGCTAAAACCATATTGACAAAACTAGTTCTCAGAAATTTCTCAGGGAGATTCAAAATATGAGCATTTTCATTGGATATTATTGGAAAATCTCATCAAAAAAATTATAAATATTTATCATATATTTATGAATAGTTTAAAATTTTTAAACAAATAATTATTATTTACTCAAAATTTTAAATAAATTTCTTGCTAATATCACGACATTATTGCAATAAATTTGCAAGAATTAAAAACTGCTAATAATTTGAAAATCTCACAATAATATCGCTTCTTTTATTTTTCATGAAAAAGTCACGATATTTGTCACTGTGATTAACACATGCAAGATCTTGACAAGCCATTCCCTTTAGCAAGGTTTTAGAACAAAAGCCCACTCAAACCCATAACCATTGTTTAAAATACCAGCAATATCATCGATGATATTGCCGATATACTCGATATCGCCAAGGTGGCAATATAGAAACACTTGGAAACCATAAATTTTCCATGTATCATGCGTATCATCGATGCATCACCAATATATCAATATATAAATTTTGCCGTCTGTAATGCCAATACGAATCTCTCATATGTCGACGATACTGGCGATATTGATGCCGTCATAGACAGCTTTTGGAAAAAGTGTGAGATAGGGGGAAAAAATCCAGAAAAATGAAAAATGTCTATTTTTTAGGGGGGGTTTTTTTTTTTTTTTTTTTTTGAGAAATTTGTTTCTAGGTGGATTTCAACCATAGCTTTTATTATTTTATTTTTTTTCAAAGCTTGAATTTGGGGGAGATTCGATGCAACAAGAGCAGTAGGCCAAAACTTTCAAGAAGAGAATTTTTTAGAAAATGCCATTTTTTTTCCTTAAGATCTTAGCCTAAATGTCAACTCAATCATGCATTGACATGGATTTTAGTTGAAAATGTCAACATTTGGAGGTAGAAATTGGAAAAAAATTTATTTTTTCCTCCATTTTCTCCCCTAAAGTTAGTAATTGAGGATTGAAATTTTAGCATGTTGATGAGAGTTGGCCAACCTATCAATTCTCACAAACTTTTCAGAATGTTTTAATTATTTCAAATTACGAAAATGAATTAAAGAATTTGTTTTATCTGGGAAAAAGAAGTTGTTTCATCATGAGATACTTTTCGTTTCTTTATTTATGGATGGATGTTGATGAATTATATCTTCCATTTTTCGAGAAAAAGATTATTTTTTAAAGATTTATTATAAGAAAAAAAATCTCTTAATTTTCAAAAAGTAATTTTTTTTCATTTCATAAATTTCTTTTTAATGTTTTCCTTTTTTTTAAGGATGAATTTCTTTTTTCATCGTTCAAAAAAAAATATATTTTTCTTTTTAATTTAGAGATATATGTATGATGTATGTGTGGATTGGTCTCTTTTTCATGGATGGATGCATGTATACACATGCATGTACTATGTAATGTATGCATGCATGGTTGAATGGATATATGATGGATCATATATATATATATATATGAGAAACTCTCAAGTCCAACCGGTTGGACCACAAGTTGTAGTCCACCCAGCTGATAACTTCCAACCAATTAAGAGCATGTGACATCCAACCCCTTGAATAAGTTGGCCCAACCATGAGGATTGCCTAGTTCAAAAATCAGCCCCATCTGCTCGTTGGGTGGACCATAACATAGGAAACAATTCCTAGCCATTGATAAATAGAGAATTATAAGTGTGGTGCGCTTGAAAAGTGGATGTGGCTGATTTTTTTTCCTGAGAGTGATCCTCATGACAAGGCCAACATATTAGACAGGTTAGATGTTGCACATACATCAAGGATTGAAAGTTATCTACTGAGTGGACTATTATTTATGGTCAAACTGCTCTCTCTCTCTCTCTCTCTCTCTCTCTCTCTCTCTCTCTCTCTCTCTCTCTCTCTCTCTCTCTCTCTCTCAGTAGACTATTATTTATGATCTCTCTCTCTCTCAGTAGACTATTATTTATGGTCAAACTGCTCTCTCTCTCTCTCTCTCTCTCTCTCTCTCTCTCTCTCTCTCTCTCTCTCTCTCTCTCTCCACACACACACACACCATGAAACCCCCAGGGCCCAACTTTCAGCCTGATCCAAAACTCTGGTGGGATCACTGGTGGGCCGTAGCAAAGAGAGAAGCAAATCAAGGGAGGATAGACAATGGATGCATGCATGTATGCATATGTGCATGTATGTGTGTATGCATTTTTACCTGTATATGTATGATATTAACTCATTTTGGTTACAATTGCAGGGATTTTTTACAACAACACATGGTTTAGGCCCCTATTAAATGAAAATTTATTATGTATTATTGTTTATTGCAATATTTTTCCTTAATATATAAGCATGTAATGTTCAAATATATATATATATATATATATATATATATAAGCATGTTTCTTTTAGCATCTCCTGAAGTTTCACTGAAAAATTCCACCTTTTTCTCCATGTTTCAGGTATCGGCGATAATATTGGTGATATCGATACATGTTTTGGTATCCTGGGTCATTGCTACATATAACGATACCAATACACCAAACATTGCCCATAACTAAAGTTAACAGAACTCTTCAAAATGAAGCCACATGCAGCACTTAGTATTAAATGTAAATGGGTGTCGAGCCTCGTAAACATAATAGCATGCACGAAATTCCGAATGAAACAAATGCGGAAATAAAGGCAGCATACCGATACAGAGACATGCTCCAAGAAGTGAGAGGCTCCAGTGGTGAAACTTCCATCGAGGTCGCCAGCTTGGAGCATCAAGAAGGTCCAAAAGGAAACAAGATAAGTTCACGCCAGCATAACACAAAAGGAAAAACATGGTTATGGTTGGTGTGATCAAATCCAAGTTCCCTATCACAACACAGCTGATGCAGATGAAGGCCGTAAAGAGAGTCGCAAGGTGAGGCTCGCTTCCCTCTGCAACCTTGAAATATTTCAGAATGGGGAGGATATCGTCATTGGCTATAGCTGCGAGCAGGCGTGGCGCCCCTGTCAGACTCTGAAGTGCAGCACCTAAAGTGGACAGGATGATCCCAATGTAAATGATTGCCGGAACAGGCCAAGCCACTGCAGCAGTAAGTAGCCTGCGTACAAGTTATAGTTTTGCTGAATTTGAGTAACCAAACACAATAACATACCAGTTCATTTTTTATCCACTCTAAATGACGTAAAGAAATCTTCCAAGAGACATGACCTTGAGCAATGAAAACAGTACTCTTTCAACTTCTAGGTGATTGATTTCATACATGGGGAGATGATTCTGTGGTTCTACTATCAACTGGTCCAGAAAATTGCGGAAACTAAATAATAAACCACTCAAAACTCATTGACAATCAACTGTTTAATCGTAATCAACTGGTTGGCTGTAATCAACCTATGTAAAAGACTGTTATATTGTGCTTTGATTATAATCAGCCTATGTAATAGTCTACTAAATTAAGTCTGTGGGAGTTTTATGCTCTCATTGCTGGTCCCCAGCATTAGATAAAGGAGGAGGGCTGCATCAGGTTGGCAGCCACTGTCACACTTATGCCATAACTTCCGACATGTATCCGAACAATATGACACTCAAAACTCACTGAAGTTACGGCCCTTAATAGAGTGGAATGGTGTAAAATGATTCACATAGCCAACCCAATTAGTCGGGATAAGGCTTAGATGATGGTAATGAACTAATTAACCAATGTACCAATCAGGTCAGAGGGTTGGAAGAGCAAAAGAATTTTCTAAGAACAAGCTACAGCTGAGTGTCTGATGATTTAAAAAGGTGGCAGCAACACTGCACCACAGAAAAGGGCAGCATGACCAACCACAAAAGCAGTATCAGCTGGTTGATTTCCTAGTTGATGTAATGTTGCCACCACTTTTATTGAAGCACAGAATATTCACAGGTCAAGGTGGGCCGTACCGGTTACGTATCGGCCGTACCGGCCGATACGTACCGGAAACGGCCGGTACCGTTACGCGATACGGGGTCCAAATCGGGGACCCCGGAAATTTGGACCGTACCGGTCCGTTACGGGGCCGTAACGGCCGGTACGGCCCAAAACGGCCGTTACGGCCCCCGTAACGGTCAAAAAACGGTCACATTTTTTTTTTTTTTATAAATACTTGTTGTTTTGCATTTTCTTCCCACTTTTCTTCCCCCATTTCTTTTTTAATCTGTTCTTTTGCTAAAAACGACCACAATTAGTCTATTTTGGAGAATTAAAACGACCAATTTCTACGATTTGGATGAATCGAAGCTCCGTGGGCATTTTTCGAAGAAATCCGAAAATAGGTATTTATACATTTTTCTTCCTCTAATCACTTTTTTTCCACCTTGATATGATGTTGTAGCCATTGTAAAATGTTAAAATGTGTATTTCAAGATTATGCAACTGATTTTTATATTTTTTTTAATATTTTTTTTAATTTCTGTCTATTTTCGGATTAATATTAAAAATTAGTAAAAATCATGTTTTTTTTTTTTTTTTCTGGTTTAATGGTTGGATAACATGTGTTACTTATAGTAGGACACAATCATGTGCATTTTACAGATTATGCACATGATTTACTATTTTTTTTGTATTTTTTTTAATTTCGGAATAATTTCGGAATAAATTTAAAAATTAGGAAAAATCATTTTTTTCAAAAAAAAATTCTGGTTTAAAGGTTGGATAATATGTGTTACTTATAATAGAACATAATCATGTGCATTTTACAGATGATGCACATGGTTTGCTATTTTTTTTGTATTTTTTTAATTTCGGAATAATTTTAAAAATTAGGGAAAATTAATATTTTCAAAAAAAAATTCTGATGTAAAGGTTGTATGACATGTGTTACTTATAATAGAACATAATCATGTGCATTTTACAGATTATGCACATGGTTTGCTATTTTTTTTGTATTTTTTTAATTTCGGAATAATTTTAAAAATTAGGGAAAATTAATATTTTCAAAAAAAAATTCTGATGTAAAGGTTGTATGACATGTGTTACTTATAATAGAACATAATCATGTGCATTTTACAGATTATGCACATGGTTTGCTATTTTTTTTGTATTTTTTTAATTTCGGAATAATTTTAAAAATTAGGGAAAATTAATATTTTCAAAAAAAAATTCTGATGTAAAGGTTGTATGACATGTGTTACTTATAATAGAACATAATCATGTGCATTTTACAGATTATGCACATGGTTTGCTATTTTTTTTGTATTTTTATAATTTCGGAATAATTTTAAAAATTAGGGAAAATTAATATTTTCAAAAAAAATTCTAGTTTAAAGGTTGGATAGCATGTGTTACTTATAATAGAACATAATCGTGTGCATTTTACAGATTATGCATATGGTTTGTTATTTTTTTTGTATTTGTTTAAATTTCGGAATAATTTTAAAAATTAGAGAAAATCATTTTTTTTCAAAAACATGGAGAATCATATTTACAGATTAATGAGTAATGACTAATGTATGTTTATATTTTTATTTTTTCGACAGGTTTTGCCGTTTTGGACTTTGGAGCTTCGTAGTTGTACTTTGTAGGCTGTAGGCCTGTAGCCCATAGGGTTTAGTTACTTTAGTATTTGAATTTAGTAGTTAGTACTTGATTTCATTATCTGTATTTAAGATTTACAATTACATTTATAAATTTTAAAATCTAAGTATTTCACTCTTAGACTCAGTATCTAAGTGACATAGCCACATCACATAAGCCATCTCTAATTAAAAAATGTCTAGGACTGGAACTGGAAGTGGAACTGCAAATGAGGATATTGGATGGGAACATTGTCAGAGGGTAGGTGGTGGAAGGCACCAAATAAAATGCAACTATTGTGATAGAGTAATAAATGGTGGAATTACGCGACTTAAACAACATTTGGCACATCGAAAGGGTCAAGTTGCAGGATGCACCAAAGTTCCCAAAGAGATAATGATACTGATGCAAGCCAATTTAGAAGAGTCAAAGGGGAAACGAGCTGCTGTGCAGAAAAAGAAAGATGATATCCTTGATGCGGCCCGACAAGAGGTGTTTGGTCCAGAATATATGGGCGTTCGTGGCGAAGACATCATTGATTCTGAGGAAGATTCTGATCGAGAAATGACTATAGCTAGGAGAGAAAGCGTGCGCTATGCTCGTGAAGAGGAAGAACGTCGACGCACGTTTGGTTCAAGTGCGAGTGGGAGTGGGAGTGGCCAGGGGAGTACAACTGCAGCCCCAACGGGAAGTACAGCTGGGGTTGGAGGGAGTATGTTTGGTGGATTAAGGCGTATGTTTAGCAGCCGGCGGGGCACATCTTCACATGTAGCTTGTCATCCTATAGATGTAGATGTGGAAGAAGAAGATGTGCCTAGGAGACCCTCTGTTGATCCGATCCTCTTTAGGAAAGAATCTAGTAAACAAAAGAAGATAAAACAAATGTGGAGTAGAACTTCTGTTGAGAAACTGGGTAGGGCAGCAGCAAAGTTATTTATACATGCCAACGTACCCCCTAATGCGGCAAACTCTCCATATTGGCAGGTGGTAATTGATGCAGCAGCAGAAGCAGGTGAAGGAATTAAAGCTCCCACAGCCAAGGAGATTAGGGGAAAATGGACAGACGCAGAGTATGCAGATACAAAGGCATACGTAAATACCTTTAAACCCATATGGCAGGCCAGAGGATGCACGATCATGTGTGATGGTTGGACTGGCCCAACAAGACGCAGCATGATCAACTTCATGGTGTATTGCCACTTGGGAACAGTGTACCACAAGTCAATTGATGCCTCGGATGAAATAAAAAATGCTAAATATATTTTTAGCTTGATGGATAAAGTAGTGGATGAGATTGGGGAGGAGAATGTGGTGCAGATTGTGACAGATAATGAAGCAACATATAAGTCTGCAGGAAATTTGTTGATGCTAAAGAGAACACATATATTTTGGTCACCGTGTGCTGCACATTGTATTGATCTTATATTGGAAGATATTGGAAAGAGAAAGAATGTCAAAGAAATGATTGAAAAAGCCAAAGAAGTGACAACATTTATTTACAACCATAATCACCTAGTTGCAATAATGAGGAAGTTCACGAAGGGACGAGAGTTGCTTAGGCCAGCGGCGACTAGATTTGCAACAAACTTTATAGCTTTAGAGAGTTTGTATCAGCATAGGGGAGAGTTGAGTGAAATGTTTGCTTCCCAACAATGGCTCAACACAAAATATGGGAAGAAGACATCAGGGACGCCGGTTGATGTTGTAAACACCATAAGAGACAACAAATATTGGAAGAGGGTTAAGAAAATTTTAAAGGTGATGGAACCACTAATGAGAGTACTTCGTCTTGTTGAAACCGATGAAGCACCTACGATGGACTTCCTCTACGACGCCATGGATAAAGCGAAGTTGGCAATTCAACATGATTGTTCAAGCTGGCAATCTTACTGGAATTTGATCGACAAAAGATGGACAAAGCAGCTCCACCACGATATTCATGCAGCAGGTTATTACCTAAATCCTAGGTATAGATATGCCCAATCATTTGTTATGGATGATGAGATTCGTATTGGATTAAAGAACGTGATAAAGAGATTAGAGCCTGACTTAGATGTACAAATAAAGGCTTTGAATGAATTGGATATATTTGGAACTCGCCAGGGTAGCTTTGGAGATATTCTTGCACAACATGCAGTACTTAAGTTGCACCCCGCCGACTAGTGGATAAATTTCGGAGAGACTACACCGGCTCTCCAAAAAATTGCAGTAAGGATTTTGAGCCAAACAACGTCTTCCTCTAGTTGCGAAAGAAATTGGAGTTGTTTTGCACTTATTCATACGAAGAATAGAAATAGAATTCAGACTAGGACGTTAGATAGACTTGTCTTTATGCATTACAACATGAGGCTAAGAATGCGCATGCATTCAAGGAGGCCTACCAGTAATGCCGGTGATGGGGATTATTGTCCAATAAACTTGGACAATATTTATGATGAGGATGACCCACTTCTACCTTGGTTGGAAGTAAGGGAAAAAGAAATAGAAGATGATAGTGAAGAAATAGAAGTTGAAGACCCAGAAATACGCAGGGCACAGCAAGAGAGTCGTGCATTTGTGTTGGACCCAGAAAGAGGGGCGAATTTCATGCAAACTCAGCAGAAGAGTGCGAGCTCTAGCGATACTGAAACAGATGATGATGATGATGATGATGATGATGATGATGCACCTAATGCTGGTCCTCCCACTTCTGGCATTGCTCAACCCACCGGGGCTACTGATACCATACAGCCGTCTACGGATCGCGAGGCTGATGAACTTCGACGAAGCAGGCGGGGCCGAGGGGGTCGAACTTATGAGTGTACTGAGTCACGATACAGCCAGCAAGAGCCTGGCTCCAGTAGTGCACCTGCAGGTCCTGCACCTACAGGTCCTGCTCCTGCACCGCAATCTACACCGACAGATCTGGAACATCAGCATGCGTATGGCTATGATCCGAGGAATTATGGGTATTCTTACAACCAATGGGATTATATGGAACCTGTTCCGCCACTTTCATGTTGGAGTAGTCGTCCTGACGCTGTTCCACATCTACCATATGAACCAAATCCAAGTTATTCATCTCAATCTCAACAGCCTGGCCCTGAATACAAGTACCAGTATGGGCACGGCTATTCGACGGGCACTAGTAGATATCCTCACTCAGGGTCAGAATCTTTGCCTAGTCAGTATCAGTCATCATCAGGTTTCGTTGACCTGATCTTTCCCTCTGGCACTGAATATTATGGATATGCAACAACAAGACCGCAACAACCCGATGATGACGACGACGACGTGGAGGTTGAGCAACCACAACAAAGCAGGTTTTCATTTTGGTGGTGAGTTCCGATTTGGTGAGTCTTTTCCATTACCCACATGGTCATACATTCACCAAAAAAACACACACTTTACATTGTTGAACTTGTGTTTAAAATAACTCCCCTGACAAGTGACAACCAGTCAAGTAATCTTTAATCAACATGCTTGCAGGGGAGTATATCAGGTATTACTAATTTTTTTTTCTACTTTAGAATGTTCAATTGGCAAGACAAGAGTCGGTCATAGATTCAAGATAAGAGAAGTCTTAATACATTATTTTTTGCAAGTCCTCACTCCTCACTCCTCAGGTATGTAAATAAATTGTAAATAATATAAAGTAAATTATAAAAAAATAATAGTACATGTGAAAATTGAAATACTTTGATGTTACATTTATTCTAATATACATATTATTGGTATTAGACAGTTAGAAATTTGAATTTATAAGTTCTGCAGTTAATTCCAGGTTATTAGCTTCATAAATTCACCAGACAGCCCGATACAGCTTTTTCACCAAAGAGTAGACCGCTTCACCACCATAAACATGTTCAAAATTATAAATGAATGCATATTTGGGATGTTTGGAATTTTCTGGATTTAATCCATATTTTTTTAAAATTTTTTGGCAAAAAAAAAAAGTTGACCGTTACGGGGGGCGTATCGGCCGGCCGATACGGCCCGTATCCGTATCGGAAACGGTGGGCACCGTTACGCCCACCGAAACCGATACGGGACACCTTGTCACAGGTAGAAGTTTCAGATGATTCAATTCAAACACGCCAAAATCTAAGGAAGAAGTCCAGATTCGATTTGATTAAAAACGAGTTAAGCTGAGTCAAAAATAACGTAGCTGACATGTAAAATGAGTAAATTTTGGTCGACTCAGCTGACTTAAAGCTCAGAAGTTGAAAGAATAATTTCTGAAGAGTTAACATTGCTTTCCCAAAAAAGGTGAGTAGAATGCCAGAATAATGAGCCAAAATAGTGATAGGAATATAATGACAAAGACCAATCTTCTTCAAATCATCTTGGTGTTAGAAGATGATGTTCCAGTCTTTCACCAATTTACCATGATTTATAATCATCAGGGACATGCCTCTTCCACAGCTAGCTTCCAACTTCTCAAATTCCAGTAGTCTAAAGCTAAAAAGAACAATATTTGAGTTCCATCTATAAGCTACCATGCTCATTTACTAAGATAGTTTCCAATGCTATATATGGATTCACCCATGATACATTCAAGAACAAAAGCAAAAAATAAAAAGCGGGTAGTAAATACCTGTTTGTCAAAAGTTCCTCTCTCGTTGCCAGAGCTCCAAATAGTAATACAGAAATTAGATACATAGCAGAGGTTGAAAGCGTTGCAGCCAATGTTCCAATGGGTATTGAACGCTGAGTGTCTTTTAGAGATGCAGAGCGATTAGAACCCGCCATGATTCCAGTTACGGCTGGAAAGAAAAGACCTACCAATGCACTGATAACAGTAAACAATTTAATTGTTAGACATACATGAAGAGAGGAGCTACCTCCATTGAAGCGCAATCTATAAATCCAAGGTTCAAAATACCAAAATGTATCGTATTGGGAATGTGTCAAGATGACTTCACATGGCAATATGATACAAACATCTATATCACCCGCATGGGAATGTAACATAAGTATGTATTTTTTTTTCTGAAAGATAACCAAAGCTTTATTAAACGAGTGCAAAAGTCAAGAACATAATCATGCTGAGTGTTCAGAAAAGTGGCAAAAGAATCATTCATGAAAAGAGGGAAATGGCTTTCGAAAATGTTGTCAGGTATAAAATGCTAGGAGGCGGGAGCATGATCCCCAACCATGATTCAGAGCAGAAGTAGCAGTTGATTAGAAGGATCTTGCAACTAAGGAACAAAGCAACATTAAGGGAGAGGCACCAAGAAACACAACCTCATTGGCATCTCTTTGAATTGAAAAGAAAATACAACTATTTCGAGATATAAGAGTGCTTGACACATGACTTTTCCGAGGGTGAATTGCACCGACTTTTCCGTTAGAAATGAGTGCTTGACACACAAATTAAAAAAAAAAAAAAAAAAAAAAAAAAAAAAAAAAGGAACTATCCTAGTTACATAGGGTGGATAAAGCTTTAAGCTGCCCATTCACCATCAAAATCTGGTTTATGCAACATGTGTTATTTATGCAAGCAAGACGTGGAGACAGTCGATCATCTATTTATACATTGCCCATTCACCATCAAAATCTGGTTGTACTTTATCTCGGTTTTCAGCACATCATGGGTCATGCCTTCCTCAATCTGGTGGGATTCCAAGGAAAGTCATAATCATATGCAGCTCATCCTTCCTGAAACAATTGACGTTTCTGCAACTCCGCTGGCATGGTTGATTTGGTGATGAATTGTCAAGTGGACCTCTCCTCACTTCCAGCTGTAGCCAATTTTGAGTTCTCCTCCTTGTTTGGGATGTAATCGGGGTCTTTTTTTCTTCCTTTTTGTATTCTTTTCCTGTTTCAGTTCCCGGTGGGTCTTTTCAATAAAATTTCTTTACTCGAAAAAGAAAAAAAAAAAAGCCGCCCTAATAATCTTAATCCTCGATAAAACTAGACACATGACAAGCATGGGATCAAAATAAACCAAACAGACGAACCAAGTTGAAACCCATGAGGTCATATTAATGTGAATTTCTTGATCATTCATTCTAGTAAATCATTCTGCTGTAAGCAAAACTAATTCATAATAAGCACCAGAATAGGAAATCAACAGAGAAAAGCAAGGAAGTCAAAGGAGCAGTAAAAGAACCAAGTATCTGGTGCTTATAATGGCTTACTTGAAGTTCCAGTAAGTTGACCCTTCAGTGTCTGGTATACCCGCATCATTAGTAAATTGGTAGTCTGCACTCCAGTTATCTTTAAATGTACTTAATCTTAACCCCGTGATTCCAGCTGCAACAGAGATTGAAGTTAAAGAAAAGGACATCTTAGATGACTACATGAGCTCTACAATAAGGAAAAAAAACCTTAAATTGGCATAGGTATGTGTTAGCAAAGAGAAGAAATGGCATGCAGAAAGGAAAATGGAAAGAATACTAAAAAACAAAAAAAAACAAAAAAAAGACTTACGTGAAGCGTTATGCTTCGGTGCTGCAAAGATCCCAATGAATATGCAAAACAGTGAAAATAGGACAGGGATAAGGAAAGCAGGTGCAACCTTGTTGATAATTTTCACACCACCAAATACAATAAAACAGAGAAGGATGGTAACAACGATCCCATAAATTTGCAGGTCATGTAAACTGGGAGTGAATATGGTTTCTTTAGCTCCTGCCGTGGCATTACCACTTAGTGCAGTGGCATTAATACTTACTGCAGTCCCTGCATCGAGAACAAAAGAGAAAAGAGGAACACGTTATCAGAAGGTGTTTATCTAGATTTCTAAAAGAATTGTCTCAATCAATACCAGCAAACAGCCTTCGAAAAGAAAAGAAGAAAAAAAATTACCAAAGACATTATTATCTTAATGGCACGTAAACAAGCACATCATAGCCATTTAAAGTAATAACAATTAATAAAAGTTGAGTTCCATAGAATTGATCATGATGAAGCATTATATAAGAAATTGTTGATTGTTGAGATTTTTGTTTTTTTTTTTAACATTGATGAAATTATATTAAAAGAAAGGCTGAAGCACAAATATACAAATATATACAAAAAGAAAACAAAAGCACTTCCCCCACAGAGCGAAAAATGGAAGCTATGAATATTACACTTCCGCCCACTCCTTCACATTAAGGATAGCCCGCCTAAAAACTTGCACGGCTCCATCACTTTTGTTCCCGAAGCACCGATCATTCTTTTGCCTCCAAAGAGCCCGTATACTCGCTAGCAAGCTTAAACGCCACCTTTGTTTCCCTTCCTTCCCTGACCCTCCACTGTGCCAAGCTAACAGAAATCTTCAATCTCTTTTGGAAAGACCCATTGAACCCCAAAAATTTGTAAGATATTATCCCATACTTCCTTGGCAACTACACAGTGGATGAACAAGTGATCTACCGATTCCGCATTTTTCAAACACATCAAACAGACATTCGGAAGTATCAACTGTCTCTTGCACAAATTGTTGATTGTTAGAACTTTATTCCTCCCAACTAGCCATCCAAACGCCACCACATTCAAGGGCGCTCCATAATGCCACAAAAAGGCCGTCGTTGCCACTCCCTGGAGATCTTCAGACGCATGCAAAAGCCGATAGAGGGATCTAACTGAAAAAGAGCCTAACTTATCCTTTAACCATCTTAAAGAATCCTCCTCTGAAAAGATTGGAGAAATCTTAAGCAATACCGCCAGCAATTAACTTGTGGAAGGCTATTGCTTGTTTCGAGGTTGTCTCGGGCCTTCACGTCAATGAGAGCAAATCTGAACTCTTGGGTATAAATATGCATCCTGAAGATATCAGCACCTTGGCTACAACTTTCGGAAGTAAGGTGGGATCTTTAACCACTAAATACTTGGGTCTCCCTTTGTGTTTAGGAAAGATTGGCAAGAATATGTGGGATCCCGTCATCGAAAGATTTGATCGCAAGCTCTCATTATGGAAAAACAGATGCATGTCTATTAGAGGTAGAATCACAATGATCAAGGCTGTCCTGGCTAGCCTCCTGTTGTATCATGTCCCTCTTCAGATGCCCGAAGAGTGTTCTAGTAACTCTGGAGAAGCTTAGAAGAGACTTCTTATGGCAAGGGGGAAAAGGAGAAAAGGAAATTCCACCTCGTCAAGTGGGACACCGTGTGCAAGCCCAAGGAGGCAGGAGGTCTAGGAGTGAGGGATCTTGACAGCATGAATAGAGCCCTGCTGGGCAAATGGTTGTGGCATTTTATTACTGAAGAAGGATCTCTATGGCGAACAGTTATCATCAGTAAATATGGTATGGATAGTGAAAGTTGGTGGCCAAGGAACTCTTCATTATACACAGCATCAAGAGTTTGGAGGGAGATCATGAAGATGAAGTCCCATACTATTCAGGGAATCTCTTTTGTGGTTGGTTCGGGTTCGAGAATCAAATTCTATAAGGATAAATGGCTGGGAGAGAGGCGGTTGCAAGACCTATTCCCAAATTTAGCTCGAGTGGCTCAAAATATAAACAGTTCGGTGGAAGATTACTTCGTAGCTCACCCTCCTCCCGCTCACTGGATTCCATTGTTGCGGAGAAACTTTACGGATTCGGAAGAGGAGTTGCTGTCCCTCTTAGCCTTACTTGCCCCGGTGCAGCTATCGGATGCCCCGGATTCGGTTTGTTGGAATTATAGCAAATCAGGCCTATTTTCAGTTTCTTCCTTCTTCAACCTTCTTTCATCCCTTCCAGACGGAGATTCTAGGCCATGTTCGATGGCTTTTTGGCACTACAAGGCCCCTTCTAAGATCGCTATTTTTACTTAGTCAGCGAGGGCAGAATTTTGACTTACAATATCCTGAGAAATAGAGGCTTCATCATCGTTAATGCATGTCCCCTATGCTTGCGTAACGAAGAATCTGTGAATCATCTCCTGCTTCACTGTCTGTTTACAACCGAAGGGTGGTGCAGTTTTCTGGTTTCTTTTGGGGTCCAATGGGTTTTCCCTGCGTCAATTAATGACTGTATCATCCAGTGATGGGAAAAAGGGTCGGCTAATGTGGAGATTAGCGCTACTTGCGGGTATGTGGTGTATTTGGCTAGAAAGGAACAACAGATGTTTTAGAGGTTTGTCCAGGAATCCGAACTCGATTTTTCGAATGGCGCAGTATCTTATCTCAGGTTAGGCGACAGTATCTGATAAACTCAAAGATTGTTCCCTGTTGAGTTTGCATCGATCGTCCCTGTGAGAGCTGCATTTTTTTCCCTTTTGCGGCTATTGCTAGTTTTTCTTCTGTTTTGTTTTTCGGGTTGTATTCTTTGCGGCTTGCCACCCTTTCAATAAAATTATTGTCATCCTTCAAAAAAAAAAAAAAAAAACACCACCAGCAATTGAAGCAACTCATTGAACTCCTCCTCTGTCAGATTTATTCTGAAGGATTGGGTCCACAGACTCCACACACTACCTCTTCACCCCTATTAGAATAATAATCGAACACCTTCTCTCTCTCTCTCAGTTAATCATTCCAATTCTCTTAGGTCAACAACAGCCTTCAAAATGTAAACCTCAATGACATTTGGGCAAGCGCCTCATACCCACAATGGCAACATGATAATGAGGCCAAGAAGTCTGCCATAATACGAGTAACAGATCGTAGCATGTGAAAATAAATGCTTGTAGAAGTACTGGTCATGAAGTTTTCTCAATGATTACCTTTAAAAATGCCAGCCCCAGGAACTGCATCTAGGAATGTTTCTACAGCTCCTAAGACGTATCTGAAACCACACAGAGGAGAATGTAAGAGGAAAAATAGAAGCATAAAGCTTCTTGCAATAACAGGTTCAATTATTAAGAAAACTCTGCTCACAACAACCTATGCTTCAAAAGATATGTAACTAGGATTTAGGTACTGATCAGTTGTCAATTAATGACCATGAAACATGATAGAAGAAATATACTCAGGGCCTCAATTCTAGTCTTTCAAGTGAAGAGTCAGTCAACTAACAGCTTCACTCAGAAACTTCCTGTTCAAGTTTAGTGATTAAGTGTAACTATTTCAAGATATCACAAATGAAAGACATAATACACACTTACAGAGATCCAGCAACTGCATTCCCCAGGAAGAAGCACAAGCCAATACTAACACCAACTTCTGGACCAAGGGCTCGCCCAATGAGATAATATGGTCCACCACCCTGAAAATACAAGTTGGAAAAGATCAACGTGAAAACATAGGAAGCCAATCCCGTCATCCGTCATGAACTTGTCAGTAACAGATATTAGATGTATAAGTAACCAGTCTCTCTACATAAATGCAAAGACCAGAATGAGTGCATCCTAACCTGGAAAGAGAATAACCAAGGCACAGATGCAACTAGGTAGATTCGTAGAAACAGAGAGAATTTTTTTCCTAGTATGTTCGAATCAATTAGTAGCTAAATAACTGATGTAGGGAGGGAATTCCATAGTCAAGGGCGAGGATCAACGATCTTCTTGGAGGAGATGGACTGGAAGAAAAACAAGAGAAAACTAAGGAATTTCCAATTTTGGTGTTTCAACCAAACAAGAAAGTGTTATTCCCGTTTTTAGATTTCGGCCCAATTCATGGGGCCCATCTTGATCATTTATGATGATCTGTTCCGTCCATCTTGTAGAGCTGCTCAACATCAACAAAATAGTACGAACTGTCCAGAAAGTTCCGAATTCCACTGACTTAACTTGGAGATGGTTCAGGTGGCCCACCACTACTGATATGAAGAATCTGAGCCGACCATCTTGAAGAGTACATCGATGTCAACAAAACCACGAAGTTTTGTAGCAATCAGATGTATGGATTGCTCGTGCCAATGGAAGGAAGATGATGCCCAACAGGCGTTATACAGTTTGCACAGATTTTTCTGATTTTCTTTCCTATTTCAGTTAAGAGTCTTTTCTTATCACGCAAGTTAGGGTTTAGGGTTAGTTTTTTTCTATTTAAATTGATTAAATTCGTTTTTGTAAGGAGCTTTTGATAATTTTCTTAATGAAATTGAGTTTATACTTTGTTTATTCTTCGTGGATTCGAAGATAAGCTCGTGGATTCGAGTTATTCCGTCGTGGATTCGGATCAGTTATCCGTGGAAGAGACGGTGCTCAATCCCACAACATGCCCTACCCATATTAATTGGTATCAGAGTGAGGTTCGTCCTCGGGAAGATGGCTTTTAATGGTGGCTACAGCAAAAATCCTGTGGACGGTGCTCCAAGGATCCATCCTCTCAAAGTGGCGGCTTTCGGGGCGACGCTTGAGACATTCCAATGGAAGACTCATCAAGCCATGCAAGAACTACAGGCTGGGTTTAACCGCATAAACAAGATACTAGATCGGTCCTACAAGAAGACGATAGAACTTCCCATCTTCAATGGCCATGACGGCATCGAAGAATGGCTTGCTAAGGTCGAATATTACTTCGACTACATGTAAATTCCTGAAGAAAGGAAAATCTCAATCGCGACAATCTACCTAGATGATGACGCTTGGGATTGGTGGATGGAAGACATACAGATGCGTCAGAAGCAAGAAGGAAGGCCACCAATTCGTTCGTGGCAGTGGATGAAACAACAACTGTTGTCCCGTTTCCTAGTCGACGAAGAAGATCTGAAGGACATGGTGTCGCAACCGACTCCTAGCCCCCATCAGTCGCATAAATGTGACGTTCCTGCAGACACGAAAATCCTTCTCAAAGCTTTTGAAGTAGATGTCATTCATGCAGACACGGGAACCCCTCTCGAAGGACCTGCTGAATCAATAGAAGTAGAAGCTATGGAGGGAGGGGAGGAGGTACTACCCACCATCGTCTCAAAAAATATTCAAGGTTTTGAGGAGATGGAGGAAGATGGTATCCCAAATGTGGTGAACAAGGAAGAGGATCATGTTGCTGCTCTAGAAATTGTAGATTTGGATTGGCAGGAGTTTATGAATGTGTCAGAGACTAATTTTCTCCGACAGAGTCAATATTCAATAGAACAGTTGGTAGAGCAAATCCATTTGCAATATTCCTTGTTCCTAATGAGAAGAAGACGCCGATGTTTGCTGCACTATGCCAAGGAATGACCGAGGACAAGTATCCCCAATCATGTCCAATTACTATTCTCAAGTCGAGGCCATGGAAGAAGATGAAAGCGAATCTCCATCACGACATGAGGCAAAACTCGAAGTCGAGTTTTCTTCAAGTGGTGGAGTTTGATGTAGGGAGGGAATTCCATGGTCAAGGGCGAAGATCGACGATCTTCTTGGAGAAGATGGACTGGAAGAAAAACAAGAGGAAACTAAGGAATTTTCAATTTTAGCGTTTCAACCAAACAAGAAAGTGTTATTCCCGTTTTTAGATTTCGGCCCAATTCGTGGGGCCCATCTTGATCATTTATGATGATCCGTTCCGTCCATCTTATATAGCTGCTCGACGTCAGCAAAATAGTACGAACTGTCCAGAAAGTTCCGAATTCCACCGACTTAACTTGGAGATGGTCCGGGCGGCCCACCACTACTGATATGAAGAATCTAAGCCGACCATCTTGAAGAGTAAATCGATGTCAGTAAAACCACGAAGTTTTGTGGCAATCATATGTGTGGATTAATCGTACCAATGAAAGGAAGACGATGCCCAACAAGCGTTATACAGTTTGCGCAAATTTTTTAATTTTCTTTCCTATTTCACTTAGGAGTCTTTTCTTATCATGCAAGTTAGGGTTTAGGGTTACTTTATTTCTATTTAAGTTGATTAAATTCATTTTTGTAAGAAGTTTTTGATCATTTTCTTAATGAAATTGAGTTTATACTCTATTTATTCTTCGTGGATTCGAAGATAGGCTCGTGGATTCGAGTTATTCTATCGTGGATTCGACGAAGACAAGTTGAGAAGTCCTTGTAGATCCGTGGATTCAGATCAGTTATCCGTGGGAGAGATGGTGCTCAATCCCACAACACTCCCCGCCCGCATTAATAACCCAAACACATCCAACACTAGAAATATACCAATGGCTTTTGTCCTTCAAATTACATAGGTTAGTAAATTAAAAAGAATAAGTGACTAATAATCCACAGTTACAGTTGTGTCGGCACACTAGATACAGGTTCAGTTTTACATTATGGGTTGCTATGTTTAAAATTACATTGGTTCATTGAGATATGCTGGCTAGTTTGATGGTAGATTGTGTAATTCAAGACAGTTCACCTACAAAATTGTAAACTATAAATTGCAGGCAATATAGTCTACAATTGTTTTTCACTATTCGCTTATAATTAAATAATGTACTGTGACTCTTAGAAAGATATGCTTGTTTGTTTGATGGCGGAGTGCTTAATTCAAAGACCCACTTCGCCTATAAAATTGTAAACTATAAACTGTAGGCAATATAATCTACTGTACTCCTAGAATGATAATTCTCAGACATGTTTATCTTCTATACGCATTACACACCTAACAATATAATCAGGTCCCTACTTCCCTACCTTTCAATATTCACTTATAATTAAATATTGTAGACTGTGACTTGTAGAATGATATGCTTGTTTCTTTTTTTTTCCTTTTTTTTCCTTTTTTTTTTTTTTTTTTTTTGAAGAGTGCTGCCCATAAAATTTTAAACTATAAGCGGTACCCGGTAGGCAATATAATCTACTGTGACTTCTAGAATGATAATTCTCGGACAAGTTTTAACTTCTATATGCATTATACTACTGATAACATAATCAGGTCCCTACCCCTCCCTCCCTCTCCCCGATTCTAAATGCAGTAACATTGTAACCTCCCTCCCTCCCTCCCCTCCAAGTCTTTGCAAAAACTAAAAACTTAGTAATTTGGAGATTAATCTTAGGCCTAGGGTCAAACCTGATGATTTATTACCTAAAAAGGAAGCTAGAAAGGAAAGCAATTTACTGCCAAAAACATGAGAGGATCTCCACTGCCAGTTTAGTATACCTTCATTGCACCATTAGTTGCAATCGCACTTAATGAAATTGAAGTTAAGAATGTGCACAAGCCACAAAAGGAAACCAACATAAGTGACTCGCCTATGCCCGCCATACCAACAATCCTGCAAAACGATCCGCTATTATTAACTATTTCCAAGCATGTGGGAAATGGATCTTACGAAAAGGGTATGTGAAAGGACTAACAAAATCAAGAGCATGCCATGATGTGAAGAAAACATAAAATAAACAATTCTTGGATCCAAATCGGAATATTCCTAAAGAATCAAATGCAAGCCAATTCAACCACTACATGCCATCCTAAGGAACAAAAAATGCTTGACCAACTAGTTTTCTTAACAGGAAAGAAGAACTAAATCATTTCCTAAAAGAACTTCCACCAAAATCGATAATTGATTACTAAGGAACCGTGCTCAGAATAAAGTAGCATTTTAAGAAAGTGAGAATCACCAAAAGCCTGTCAATAACAGGAGGAAAGAGGCATTACAAACTAAAAATGGTGTACATGGCATGTCTAACCTACCATAGAGAATCCCAAATTTTATACAACGGCCATTTTAAATAACAGATGATATAAGGAAATAGATTTGAAAACCTTGTTGAAAGTTAAGAAGTATACCATCAAAGGTAGAAAATAATGTTCCTCCATTGGTCCCTTCGTTTTCAGTTACCATGTAGAAATTTTGTTGAAAATAATACGTAGAAATTGGTAAATATAATGAAGAAAAATGTTTGTCACTAGTGATAGCCTATCCAATAAGCTCAAGAATTTTGTAAAACTAAGCCAAAGGCCTCCAAAGACAGAATATTTATCTAAAGATAGCAAATCCATCCAAAATCATTGTAAAAAGGCACAGTCATGCTAACCTCCTTAACTTCACAAACTAAACTTACAAGCTACTACTGCTTTCTCAAGTTGAGATAGGAAAGAACTTTTCATAGGTATGAAATAAATCTAAAATTAGCAACCATGTCCTTCTCAACCTCCACACGCATTTTACATTGATTCAGACTTTAGGAACCTTGGCTGGCATTGAAAGAAACAATCATCAATAAGGAAATGATCATGAAGAAAAAAAAAATCCAGGGAAGATTAATACCTGTTGGATGGATAATGCAAGTTTGATTTTCACACCGCAAAGGAAAACATAGAGTAACGATTCAAACATCCCAAGCACCATATTTGGACTAAAGACTAGTAAAACAGACAAAAATTGAAAATGAAAATACACGGAAAAAAAAAATGCGAAAATGCATTCAAGCATGGATGAATAGTAAATGATAAAAGTTCGCAAATAAATGGACACACAGACTAAAGTACAATTAATAGTTTGGATATACATTTGTACCAGCATTAGTAAGGGACAATTTCCCCGCAGGTGAAAAAAGTGAAGAATTCATTGGGAGACAAACAAGTAAAGGCACAAGTCTCATAATAAAGAGCAAAATAACAAATAAAAGAAAATTAGTGGCAGGAAAAATGTTATTTTACCAAGAAAATCGGATATAGTAGATAATTCCCAAAATATTCTGCAAGCACGGCACAAATACACCCATCATTGTTCCGAGTTTAACACCAGATGGCTGCAGAAAAAATCAAATCCCACCCGTCAAATATACAGAATCTCCATGTGTTGAAAAAAGAAAAATGCAAGCAGAAGAGGGAATCATAAAATAATTAATGAAGTTCTTTGGATGTATGATTCTCATTCTCAAATAACAGTTGTAATTATTTTTATGCAACCCATGAAATAAGCGTGCATTTGGACTTGAAAATCAGTACATTCATCGCAGCACTGCAATATGCCATGGAGAAATGTGGTACCTTGGGTTGTCCAAGAGTGATGGAAACATCCTCGCCATCTCTAGGACTCGAAGGTGTTGGAATTTGTTCCCCTGTCATACTGCAATTATTTGTTTGATTAATCAATTTATGGCGACTTAAAACCTACCATTTGTATAGATTAACCTATAAAAGTAGGTGTTATTATCCACATCCATAAAAATGGATGAATGGCATGCTTTGCTTGTGCCAGTAGACAATGAATTCAGACACATGCTACATGATATGAAGCAAAGATTGATATGATAACAACAGCATGTAGACATAATAAATGGACAAAATGGAAATTCTTCAATTGAAAGGCCAAGTACCTCTTAAGACCCAAAATATTGACAAGAGAATCAAAACCAAATAACTCCAATTTCGATTCCCTTTGGGATCCATTGTCTCCTTCATGTGTATCACCTCCTGCACTGGCCCCCATGTCTGGTTGCAAGGGCACTCTGATTTTCCTGCCACAAAAATTAAGCCAGTATTTCAGTCCTACATTGACAAGAATACTTCTAAATAGAGCAGATAGCTACAACACAAGGAGAGATGAGTTTTTCATACACTTATCACTAAGCATTATGATAATCTAATAAACAAGAGAGTGAAGACATTTTCATGGTAGCACATCCCTAGAAGTAATATGGAATCTAAGAATCTTAAAATTGCAATTTCCACACAATATATCCAGTTAACTGAAAGTGCCATCAGAAAAGTCTTGTAGAAACTAGCAATTGGTTCGATGAGATGCCTTTTTTGGATATAGTCTAGAGTTGCCTTCTTTTTTTCTTTTCTTTTTTACGTATAAAAAGTAAAATAAAATAAAATAAAATGCAACCCAGACTATCTCCAGAGAACGCAAGTATTTCATTGGACCTATGCTTAAAAGGAATATGGTCACTAGCCAGGGATAAAAATCAATTTAGGGAACAAGAATTTCATGTTCAAGGAATGATGTAGTGAGAGAGGAATTTGAAACCAAAAGTATGAGTAGAAAATTTTTCAGCAGGCCAAATTAAGAGTAAAATTATAAATACAAATTGGAGATTCAATCTTCCTCTTAGATGCCACAAAAGATAGAAGAAACTCTCCAAAGTGATGCAACCATGTGTGGACTAACTTGATCTCACATGTGCACCCCACGTGAGCACACGTATGGGGCCCCATAGTCTCACTCTTAATAGCTTAGTATTAGTGTTTGTTTGCTTATTATTATTAATAATTATTTTCCTTTTTGCCTTGTAATGACCAAGACATCCCTGTTTAAGTAAAATAAGGAGGGTATTTTAATCTTTTCATTAGAATTAGGGTTGCCTTTCTTTCTTAGCAATTAAATAAGACCAACCAGCCATATATTCTTATTATACTGTTTTGATAATAAAAGTTCTTGATGCAGGGCATGTAATGCCTTAATGCTATATGTAGTGAGATAAGGGTTTGGATAGTCAAGTAATAAACATTAATCAATTATCTACTTACAAACAAGGAAATCTAGAGAGATTCAACACAAAAAAATTAAAATGATTCAATAGAGCCATACCAAGTCCAAGTAAAAGCATAAAAAGGATCAAGGATATGAGTATATCCCTACTTCTAGCATAAACCAGTCCACAAACCTCATATCAATCAGATCCAAACAACCGATCAGTACTCCTCCATCACATGAGCAAAATGTGCCAAGCTTGTGACTCATTGGTGTAAGATTTGAAAGATCGGAGGACCAAAGTTTAGGACTTCAAATTTGGACCAAGGGAATGGATTTTGAGATATGGGGCTGGCCTGTACGACCGTACGGTCTATACGGCGGGCGTGTCAGTCGCACGTGTGGGGCGGAGGGAAGGTTTGTTTAGGGTTGGTGTGGTGAAAGGTTTGATGGGTAAAGGGAAAAAATAAATAAATAAATAAGATAGAGATAAGAAAGAGTTTTCTAAAGAAATGAAGAAGAAGAAGGAAAATCAAAAGGGGAAGAACCTTACCTTCATTAAGCACCTTGGAAATCAAGAAAGAGAGAAACATCAAAATCCGAGCGGAATCCTCAACGCTCTCGAGCCAATCCTGAAACCCTCTCTCTCTCTCTCTCTCTCTCTCTCTCTCTCTCTCTCTCACAAAGGGGAGAAGAAAATTTCACAAAAGCAAGCATTAGAGGGGCTGGATGTCCCCCCTTTCTTTTATTTATTTCAACTTCCAAAATTACAAAAATGTCATTATGAGTCCATCTTTAAAATATTAAAACCCTAATGCAATAAACTAAATCTAAACCATCCAATAGTCATTAAATAATGTCTAAAACAAATAAAAACTGAAAGAACAGAGAACGGGCCACCCGTGGTGGGTGTGGATCGATCCAACGACTGGATGGCCCAATCGGGAACAACTAATGGTCCGATTATCATCTAGTCAAAGATCTATGGTCGAGACCGCCTCTGATCGTTAACAAGCACACACACGTCATTGATGGGTATCCAGATAAGAATGTGCACATGTGCGGGGTCACATGGTCCATCAAAAAATGAGCCCGGTGGGTCCAAGCGTCCATCCACATCAAGTCCTCTGCTCCAACACTCTGACAACAACGTCTCCTCCTCTAGTACACCCCACTGATGTCCTCATCAATTTTCCTCTTGGAAAAATATTCATCCTCTTGCATGCATTACAATGAAGGGCATGTGTTTCCATTGATCTTAGCTTGCTGTTATATCTTTTACCATTTGATCACTTCCCAATGTTCCTTGCATTAGTAAGCAACTGTTGAATATATTCCAACAGCCTTCTAGTAAAGTACAACTAGAATATAATCACTCTTCTTGGAAAGAGAGAAAGATAGAAAAAACCTCTAAAGCTTTACTGCAATCAATAAAAAATATATAGAATAGAACATATGCATGGCCTTACAGGCCATCTATTGCCATTGTTAACAAAAAATAAAAAATAAAAAATCATAGTTATAAATAAAAGCCTACTTTCATCCCATTAGTCATATTATTTCCTTAATAAAATAAGAAGGTTTTAGAACACAGACCAGACCTCGACACATATTTGTGGGCAGTACAATCCAACTGCTTAGACCCATGCTGAGCCAGGAATTGCCTTAATCTAAAATCATGAAAAGTGGGAGCATTTAGCAAAAATTTATCCACGTAGTTGTCCTAAGTTTCTAGTTACCTAGCCTGTTTTGGTTTACAGTTCGGGCCTAAACCACTGATGTTCTAGTCTGGGTTTGAAAAATTGAATAAGAAAACCCTCGCTAAACAAGTTGGACTAACCAATAAAATCTCCAAAATTAGCAAGTATAGCTCAAATGAATGGCCAATAGGGACTGTATGATTTACATAATACCCAAGTAAACAAATAGACTTGTGGACCCCATAATCTAATCGAGAAGAGTCATCCTCCACACCATTCTACCCGACTTGCCATTACCCCCTCCATGCCATTGCCTAAAAAACCCCTCGATTGACCTTGGCATCACCCATGACATCCCAAAAAACCCAAAGAAACTTTCACACACCTCCCTTGCAAACGGGCAATGCAAGAAGAGATGTTCTACTGAATAAGAATGACACACACCGGTAATCAAATCAACAAGATCTCAATACCAACAGCCCATCCTTTCTTTGAACCTTGTCAATGATCGAACTTACAGATCTGAATTGAGTGCCATTTGATGAGTCACTGAGAACAAGGGAGAGGGATATGAAAAGGATGAAGTAATGAAAGAGGAAGTCATTGCTAGTAGTAATGACTTGTCACAATCCATTGGTTCATATAGAATCCATGTCCGCGGTGTATCAAAAAACATTCTTTTCGCTAAGCGTATATAATAAAATAGAGTGAAAGGGCTCACCCCGAAAGAATATCTCTTTGATTCCGCATTTGGAACATAAATTTTACAGCAACACTCCTCTTCCTATTCCTATTGATCTGATCATGGTCCTGAAGACGGATGTGACGGGAAGAAGTGGCATTTGGAAGTGTTGCTGACTTTTCATTTAGGTTTCGGCATAACAAAGCTTGCATTGTCTTTTCGCACTTAGGCGCAGAAAGAGGTTGGAACTTCCTTATTCTCCGCCTTGGCCTTGTCTATTCGTTGTACCATCTGATTCCCTTCCCTCCATTCATATTTGATCGAGTGTTCTATAAAATTGAAACACTTCATACAAATACTTCAACAAAAGTCACAAGAAAGAGGTTGGAACTTCCTTATTCTCCCATCCCATCTGGTTCCCTTCCCTCCGTTCGTATTTGATCGAGTGTTCTATAAAATTGAAACTTCTTCACTTCATACAAATACTTCAACAAAAGTCACAAAATTTAGAAAATGCAGTGCCTTCTCCCTCCTAGAACAAAAACTTCTATGGACCCACCCTAAAATCTCTATGAATCTTTAATTAAGATTTTCCAACTATTAGATTGATTTTCATATCAATCTAAGAAAGCAACAACTCTACTACAAATTATAAAAAGAAGTATAATCTCTATGCCAGACAGGTGCATTATGTGCAAAGACAATCTGTTTTTACATTGGCTGGCAATCTGGAATCATGTTCTTTCATAAGTTAAAACTTGCATGGGTTTTCTACGAGTTTCGATTGATGGCGAACGGTTTCCTTGGCTGGAGCAGAAGTCCAATTAAGAGCAAAACAAGATTTTGGAATCTCATTCCGTTTGCAGTATGTTGGAAGATATGGAAGAAACAGAACCACAGGATCTTCAACAATAAGCAATTGTCCATGGAAGTGATACTAGAAAATTTTATAAGTGTCAGTAGCCATTTACACTTCGTGTTCTATAGCATTCTCAGATTGTTCCATTTTAAAAATGCAAAGTGAATGGCCTCAGTCAGTGTTAGCTTCACTCTCTGGCAAGCTATTCAAAAATAGTTACGTAACAGCCGCAACATAATTGTAACAATGGTACCCATTACACCTTACAGGGCCATAATAAGCCATTACAAAAAAGGGGGCCTGTAATAGTCCCGTAACGATCCATTACCATCCCCTCCCATGACCACTCGTCTCAAGCTGAACGTTTATTTGCAGCTTTTTTGGACCAAACAGCAAAGTAGGCATTAGGGCACAGTTGGTTTTGAGGATTTAGGGAGAGAAATGAAGAAGAAAGAGGAGAAGAGCAAGAGAAAGGTGTGAGAGAAGATAAGAGTATTGAGAGAGAAGCTTCCTGGTGTGTTAGGCCATCAAACCCTCCACACCTTTTATTATAAGGCCAAGAATATAGAAAACATACTCCGCAGGAGCATACAAGTACAACACTATATATATACTCACACCCAAAAAGACACAAATATACACACTACTCTTTCTATACTCACCCTCAAGTTAGAGCAGAAATATTGATCATGCCCAATTTGCTAATGATACAAAGAAGAGCATCCCGACTAAGAGACTTGGTAAGAAGATCAGCCAGCTAGTCTCCAATGCAAACAAATGGAGTCACAATTTCCTTATTAGCCACTTTCTCCCGAATGAAGTGACAATCAATCTCAATGTGCTTCATGCTCTCATGGAACACCAAATTGCTAACAATATAAATGGCAACTTTATTATCTCAATGCAAAGGAATGGGACTTGGGAGATTATAATCGAGTTCCTGTAAGAGGGTTCGAAGCCAAATGAGTTCACATTCGCATGAGCCATCACCCGATGGTCCGATACTCAGCCTTGGCAGAAGATCACGCCATGACAGATTGTTTCTTACTCTTCCAGAGTGACCAGGTTGCCGCCAACAAATGTACAATACCCAGATGTAGATCATCAATCATGTAAACTTCTAGCACAATCAACATTAGAGTAACCAGATAAATGAAGGTGGCCATATTGTTGAAATAGTAAACCTTTGCCTAGGGAAGATTTAAGAAACCAAAAATATGATATACCGTTGTCAGATGTGTGATACATGGGGCATACATGAATTGACTTACAACACCCACAACAAACGAAGGATCTGGCCGAGTAATAGTGAGATAGATAAGTCGTGCTCTTTTGGACTTTGGCTTTATTCGCAGTCAAGTTGATCGTTCCCTATTCATCTGTCGTCAATCCACAAGGATCATGGTGTTGATTGTCTATGTAGATGACATTGTGATGTTGGGAGATGATAGTACAGGAATTGTGGCCATTAAATCCCTTCTCAAGACTCGATTTGGAATTTACCAGGACCACTGTATGATGCATGACGAAAATTTAGTCATAGGGCTAAAAAACCAAGCAGATTCATGGTTCAGGTGGGCCACGCCAAGGGAAACCGTTGGGAGGGGACGCCTAACCTTAATTTTTTTACGGGGCCCACCGTGATGTTTATGTACAATCTTCTCTAAGCATCAGTTGTGCCATCCAGGACCCAAAGTTCGGGCTAACCCATGATTTAGGTGGGCCACACGAAAGAAAACAATTCGGAGAGGGATGTTTACTATTGATTTTTTACAAGGACCACCGTGATGATTATATTCAATCCACTCCAACCATCAACTACCTCGTGAAAATTTATGCCTGAGGCTCAAAAATTAGGCCCATCCATGATTTATGTGGAGTCGTGGACCACACCAAGGGAAACAATTTGAAGAGTGGGCACCCCCCGCACAAATTTTTACGCATGTGGTCCACCTGAATCATGGATGTGGCTCATTTTTTTGCCTTGGGCCTAACTTGAGCTGACGCATTTGATGATCGGAGTCATGGTGTGCCGCATCGGCTGATACGAAACGGCAACAGTGCCAACCATTATGCGTTAAGGCGTCATAACGAGCATAATAGCCGTTACAAAAAATGACCTATATTGGCCCCGTAACAGCCGTTGTGGCCCCCATTATGGCACGTTACAGCCTTGCAACAGCCCTGTAAAGGTTTTTTACAAGGCTGATACGGTTTTTTTTCTTTAAGATAGACCATAACAGCCGTTACAGCCCATATCATAATGACAATAGTGGTAGCCGCCACCATTACCATTACGGCACACCTTGGTCAGAGGGGATTCTAGAAACACATCATGTAAGGCCCACCTAAGCCCAACCTGACTTTGCTTGCACATAACATCTCTTATAGACTACAGTCTAGTTCGAGAGTCTCTCTCTCTCTCTCTCTCTCTCTCTCTCTCTCTCTCTCTCTCTCTCTCTCTCTCTCTCTCTCTTACATATATATATATATAGACACACACGTGTGTGTGTGTATCACTATTCTAAACCATTCATTCATTCATAAAACTAAGAGCGAGGGTGCAAGAATCATGTTGATCAGATGATCCTGACCCTTTGAATAGGGCCAATTTATTACAACCATCAGTTGTCTCCAAGCCATAAACTAGATGGTTAGAATCATTGAATCTTTAGAGAAAAGGTGTACCTAAGAAAAGGTGGAAAGTTTCGAGGAAGATGGAAAGTCCCTGTGAACTCAATGATGAGGGGGAAGACAAATCTGGCAAAGGTAAGCAAATAGTTACGGCAAAGTTCGAGGATGAAGCTGGTAATGCTGCGATCAATGGTTCTGAGGCAGTAGTAGAAGAAAAAGGGGAATGCTTGTTGGTTCAAAACAGGAAGGGATACCAGCAACGGAACAGAAAGAAAGCTACGACCCTACTTTCGGAATTTCCGACATTGTTTGTGAAAAACTTCCTTGAGGGATGGGCGCCGATCAACTTTGAAAGGGTTTTTGGGCGCGCTGGGAAAGTCATGGAGGTAATCATTCCACGAGAACGAAGCTCTTCGATGATAAGGGGTTTTGCTTTCGTGCGAATGAGTAAGAACGAGGAGGTGGCTAGAGGCAGCTTCAATGCTAAATGACGAAGGGTTTGGTGGAAGGTCACTGTTTGTTCAAAAAGCCAGATTTGGTCCGGAAGTAAGAAACAGGGAAGGGGCCAGTGGCAAGGGAACTCAGAAGACGGAATCCAGGGGGAAACAATGGGAAGTGCAAGAAGAAGAAAAAAGATTATAACAAACACAGATGCACGGGGAAAGGTAAGTTGGAAAGAGGGGAAATCGGTCAAGGATGTTGTCATAAAGAAACAAACAACGGATACCAGTGAGGCCTCAGAACCAGGAAAATCGGATAAAGAGATAGAAAACAGGGGAGGTGAGGAGAGTCCTATCAGAAAATGGCCACGAAGTTCATGTTCACAAGATAGTGTTGGAAGAATCCATGAAATCGCTCCAGAGAAGTCTCGTTATATCGGTGCTCCCGAGCATCTTAGTTGATGATATGACGGAATGGGTATATCGTAGGTGCAGCAAAGTCAAAGAGGAAGATATTATTGTGAAGAAGCTAGAGGAGGCCATGCTTTTCTCTCTCACCAACAAGCAGATTGCTAAATCAGTATTTCAATCTTGCAACCAGTCTGTGGATGAGCCGGTGATAAAAATCTAAAGATGGGCTGAGTGTTCATTATTTGGTTGGAGGAGCAATGGTTTAAATTTTGGAACATACCGCTAGAATTGTGGATTGACGAGGTTTTTCAGGAAATAGGGGAATGCATCAGGGAGGTGATAAAGTTTGACCCTCTTACGAACAATAGCAAGGAACTTCGTTTCGCACGGATTCGTATCAAAAAGAAGAAGATGGCGCCGTTCCAAGCAACGATACCATTAATAATTGGGGATATAAGGGTCCCGATTAGAGTGGTGGCAAAGGAAAACGAGGGGGAAGACGCAAAAGAAACAGGCAGCTCGACCTCGCTTGTGGCAGAAAACGACGGTGAAGGAGTACACAGCAAGTACTCCTGCGAATCACCGGAAGGGAGGGATGGGTTGTGCTGCGATGTGATTGGTCAAGAGGGAGGAGCACCTGTCTCAAGCGCAAGAGGCGAGCCACGTGGAGATGAGGCTGACATTCCGACGGGCTTTTCAGAAGGTCATTATAGCGAGGAGGTGGTGGAGGGAGAAAAAACTAATCTTCTAGAGACACGTGGTGACGTCCCTTTCTCTACTGAAGTAGCATTTAATGGGGCAAGAGAAGATAAGGACAGATCGGCCGAGTTCGTCCAAGGGTTTACTCAACCTCTGATGTTGTCTCATGTGGATGAAAGTGCGCATGCGAAATCTTGCCACGTTCTGTCACGCGTGCCGGATCACTTAAGTGTTGAAGTGTATGGAAACAAGCTGTTATGCGTACAACAGCCCCTCGACTCTGATCCGACTTTTTCAACAGTTCTAGAGCCAGGAAGTCAAAAGAGGAGGACTGTTACTTTTCACATGCCTGAAGAAGAACGCCGGATGGAAGTAATGCACAGTCAGGAAGAAAGATATGGAAGTGAAGCCATTGCAATAATGCAGGAAGATATAACAGTCAGCGGACAGCAATCACAAGATAGTTAAGGGGAGAGGGAACCGGGCAATGAAAGGACAGATCAATATGATGGAGAGGATGCGTATGATGACAGCTACAATAATATTCTTTTTGCCGACAGAGCTGAAAATGGGGGTTCGATCGACGATTCTAGTAGATGCATCGCAGGGGGCAACTGAGGAAGATCGGTTGGAGGCAGCGGACGCAGGGCTTGCTCTTGAGGAGAGAACAGGGCTTTCAGCAGGTAACCAAATCATACGTCTTCTTAACGATGATGATGGTCGGGTGGGAGGGGGTGCGGGGTCTTCTTCTAGAGATTGCGTCAACCAGATGATTCGTCGCCAGGAGGACATTTACACCTTTCCGATGGAAGTCCCTCCTATTCAGATGGCTATGTGGTCAGATCGAGACATTCAGGTGGCAGGGGATGGAAAGATCTTGTCACAAGCTCTTGTTGTGGAAGTAAGGGATCGTCATGTCTTTGTGGCCCAAGGAATGAGGTGGACCGGAGATTCCCTGGAAAAAATAGGTAGGCTTCTGGGGGTCACGTTCGGGGACTACGAGGAGGATTACACTGCAATCTTCAACGTGATCAGAGAAAGAGGCAGGCAGAAAGAGAGGGCAACATCATCTTCTAAAAAAATAGTCTCAGTGTGTGGCACCAGAGAATTGAAAGCGTTGGAATGGAATATTAGAGATAGTAGCGGTGCAGGTGTGATTGTCGGGACGGAAGGGAGAAGGGATCAGAAAGTTTATCCATGAAGATTGTAAGTTGGAACGTGAGGGGATTGGGATGCCCCCAGAAAAGAGTCCAAATCAGGGACTCTTGTAAGCAGAATAAGGGCCAAGTGCTTGCTATTCAAGAAACAAAAATGAGCTCCATGTGTCAGACAATGGTTAGTGATATTTGGAGAGGTAGAGCGAAAGATTGGGTGGCGAAGGATGCACAGGGTTCAGCAGGGGGGGTTCTTTTGATATGGAATTCAGATGTGTGGTCTAAAAGGGACAGTTGGGTGGGAGTTTTCGGTCAATGTTGTACTGCGGGATAGATCTTTAGGATTTGAATGGGTGTTTTCTGCCGTCTATGGTCCCAATAACCCAGTTGTTAGGGATCTTTTTTGGTCTGAGATGGATTCAATGGCTGCTAGATGGGGTTTGTCGTGGTGTGTGGGTGGTGATTTTAACACTCCCAGATTTACGTTTGAAAAATCTTCAAGAGATAGAATAACTCGCAGCGTTCTCTTATTGGATTCAAAGAAATGACTTAGTGGATCTGCCCATGGGGGTTGTTCGGTTTACTTGGTCGAATGGTAGAGCGCATCCAACTCTATCCAAGATCGATAGATTTTTACTTTCTCAGGATTGGATTGAGAAATTTCCCCTCTCTACTCAGCGTGGCCTCCCAAAGCCGATTTCGGACCATTGTCCTATTCTTCTTAAGGTGGAGATGGAGAGCTGGGGCCCGAGGCCCTTCAGATTTGAGCTAGCTTGGATGCAAGTGGAAGGGTTTAGTGAGCTAGTGAGGGATTGGTGGAACTCTTGTTTAGTCACAGGCCACCCGGGTTTTGTTCTATTCCAGAAATTTCAGCTTCTAAAAGAGAAAATTGTCTCTTGGAAAAAAGAGAACTCTTGTGCTAGAGAGGCAACTTTGGAGATTGTATTGAAGGAAATTCAAGCGATTGATAGCAAAGAAGAAGGGGTTGCCTTGACAGAGGAAGAGCGGAAGAGGAGAGATGAGCTGAAAGGCGATTATAATAAGTTCTTGATGGCGGAGGAAATTAAATGGAAGCAGCGGTCGAGGACCACATGGCTAAAAGAGGGAGATAGAAACACAAAGTTCTTCCACGGCATGGTTAGTGCAAGGGCTTGGGCAAATAGAATAGAAACTGTTATGGTGGACGGGGTTCGGGTGGAAGGTAAGGAGGAGGTGAGTAAGACCATAGTCGACTACTACAAGAAGATTCTATCGAAAACCCAAATTTCACGCCCTAAACTGGACAGCCTGGAGTTTGGTATGTTATCGAGTGAAGAAGCTCAATTTCTGGAAGGGGATATCTCAGAGGAAAAAGTCTTAAAGGCAGTTAAGGAGCTAGGTAGGGACAAGGCGTCGGGCCCAGATGGTTTTTCTATAGCTTTCTTCCAATTATTCTGGGATATGCTTAAGGAAGATGTGATGAAATTCATAGGGTTGTAAATGGGTCAGCGGACCCGATGGGTTACCCGGACCCAACCCATTTAGACCCGACCCATTTGTTAAATGGTACGGGTCAGGGTCCAAGAACAGACCCAATTGCGAAACGGGTCTAGGTTTGGTTACCTTTATATTAGGCCCGACCCGACCTGACCCGAACCCATTTAGTAAGTGGGCGGGTTTGGTCTTATGTTTCAAGGGACTAATCAAGCCCAGACCCGTCCAAATCCAGTTTTAAGCCTTGTAAAAATGCTTGCATGGTTGATCCAGACCCGGACCCATTAGACCCGACCCATTTATAAATGGGTCTGGGTGGATCTCCCTCTACCAGACCCAGACCCATTTATTAATGGGTTTGATGGGTTGACTCGGATCCGACCCGGACCAGCCCATTTAGTAAAAGGGTCTGGGTCTAAAATTTGGACCCGGACCCGTTTAGCAAATGGGCGGGTCTGGTTTTGGCTAAACCCGCCCCGAACCCGACCATTTACAGCCTTGGAAATTCATCAAAGATTTCTCTAAGCACAACAAGCTAGCATCAAAGTTGGGTGCTTCCTTTATTGCTCTTATCCCAAAGAAGGAGGGGGCTGAGACCCTAAAAGATTTCCGTCTGATCAACCTCATCGGATCCCCGTACAAAATACTTGCGAAAGTTCTTGCCTCTCATTTTCATGCCTCTTTGGGCCGTGTCATATCGAATATGCAGGGTGCTTTTATTGAAGAAAGACAAATCCTAGATAGCTCTCTCATCGCTAATGAAGTCGTGAATTTAAGGCATAAGGAAGGCAAGGGTGGGGTAGTATGCAAGCTTGATTTAGAGAAAGCTTACAATCATATTGACTGGACGTTCCTTGATTACATGCTCAGACATTTGGGTTGTGGATTCATATGGAGGAATTGAATGGACGAATGTGTGGGATCGGCGAAATTCTCGATCCTAGTTAATGGATCCCCAAAAGGGTATTTCAAGTCCTCTAGGGGGTTGAGACAAGGTGATCCGCTATCCCCATTTCTTTTTGTCGTCGTGGTTGAAGCTTTGAGCAGGATTCTAACAAGAGGGGTATCTCAGGGCCTATTTAGGAGCTTTCAGGTGGGAGCAGGTGATTTCCAAGTGTCGCATCTCCAATTTGCAGACGATACAATTTTGTTCTGCGAACCGGATGCATCTCAACTTGCGAATCTTCGGATGGCTTTATTTTGGTTTCAAATGGTGGTAGGTCTGACTATAAATTTGCAAAAAAACATCATTATTGGGCATAGGGCTGCAGGGAGATGAGGTGAATGATCTTGCTCAAGTGTTTGATCGTAATGTGGAGTCCTTCCCAACGACGTATCTAGGCCTTCCATTGTGTATCAAAAAAGTGAATAAAGGGATGTGGGACCCTGTCATCGAGAGATTCGATAGGAAATTATCGGGATGGAAAAGTCAGACTCTATCCTTGGGGGGGTCGTATAGTCTTCATCGTAGTGGTGCTCTCCAATCTCCCCATTTATTTCATGTCTGTTTTCAAATGTCCCAAAGCGGTGATTCTTAAGCTTTCTTAAGCTTGAAAAGCTTAGAAGGGACTTCTTATGGCAAGGTGGGGCAGTCAAGAAGAAGTTTCATCTTATGAAGTGGTCAGAAATTTGCAGGCCGAAGGAACAAGGGAGAATTGGTATCCGCCCTTTAAAATCTATGAACGAAGCATTATTGGGGAAATGGATTTGGAAGTTTGGGTCTGAGGAGGGGGGGGTTATGGAAGGAGGTTATCATAAGAAGGTATGGATTGGATAGTGCTGGTTGGTGGCCTAATAGTGCGAGCTTGTACAGGGCATCTGGGATCTGGAAGCAGATTATGGAACTCAAAGGGATTGTCCTTCAAGGAGTGGCTTATGATCTAGAGGATAGGTCGAGGATAAGGTTTTGGAAGGATATCTGGCTTGGGGAAAGTGCTTTGGAAGACAGCTTCCCGAATCTTGCTCGCGTCGCCTCAGATCCGAAGATCGTTGTTAGAGGTTGTTTCACGATCATAGGCTCACAGGGGGTGTGGAACCCATTGTGCAGAAGAGCCCTTCAAGAGGTGGAGTTTCAAGAGCTCACGTTGCTTTTGAGTAAGTTGGCAAGCATTTCAATGTTGAAAGGGGTAGATTCAGTGCATTGGCTCAAGGATAAGTCTGGGGAGTTTTCAGTGATATCTCTCCATTCCTTCATCGTCTCGAGCCGTAGTGGTGGGGTCATTAAGGCGCATACCTTCTTTCTTTGGTCTTATGGTGCGCCGTCTAAGGTAGCGGCTTTTGCTTAGTTAGTGGGATGGAATAAGGTTCTCACCATTGATAATTTGCGAAAAAGAGGGCCTTGCATCACCAATGCATGCCCTTTTTGCCTGGAGGATGGGGAATTAGTCCCCCACTTGTTTATGCATTGTCGCTTCTCTAGGGAGGTGTGGGCTTTCATCTTCCAATTCTTTGACATTGCTTGGGTTTTTCTAGAAGGCATTGAAGACTTCTTTATTCAATGGCATGTTTGTGGGCCATCTGGTTGGAAAGAAATAATAGGTGTTTTAGGAACATCTTGGGAAACCTGGTGGGGGTTTTTTGTCATGCGCGCTCTCTCGTGTTTGAGTGGAGGGCGTTTTGTTCTTAGCATATTCATAGTTGGGAGGGAGATTCCTGGTTTGGTGGGGATCCCTTGTTGTTTTCTGTTTTCTCTTTTTTTCGCTTGTTTTTCTTTTCCGGCTCTGCCGTTTTCTCAATAAATTGTCATCTTTCAAAAAAAAAAAAAAAAAAAGTGTTACTTTAGAATCATAAGAAATACATAGTGGGATTATCTACAAGATGCTCAAGCTGATGATTGGACCAATTTTGTTTTTCTGGTCAATCTTGATTGTCCATTTTCATGCTATTGGTCGAACGCTTAGGTCGCCCAATTGGAATAATTTTTGCATCATGGCTTGCTCCTAGTTGTATGAATGAATGAATGAATGAACGGTTCGGATTGACAATAGGTCACCCCACGTGAACTTTAAAAGGTTTATATATTGGGGGCACATATGTATAAAATGTATGCAAAACCTTTACACTCCACCCTTTCAACTTTTTGGTAATACAATAGTACAAAGTTATACCATTTTCATGCGATAAGAGGAAGGAGAAAAAAAAAAAAAAAAAAGGGTGCATGCATGGAGGGTGTGTATATCAGTTCCCTGTTTATATTTATAAGCAAATAAATAAATAGGTGGTAAACCATCTACACCCCACCCATTCTACTTTTTGGTGATACGATAGCACAAAGTTGTATCATTTTCTTCCAACGAGTAAAAGACGAAGGATGCATGCATTGAGCAGGGTAGGTGTAGATATCAGTTCCCTATTTACATCTATACATCACGAAATTCAAAATCCGTCGAAGATACGAAGCTTGATTTCATCAAATTGAGAAATTCAAACTTTGCCTAAGACATGAAGCTTGATTTCATCGAAAAAAGAAATTCAAACTTCCGGAAGATATGAAGCTCAATTTCATCGAATCAAGAGAAACCCATCAAATCAAAGCCCTAGAAACATTCCTATTCAATACAGGAATCCACCGTCGGGAAATCATAGAAATGAACATGAAAAAGACAGCAAGAAAAGGGGAGAAGGTGGGGAATTTCAGCTTACTTCATTGAGCCGTCGCGATTCGGCGATCGTGGAGGGGAAGAAGAAGATCCAGAGGAATCAGCGGATGATATTTGAAGCACGGCTCGATCGTGTGCGACGACGGGCCGGTATTGCCGCCCTCTCTGCGCGGAGAGCTCCTCCTCGTTGCCCTCGATTTCGCCATTTTCCATGGATTTTTCTCGGATCTAGAGAGAGAGAGAGCGAGAGAGAGACAGAGAGTCAGATCTGAAAAAGCGAAGGACCTTATTGTATATAAGAGGAGCTAAATGGGAATTGTTTTTGGAATTGGGGTGTTTCTTGTAAATGAAATGTGAATTTGAAGGGAAGAGATGGAACGAAAAGGAAGACGAAGTTTGATACTCTGGCAGTGTGTGATAGATGATACATAGGCTCTTAGAAATTGCACATGTGGAATACAAGTAATCAAATTAAACCGTCCAAATTAATTTAAGCATCACAGATACATCATGAACCAAAAATTAATCTTATTGTATTATCTTTCTATCAGATTGGTGGACATTCATTGGACAGTTAAAAATGAAATATCCAACGGTTCTATTTCCACAAAACAGTGTACGAGAATCAAAGGTTAGGATCGTTTTACCAATCTGATCTTGGGATTTTGGCTTTTCCACATTAGATTGCTCAGTATATTCGGTTCTGTTAAAATTTATATATGTCACGTATAAAATTTCAGAGAGCCTGCGTATGAAGCATCGTATGCAGCCTGAGTATCATACAACTCCTCCAGAGGTTTGTGGTTTTCTACAAGAGAAAATAGTATGATACTCTGGCTGGGTGTGATGGATGATAATCAGGCAGTTAACATTTAATGAGAAATTGCATATGTGGCGTACAATTAATTCAAAATAATCCGTTCAAATTATATATATGAGTTAGTATATTTCATTTACCGAAAATTATATTAATTTAATAATTAAAACCTTAGATTGCTGGATATTTATTGGATGATTAAAAATGAAAATATCCAACGGTCTTATTTCAGAAAAAACTAATCAGAGTTTAGGATTATTTAAAAGATCATATTTTTACAATGTAACTTAAATACTGTGGGATCCACATTTTAGTCGGTTTATTTTTAGTTGATTTCTTCCACTTGTACAGGCGCCTGCTTATCAAGCATCATACGCAGCCAGAGTACAAATAACTTCCCTTTGTTTAGAATACGTCCCCACGTATGATCAATACAATACGTCGGGACTTTAGCCGTTGGATTGGATTCTTTTCATTGATCCAAACCGTTTATCTGCTATGAATTCCATTGAATGGGTGAAAACCAAAACCACTATTTTGATACTTTTATTTCACAAAGGTTATGCTAGCCGTCCATATTCCTACCTAAGGAACTAAATTAATAAAGAATTTAAAATGACAAAATCGAATATATCACTTAAGGTCTGGCCCATCATATAAACGGTTTGGATCAATGAAAGATAAACTAGATTCGGATGCTAAAGTTCGTACGTATCTTATTGTAATACATCGGGATGTATTCTAGCAGACCTCAAGAGGAGGAAATTGGGAGGCGTTTTCCTAGAAACCTGAAAATGAAATATGTATACTCTGGCAGCAAATGACACTTAGTACACAGGCACTTCTTAGCTTGTACACGTGCCATATCTTAGCTCAAGGTAAACGGACTAAATTGTGGAGCCCAATTTTTTAACTCACATTCCCCAAATCAAATTATTTGAGAAATCCTAACCTGTAATTCACTGACACTTGTTTGTTAGAACAGGATTGGATTTTTTTTTTTCATTTTTAACCGTCCAATAAATGCACACTAATCCGATAATCTGTTTGGTAAATAAATTTAAATTTTATTTTATGACACATCTAAACTAGTGCATAGAATTTGGACAGTTCAATTTGAATAATGTTATTCTAAGTTCGCAATTTCTAAGTATGTTCTGAGTGCCTGCGTATTAACAATCACACTCCGTCCGAGTATCAAAGATTTTTTTCCCCTCTCGTTTTGAGGTTTCAAAAAAGGAGGCTGAGAAAATGACGGAAAACGGGAGATCTGGTGTATGTCTGTCCGTATGTAGCTTGGCTAATCCTACACGCTTGCACGCGTGCCGTTTTGGCATACGTGCGAGACATCGGGGGCGTTCAATGGGTTGGTCGCCTCATGTATGTAACCTGGAAATATTACTCGGCCGGTATGCTCTTCAGATGGGCCATACGTATGGGAAGAATCTGGACCGTTCGGCCTTTTTGTTGCCTCCAATTCCATCTAGAAGGAAGCGGATTGCGTACTGAGTTAACTCTGTGCGGGCCTAACGTGATTTATATATTGTATCCACTCCGTCCATCTATTTTAACAGATAATTTTATGACTTGAGCCCAAAAATATCCAAATCTCAAGTGGACCACACCACAGAAACGGTGTGAATTGAATTTCAACCGTTGAAATATTTTTGGCGCCACAAGTTTTGTATCAATTTGGTTTTTGTTTCTTCCCTTCTTCCATGTCTGTGTGATCTTATGAACAGATTGGATGACAAATAAACAGCACTGTGGGCCCTAGGAATCTTTCAACGGTGGAAATCATTATTCCCACTGTTTCCTATGGTGTGGTCCACCTGAGATTTGGATATGCTTCAATTTATATCTTAACCACTAAAATGATCCGGAAAAACAGATGGATGGATCACATGGGTTAGGATGCATGATAATTACCGTAGTTTCGAGCTTTGTGAGGCCCACCCTTGTTGTGAATGTAGGATCCAAACCGTTCATCGGAAAGATCTCCTCATGGTAAATGTGCAACACAAGAATCATTCCTATGGAATACTCAAATGGAACACACTACAGGGAGCAATGTGCAATCAAGCGTACGGCCTATATGATTGCTACTTGTTGCCTACCTAAATTTTAGAATTTTTTTCGCGTTTTCCAGTGTGGTTGCACCTGATGAATGGGTTGGATGACATCTACACAACAAAGTGGGCCCCACATTCCATCTGAAAGTTTCTACGGTCAGCGTTCCTCCCCGAGGTCCCACATTGTTCCCTTTGGTGAGACCCATCTAAGTTATGGATCAGGATGGATTTTTTCTTATACATGTAACATTATAGGACGTATCTAATGGACGGTTTGGATGGATGGTACTACACAGCTCGCACGTATGGCAATTCACATGGGGTTGAACGTTCGTGATCATTCCCGGATGGGGGGAGTTCCATGGCTACTCGCGAGATTTTTGTTCTCAGCCATCCATCCCATTGGTCTGATTTCAGAAACACCATAAGGCTCGTTAGCCACCCTTCCACAATCAGGCCCACTAAACCAACTGAAGCTTGCATCACCGTACAATCGTTACATTGTGTTCCACGCAGCATGTAGAAAAACGAGATCATTACAATTTCGGGGTGGATAGAAATCCATCCATCGAAGACAGTGATCGAACCATTCATCTGGTGGGCCCCATATAGATCGACCATGGCCCACACCACGCAGAAAATCCTACCGTATGGACGCGGATTGCCTGGAGACCCGGTGACCAGACTGTGGGGCCCACCCTGATGTATGTGTTCCATCCACGCCGTCCGTTCATCCGTTTTGCCAGTTGATTTTAACGCGGAATTGAAAAGAAATGAGGCAGATCCAAATCTCAAGTGGACGGCACGACACGAAACACTGGGATAATGATGCCCACCGTTGAAAACATACTAGGGCCCACCATGATGTTTATTTGCCATCCAACCTGTTCTTAAGGTCACACAGACTTAGGATGAAGGAAAAACACAAATATCAGCTTGATCCAAAACTTCTGTGACCCCCAAAACGTTTTCAATGGTAGGCGTTCAATCCCCACTGTTTCTTATGGTGTTGTCCTCTTGAACATTGGATCTGCCTAATTTTTGGGTACATGACCTAAAATAAGCTGGCAAAACAGATGGACGGAATGGATAACACAAACATCACGTTGGACCCGACAGGGTAGGCCACCAGGGATGTCGCTGGTGAGTGGTGAATGGGTCTCCGGATAATCCGCGTCCCTACCGTCCTGTTCAACCGTTCTAGAGAAAGAGAATAGTCGAAAGAACGGCCAACAGTAGTCCTGAATTTTTATTTTTATTTATTTTAATTGGTCAATTTCGCCATGCTGTCGTTCATGTATGATTCCCGGGAAAGCCTTGATTATTGGTCCACCAAGGGACCCACCTGATCAAGGCTGCAGGGGTATTTCGGTCAATTTTACACGGGGGAGTTATTTGATACTCTGGCAGATTATGAAGCTTAATACTCAGGCGCCACGAAGTTGTTGTGTAAGGGGCATAAATGACCTCAAATCGAACTGACTAAACTATGGACCCGACTGTACCAATTTCACTCGTCGAACTATCCGTTTGTCAGCTCATACTAGGGCATTAGCCCAAAATTGAAGCATATCCAAAGCTCAAGTGGACCACACCACAAGAAACGGTGGGGATAATGGCGTCCACCGTTGAAATCTTCCTAGGGCCCACAGTGATGTTTATTTGTCATCCAACCCGTTGATAAGGTCACACAGACCTGGATGTAGGGAAAACACAAATGTTAACTTGATCCAAAACTTTTGTGGCCCACAGAGTTTTCAACGGTAGGCGTTCAATCCCCACTGTTTTCCTGTTGTGTGGTCCACTTGAGCCTTGGATTTGTTCAATTTTAGGCTCTGGGCCTACATGAGCTGGCAAAACCTATGGACAGCGTGGATAAAACACATACATCACAGAACTCGATGGATCACCGGATCAGCGTGCTTGGGGTCCTGAAAAAAAAAAAAAAAAAGCCAAATACTGGACTGGATGGCTAGGATCTTCTGATCTGGGAGATTCTTGGGCCATGGCCCATCCATGATGGGAAGGCAATAGATGCCTGCAGTCATGCACGTTGAAATCATGTAGTGATTTGGACAATTGATCTGATGGGCCACCACATAGATGGACCGTTGATGAAAAACAGAAGTTACCACTTACTGGCAAGGTAGCTCCTACACGATAGCATGGCACTTGTGCTGAACATCAATCCCATTGCAACGGTAGGACCCACCATGAAGATCGCCTGGCAAAAAAATCAGGCCGATCCTCTCATCAGGTGGGCCATACTGTCGGAATCAGCAAACAACCAACGGTTCGACTCATCATACACGCTTGGCCCACCCACTGAACGGATCAGCCTGATTTTCAAGAGAGGTGATCTTCATGGTGGGGCCTATCATTTTCACGTTACTGATTTCTTAAACAGGTAGCCTGTTACCAGGAAAGATAGCACAGTACAAGTGATACAGTTACACATCGTTGGTCAGCTCAAGATCACAGTTGCAGTGATTGAGCAATCCTGACCGTACAATCGTTGTGAACTGTACATTTGCAGCTAATGATCCCATCCACATGATGGCCCAGTAAATTCACAGCACAAGTGCAACACACGCAAACGCATTTTGATATCATACAGTTTTTGTAAAACGCATTTGAATATGATCCTAACCTTGTTTCCATTTCTACAAGTGGGTCCCATGGGTTAGTGATCCATACCATTGATCTATTGAGCAAGGCCCATAGCTGGACCATGACCCAAAAAAGCTGCCAGATTGGATAAATCCTAGCTACTGATCTTGGGCATTTTCTCAGTTGAGTGTGGCCCCATGGTCTACATTGCTCTTCTTACCATCTATGTAAGATCATATACCGTTGGGGCCGGTCAATCCTATGTGACCCAACAGCCCAATGGTATGGATCACTAATACGTGGGCCCAACTTCCACAACTGAAACTCAGATCGAATTATCATAAATGCTCCTCCAAACAAGAACCATCCACAAAGAAAGGAGATGACATTTCACAGTTTCATGTTGAAAAAAAGAAAAAGGAAAACAACCCAACAAAATACAAATACAATCAATCAGAAATAAAGATGCTGATGAGATGAAGGGGCCCACTTCACAGGCACATTTGTGCAAAATCTAGCCCATACATCAGCTGGGGTCCACTACTATGGTTCCACCCTGACCCAAAAAAATTCAGGCTAGTCGACTCATCAGGCAGACCACAATTGCAAGGACAGTTGGACAAGAGACCAATGGTGCAATCATTCAACACACTTGTGGACTACATGATGAGGGCCCGACTACTGATTCAATTCTAGTACGCGGTGGGCCACACCTGTTGAACTATGTGCGACATGGACCCCTCTATCACATTTCTGTGGGCCCCACTCGCATCAATCGAAAGATGATGGACACAGGAAGACTGGAAATGAAGGAAGAAATGAAGCTTACCCATCTACAGACAAGTTCTTCCTATGCTTCCCATTTCGCTTCTCCTTTGCCTTCTCAGCCTTCTGATCACTGACCGACCCCTCCTGGGCGCTGCACATCTGTGACTTGATCTTGAGCCCAAACTTCCGTGGGACCACCTTCCACACTGCCTTCCCCTGGCCCAGCTTCTCGATCTCACCCCGCATGCTTGAGCACTCCTTTTCGAGCTCTGACACCCGCATTCGCATGTTGTCCATCCCCACCTTCAGCACCTGGTTCTCACGCACCGCCGTGGCCCACCCGCCTTCGTTCGGCCCCCCGCCCATAAGCCCGCTCCTCAGAGGCCTCGACCCACCGTCAAGGTTGTCGGAGACCAGGAAGCAGCCTGCGATCGATGTCCGCAGCTGCAGCTGCTCAAAGAAGAGGACCTGGACGACTACCCGGAGGGGGAGCCTCTCGTTTTGGGCAGCATGCGTGCAGGCTTCCAAGGAGAGCTTCTGGCAGTCCATCAGACGACAGAGCTGCTCCCTCTCAGAATCTGTGAGCCATGGGTGGGCCTGAAAGTATTGAAAGGACAGATCAATATCAAAGTGTGTAAACTTTAAAAGAAATTGCCGTGGTATAATCTGATTGTTCCAGTCGATTCTTTGAGATAAAAAGCTAATTGTATAGAAAATATCACATTTGAGGGTCTGATCCAGGCAGTTCATTGGTTGGCCCACACCATGTATATATTGTGGTCCAAAAATCAGGCTGACCCAGTCATCAGGCAGGTCCCATCAGTACATAGGATCTGGACTGCGATCTACTGGTCATTTTTTTTTTCTAACTGTCCTTTTTATTCAAAAATGTGTGGCCCACCTGGTAATCTGACTGGCCTGATTTTCAGGCCATGGCACATACATGGTTGGCTGAACTACCACATAAACAAACCAGATCCCCCAATCACATGCCACAGTGGCACATGTGTGCAGAGGACTCATGCAAATAGCCATTGCATTTCTCATGAACGATGGTTACCTTCAAGTATATGTCGATCGCACGATAAAGCCCATCATCCAACGGTCTCGCATAGTCAGGAACGGCCGCAGCCAGTGACTGGAACTTCGGCAGCTTCAGATTAACATCAGGTGCAACCTCTGAAAGGTATCCATCGATGAGCTTGGCCACCATCGTGATCGGCGTCAGAGAAGGCGACCCCATCAGTTGCCCATCATCGACTGAACACGGGGAGGCCCCACCCGTCGCCTGATCCAACGCCAGGAAATGCTCGAGAATCCGCTGCACGCATTCAACGTTGTAGAGAGTTTCCATGGAGTAGGAGAAGGTAGGCAGCAAAAGATCCTCCAAGGTGGCCTGGTCCAGCTGCATCCCAATCCTCTTCTCCAAGTTTGATACACAAGCCTGGCTTGCCCGCAGGATCATGGCGGTCCGGAGAAGCCCGAACAGTATCTTGGTTGATGCCACACCCTTCTGCATGGGCAGCAGGCTGTGTATCTCCTCAAGCAAATGCTTTTGTTCTTCTTCAGACAGTGCGGATGCAATTGCCACAGCCACGAGGCGGGTGCTGTGCTCGCCCGACAGGCTCTGACGCCTGTTGAGGCCTGGGAGATACCGTTTTGCGTAGTGTGTAACACAACCAGCAATGATCTCTTCTTTGATGCCGCGGGATTCCATGACTGAAATCAGCCTCTTGTAGAGAGGGAGGCTCAATGAAGATACATCCTCATACCACCAATCCGAGCTCGCATTTCTTGGGCGGGCCCCGGTGCTAATGCCATTCCACAACATGCTCCCGCCAGGGCTCTGCATAGGCCCACGATCCGTCATTGGCCACCCAAACAGATTTGGGTCCGTGCACGCCTTCATGGCCAATGACTCGATGCATCTCTTCACTATGTGGAGACTGTCAGCATGGGCAAGAACATCCTCGCATGCCTGGAGAGCCTTGATCGAGTCCTTCCAGCAGCGGAGCACAACCTGGTTGAGGAATATCTCAGTCTGTGCTATCAGATTGCCCTCCCCGTATTCCTCTGTCATCTGAAGATGCTCCGCCGCACAGCGGAGGTGGACGACGTTCGACGCAGTAAGCTCGAGCTTCACACCATAGCAGAACTTCGCCAGGAGCTCGAACGCCTTCGCGCCGCCGGGAATGTCAGAGAGCTGTATGACACAGCCCTCTTCTCCATCGTCGGATGCCTCTGCAATCAGTCCTTCTAAAACCCCACTTCTTGAAAGCAATGGGAACTGCAAGGAATGCAAAGATGGAGATATTTGAGAAAGTGTCTCACATGTGCAGAATGCAAGCCACTCATCAGGTGGATCCCGCCATGTAAATGCCATTGACCAAGAATCAAGCAGGTGGGCCCCACATGTACATTGAATGTGGACCCGTTGCAATTCTTTTAAACCATCACATTGTTTTTGCATATGCGTGACCATCTACACAGTGAGGCCACTTGATGGGCAGCTTGGATATGCTGTTGGCCGACTTAGTAAAGCTTTAAACTAGCAAAACTGGCATTCTGTGAATACGTAGGGATGAAATCACTGAAGGCTGTGATGATCAAAGATAGCTAGATCACTTGGACCGGCAAACAACCATCTCACTGAAAGAAAAATGAGGCTCGATGGACAGCATTCTATTTCCAAAATCCAAAGTCTTTCTTGCTTTTTCAAAGATTAATTCGCCATATATGACATAAACTTTTCAATTGAGTGGTGTAGCCCACCTGAGTCTTGAGATGGCCTGGTTTTGGGAGGTCTTAGTGGGGTGCGCCAGATGAATGGATAGGATGGCATATACACAAGATTTACAATGTGGAAGGTCAAATTGTTGGAAAATTTACAAATAATGCTTTTGATTGCAGAGGGCCACATGTGACATGTTCAAACATAGCAACCGCATATATCAGTGGCAGATTTCTCACAACCAAGACAGATCAAAGCATATCCAGATTGCCTCAGATTATGCTCCAATAAGTTTGTGAATAAAGCTGAAGCTCTAGGGCCAATATCAACCACTTTGAAGTAATACGCCGCTCCAGTGGTCAATCCAATGCTTCACAGTACACCAAGGACCGTATCAAGATCGCAATTCAACGGATTGGATCTGCTGGGTGGGTTTTGTTGGCATGTAAGTGGTGTTGATGTGAGCCTCTAATATGGTTGTTTCTATGAGCCCGCATAAAAGAGGGACGTTGATGCCCAGTGGATAGCCAATCATAGAATTGCTGATCTACCATTTCAAAGCCAACCCCAATTTGCTAGGGACTGTTTGGACTAACCCTCCGACAGGACTTCCGACATCTAAACGCCATTTTGTCCAAGCCGCAGTTGATGTTAAGCATTTGGATGCACTTTGCAAATCCCCATCTCATCCCCCGCTCAGCAAAATAGATGATAAAATGCCAAATCCTTGCCAAGTGAAAAAGCAGGCTTCAAACCCCCTTTTGAGGAACTGCATCCAAACGGGCCCTAAGATCATCACCGCCACTACTATCATCATACCTTTTGTCCCAGCTATTTGAGCCACTATAATTGGGTACGCAAATTGTGGTGGGCCACTACCTAGGAATGCCCAAGCAATTATCAAGATTTGAAATGGGAATTCTCATGATTGCCTGGGAGAAGCATATAGACCAGCATCCCACCCTTATCCCATGGTCGACGACTCAAGGAACAATGAACAATCGAGAGGTAGGAACTAGGTTTTAACTCAGTGTATCAGGGACGACAAGGTGTTCCATAACGATAACACAGCCACCGCTGTTACCGTTATGATACAGGCCGTAATAGCCGTTATAACCCTTTTTTAATATATTTCTGGACCATTACAAGGTCATTAGGGACCATTACACCTCATTTTTTCTATAACGGCAGTTTTGGCCCAGAACACATAACGGTTACAACCATTACGATTACGTAACCGATTTTGAATACCTTCATCGGGGATTGCATTGCTCACCACTGATACATGCGCCCCCCCCCCCCCCCCCCCCCCCCCGGTATCATTCATGGGCGACAATGGTATGTTTCGGGCGTTACGTACCAGTTTCGGATGATACATCGAACCTCAGGTAAGAAGATAAAAGCTATCTTAATATAGTAAGAGTAGCCAGCATGAGCTTTGTCATGTGAAAGAACTCACCTTGTGAAGATGAAAGGACATCTCGTCAACTTCGACAATAACATCGCTGGGAAGGCCAGTTGCACAGAACCTGCAAAATGTTCAAAATACACAAAGATATAATCCATGTGTATCATCACAATAAATTATGAATTACAACAGTAATATGTCAATATCAAGGTGTTCCATGACAGTAACGGTGGGGGTAATGGCCACTGCCGTTACTGTTATGATACGGGCTGTAACAGCCCCATTTTCTATAAAAATGTTTCTAGACTGTTACAGGCCGTTATGGGCCATTACGACTTGTTTTTTCCTGTAATGGTCGTTTTGACCCCATAACACGTAACAGTTACAACCGTTACCATTACATAAAAGGCCATTATGTAACCAATTTTGAATACCTTGGTCAATATAGTCATTGTTATAGTAAACGTGCGATTGAAGTTACAAGATGACTCGGACTTGAAAGTTGGACCCATATATTTTAGATAGTACGCCTGACCTAAGATTTAGAATTTTTGAATCACTTGTTGATCGCATCAATTAAATGAAATGAGAAATGTGAATGGGACTTGTAGCTGCATGTGCCATTGCCACCCACGTGTGCAAGATCCACATCGCTCATCAGGCATGTCCCAACAGTAAATATGGCCTCAATGGTCTGGTCATTAGGTGGACTGCATGCATGCTTTGAATGTGGACCATTGCTTATCTTGTTTTCATATTCGTGCAGAGCAGCCAAGTCTTTCGGACCAGAGAATCCAGAGAAAGGGTTCTAAGGAGTGAGCAGCTTGGATCTTGTACATAAGCATGTTCGCCTACATGTCCCATTAACTAGGCTCAAATAAAATCAGGGCCGTGCAATTAGAGAGCTTTTGACTCATGAAATTAGTGATAACTCTAAGGACTCTGCTTGAAAACATGAAGAAACTTGACTCAATGATACGTCATCAAGACTAGGAGAAGCTTACTTCAGTCAAGATTCATTCAACTCGAAGAAACCAAGGTATCCAAAAATGGCTACGTAATGGTAACAGTGGAAACGTGTTACGGGCTATAACGGCCATTAACAGAAAAGTCTGTGAATCAGTAGCAGCCCTTATTGCCTTGCAACAGCCTGTTATGACCCCATAACGATCCGTTACGGGGCCGTCACAGTTTTTTTTTTTTTTTTTTTGCTGTTATAGGGGCCATGATCATAACAATAACAATGGTGGTCGTTATGGCCAATAATGCCGTTATTGAATACCTTCGAGAAAAACTCAAAAAACTCCTGAAGACTGATTTTTAAATATTTACCGTTTAAAAATAAAAAAGAAGAAGAAGAAGTCTTGGTGTCAAGACTTGAACTGACAATCTGACACAACCAAGTACTCAACTCGACAAATCTTTTAATCTATTCGAGTTTTCAGACTATGCCTATGAAACAACATTAACAAGGTATGAAGACCATCATCGTCACAGCTATCATAAAACATGAACTCAGCTTAGAATGATGAATTTCTAGACGATTCCTTGAAAACAATGAATGGAACTCCCAATGCAGATCATCAATCTAAATTATTCAACTGATTTAGAAAGATCAAGATTCTAGACAAAACTATCCATGCAACCATTTTACTTTTATCACCTAAATCTGTGAGTGAAATTCTAGGCAAGATTACGTAATACTCATATCCATGTGCCGTTTAACATGCCCGGTAAAATTGGTTATAAGAGAAAAACATTGGTAGTCTAGTAAAGTGTGATGAATAATACACAGGAATATACGCAGCATACAAGCAATTCAAATTGAAGTGGCTAAATTATGGGGCTCAGTTTAGATGTATCATGAACTAAAATTACACTTATTTGATTATCTGACTATTGGATTGATGGACCTTCTTGGACAGCGGAAATGGAAAATAACCAATGGTCCTATTTCAACAAAGAATTGTCCATGAATCAGAGATTAGGATTGTTCAACCAATCTGATTTTGGGACTGTAACTTATGGTAGGTTCCAGTCAGTTTAATTTTATTTAATGCATGTCACATGTACAATTTCTGAGTGCCAGAGTATTAAGCATCATACTTTGCCAGAACATCAAATAGCTTCCCATAGTTAAAAATGCCTGTTCATTAGACTATCCTGTGTGCATTTGCTACAATTTAGCAGATGGTATCACCGATATAGCTGATAAGGTTGGCGATAACTGATAAGTCAATCAGTCTGAAGTACCAACCTAGGGCTGCAACTTGGGTTCAGGTCAGGTTGTGAGGGTCATTGGGTCAAGTTAGGGTTGAACAACCTGATTTGTAATCGGGTTGGTTTCAGGTTGAGCAAATTTAGGTCGGGTTAGGTTGGGTTGGGAAAAATCACATGTATCTAGGTCGGATTGGGTCGGATTGAGTACAGAGGAATTCAGATTGGTTGGGTACTTCCGATCAGCACGACTTTTTAGCTATGGCTCATCTAAGAGGTGGTTTACTAATTGGACGGTCTGGATCCATAGCCAAAGGGCACTGATCAAGAGTTTACTGAATTATACCAGATGCAAACTGGATCCAAAACCTTAAACAATTCATTCATTAACTAAGAAAATCTCAATGAGAATTCTTGTTTCCTCATTTTCATGGCCATAATTCACCAAATTACCTTGAGAAACGATGAACAGTTCAAAACAAATCCCTGCTATAGACTCAACAACAACAACCCAAACTAATGATTCCTTCAACACTTCAAATATACATCCAAAATTCGAGTTTCCGCAAATCTAAATCCTGCCTTCTTCACATTATAACACACATCTCAGATCCATATCTAAGCTTCTAAAACCGTCTTCTTCTAATTGAATACATGTGGAACTAATTCAAAACAAAGAGGCATGCAAACCAACAAAATCAAAACTGGTTTCCACACATTAATTCAAAAAAACATAAGCAAAAAAAAAAAAAATGCAAAGAGAATGCTCCATACCATGCCTGCCCTTGTCGTTGGAACGCATCGGATTTCGATCCCAGCTTCATACAAGCCATTTTCCCACAAATCCAACAACCAAAATAGAAATTGAAAGCTTTCAAACAAAACCCAAACAAAGGCCAAAACAACACCTGGTCTCCAAGAATCCTCCCCCAGAGGAGACCTCCCAAATTCAAATATTCCCTACAATTTCAAAGCAAGAGCTACAAAATTCAGCTCTAAAATCACTCTAAATTCCAAAACCCAGTTCTATAACCACCCTAAAACCCTTCAAAACCAACCCAAATGCTTCTGCCCCAAAACCACAAATCTCAATTTAAAAACCACCGATTTCAGCAACTCCAACCACCCCAAATGAAACAAACCCACTTCCAACCCAATATTCTCAGCCCAAAAACCCACATACAGAACAGCCAATCTCAGCCAAACCACCCTCAGAACCCTTCAAAAGAAAAAACAAAAGAACAAAGTTTAGCACATGCCCCACAGATTTCTGCCCCAAAAAAAGCACTTAACAGACCCAGATTTAGGACATAACCCAAAAATTTCTGCCCAAAACCACCACCAACCTGCTTTTTTAAATGTAGTGAATACCTCACAGATTTCTGCCCAAAATCCCTTTTTAAAACCAATTTAGCACATATCCCACAGCTTTTTGCCCCAAAACCATTCCCATAACACTTCAAAAAAAATGTAGTAAATACTCCACACTTTTCTGCCCTGAATTCCTTTAAAAAAAAATCAATTTAGCACATAAATCACATCTCTTTGCACCAAAACCAACCCATAAACCCTCCAAAAAAATCAAATTTAGGACATACCCCACAAATTTCTGCCCAAAACACTTTTTTAAACAAATGTGGTAAGAACCCCACAAGTTTCTGACCAAAATCCCTTTCTAGAAAAATCAATTTAGCACATACCCCACAAATTAACACTAGAAAAAAAGGAAGAAATTTAGAACATGCCCCACATTTTTCTGCCCCAAAAACCACCCAAAGATTCCAACTTCCACTCCACCAAATAAAAAGAAATGAAATAGCAAGAGAGAGATCCTTCAAAGGTTTTTTTTTTTTTTTTTTCCTGCACCTGCTCTAAAAAATACCATCCAAAACACCCATCTTTCAAAAAACAAGATAGAAAACCTCCAAAGACTAGATTTTTTTTCCCCACCAACTCTACAAAAGACTACCTAAAACCCCATGAAATGCAAAACCCATCAGCTAGAAAAAGACAAAGACACCCCTCCAACAGAGAGCTTTTTTTCCACAACTACCTCACCAAGCACTAACTACAAAAACCCAAGAAAATGCAAATAGCCATATGTCAAAATGACCCAAAAACCTCCAAACGGTAGTTTCTCTTCTCCAACTACCTTCCAAGGTACAGCTGAAATCACATCAAAGGAAAAAACCCAAGCAGTAAAAAGACAAGAAAATCCTCAGAGAGAGAGAGAGAGGCGTTCAAATTTGAAAGGGTACTTCTTATTTGGTCTGCTTCTGAAGAAAAATAGTACATCTTGAAACAGTGCAGTTAATGTAAAAAACACAAAAATAAACCCATCCTTTTCTAATAATTGCAGAAAAACCCATCTGTCAAGAGACAAGGAATACACTACAATGCTTTTAAAATATAATAAATAAACAGTTCTCAAGTTCAACGGGTTGGACCATAGTTTCAGTCCATCCAAAAATAACTTACAACCTATCATGTTTTTTTAAAAGCCGACCCTTAAAATAGATTAAACACACATGAAAATATTCATTTACAAAAATCAGAGTCATGCACTTATTAGGTGGGTCACAACATAAAAACAATACATGTCCATTGATAATGAACAAAATAGATTTTTGGTCCATTTGATCATTAAATACGACAATTTTATCATAAAATTATTCTCACGATGATTTAAACCTGTTGGACGGTTTGGATTTCTCCAAAACCATGATATTTTGGAAGAAAGTTTCTGGATGAACGGTTTCTTATGGTGCAACCTGTTAGCCTTTATTATAGAGTCCTAATGCATTAGAACTTAGTAACTGTCGTGATGCAATCCTTTCCCACAAGTGGGGTCCATCAGTCGTTGATCTAAACTGTTAATGTCATGGAAAATACCCCAGATAGCGGATGAAAGAATATACTTCAATATTGAAAGATCCTAACCATCAAATTCTTCCGTTTTTTCTAGTCCGTTGATGTGTTATATGAAATGAATAGTGTGCCAATGCACCGATTTAGTGCAAATGGACACATAGTTGATTGATCCAGACCGTAGATCTCAAATACTTTCCCAAAATGGAGGATTTTCAAGCTCTCTTCAATATTTAAAGATCCTAGCCATCAATCCATGGTCATTTTCCTGGAGCGTTCATGTGAATTATCAAACTATTTACTTGTTGGAAAATGTCCCAATATGAAATTTTTCTTCAGTACCACAACTTCACCATGGTCCATATGATCAACGGTCTGGATCATCAAAATATGGCCACCATTTGTCAGACTGGTGCATTAGGGCTACATTCATGACACGTAGCTGCTCGTAAGAAATAAAAAGAAGGTGGGCCCCTTTTGGCTTTAAAAAGGATTGAAAGTGCTCATTTCTCTCCGGAGCTTAGTTCAGGGAATCCAACGACCCTATACACTAGTGGGCCCCACTTTTAGATGGGACCCAATCTGACGTTGGATGTAAAGTTCTGGCCATTAGGTATTTTAGTTTTAGCCGTTCATTTAATGGCCATCAACTGGATGGTTAAGATCGTCAGTGTCCATCAGAAGTGTTTCCTTCACCGACTAGACCCATCATCTAATCTCGACCGCTCGTGTCACAGCATATTGACTAGATGGTTAGGATTTCACAATTACTGTGATTTTGCATGATGGGCTATGGATTGTAGGACGGACCTCGTGGACGGTTCAGGTCAATTGATTGGTGTATTTAAGTGTGCCTATTAAAGTAAGAGCAATGGATGTTCTGTTGTTTTCTTTCTAGCTGTCCATTTGATGGCCATCAATTGGACGGTTGGGATTGTCTGTGCTCATTTACGATGATGTACGTGCGTGCTGTGGTGGTGCTGTATTGGCAAGCTGGTGTGTGCGTTTTACACCGTTTCAATGACTCATCCACGTACACGACTACGAAAATAGTTACGAAAAATACAGACCGACGGAACAAACTTGGTCAGACAATATAAGCCATTGAATTTATTACCATTTCCACGCGAACCGTCTATTTGATGGCCACGGATCCGATGAGAGGGATCGCGGGTACAGAATATCTTGGGTGGCCCCACATGATTTCGTGTCAGTTGATCGTAGCCGTCCACAAAAAATACCAGTAAAAATAATGTTTAGGGGCAAGAATCCAATGTTAGTTTTGCACTAGTTACCAATGGTGTAATCTCTTCAACCGTACACAATGGAAATCTAGACTGTTCAAATCGATGATGATGAAACTATGATGAACTGTTTCTTCTATCCACGGTGGGTCCCATGATTTGGATGGTTCTGATCACTTTACATTAGTACCACGTGTGTGAATAGATGAGTCACCACCATTTTCTAAATCGTGCAGAACTAACATAGAGTCAGATCACTAACACGGAGCGGAGTACCGGCCTCCAGTGGCAGAGCAATTCCGTGCCTCCAGATCGTGTACCACAAACGTGCCGTATGTTTAAGATGATCTGGACCATTCATCCTGTGGGGACCACCGTAGATTGGTCCTAATCAAGATATGATTTGACGGGTCAATCTTAACCGTCTATTTCTCTCAATTAACGTGATCCGTTGCTATTTTTCATCTTGAAGGGTTCATTTGTATGCTACAAATATAAAGGGTTAGGATCATCTACACAATGTGGTTTTTCAACCGTGGACCATTAACTGATGAAAATAGGAACTGACGGTTTAGATCTCTCCCATTTATACCACACATTCCTCAATCACATGGAGTCAGGAAATTTTCATGCGCTCCCTTGGAAAAAAGCCCACAGAATGTGGGCCCACCATTCGAGACATCTGACCATGCAGAGGAGGCTAGCGTGCGTCGTGACGCACGCGATGCGAACCTTTAAAAGGGGCAGTTATCTGTTCCGTCGAGGGGCGCGACTTGGGTGAGACCCCGGAACCAGCTATGTGGGTGGGACCCTGACCCTAGGGCCCACCTGGATGTATTCATTGAATATCCATGCCGTCCATCTGTTTCTTCAGATTACTTTAGGATTCTGTTCCAAAAATGAAGCAGATGAAAATTTTAGGTGGGCCACACCACAAGAAAAGGTGCTCACTAAACACCTACCATTAAAAACTTCCTGGCCGTCCACCGTAATGTTTATTGACCATCAAATCTGTTGATAAGGTCATGCAGACCAGGATGAAATGAAAAAACAAATATCAGGTTCGTAGAAAACTTGTGTGGCCCACAAAAGGTTTTTAATGGTCATTAACCACTGTTTCTTATATTGTGGTCCACCCGAAATTTGCATATGCATCAATTTTTCTACCTTGACATCAAATAAGCCGGAAAAGCAGATGAACGAAATGGATATATAATTCATGCATCCAGGTGGGCTCCTACGGTCAGGGTTCCACCCACATAGCAGGCTCCGGGGTCTCACCCAAGTCGCGCCCTCTGTCGAGCTGTCCAGCTGGACCATGTGCAGGGGACGCGAATTTCCTACAACCACTGTTGGAGGGAGGCCATGCAAAAAAACCTAGGTGGGGCCCATGTGTGAGAGATCTACTCCAGCTATCATTTTCGCCGGCTCATGTTAGAAGGTGAACCCAAAATCTATGCTAGCCCAGAACTAAAGTGGGCCACACCATTGGGAACAGTATGGATGTGTTGCATACCATTGAAATCTTCCTTGGGCCCACCGATTTTTGGATTAAGCTGATATTGGATTTTTTTCACTTCATGCTGATATTGGAAGGTTTCAACGGTGCGTTTCCCCATCCGCACCGTTCACTGTAGTGTGGCAAAGTAAGTTTTGGATGGGCCTTTTGCGTTGATGTCCTAAAATGATCTGGCGCAGCATATGGACGGAATGGATTCACGCGGACATCACACTGGGCCCCACAAAGCATTTTTGTATCTTTTATAAAAATCAACAATGGCCCACCATTAATAAGGCGTGAACAAAAAAATGCAGCCCTTTGGTGATCTTGAAGGACGCGGATTGCGTGGTGATCCCAACACCACGTAGCTACGTGGTGTCAGGACTCTTTGGGGCCCACCGTGATGTATGTATTTTATCCACGCCGTCCATCCGTTTTGCCAGTTCATTTCAGGGCTGGGGCCCAAAAAATGAAGTAGATCCAAAGCTCAAGTCGACCACACCATAGGAAACGGAGGGGATAATGACACCCACTGTTGATACCTTCCTAGGGTCCACTGGATGACCTGTTCACAAGGTCATACAGAACTGGATGAAGGGAAAATACAAATATCAGATTGATCCAAAACTTCCATGACCCCAATAAGTTTTCAACCGTACGCATTCCAGCCCACTGTTTCCAGTGATATGGTCCACTTGAGCTTTGGACATGCTTCTATTTCGGGCTCAAGCCCTAAAATGATCTGAAAAAAACGGATGGACGGCGTGGATACATCACAGTGGGCCCCACAGAATCCTGACATCACGAAGCTGGGAGCGGATTGGGTGAGACCCTACATACACCCAATTGAAAGTTTATTTTGGGGCACGATCCAAAAAAATGAAGCAGTTCCCAAATGCCAGATGGGCCATAGTCCCAGATTGACCATTAAAAACTTCCTGTGGGTCCACAAAAGCTTTGGATCAAGATGATATTTATGTGGTCTCTTCATCTAGGTGTTGGGGACCTTATAAAAATAAACATTCCAGTGGAATTTATAAAGTTTTTAATGGTGAGGATTCAATCACAACTGTTTCTGTGGTGTGGTCCACTTAAGATTTGACTCAGCTTCATTTTTGCGATCATCGCCTAAAATGAGCTTTCAAAATGTTCGGACGGTGTGGATTTAAGACACATACATCACTGTGAGCCCCACTGTCAGGGGTCCCACCCACCACGGTGATCCGGGGTCTCACCTAATCCGCTCCCTAATGTCAATGAGCGGAAAGCCAAACTGTCAGCATTTATTGACCAAAAGTCATCCGATCGAGGGCTTGGATCATCCGATCGGAGTCAACCTTCGTCTAACTGACCAATGACCATCCATCATGGGCCTACGCAAATGAACGGTGGATCTTGTGTGTGCACGTGGATTCCAACTGCAAAATACACATAATTAAAGCCAATAACGTACGTAACAAATATCTGAAATGCGGTATTCAATGCTTGTCAGCGTAACTGCAATCACTGCTTCCAGGGCATAATAAAAAGCTCGGTTTCGTAGTCCGCGGACTACGCAAATGAATCCACAGTTCTCTACCTGGGCTATGTGTATGGATGATCGGAACCGTTCAAGAAGTGGATCCTACCATGAATAGGCAATGAGATAAAAATCCAATACATCCGATCTATGACCAGGTAAAATCATAGAACGATCATAGTTTACATTCAAGTCAATTTGAACGTTCAGGATATTATTTTAAAAAAAAAAGAGAGAACCGTCCATGGTGGGTCCCACATATCACAGCTTGCGGACTACGATTTCATTTTGGTCCGTGGTCTACCCTCCTTTAATCCTTCATAATAAGCTTGTAAGCCTTTCAAGTAACGCTTTCCAAACTCTGATGGGCCATTGGAGTAAGAAGCGCCGTAGGATTGCGCCACATGCTCGAGGCTGTGTGACCCAATGCTCTAATGCAGGGCTTACTCGCATGGGATTTTAACGTTTTCTTCGCGGGAAAGTGCCATCTTTACACAACTGTGTGAGATAATGGCCGTTCATTAGGCGTGTCCACGGTGACGTGTACGGTCTCCGAAACATCAACATTGTCCGTTAATCAGAAAGGTCGGACGAGTACCTAGAAAATGAACGGCTTACCCCATGATCGAGCTGGGACCGAGTTACTCGCATGGGATTTAACGTTTTTCTTCGCGGGAAAGTGCCATCGTGGCACAATTATAGTGAAATAATAGCCGTTCATTAGGTGGGTCCACGATGACGTGTACTGTCAGCAAAATATCAACCTTGTCCCTCATACACGAGTGACCCACTATTTGGATTAGGTTCAGTTAAGTACTGTGCGCCATGTGTACGATTTATGACAGCACGAGTACGAACCATCGACTTCCAGAGTATCGAAAGCTGTCTCCTTTTTTAAAGGAGGAATGAAGCATGCCACGTGGTTCATAGGCACGTCCTCACGAATCGTCCACGTGGCATAAACTAAACCGTCCAAATCATGGCCCAGACTATAAATAAACAGAAAATAACACAGAACAAACATACTTCCTTGACGATCCATGGACATTCAATGGACGGTTAAATAGAAACTAACAAAATAAAATCTTTTAATTAGTAAGAATTTAGGGATGGAGTCTATCTACAGTAAGTACCACTAATGGACGGTTGTAATGATTCATTTGCGTGTGGTGTATGCAAGTCAAAAGCGCATGAGTATGAACTATTACGTCCTCTGGCAGAGTATCAAATAGATCTTCTGAGGTGCGTGGACATGCAAAGACATGAAATATAAAGAAATGGTGGTGATTTGAGAGTAGTTGCGAGAACGAGGCAAGAAGGTTTTGGTCAATGATTTCCCTTGTCCCATGTGGAAATAACCTTAATTACTGATGGACGGCTAATAAACAATGGACGAGTGGGCCACCTACAACTTACTTAGCGGGTAACAGCATAGTGAGTATTACCCTTACCGTAGGGCCCACCTTGATGGTATGCTGTATATCCACTCCGTCCATTCATTTTTTCAGCCCATTTTAGGACTCAGACCCAAGCATTAAGCACATCGAAATCTCATGTGGACCACACCACAAGAAACAGTGATGATTGTTTATTATTAAAAATTTCCCAAAGCACACTTTAAGTAGATAGATATGTAATGTTTATTTGTCATCCAACCCGTTGATGAGGTCAACCAGAATTGGACCAAAGGAAAATACAAAGATTAGCTTGATACAAAACTTTCGTGGCCTAAAAAAAAGCTTTTAATTGTCTTTCACCACATTTTCCAGTGGTGTGGTCCACCCGAGATTTGGATCTTCTTAAGGCTTGGGATAACATTCTTAAATGGTCTGAAAAAACGGATGGGCGGTGTGGATATGAAACAAATTCATAAGGTGGGTCCCACACGGTAAGGCTAACACCCACTAAGCTGTTACCCGAGTAACAGCTGTCATGACTCATCCTTACGCGGCACTGATGCGCAGCTGTCATGACCATCAAAATTGTGGGTCCCACCATAACGGACCACATATCTAAAATCTGGAAGTAGATTGGTTGGTGAATCGAAGGCCACTGTATCCCTGATCACCGGATGCTGCGGAGCCCACTGGGATGTGTGTTTTATCTATGCCGTCCATCCGTTTTAGCCAGCTAATTTTAGGGCATGAGTCCAAAATTGAAGTATATCCAAAACGCAAGTAGACCACACCATAGCAAACAAAGTGGATAATGACGTCCACCGTTTAAGCCTTCCTAGGGCCCAAGGTGATGTTTATTTGCCCATGAGGAGATACGGATCTGGATGAAGAGAAAACACAAATATAAGCTTCATCCAAAACTTCTGTCGCACCAAGAAGTTTTCAATGGGCAAGCGTTCAAACCCAATGATTTCCTGAGGTGTGGTTCACTTGAGCTTTGGATATGCTTCGATGGCCCAAAATGAGCTTTCAAAACGGATGGACGGCCTGGATAAAACAGGTATATCACAGTGGGGCCGTGTTAGTTTCCTCTTTAGTACGATTGCTCCCGTGTTTGTTTTGCACCATTGAAGAAACGATGGTGACTCAACCACCTTACGTAGCACTGATGTAAAGCTATCCATACCGCCCAAATTGTGGGTGACAATTGAAGCATATATATATATATATATATATATATATATATATATATATGAAAAAAATAAATCACACTGATCTAATAGACAATGAACAAGTGGGCCATCTCTAATCTTACCTGCCTCTTCAGGAGCTAGACTCCCATGTTAGTTTTGGACTCCATGTTTAAAAAATAATGATGAATCATTGTAGATACCAACTTAGGATAGTGTGAACGCTGCCTACATAGCTACGGTTGCTTTCACTCCAGCTTTATCTATTGTGTAGAAAAGGGTGTGGACTTACCTCAAATGTGGATATCCATTTGATATTTGAAGTCCCGCTGGTGAAACTAAGTTTAGAATTTACATTGGGCTAAAAATTAGAGAATCGCTTCTATTTTAATTATGTATTTAGGATATCAAGTAATTAAATTATATTCCTAATGATTTTTATTTCAGTTTTTGAAATGTAAGAATAGTAATCGATTTAATTGATTTTTTAAGCTTTTAAGTGTGTGCTTTCTACTTTATGGAATTTTATAATTTTTTTAAGAATTCGGCAGAGTTTCAAAATTATTCTTCTAATTGTGCTTTTACTGAGTTTAAGACTTCGGACAAATAAAATAAATAAATAAATAAAGCATAACCTTGCTACACAAAGTTTAAGACTTCAGGTAAGCAAAACAAAGAAAAAATGATAGACAAAAAATAATATTGCACAATAAAAGAAAAAAGAAAGTGATTACGTACTTTTGATGTGTTTGAAATATGTGGACTGAAATGTAAATTAATTTGCTATGTGAGAAGGAAATGGGAAAACCTGACTCACTTTTTGTACCAAGGGAATGATTTGGATATCTATAATTTCAACCATACTCTTTGAGTTTTGTTGGCTTCTTGATTCGAGCAGAGCCTCGACAACGATCAAGAATCTTCGAAGTCTTCGGAAAAGAAGGCACAATTGAATGTATTTCTCTCAACCTCACTTTTATCTCCCTTTGTGTTATTGGGTTTCTCTGGAATGCTGATGTTACACTGGTATTTATAAATAGAGATCGTCAACTCATGGTGAGTCGACAGTGGACACATGTCATATTTGCAAGAGTTTGGCATTTACAGGGTTTGGATATAATTTTGGTTAGAAAAAAGTGTGCCAAGTGGTTGTCGTCTTGTGGAGAACTGGCGGTCCATGTGGCACGATTCTGTTTTATAAGATAAGCTCCTTAACATTTGTTGGTTCAAAAAAAATATGGAAGTAAGGATGCTGATGTCAGCGTCAACTCGTCACGAGCCTACGATTTTATTTTGTCAATCTGATACATTGGTTACTTCTAAGAGGTACTAAAGACCCTTAATATGCAACCGGTTTGGATTTATAATGATTTACGAGTTAGATATACAATTTTAGGGTCTAATCAGGATTTTCAAAGTGCCCGGATGATCAGTTAGGATTTGATTTGTCAAGTTCCAGATTGTAGATCAGGTCCATCCATTGCTTCCCGAGGTATGCTAAGGGTCCTGCCCTTATGATCGATTGGATTTTCAAGGGCCCTCGAATTGCCTGGAGATTATTTTATTGAAGCTCAGCCGAAGTCAGAAGAATAGTTTTAATCTTATTTTGGGTGGGATGTCTATAAATAGTACAACTGATCTGTATGCCTCTAAAATTTGAAATCTAGTTCAAAATTAAAATAAAAATCCAAAGCAAAAAGTCAAAGTCCAATTAGAAGCCCAATTAAAGCCCAAGCCTAAGCTCATTTAGCCTTAAGAACCTAATAAAATAAGAGTGAAAAGCCTGAATAAGTACCCAAATATCACCAGAGCTCCCGGTGAAAGTTCGGCATCATCCATGTGGCAGGCGACGTTATGACTCATGATATGCTACCTGCCACATGGATCACCCTGAAAGTTAAGATATGGTTAGGTGGAGAAGAGAGAATTATAACCCCCCCACCTCAATCGTATCACTTGGACTGTCATGACTTAATATACCTATAATTTTCTCCAAAATTGCACACTTTATTATCCTTTCAACCAATGGCAATGTGCCACATGGAACACCCATCCCCACAGCCAATCACAACCCTCTTAACCTTCTTTAACTCCTAAAATTCACAAAAACTACCAAAATGCCACCCTTCACACCTATAAATACCAATTTTCACTTCACTTACACCCATCACTTAATCACCTAAGACTGTCATTCTTAAGAAAGATAGTGAAGGAAAAAAATCTTTGGCTCATCCTATCTATTCACCAAAGAGAAGGAGAGTACAAGGAATGAGCCCTTCCAGTCCTAGGTCAGCCAGACACACCCAAATTTCAACCACCTGAGCCATTAGAAGGTCGATCCATCTCATACTCCAATCAATCCTTGTGACAGCCCATCCATCTATTCGCCTAGCTACAAATCCACTTCATTCATCTTCACATCTGCACTTTGTATCATAGTTCCCCTTATCAATCTCCTTACTCCAGTTAATTGAGTGTATGCTCTATGGCTTGTTGGATTCCCAAATTCTACCCATAAAAAACTCAAAATGACTAAGTTTTTTTAGTTCTTTATTGTCCCTCATCAGGTAAATGGGTATTGGCGGATTGCCTTTATCCCTCACTCACACTCTTAAGCTGGACATTGCATCCCTCATTCACATTATCCTTGCATTATATGAATCTACATCGGCATATCTCTTTCCAACCACTTTGCTACTCTAGTCGGTTCGAGTTTATGCTCCGTGACTTATTGATTCTTCGAATCTTGTCACCACTAACAACTTGAATTAACCAGAGACTTTTTCTTTCATTTAACGTTCATCTTCAGCTAAATGGGTCTTGTTGGATTGCCCTTGTCAATCTCATACTCCCACTCTTAAATTGGACATTGCATTATTGCATTACATATCATCTATTCCGTACATTGTTTAACGCTAGACTAATCAAATCTTTTATGATTCCCCAAGTTCTGTGAAATAGAGACCACATATGTGTGCGAGCAGAAAAGCTACCTAACACCTTCTTTTACCATCACAATGGTTATTTACTCAAAATCCCAGGCCACAGATTAGAAGTCCTTTTAGAATAGAGAATCCCTGAATCTAATGGTATAAGGATTCTGTAAGATATAACCGACTGTAGAAATCTAAGTTAACTGGTTAGCGGCGACTCCAAGTTAAATATCTCACACCCCAAGTCAAACTACATTACTACAAGTAAAAGCCCTTGAGCTCAATCCTCATGATTCAGTGTGTACAATCACCATCTTCATGTGGCACTGATGTAAGGAGAGAACCTCCTGATCGCGGGCGATGATTGACGACATTCCTGATGGAGATTGACCGTAAGAAGATTAAGAAAATTGACGGTCGACATCATATTGCAGCCGACCGAACACCCTGGTCGACCGACCAAACTTGATTAAAAAAACCTGGAGTTGGCAGAAATTTAGAAGAATTTTCGGATTCTCGACGGCTTTCCGATGGATTCCCGATGCTTCTGCACCGTCGACATTGTCAGGTGCCCGAAATTCCGCCTAGAGGACCAGAAACTCTTTGGACAGTTTTGGTTTGTCAACAGGCGCCCGATCACCCTTTATCGGGCGCCTGAAATTCATCTGAACTTCGTAGTTTTTTGCTGGATTGTTTTGGGAGGTCATCAGGCACCCGACCATGCGTGGACAGATGCACAAATTTGCACAATTTTTTTGATTTTCTTTTCGATTTTTCGTGATTCTTTTCTAATTTGTTTATGACTCTTTTAATAACGTTTTTAGGGTTTTAGGCTTTCATTTTTCTCTATTAAGGCTTAAACTTATTTGTTAGAAATCTTTTTTTTTATTAATGAAAAATTCAGACTTTTAGTCTTTATTTCTTCGTGGATTCAAGGAAGACTGGTTGAAGAGTCCCAGAAGCTCCGTAGATTCGAAGTAGGAATCTTGTAAGAGAGACGGTGATTGATATCACCACGCCTACGCCTGTTCCAAGTTAGTATCAGAGCGATGAATCCCCTCAGGGCAATTTCTCTTTGCAAAGGTAAGGATAAAAATCTTGTGGACGGAGATCTGGGGATTCGTTATATATCAAAAGGAATAGAAGCTTTCCACTGGGAGAGACGAAAGACAATGCAAGGGCTGCAAGCTTCCCTCGATCATTTTGCAGATGCGCTGATTCCACCACGTAATTAGGTACAATAAGAGATTGATCAAGCCACGCAAGAGTTGTTGGCTGGGTCGATCGTATAAACAAAAAAATAAATTGAATCCTTGTTCATAGTTGAATCCCACTCCTGGGATTCACTGGATTCTCTGATCGGATGGATTAGAGAGATCAATCTTGTAGAAAAACAATAGATCTTTCCAACTTAAATGGCCAGGATCGCATTGACAAATGACTCGCTGAAGTTGAGTACCTCTTCGACTGCATACAAGTTCCTACGGAGAGAAAAGTTTCAATCGTGACCCACTACTTGTATGATGACACTTGGGATTGGTAGATACACGTCTTATACTATCGGAAGCAAGAAGGGAAACCACAAATTCGCTATGGCAGCGGATGAAACAATGATTGCTTGCCCATTTCTTAAGTGACGAAGAAGATCTGGTTGTGACAGTGTTGCCACAAGCCTCCAACCCCGTCAACAACACATACGTCGTTCTTGCGAAATAAAAAATCACTTGAAACTTTTAAAGCAGAGGGGCAGTTTTCTATAGATATGCAAGACTTTGCCAAAGTATTTGAACAAAATGTGTTGGATGCAGATGATGGGCCTCAGAAAGAATAGACATGTTTCGTATCAAGGGATGCAAAACCGTCTTTTGTTGAGATGCTTTCTTCACCCAGTCAGGTAGAAACTGTCGAGGAGATTGAGTGGGTAGACGCTTAGATACCTTCTGTCAATCTGGTGCTACCACAAGTAGGTGAGAAGGTCGATGATCTAACTGATGATCCAAGCCCTGAAGTTTCCGTACCAATGGGGGATAAGGGCGAGGTAATCAAGGCAGTAATGATCAAGGCCTTAATCGAGCAAGCTGCGGATGTGGATCCTCTGTATTTCGCCGATGATGTGATGCCAGGACTACTAAGATTCATGGTCATTGTATTTGATCCTTCCTCAATGTGCGAGGAAAGGGCGAGCAAGCGAAGGCATCCAACGCTGAGCAAGCATCTTGGCCTGATTTCAAAGCATAACTCGAGGGCGAGTTATTTTGAAATGGAGGGGTCTGATGTAAGGAATGAAAATCCTGATCGTGGGCGAAGATGGATGACATTCCTAGTGGAGATTGATTGGTAGAAGATCAAGAAAATCGACCGTCGACATCATATTGCAGTTGACTGAACACCGTGGTCAATCGGCCTAACTAGATAAAAAAACCTAGAGTTGGTAGAAGTTAAGGAGTTCCTAGTAGCTCCGTGAATTTGGAGTAGGTATCTTGTAAGAGATACAGTGATCGATCTCACTACGCCTGTGCCATGCCACTTATGTGCAGCTAGTCATGACATCTAAATGTGAGTCCCAATGTAATGGGGCACATATCTAAATTCACATTGATCGAGCTATCATAGCCATTCAATTAATGACTACCAAATGAATACTTCAAAAGTTAAATTGCTAAGTGGTCCACTTTGATCAGAAAAATCTTCTAATTACATATGGAGGGTCCCATTATTTTTTTAAATGGTGCAAAACTAACACAGGAATTTAGAAGAGAGAAAGCAGGTGCTCTATGGTTGTCACTCTGGTCCAGTTGCCTCTTCTACAGGTCGCATGGCATTGGCCGAAACCGATGTGTTAAAAACCAAGGTGGGTCACCCGCGATATGGACCCTACATCTACATTTGGAACTTACCTATAATACTCAATCCGAACCATCAGTTTTGCCGCGACGGTTTGGATGGTTAGGATCACCAGATGAAAATGATCATTAAGAGACATTGGGAAATTGGAGTGGGCCCCAAAGAATGGAAGGCGCCAACTATACCTCCATTATATAAAGTAATCCTTACTTAATAGTTGTTCCGATCCTAAGCATCTAATCCATGGACAGGAAATGAATGGTTTGGATTGATTATGGCTGCAGAGATGTACTCATTGATACAGACCATCCATCAATTGATAGAAATCCATTATTTAATATGGAAAATACCCTACTAAAGTCAAAGTTTTCCATTGTTATTAGTGGAATGATCACTTACAAATGATAATTAGCATGGATTGTGGGGTGATGTTGCCACCACGGATGTTTATGATGATTGGACCTTGGGCTGCTGTCAGAGATGACCCTGGTCAACAACTTTTATATGTGCTGTGCATGGTTCATTTCTGGGCAGCGGCATATGACTCAATCAAATCCCACAATATTGAGCCACCATGGACATCCGCAATCCACGGTCCCTTGGTATGCATGCTCTAGCTTATCTAAGTGGTCCTGCAGGCTAGAAGTCATGCTCTAGCTTGTCTAAGTGGTCCTGCAGGCTATAGTGTGGTGTAGCGTTTTTAAGTGGCCTTGTTGACCATTATATTTGTTCTAATTTTATAAATAAGAGAGGAGGAGAGAAAAACCCCAAAGTCTTCAATCCATGCATATAATGGTCAGTTAAAGAATATATCTCACCATGCACTCCGATGCCCTAAATTGCCCACCGTGTAAAGCATATAAATGGCTGACGTCAAAAGAATCAAAGGCGTAGATATGATGTGCCTTTAAGCCCAAATGGCAACGGCCCATGGCTGACGTCAAAAGAATCAAAGGCGTAGATATGATGTGCCTTTAAGCCCAAATGGCAACGGCCCACTATTTTAACGAGCCAGATTCCGTGTCTTAGGCATCTCAAAACAGATGGTAAAAAAGCCGGTCCTTCCTAAAAGGGAACGTGTTTTTTTACAAAGATGGAGAAACATCATTTTGTTCTTATATTGGGTGCTGCCTCTGCCTTACTAAGGGGCCATAGGCATGAGGTGATGAGAGTAGATTGGATGGTAGGATACTGTCGAAGATAAAGCTTGAGTGCGCCCCCATCTCTAAGAGCAATCTGTTGTCCAATCAAATCCTATCACATTATGCCTATGCAGAGCTTTGGTATAAGTAGGGCAACACTCAATCTAAGTCCCATCAGTTTGGTTGCACGTAGATTGAGTACGGTCACTATATGGCATGATTAGATGGGAACATGCCGTTGGCCCAATTGAGTACAACAACTTTCAAACCTACTTTCCCTGTACCCACATTTGACAACAACCTGTCATCCAATCAAATTAGGCCACGATGTTAGTGCGAGCAGAAGAAGTACCCTGTCATTGTCAATGTTCTTTAGGGGAACGTGGTACACGCAATTAGTTTAAATGAGAATTTCATGCAACCAGCTCAGTGTGGGGCCACTGTGGTGTGTGCATAGGATCCAGCCTGTCTAGTATGATCACCCAACCATGTGATTGGGACACTTGAAAAGTGCCGCCCATCAGATTATCATGTGTACACAATAGAAACACAAGGTCAACCACCCACAAACCATTAAATCCATGTGGGGGCATCTTATATTTATGTGGGGCAACCCTGCTGGATGGGTTGGCTGCCATACATACTCCGCGGTGGCCCCACCACAGCCTGTTGGACGGTTATTTTTCATCTACAGCTGGCTGTGTTTGGATGCTAACGAAAAACCATTCAAACTCATTTTAACCGTGATAAGTCAGTTACTCCTAAGAAAGTCAGCCTAGAGGGTGGACCGGGCGGACGGGGATTTGCTACTGACGGTTTCAGTAGCCATCTTGCTACTGAAGTGACATCACCAAGTTCTGTGTGCCCCACCATGATGTGTATGTTGTATCACACCGTTCATCCATTTGGAGAGATCATTTTAGGGCATGAACGAAAGAATAAGGCAGATCCAAAGCTCAAGTGAACCCACAATAGAAATAGTGGGGATAGTGACGCCCACCGTTGAAACCTTCCTAGGGTCCAACATGATGTTTATTTGAGATCCAACCTGTTCATAAGTTCACAAAGACATGAATGGAGGGAATACACAAATATTAGCTTGGTCGAAAACTTGGGTGGCCCCCAAGAAGTTTTTAATGATAGGCATTCAATCCCCACTGTTTTCTGTGGAGGGGTCCACAGATGGCTTGGGTGTTTTATGCCATGTGGGTCCACCTAAGCTTTGGATTTACTCTACTATTATAACCCATTAGAAGATAAGATGGGCTTATTCTTACTTATACGCTACGGTCATGTGATGGTCCATTAGCCTAACGGACGGTATGATTCATTCGCATATGTGCGATGCATGAGACTTTTGGGTCTCTGTCATCCATCCGTGAAGAAATCATGATTCAGCAATGGCATCCAAGAAGCTCACAAAAGGATTTTCAATTATATTTAAAGGCGAATGCTTTTGTGAAATTACATAAAATTCTGTTATCAACGTAGAAAATCAATGTTTAAGCAACGGTTGTTTAGGTAATTTCACATCCAACAGTAAGTCTTTGAAAAAACCATTTTGGAAATATTTTGGCCACGAATCAACAACTGCCACTTGGCCGCACTGGAGCCATTGATTCGGCGGGCGATTCTAGGTGTGTGGATGATCAATGAAAAATTCACACCGATTAGAGTTACTTTTCCATTAGATATCTTAGAAAAATGATGGTTTGAATCAAAGTTCCAATGATCAATATGGACAGTCCATTGATGGAGCTGATTTGGACCATCCATTAGGTTCAATTCACTTTTCAAGGGTGAATAATTCACACTAATTAAAGTCATTTTCCCATCCAATCTGTCTTATAAAAATGATGTTTTTCATCGAAAGTCCATATAGTCCATTTAATGAAGCTGATTTGGACCATCTTTCATGGACCAGCATGAAAAGTTCACATTGATTAGAGCATGGTTTTTAGACACCATAACTCGGACTGATTCATTCAGTCTCGAGTCAAGCTGCCACTTGCCTGCGTTGGGGGTCCATCGGCCCAACTCACCCAAGGGGCGTGCTCGTCTAAGTCTTAAAACCATGGATTAGAGGAACTTTTCCATCCCATCCATGTCATGTAAAAATGATGGTTCGGATTGAAGGTGCAATAATCAATATGAATGATAATACATTTAAAGGAGCTAATTTGGACCGTCCATTAGGTTCAATCCACTTTTCATGGGCCAGCATTAAAAATTCACATTGATTAGAGGAATTTTTCCATCCAATCTGTCATATAAAAATGATTATCTTTTCCATCCAATGCAAGGCTGACTAGACCGGTGAATAAAGAGCCGTCTATATAATCAGTCAAATCCTGCTCCATCGCTCAGTGGTAGACGGACTCTGTTTCAACATTGAGATCATGGGATCGAGTGCCCATGTGGTGTGGGTGTGTGTGTAAAAATAAAAATAAAAAGTCATATCAGTCATGATGAACCAAAACTCCAATTAGTTGGGACAAGGCTTAAACGATGAAGAACCAAAACTGGCCAATCAAACCAAAGACATAGGGCCGCTGCTAGGAATTATTCATGTACCATTAATAATCTATATAAAATATCTGGTGCAAAAACATCTGTAGCTAAAGTTCGCTGTGGGTTAATCACATTGCTGTGATGGAAAATGGCCCCCACATGATCAAGTGTGGAACTCACTCGCTACTCACTGCCAATGAGATTTGAACAATAGCTAGTTATGCAACATTCAACTGCAATGTTGAACTTTTGGGTGAAGAGCAAGCCCGCCTTTTTCAAAGAGGGCCGGATTGTGCGTAATTTTAGCATGTATGGGTTCAGTTTTTCTTGGGCATCCCTGCTATTGTTGTTTTTGTCGTTGTTGCAGATGGATATGAAGAAGATACTTCTCGTTCACATATTACATCTCTACACGGTCCCAATCCACTGTTCGATCTTCGAATCCATAATCTGGTTGTTGAAGCCTGTTTCGAGCCAGCCTGCTCATCACAGCAAGACCTGAAATTGCAGCAGAATTTGAGTATTGGAACAGCTGTAACAAAAGCATCTTATTCATTTTCATCAAATTCTACTGATGTTTTTTATAGAAAGCATGCAATTTATGGTGTGGGGAAGAAGAAGCCGTACTTGATTCATATACAAGCTATGTATTTTATACAAGTGGATATATGTCTAGAGATAGCGTGTTTTTTGCTATTACTACTATTATTATTTATTTATCATTATCATTGAGGCACACTTTAGACAAGTAATCATCCAAAATTTAAATTGATTTAATGATTCCAACCTGTTTAATAAGCATCTATTGGTGGGGTCCTTACTCATGACTTAGTGGTAGGCTCAGAAGAGCTTCAATGCTCAGGTCACGGGTTTGACCACCCATTGTGGTGTTTGTGGGTGTGTGCAGGAAAAAAGAAAAGAAAAAAGAATCTATTGGTAGAATTTGGACCACTGATTGTTTACACTTTGACCCTCTGTTAAATAGCCAGTTAGGGAACTAAATTAGTGTAATTTTTGGTTTAAAGGCCCCCTAAATGAAGGAACCCCATGACTTGTACAGTTTAGTTTGAGTTCACCATATGTGCTACATGAACAATTTCTTATTTATTGCATATAGACCGGTGCTCTGCTATTTACCTAAATCAGGAAACCGCTTGACGGCTTCACCTAATTACCTAAATGCCCTCACTTCTACTTTAAAACCATTCTCATGTCCTTTAATAATGCAAAGTTTTAACTACCAGGAAAACTAACTGCATGAAAAACTCTCCCTGGCTATTCATGTTACCTGTAGTAGAGACGCATGCAAGCATGCACACGTGCAAGCACACACCCACCCACACGCACACACACACGCATGTACAACAGGCACATGATAAAATAGTCACACACCTACGGAACCCTGAAGGTCACCCATGGTTCTAAGACTGGATTGAGATGACTCAAGACTCCATGGGACCCAATCTGGTTTGATCCAAGGAGTCACCCTCTCAAGTCATCCCCAACTCTGGCGAGTTAGGCCAATTCAGCCCCGACTGGGATGATTTCCTATTCAACTCAAGACCAAATGGTTCTAGTCCCATGATTTTTAACCAGTGAGGTCACCTGAATCGACTTCTAAGATCCTGTAGAATGGAATAAATTGGGTTATCTTTGGCTCTCTTGAAATAGAAAGGTGTGGTGTTTTGGTGGCTTTAATAAGACAGACAGGCTTGTTTCAAAAAATAAAAAAATAAAAAAATCCCAGGATTTCAAGCGCAAAACTTGTCAAATAAGAAAATTACTGAATGGACAGCAAGGCCTGCTACTGTAAAATAGTTAAAAATGCAGTATTATAACCGAGTCATCCCTTAAAAACTGTGTCGTGCAATGAATGTCTGAAAGCCTTACTTTTTTATACTAGGTGTTGGAGTGTTAAGTCCCTTCTCAAGTCCCTTCTCCCAGGAGGGGGGGGGGTTGGGGGCAAGCCCGGACTGTTTAGGGTGTAAGTGTGAGTGTCCCTCCACCTGGTCTGTTTATGGTGTGAGATGAGTGTTCCTCCATCCTTGCCCAGTATGTTCCTGTGCAGAGTTCCACCCTGCACGTGCGGGAGAGTGTTGGAGTGTCAGCTTGAGCCATTGGAGGATGGCATATCAAGGGACTTCAACACTCCCCCGCATGTGTGGGATGGAGCTCCACACGGGAACATACTGGGCAAGGGTGAAGGGACACTCACACAATAAACAGGCCGGGCTTGATTTCCTGGTCCTTGGGACCGATTAGATTTGCCTAGCCCCCCGTGGGAGAATATATTACCGAGGTATATTTGCTGCTCCCGGGATTCGAGCTCCCGGGATTCGAACAAAAGAGCTTCCGCTCTGATACCATGCTAAACAACCAGTAGCTCTAAAAGCTTGAGCTGTTAGAGGATGGTATATCAATGCATATCAAGGGACTTTAACACTAGGAATGATATACTTAGATGTCTCAACAAGGAGATGAAAAGGAGAGACCCCTTGATTGGGGTTTTAGATGCTTTGCCTTGTGTTGGTGGACCCCACATTAAGAATCTAATCAAGGGCCGTCTTTTTTCCTCTTAGGTAAGAGGCATCTTGACATATCATTCAGCTACAGAATCCTAGCCTTCTTGGGGTGTTAAATATAGGATCGGTGGTGTTAACAATTGCTGAGTTGCTGATGGTAGCACAAGTGTAGCTAAAAGCACATATGCGTAATGTGTGTGATGTATGTTATGTGTAGCTGAAACTAGGACATTGGGATGGATGAGTTGGAAGCCAAGGATAAAATTAGAATGAATGCATTGGAGAGAACATGGGAGTAGCACCAATAGGTAATGAGGGAAAGTAGACTTGATAGTTTTGTCATGTGCAACAGAGACTAAGAAATGCGCCAGTTCGGAGGAGTGAGTTGGTGCAAGGTGAAGGGCCAAAAGGACGTGGATGTAGTAAGAAAGGGCTTGATGACCTATGGTCTAACTGAAGATATGGCCCTTGATAGAGTGGAGTGGTGGAACAGGTTTCATGTAGCTGACCCCAATTAATTGGGATAAGGCTTAGATCACGATGATGATGTGATGTATGTGTGTATGCATATTGCATGGTAGTGCGATGGCATACCTTCAACCACTCTGTAAAGAGATGACCACCATCTATCTCTGGGGACCTGGTACTGATTCAGAGTCTCCTCAATTGCTCTGTCATGCTTCCCTTCCAAAACACCTTGTAGAGTGATGACAGCATCCTTTGTTTTCTTGAGAATGCTGTTCTCGTCTTCAATCTCCAGCTGTTGGAGGTCATTATGCGACGATGTGAGGCTGACAGCAAGGGCAAACTGAGCTGCCGCTGCCCAGCGAGAAGATGCCAGCCATCTCCTCTGCCCGTCTGGACGCTTGTCCTCTTCCCTCCTGGATCTGCTCTCGCCGTCGCCAAGAACCAAGCCCTGTAATTTTTATTGGAGATTGCATACATGTAAGATAAAAAAGGTGAAGGAAAGAGAGAGAAACAAGTAAACAATGAAAGAATGGAAAGATGTAAAGGTGGTACAAAAAGAAGAGCAATGATCCAGTATGGGGGGCCTACGTGAGCCCATCTGCAATCACTGTGGGCCAAAAGTACCCTGTTTGGATGATCATATCCATCTAATTAAGTGCTTGCAAAATAGAAGTAGGGACAAGTTTTAGTTTCTGTCCAATTTTTGGACACTTAAACTGATGGCTGTGATCATATAATAAGGGTGATTTTTTTACCACATGCAATATCAGATGGACCGTTCCTATCAAAAGGTGTCCGTGTCATAGGTGGGCCCACATGGGCAGCATAGAGAAATTGCACCACAATATATTAAGAAGAATACTAATTAGATTGTTGCCCACGAAATAAGAAAAGAGAGTGATTTTGAGTTGTTGGGGGATGGACGGAGCTGGTCCCCTTCCTCCCCATGGCAATATCAATGGATGTTGGCTCCATTTGCAATATTATGGGGCTAAGGAGAGAGATTACATGATTTTTAATGATAAGGCAGCGACAATCCCCTCATTAAAGAATTTGTTTTCTTGCTTTTTGGTTGGGCCCTTCAAAAGGTGAATTTGGGGGGATTTTGATAGTTTCCCTGTTTTGACACAGGGTTCTATTACTGTTGGGAATGGAGAGTATTTTTGCATCTTGGCTCTTGATGCAAGGTAGGGAATTGCATTTGTAACCTTGTTTGTTTTTGGCTTGTTTTGCTTCTAGAATCCCCAGTGTGGAGTGATAAGGGGGTCGCTTGCAGATGGGGGCTTATCTATCTCCATATTTTGGCTGTCTATGGCCCCTTTATAGCATTTAGTCTTCTTTCCAGAAAAAAAGAAGAAGAGGAAAAAACGAAAAAGATAATGAAAGGGCAACATAAAGAAGTAAAAAGGAAAGGAAAGAGCAGCCTCTTCACCAGACCAACAATAAATTAGAAAGTACCCGTAAGTATTGAGCATTGGCAGCTCCGGTACTCTGAACCATCTTGGCGAAAGCACTTCCTTCATTTAATAGGAGATCCTCTGGGCTGTCGAATTCTAGAACCTGCATGGAAAGACAATAATGCTGATCCCTCGACGGCAAATGTATTAATTGATAGAATGTGGAAGCCATAACAAACACCAACAACTGCATGCACACACAAAATTACGAACGTGCATCTTAACTTGCAGGTAAAAGTGTATGTAGGGGTGTCAATGGGCCGGGCCCGGGCCTGAAAAATCAGAATTTTGACTAGGGCCGTCCCGACGGCCCAGCCCGAAACAGTTCAAAGTTCGGGCCGAGACCTACCCCAGGCCCGGCCCGTTGACAGCCCTAAGTTTATGCATTTATTCCCATTTAGATATGACATGGACCAAATTAGTCTTAATTCTAAGGAAAGAAATTAAAGATAGCTTGCCATGTCTTGAAATTTTGTAGTTATACTTGGTCAATTGCCATAACAACCCATCCCTTGTTACTATTCCCAAAACAAACCTCTATCTTTTCCAGAAACGGTCCAAAGACACCCCTATGTTGACCTTGACTGATGGAAAAGATACTGAAAGGACTGTTAGGGATGGAAATGACCGTTTTGCCCTTAAAGAGATGAATGTTAGGGCATGGAAATGATGTAGCCCACCGCCAATGTTTGAAGTTTCGATATCACTACAAGTTTCGCCAGCCGGGGATACGAAAACAATATTGATATCGCCGATAATATCGCTAATAACCGGAAATGCGGGGAAAATGGGAAAAACGGTGAAATTTTTCAGCGAAACCTCCGGAGATACTAAAATACACACATTTGCATATTTAGGAATAAAAAAATTGCAAAAAGAATGCATACATAACATGTTTCTATTTAATGGAGACCTAAAACCATGTGCTATTATAAGAAATCAATCCAACCATCCCATCCATCCCATCTATCCATCTAATATCTAACCTTCTATCCAAAAATCCATTGATATTTCAGAATATCGTCAACACGTGATATTTCTCAACAAATCGTTAACAACTAAAAAAGAAACTAAAGATTGTGGTCTCGTTATTGCCAAGTTGCGATAATGATAACATCATGATATTATCAATATTATCGTGATATTATCAGTATTATTGTTGACAAATTGAATGTTGCAAAAAGAACAACTGAAAAAGAAACTAAAGATTGTGGTCTCGTTATTGTCATGTTGTGATAATGATAACAACATGATATTATCAATATTATCGTGATATTATCAATATTATTGTTGACAAATTGAATGTTGCAAAAAGAATGCATACACAATACGTTTCTGTTTAATGGAGACCAAAAACCATGTGCTACTGTAAGAAATCAATCCAACCATCTCATCCATCCCATCTATCCATCCAATATCTGACCTTCCATCTAAACATCCATTGATATTTCAGAATATCGTCAACACGTGATATTTCCCAACAAATCGTCAACAACTGAAAAAGAAACTAAAGATTGTGGTCTCGTTATTGCCAAGTTCCGATAATGATAACATCATGATATTATCAATATTATCGTGATATTATCAGTATTATTGTTGACAAATTGAATGTTGCAAAAAGAATGCATACATAATACGTTTATATTTAATGGAGACCCAAAACCATGTGCTACTGTAAGAAATCAATCCAACCATCTCATCCCTCCCATCTATCCATCCAATATCTGACCTTCCATCCAAACATCCATTGATATTTCAGAATATCGTCAGCATGTGATATTTCCCAACAAATCGTCAACAACTAAAAAAGAAACTACAGATTGCGGTCTCGTTATTGCCATGTTGCGATAATGATAACTTCATGATATTATCAATAATATCAGTATTATTGTTGACAAATTGAATGTTGCAAAAAGAATGCATACACAATGCATTTCTATTTAATGGAGACCAAAAATCATGTGCTACTGTAAGAAATCAATCCAATCATCTCATCCATCCCATCTATCCATCCAATATCTGACCTTCCATCCAAACATCCATTGATATTTCAGAATATCGTCAACACGTGATATTTCCCAACAAATTGTCAACAACTGAAAAAAAAAAACTAAAGATTGTGGTCTCATTATTGCCATGTTGCGATAACATCATGATATTATCAATATTATCGTGATATTATCAGTATTATTGTTGACAAATTGAATGTTGCATACAACCATGTGCCCATAAAAAAATGAAATGGGAATTTTTTAATATACAGATTTTTGGCAAACATCGATACATTGGCGATATCATCGAAATATTGCAGATACATTGACAATACAAGCAACACCTGGAATCTATATAATAAAAAATATTGGCGATACACTGGCAGTATCAATGCATTGGCAATACAAACGACGCCTGGAATTTACACAGTTGAAAATATTGATGATATCGATACATTGGCAATATTTAATGATACACCACCGATGCCTAGAATTTTTTATACTGTTAGTGTTATCAGTATTGCTACCAGTGTTATTAGTATCGCTGAGCTAGAAATAGAGATAATATTGGGGATATTTCGATAATATCAGAGATAATCCGAACATTGCCCACCGCGTTGGTATGACATTCACTCTGTCCGTTCGTTGTGCTAACACATGTTAGGATGTGAGGCAAAAAATGAGGCCGATTCAAAACTCAAGTGGGCCACACAAGTAGTAAGGTTTTCTAACCACACTACAAATGTAATGGTCATTTTGGTCATATACAACATGCCCATAGGACCTAATGGGCATTTTGGTTATATACAAAATATGGTAAATGGTCGATATGTAGCTTGTATGGTAGAGACTGACGGTAGGGGATTTTTGACTAACAGAGTAAAAGATAAGGATTTATTTGGAAATACTAAAAAGGGGAGGGGAGTTATATCAACGGACCAAAAAATGGGGGTTTATATGTGAAAAACTCAAAATTCTTTAGTTGAGAAAAATATAAATCTCAAAATGACAGATTGGATTCCTTTGATTCATTCCACCACTATCTACTAATCTATATTAATCAGCATGTGTGCTTCTAAATGTATATTTGCACATCAATGGTTTGCATGTGGAGACATTTTGGGATACACCCCTTGTGAATCAGTAATAATGTGTTTTACAAATACTAAGGTAGATGTAAAAAAGATCATTGAATTTTGAGTTCCAAAGTTCAAGAGTATTGATTTTACACAGAAGTCTGTTCTTTCCTAAAATGAGAATGCCAAACAGTTGATATACTTGAGAATCCACTTCATTCACCCAAGTGCCAAACTGAACAAGCAGATTACAAAAGTTAAAAAAACAACAGGCTATTACATCGCAATTGCTTGCATTTCCTCATGGCAAATAGGGCAAGGCTGCTTTAGCAAGTAGAAGGGCTTGAATACGTACCTGACCAGCATCGAGGAGAAGAACCCTGTCACAATCGATTATTGTATTCAAACGATGGGCGATAATGAGCATTGTGCAAGATTTGAATTCCTCTCGTATGGTTTTCTGTATAAGAGCATCAGTTCGAACATCCACGGCCGCTGTTGCTTCATCAAGAACAAGAATCTTTGATCTACGCAGAAGTGCACGAGCAAGACTCAGTAGTTGCCTTTGTCCAACACTGAAATTCTCCCCGGCCTCAGAAACCTTTCAAACCACAAAGTTGTTGATGTTTTTAGTTAAATCGTGATGCATACATTTTCAGCATGTATTGTGTAAAACTATTGATTAAAAAAAAAAATCAACTAAATCTATCCACATGCTTGCTAGTTTTATCTCAGAGGGATGCTACTTGGATGAGCGCACTTCATGAAGTTCCATGAAGTGTGTCAAAAACTATTGTATTTATGGCACTTGCATATAGTGATTGATTTGGTGGCCACCATCTTGATGGGAGCAAAGAAAGAAAGAAAGAAATGAAAAGAGAAAATGAAAAAGGAAAAAAGAAAAAAGAAGAAATCCACATTCAGCAGGCAAAGCTCCTACAGTGAGAGTTTCCCAACCACAATACGATCTTTTGCACTATAACCTATTAAATTTGTTCCTATGACAATAGCTGTTTCCCATGCGTATGGTTTTGATGAAGGACTTCTATGAAGGGCACAACTTAATAGCATGCCTCTTTATACAAATAGCATTTAATCTTTTCAAAAGGTCTTCTTAATTTTAACTTTCATATCGAAAGTGAATAGTATTTAAAAGAAGAAAATATTTAATAAACTGAATAGAAAATGATGCAACAAAAAGAGTGCCACCTCTTTTACTGCCTTTGACGACTGAGGAGCAATAATATCCATCATAAGCTTATGAGAAGCTTCTAATATCACTCATAAGCTCAGAAGCCACAATATAACCATAAGCTTATGCAGAAGCAACTTATTCAAATCCTTAGATGTCCATACGAGTGATTAATGCAAGCACATACCTCAGCGTCAAGCCCCAATGAGTTCCTCCTGATGACGTCCTTTAGATGTGCTCTCTCCAATGCCTCCCAAAGATCAGCATCATTGTGCTCGTTGAATGGATCGAGATTAAACCGGACCGTACCTAGACACACACACACACACAAAAAAAAAAAAAGGCCATTACAATTAAACAAACTCACAAAGATTTGACACATTAAAAGCTAACTAAAATGGCAATTTGATAGATCAACATACAGCACATAAGACGGCACTAAAATCAGTTATAGAAACACTCCTAATTATCAAACACAGAAATTGGATAGATCTACATAGATTCAAAACAAAATGGCATTCCTATAAGATACAATCAGGAGCTGAAGGGCAGTCTTCATCATTGTCACAAAGTAGGCTTCCTAGAAGTGAATAACCAGAGTTTAGGTTTTTTTTTTTTTTTTTTTTTTTTTTTTTTTTTCAGGTCAGTCATGCAACGCACCCACCTAGTCAATCACGCAACACACCCACCCAGTCAGTCATGCAATGCACCCACTGGTGCTGTCACCAGCGTGGATTTTCACCACTGATGGGTTTCTAAACCAAGACCCCCTGTTGAAACTCCGCAGAGTCTACCAACGAGGCAAGGCTCCGAACCCCAGTGAATAACCAGAGTTTCTCATCATTTTGAAGCACTAAAAACATCCATATTATCTCAAAATACGAGAAACAACAACCCAAAACAGAAACCAAAACAACCAAAATGATGGACATTACTTGCACTTGGTTTGAAAATATAGCATTTGTTCATTATTGTCAGTGTTAGAGTACACAGCTGTGTGTGTACATGCAGAGCACCATAATCGTGCTAGTGTATACAGTCCTGTGAGCACCTGCAATTCACCATACCTATGTATTTCATCTATGATTTGATTTGATTTTATCTAATTATAAATAAAGGGTTGCTCTCTCTCTCTCTCTCTCTCTCTCTCTCTCTCTCTCTCTCCTATTGTTCTCCTTCTTTTATTTCACATGGAAACAAAGCACTACTGATACATCTCTTTTATCTCTATTTGATTCTTCCTTTCCTTCTTTCCCTTTCTTTATCATGATCTAAAGGGTCCATCCACCAGCAAACCTAATGGCCCATCCAAATCTAACCGGAAACCAAAAATGGACCGCATCAAGTGCTGACAACCATCTACAGAAACCCTGCAGTTATCAGCAGTGCTGCTGATGAAAACAGCAGCCACCAGAAGTGTTGCTCAAGTAATCTGCAGCAATTGGAGATCTTCTCAGCCACCTTACGGCCATCTTACGGCCATCGGACAAGCCTTCAGATCTGATCAGTAGCACTATGCATGTCGGCAACAACCAACAACTTGAGGGGGAGTTTCATTTGAAGAACATTATTAGCAAGCTTGGCATGCATGGACCAGCTTGAGGGGAAGTGTTAGAGTACACAGCTCGTGTGTACATGCAGAGCACCATAATCGTGTTAGCATATAGTCTTGTGTGCACTTGCAATTCTTTTCTAATCCCCCCCCCGATGCAGGACGGAATGATCTAATCTAATATGATGCCATGAAATTAAAAAAACAGATTAACTAGAGCAATGGAATGACAAAATAAAGCTAATTTACCATAAATTCATAAATTTCAGATTCATGACATGTCCAAATTCAAGCCTATGACTGTCCGCAATGCGAATCTCATAAATTACTAATTTACTGGGACCTATGGGAGATGAACCCCCATCCTAGCATAGGGTTAAATTTGAATTCAATGGAAATCATGTGTCTTGTACGAGTTTTGACATGTTAAGGTTGTCTAAAGGTTAGGGAATGTAGGAAATGGGTTTGGAGTATCTAGGCTTAAAGGAATTAGGGTTTGAAATATTAGGGAGGGTTGAGGTTTTGGGAGATTTCATGTTAGGATTTCAGATTTTGGGTTTAGGATTTTAGGATTTAGGGTTTCTAGAATTGGGAATATAGGTATCAGGTTATGGGAATTAGGGATTTATGATTTGGCCAAGGGATTTTCAGATTTTGGGAATTGGATATCTAGAATTTTGATAATCAAGGGGTGGAGAATTAGGATTTTGAAAAATTATGGTTTGTGGATTAGGGTTTGGTTGGGTAGGGGTTTTGATGGGTTAAGGTTTGATTGAATGTGGGTTCTAGGGAAACAAGAAAAATAAAAGAAGAGAGTTTGGGAAAATTAGAGATAGAGAAAAGAAAAGAGAAGAAGGAAGATAGTACCTTAATGAGAAAAGAGAAAAATAGAAAAGATAACAAGGTAATCGCTCCCCATGGCTTCGCACCACCAATCTAATCACAGGATGAAATTTTGCTCAATCTCAAAGCAAAATGAGAGAAATCTCTTTCATTCATAACATGCATAATGGTTAGGGTGGGGACGTTTAACCCTTTACAGTCTCAGAAAAGACCTTATACAAAAAGACGCTCTCAGATAAGATTCTCAACATAAAGACGCTTAATGAATTAAAAATTGGTCCTAACTCTCTAATCTCAACACGAATATGAGCTATACAAAAAATAACGAAACATGTAAACAAACTAAACAACTAAACTATTTCGTGGCGATGATACAATGGTCAGATCATCGTGTCCACTCGATCCAATGGTCTGATGTGTCCATCAAGCTCCTATATGCAGCCACGTACATCTTCCCAGTGTGGGGTCTTCAAAGATGGACGAATATGCACGTGCGGTCTTCAACGTGGCTAGGAATGTGAATTAGGTCAAATGGGCCCCATGTAATGGTCATCTAGCCAGAAGGAGACTGGCTCAGCCCTCCTCTAGTATGGTGCTCGGATGTCCTCATCACTGTGGGGTGTGTGTGTCTGTGTGTGTGTGTGTGTGTTTTATTTTCTGAATCTAAGGAATGTTTCTACTTTTCTTTAACTTGCCAAACTGCTAGTAGAGTACCCAGATAAAAATGGATGTTTAATGCTAACTGTGAAATAAAAGAAAGAGAACAATTGAAGAGAGAGAGAGAGAGAGAGAGAGAGAGAGAGAGAGAGATCCGAAATGTGCACTTCCTTCTTTAATGAATTGGCTAACCCCAAGTGAACTTTGAAAACCCATATAATTTCACAAAAGTCATCAATTCATTCGACAACATGACGGGAGAACCAAGAGTATGTGTAACAACAGGAGTGTCTTTGAGATTACATGTAACTGCATACCACGTGTAGAATATCTAATTCTTGCAAAAGTGGGCTACCCCATGATGATCATCACCTTGTATAGAAATCAGGCGAATCCACTTATTGAGTGGGCTGCATCAGTAGATCAGCCTATTTTGATGCTGCTCTATGAGTGGATCAGCCAGATTTTTGTACCATGTTTTAAATGGCATGGCCCACCTTCTGCACGGGTTGTATAATCTACACCCATGACATGTTCACAGTAAAGAAGTGGCTGTATGTGAAAGTTCACACATAGCTGATGCATGTGATCAATTCTCTTCCTGAATATTTCCAAAATGTGCGTGAGATTCATATTCTCAGGTGCGTTCACACTTTCACGGTTAGATAATTTGCAAAGATGAGCATACCTGAAAACAGAACAGGTGACTGCGGTATAATCCCAAGAGCTTTACGCAAGTCTTCCAGGCCAAATTTCGCAACATCACAATCATCAATGAAGATCCTCCCTCTCTCCAGTTCCACAATACGAAATAAAGCATTGAGCATGCTAGATTTCCCAGCACCGGTCCTCCCGACTATTCCAATCTTCTCACTTGGCAAAATTGTAAAGGACAAGCCATGAAGAACGGGAGGAAGCTCTGGCCTGTACCGCAGAACAACATCCTCAAATTTGATAGTCCCAGCTGAAGGCCAACCTGGTGGAGGTCTGTTGCTTTCAATAACAGCAGGTGCTTCAGAAGGCAACTCTATATACGTGCCCACTCGCTCAACAGCATTCAGACTATTCTCAGCCATACTTGCGAGTCGCAAAACGGCTGTTAAGAGGCTTGTAATATTCAATGCATAAGAGAGAAGCAGACCCATAGTTGATGCAAATGCCTTCTGATTTTCCGCACGTTGGTTTTGCATGACAGCGAAAGTTGCTGTTAACCAGATCATGGTTCCTCCCAATATCTCCAACCGAATACCTAGCCAGCGGTTTGAACTCATGTTCACAAGTGTAAATCTCACATTATTGTCCATTGACTTCCCATTAATGTTAGCCATTCTATCATATGCTTTATATGCTCGGATTGTTGATAGTCCATTTAATGCTTCCCCGAATTGGGCATAGACAGGAGATCTGGTTATAGAATCCAATCGTTTGACTTCACGGGCAGTACTCTGTAACACACACATGCATAATAAGCTTTGGAAGTAATCACTATATATTTGCAATCTCAGAATTGTAAGGATTCCAACTACAAACTGCCTTGACAGCCATATACGAAGGGGAAAAAAAATTGCGAAAACAAAGATTCTAGAGTCTTCAAAATAAGTGATTCAATGTCTGACAAGTGCTTACGAAAATACAAACAAACAGCCAGTTGGTTGTTTCCATATGGCAATAAAGGAGACATTGAGCTTCCTTGTTCCTACCAGTCTTTGCTAGTCTCTATGCTGCTTATGCATGGTAACATTTGAATCTTACCAGCATAAAAATTCATATGGTAAGATATAAAAGTCAGTGCCCTAATATAGAATGTCATAGAAAACTCAGTGCCACTGTAGTTATGGCTCTTGATAGAGTGGAATGGTGGAACGGGATTCATTTAGCTGACCCCAATTAGTTGGGATAAGGCTTAGATGATGTTGATGTTGATGTTAGAAACATCAGTGCCCTAATATCAAATGTCCCAAAATATTGAAATATTTGACCTAGGAAAAGAAGTGCAAACTTGAACAGCAATATCACTCATAAGATTCTGGGGCTTGCCCACATATCAATATACAAGTTTGATTAGATTCAACATGTAATTAAGACATCCTGGTGTGCCAGTCTGCAACTCTGTTTCTAGGCCATACATCGTACCCTTGCATCTTTGCAATTTTCTTTTTCTGATGCAAAGGGATGAGTGCACTAAAGTTAGTTTTGTTAGTCATGCCAAAGGTCAATCATCTTATGAATAATTGGAGTGCAACCTGAGGACATTCATTCACAATCAATTCCTTTCAAGAAAAGTAGAAAACATTAGACATCTCTCATTGGTGGCTATTGTTTTGAATTGTGACTTGTTAAGTTCCATAGTGATGTCTGAAAGATCATTGAGATTTCCTATAATCTTATTTGCAGAATGCACAACAAGAAGTATGACCTTCAGTAAAACAAACAAAACTTGATTAGATGATACCTTTGTGTTCTATTCATTTTCTTTTTATTTTCTTTTAATTTTTAACATGCAGTGAATTTCATTAAGACAAAAGAACAAGGACAATGAAAACACAGCCCAATAAAATTAAAACTTAAAGAAAAGGATGATGAGGAATCATTAGCTCCAAGAAATCAAGACTTGTCTCATATTCCTTCAATTTCTTCTTGTTACATCCAGCCAAGACCTAGCATCTTTATCCCCAAGCAACTGTTTCCACTGTTTCCGCATTACAAGGCAGAGTACGCAAATATTAGCAATGATAATGCCTTTGTTCATCAGATGGTTCACCATAAGAGCCATATCCCAACCAAGAAGCCAACTAAATTCAAAGGCAATGAACCTTAGGGGACCTTGGAAGTCACTATCCACCTACTGCTTGACCAAGAAGGTAAGTGTAACACTAAACGGCCATAGTTCATTTGACAGACAACACCTTGTAAACATAAACACAAGCTTTGTGCAGAAGGCTATCACCATACCACACATTCTCCTGAAACCAAATATGTGAGCCATCCCCATGCTCAATGTTTTCAGATCTTACGATATCACGGATATATCCCACAATATACCAGTTATCCCAGCCGGGCAATACGAAACCCAGCTTTAAAATCCATTTCTCATGGTATCCTACAATATATCGCACGATATCATGATATATTGTGCGCAGTGTTTCAAATAGCGCTCGTAGCGTACGCTACATAGTATAGCATAGCTGTAGCACTACTTAGCGTGGCTAAATAGCATAAATCCCCTGTAGCGTGCACTACATAGGATGTAGCATTTGTAGTGTACGCTACAATGTTTTGTTTTGTTTTTTTTTTTTGTTTCTTTTAGCTTTGTTTGTTAAAAATGGTGTAAAACTTGCATCACAAAAAAAACTCATGTAAAATTAGACCTTTCTTTGTTCACCTTCACTTAAAATGATGGTGATCCTTTGTTAAAGTCGGTGTGAAACTCACACATTAAAAAACCTTTAAAACTAAACTTAAAAGAAAAGGAGTTCGAACAACGGTTTTCGAAAACCCCTCTTCGTATTGATGACATCTGTAATGTACTTAATACTGTTAACCTGTGGGATTTTTAATTCTATTTCTTACTTGTGAGTTGTGACTTGTAGTTTCAATTAGACATTATTAATTAAATTGGTTTGCTTAGAAAGTTCTTGATGTACTAATTATGTGATTTGGTTTATAACTTTATATATTTGGATTGGCTTTTGATAAGTGCTAATTAATAACTTTTTGAACATGCTTATACTTGAAAAATGAATCATCTTTTAGGCATATCTATGTGTGTGTGTGTGTGCGCGTGTGCTTTTTTCTTACTATTTATCACAATTTTCCTATTTTTAAATTAAAAATAGAAGTATCGTGTAGCTACGCAACACGCTACTGCTATTTAAAACACGGATTGTGCGATACATCCACACTCAACCTTTATAAATTCTTAATGTATTGCTTGATATCTCGAGTGCAATATCGAAAGAGATAAAAGGAAACCGGTGCTATTTTGTCTATAAAATCCTCCAAAATTCACAAAAAATGATTTTTTATGCCAAAAAAAAAAACCTTCGTAGTACATTTTTTTTTTTTGAACGGTGATAGTTTCATTAAAAGGGCTGCAACCAAAAAAATACGAAAGAATAGAAAGGAAGGAACAACAAAAGGAAACAACCACTGCTACCAACCCAACAGACAATGGAAACATTTACCCGACCCCAAAACCCATTCTTTAACAAAAGATTTACCCCTCCTAAACACATTTGAAGCTAACCCCTTCTTGTTTTTGAAGCATCGGTCATTTGTTTCTAACCATAACACCCCAAGCCCCACTAGAGCACTCATCCTCCATAATCTTTTCTAAGATTTTCCACTACCCCCACCTTGCCAAGATAGGAGAAAAATATCAATTGAGCCCGGGAGCACCCATAGCACCCCAAACAACTGGAAAAAATCATTTCGCACCTCCCTTGTGAAACGACAATGAAGAAACAAGTGGTGCACTGACTCTGAATCCTGGAAATAGAGAAGGCATACGTTTGGTAGAATCATATTCCTCTTGCGAAGATTGTCAATAGTTAGCACATTATTCCTCTCAACAAGCCACCTGAAAATTGCTACCTTCAATGGAGCAACCGAAGAGTACTTAGCCATCTTAACGTATCTGAACTAGAAGCAACTGGAGAGACCTTAGCCAACACTTAACGGCCCTGAGGATCTCAAGCGCCTATACTCCATTCCTTATGTGGAGACTCAACAACTAAACTCTAGGTGCAATGATAATGAAAATAGATATATGGCTAATCTAGACATAACAATATGGATTCTAGACTTTAAATGACCCTATGTGACTTTATATGATCAAAGAAACATTTTTCCTAACAATTCCAGCAATGTAACCAATGAAACGAGCTAGTACTTAGAAAATTCAGCCATATAAATTGCTAAATAACTAGTACCAAAATTCAGCGGTGTACATATGGAAATAACTAACTCTAGGACGACACAATATGACGAACAACACCATGCCATGATGATGAACAACTTCAACCTAAATCTAAGATGAAATTACTCTATGTTAAACTAGGCTCTAATACTAAAAATTGATGCAGGACAATGCTTTTCTACCCTAGGATGATAATAAAATTCCGACTCAAAGTTAATAAGAGCAAGAACTAATAAAATTCAACAACCACATGTAAAGACAAACAATAATATTCAAATAGGAATTATACTAATCCTAGGCAAATACATGCTCGGAAAGAGGAACTAATAAGATGTTAAAGAAATAGGTCCTATGGGAATTAAGAAATTCCACAATTAACATAGGGTAAATCCAACAATCAAAAGGAATTACTTGTATCTAAAAGAGATTAAGAAGAATAAGGGTTTTGATGTGGTTTTTAGGGTTAGGGTTTTGAAAGAAAAAGGGGGAAAATCCTAAAATTAGGGTTAGGGATTTAGGCCATTATAGGTGCGGTTTGGAAGAGAATCATGGAAAGGAATCAAAGGGGGCCCGCACGTGACTATTCAAGCACATTGTTCACGAGCATTGTTCACGGGTAAGCTCGGGTTCGGTTGGGTTTGAATGGGGAGAGGAAGATGGGTAGGGGTAGGTAAGGGAGAAGAAAGATGAGGGAAGGGAGAGGGTTAGAAGAAACAATACCTTTGAGAGAGGAAAGAAGAAAGATATCTTGTGGATTTGCACCACGTAGCAAATCTTGGAATCACACCAAGGTAGATCTCATGCACACAAGCAAAGAGAAGAAGAAAATCTGAAATTTCATTAACCATTCATTAAAAAAAAAACGTGCTGGGGGTGGGGGGGGCATATGAACTTTGTAGCCTATTTGGGTAATAAAGACCAAAATACCCTTTCAGTTCTTTTTCCTTCCAACTACATCATATAAAAAAAAATAATGCAACAAGCCGCGTCAAAATAAAAGCAAATAACGTAATCCAGTCCACTAAAATAACAAAATAAAGTAAATCCTAAAATCTATGATGGCCCCACGATCAACGGTCCGATCAAGTCATCCATGCGATCCAACGGCTCGATCGTCATGTCCATCAAATCCTTTGGTCCAATTGTCCTCCTCTAGCAGCCCACATGCATCTTCCTAGTGTAGAGTCTTCTAGATGCGCGTACATGCTATGTGGAGTCTTCAAAACGGGTACTCGCCAAGCCACACAGAGACTGGGGCCCACCTCCTCTTCTTATACATGCTTAGAGGTTCACGTGATGTGATGTCCCCATCACCCCCTCTACCCCAAACCTCCATATCCATTTCCCTAGTAATGCTAAGTTCATCTCCTCTAACCTCCTCGAACGTGCTCCTCTTTGATCCCTAGGTTTACACACCTCTTCCTACTTCAAAAGAGGGAATTTATGATTCTCTTCCGAACTCTTCCACAAAAAATCCCTCCACTTTTCCAAAGCATTTAAAACAGACTTTTGGCACTTTAATAAAGACAAAAATAAACAGGGACGTTCGACATGGGCGCTTGGATAAAAATCAACCGCCCGCCCATGGTAGATGTCTAGATTTCCATTTGGACATCTTCCTATCACATTGCTCGATGATTGAGTCCCACATGTGCCTCACCGGTTTGCTGAAACATAGCAAGAGACCAAGATAAGTAGTTGGAAACGCCCCCTCCCTACAGTCGAAAGAAGATGCGAACTAAGAGATTTCTTCTTTAGAGAGTCCAATTCCTAGAATTTCACTTTTTGACATGTTCACCTTCAAATCGGAAATTGCCTCGAAAGATGCAATAATTGACCGAAGGTTTTGCACTTCGAAAACAACATCTTCCTTACAAAACAATAGTGTATCATCTGCATATTGGAGATGAGAAACATGAAATTTTGATCTATCCACCCCAAATCATTCCATGATCCTGATCTCCTCCTTCTCTAGCATTTTGCTAAGGGCCTCCATCATAGTAAGTACATTGTTAGGTGCTTTCAACCAGTCCACTCTAGTTTGTTAGAAGAAAATCTTCGAAATTTCTCCAAAATTGTGATCGGAAGCTTCTTGGGGCTGGATTCTAAAAGGTTCGTGTTTTTTTAGTTATGATTCATCTTTTTCATTTTTATATGTTGTAAATAGTGTCAAATAGTAAGAAATCCATGATTCTTCATGAAAAATTATGGATTTAGAGCCTTAATTTCAAGATTTGGGGGAGATGAGCCGAGTTGTAGAATGTTAGGGAAAAATCGAAATTTCCCCAATTTGTTCCAAATTGGTTGCAATCTTAGTGTCCAAACACGAAATCAAATATGTATATAACTTGATCTACACATTCTTGGAAATGTGGGAATTTTTCAGAAAAAAATAGTTTTTAATTAAAAAATAATTTTTTTTTAAATCTACAATATTTCTAGTTTTCTACTTCTTTTGCTTTTGAATGTGATGCTTGTGTTTCCATACATGTCTTCTTACATTTCTAAATTTCATAAATTCATTTTGAATATAATTACATTAGTCCAGTCAGATCGTGCCTAGATTGGGACCCTATACAAAGGAAGCCTATTATGTGCGCTTGTTTTTTTTTTTTTCCTCAAGTGTATATTGATGTCTTTTTTAACAATACCTGAAGTTTCATTGAAAATTTTGACCAATTTTCCAATGTTTCCCAACAACAGCGACAAATTACATGATACAACCAATATATCACGCACGATAACCGATATGCATCCGTATCCTAAGGGTGCGATACATTACGCCATAACAATACGGAAAACATTGCCCATGCTAAAGGCTAAACCTTTGACAAAGTGCTTCTTTGCCCTGAACACAGCTTTCCATAGGCCAAACAACCTAAACTGAGAAGTGTCCCTTGTGAACCACCACGCTCTCCATACTTGCACTAGATCATTTGCTTCCACAAGCTTCCATCCTCAACCCAAATATTCAAAACCATTTCCCCAACAAAGCAATGTTCATAACTCTGACCAATCTAATCCCCCTTGTTCTTTTGTTCAACACACCCTTCCTTGTTCCACTAGGTGAAACTCGTGCCTTCCATTCCCCTCCAAACAAAACCTCTTTGGAGCCTTTCCAAGTTGTTAGCTATGCTAACCAGACAATGAAACAGAGAGATGAAGCATAGTACACGTTTGCAAATACCTATTAATTAGAGTAATGTGATCCTCCAAGGGATAGGTGTCTACTTCTCCAAGCAAAGAGCATCCTTTCCTATCTTTCCGTGAATGCATCCCATAGATGCTTTGCCGGCTTTCCCACACATAACGGCAGACCAAGATAGGCAGTAGGTATCTTTACAGCTGATTAGATGGTACAGTCCAAATACATATGGAAAAAGAATATTCAAATTCATTGTAACAACATTAGAGTGACAGTCAGTCAGTGTACCACTATCAATAGGGACCATTTTTAACAAGGGTGAAGATAGGATCCATGTAAAATAGGCTTTTCATTTAAAGAGGGGAAAAAATGCCAATCGTGATGGGCTCATTTAACGTGTCTCGATGACATTTCACTTCGCATACATTACTTAACTGATCTAAATAGTGCAATGAAGCACATTTCCACTAGCAGCAAAATATGACAAGCAGATCAATTTACAATTGTGTAGTTTACCATGTGACTCATCCAGGACCATAACCGAGTCACCAGAGATGCATCTGGTATACACAAGTTGCTTAATCAAAGATCAGGTCATCTAAAGATTCTAAACACATATTATGCCTAGATCAGGCTCGTCTAGTGATCCTAATCATAGATTGAATAGATATTACCAAAATATCTGAACCATTTAACTAACCATAATGTTGATCTGAAGAGACTCAAGAGCCCGAATTTGGTCGGGTCGAGGATCTGGACCAGATAAAAGGTCAGATGGCATATATGGACTAGATCCAATGGTCCAATTGGTTTTCTTGATCTACTGATCCAATCAGACAACCTTGATGGAATACATGTGTGGCTACAACTTGATGAATCCATTTAGGTCGAGAAATTTGCCGAGTTTTCAGAAAATTACCAAAATACCACTAGGTATGGGCAGCTTATATAAATAGCCCATACACAGAGTTATTTTATGAAATTCATGATGCAGAATCTTCTCTTATTGGGATTTTTACTGTAGAATTCCTCACAAATTATGGTTTTACCAAAAAGTGCCTGGGAGTTTTGAAATTACCAGAGCATGCTTTCTAGAGGTTGAAATGACCAAAATGTTCTCATACACTTTTTCTTCTAAAGAGTGGTGGAGTTCAGAATTGTGGGGTCCACACGTTGTTTGTATAACATCCAACCCTTCCAACAGGTATACCCCATTATGACGATCAAATAACTTAAAAATCAAGGAGATCCAATCATTGGTGGACAACAACCATTAGGAAAAAAAAACAATTAGAACATCCAGAAAAAAACTAAAAAATTCACGTGCGGCCCACCTAATGTTGAATCTGGATGATTTTTAGCTTATTTGATCATCATGATCAGGTGTACCTGCTGAACAGGTTGGATGTCACACACAAACCACATGGGACCACAATGGACAATGGCTTTTAGAAAGAACAAAAAAGTAGACGATGGCAATTCAGTCATTTCAGCACCTAAAAAGCACTTTCTTGTGCTTACCAAGCGTTCATGCACTTTTTGGTAAAATCAGAATTCCTGGGGAATTCTCCAGTAAAAATCCCTATCTTATTCCCCTTTTAGATTTAGAATATCCTTAAATAATTGTTCTGTTTCCTGTTTTAATAGCAGTCACTGTGTCAATCTCTTAGTGATATAATTATAGGTAGTATAAAAAGGGTAAATCCCAATATATAAGATATTGACTTCTATCTTTGGTATTTTGGACCACAAAAAGACCTCTTAGGGCATACATAGGGAGTTAGTTGATGAATATCCTGAAAGTAAATGGAAAGATTTTCTTCTTTCATGGAACGGGAATTGTCAACTTTTGGTGAGATGTCATTACAACAACTGGTGCAATGGCATCAGATTGGTAATATTCTACCTAGTACCCATTATTTTCTATTTTCTTGCATCCATGTGTGGCTTTCTGAAGGATTTTTGCTCCAGATCTGGCTGCAGAAAGATTCTAAATTCAGGCAACGAAATTTCTGCTGTATTTATATACTTTTGATACTTTAATTATTGCAAACAGATCAATTTAACTTTGTACTGAACATTCAGAAAAAAACATCAAATAAAATGTCTAATGAAGCATCTATAAACTATTTTTGCAATTCCTATCCAGCGAAGTACAAAAAGCAACAACACGATAAAGGAAAATAAATAATTAACAAGAAGTATGTGTGTTTCTCTAAAGTTTCCAGAATATAATAACAAATAAAAAAGGCACACAGAAGGAAACAGTAAAAAAATTCTATGACAAAATGAGAAACAAATTGACACAGCTTATTTAAAAGGCAACCACATACCTGGTAATATAGGTAGGCGGTGTAAAACAAAATCAGGAGTGGCATTATTGCCCATAGGGAGACGGCGCTAACGATGCCTATCAGCACAAAAGTTGAAAGCAGCTGCGCTATTTGGCCCAAAAACATGTTTACAATGATAGCAACATTGCGATCTATATCACCAAGATCCTTTGCAAATCTGTTGATTACCCGTCCGATTGGATTTGTATGGAAGAATAACATTGGAACTCTTAATATAGAGTTAAGCATGGCATCATGCAACCTTCTGGCAGCATAAAGACTTGAAGTGATCAACCAAAAAGAGTTTAACAACGTAACTAGTACCTGATACAGTGACAACAGCCCGAGTAAGACCTCAAGGCAGTAAGCAATAGGACATTTCAACTATGGGAAACCAATTGCCACAAGGATTGACTTTTGAAAAATCACAGGTAATTGAGAAGCACACAACATCTCTTAACCTTAACTTATCATAGCTATACCTGACAAAAAGAGAGAACTCCATATATCAGAGTATAGAAACCAGATCCATGGCTTTTCGTAGAGCTTTGATTCGTCCAAACACTTAACCATGTGCTACTACTAACTCGAAAAACTTCAGTTAGGATGTAGCAACTAAAGAGTACAATAACCACCACAGCACCGCCTAATGCATTTTTGTACCTGCAAAAAGAAAACAAATTAAAAGAACATTTCATTACATGGAAAACAGTTTGCGGCATCAACATGAACACAAGTGCAGAGAGGAATTGAAACATGAAAGCGTTAATCAATGGCTAATTTATAAAAGAGTTCAATTTCAGTACCATCCCATGCATCGAGGACTCAAGAGTCCAAACAAGCACTTCTCATACAACTTCCACCTGTATATCTTGTACAATAACCAATGGCGTACATAATCTACACATGAGTGCAGATGCTTATATATATTTGTTTGGGTACAAAGGCATGCATCAGTGTATTAGTAACTAAGCCCAAAGAGTTGACTGAACTTGAGCAAAATTTGAGTCGAGGTTTCCAAGGACTCAGTTTTTTTACTTGACTGAGCCAAAAGTGGGACAAGGGAAGACTTGCCCAGAACTTTCTTAGAAGCAAGACAAAAAACTTGAAAACTTGATCGAAGTGGCTTGATAGTTCAGACCTTTTGAATCCCGGTCGAGGGCCAAGCTTTTATAACGTGATCTGTGATGCATGTATATGCCATGACACATGTGATGAACATGGTATCTATATCTAAAATAAATAAAGAAATCACATTAAGGGCCACATTCCTGCAGCCAGCTAAGCTTATAGCTTATGTACTCGAAACATAAATATAAGTAAAACAAGCTCCTACCTCTCAAGAACCTTCCAACTAACAACACCCGTTTCACGTTCCTCCTGTTTGATGAGAACAGATTTTCCTTCCTTCCCTTTCTTTCCATCAGTAGCATTTGTCAACAGGCCATCCTCCTTGATAGGTTCTCCATTAGCAACAGGTTTATGAGTCACTGGCCCATTGTTTTCAACTACTTCCTCTTCCTCTTGTTCTTCCAATTTCCCGGCATTCTCCATTAATCTTTGAAATAGCACACCACTATTAGTTAGCTCCTCAAAGGTTCCTTCCTCTTTCACCATGCCTTCATGCACCAGGATAATTTTGTCTACATGTGGAAGAAAATGCAGCTGGTTTGTAACAAGCACACGGGTTTTTCCTTGCAGTTCATCTTTGATGCATTTATCAAAAACCTGGAGAAAAGATTGACATGATAAATTAGAACATCACAAAATTAATTTCAAGACTACCAGTTTCGTTTTAAGCTTTACCAATAACCAAGAAAAAAGCACAGTTCCTATCGTTCAGTACATCCATTCTTTGATCAGAAAAAGTATGTTTTGGTCATTTAGATCATGTTTTTCAATAAAATTCTTCTCTTCATACTTGTGTATTTGAAAGAACAATTGCTCTTTTCCAATTGATAGGAAGAATCACTATTTGATGATAAAGAAGAAGAAGAAGAAGAAGAAGAAGAAGAAGAAGAAGCAGAATCACCCTTCAATGAACTCTTTTTGGCCTATATTCATGCTCACAGCTTTCTGAAAAAAAAAAAGGAAAACGGAAAAAAACTCCAAGAAGTTTAATTTTCACCCTTCTGTAAAACGCCCCCAATTACCAAGTAACCCTACCGAACTTGGATTCATAAGCCATGAAGATAGTAATAGGGCAGGTAATATGGACTAGCATTTAGAAGTTATGAAGATAGTCACATTAGTTAGGTAACATTCAATTCCTTGTATCGAGTTCATAAACCTTAATAAAATGAGATTACCTGTCGACCAACATGAGCATCTAGAGCACTCAAAGGATCATCGAATATGTACACGTCTGAGTTGGAGTATACGGCTCTAGCCATGGAAACTCTTTGCTTTTGTCCACCACTAATGTTCACTCCCCTTTCACCGATCTCTGTGAGATCACCACCCTGATAAAATAATAGTGAGACTATCTACAAATGCTTACAAGCAAAGACACACATGCAAACATGTTACCCACCCATTTAAGCATAAGAATAGACGAGCATATACACATCGATATCTGTATTTCTACCTGATATGCATAACCTTTATAGTTTATACGAACACATGTGAGCACATGTACTATATGTCACGGGATAAGTTCAGCAACACTAAAGATTGAAATTATGGAAACTATATACTTACTGGAAGTAACTCAAGATCATGTGCTAATGCAGTCACTTCAATGGCCTTCTCATAGCGTGCTGGATGGAAAACAGATCCAAATAATATGTTGTCACGCACCTGCACAGGAAAATTTCAGCATCCTCTATGTTGAGCTTAGCTTAGCACAATAATAAAATACACCGCTACGAGAAAAGGACAAGTATAAGACATCGTAACTCACAGTTGCATTGAAGATCCATGAAACTTGTGGAACATATGCTACAGTTCCACGAATAGAAACACTTGTATTGGTATCCGCCACTGGAGGTAGTTCCCCAAGCATTGCTGAGATCAGTGATGTTTTTCCCTCTCCAGTACTACCAACAACTGCAACAAGGCTACCAACTGGTACATCCAAGTTAATGTTTAATAATGTGGGCTTCTCTGCCTGTTTTGACAACACCAAACTCCCTAAGAAACTCCGAAAGAAGACACAAGCTTCCCAATGCAAATAACTACATAACATGATGAGCCAAAACTAGCATATACAGATGACTCTCAACAACTTCAGTGAAGAGCATTCTATACTATTCAAAATATTTTCATCAGAAAGTGAATTGGCCAATATTTTTGAGTTAGATGCAAATAAAAAGACATCCTAAGTGAACCAGATCAGGTACGGCTTAATCCAAGCCAACTCGGAAGAGCTGCATGGGATCCATCTGAGTCTTAAAGCCATAATAAAAAGGCCAACAGAGGGACATCTAAAACATTTTTTAGATGGTTCAATGCAAAAAAATCACAACAATCTGAACAAATAGCAAAAAATATTCAAATTGATGATATCTAGAAAACTAAGATTAATATTTAGACCTTTGAATCCCAAGAAAAGTATCCATCCTTGATGGAGATGGCTGGAAGGCCTGGCTCTAGAGGTGGGTTTGGCAAAAGAATTCTCTCCTCAGTTAGGAATAGTTCTTCCAAACGCGTCAATGACACCTTCACATTTACAACCTGCCAAACATGAAAAGCATTATGTACTGTTTAAGTGGTCTCACATACATGACAGGAAATAATTCTATGACATGTAAAGCCATTTTCTGCCAACTAAATAACTAGGCCAGGGATATTCCCTGAACAAGAACACCTAGATAATTGAATAAAGATAAGCCTGAAAAGCAGTCAAACACTTCCAAAAGCAACCACTGAAAGGGACAAACTTCAAGATTCTATCCACATATGAAAGGAATTGTACCACGAGAGACTGACAAATGTTAACCACTTCTACAACTTTCCAGATATCAAAATATGGAAACCTTGAGTATGTTCCAAGAACAAGTCTTTCGATATTCTTAGTTTACTAAATTACTTGTGCAACTGGAATTCAGCCAAAAGCTAAGACTATCGTAGAGATTTTGTCCTTCAGCCAATACCACAGGTTATCATTCAAAACAATTTCGATATTTCATACATAAGCCAACAAGTTATCCAACCCCAGCTTACTGTCATACAACTCATGAGCTATGTGTGAAAGAAAAGTTTTTCGAAAGTTTTTCGCCAAGAAGCTTCTAGAAAAGAATGTGAGTTTTTTCATTTTTGGTCTTTTGGTTAATGCTAAGGGATTACCTGCAGTTGATGAATTTTGTTATACTGTAGACTTAGGAGCAAGGTATGCCAGACCATATTGGATTCAGTGGGTGTATTGGTGCCTATTGAAACCAATAAGCGTAACGGCCATTACAAGCCCCCCCCCCCCCCCCCCCCCTTTTTTAGCTAAAAAAATCAGGAAAAATATAGGAAAATTTCCAAATATTTAGAGGATTCTAAATATGTATTCTTTTTTTTTCTTTTTTTTTGTAATCATGTTTATGATGGCGTAACGGTCCACTCGAGCTATCTGATGATTTCAAGAACCCAACGAGCTTCAAATAACCCCAAATTAGCACGAAATTCACGCAATCTATAGCACTCATCGCACTAATGCACATTCCTAATCATTTAATATCATTCACCCCAAGTAATTTTAAGAAAAAATTAAAATTAAAATTCGAATGACTGACGTTGCCGGTTAGGGGGACCACTCGAATGCCCCCAAATCGACCCAAAACATGCAAGCCATGACACTCATCCCACTAATGCACATACCTAAGCATTTTGCATCATTCAGTCCAAGTAATTTTAAGAAAAAAAATTAAATTTAAGTTCGAATGAATAATGGCGCTGATTTGGGGGACCACTCGAATGCCTCCAAATCAACCCCAAATCCATAAAATCCATGGCACTCATCCCACTAATACATATTCCTAAGCATTTGATATTATTGTTCCCAAGAAATTTTAAGGAAAAAAAATTCAAATTAAATTTGGATAAATAATGCTGCCGATTTGGGGGACCACTCGAGTGCCCCCAAATTGGCCCAAAATTCATGCAAGCTATGGCACTCATGTAATAATCTGAGTAAAATTTAGGGCTAGAATTTTTTTTTTCCAAAAGATTTGGACCGTTCATCATTTCATCTTGACATCCGTCTACCCATCCATCCATTAAGATGAGGAAAACATGCATTTCTACATCAATCTTACCGTTGAACATGACATTTGACGTTTAAATTAACTGATCGTGCATATATATAACCATCCAAACATTCATCCTTCCACCAATTAGCATGATTATGCATCATTCACCAAATCTAACCGTTCATTTAGTTAATCATCGAAGTATTGTATCATCCAACCGTTCACTTATCAATCCACCTATTCTATAGCCTATTCAACCATGTATCCACTCATCCACCTATTCACCTAGCTAAGTATATATTCTTTTATCTGTTAAAATCAAACATTCATCTACAAGATCCCCTATTTACTCTTTTATCTCGCAATCCGACTGGTAATTACAAATTTCAGTTGTACTTGTACATAGACAAGCAATTTCGATCATGAACAACCGTTTATTTTATAATTGTGACCACACACTCTGTCACGAGAAAAGCATGGATCACCCTACATTGGTACACACATTATTTACACAAGGCAATTACATTACACACTTTTTTACACACGCACACACTACATGTGATGCAGTGATGTACACTCTGAACATACACACATTACATGTGCACGTCACACATGTGCACACACCACACAAGTTTGTGTGCACCGAGACTCGAGAAGACTCCCTCCAACATGAAACTCCCATAACCCCCTCTTTTCCTTTAAAACCAAAACCCCTACTTAAACGCCTCCCCTTAGCTCCCTCTCTCCCTCTCACCTCTATTTAAAGAGGGCTAAGGCCCTCCCATTCCATTCACTCACACGTCCAAGGCAAGAGAGAGAGAGCGGAAGAGAAGAGAGAGAAGTAGCTCCATACACATTATCATGTGAGTTGTCTCCATTTCTCTTTTTTCTTATTTATTTATTATTATTACTTTTACTATTATTATATTTTTTTAAATATGTTGCTGGATTTCCTGAAGTGATCTTAACATTCTTTGATGAGATGATGGACGGTTTTGAACATTCCAAATGTCCGAATTGGACCATCGATTTGGTGTCCAAACTGTCCATTTGTGCCACAAATTGGGTGTTGGAAATCTATCCAATTCAGGCTGCCTTTAGACGTCTAAAACCTACACAAATCTGAACCGTTGTTGAGACAATCAAAAGTTTCCTAAAACTGTCCATTTTGGACCATCAGTTGACCTCCAAACCAGTCCAATCTGGACACTCCAAATCTCTACAAATCTGTCCATTTTTTTCCATTTATTTAAATCATCTCTTTGGCCCGTTCTTTCATACATTAAACTATGTACATTGATCTCTGATTTATGAAATCTCTTGTTGCATTTAAGCATGCAAATCTGGTCACCATCTAATGCACTAAAAAAAGCACACAAATCTAATTGCCAAATTATGCATTTTGATCATGTATATTGGCAGTTGGCACATTATTTTTGAGAAATCAAACTGTGTGAAGGTGTCCCAATTTATACCTTCTAATGGATCTGAATTCCATTTCAATTATATGACTTTTGATGGCCAGCAAACTGTCCAAAATTTGGACTGTTGGATGTACAAGAATCTATCCAATTTTGTGCCATTAAATTACTCCAAGATCAGAACAATCCTGGACCATGAAATAACCTACAAACTAGTCCATTTCTATGACTATATAAGAACTGCAAATCTGTCCTATCCATGGCTGTAAACGACTTGTGGATTTAGTCCAAATCTAGATTGTTGGAAGGTCCCGAAATAATCCCAATCTGGATGAGCAAATGTTCCAACGTTTGTATCTATTTTGGACCCTTAATAAGGCCAGCATATGGGCATAAATCTGAACCTTTGTATGAATATAGGTGGGGCCACAATCTGAACTCTGAAACTAATTTAGAAAAGACTGTCTGAACCATAAACCAGGCCAAGAATGGATCACCAATGGCCCTATAACCGTACCGCATAAAGAGGCCAAGTGATCAACTAAAAAAAAACAAATTGCTCATGTAAGATGATTGATCCTACACCAATCGGTCCATTCACGGACTGATTTATGGCCACAAGACCCTCAATGTCTGAACCTCAAGTGTTGTTTGATCGGCCATTTGTATAGCATAAGGATCAAGTGCGATAGGACTCTTGTTTTGATGTACAAATCACTCAGCTAATTGCTACTATATTGGGACTCTAGCTGAATTAGTGTACTAAAGGTTACAAATTGCTTCAGCTAAATTAGTACAAATCAGATTTTAAATTGTTGACTAGCAACCACACTACAATTGAGCGGATACCCAAGCTTACTCGAAGTTGAACCATAAGAGATTTATGTTACACAAATTTCAATCTCATTATTTTAAGTGCAATCTCATTTGTTTTAAAGTGACGAGCGCATACGATTTTATCAACGTGGTAAATATACTTGCATCTTTCAAGATTTAAAAAGATCACAGTTGGTTACACTATTTGAAAATGTTTAAGTTAGATTTTTCAGAACCACATGAAAAACCTTGTGAACTAAATCAGAACACCGGAAAATAGGTGGGGCGATCAAGTCCCCTGGGTTGAAAGTCCCTAAAGAGTAAGAGGTGTGGCGGCTCAGACCCCTAGGTTGAAAGTCCTAAACCCCAAATTGGTACCATTTGGACATCCATTGATCGAGGCCAGTTGGGTGAGCACATTGGAGAGGGAGGCGAGCAATATTTGCTGCTACAGCTATCTCTAACCATAGTTCCCTTAAGATCCCTGCCAAAAGCCTCTGAGGCAACCTCAGCCAAGGGTCCTAGCCCCCAATCTTAGGAGCACGGTGCCAATCCTAACTTACCAATAACCAACGGCAATCCCTTCTAGGGCTGTAAATGGTCGGGTTTAGGGCAGGTTTAGCCAAAACCAGACCAACCAAGGTATCCCAAAACGGTTACGTATCGGCCGTATCGGCCGATACGTAACGGAAACGGTCATGACCGTTACGCGTTACGGGGTTAAAACGGCCGTAACGGCCGTTACAGAAAAAATGGGCCGTAACGGCCCCATATCGGTCCCGTATCGGCCCCGTATCGGACCGTAACGGTCCTAAAACAGATTTTTTAAAAAAATAAAAAAGGGCCGTATCGGCCGATACGGGGTCCGTAACGGCCGCTACGGCCCGTATCGTAACGGTAACGGTGGTGGCCGTTACGGCCACCGTTACCGTTATGGGACACCTTGAGACCAACCCATTTACTACACGGGTCCGGGTCCAAATTTTAGACCCAGACCCTTTTACTAAATGGGCGAGTCTGGGTCAGGTCCGAGTCAACCCATCAGACCCATTTATAAATGGGTCCGGGTCTGGTAGAGGGAGATCCACCCAGACCCATTTATAAATGAGTCGGGTCTAATGGGTCCAGGTCTGGATCAACTATGCAAGCATTTTTACAAGGCTTAAAACCGGGTTTGGACAAGTCTGGGCTTGACGGGTCCCTTGAAACATAGACCAAACCCGCCCACTTACTAAATGGGTTCGGGTCGGGCCTAATATAAAGGAAACCAGACCCAGATCCGTTTAGCAACTGGGTCTGTTCTTGGACCCAGACCCGTACCATTTAACAAATGTGTTGGGTTCGGGTACCCCATCGGGTCCGTTGACCCATTTACAACCCTAATCCCTTCCCATTCCCAAGTGTACGCCATCACGCGTGCTCCACCGCATGCTCACACGTGCTCCACCGGGTGAGCACATTGGAGAGTGCAATAGATTAGCTATATAGGCCAGGTGGAGAAGTAGTCTAACCAGCTAACGTATAAATGGGTCCCCTCATTGATTAAGGTCAATTGGGTGAGCACATTCGTGAGTGCAACAGACCAGCTACGCAAGCCAGGTCAGGTGTAAGGCAAGTTAAAGCTAGCTGTAGTAAAGTGACCCTAGTGTTCAATGAAAACCAATCGTATTGATTATTGTGGCGAACCCTCTATGCATTCCATCATGCATCCATGCATTAGTTTTACTACGTTAATGCATTTTCATAACTTTAAAATTCTTTATCATGGTTTATCTCTTGATTTTTGAAAAAGGTAGTGGAGGTTTACTTACTGAGCCGTTAGCTCATTCTATAGTTTTGTTGTTGAATTACAGATTCAAATTAGAGCTGCAATGTATGGACTATATCCCCTTATTTAATTTTTTGTTTGAGAAGTGGAATAATTGTAATAATTGTAGTGGAATGAAAAATGTGTTTTTATGGGACTATATTATAATAATTATGATATCTAGAATGATAATCATTCATGCAACTTACAATACTTAGTCTCAACTACGACACAACATCAGGGTCAAGTATATACTCGAGTGCTAGACGCGGGGCATGACAACTCATCTCATTAATACAATGGACTTCAAATTATACTTATTTCACCATTCAAATATCAAATTGGTGAACATTTATTTGGGCAGTAAAAAATTAAAAAACCCAGTGGTCCAACTTCAATAAACAAGTTCCTCAAATCAACGGTTATGATCATCCAGACAATCAGATTTTGGAAATGTGACTTGGCAACAATCAGATTGTGGTTACGGTGGAAGCTCTAGGTAGAATGGTGTAAAAGGATGCTACGGCTGGTCTAATCGAAGGTTTCAAGATAGCCAACTCGGATTTCCAAATATCGCACCTTCAATATGTGGATGATACAATGCTTTTTTGTGGTGCATCTAAAGAAAAAGTTTGCAACTTGAGGAAAGTTATCACGTGTTATGAAGCAGTTTCAGGATTAAAGGTGAACATCGTTAAAAGGGAACTTCTAGGGGTTGGTCTTTCAAAAGAAGAGACATTCAAGCTTGCTTCGAAATTCGGTTGTATGGCAGCATCATTCCTTGCTTCATATCTCAGCCACCCTTTATGCATAGGCAAGCCTGCGAAACACCTATGGGATAACGTGATCGGAAGGGTAGAAAGGAGACTCTCACGTTAGAAAACCGGCATCTCTCCATGGGCGGTAGACTGACCTAATCAAGGTGGTGATGTCCAACCTTCCAATCTATTTTATGTCTTTCTTCCGTTGCTCAAAATCGGTGTTCGACAAATTGGAAAAACTTAAAAGGGATTTCTTATGGCAATGAGAATCTAATATGCACAAATTTCATTTGATGAAATGGGTTGATGTTTGTAAACCCCAGGATGGAGGAGGCACCGGCCTAAGGCCATTGGACATGACAAATGAAGCTCTTCTCAGTAAATGGTTATGGAGATTTGGATCGGAGGATGATTCTCTATGAAAACAAATTATCGAAAGGAAATGTGGACTTCATCTAGGAGGTTGGTGGACCTGAGATTCATCACTTTGTAGAGCTTCCAACCTTTGAAAATCGGTGGCCCGACCAAAACTCAAATTTTTTTTATGGGGGGTGGTTTTCTCATTGGGTAATGGCGAAAGAATCCCTTTTTTGGAAGATTCCTGGTTAGGTGGCAAACCATTGCAGGATGTCTTTCCACAATTGGTGTAAACCTCCCCTTCTTTAGATATCATGGTTGTACAATGCTATACGGTTGAAAGAAATGAAACAATGTGGGCTCCATGTCGTACGAGGCATTCGAATGAAGAAACTATGGATCGTGCTAACCTCTTAAGGTTACTCTGTTCAGAAAGCTCGAGGAGGGTGCAAGTGATGCCATGATATGGACTAAGGAGAAATCCAACCGATGTTCCATGAAATCTCTATTCAAGTTATTCAATGGTAACTCTTCGAAACTTTCACCTCAGCATACTGCTCATGTATGGCACTATGAGGCTCCTCCCAAATTCACAGTCCTAGCTTGGCTAGTCATGAACAATAAAGTGCTTACGGTGGACAATCCAAGTTTAAGGAACTTGCCTCTAACAAATCCATGCATCATGTGCAACAATGCTGAGGAATCCGTAGACCATATCTTCCTTCACTATTCTTATTCAAGAGTGTTATGGGACAACTTCTTCTCCCTTTTCGGTGCAACGTGATTGATTCCTAGCTCCATGGAGTATTTTCTTCTAGCCTAGCACTGCGTGGGGGGGAGTTGGCAAAAAGGAAGGGCCATCTAGAGGCTAGCCTTATTGGTAGGAATTTCATCACTTTGGGAAGAAAGAAACAACCGTTGTTTCCAGAATCGAATGGGTCCGTCCTCGGCTTGCTTCATCAGGACTAGGCTTTTAGTCCAGTGGTGGGTTGTTTCTGTAAATGTTTTCTCCATATAGTTGGTTTGCCTTGTAATTTTTGTTCATAGTTTTGTTAAATAAATAAATGCTTGACTTTACAAAAAAAACAGCGGGCCCCACATTTTAATGGTTTAGCTTGATTTAATACATCCCATGATCCCACGTGTACAAAGTTCTAAGTGTACATATATCAAGTTTCATGCACCACCAGAGCATTTTATAAGTTAAAAAGAAAAGTTCTCAAGTCAAACTAGTTGGACCACAAGCTACGGTCCACCCAACAAAGAACTTCCACCTGATTAAGTGCATGTGAAATCCAACCTTTCCAATAGATTGGCATGAGAGCCACCTGGCACAAAAATAATTCACATCAACTCATTAGGTGGGCCATACCATATACAAATTTCTAGCCATTGATAAATAGAAAAACTACAACTGTGATCCACTTGATAAATGGATAAGCCTGAATTTTGTAAAAGGTAATCCTCATGATGGGGCAAACCTATCGGATGCAGTGGATTTCTCACACACACAAAAGGTTGGAAGTTATCCACTGCTGGACAGTAACTGAGAGAGAGAAGGAGAGAGGGAGAGAGATGCACTTGCTGCCAAGAGAACCCGTAGTGGACCGTTACGCCGTAACAGCTGTTACGGCACGTTTTTCAGGGCTCACCAATTTGACCTCATCTCACATAATGAGGTCAGCTGTCGCATAACTGTTTCAGCACACCTTCTTTAGGAGGATCATATAATCCTTCTATAGTCTAGAAATCTCAAAGATAGTTGGAGATCAGGAGAATTCTAGAATCACCCTGGATATTCTAGATATTTACTAGATAAGAATCCTGTAAATACCACGCTCATGTATTCATTCTAATCAATCAATACAAGTTTTCTTCTCTATTCGTCTTCTCCTCTCTTTTGTATTCGCACTTTTTTTTTTCTATGGCAACTCAAAGAGATTAATTAGCACCCAACAAAACAGAAAAACCATGAGAGAGCTGGAAAAGGGGGTGGATGACGAGGAATAATCCCCCCTCATGTATTCATTCTAATACCACTCTCATGTATTCATTCTAATACCACTCTCATGTATTCATTCTAATACCACTCTCATGTATTCATTCTAATCAATCGATACAAGTTTTCTTCTCTATTCGTCTTCTCCTCTCTTTTGTATTCACACTTTTTTTTTCTATGGCAACTCAAAGAGATTAATTAGCATCCAACAAAAACAGAAAAACTATGAGAGAGCTGGAGAAGGGGGTGGATGACGAGGAATAACCCTATTTAATTATTAAATTTCCGCTTTCAATATAGAATCAGGTTAGAACTGTGTTGCACTTCAGGAAAGATGCTTAGTGATCAAGGTGGAAAGAGTGTTTCACTTGTTATTAGCCCTCCCATTAGATTGGAGGGATTCTTTTCTCACTAAAACACCCTAAAGGCACCATGAAATGCCAACTAAAATGGCCAAATATCAGAAAACAAGAAAATTTGCATTGTAGACATTCTGGCCGAAATTTGCTGAAAATTCAGCCCAAACAAAGGCTTTTGCGTTCATATTTGTGACTACAGCAAAACATTTTGGTTGTTTCAGCCGACTGAAATCTATGAAGATTAGGAGATAAAAGGCAGACAAGATTAAAAATATAACATGGAAAATTTCTCTCAATTGGGAATTGGATAAAATAAGCTATCTTTCCCAAATTGTGATCAAGAAATTTTCAAGCTTTGTTTGTTTCGTATCTCATAGCGATCTACTACATTCCAGGCAATGAGAACAAGGGATCATGTTGTAATATCCAAACACAGACATGTGATAACTTCACAAAGGAACTAAAAGTAGGACGTATATAGGACCAATTTGGAGGAGCTAATATGAATTTATACTTCAAAAAAAATTTGTGAAAGTAAAACCAACCAAGTACACCAACTTAATATCTTCAAATAATATGGTTATAGTCCTCAAAGATCCCAACAGAGCAGTTCCTCCAATGCAGCTAAGTCTAGTTTTCATAAATCTTATACCTGTTCGATCGACATCATAAACGTGTGTTGACATAAGTTGCACCGTTGCTAGTGACATAACTTTGGGAAGATGGTTAACAATACCATTTTCTCAATGCGGAACTCAACAATTCTGAAGAACAAAATTGGAAATTGGACCATGCAAAAAAGCTTTGTGGTCTACATATATAAATATTTATTAGAAATTTAGAGAACTGCACAAAAACGTAAATTTAGACTCCTAACCACTTATTTCAAGGATCGGAACCAATTTCAAAGAACTGTTGACATGCCAAACTATTGTAATTGTTTTTGTCGTGATATAAAATTTAAGCTAGATAAGCAGCTTGAGTAGAAGAAGACAATGCTTGGAAATTATGGAATGTAAATAATGAATTTACAATGAGAAAAAGGATAAAATAATGCACCTGGGTAATCAAATTAGGAAACATGAATAGAGGGAACCGTAACACTGCAAATAGCGAAAGGGATGTGAAAGCCCTTGCAGGTGTTAAATCCCCTCCAAGCAAACTGTACATCCCAAATGAAATCACCGTAACCACAACAGGAATGCTGTTCAGGATAAAACTATTGCACTGCAAAACATGGCAGTAAGTCAGAAGCAGCACAACATATTATTCTCAGCACTAGATAATTATTTGATGCTGGCAAGAACCTAAGAGATCAACAAGATCATGGCAGGGTTTTCCGTAAATTTATATAGCAAAAGGCAATGGGGAAAACATGCCACAATCATGTTTTGTCTACCATACCGCTGCAAGCAGTTGTGATTTTCGAAACCATGAAAGCTCATCGTTTCTGATGACTTGCACTTTAGCTTGAAAGCTCTGTTCCCAAGCATAACATCTGTAGACAATTTCAACATAAAGAGTCAGACTTATCAAATTTCATATGAAAAACTCAGAAGACAAATCATTCATGACTGAAGCATACTTTACAGTATCCATGGCAGCCAAGAGTTCATTCATAAGGCCTATTCGCTTGTCAGTACGTAGCAAGCCCTCCTTGGAAAGTTTTTGCATTCTACTTATCACAAATGTCTGATCCCACAGAAGAAGAAAAATGAATTAGCAAATACCTGATGTATGTTATAGGACTTCAAACTTCAAGCTTCATGCATGCCCATAAAATAAGCATCTTACAGTCCATCACTCAACACTAAGGCACATAGATAAGGTATCTATACAATCAAGGAAGTAAATTATGCACCGCTTACTCATAAATAAATGATAATATATATATATATATATATATATATATATATATATACACACACACACACACACACACACACACACACACACACACACACAGCATAATTACTAAAAATATTCCTACACCATGTGCTTCTTGATATGTCATATGTCAAAGAATGAGGTGAGTGACACCAGAACAACCATGCCAAAATGTCACGCATGGATAGAGAAACACTTGAATGATTTAATAACAATATGCACATTCTTGATCCTAGATTGAAATAATTTGACTGATAGAAACGTTGAAAGTGCCCCAATCTTAGGATCGCAAAGGTCAATAGAAAATGCAATAAACAAATAAGCATGGGAAATAATATCAGCCAAAAGCAAGCACTAGAATAGAAACGTTTTTACCTGTATCGGAAACAAAAGGACTAGCATAAATGAGCCTATCAGTGAAGCAACCCCTAGCTGCTTGTACAGAAGAACAACAGAGATAACAATACGGAATGGAGCTGACCATAAGCTGTGAAGCTGTTGGCAGATTTGCTGTAACAAAGGAAAAAAAATTATATGCAGGGATAAAAGTTTGCCAAAAGATTTCTGCTACATCTCAAACTTGAGTCAAGCATGTCCTTCAACATAAAACTAAAAGTGAATTATATCAAAGGGTTTATGTGATACTGATGTGAAAAAACTTGGTAATGTAGCTCCATCAAAATAAGGATGAGATGTGCATATAAGACGCATGAGTAAGATGGAAATGGGCACTCACGACCCACTTCTGGAATGAACAATATAGTAAGTAATCGTGCCTAGTGAGCTTGTCTGGCATTGCATGCTAGAGAGCTTAACTGTTTGCAAATTTCTCCTTCCAAATAATGCACATGGTTGCTAAAGTGAAGAGTTGCACATGATTCTGTTGACATGTGAGTAGTGTTTGGTAAGCAAGTATTGATGGGGCCCCTACTTGATGCGGACATCAGTGGTGCACCCTTTATAGTGTACCAGAGGAGGCGACGTCGCAGATCGAGTGTTGGAGCAGACGAATTGATGTAGATGGACGCCGGGCCCCTTGGGCCCATTTTCTGACGCGTTACGAGTACGCGAGATACAGAATCGCGCAAGAGCATCATGACCGCTGGACCATGGAGCGGATTTACGTTTAGGCGCTTTTCTGTTTATTTCCTTGTTTCTAGGCGCTTTAGTGTCGTTATTTACTTTAGGCGTTTTTATGTTATTTCTTTGGTTTTCAAGCACTTTTTTTATTTTCGTAGCATATACATACCGTGAGAAACCATATTTCGAATTTATTGAATGAATAGAAAATTCGTGAGTTTCTTCCTCTTTGTTTGAGAGATTAGGGTTTTAGGATTGGCCCTCGGGTGTTGAGGATTCCACCCCGGAGTTTCCGTTTTTCTCCTCTATTTCTTCAAGGTGCGAGAAAAGGTAAGCTTCTTTTGATTTCTAATTCGTGATTCATGAGAAGCCATTGCTTTTCGACATCCCTCGTCCTTTTATGAAACCCCCCCTCCCCCCCTTTTGGGTACGATCTAAAAGAGGGATGCCTAGCCATGAGAACCGGATCCAAACTTGACTGTGGACTGGTCTATGTTAGATCTGGGATATCCTCATATCCCTAGATCCTCCCTGTTTTATGATTTTACATGGTTTTATGCGAAGGGGCATGATCTAGACGGACGGATCTCATCTTCGTGTTGAGAATTGTTAGTTTCCTCTTATTGAAAGTAGTTAGTTTCATAATTTTATTATTTGAATATCTTCCAATTGAATATCATACATCTAGGGTTAGGTCATCGCATGCCCCTGCATCAATTTTGGTATCAGAGCAAAGGTTCCTAGCGTAAGTCGGTTTCCCAAAATTTCCCTTTTCGGTGATTTTTTTTCAAAGGATCCGAATATCCCAAATCAGCTCGACCCGCGTCCGACTCTACGTAGGGGTCATAGTTTATTGAGTCTAGTTAGCCTTTTTTCTAGATTTTGTTGAGTCCTCATATAGATCTAGGCCATATAGGATAGCTTGCATTGCATTGAACTAGGATAGTCAAAACTGCACTTAGATTTTTACCTTTTCACACCGTTGCGCACTTAGATCTAGGGCCTTTCACATATCACTCCTGGTGTATGCCCATGCGTATTGGTCGTGGGTTTGGTCTTCATAATACTATGGACTCTAATCAAATTACCAAAGCTCTGGAGGGCCTAATTAAGAGAATGGATTAACAATTTCAGACCTTGAGAGGTGAGATCGCGCAGCAGTTTGCGCATCAGGATGATAGGTTCAAACGTTTAGAGGAGAAGGTCATGCGCTTAGAGGATGGCATCTAGACCACCACTTTAGATGGTCCCCAGGCAACCCCCGACACTGGGGCAGTCGAACAGTCCCAAGTTGTGGGCCTTGATCCGCCTAGGGATGGTTTGGGTGCAGGTCAGACCCGTGGACCTGGCAATGGACATGATGGGGTTCATCATCAGCCACCCCCATAGATTCGTGATCCTGCTTTCCCCGCCCAGCGGAAGGGCCATGGTGAGGTGCGATATCCGCAACCTCAGAGGTACCATGAGCAGGACCCTGTTATTAGGGTCATGAAGGGCATCAAGGTTGACGCTCCTAGTTTTGATGGGAGACTGGACCCTAAAGTTTTTTCCGATTGGCTAGCAGACATGGATCACTTCTTTCAGTAGCACGGTCTGCCAGACCCACAGCGGGTCGGATTCGCCAAGATGAAGTTGGTGGGCCAGGCAAAACTACATTGGGGAAATGTGGAGCGTCACCGTGAGCGATCTAGAGAGGGGCCAATTCTCTTTTGGATTGAAATGAAAGAACTGTTGCGAGAGAAGTATGTTCCCCTTTCTTATAAGCAAAGGCTGTTAGATCAATGGCACACTTTGCGCCAAGGATCCACGACGGTAACGGAATACATCGCCAAGTTCGATGAATACATGATGAGGCGTGATGTAGATGAGGACCCTGCTGTGGTTCTCTCCCGTTTTCGTATGGGCCTCAGGCTTGACCTCCAGCGTGAGCTCATGCCTCATATGGTCACCAGCTTAAAGCACGCTTACCAGATGGTGCAAGAACTGGAGCACTATGTGCGCCAATCTCCTGCTAGAGGGTTTGAAATTCGATCTACTGTGCCTAGAGTAGCTCCGCAGGGAGCGAGACCTCAGGTCGGAAATCAACCCAGAGCTCAACCTGGTACCCAGCCAGTCAATAGAAATTGAGGTAATACTATGGCTGGACCAAGTACTAGGACTGCGATGCCAGGGCAGTGCTACCGCTGTGGTGGCATGGGTCACATTGCCGCAGAGTGTTCGAATAGGGGTGGGCGTATTGCCTTTGTTTCTGAACACTCTACAGAAGAAGAAGTGGCATATGAAGTTGAAGGTGACCAGAATGATGAGGAAATCATCGTCCAATCCCTTGAGCCGGCCAGTGATGCCGAGGATGATACTGTGGAGACTACCCCACTTGCTGTGGTGAGATGCGCTTTGGCCCAGGTGAAGGAAAGTGAGGATTGGCGCAGAACCACTATCTTCCACACTTATGCCAAGTGTGGAGATAAGAGCTGCAAAGTGATCATAGACAGTGGGAGCTGTGAGAATTTAGTTTCTCCAAGTACTTTGAGCCGCCTAGGGTTGAAGCCAGTCCCTCACCCCAACCCATACCGAGTTTCTTGGGTTGATGCGACATCCCTTCCTGTGACTCAACGATGCCTTGTTCCAATTGAATTCGGACCATACAAGGACAAGTTGTGGTGTGATGTGGTCACGATGGACGTTGGCCATATCATCTTGGGAAGGTCATGGCTCTTTGACAAAGATGTCACAATATTCGGGCGTACGAATAATTGTGTGTTTAAGCATGAAGGAAAGAATCTTGTCTTGAGCCCGCTCCCTCCCAAATCGTCCATAGGAGCGAAAGATGTTGCGTCTCTAGGCAGTTCTAAGAGTCAAAGGGCACCTCAGTCGAAGTCTCTCCACATCATAAATGCTAAGGAGTTTGAGAGAAAGGCCAAAGCTGGGACTATGGTGTACGTTTTACTGGCTAGAGAGAGTACACCCGAGGTTGCTATAGGGTTACCCCAGGAGGTTCGTTCAGTCCTAGAGGAGTTTCAGGATGTCTTCCCTGAGGACCTTCCAGACGAGCTCCCACCGATGCGGGACATTCAGCATGCGATAAATCTTGTCCCAGGGGCGACCCTACCAAACCTCCCTCACTACAGAATGAATCCCATCGAACATGCCGAGTTGAAGAGGCAAGTGGATGAATTGCTTAAAAGGGGATTTATTCGTGAGAGTATGAGCTCGTGCGCCGTGCCTGCGCTTCTTACGCCAAAGAAAGATGGCACGTGACGCATGTGTGTCGATAGTAGAGCCATAAACAAGATTACTGCCAAGTATTGGTTTCCCATCCCGAGGCTTGATGACATGCTTGACATGATGGTCACCTCTACTATCTTTTCAAAAATTGACCTCAAGAGTGGTTATTACCAAATTCGTGGTCGCCCAGGAGATGAGTGGAAGACTGCCTTCAAGACGAAGGATGGGCTGTATGAGTGGTTGGTTATGCCCTTCGGGTTAACCAATGCTCCCAGTACATTTATAAAGGTGATGACCCAGGTGCTGCGACCCTTTATGGGTAAGTTCTTAGTTGTGTACTTCGATGATATCCTTATCTATAGTACTTCTCCTACCCAGCACCTTGAACACTTGAGGCAGGTCTGCAACGCCCTGCGAGCAGAAAAGCTTTATGCGAACCTCAAGAAGTGTTCCTTCTTAACTTCTAGATTTATCTTCCTGAGGTTCGTTGTTTCGTCAGAGGGTATGTCTGCAGACCCTGAGAAAGTCAAGGCCATTGTCAATTGGCCCGAGCCGCGTAATATACACGACGTGCGAAGCTTTCACGGCCTAGCTACGTTCTATCGGAGGTTCATCCGTGGATTTAGCTCTATTATAGCTCTCATCACAGATTGCATAATAAAAGGGGAGTTCCAATGGACTAAAGCCGCAACACAGGCTTCTGAAATCAAGAAGAAGATGACGGAAGCGTCTATCATGCGTCTACCTGACTTCTCTAAAGTCTTTGAGGTGGCGTGTGATGCGTCAGGACTTGCCATAGGGGGAGTGTTAAGCCAAGAGGAACATCCTGTGGCCTTTTTCAGTGAGAAACTGAATGAGGCTAAACAACGCTACTCCACCTACGACAAAGAGTTCTATGCGGTTGTGCAATCATTGCGCCTTTGGCGACATTATTTATTACCGCAAGAATTTGTCCTGTTCTCTGATCATGAGGCTTTGAAATATTTGAACTCTCAAAAGAAGTTGAGCCCTAGGTATGCCAAGTGGGCTCAATTTCTTCAAGAGTATACATTTGTACTTAAGCACAAGGCCGGGAAAGAGAATAAGGTTACTGACGCGCTTAGCCGTCGTGTCATGACGCTGCGGTCCATGAGCGTTGAAGTTACAGGCTTTGAGCAACTCAAGGGTGAGTACTCAAGTTGTCCTGACTTTGGGACCATCTATGCGTCGTTGTCTAGTGACCCGCCATCGAGGAGTGCTAAGTTTGTCCTTACAGACGGATATCTTTTTAGAGGGGACAAGCTCTGCATCCCACGCACATCCCTCCGTGATTTTCTAGTATGGGAGCTTCATGCTGGAGGGATGGCAGGTCACTTTGGTAGAGATAAAACAATTGCCCTAGTTTCTGATCGTTTCCATTGGCCTAATCTCCAACGAGATGTGGCCAAGATTGTAGGGCAATGTCGGACATGTCAACTGGCAAAGCAGAGGAAACAGAATACAGGCTTATACACCCCTTTGCCAGTTCCACATGTCCCATGGCAAGATGTCAGTATGGATTTCATGCTTGGGCTTCCCAAGACTATTCGTAAGCACGATTCCATACTCATGGTCGTTAATCAGTTTTCTAAGATGGCCCATTTCCTACCCTGTTATAAGACCTCAGATGCCTCCCACATTGCTAAGATATTCTTTCAGGAGGTTGTGCGACTTCATGGGATACCTGGATCCATCGTATCTGACAGAGATACTTGGTTCACTAGTTATTTTTGGAAGACTCTCTGGCACCTTTTGGGTACGAGGCTCCAATTTTCTTCATCATATCATCCTCAGTCGGATGGTCAAACAGAGGTAGTGAATCGTAGCCTAGGGAATTTGTTGAGATGTCTAGTTGGAGACCACCACACGACCTGGGACACTGTTATTCCCACAGTAGAGTTCGCTTATAATTCTTCAGTGAATAGGTCCACAGGAATGAGCCCATTTGAAATTGTTTCAGGTCTTAGACCCCGAGCCCCCATAGATTTGATCCCCATGGTTACTCCATAGCGTCCTTCAGAGTTAGGAGAGTCATTTGCCCATCATATACATGCATTGCATAGTGAGATTAGAAGGAAGATTAATTCAAGTAATGAACATTATAAACTTTCTGCTGACACTCACAGGAGATTTAGGGAATTTCAACCTGGAGATGACGTCATGGTTCGTATTAGGCTTGATCGGTTTCCACCTGGATCCGTTAAGAAGCTTCATGCCCGTAGCATAGGCCCACATAAAATTGTGAAAAGGTTGAGGTCTAACGCTTATGTTGTCGATATCCCTCCTACCATGGGCATCAGTTCCACATTTAATGTGGAAGATCTAGTTCCCTACCACGAGCCATTGCCTCTATCCATTGATTCCCCTGTTTCTTCCTAGACCTCCCCTATATATGGACCTTGGCCATAGCCTGACCTCCCTATACCCATCTTACCTTCTCTTCCTTTTGCACCGAGAAGAGACGAGATAGAGGAAATTTTGGACTCCGAGTTGGTTTCTACTCGCTCAGGGGGTTACCAGAAATTCCTAGTCAAGTGGAGGAACAGGCCTATTGCAGGTAACTCCTGGATTACTGAGACAGAACTACAACGTATCGATCCAGACATGCTTGAGCGGTACAGGAGTTCACTTTCACCAGTGGCGAATTCTTCCCACCCAGGGAGAATTGATGCGGACATCAGTGGTGCACCCTTTAGAGTGTACCAGAGGAGGCGATGTCGCAGATCGAGTGTTGGAGCAGACGAGTTGATATGGATGGACGTCGGGCCCCTTGGGCCCATTTTCTGACGCGTTACGAGTACGCGAGATGCAGGATCGCGCAGGAGCATCATGACCGTTGGACCATGAAGCGGATTTACGTTTAGGCGCTTTTCTGTTTATTTCCTTGTTTCTAGGCGCTTTAGTGTCGTTATTTACTTTAGGCGTTTTTATATTATTTTTTTGGTTTTCAGACACTTTAGTGCACTTTTTTATTTTCGTAGCTTACATATACCATGAGAAATCCTATTTCGAATTTATTGAATAAATAGAAAATTCGTGAGTTTCTTCCTCTTTGTTTGAGATATTAGGGTTTCAGGATTAGCCCTCGGGTATTGAGGATTCCACCCCGGAGTTTCCGTTTTTCTCTATTTCTTCAAGGTGCGAGGAAAGGTAAGCTTCTTTTGATTCCTAATTCGTGCTTTATGACCATTGCTTTTCGACATCCCTCGTCCTTTTCTGAACCCCCCCCTCCCCCTTTTGGGTACGATCTAAAAGAGGGATGCCTAGCCATGAGAATCGGATCCAAACTTGACTGTGAACTGGTCTATGTTAGATCTGGGATATCCTCATATCCCTAGATCCTCCCTGTTTTATGATTTTACATGGTTTTATGCGAAGGAGCATGATCCAGACGGACGGATCTCATCTTCGTGTTGAGAATTGTTAGTTTCCTCTTATTGAAAGTAGTTAGTTACATAATTTTATTATTTGAATATCTTCCAACTGAATATCATGCATCTAGGGTTAGGTCATCGCATGCCCCTGCATCACTACTATTCCCAGCAGCCAAACTACCTGAGCATGTTCTTTCCACTTCTGGTCTTTTGAAGGTACATTTTCATACTCAATGGGCTCACCAGGCATTGCAAGCTTTAGACATCAATGGTTTGCCAATTCCCCTTTGTCGGTAGCTCACAATAGTTGTGCTAAGTTGCAGTGTGAGGCCTGACCATGCTGTCGTGTAAGTCATGTTGGTAATACCTAACGGCCAGTTGCCTGCTCTTTTGAGCAGCCAACTACTCAAGCATGATGGGTCCTTACTCATGCCTCAGTGGTAGACTCACAAGAGTTTCAACACGATGTCATGGGTTCGAGTACCCATTGTGGCGAAATCCCACTGTGTTCTGAGTGCGTGAGTGTGAGTGTGAGTGTGTGTGTGTGTGTGTGTGTGTGTGTGTGTTTAAAAAAAACTACTCAGCATGACCTCATGTATGTAGTTGTTTTGTGCTTCATGGTATGCCTGGCAACTGTACCTCCATGACTCTACATCGCTTGCTCCTTTTGGGTGTGCATGTAACAATTGGGCTAGGGATCAATACTAGGTACTGTGTTGGAATGTGATTAGTGTCAATGTGAGATTTTTCCATGGCTAGTTGCAAGAGCCCAGAAAAGGAGGAAGGTAGATTTCTAGTAGGCAGCGAATCATAAACTTTTGTCAATCTACCACTTAAAAATACACCCCAAGATGCTGGAATGAAGGCCAAAATGATGTTGGCCCAAACACCAGAACTAGTCGGACAGAAGCCCGACACCCTATTTCACGTGCTTCCAAGCAATGAGGTGCAAAAAAAGCTTCATAACTGGTGTTGTCAAAATCCTACAATTTACGATATACTATTTGAGTTAAACCTTAAGCAAAACGATTTAAATCCCTTTTATATGAATCCTACGATTCTGTGATTTGAATCCTACAATTTACGATTCAAATTATACTTGTTCTCTTCTATTTTAGCTTCAATTGGCTTTCATTTTATGTTTTCAAATTGGTGGGGGCTTTAAGAATCATTTAGAAAAGGTAAATCAATTTATTTGTTCTTTATAAGAGATTAAATGCTATCTCTTTAACATTAAATCGTGGAGCTTTTTTATGATTTCTCACTTAACTGGTTGAAACACCAGATCGATGTTTGACTTATCTAGAATGTTTTTATGGATGGTTACGATCATGTTGACTTATACGTATTGTGGAATGATGTTTAGAAGTCAAAATATCTTTCTTCGTTGGTCTATAGTTATCAAATGCCACTTTTCCAACGTGATTCTACATTTAAGAAAGGTAACAAGAACATAAATTATTAAAGGATCCTTGTGTGTTTTTTAAGGGAAATTTCTTAAAAGACAAAAATAAAGGAAAGATAAGAATCCTTTAACACTTCGTGACATGGTATTGCTTGGTGCATATTGATGGCAAAAGGATGATTGATTAGTTTTAATTTTTTCTGATTTATTTATATTATTTATATTTTTTCAAATTTTTAAGAAAATTATATATAAAAAAAAAATCTTAAGATTTTCAATACGATTCGACCCCTATTAAGATTTGCGATATGATATTGATTTTGACGACATTGTTTATAACAAGCATACAAAAGCTTTATAACAAGCATTTGCTATCAATTGCAAGCACAGAATAACATATCAGATCCACTAATTCAAATAAATCAAGGTCAGCTTTTAATGGCAACAAAGCCTATCTTCATCATATTATCAGTGACAAGAGAGCATGCCTGAAGTGATTCAGCATCTGTTGTCATCAAGTTGGTTATTTTCCCAGATGCAAACTTTCTGCGACTCTCATGCGTAAGCCTCAGGGATTTACGGAACACAGCAGCAACCTGAATGGCAAAATAAGATCATTTGAATATGATGATGCTTCGGGACTGTCCATGAATTCATGGACCTGAAAAAGAGCCAAATAAAAATGCTCATGGACCTCAAAGAGAATCAAATGAAAAATAAAAATGAAAGATTGACATCACTAACAGCATATCTCAAAAAGGAATGAGATACTAAACATTTAAGAATGGAATTGGAAAAGATTAAAGAAAATAGACAAATGCTGATCAACAAATATCAAAACCTCAATGAGAGGAACACAAATTCACTCCAAGAATAAAAGAAAATTCACATTGACAAGGCTAATAAACATTATAGACTTATAGTAATTACTGATGCTGGGGTAAACAATAAAACTAAAACAATATAGTTGGACTAAATGCTCAAGAAACAAAACATGGGGAAGTATTCATCAAGACAGATTGGGCAGATAGATAGTATACATAAGTTTGCATGATGAAAAGGAATAATGTTTTGATGCCATAGTCCAAATGGCTGCATAAGATTAAAAAATAATAATAATCTGAAGTTACATAATATACAGAAGTTTGCGTGATAAAAAAGAATACTGCTGTGATGTCATCATCAAAATGGAAATCAAGTCGTCTGTATGAGATATGTCTAAAAGACATTGTAAACATTTAAATGGAGGCAATAAAAAGCCAAAGAACATACCAAGGTCGTCCGCAGTCGGTAACCGACACGCATGACGTTCTGGAAATACTGTGCTTCACATAGAACTCCCAGTGACTGGAACAAGTAAACAAACAAATTAAGAAACTAAGAAATACAGGAAGATAATAATTATTCTAAGATTTCACAAGCCCACATGGAATTCAACTCACTCATAGGAGAAACGCTGTTGACAGTTTCTTCAAAACCCAAGCACCCCATTTGATATTTAAATTGTAGGAATCGTTCTAAATGAAGTACTTAAATCATACAGGTATGCAATTAATTATATGGTTCAGTGGTTCCTTGAAGAATTCAACTAAGCTTTTATAGACCTTGAGGCAACAAAAAATTCTTGAGGTCACAAGGCTTTTCTAGAAGTACTAAAAACTCCCCAGGTAAAAGAAATGAGTATGCAGTTCATTTCAGAGATTGAGTGCAGAACCAGCATTCCACATGTAACTATGCCTCTAGAGGCATAATGTTATATCTAATAATGATCAACCCATATGCACATACAATAGTATGACTCAGTCTTTGAGTGATCCATAAGTCAACAGCCTCCTACACAATTACATATGTTAAAATGTGACTAGTGACTACCATTACAAAAATGAAAAGAAAAGAATGAAATGGCTAAAGAGTGTCTTTGAAGCTGGGAACACAATTTCTAAGCCAATCATATTGCAAGTCTCAGATGTAGACCATAAAGCAGGGGCTTACGGCAGTGTGCTTTGTCCACTTCGTATCTGTTACATCAGTGCCTTTGCTAACTTTTCATGGTTGGGCTGCAGACCCAAATATTATGTTTGTACTTGTAAGCTGTATTTCTCATGGTCAAATCAGTCTGAGACATGACTGTTTGTACTCGAGAGGATAGTTGCCAGACCAAAAAAAGGATGAGGGAACCAACATGATAAAAAGAAGCCAGAAACATCTCACCTCACAACATTTGTAGTAGTTATAACATTTATTGTAGTTGCCTAGATGCATGAAAAGTGGTGACAGGAAGCAAACTATACAAGTATTTAGTAATTCCTTGTCAGTTCCCCAGTTGTCCAGAGCATGCTTAGAATATAGTCACCTATCTACTATTGTCATGTAGTCCAGTAAGGATACCTCGCTTTCACCCTGGCAACCCAAGTTCAATTCCCAACAATGGAATTCATCTTAATCCATCTGGTAATGATGCACCAGCTGATCCCGGGCCCAAGACAGGAAGAGAGTTGATGTCGGGTGCGCAACCAATCATTGAACTTTTGCCAAGAAATCATGAGGATTCATGTTTTGATGAAACATGATTCGTAAAACAACCCCAAATACTTGGGATAAGACTATAATGATGATGATGATGATCACTTTCTTCTGAATTAAAAGGTTATGTTAGTAACTACTAACTTGTGATCTCCAGGTATTACAATGACATAGTTTGTTCCGAGGGAATTATAGTGGCCTTTTTATCATCCCTCTCAATTTCACAAAAGGCACTGAAATTTTACATGTTACCAAAATACCCCTTAAACCTGAAATTAGATTTAAAACCAATGAGATAATTTTAGTATAAACACAAAGACTTGTGAAAAACATTTGGATTGAGAACAATAAAAGAGACCTTAAGAGTTTTGGTTAGGAGACAAACAGGAAAGAGCATATCTCAATTTTTGGGAAGACTTAAGAGTTGAGACACCAATTCATATTTTTCGCATGTTAGAGGAGGTCCAATGGTTACCATGGTCACGAACACAAGTTGTGATTAGGTTTTCCTATAACAATCAAAGCATGTATGATTTTTTCTTGTGCTTCATCAACTTTAAAGAGATGGTGATGTTCTTCTCTAGTTCTCTGTAAGCTGCCCAAGGAGATCAAATGGAATACATTGTTGAAGATTTGCATAAAGATATCCCGTTATCAACACTTCTCATATCTACTAACCAGTATGGAGTACAGTTAACTAGGAAGAGGAACAAAGTTGAATTTGACACACTATATTTCCAATTTGCTGAGTGGTCGTAATTAAAATGCAAAATTGATTCCCTACCATTTGGAAATTCAATAATTACATAATATAGGTTTGGACTGGTTTTTAGGAAGGAATGCTATCCAAGTCAGATTCTTTGTATTGACAATACAACTTAATAGTGATAATGTTTCATCCTGATATGACTTGTATTATTGATTTGTTCAGGCTGGCATTCAAAACCTATCTCTACACAGGTTCTTGTCAAATAAAACTTCCAGTGCATAATTCATCATTAGATCCATAAATCCAGAATAGAAAAAGGGAAGGGACCATGATTTATATATTAACAAAGAGATCAAACTGCAATTTCACAAATCGAACTAGATCCTATTAAATTGCCAAGCATGTCCTCAGTTCATGAGAACAAGAAAAGTGATCTCACTTAGTTCCTTGGGATCGCATGTCTCCCATGTATCCCGAACAATTACCGTTTCATTTTAAGGATAAAAAGATGGCAAGAAAAGAATACAACAAACTGAAAGCAGGTAATCAAGCATAACTTATATTTTGTGAAATAAAAAAATGGGTGTGCAGGTTTAGGATCATACCACCCCAGCAAAAATTGAGAAGGCGTAGACATAACAAATCCAAGACGGATCCCCCCGTTGCATAGCCTGCAAATCATGTACAACAGCTAATTACTGATTTTCATTAAAGAAAATGGATAATAAAATAATGCTTCATTATATCAGGTAAACAACTACAATGAGATAGATGACCAATAATCAACATATCTAAATAACTGCATTAATCCATAACTCAAATAGAGTGATGATATAGATGGTAAAACCAAAAAATCTTCCTTACACGCAAGCAGTGTCATGGCAAATGGTGAACTCAAGAAAGAGTGATATGGATGGTTGCACAAAGTCCCCTCTAACTCATCTCCTTGGTCTTTGGTTGTGGAACAACCCGACATGCCAGGTTATGAATTGGAGGTAGATTTGAAAGAAGTTAGCAATGTGGACAAGGCAATATTTGCCTTTGGTATGCCTTCTTACACTCAGTGTTCGCAATATCGATATCGGCCGATATTATCATTATCGGTGGTCAGCGATATGAAACCCACCAGAAACTCATGGAAATTATAATAAAAAAAAACAAAATTCTTTTTATCGTGCGATATTTCGCATGATATCGCAGGATTTTTTGCAAAATCACCGATATATTGCACGATATAACACGATTTTAGGCCACATCGATTTTTTTTTTGCGGATTTTCTCATCACTCAGGGATCTACTGCAAACTCTGCCACGTACTCACGGGTGGACTGTAGCCAACAACCATTTGACAAACAATAAAAAGGAGGGAATGTCAGGAACGTAGAAAAATAAAAAATCTTCTGAGAGGGGTTTTCGGTACCTGATTTGCGTGATCGGAAGAAGAATTCGGTGGGCCACTCGATTGACAGCTATGAGTACTCCAATAAATCTTCGATTTTCCTTTTGGTAGGCGTGATGGAAGGGGATTTCGACGACAAATCTCCACAAACCACAGAGATTTGGTGGGAGATGAAGAAATTTTAGGGTTCGGCTTCTGGAACCCTCTCCCTTTCGAAATCCCTTTTTTCCAGCAATTTGGGGGTTTATCCCCAAAATTGATGTGCAATGCGTTGCACGGTACGCTCTTATCGTACCGAGTAGAAGCTGTTGGCCCCACTGTGAATGTATGTGGTTTATCCACGCTGTCCATCTGTTTTTCCAACACATTTTAGGGGTTGATCCTAAAATTGAAGCATATCTAAAGCTCAAGTAGACCATGACACAGGAAACAGTGGGAATAATGATTTCCACCGTTGAACCCTTTGTAGGGCCCAGAAATGTTTTTTTGTCATCCAACCTGTTCATAAAATCACACAAACATGGATGAAAGGAAAACACAAATATAAGCTTGATCCAATACGTCTGTGGCCCCTAAGAACTTTTCTAAGCTAGACATTTAGTTCACACTTTTCCTGTGGTGTGGCCCACTTGAACTTTTGATAGGATTAATTTTTTGCCTTCATGCCTAAAATTATCTTTTAAGATGTGTGGACGGAGTGGATAAAATATTTAAACTATAGTGGGCCCCACAAAGTTTACTCAGTACGATTAACGTATTGAGTTACTCACTACGCAGTCCGCTTCGGACGCAGATTTCCTGCGAAAGCCTTGCGCAGGGAAGTTCCTGCACTGCGAACCTAAGTGGGTCCCACAGAGATGTTTTTGATAGATCCACCCCGCTCATCCGTTTTGTAAGATCATTTTGGGAGATGAGACCAAAACTAAGTCGGATCCAAGACTCAAGTGGGCCTCACTAAAGGAAAAGGTGGGTAGTGAAATTACTACCGTTGAAACCTCCCTAGGGCCCACAGTGATGTTTATATGAAATCCATACCGTTCATAACATCATTAATACTGGGATTAACTGAAAACACAAATGTTAGCCACATAATATCCATGTGGGCCACACGGTAGGGGTAACACCCACAAAGTTGTTCCCAAGGTAACACCTAATTCGCTCCCATAGACGGACGGACGGACGGTCCCGTTGCGGGCTCTGTGGGGTCCACCGTGATGTTTTTTTTTTACCATCCAACCTATTCATAAGGTCCTTTAGACCCGGATCAATTGAGAACAAAAATATCAGCTTGATCTGAAACTTCTAAAGCTCCCAAGAAGTTTTTAATGATGGTCGTCAAATCCCCACTTTGTGGTCCATTTAAGTCTTGGTTCTGCCTCATTTTTGGGTAAAATCCTGTAATCATTTGTAAATATAGATGGACGGTTTGGATAAAATATTTACATCACAGTAGGAGGAGTTACTAGCAAAATGCATGAGGGACACAAGCGTTTGTGGGAAGCGAGGTGGCTCTAGTTCCAGTTTACAGACGAGGGAAGGAAGCTTGAGTTACAAGCCGCAACATGAATATGGATCACATACATAAGAGAGTAGCTCGAGTTCTGTGCCGCAAAATGGATATGCATATGGAGCTGGTGGATATGCGGGGAGCAATTCCAGTAGTTACGGATCATCATTTTTCGACTACGGTCAGGACCTCACTTCCGTATATAGGCAGGTATACGGGCAGCAATATGAATATGGGGGGCAGTATGTATACCCAGTAGCTCCATCTATGCCCATCCCAGATCCATATCAGCCATAGACTGTGGCTATTATACAATACCCACGGATGGGCATATTAGTTCAGTTCGAGAGGATGAGTACCAACGTTATGTCAGGGAGTATCTTAATTGTTATCATTCTACTACGACTTGGGTACAATATTGTCGATTTGTGGAGGAGCAGTATTCTCCCCAGCCATGTCGAGATAGAGATGATGATTACGAGCCACCACATAACTCTGTGGGTCTAGGCCATAGCCAGTCACATCATTGATAGGTGTTTTTTTTTTTTTTTTCTAGTATGGATATCGCCTTTGAATGCATTGGTTGTGTTTTCATACATGTCTTGATACATTTATAAATGTTAAACATCATATTTGAATATAAGTGCCTTACTTCAATCAGACATGAAGCTACATGAGAAAGCTCAGGAACATCACGTATATGAAGCCGCATCAGGGCATCATAAGCTGCTCGAGAAATAATGAGTGACTTTCCAGAAGAAGGCTGCTCAGCTGCCAGGGTGGAAGGTTGTCCCTCAGGAGCAACAGTAGCTGTAATAGAGGCAACAGCACACGTAGGACGACCATGGAGCTGCCAACAATAATCAATAGTGTGATTAGTTCCGCCACAATGCGAACAAATGCGGGAACTATCACGTCCTCATCCACGTCCACCACGACCTCGAAGATGACGACCAACACATCCCCGATCTCCCTCTCGGCCTCTGCCACAACCACCATAACCAAAAGTGCGCCCTGAACTCAAGGATGGTGCGCGAGATCTAGGAAAAATGGAAGATGGATCGCCAGCAAGGTGTGCTGAACGCTCTGGTGGTACAAAAGGATGTGAAGGAAGAGCTGATATAGTAGCGCGCTGGCACATGGCATAGACTGTTGTTAACGGAGGAAGGGGATCATTAACAACCACTTGATCCCGAACACTGAGGTAGACGGAGTTCAACCCTGCGAGGAACTGCATAACACGTGTCATCCCGTTGCTTGCGAGCATGCTCATGATCGTCTAGACATTTCGAAGGAAGAGGTTGATACAAGTCCAGCTCATCCCACATGCCTCGAAGTGTCGAATAGTAATCTTTTAATGATCTTAGTCTTGCAGGAACTGACCAATTTCTTGAATAAGCTGAAATACCCACGAAAAATTCTTAGACTCGGAGTACATGTCATGAAGGGAGTCCCAAATGCCTTTAGCCGATGACAAAAACATCACGGAATGGCTAACCGAAGAATCCATACTGTTCAACAACCATGCAATGACTTGATAGTTCTCCTTTGTCCAAGTCTTGTAGGTGTCTTCTGTAGAGCTTAGGGGATCATCCAGAATATACGACAACTTCTCACGGGCCCCCAAGAACACTTTTACAGATTGTACCCATTAAAGATAGTTATCACCATTCAACTTAATCGAGGTGATTTGGAGTGAGTTGGGTTCAAGCGAACCCATGCCAAGATGAGATTGCCCTTTGTCCTCCATAAGAATGAGGGGTCCAAGTAAAATGTACTTCAACAAAGTCTCTAATAAGCAATCATTTGAGGAGATGAGAAACTAACCCCAATCAACCAGAAAACTCTAAAAATACCACCCGAAGTACTCAAATCTGACGCAAACAGCCCAAAAATGGCATGGCCGCACCTCTATTTCGGGTTAAAACCCATTCAAATCTTAATATCAGCTAAAAACTCCTCCAATATTAGCTTGAGTGAGAGATATCAGTCCATCTAGAGGAAAGAAACAAGAGAAAAGCTTACCGATTTGAGAAAAATCGACAAAAAACTGATTCGGGGCCCGATTTTCGAATTTCACTGTTTCAGCCAAATCACCATCAAGAAGGCTCTAAAAAATTCTCAAAAAATCATGACAAATCTTCTAAAATAGAGATCTATCAAACCCCTAAACTTTCAGCTCAAACGGGGTCCATTTGACCGTACATTGCTAACGTCAGTCGTACGGCCGCTGACGTCAGCAATCTGACGTGTCGCCTCTCAACTCCCTTGATGCGGAATAGTTTGATCTTTTCTCTAATACCAAGTAGAAGAGGATTAAATGATTAGGATGGAAGAAGATGAGAGAGTAAGAGAGAGTTTTAGGGTGAATCTTGTGTATGTGTGCCACATGCCCACCACACAAAGCTTTATTAGAATAAGCATATAGTACACTGTAGGAGAAGAGAAAAGATGTGCACATGCACTTACAATCAAAGAGCCACATACTAACATACATATATACTAATATTCTCTAGAGATAATGGGTCTTTTTGCTTTATACCTCTCGATGGATTAAAGAGTTCTTTTAGGGATCCATTGACCAAAATGGAGAAACAAGTAGAGCTAACACATTCCCTCATCCATTCCCTCCGTTTAGTTCCACATTCCATACGATGCAACATGTAATTCAAGAAACCCCATTTGACATGGTCGTAAGCCTTTTCCAAGTCTAACTCACACACCTCACCATCGCCCTATCCTTGTGTTTAGAGTCGACACACTCGTGCGCTAATAGAACACTATTGATGATTTGTTTTCCTTCCACAAAAGCTCCTTGAATTTTAGAGACCACCGACGTTAAAACTGATCAAAGCCTTATAACTAAGTCTTTGTTAGGAAACTATTCGCGTTCAGTGAGACTTAAAAATGCTAGAGAATATCCAATGAGACAGTTGATGGCAAGGAAGAGGTTTGAGCTTTTAGTCACAAATTTCAAGTTCTAGACATTGAAAAGTCAAAACAAGGTAGGAGATATGAGTAGCAATGATTCTTGAAAGAAACTAAGTGCTTCTATGAAAATGCTAGTGGAGGTTCGGAGAAATGTAATAACAGAAACGTGGGCTCAGGTGGGGTTGGGAACAGAGTTGATCACCTAGATGAGAAAGGGGGTTCAAGTTCTGGAGATTGATAGCTAAGGTTAGCGATAATTCAAACTCTGTGTGCAACTTATTTAAGGATAATACCATGTCTAAAGCAAGGATGAAGAATAAAGTACAAACTTAGGAACAAACATCTAGTTACAGTAAATCATATGATCCCTACCAAATTAACAGGAAAACCTCTCTAGTCTCTCATTTCCATTGTATTTGCAATCATCATCCCAAGGAAAAGACTTCATAAGGTGTTGGAATGAAACCAAAGGTCCCCACATATCCTTTTTAGTATCTTTCAAATTCCAATTTGATTTGGATCGAGTTTAGCCACTTCGTTTAACTAATCCATTTTTCATTTTCTTAAATGAATTACTTGAATTTTATTTTTGTAACTTCAGAAGAAATTGATGAACATTATATCTAATCAAGTATGTAACAAGGACATGGTACTTCTTTGAAACATGATGTGTGGACTCATGGCTATGACCGTGTCCAACAAACTTGGAGCTTATTATTATTATATTTTCATTTATACTCTATTATATCATCATCTAAGCCTCATTACAACTAATTCGAGTTGGCTACACGAATCATGTTCTGCCATTCTACTCTATCAAGGTGCATAACTTCCTTAAGACCATAAGTCATCAAGTCTTATCTTACTACCCCAACCCAAATCCTTTGGGCCTTCCCTGGCTATTTTAGAGCCTTCAACTTGCACTTCCTCACTCCTCTTAACGGGCACAACTCATGATCTTCGTTGCACATGACCAAACTAATGTAGGACGTCAGACTAGGCTAAAATGATGTCATGAGATTAATCAATGGATTGTCATATCAATGAGAAGCATAAAAAATATATAATCTACCACATATATAAAAGATACTCAAGTAAGCAACTATGTTTACATTCAAGACATAACTACAATCCTATAGTATGGATCCTCAAAAATAGAGATCAAAGAGAAATAGGCCCAATGGAAGATGGGACTTCCATTTTCAGCATAGGGATTGATCTACATTCAAGGGGATTCACATATGTCCATCAAGGGTCAAGTATTCGAAGTTTGGATTAATTGGGAATTAGGTTAAGGGTTTGGGATTGAGGATTTAGGGTTTTCGATTTGGGGATTTAGGAACTTGGGGTCTAAAAGTTAGGAAAATAGAAGAAAAGGGGAATGGAAGTGAGAAATCACTATTCACAGCACTATTCACAGGTGGGGGAAAGAGAAGGTGTAGGTTTAGGTTAGGTTTTGATGTGGTCTGGATTGGGTTTTGATAAGGATGAGAATTAGGAATGAAAATTGTGGAGATGGGTTGAGAAAAGTGAAAAATGAAAGGGAAATTTGAAATAAATAGAAATAGAGAGAAGAAAACTTATCTGGATCAAGATTAATGGCTTCACACTAGGGCATCACGCCATTTTAATCACAAGAAATTGTAAGGAGAAAAACCCTAGCGGAGAGATCTCATTCATAATAATCATACCATCCCCAAATTAAGGCTCCCATAACCCTTAAATAGTCTCAACTTGGAATTTTTACAAAAAAACGCCTTTCAATAAGGAAAAGTCCTAAGTAACTCCTACTTTTAAACCAAAATAAAACATAACCCCCTAACTCTCTAACAAATATAAAATAACCCCAAACTAAGGCAAAAAAAGTATCTCCACATGTAAAACGTATCTCCATGCTCCCAATAAGCAACCCACATGCATCTCCCCAATGTAGGGTCTTCGATGATGCACCAAATATGCACGCGGGGTCTTCCATGCACCTACGATCCGAAGTCGGGCCCCACGTAATGATCATCTAACCATAGAGAAATTGGTGTGTGGGTCACAGCTCATCTCCTCTAATATACTCAATCTGGTGCTCGGATGTCCTCATCACAAACTTGGTAAACTGAAAAATTAAGCCTGAAAATTAATTTAAGTACTAAGAACTTAAAGTGCTGAATTTAAGTACTTGTAAGAATTGAAAATTTTGTTTGGTAATTTGTCTAAAAACTACCATTGAAAACTTAATGCGGCCACAAAAGTTTCGGATCAAGCTAATATTTGTGTTTTCCCTTAATCCAGGTCTTTGTGTTCTTATGAACAAGGTTGATGGTAAATAAACATCATGGTGGGCCCTAGGAAGGTTTCAATGGTGGGCATCATTGTCCCCACTACTTTCAGTGGTGTGGTCCACTTGAGGTTTGAACCTGTCCCATTTTTGGGCTCATGCCTTAAAATGATCTCTCCAAATGTATAGACTATGTAGATATAATACGTACATTATGCTGGGGCTTATAGAATTTGGTGACTTCAAGTACTTGCGTGGGATGGTGTCATGGATGGGAAAGTAAACAAAGAGGGGTAATCTTGCCATTTTTAAATGTTAATAGGGATACTTTTGTCAACTTTTATCCAAAATTTTAAAAAGAGACCATTTACTGCATCCAGCTATAAACTTTTAAGTCAAGTTGGCATGGCTTAAAATAATCCACTTAAGTTAAGTGATTTTTCCAATTAAGTGCTTAAATTTTTTTAGTTATCAAACAGTATGAATTGCTAAAATCACTAAAAATAGGATTTTTCAGTGATAAGTTGTGGAATTAAGTTTTAACAAATGCACCCCAAGTCTACTTTCCCTCATCTCACTACCTATTGGTGCAACTCCCAAGTTCCCTCAAATTCATTCATTTTTAATCCATCCTTGTCTTGCACTCATCAATCTCAAGTCTCAACAGCCTCATTTCAGCTAGACTCGTCCAATTGAACATGTTGTTCCTTAACTACCCAACATTCTACCCCTTAAGCTTGGTTGGTCTTATAGCTATCCTATAAAATTTCCCCCTCAATTTGAGTGGTACATGACGACCACATAAACCTCCAAAGGCACATCTCATTTCCTTCCACTCATCTGGAATTCTATGGCGAATATCCTTTTGAATGTCTCCACTCTCTTGAATTATCAACCCAAGATATCGAAAGTAGTCATTTTGGAATACTTCTTGGTCAGCAATCTTAACTAATTCCTCGTTTCCACTCCTATTGTTACTAAAATTGCACTCCATATGGTCTTTTTTTAGGTTATTACTATGAGGTTTCACACACATTTAGTTTGACAGTGGTGTTATTGTTCAACTAGCTTATAATTACCAAAATGCTGTTGTGCATGACATCCAACCCATCCAAAAGGTCGGGCCTACCATGAAGATCGCCTAGAGCAAAATCAGGCTGATCACTCATTGGGTGGACTACACGAGTACTTTGTGTCAGATCAGTTATTGTCAATTGTCTATGGTGTAGCCCATATGACAAATGGATCAGCCTGATTTTTGTATCAGATGTTCTTGAAGCCAACCTTTTGAAGTTGGATGCCGTACACGCTTAAAACATTGATGTTAATGCACCAGTTCAACGATAAATTAGCATCCAACTAGTTGTGTGTGAAACCTTTTTTTTTTATGTGTGGTTGTTGTTGTTGTTGTTGTTGTTATTGTTGTTGTTACTATTATTTTTATTATTTGTTTGGGGATTATATGTATAAGTAATCACAACATACTATTACAATATAGTTTTTATTATTGAAAATACTTGTGCGGATGTGCCAACAAATCTAACTTCCAAAAGCCGCTGTCTCACCCCTATCTATGTCCGGCATTGACACAAGTAATTGTCAATGTTATGTTATCAAATAGCACATGGGAACACAATCTAAATTCTTTTTCTGGTATCTTCACGCAACATTTTCATGTCATATTTGCTTAAATCAAGGGTGATTCAAGCAGAGAATAAAATGGAACCATCGTTGAAGTTCCCACTCTACAAGAACTTATCAACGAATGGGAACATCTAGATATAGTATATGGTCAAGCTTAAAAGTCTTAAGCTTTTTCTCTAATTTATCTTGAATTTGACTCTCCTTGTTTCCAATCATTTTTCCCTAGGTCATTCTTTCTTGGTAATTTTCCTGAGGAAAGCATAGCAATAAAATCATAAGAATCCTTTTGAAAAGCCTTGCACTGCTCCTCCTATAATGTTAGAAACTAAAGCCAATTCTTAGCAGGATCACTATCTCTTAATATCAATGTCGAGTACAGGTTCAGAAAAAGCAAAACTCTGATGATCAACCAGTAAAAAAAAAGGGCTGGAATCAAGTATGAAGCATGCCAAAAACATTACCATTTTCCACTACAATAATTGATGCACTATATGGAAGAAAAAGAGTCCACCAATTTCAACACATGCAAACAATTTGAAGTCAATTGATGTTAAAACCTTATGTACCCAAAACGGTGAGTATCCCAACCCAGGAAGCAAATTAGAAGAAACTTCCCTCCAATCTAAATATATATTAATGATTACATGCATATTAAGACATGATGAAAAGACAAAAGAGTACAGAAAAGTAGCTAATGATATCACTTGAATGAAAAAGTACCGAAATAATATATCTAAGACTAAGACTGCCAAAATTCATCAAAACAAGTGAAAGATCTGAAAGGACAGGTATGAAAGGACAAAATGAGAAACGAAAAGAAAAGAAACAAAACATAAAATACATGGGGACATCATAAAGGAGCTGCTCTTAATCTACAAGATGTGTTAATGATAGATCCAATATGTTGTGCATTCTCCTTCGTAGGTGGATTGCTTTCTCGTTGGATAATGGCCATCGCATTTGTTTTTGGGTGGACATTGTGTGAAGATTGCGCCCTGCAAGATCTTTTCCCCAGGGTGGCGCAGCTTGCTCCCAACCGCTTCATATCCGATGCAAATTGCTTTTCTGTGATTAGTTGCTCAGTGGTGTGGAGCCCCCCTTGCCGTAGGAATATGTTGGATGAGGAGTTTGGGGAATTCGTCGAGCTCTTAGATCATCTCAAGTGTGTTGTCCCTTCCCCGACTAGTGCAGACATGATGGTTTGGAAGGGTCACTCTTCCAAGAAGTTCTCCGTTCGATCTCTTGTGGCAATGATACACAATTCTCCAGACATTTCTTCTCTGCCTCATCCTTCCACCATAGGTTCTACGGAGCTCCCCCCAGGGTTGTTGTGTTTGTTAGGTTCATGGACTGCAAGAGGATCCTTACCGTGGATAACCTTCAAAGGAGAGCTCTTATTCTCCCCAATATTTAGTTGATGTGTGTGGAGAATGCAGAATTAATCGATCATCTGTTTGTTCATTGTCCTTTTGCTGCTAAAGTGGGGGCACGTTTTTTTGGGCTTGCTCCACATTGACTAGGTTATGCCGGAATCTGTCGAAGACCTCTTGAGGGCCTAGCATGGGGGAGGCATGGGGAAAGCCGGTAAAGTTTTTTATGGCTGTTTTTTGGATCATTTGTTTGGAGTCTAGAAATGGTAGATGCTTTGGGAATGAAAACATGGGCGCGAGTGGGGTTGTTAGGCATATTAAAGGGCTTGTGTCCAGATGCGCTGTGTATGTAAAGGTTGATTTGGCCGAAAATCTTTTTGGTTCCTCTTAGTGGTGTGTGGGTTGTGTTCTTTTCCCACTTCTGTGGGTTTCTCAATAAATTTTGTTATCTCTAAAAAGAAACCAAAAAAAAAAAGAACAAAAAAACCATTACGCACTTTGAGTTTCTTACAAGACTAACTTATCCAATATTCAGATATCGCTCTGATGCAAGAAAGAGATTCCCTGGTATGTAAACTGCTCAAAGAAAGCATCTCATCATTTAACATAGGTTATCAGGAGAACTTTGGCACGTTTGTATTGCACAGAAACAACTAAGTAAAGACATGATACATCCATTATTCAACGAATCAAAGCACCAAATGTAAAGCCATTACCATAAAGAGAACTTACTTGTAAGAGAAGATTCAGAACTGCTGGACCCACGAACTGAGAAATATCATTGCCAATCTACAATTGACAAAAAAAAAAAAAACCTCCTTGTGATAAATAAAATATTCCAACAGGGAAGTGAAAAAATCCTTTTCCTATTGCTTGACTAAGTTAATTTCAAATGGATAGCCTAAAAGTATAACATTGCATGTGATGGTGGGAGTAAATTTCCCTCTGTTGTAGAACTTCAGAATCACCCAGGAATCAATAGTTCCTTAAAAACAGAATAATTTACCCCGATGAGCACGTTATTCACCAAACATAACCCTGCATGCTCTGAAAGGTATTTTCATGTTCCGTAAGCATTGGAATTCAATGTGCACCAGCTCACATTTTAACAGGGTATGAGTTTTATTATATAAATAACTACATTATTGACATCTAAAGAGAGGAACACAATTATGTAGGAGTGATGCTTACCAAACACAGACTTAACCTAGAACTTTCTTTTGCTAGAATGCCACCACCTACATCACTGGATTCATGTGGTACATGATAAAATCGTCCTTAAACCACTAGGCATTGATGCAACAAAAGAAGGTCAAAAGCTCAATCTACCCGGAAAAAGAAGAAGAGGGAGAAAGAAAAGCCAGTCATAAACAGGAGGGAGAGACACCAACCACCAAGCCAAACTTCAAACTCATTCGTCAATCATATTTTTCAACACCCTTACAGCCCAACCATACATGGTCATTAAAAAAATAATAATAATAAAAATAAGACCCTAAAGCAATCTACAAATTAGGTTCAAATTGATCCTGCGCACCGATCCTAGTGAACTACAAATGCTAGCTCTGATAATGGGTAAAATGCCCATAAAATGTGGACGCTACCCTTGTGAGATGCAAAAGAGGGGAAAAGGGAGAGAGAGAGAGAGAGACAACAAAGAAGAGCGAGACTTCAATTTCAACCACTACATTGTAACCTATATGAATTCAAATCATAACTTGCTCAATTGTTGGTGGAAGCACATGGTGGGTTCATTTAAAGAAATTTGGACAAAGCTTCCCCAACAGTACCAAGTGTCTGATCCCTTGATGTTGTTTGACAATAGGAAAGAGAGAGAAAGGGAACAAGAAAAAAGATAGAGAGAAGAAAAGAAAAGGCTTGGATGTTAGATGGTGAAATGAGGGTGCAGCCTTATTTATGACAATTGACAAGTTTGGCTGGGTCATCTTCCAGTGTTGATCCATCTAAATTGTTTACTCCTGAATTGATTAACTCGTAACATCTTCCAAACACAATAACATTTACTTCTTTTTTTTTTTTTTACAAGTAGTCAAGCTGAAGTTTCCAATTGGAAAATTAAACATATTTTGGAAAAGACAGTAAATCCAGATCGTAAGGATTGGTCTCTTAGACTAACGGATGCGTTGCGGGCTTACCGTACAGCTTACAAAACTCCCATTGGAATGTCTCCTTATAGACTTGTCTATGAGAAAGCTTGTCATCTGCAGTTGGAACATAATGCTTTTTGGCTATAAAGAAGTTCAATTTAAATCTTAACAAGGCTAGCTCGCTTCGTAAACTCCAGCTTAATGAGTTGGAGGAGATCCGGAATGAAGCTTATGATAATTCCCGAATTTACAAGAAACGGATGAAGGCATTCCATGACAAGAATATCCTTTGGAAATCTCTTGAACCATCTCCAAAAGTTCTCTTGTATAATTCAAGGCTCCATCTATTTCTGGGAAAGCTGAAATCTTGATGGACCGGCCCTTTTATAGTTTAAACCGTTTATCCTTATGGGGCTGTTGAGATTAAGAATCCCTCAAGTCCATCTCTCTGGAAGATCCTGTTTATCAAGATTGATCTCCTAGTCTGATGGAGATCCCTTTCTGTGTATATTAGTAGGTTAGTTTGTTTTGTTTTGTCTTTTGTCTTTCCTGTCTTGGCGACTTGAAGAGTTTAAGCACTCTTGATTGTTCATCTTCTCAGGTAATTTCTCTCCTCTTCCCTTTACTATTTAGTTGCCTCTCATGTTGATTATATTTTTCCATGCATTAATTTTTTTTCAACAATAAGGATAATGTTGCGTTTAGGTTGGGGGGGGTGGGATTCCTGTGGAAAGTTCTTCTGATTGATTTTTGTTGTTTTGGGCTGTTTTGAAAAAAAAAAAAATTAAGTTTGATTTCTGTGTACTTGTGTGATTTGAAGGTAGTTTGAATATTAGAATGATAAGGCACTTAGTTACATGAAATTTAAAGCCTAGAAACCGATTGAATTGTAGAGTTCAAAATGAGTTCTTTTCATTAATTTTCTATTAGAAATTTGCAAACATTGTTGAATCTTAAATTTCACATTTCACATCTAGCTTACACTTCTAGGGTTTAAGTTTAATATTGTAGTTGTTAACTTGATGATTATTTAGAGTGTTAGTAACCGAGCCTATTGAACCTTGACTATCTTATTCACTTGATTCTCTGGAGGAAGAGAAAATTTTTATGGAACCAGTGAATTAAACCAGGTACATTAACAAGGGCTACCTATTGTTTAAGTCAAGAAAAAGAAAGAAAGAATAAAAAGAAGAATAATTTCTGAAGATTGAAGAATGATTGATATCTTGACCTTAAAAAAACATAGGAAAAAAAAAAGGGAAAATGATTAGTGTGAAAGTCGTCATCGTAAAAATGAGAGTTAAGCTAGAATATCATTAAGGTGAACATCCACACTTCTCGTATCCTTGGATAGCTAGCGAGGTTTTGACTCAGTGACTATGGTTGATCTGCTCACTTTTGGTAATTATTAAAGTTAACATTGTTGTAGAGAACTGAACCCCTATTGGTGTTAAGTTTAGAATTCACTGAGCACTCTAGTATTCAATGTTTGGAATTTTCCTACTGAATGATTAGTGATTTGAACTCAAATTGAATATCTATTAGGTGCGCGGGAATTTAGGTTGACATTATTCTTAAAACTGTGTTTTAAAATTCTATTATTTGGGTCACTTAAAGATCATATGAGCATACAGAACTTATTCTAAAAAAAATTGTCTTAGATCTTTGAATTATTTTCGCATTCTTTTGCCCGGGACTAGCAAAATATTGGTTGGGGGGGTGATAATTGTTTAATATTGCATATTTAACCTCGATTTCACATCCTTTCCTCAAGCATATCAATGATAAATTGCACAAGATTGTTAGAAGGACGAGATAACTCATTAGATGAATTTTTATTGTGCACAAGATTGTTAGAAGGACGAGATGATCTGAGCCATTCATGAAAGTTTAAAGCCCCGAAGAGATTAAGAGCGAGCATTTTGAAGTTCTAAAGAAGTGGAGCTTTGAAGATCAAAAGAATCGGATACTTTTCATAGAGAAGATCATCGTTTGAGAGCCTTCAATTCAAAGGAAAAAAATCAGATATTTCGATTGATCAACAAGATTTTTTATTCAATCGAGAATCCATCGATCGACGTCGATTTGACGTCGATCCGATCGAAATAAATCCGAAAATTCAAATTTCTCGCTGGACGTTTTTGGACCTCTTCGATTCGATTAATAGGAGTTGTCGATCAATCGACACACCATCGATTGCATTCGATCGATCGAAAGGATCAATCGACGGTGCGCACGATTTTGCATGAGTGCGGGATTTATTTCTAAAGTCAGTGGAAGCTTCAATATAAACTCGTTTTCAGCACAATTAGGGCTGAATCACAAGCAGAGAGAGAGAGAGAGAGAGAGAGAGAGAGAGAGAGAGAGAGAGAGAGAGAGAGAGCAAGGGAGGAGCGTCTTCATCGTTCTTCATCTAGTTCTTTCTTCTTCATCGTTCTAGTTTAGTTTTTATGTTTTTCTTCTTTGAGATTAGTTTAATTAATGATATGGTTGGTTAATCTCTTAGCTAAGGCTAAGGGGTGAACCTTTTAATGAATTCATAATGTTTAATTCATTTTGATTCAATATTAGAGGTTTGATTGATGAATTTTAATTGAATTGATTGAATTATTAGTTTGGTGAAAGTATCGATTTGTAAAATCCCTTGATCTATTGTGAACTTCAGGTACATTAGATGCATGGAATTCCCTGCGGTCAATTACTTAGTTCTTCATGTGAGATTGATCGATTGAGATTCAAATATATTTGTTTGGGAATTATATTTGATTTAATTGTTTCATCTTCCGATTGGAACAAATCATTATTTGATTCCAATTGAGTTATAAGGTTGAATCAATAATTAACCATTGTGGATTTATTGAAAGTGGATCCCTGGAACCTTAGTCTTCTTTTATTATTGTTTAACTACTTTAATTTGCTCCAATGGAGTGAGAAAAACCCAGATTTATTATTCTCGTTCTAGTAGTGTTTTTCCTAGTCCCTGTGGATCGACCTTGGATTGTGCCTGCACACATAGATTGGTATAGAATTAGTGCTGCACTGGATCTGAATCTCCGCAAAACCGATAAAATATGTAGTGAGAAGGGAAAAAAGAAAACAATTCAGAATTTGTATCTGACTGCACTTATTTCACCATATCCAAAGTTCAACATATCACTCATCTCAGCTTGCAACCTTGAATTTGTAGAAGAAAAAAACAATCACCTTGTTTTGTCAAAACTGTTCCATCTAACAAAACTAGGAGGCAATTTAGAGTCCCAAAGCAGATTCTGTACAAGTAGTGCACATGGTTTGTCAGTGATCTATACTGTTGATCTGATGGGCCCACTGTTAATGGGGGATGCACCGAAAATCATCTAGATTGGAAGATCTTAAACCTTCAATGGAGTACAAAAGTAGCATCGCAACAGTCCATTAAAAAGGGCAAAAATTGGCTGGCTGGGAACATATCTGGGAGGTATCCCCAACACAGTGGGGCCCATTGTATACAAGGACAGTTACCCATAAAGGGATATGTTTTTCACTAAACATCTAAATGCAACTTTAGGATTTTGTGTTTTATAAATAGAAAGTTGGGCCAACACCGAGTACTTTACTACTTCGCTACCTGCACTTGGGTATAAAATATCACAGTTGTAGCAATATCACCCTTTACAGACAACTTTTTTTCCTTTTTTTTGTGGAAAAGAACCCTGTACAAACAATGTTGAATTCGCTTTTTAAATGACCATCTTCCCATCAACTAAGGTATTCAGTAACAGTAACAGAGCAGTTACAATGTCATTGTCAATACAATGCGTGCTGTAACATAGCCAATTTTTTTCAAGAAAAAGGCCGAATTAAAAAATAAATAAAAACTATAACGGCCTGTAACAGGCCATTACGGTGTCGTAATACATGACAGTACACACCATCAACGTTATATAATAGACGTAACCGTTTTTGGATACCATTCCATCAACGGTGGTTTTCACAAGATGCCTTGCAGGAATGGGGGAGTTATTTGGTACTGTAGCAGAGTATGATGCTCGATTCGCACACACTGAGATATTGTACGCATGGCATACGTCAATTCAAATTAAACCTTCTAGATTGTTGAACCCACGGCCACTAAGCTACAGTCCTAAATCAGATTGGTTCACCCATCCTAACTAATGATTCAAGCACATTGCACACTCTTTTGTTGAAATAGGACACTACGATATTTTTCTTTTTTCATAGTCCATTAAATGCCCATCAATCCAATGGTCAGATTATCAGAAAACCATAGTTTTAGGTCCATAATACATCCAGGCTGGGACCCATAATTTGGACATGCCGGGTGTGGAGCCCAGCCTGAGCTTTAGGACCAATAACTAATTGCGCTTGATTGGGCTTTCCTCTTTTGGAAGGACTGAAACTATAGCCCAGCCCAGCCTGACTTTTTAACATAGTAAACCTAGTATTAGGTGTTAGGAGTTAGGACCTGCATGGCCTAATCTTGAATCCTTAGCTCATGGCTGGTAGGGCTGATTCAGGAACCTTAGTATGTTACTCCAGGCAAACTTACACAGAGGTACTTCCTAGCATGTGGCACAAGGATGTGCATGGTATCCTGGGGCCATGGTTTTCCATAAGTGGGTCTATAATTAGGCAATCACGATCATTAATCTTGTGAACTGCACTAAAGACAAGCCGTGTCCCAGTGATCTACCCAATGGGACAGTCATAGCCCTTTGGTCGTGCCTACGGATAGTTAAGAAAAAGGATCTACATTCAACAGTAAAATGCAAAGAATGAATGGCTAAGATCTTCCAATCTAAGAGTTTATTTCTTTATTTATTTATTTTTATTTTTTTTGAGGCATTGTACATCCATAAAGAGGCCCCCATCGAATCACCATTCTAGATCACTTAACTGTTGGCCCAACTTCCATTTGGATATCTCTAGCTGCATTTTTGCTTGCCCCACTAACCTCTCCACATGCACCTCCATAATTATCAGTGCCCTGAAAGTTGCTTCCCGCCTAGACCACCCATCCCTTGATCTTGACCTTCGAATCCCCATGCCATTCAAGAATCACTTCCACCAGAAGGTACTAAAAGCTAGCATAGTGAACAATAAAATTTGATTACTGGAAAATTTCCAATCATCAGTGTCGACTGTCCATCCCATGGGCCTCTCCTTTGATTGCCAATGCATATCATGAATGAAATCATTTCTCAGCAATTTAGATCAGACCACCATGTCTGTACCCTTTTGCAACCTCCAACAAGCTTCATTTCTGTACACATAAAGCCATTGACAATGGTGTATTCTAATGGAAACCAATGGTGTGTTCTAATGGAAATAAATCACCATACACATGGCATGAATTTTTAGTGAAATCAGACTTTCGGATCCTACCCCAAAATCATATTTCATTGGACAATCCCACCCATCCAACCATTTGCCATCGCATGGAGAGGGGTGCTAGTGGGGGACAGGTGACTGATTTTTGGCTGTGAGAGAAGGCCGGGGGGGGGGGGGGGGGGGGGGGGGGGGGGGAGTGGCAGAGAGTGACGGGTTCAGGTCTCAGCTGATAGCCTTAGAGAGATGAAGGGTAAGGGTTGTTTTACCTGAGGGTAAAATTGTCTTTTCACATTTAACCTAACCTTAATTAACGAATGCACTAACAGTTGTGACAGAACGGGGTCTTTTATATAATATTTAAATGGGAGAGGTTATTTACAAATACAGTGAGCTCTGGGGTTAGCAAAAAGGGAGGGGATTTGATGCAAAAAAACTCATAAACATCTTAAGGTAGCTGCAGAAGGGTGAGTTCATTACCTTGAAAAGCCCTCCAAGCCAAAATCTACAAACAAACATTTGGAGGAAGTGATTAATTTGTGCAATTACATACATAGGCAAAGAGTAAACAGAAAAATATGCAGACACAAAGATGTGCCCTGTGCAAGCTCATCCAATCTAATAGTATCAAAAGGATGGAAAACGGTTGAACAATGTAAACCAATATAAGCATCAAATGTATGAGCAGATACCTTCCCCCAAGACTTCGATGCAGTGCCCTTAATAACCATGGTTTAGGCTTCCGTGTTTCTTCAAGCCAGCATTTCTGAAAGCTATATACAAAATAACATTATGCATGCAGTACTGGCTTGGGATACAGAAGTTCTTGTGAATGTTAATTTATAAAGAAACCACTAGATTGGCACCTGTTATACAATGTCTCGGTTTGATCCCATGTGTCTAGTTTCCAAACATCCTTCTCGGTGATGGGTTTTTTATATCCTTTCTCCATGAGGGGTGTAATCCATGAAAAAAATATGTCTAGAAGAAGAACAGTGCATCAAAACAAAGACATCAGCTATAGAGAGTGTCTAACATGGTTTCTAGAGGAAGATCAATGTTCTAATGGATGAGATTTGGAATACAATAATTGATGATACTAAAATTTCTGAAGTATCTAAAATACATGGAACCCATCAGTACTTACAAGAAATTATGTTGGCATGCCTCTCAGGACAAATCTGCTCTCCTCCTGGGAGTTGTTCATATTCTGTGTTGTCAATAGACACCTCGTTCATGATTGGGATGTAACCCGGATAAGGATCCAAATTAGGAACATAAAACAGCAACATGATTCCAAACAAAATCTGCATGAAAGAGATGCAAATTAAAAACACATGCACCCCTTATGTTCTACAATGAAAATGAATTAAGCTTTCAACCTATCTGGTCAAATTACTGAGTGGGACAGATACAGAACTGGAACGGGGACACAAAATAAGAAATCCAGGATTTATAGGAGGGTATATGGACCAGTAAATCCAGGAGGGTTAGAAAGAGAAAAAGTACTTTCTATGTCTCATCATCATCATCATCTAACCCTTATCCCAATTAGAAGGGGTCAGCCAAGTACTTTCTAATGTCTGCATATGTAAATCAAACAAACCTGGCACAGAATCTCGCTGATGTACAGATAAAGAACAGATCTGCATGGGGAAAACAACGAACATGTGAAATATTGTCCTTGCACATGAAAAGGAAAAAAAAATCGGATTGAAGCATGCAGCGAAGGATATTATTCACATTCAAATCGGTCACCTAACACAAAAATACGCATATGAAATCGACAGACAGTGCAAGGTCTACAACAGACCATTTTTCAAAAGAGAATCATTCCAAAGCTGGATGTTTTGCTCGAGCAAATAGAGTTCAAACAATCTACTTCAAAGTTCAAATTAAGAAAAGCTGAAAGAAGCTAATCTTGAACTTACAGAGAAGTAACAATCAATTTTCACAATATCTTCTAGATTTTTTATTTTTTTTTTGAGAGAACTGAATTTATTAGAAAGCTCGCAAAGTGAGAAAAAGAATACAAAGCCCGGAACCCAAGAGCAGGCAGCAAATGGAGGGACGCAGTCGGGGCCACCTTAACATTAACCGCCCAACCATTGACAATCCTTACAACATTAGATATCACTTCATTGACCCCTACTTCCACATTCCAGAAGCATCTCCCATTCCTAGCTCCCCAAACAATCCAAAGCACGGCCAATTAGAGAAGCCGCCAAATCAGTTTATGTTCCTTAGCAACTCCTGTCCCATGCCACACTCACAGCAGGTCTTCAACTGTTTTTGGCATGACCCGCATTATCTAGAAGGAAGAGATAAAATAGTCCCAAACCATCTTTACAGAGGGACAATGGATGAAGAGATGGTCGATTGATACCTCATTCCCCTGCACATGAGACATACATTGGGAAGGACCAAAGCACTACTTTGAAGGTTGTCGATAGTGAGAATTCTTTTCCAACCCACCAACCAAACAAAGGGAGCTACTCGGGGGGGGGGGTGTGGGTGGTGTTCCCCATAGAACCAATTATGAAAAGAATAAAGCGAGGCGACTGTCAACTTCCCAGACCTGTCAGTGGCCCAAACGACCATATCATCTTGTCAGGTCCATCTTTACCGACTACAAAAGGGCCATCAAATCCACAAACTCTTCACACTCTGTGTCTGTCAGACTCCTGCAGCAAGAGGGGTTCCACACGATGGACTCCCCGACCCAAGAGTAGCAGTCCTTCACCCGAACGAAACGATCTGGCGCAGGGCTAGCAATCGCCGGGAACAACACCTGAAGTGGCTGAGGCCTGCACCAAACATCAACCCAAAACCGAGTGCGAGATCTGCTACCAACTTTGAGGGTAATTCCTTTACTAACCAACTGTTGCATGGCCATAATCCCTTTCCAGACTCCTGGGGTTTTGTACATGGACAACTCCTTGATATACCAACCGCAATCCTGCACCCCATACTTTGCTGAAATGAGGAGCCTCCAAAACCTGTCCTCTTCCATGCAGAACCTCCAAATCCATATGCATAAGAGTGCTAAGTTCATAGTCGCTAAAGGCTTTATTCCTGCTCCTCCTTCCTTCACCGGTCTTCTAGATGTCTACGAAGCATTCTTTTCTTCTTTTTCATTGTTAAGCATTGTCTAAAAAGCAATTCTAAATGGTCCAAAATACAGACTGGCAATAAAGCAAATTCTTTGTTGAAAATAAACCAGTTTAAAAGGTGAGGAAGAAAGGGGAAAAAAACATGTTGAGAGAGAGGGAGAATAAAAAAAACGTCAACCTGCAATAATTGGAGCAATGCAATGAAGTTTTATGTTCTATGTAGTACATCTAATTGTATTTGGTCCTCCAAGGCACTTCTCCAAGAATAACAAATCCTTGCTGCCACTCAGCTCAGAGATTGTACCCAGAATTATGGCATGCTCCACAATTTCAAATTGCTGGTAACCGACTAACGATAACCTTTATTTGTAGATTAATCTAGCAACCTTGCCGCATTTCCTGTATTTTTAAGTGACTATTCAGCTTTTTTTATCAACTTGAATGACCATTCTGTTGAATGGTTAGAAACATCTGCAATGTGTTAGGTTAAGACCTAAAGGATTGTTCATATTTGAACATCCCATTTAAGCATTCTGATTCATTATAACTTAATGGATAAAAGGAAAGTTTGGCTCCTTTCAGAGAAGCCATCAAGAAATTTTCTTTTCAGTTCTTTTGTAATACTGTGTGAATAAGAACACCATAACATGTCTCCCGCTCATTAGATGAGATGGTAGAGATAGTGTGGTGTGTTTGAGTAATCCAGAGTTCAATCCCTGGTCGTGTTTATCTTAAAAAAAAATAAAAATAAAAACAGAACAGCTATTAAAAAAATACTATCATCATAATAAGAAATCCTAGAAGCCCCCTGTCCTGACTAGAAGCCCGTTATCCTAGAAGCCTCTTGTCTTGACTATCCACTTTCAAGTTAGCCTCAAAGGAACAAGAAGAAAAACAAACAATTTAACTAACTAGATCTCGAATCTCATAACGGTTTTCATAAACCCAAAACTTTCCTAGAGGCCCAAGAAATAATACAAAAAGAACCTCCTTACACCACAAGTTCAGAAATTTGAAATACCTGTGCAGCATGAAGTATCAATTTGCAAAAGGAAAACAATGGTATTCTCAATCCAAGAAACTTTTTAAGACTCAGTTCTTCCAATTGTGTTGGATCGATATGCTTGCTCCGTTCAGCAATCACTCCACACAATGAATGGTGGAGGTTAGCAGAAAATATAAATAAAAACAGATTCATATTCATGGTTGCTTTTGGCATCTTTCTACATACAATTAAAATAATAAAATTACTTCAGTTCATGGTTGCTTTCGCATCTTTCTACATGAAATTAAGATAATAAAATTACTACATAAAGATAATAGAATAATGTAGCTTTAGCAACTAAACCAAATGACTGAGAGCAGAACTCACTTGTTATAGTATTCTTTGACGGATAGGACAAGGTTAAGCATGACAGCTTCCCCAACCAAGACATAAATGACACCAAATCGAACATACCATCGGAACTCATGGATGTAGACTTTTGTTTCTAGACCAATCATGACCAGCATAGAGCACCAAGCAAAAGCCTTAATGATTAGAGAAACTATCTGGAAAAGACAATAAAATCAATTAGCCAGTTCATACATACCGACCTTCAACCACATTTATGCTTCAGTGGAATGTACAAAACAAAAGGGAAGAAAGAAAGAAAAGGACGAAGGAATGGATGCGTGCACGCGCACGCGCATGTCTTACATCACTAGGGTGTCTCCACGGACTATATGATATTCAAGAAAAGATTTGACAGAAACTAAGAAAACAGAATAATGCCAGGTTAATACATCCCATATCAGAGCAACTAACATTAATAAGGTCAGACAAGAAGCCTGATATAAACAAAACCATAAAGAAGACCCACCTCAAATGGAGCAAGGCTAGTCTGTCCGTCCAGATTTGCAATTGACATGCCCATGACAAGCCTGAACAAAGGCTCTGCAGTAGAATAAATAGCCAACAGCCCCAACATATAATTGTAGTAAGGGGACCTCAAACGGAATCTCTGGACACTAGTGTCCTTCCTGATCCTCCACATCCGGTAACAACACAAACATATAAGAACCAAATGGGAGATGCAAACCACCAAAGTGTCCATGCCACAGGGTGTATAAGATCCAAAGGCATTCTCAACCGCCTTCGACCAGAATCCATTCTCCACGGGCTGACAGTACCAAACCAGTGGCTTAAACGCCATTTCTTAAGACCAAAGATCAAATCACTTCTCTACAGACACATCACTTGGGCCGATTTTTTTCTTTAAAAAAACTCACTGCTTCTTGTCATACAAACAACTCTGAGGTTACGGGATCAGAGGTCTCTATGATCTCCATGGCATCCAACTGAAATGAGATTTTTTGCAAAATGTCACCCAGATTTGAATTTCACTTGGTTCTTCTTGTTTGCAAGTATGATTTGTCTTTCCTTCACAAAAATTGAAGATCACAACCAACCACTGTTCAATTCACCACTTATTTAGACATCATAAAGCAATACCTGCAGGAAAAAAATAGAAAGTAACAATCATCATCATCAAAACAATGATAGCTATGAAAAAACTTACAAAATGAAAACAATGTTTTCTCAATTTGATTGCAGAAAAGGCATCTATTTAGTACGAATGCCTCTAAAATCTGCGGCAAACCTCACAGCCATTTGAATATCTCTATGTTCTACACTAATGGTGCATTTGGGTGCCATTGAGAATGAGTTTTAATGCATTTTTCTCCAGCCAGATGCTGACAAGTGTGTCATCGCCTGCCAGAAGCATACCAACAGGTGGATTTAAGCTTAAGATTGTGGCCCACCCAGGCATCCAATAGGCCTGAAATTTCAGCTGAATGGGTTCTCCACGATCCTGAGTTTGATAAACTATTCAGATTTTCAAACGCATGGCACATTTGAACACAGGTGTGAGAAACGATCAATCCCTGCCTCACTGACCTCATTTTTTTTAATGGCAGGGGGCAAGCTTTACCAATGGATGCCAGTCTCTGCAGATTCAACGAAGAAATGAAAAACCACCACATCCAAACGCACACTACGGGATCGTTCGATGCCTGTAAAATCCACTAGTCATAAAGGGTTTACAGGCAAAGCAATCACAGGGGCTGTTTAGATGCCAGTAATTGCCTGTAAAAACTTTACAGCCCTGTAAAGGTTTTACAGCTTTCAGCTGCAATCTGAATACCATATTTCAGATTAGAGGTAATGAGATTACAAGCTAATTGCTATATTTTTGAAAAATCTATATGAAAGGAGCATTGCAACGGCTGTTTAAATGCCAGAAATTTCCTATAAGCACTTTACAGCTTTCGGCTGCAATCTGAATGCCATGTTTCAGATTACAGGTAATGAGATTACTCGATTGGAAGAGAAGAAGGAAAGAGTGCCTTCCACTGTTGTAAAAAAGTGGTGCAAACGCACTGTTTGCAGGGCCTACCGTGATTTGTGCGGCCCATCCAATTCCTCTATTTTTAGGTCCCCGTTTTTCTATCCTTGGGCCCCAAAAATCAGGCCGACCGCAAAATCAGGTAGGCCACACCAACAATCTGGACAATTTTAATGTTGGGTGTACCCGCACAACTGTTCCTTCTGTGGCCCACCTGACAATTGAAATGGCCTGATTTTCTACATCCCCAATCATCCTGTTCAGTTGAACCATTTGACTGGATTAGATGGCATATAAAATTCACAGTGAGCCTTACAAATAATCATACTTTTTTAATGGTGAGCATCCCAATACCAATTGTTGCTTGTGGCGCAGCCCGCTTGATCCTTAGAGAATGGCCTGTTTATTGAAACATTATGTTTAAACATTTTATTATTATTACTTCGCTAGTATTTTATGTCCATTTGTTTATATTCAGTAGTTTCTCTACATGAAAGGACATTTGAAATAGTGGGCCAACTTTTCTGGCCCTCATGTTTAGCCTAGCCTAAAGGATCGGCCTGAGACTTTATCAAGATGGGGTTCAACACAATGCCCATCTTCTATCAAGCTCTTTTATATGATTTGATGATTTTGGAGGGTTTTACTACTCTAAGTTATGCGTGATGTGAATATACCCTCTCTAACCTGTAAACACTTCACAGGCTACCCAAACACAGACAAATGATCAGCTGTAAACACTTTACAGCTTAAAGCCAATAAGGATAGATGTAAACACTTTACTCCTGAAAAGAGTTTCAGATGTAATGTGATTACACCTGAAAAGAGTTTCAAATGACCCCTCACCTACATTCTTTATCAACGTTATTTCAAAACAATCCATTTTCCCTTCATAAGAAAGGGAACAAAAAGAAACATCGTATTGAGATCGATACCTCCAAAAACCTCGAATCCTTCAGAGTCAAATATCACATAGAAAAAAAAAAAAAAAAAGGAACAAATTTCCAAAAAAATCCCAATTAAATTCAATATATATTGCTGAATTCCCAAACAAATCGATAACAGGTTTAAATTCACCAAAGTTCAGATTCTAAATAAAAAAAAAATCCATTTGAAATCCCTCAGCAACTCAAATCTTTAAAAAAAAAAAATCTATTTTTTCCTTAAAAAATCCACTGATTCAAGAACATTTATGAGATTTTCAAATAATTACTTCAAAGGCAAATGATTAAAAATCCACTGATTCAAGAACATTTATGAGATTTCAAATAATTACTTCAAAGATAAATGATTAAAAATCAATACTTCTACATTCCGCTTCAAATATGTCACCAACTAAAATCTCAGAAGAAAATAGGCAAGAAAATCAGATTTTCCAAAAATTCAACAGATTCAACTAAAAACATCACTAAAATTCCAACAAAAACCACAGAAGTTCCCGAAAAATCAAACAAAAACCAGTAAAATCACACCATTTCCCGATCTGAATCGAAAATCAGAGATCAGTACCTCTAGCTCCGCTTCCAAATCCTCCACTGACTCAAATCTCGCACCGAATCCACCAAAAGGTTTCAAAGTTATCCTTAAATTCCTCTTTTTCGTTCCGAATCAAAGCATCTGAATCTAGCAAAAGAATCTAGCAAAAGCACTTTTATATGCTTCTATCAGAGGAGGTAATATAACGTCGCTTTCAAAAACCTAAACCAGCAGATCTCGAATCGGACGGTCGAGATTCTTTTGAAAGTCTCCGGAAATTGAAGTGAATGGATCCAAAAGGAGCTGTAGAGCGTCATCGCTGACGATTTCTTTTAAAACTCGTGGCGGAAATTTTGAAAGAGAGAGTATGATAGAAGATGAAATAAAATAGGCGAGTACATTTCCTCACACGTAGCAATTAGGCATGCGTGTGGAAGATCTACTCCGTTCATTATCGGATTAATGCATTTTAGATTACATGAGTTCAAAAAAATGGGGATGATATCATTATCAAAGGATCTGCAGGTGTACAAGAGTAATGAACGGTTCAGATTTTGATGTGGAGTTTTGACCCACGTAGTAATTGAAGGGTATGTGTTTTTTTTATAGTCGAAATTTACACGGTGGGGATCACTTGATTATCAGATAAGATCTGGCACTCCTACACCAATGGGGCCAGAGTGACTCCTCGATGCTGGACGAAGCTCTGTGGGCCCCACCATGGTGTATATGTTTTATCTACGCCGTCCATTCATTTTTCCAGCTCATCTTAGTACATCATCCAAAAGATGAGGCAGATTCAAAGCTCGATCGGACCACACCACAGAAAACAGTTGGGATTGAATGCGTAACGTTAAAAACCACTTGTGGGCCCTATAAGTTTTGGATCAAGCTGATTTTTGTTTTTCCCTCCATCCATGTTTATGTGACTTTATAAACAGGTTGGATGGAAAATAAGCATCCTGGTGGGCCCTAGAATGATTTCAACGGTGGGGCGTAACTATCTCCACTGTTTCTTGCGCTCTGGATCCTATCCCCACTGTCCCATGTGGTGTGGTCTATTTGGGCTTTGGATCCCGGACGCTCCCGCTAAAGGCTTTTCGGGAAGTTACTGCACTCGGAATATATGTCATCCATCCGTTCTGTGATCTCATTTTAGAAAATGTGACCATAAATGATTTAGATCCAATACTCAAGTGGGCCTCAATAAAGATAAAGGTGGGTAGGGAAATTTCTACCGTTCAAACCTCTCTAAGGTCTAAAGTGGCGTTTATATGCCATCCATATAAATCATAATGTCGTTCCTACTTCGGATGAACCGGAAAACATAAATATTAGCCAGATTCAAAACTCACGTGGCCCATGAATATTTCAACTGTGAACGTTCAATTCTCACGTTTTTAGCCCACTTGAGTATTTGATCTAACTCATTTTTGGTGCACACTAAAATGGGCTCACAAAACGGATGGATCGGGTGGATTTCTCACAAACACGGTGGGCCCCACCAAGGTTTCCAGCGGCACAGGAACTTCTTGCGAATGGGAAAACCGCATCCTAGGAAATGAGCTTGTAAAACAAATGGCCGGTGGATAAAATACGTGCATCCATGATGGTGGGGCATGGAACTTTTCCAGCAACAACCAGTTATAGGGCTCTCAATGGGTTGGATTTGGATAGGATCCAACTATATTTGTAGACGGATTCAGATTGGATTCGGATCCAACTCAGATCCAAAAGGTGATATCATGTAGGATCCATTTATAAATGGTTAGATCCATTTCTAATTCAAAATTCATATAACCATGGTTTCAAAATTCTTATAACCATGGTTTCAGGTAAGATCTAGTTCCAAATCCACCCTATTACAAATTTAAAAAAATATAATATAATATATTTAATTTAGTTGAAAAATGATGCAAATCCCACTATTTATTATGGTATGTTCAACCTAAGAGTAGCATGTCTCAGATTTGGAGACATTGCTTAAATAATTTGTAAAACGGATGGACAACAGGAATCTAACATATATATATATATATATATATATATATAGATAGTAACGTGACAGTGAGTCTCGGATGTGACCCGCTCGATTAAGAGCCCTAACCGGTTAGGAGCTCGGTACAGCCGCCCAAAGGTGCCGCTTGGGCAGATATTTCTCTTGCAAGTGTACCAATGATGTCATCTGATTTTCTCGAGTGTACACGGAATTTCTTGGTGATTGAGTAATTCTATCAATCCAATTGGTAGTTATTGATTGGACGGTTTAAAAGAAGCTTGTCAACGCACAAAATTCAGAGATATAGTAAGTTTATTAAAACTTTAAGGCCATCAACAATCCTGTGGTATCATTCATCTAAGCGGGGGACACAAAAATGGACAGCTGGTTATGACCGTACGTATATGTGACGTGGACAGTGGATGAGACTCAGCAGCTAATAAGATGGTGGTGAGTCGTCACCATAGAATAAGCCCTCTGGTGCTTTGTTTGAAATGGTTATCGTTTTATCGCTTCTTGTGTGTGGTCAATGGCGGGAAGGACGCGAGTTTCGTGTAAGGTGGCGCAGGGAGTTCGTGTAACCCAAAGCTATGTGGGACCCACAAAGATTCCAGTGTGAGATCCACTCCGTCCATCAGTTTCAAGATATTATTTTAGATAATATTAAAAAATGAGGGAAACTCCCACCATTGAAATCCTCCTGGGGCTCGGGAGCGTATTAGGTGTTGCGCTGGTAATTTGTGGGTGTTACCCTTACTGTGGGGCCCACCTTGATGATTTGTTGTACATCCACGCCGTCCATCCATTTTTCCAGTCAATTTTAGGACACGGTTCCAAATATTAAGCGGATCCAAATCTAAGGTGGACTACACTATAGGAAACAGTGGTGATTGAACCCCCACCATTAAAAATTACCCAGGGCCCACCCTAAGCAGATCCGAAATGTTTATTCTCCATCCAACCCGTGGATAATATCAACCAGACATGGATGAAGGGAAAATATAAAGACCAGCTTGATCCAAAACTTGTGTGGCTTAAAAACAGTTTTCAATGGTCATTCACCACTTTATCTGGTGGTGTGGTCCACTGGTGATTTGGATATGCTCAGTTTTAGGTATTACGTAGAGAATGAGCAGAAACAACGGATGGGCGGTGTAGATATATAACACGTTCATCAAGGTGGGCCCCACACAGTAAGGGTAACACTCAATTAGGTGTTACCTGAGTAACACCTAATCCGCTCTCTTGGGCCTCACCACATCATAAGAACGGTGGGGATTGAATGCCATCCAAACTCTTCCATTACATTTGAGTGGGGGGCATTCAATCCCCACTGTTCCCTATAGTATGGCATACTTGAATCTTGGATCTGCCTCTCTTTTTAGTCTATCTTCATGAGCTGAGAGCTCTCTTAATGTTATTAACAACTTTCTCTATAGGTGGGCCCCACATGGTTAGTATTGTGTACCACATCTAACCCGTCCAACAAGTTCCCCACATCATGTTCACGCCCTTCACGCCCCATAGGGCTCTCAATGGAGTGGGTCAAATCCGAGATCCTGATTCACTCCGAATCCGTATAATGCGGATTTGGATCTTAAAATAGGTCCGATTAGTTAAATGGACCGGATTTGGATCTTAAAATAGGTCCGATTACTTAAATGGAGCGGATATGGATTCACAGGAACATATCCGAGTTGGATCCGAATCCGATTAAGATCCGACTCATTGTCACCTTACTGTATATGTTATATTCATGCTTGCCATCCGTTTCAAAAATTATTTTAGGCCATGTCGATCATACCATAGTAAATAGTGGGATTTGCATAATTTTTCTACTAAATTAAATATATTATATTATATATTTTATATCATATATTTTTTTAGATTTGTAACGGGGGTGGATTCGGACCTAAATCCGACCCGAATCCGATGGTTATATGGATTTTGGATCGGAAATGGATCTAACAATTTATAAATGGATCGGATATGGATATCACCTTTTGGATCCGAGTCGGATCCGAATCCGATCCGAATCCGTCTACAGATATACGGACTTGGAGCCTGGATCCAACTGGATCCGATCCACATCCAACCCATTGAGAGCCCTAACGCCCCATGACAAGAGATGGTCCAATCATAGGGCATGAAATGTAGCAGAAAACAACATATGACCAACCAAACTGCAAATCCAACCATAAGGTGTCCTACCATAATGTATGTGTTTTATCTACATCCATGCATGAAGCCAAACTTGAGGTAGATCCAAAACTCGGGCGGACCACACTAGAAAGAAACAATAGGAATAATGACACCCACGGTTGAAACCTAAGTTGGGTTCATAATGTTTATTTGAGATCCAACATGTTCATAAGGTTACATAGGCATGGATGAAAGGAAAACACAAATATCAACTTGATCCAAAACTTAGACGGCCGTCAAGAAGTCTACTTGAGCTTTGTTATCGTTCTATGATACAGTCCACTTGAGCTTTGGATTTGCCTCTTTTCTTGGCTTATGTCCTAAATGTCCGCTCAAATGAATAAATTGCATGGATAGAACACATACATCATGGTTAGGTAATAGAGTTTTGTCTAGGAAATACTTGATATGTTTTCTAAATTTGAGGTATGATTTCACTGCTCTTCCAAGCAATCATAAAAATAAAAAAATAAAGAAGAAAGAAAAGAAAAAGAAAAAGAAGTAGAAGAAGAAACTCTTTTACCTCAAATTCATGTGAATTATGAGAGGAAACAAAGCTCCCAAGCCCTACGTGTAAGTCATGTGTCCACTAACCAATTTCAAGTGCCACGTATGTGCAATTGTCTATCTTACACATGCTAATGTGACTCATATGTAACATATGCCAGTGCACCAGAAAGAACCACATGTACTAATATGCTACATGTGCAACATGGGCGGGAATTAGGTGTTACCCCGGGTAGGGCTGTAAATGGTCGGGTTCGGGGCGGGTTTAGCCAAAACCAGACCCGCCCATTTACTAAACGGGTCTGGGTCCAAATTTTAGACCCAGACCCTTTTACTAAATGGGCGGGTCCGGGTCGGGTCTGAGTCAACCCATCAGACCCATTTATAAATGGGTTCGGGTCTGGTAGAGGGAGATCCACCCAGACCCATTTATAAATGGGCCGGGTCTAATGGGTCCGGGTACTGGATCAAGTATGCAAGCATTTTACAAGGCTTAAAACCGGGTCTGGACGGGTCTGGGTTGGACGGGTCCCTTGTAACATAGACCATAACCCGCCCACTTACTAAATGGGTTTGGGTCGGGTCGGGTCGGGTCGGGTCGGGCCTAATATAAAGGAAACCAGACCCAAACCCGTTTAACAAATGGGTCTATTCTTGGACCCAGACCCGTACCATTTAACAAATGGGTCTGGGTCTGGGTCGGGTCTAAATGGGTTGGGTCCGGGTACCCCATCGGGTCCACTGACTCATTTACAGCCCTAACCCCGGGGACAGCTTAGTGAGTGTTACCCATACCGTATGGCCCACATGGATGATATTTTGTATATCCACTCCCTGCATCCTTTTCTACAGCCCATTTTAGAGTGAGGTTCCAAAAATTATACAAATCTAAATCTCAAGTGGACCATAGCACTAGAAACAGTGTGATTAAGTGCCCCACCATTAAACATTCCAAAGAGCCCATCGTAAGGTTTTGGTAATTTTTATTTGCAATCCAAGCTCTTAATAATGTTAATAAGGTCTTGATGAAGGGAAAATATAAATATCAGATTGATCCAAAACTTTTGTGGCCAACAAAACGTTTTTAATTGTTACTCGTCACTGTTTCTAGTTTTATGGTCCACCTGAGATTTGGATCTTGTTAAGGTTTTGGATCACATCCTAAAATGATATGAAAAAACATATAGACGCCATCGATATATAAACAATACATTAATATGGGCCCCACACAGTTGGGGTAACACCCACTAAGTTATTCACAGGGTAACACCTAATTCGCACCCATGCAACCTATGCCCCTCATTACAAACACCCCCATTTTCCATCTATAAGATTTAAAATAGCTAAAATTGCAGTAATTTTGCAATTTTGTCATGGAAATTAAAAGCCATAGGCCTCGATTGAGATTTTGAAAATCCTTTGATATTCTCGTGATAATATATTTTAGGGCGTGTTTGGTGTACAGATTTACATAGTATTAAATTGCATTTGGTGTTATATAAATTTGATCCAGCATTTAGAATTGATGGGATGGATTAAATTAATCCAGGTTTCTGTCCTTCTAGCCCCAATCGCAAATAGAATGGATTTCTGGTACATCAATGTGTTTTATCTGTTGTCCATCCTTATTTCCCCTTACACATGGCACTCGATTTGCATATGAACAAATAGGGTGAATGGCATCAGTTGTGAGATTTAGTCCATTGATTACACTTTCAACAATCTCCAAATGTTAATTTAATGTAATATAGTGTTTTCTCAAAATGAAGAATTAAACCCTAAACATATGATTGGATGGTCAAAATACCATTGCAGCTTCAGATATATAATAGCTGCGTAGGCCCCAAATGAAGTCTTTGCTAGGATATGGTTAGATTTTCGAAATATAAGAAATATTTACCACAACGAGCATGTTCCCAACCCCTTTTGCTACCCTTACCAGCAAAGTGGAAAGGTGCATTTTCTTGAAAGGAAGCTCATTGCTCAGTGTTCTAACTTTGGTGGTGTGTTGATGTGGCAAAGTTATGTGGGTACTACCATAGTGTATGTGATATATCTACACTGTCTTTGCACTTAGTGAGATCATTTTAGGACATGAACTAAAAAAAAAAAAAAAAGGCAAATCAGACCACACCATAGAAAGCAGAGGAGACAATGACAGCTTCTTAGGGGCCAACCTGCGCATATGGTCACACAAAACAAATGAAAAACACAAATATCAGCTTCATATATTGCCATCAAAATGTTTTAATTAATAGGCATTCAATTCCCATTACGTTTTTTGTGGTGTGGTCTACTTGATGCTTGAATTTGCCTTAATTCTACATTCGTGTCCTAAATGATCTTAAAAATGGTCTCACAAAATGAATAATGGACCGTGTGGATATAACACAACCATGCCTCCTCCGTGGCGTGTGGACACCACGCAATCCGCCTGCTTTATGGAAGTGCGTGTAGTATAGCTATTGGGCCAAAAAGAATCGTTATCATTGAGAAAATCAATACCTGAAAAGTCATTTGGAATCATTTTCGAATTCCTTTTCTCCGAATGTTTTGTCATTTTATAGCCAGCGTATGCGAATTTCGGCTTTTTCTCATTTAGAGTTTCTTGGAAAGATGTTCTTACTTTCAGACCACTTTTCGCGAGCGCTATCCTAAGCCACACCGATCATATATCTGTCTATTCAAGGAAGACGTTGATGCTCTGCCAGATTATGATGGATGATACTCAGGCACTTAGAAATTGCACACGTGACATGTAATTATTCAAAGTAAACCATCCAAATTACAGGATCGGATGCATATGCGTCCTGAACCAAAATTCAAATTTATTCGATCATCTGATCATTGGACTGTTTGATATTTGTTGGACAGTTGAAAATGAAAAATACAACAACCAATCTGAGATTGATATTGTGACTTGGTGATAGTCAAGCACTAAATCTAGTCGGTTTACTTGAGCAAATAATGTAGGGAGTGAACCCCATGATCAAGGGCCAGGATCGATGACGTTCATTATGGAGATGGACCGGAGTAAGAATAAAAGAAAATGCAAAAAAAGTTGTCATCTCACGACACTGGTAGTGGATGCTCAAGGACTGGTTGCCTGACTGGTTGATTTTGACTAGAATCTATTCCAGATCACTGAATGATTTGGGGTTATCCACAACCGGTCGTGGCCTCCTGCTGACGGTCGTGAGACGCAAAATTTTTAGTTTTGGAGTTTCAGTTCAAATAGGAAATTACTATTTCCATTTTTGGATTTCGGCCCAACTCAGTGGGGTTTATCTTGATCATTTATGATGATCCGTTTCATCCATCTCGTAGAGCTGCTCGACGCCGAGAAAACTCAACAAGTTTTATGTCGATACGAGTTACGGATTGATCGTGGCATCCAAAATGGTACGAACTGTGAATAAAGTTCTGAATGCTGCCCACTAAAACTGAAGATAGTCCAAGTGGGCCACTACTACTGATATGAAGAATCTGAACAGATCATCTTTAAAATTACATCGATGTCAGCAAAATCACAAAGTTTCGTATCTATCAGATATGTGGATTGCTCGTACCAGTGGAAGGGAAATAGCGCCTGACAAACGTTATATAGTTGCGTAGATTTTGTATTTCTTTTCTAATTTTATTAGGATTCTTTTATTCCTTTACAAGTTAGTATTAGGCACGAAATTAGGGTTAGGTTTAATATATTTAAACTCTTTTAGATTATTAATATGTAGCTTTTGATAAATTATTAATGATATTGATTTCATACTCTATTTGGCTCGTGTTCTTTGAGTTGCCCCTGAGGAATCAAGGAAGATCGAGTGTCCTTCTCGATATATTCGTGGACACCCCCAGCTGCACTAGTAAATATACGCCACGTGTACATCATCTGAATGCTCGCACATCAAGCCTCATAACTGGGCGCGGATCAGCTAGTCCCAGTGGTTTCAAATCTCTGTGGGCCCCCCCCCCCCCCCCCCCCCCCCCCGTCCCCCCGTTGTATGGATAAAACACCATCCATCCATTCTTCCATCTATTTTAAGGCACAAGCCCAAAAATGAGACAAATCCAAATCTCAGGTGGACCACACCATAGGAAAACAGTGGGGATTGAACGTCCACCATTAAAATCTTCCTAGGGCCTACTGTAATGTTTATTTACCATCCAACCTCTTGATAAGGCCACATAGACCTAGATGAAGGGAAAAAACAAATATCAGCTTGATACCACACTTATGTGGCCCCCAAAAAGTTTTCAACGGTAAGCGTCAATTCCCACTGTTTTCTGTGGTGTGGTCCATGTAAGATTTCGATCTGTCTCATTTTTTAGTTCGTGACTAAAATAAGATGGAAAAATGGATGGCTGGCATGGATAAAACACGTGCATCATGGTGGGGCCACATAGGTTTGAAACCACCCCTCATGCTAGTCCCAGTGGGACTAGATGATCCGCGCCCGTCATAACCAGCCTGAGTATTATTATATAATTCCTCTTTACTTTCTTCCCTTCACCACCATTTTTTTCCGGCTGTAGTGTGCCCAATCCATTGTTGCTATTCTCGAAAAGCACTCATGATTGCGTGGCGAATCCTACATCACGGAACTATAAGTACTCTGTGGGGCAATTGTCATTTATGTGTTTTTATATCCAAGCTGTCCAGCCCTTTTTCCAGTTCATGTTAGGGCATGAGCCCAAAATTGAAACAAGTACGGAGCTCAAGTGGTACCACACCATTGGAGAGTGGGAATAATCACACCCCACCGTTGAAACCTTCCTAAGGCCCATAATGATGTTCATTTGTCATCCACCTTGTTCATGGGTTTACACATATCTAGATGAAGGGAAAACAAAAATATCAGCTTGATCCAAAACTTGGCTTCCAAGAAGTTTTCAACGGTGGGCATGCATTTAATCCCTAATGTTTCTGTGTTGTGGTGCACTTGAGATTTGGATATGCTTCAATTTTGGGCTACACACTGTGGTGGCCTATGTTTGCTGGATTATTTGGTTGAAGTCAAATAGACTATAAAAACACAATAAAAAATGAAATTAAATAAAATAAGGTAGAAAACTTACAAAGCTTGAGTCAATCTAGACTTTATCATGAGTCACTCACTATACATAAGCTCGAACCACTATACCTTAGTTTACTTGACTCAGCAACAAACGCAAGTAATAGACAAGGCATTTTGAAGAATTAATAAGATTTTTGTCTATTTTAAAATGGAAGGATAGTCTTTAAATGGTCTATGAAAATGGGATCTTAAACACCATTTGAAGTGAGATGGTCCATTGGATTTTTAACCTAACAAATGCGATCAACCGACCAGGCATCTATTGTTCTAAAAATAAATAAAAATGGTACAAGTACAAGTCTACTCTCTCACAAAATAAAAGTCTTGCGCCCATGGTCTTGGCTGGTCCTATCGCAGCGTATACATACACACGGACTCAGCTCAACTCGACATGCATGTGTGGCCTATAATATAGATTAGAGATAATGTTAAGGCCCCTCAGCACTACCAAATTCACATGCCCCATTAAAAAGGGCTCAAGCCCCTACAAAAAGCATTTCTCGTATACATAAAAAGGTTACTGGGCAAATCCAACTTGAGACTAAACCCATAACACAAGCCATTCAACTTTTTCCAAAAGTTTAGAGAGAAACAAAATAAATAAAAACCTTTTATTTTGAAACACAAATACAACACTATTTCAGCTCTTTCCCTGACAATTTCAGATTTTTTATTTTTTATATTTCAGCATGTCATGAATGGTAAATGAGCATATTGTAAAGTCTACTCCACATATGAAGTGGTGGAACTGAATCCCATCAGGAATGTTAGACGGTACAATCAATTAGTTTGGACAAACTACAGGTCATCTTACATGATCTGTTGTGAAAAAATTGGGGAGCCGATTAGGTGCGGCCCTAGCCTCACCCAAGACGGTGCGGCCTTTACCATGTGGCCCATCTTAAAGGAAGCAAGTCATTTTAGTTTTCCAGATCATTTTAGTACATGAGCCCAAAAATGAAGCAAATCCAAGGTGGACCATACCAAAGGAAACAGTGGTGATTGAATGCCCCACCATTAAAAGCCTCCTAAGGTCAGGTGTAATGTTTTCGTAATTTTCATTTGCCATCCAACCTGTTGATAAGGTGACAGGGAACTGGATAAAGGAAAAAAAAAAAAAAAAAATCAAACATCAGCTTTATGCAAAACTTTTGTTGCCCACAAGAAGTTAACTTCCTAAGGCCTGCTGTAATGTTTTTGTAATTTTTATTTTCCATCCTACCTATTGATATGACTGGAAAGGAAAAAAAACTGCTGATCCATAGGCCCCAGAAAATACCATGTTTTAACCACCTGGAATCACTTCATTGATTTTATTTCATCTATATTGATCAAAAACTGGATTTAAGAATATTCAGCTGATCCAAAACAGGCCAGAAGTTTTTTTTACGGTCAATCACCACTGTTTTCTATGGTATGGTCCACCTGGGATTTGGATCTACTTCATTTTTTATCTCATGGTCTATAATGATTCGCAAAACAGATGGATGGTGTGAATTTAGAATACATACCTCAAGGTGAGCACCAAGTTAAGCCCACTATCTTAGGTGAGGCTAGGGCTACACCGAATTCATTCTTGAAAAAATCATTGCACTAATAAACAGTGCGGAGGTGCTTGATTAGGCAAAAAAGACTCCAAACTTGCATTGTATTTAACTTCCAACGGCCATAACTGTGCATGTGTTTATCTATTTTGAGTATACAATTTGTTGGTAGAAAGCCATCGAGCTCTACACTCTAGCCAATGACTTAAGGGCCTTGCCGATCTCCTTGGGAGAGTCGCAATGGTAAACAAAGGTACCGCTATGCATGAGTTTGCCATACATGTGACACATGTTGATGATACTTTGACAATCCAATTACCGTCTACATTACTAAAACCACACCAATAGAATGATCCAAACCATCCAAAGGTCGACCATCTAAACGGATGGTTGAAACATGTTCGCAAGTTGCTTGTTTGTGATCCTTACATTTGTGGCGCACCTGAGCCTCGAAATTTTCTCATTTTTGGTTAAAGTATATATATCTTCCAATGAGCTTATTACAATTATTTTTATTAAATATCACATATGTATACTAATTTAGAATATTGAAGCTTATTTGGGTCATCACATATTTCCTATGAATATATTGAAAAATCTCAATACATTCTAATTCCTCCCATTTACTCCCATCGAAACAGGATGCTAGGATTTCAAATGCATTGCATTTACTCCCATCGATGAGTAAGCCATTTACTCCTAATTCATTTACCTCTAATTCCATTTCCCATTTACCTCCATTACAAGATCCTAAACCAGCCTAAGGAATAATAGCTCTAAAGAGTTTGGCAAATATAAATCATTTCAAGAGCCAAGTTGGCATTTGGTGACTACTTTTGAATACTAAAATTTGAAATAGGTTTATGTAGAAATCAAAGTTTTAAAGCTAACTAATAGATATTTAATTTTATATGTAAATGTTGTTTGGACGACACTATCTCTTGTTTATGTTTATTAAATTTTTTTTTTTTATATTGTTAGTTGGAAAAAAATATTTTATAAAATAAACAATATGTCAACAATTAAAATAAAATCCCACTTCATGATAACATAAATTAACATCAAACCCTCTATTATAATTAAAGCAGGCCACTCGATTAGACTAACCATCAAATCAAAAGTGACTTCGAAAGGGAAGCGGATTGTGTGGCACACCAACCTAGGTGGTGTGTCGATGTCACCAATTAGTTCGATGGCCCCACCATGATGTGTGTGTGCTATATCCACACCGTCCATCCATTTTTGCGAGATCATGTTAGAACACGGGTCCAAAATAAGGAATATCTAGATTTCAAGTGGACCACACCACATAAACCAATGGGGATTAAATGCCTACCATTGAAAACTTACTAGGGTTGCAAAAGTTTTGGATCAAGCTGATATTTACGTTTTCCCTTCATCCATGTCTGTGTGACCATATGAATAGGTTGGATGAAAAATAAACATCATGGTGGGCCCTAAGAAGGTCTCGTCCCCACTGCTTTCTAGGTAGTCCACTTGAGCTTTGGATCTGCCTCATTTTTTGACCGATGCCCTAAAACAATCTCCCCACATGGATGAATGGGTGTGGATATAACACATACATCACGGTGGGCCCCGCAGAACTCAGTGACATCAACGCACCACTAAATTAAGTTGGTGGCATGTGGCACACCACGCAATCTGCTTCCCTTCGAAAGAGGCCAGTGCCAAAGAATGGTCCAGCCCACATGATAGACCGTCAACTCTATTATAATTAATATGGACCTAGGTATTTTTTTTTATTATCTATTTATATGACGGTTGGGAGTATTCCTTCAAAGGGACTTTTAAAAGAGGTTGTTACCAAAGGTGGACCTCACACGATGCATACTCAAACCAATATTAATTGGACGTTTTTAATATAATAAATAGGAAAACACTTAGGGTACCTGAGACTGGTTTTTTTTTTTTTTTTTTTTTTTTTCGTTTAGTAGTTAACTAAACGACTTAGCACGCACGAAATCCATGCCATCTATCAACTGTACCACAATGATAAAATAATAATAATAATAATAATAATAAAATCAGGTTGGTTCAATACTTAAGTGGGCCACCTCATAAATTTATACCTAGTACCTCAATTCATGTGGTACGGCCCAGCTGTGTTAGAAAAAAAAAAAAAAAAAGTCGGTCCCAACAAGGCACAGCAGATTAACGGATTGGATGGAATATAAGCATTGCAGTGGGCCCTATGCAAAATGAACCATGGCCATCCCAACGGAACTTTTTCCCACGTTTAACCCAAATTATGGTGGAAAATTTAATGAGAAATGCTCAAGGGCTCTCATATCACTACAAGTTATAATGCTTTTTTAGTTGAATCAATCCACTTGGATAGTTTAGTCCATTTATATGAAGTCTCCATTAAGTTCATAATACATTTCATGGGCTATCAGGCAAAAATCACCTTGATCGGATGATCCAATCCATCCTTCATTTGGCCTTATTTTCTATATCCTATTTTTTTAATGCTACGGATTGATCAAATGGTTAAAATTGTCTAACAATAGTGATTTTTTTAGAATTATGAGCAATCCATGACAGGCCCACACAAATAGATGGATCACATTGTTGATTGGACAGATTTTTGTTTAAATTATCTTACCATCCATATTAAAGATCATTGATGAAATGGGGTTGGATTTGTCAGATCAGCATGGTGTTTGCATGCATGATAGCCGTTGAACCATGTATTGAACCCAAAGAAAAGTATAGATCAATGAATTGGACAGTTTAAGTATCCCAAACTAGGAGCACTATAACTTACAAGAGTGTGGACACTCCACCCTAATATACTGTGCACTTGATATTGAACTGAAACCCATCACAACCCAAAAACCACACCCTTAAAGAAACCGGAAAAGTCCTTTTAGGAACCGACTCACTCACTGCAGACTCATCAAACCACCCTAAAACCCAATCACCCCACCAAGTCACCTAGACTTGGCAGAGAAAGCTAGAATGCAAAAGTCATGTTGGTGGCAATTGGATTGTTGCCAGCACCATTTGGCAAATTAGGGCTCATTGATGGACATTAGAGGTCGCCTAGAGTGGCACATGTGAAGAAAATGCAGATGTGCTATTAGGCGACGATAATACGATTGCCGCTACATATCAACTTCTTTTCAAAGATTATACGTAGAACTATAGGATCACTAGATTGGCCAGGAAAGATTCAGCTACCCAATGCCAATTCGATTGACGCTAGAGGGTTAGAAAGGTCATTTGCTTCTCGATTACTGTGAAATTACAAGTTTTGTCACTTATTAAGCCAATCAAAAGATGTCACATATTCAATAGGCAATTAGACCTTTCCACATGGCATTTCTACCCCTAATTTTTTTTTTTTACTTATTACACTAATGCTACTTGCCCTGCCTATAAATACTCCTTACCCCTTGCATTTATAAGAGACATTCTCTACATACCATTTTCTCTACAACAACCCCTTAAAGCTTGGTTGTGGTGTAAGAGTTAGAGTGAGATAAGGGTGAGAAAGACGGAAAGAGGGAAGGAGTTAGCTTCATCCATCCATCCATTCATTATTCCAAACCATTAATTCTAACCTACACCCACATCAAGTCATCTCAACAATTAAAGTCACAATAAGGTTAGGATTTGAGAGCTGCGATAATTTTCTCTTGGAGTGAGTATTGTAGCTCCCATTTTTCCTCTCAAATCTCCACATGTATGGGCAGTGATTTGACTGACCATTTTATTTTGCTTTCTTTATATTGTGCATTGGCATTCTCATACAGCCCTCTGTTTTACTTTCAAGTAACACCTCGGTGTATACTTAATTATATCTTGATAAGTTCTCGGATCCAAGTGTATAAAAAATTAAGTGTCATTTTATCATTTTTATTCATTAGCTCGCTACACTAGTTGTTTCTTTTTCATTTCTCGCAACTACTATCTCATCAAGGCACCATTGAGGTTAAAACGTTACAACCTCTCCAGTAGTGACTCGAGTTGAGCAACAGTTCTTTAATTAGCTTTGGATCTTATCTACAGTCTGTTAGAGTTTGTCTTCAATCTTGGACACCAGGGGGTGTTGGGCGCCCAACAAGCTTAGCTCGGGCACCCGAAAATATCCAAAATTGGCTTCTGAAATATGGACTATTGAATATGTTTTCGGGGGTTGTAAGGGGCCTGATGACTGTTGCAAGGGCCTAATGATTTTTGTAGGGGGGCCAAAATTTTCCTGGATTTTTGCTAGAACTCTCTGGACAGATTTTAGTTTTGTCAGGCGCCCAATGGTACATGAATTGTATGTCAGTTACACGCTTTTGCGCGGGATTTGTTTCTAATCTCGGTTGTTTCTTATTTAAAGGGGTGTAATGCAGAATTATGGCGACCGCCAAAGGAGCAGGTATCTTAGAGGGATTAAGAGAGTTCTAGGGCGAGAGAAAGAGCTAGAGGAAAGCTTGGAGTTCTCTGAGATGAGGGAAATGGTTGTCCTTCTCATGGGAGAATTAGCTTTCTTAGCTTGAGATTTCTCTCGTGGGCTGTGATCTGAGTAATTATTCTTCTGTAATCTCTTTTAACTTTTTATTCATGGTGGATTATTCACTTTATGCTATAGTTTTTTTACTTGTGATGGATTTTTCCAGGTTAAAATCGAATTACCTTCTTATGCATATTGATTTGCTTGATCATTGTGGTTTGCAATCGTTTGATTGTTTTCTCGCTTCTGCTGTAGGACAGTCTCTTTCCTTCCCAACACAATTAATTAATTAATAAGATTATTCAAAATTCTAAAAATTCAAAAATCACAAAAAATAGAAATTGCATGTGAGTGCAAAAGAAGAAAGGCAACTAACCCCTTTCTTCTTCATTATTGAGGCCCTTCTTAGAATTTTTAGCTTCAGGCCATTTGACAAGACATTCTAGCTGGGGAGTCTTTGATTGCCCAACTCAAAGCGATTCTATGGTGTCTAACTAGTAGTAGATTTTGAGTTTTTATCGGCTAGTGACAACTCCAAGTCAAACTTACTATTTATTTGAGTCAGCTCTACGCTCAACCAAGCCCTTAGAAGAGCATCCACATAAGAGCAATGAAGTATCTCTCACATTTAAATAAACCATTCAAATCATTTTTATTCCACCTAAAACCAAAATCATACTGGTGGGTCTGCACATTTCAAGTTTTAAACAATGCATGACCATTACTATGAATGCAAAATAATCTAGAAGCTCGCGCTGATCATATGTTTCCAGTTTTCACATTAAAGACAGTGGGGCTCGCCATGAGGTATATGTGACATCACTTCAGCCATTGACTTCATCGTATCATGGTAGGACATAAGACAGAACGTCAGGCAGATCTGAAACTCAAGGAGGCCACACCATAGAAAATAATGGCATGGAAATGCCCACCATTGATACCTTCATAGGGTCGTATGGTGATGTTTATATGCTGTCTAACTCGTTCAAATGGTTAATCTCACCAAAATGAAGGGAAAACAAATATATCAGCCTAATATAAAAAAATTTGCGTGCCTCAAGAAAGTTCTAACACTAAGTATTTAATCCCAACAGCTTCTTATGATGTGCCTACTTGAATTTTGGATCTAATGCATTTTTTCACATCACATCCTAAGAAAGTTCTAACGATAAGTATTTAATCCCAACAGTTTCTTATGATGTGCCTACTTGAATTTTGTATCTAATGCAGTTTTTCACATCACATCCTAACATGAGTTGAGAAAATTGATGGACGGAGCAGATATTGCACAGTCATAAAGGTGGCCCCTAAAGCTTTGGGTAACACCGCTCCCCTTAAGAAACTCCCAACCTTGTAGGTCAGTGCAGATTCAAAAAAAACAGCCCGTTGCTGCTTTTATCTCCACTAGACATATTTTTATACAAATGATCTTGACCATCCATTTTACAAGCTATTCATTGGATGGTTAGAAAAGTCTGGTCAGTTTTATTTTTTAATGGTTTGGTACCCGATGAAATGTACATTAGACCTAATCCGTTTATTCGAATGTTCAAGTGTCATAAATTGGACCGACTCCATTACATCATCATTTAAGCCTTATTCTAATACTACTTGAGGTGGGCATTGGACCGGCTCCATGTCGCTTGAAAAAAATACTTTTTTTTTAGTTATTGAATACTCTAGCTGTGCATGATGCTTGATAGGCAGGCATTTGAAAATTGTACGCATGACATACATTAATCAAATTGAGCCTAGTGAATTGTGTAACCCACTGTCGTAATTCACATTTCCAATCTCATATTAGTTGAGTAATCCTAACCTCTGATCCATGGACACTTGTTTGTTGAAACAGGACCATTGAATTTTTATCTTATTTTTGTCCATTTTTAACCATGCAATGGATGTTTAATAATCTGATAGTCAGATAATTAATAAGGAAAAAGCGTACCTTTTGCTTGATGATACATTGAAATTGGACCCATATTTATATGCCACGTATGCAATTTTTATATTGGCTGCATATCGTCCATTACACTTTGCTAGAGTATTTAATATCTCTCTCTAAAGAATTACGGAACTACATGCAGATGCACGTGAAGACAGACATTTTTGACATTTATGCAATGTTGGATCCTTGAGATTAGGCAAAAGGGCCCCACAGATGACTGATTCAGATTGTTAATTTGGTGGGGGCCATGGCTACAAGCTAATTCGGGGGACACTCATGGCATGTCACACGGGGCACCATTAGATTGACGGTCTGGATCAGTGAGTTCTGGGACCCACCTGTACAACTTAATATTCAAGGAGCTGCACCCACTCAAATCATAAATCTTCTTCTGCCACGGTTTTTATCTTTATGGTGAGATTTATGACTTGCTTTGCCTGTGTTGTATTTTAAAAAAGGAATTTTAAAATATTTATTTCAAATTTTCCTTTGAAAATGGTTTCCCTCCACAAGTTTGTTTTTGGAGTTTGTGCATTTTCTTTATCTCACATCGGAAATAACCAAGGAAAAAAGCAAGTATAAAAGTAGAGGTTTTGCACATGGGCTAGGCCCTCAGGGGGCAGGTGAATTTTGTGGTTTGTGGGGGGCTATGCACATTGAACCATATTATGCCAAAAACCACACACGCGCGCACGCCGCGCCGCGCGGTCTAGGTCTAGGTCTACTGTGAGTATACTTGCGCACCTTCCTTTTGCTCCAACGGACACTGAAAGTGTACTTGCACCAACGGTCTTTTGTTTTAAACGTCCAGAGAAGCGTCTGTTCGGATGGTCGCATCAGTTGGGTTTAAACCCAACGGACCTAACCCAATTCAAAACAGTGCATTAAGCACCTAATCAAGTCTATATATAGATCTGATTAATCCGTTTTAAAAAACTTCGAAAATCATCTTCTCTCTCAACTTTACTAAAGCTCTGGACTCTGGTTTGATTTTCTGTTCTTTCTGACTCACTGAGTCACTGCATCTCGAGTTTGCGGTATACTTGCTGGTTCGAGCCCTGTACGGCGAGTGCACAGCCGGGACTAGGGTGATAGTCGTTGTATCCTGGAGGCCAAACTATGCTCAAATGGGTATGAAAGTGCGAGGATATGGTTGATGGCGGCATGAGAAGCAGTGAAGCTATATTGAAGTTAAGATGATGAAGAAAACAAGGAAGGTTAGATTCGACATTTGAAGCCTCAGTGGAAATTATTAGAAGAGGCTTCAAACTATGCTCAAATAAGGTCCATTGACCGGTCGCTAGTTGTGGCCGACCGGTCGGATGTGGATAGGGTTTGAACAATGAGGTCTCTGAACAGTTTTAAGCGTTTCAGGCCAGTCTGTTAAGGCTGAACTGATCGAATTTAGAAGTTTCCTCTCTCAGCATTTTTTGTGTTATGTCCGACCGGTCAGCAGTAAGCTCCGACCAATCGACAGAATAGCGATGATTTACATGGTTACGCAAATCGACATAACATATTTCTATTTTTGGGTTGTTTGCTATGTATATAGCATGAATCCGGACTTGATGGTATCCTAAGGTATCCAAGGTTTTCCAATTGTATTAGGGTGAGAGGAGAGTGGATTGAGAGAGAGAGAGAGAGAGAGAGAGAGAGAGAGAGAGCTTGAGTTTTCTCTTGGGTTTCCTTGCTTGTGAGTTATTCATCTCTCTAATCTTTTGATTCATAGTAGATTCGCTTTGTGCCGTGGTTTTTTACCCGTTGAGAGATTTTTCTACGTAAAATTCAATTGTCTTTGTGTGGATTGATTGTGTGTGGGTGTGATTGCGTTGTGTTGCTCGTTTGATTCTATTATCTACTGTATTGAAAGGCTTGCTTCTACTGCGGGCCGGGTTTTTCCCGACATGATACTGTGCTTATAAACTGTATGTGTGGCATAAATTAGTTTATTTTTAATTGTTCAATAAATATTCATCAATTAAATAGTCAAATAATCAAGTAAGCCTGATTTATAATTTGGATAACTTACTCGAATTACTTGCATACCATATATGGAGTTTCTAAGTAATTTCTAAGTGCCTGTGTATCATCCTTCACACTTTGCTAGAGTATCAAAGCTTTCCCAAGAAATTAAGAAGCTACTTGAGACCATGAGGCAAAGTCAATTCACGTGATGTTGGGTAGCAATTAAAGTAAACAAAAGGCAATCGCTCTTAATTGTAGTTTCAACAATTGAGGGCTTGTTTGGATGGTCAATCGGCAAAAAAGGTGGACATCCTAACATGAGTTGAGAAAATTGATAGACGAAGCAGATGTTACACAGACATAAAGGTGGCCCCTAAAGCTTTGGGTGACACCGCTCCCCTTAAGAAACTCCCAACCTTGCTGCTTTTATCTCCACTAGATCTGTGCCTTAATTAAGTCTAAAATATGCACTTAATATATAAAGTAGCTACTAAAAATATGACTTTTTGATAATTTGATGGGGTGAATGGTAAATTTTACTAAATATGTTTTTCAGTGTTTATTAAATCTGTCTTTACTTTTTTTAGTAAGTTTTGTTTTCTATATTTAGAGTTTTAAAAGTTTAATTATAATTCAATTTTTTTATTTATTTAAGAGTCATTTATAAGTTTTGGCGAGATTAGACATCCCTTCAACCTTATAAATAATATTTCATTTACCGATATTGATTTTACGTATTGTTTAAAGAAATTCTCCTTCCTCATTGTTTCAAGGACTATTCTCTAGAAAAAAAGATGTGATCTTTTTCCCTCCCTCAGTGCATCCGCTACAGTAGTGATCCAAAATAATGACAAACAACTCTATCAAAATGTTGACTGGACATTTTTTATACAAATGATCTTGACCATCCATTTTACAAGCTATTCATTGGATGGTTAGAAGAGTATGGTCGGTTTTATTTTTTAATGGTTTGGTACCAGATGAAATGTACATTATACCTAATGCGTTGATTCAAATGTTCAAGTGTCTTATTTGGACCGACTCCATGTCATCATCATTTAAGCCTTATTCTAATACTACTTGAGGTGGGCATTGGACCGGCTCCATGTCACTTTAAAAAAATACTTTTTTTTAGTTATTGGATATTCTGGCTGTGCATGATGCTTGATAGGCAGGCACTTGAACATTGTACGTATGACATACATTAATCAAATTGAGCCTAGTGAATTGTGTAACCCACTGTCGTAATTCACATTTCCAATCTCATATTAGTTGAGTAATCCTAACCTCTGATCCATGGACACCTGTTTGTTGAAACAGGACCATAGAACTTTATCTTATTTTTGTCCATTTTCAACCATGCAATGGATGTTTAATAATCTGATAGTCAGATAATTAATAAAGAAAAAGCGTACCTTTTGCTTGATGATACATTGAAATTGGACCGATATTCATATGTGATATGCCATGTATGCAATTTTTATATTGGCTGCATATCGTCCATTACACTTTGCTAGAGTATTTAATATCTATCTCTCTCTAAAGAATTACGGAACTCCGTGCAGATGCACGTGACGACAGACATTTTTGACATGCATGCAATGTTGGATCCTTGAGATTAGGCAAAAGGGCCCCATAGATGAGTGATTCAGATTGTTAATTTGGTGGGGCCATGGCTACAAGCTTCAAATTCAGGGGACACTCAGGGCATGTTCTATCCACATGGGGCACCATTAGATTAACGGTCTGGATCAGTGAGTTCTGGGACCCACCTGTACAACTTAATATTCAAGGAGCTGCACCCAATCAAATCATAAATCTTCTTCTGCCACGGTTTTTATCTTTATGGTGAGGTTTATGACTCGCTTTGCCTGAGGGCTCTCCCCCACCGTCTTGCCATGTTATCATCCAGGCCGTTCTAGGAGATCTCATTATAAATATTTCATGTGGAAAACAACCTCACTCATCCGCAATCTCATCATCCACCCAAAATGACTAGAAAACAAGAATGTAGAAAACCCGTTCTAAATCACCTCATCACAATCAACGGTGACATCCCTATACAAGATTCTAGATGAAGAGTCTGGATCATCACATGGTGGGGCAGAAAGGGAGAGCATTTCAAGCAGAGCTCTTCTATGATATGTGGCACATAATCGAAGAGATCTACATGCATCTGTTTCATTATCATCTAGATTTCTTCGACTAACAATGAGAGTATGCTCTTGAAAGCACTACATGACAGACTATATTGCCTGCCCATTCTTAAGCTGGGAACAAACAGGAGCTCTAAGGGGCCATCATGATGTATGGTTTTATCAATATTTTCCATCCATTTTTCTATATTATTTTATTGTACAAGCCAAAAAATGAGGCAATTCTAAGGCTCAAGTAGACCAGACAATGACGATTAAATGTCCACCATTGAAAACCTTTTAGGGGCCATGAAATTTTGAATCAATATGATATTTGGGTATTCCCTTCATCCAGGTCTATGTGACATTATAAACAGGTTGGATAGCAATTAACCATCACAATGGGACCTAAGAAGGTTTCAATGGTAACTGTCATTATCTCCACTGCTTCCTGTGGTGTGGACCACCTGAGCCTTGGATCTGCTTCATTTTGGACTTGTAACCTAAAATGATATGGCACAATTAATGGATGGACGGGACAGTTTGGATCAAACCCATGATGTATTGTGGACCCTAGAGGCCCCTGTTCGTTCCTAGCCAGGGATAGGCCGGGTAGTACCCAATGTGCTGCCTTACTTGATAGGCTATTTACATGGGCAAATTACCATCAAGTGCTCTCTAATAATCAATTGTGTATGTTGATACTCTGATAGCGTAGTTTGCTTGATACTCATGGGGGGGGGGGGGGGGGGGGGGGGGGGGGCATGAATTAATTCATTTTTAATTGCTTAATAGCTATCCATCAATTAAATAGTCAAGTAAGCGAAATTTATAATTTGGACAACTTTTTTGAATTACTTGCATACCATACATGCAGTTTCCAAGTATTTTCTAAGTGCTTGTGTATCATTCATCACACTCTGCTGGAGTATCAAAGCTTTCCTAAGAAATTGAAAATCTACTCAAGATCATGAGGCAAAGTCAATTCACATGATGTCGAGCAACAATTAAAGTTAACAAATAACAATCGTTCTTAATTGTAGTTTCAGGGACTTTGAATTCTCTTCTAGAATCATACAAGTCATTTGGGAATTATTTGTGCGTGGAGAGGGAGACCATCAACGTTGAGAACGTTATCTCAGCCCTCCAGTTGAGGGCGATGAGAAAGAAAAACGGTGACATCGGTTCTCGTTCTTCCTCAGAGTCACTTATTATGAGGGAAAGACATTCTAAGCATGGTGGGGGATATTCTAAATTGGGATCTAAAGCCAAGAGTAAAGGGAAGGCCAATGTGCGGTGCGGGAATTGTGGTAAGAAGGGCCACATAAAGGGAAATCGTCAGAATCCCAAATCAAAGCAAGCGAAGTCTGAAAATTCTTCTGGAAATAGAGCTAATACAGTAAAGGACGGTAGTGATCTTTGTGAAGTATTGACTGTATTTGGCAAAAGGTCTCTCGGTAAAGAGTGGATCCTAGATTCAGGTGCATCATGCCACATTTATCCTGATCGAAGTTCATTCATGACATACAGAATGTATGATGATGGATCGGTGTTTGTGGGTGATGGCTACGCTTGCAAGGTGGTGGGTATTGGTACGGTGCGCATCGAGATATACGATGAGATTGAACGAGTCCTGGAAGATGTGAAGCATGTCCCCAAGATGAAGAAGAATGTGATCTCTCTTTGTGCACTTGAGGTAAAAGGGTGTAGGTTCATCGCCCGCAATCAGTATTGTAAAGTGATGAAGGGGGCACTCGTGTGGATGAAGGCACGAAGATGTGACCATCTTTACAAGTTGATCGGGAGCACGTTTCAATGTGGAGTTGCAGAATCGACAACAGGATCCACAGTTGCTCATATGTGGCAAGTGCCCAAGGGCCACATGAGAAGAGCAGTAATGGGTATGAAAGTGCGAGGATATGGTTGATGGAGGCATGAGAAACAGTGGAGATATATTGAAGTTGAGACGATGAAGAAAACAAGAAAGGTTAGATTTGACGTTTGAAGCCTCAGTGGAAATTATTGGAAAAGGCTTCAAACTATGCTCAAATAAGGTCCATTGACCGGTCGCTGGTTGTGGCCAACCGGTCGGATATGGATAGGGTTTGAACAGCGAGGTCTCTGAACAGTTTTAGGCGTTTTAGACCAATCTAACGACCGGTCTATTAAGGCTGAACTGATCGAATTTAGAAGTTTCTTCTCTCGACATTTTTTGTGTTGTGTCTGACCGGTCAGCGATAGACTTTGACCAGTCGACGCAAATCGGCATAACATATTTCTATTTTTGGGTTGTTTGATATGTATATAGCATGAATCCGGACTTTATGGTATTCTAAGTTGTCCAAGGTTTTCTAATTGTATTAAGGTGAGGGGAGAGTGGATTGAGAGAGAGAGAGAGAGAGAGAGAGAGAGCTTGGGTTTTCTCTTGGGTTTCTTTGCTTGTGAGTTGTTCATCTCTGCAATCTTTTGATTCATGGTAGATTCGCTTTGTGTCGTGGTTTTTTACCCGTTGAGGGGTTTTTCTACGTAAAATCAGATTTGTCTCTGTGTTGTTGATTGTGTGTGGGTGTGATTGTGTTATGTTGCTCATTTGATTATATTATCTATTGTATTGATAGGCTTGCTTCTGCTGCAGGCAAGTTTTTCCCAACATGATACTCATGTGCTTATAAATTGTATGTGTGGCATAAATTAGTTTATTTTTAATTATTCAATAAATATTCATCAATTAAATAGTCAAATAATCAAGTAAGCCTGATTTATAATTTGGATAACTTACTTGCATACCATATATGCTGTTTCCAAGTATTTTCTAAGTGCCTGTGTATCATCCTTCACACTCTGCCAAAGTATCAAAGCTTTCGCAAGAAATTAAAAAGCTACTCGAGACCATGAGGCAGAGTCAAATTCACGTGATGTTGGGCCGCAATTAAAGTCAACAAATAGCAATCGGTCTTAATTGTAGTTTCAGCAATTAAGGGCTTGTTTGGATGGTCAATCAGCAAAAAGTTTGTCCACTAGCGTTAAAAGTGGGCCCATGGTTCAACTATCTAAACCATCATAATGGTTGTGAACTCACATTCTACCAAACTGTAAGATCCTATTTGTGAAACACTAGCCTCTTTTTCTAGGTTGAATGTTAACCATGGTTGTATTCTTTCCTAACCATCTATTTGTTGTCCACCTGTTAAGCGGCAAGGATTATTCCAATATAGGAAATTTTTTATGCTTGGACCATAAAAAATGGAGTAATATCTTAAAATGATCTGGCAAGATTGATAGACAGAGTGGATATAGCATATACATCATCGTCGGCCCAATAGAGCTCAGAGTTACTGGGAAGTTGTGTCCATTGGAAAAGGCTCAAATGATGGTGGTGGTGGTGCAGCAGTGGCAATGGGTGGTTAGTAAGAGATGGCCAACGTATTATATCCAATATACAAGTGTGGCCCACTCAATGAGTTCACCATGTAATTTTATTATTATTAATATTTTTTTTTTCACCTTAGCACTATTGTTTTGTGCCCAACCTAATGAGCCGATATGGATTTCACATGCCAGTTGGGTAGCCTCATCAACCATCGACCTCTCTTCTAAAATGATGTAGCAGAATTTGATATGGGCAACAAGCTACTATCATAGAGATGGCCCCAATCAAGTAGATGTTAGTGCACTTTTCTATGGCATACTAGTACACCTTGTTTGTCAATTACTTAGGTTAGTGAGTCTAGTGTCGGTTGAGCTTAATGAAGACGAAGACCGAAGATTTAAGATGGACCAGCTACATTAATAATGAAGAATCAGGTAAAAGAGATGCCTTGGTGTGCCTTGCCTTAAACCTACTCAAAACCTTAACCTCTTAGATGACTTGAACCAACTAGGTATACCCTTAGTCGTCTTCATTAATCTTAGAACTCCATGAAAAACATGATAAGTTAGACTAATTAAAGAGGTGGAAGCTGTTGTAATCAATTCAGCTCAAACAGTAGTTTTCGATTGATCTCCGATCAATCGAACAGGAGTTCCGATTGGACTCTGATCAATCGGACAGAAGTCTCGATCAATCGAAATTTGTTCCAGCAAGTTTGAAAACTCACTGGACAAATTTTCAATCAATCGAAAAGATTTTCGATCCATCGGAAGGGGTCAGTCCGATTAATCGAACCATGATTCCGATCAATCGGAATATCTTTCAGAAAGTTTTTTAGACAGATTTTCGATCAATCAGACATGTCTCCGATCAATCGAACAAGTCTCCGATCAATTGGACATTTTTCTGATCAATCAGAGATACGCGAATCTGCCCTTTTTTTTACCGTTGGAAGAAAACCTATTTAAAGAGGGGGATTCGTTTTTTAACTAAGAGATGGTATTTTGAGGAAATAGAAGCCACCATTGTTAAAAATCATTAAGAGCTTTATTCCTAACTCAAACAAGTGATCTTCCTTGTAATTCATCACAAGTATGGAGCATTCAAAGCTCAAGAAAAAGATGCATTTGTCCCTCTTTTGATCTCTAGAGATTGGATTGATTTTGATAGTCATATTCCTATCCAATACTCTATGATGAGATCTTTGTAGGTGAGACTCTCTAGGCAACCCATTCCCATAAGTTGTAGAGATCTGAAACCTACCCTCTATCACCTTGGGCATATCAAAAGCATCATTTGCAAGGTGGTTGATCAAGTGTAGCTGAGGCATTGGGGACGCAGCGGCAACACAATCGGGGGAGCAATGGAAGCTAATTGAAGCACGGGAGAGCAGATATCAAGCAACCCGAATTGGCACTGAACAAGGGGCTCATCCGACAAGTAAGGTTATCATTGTAGAGAGTTCTTCTACTCAATTTCCAGTGGGAGTTGAGTGTAGAGTTTGTTTGTCAAACTCGAATTAGGGTCATTTGCCGATCCTTGGATTATTAGTTGAGCCTAAAACTCCAGGGACGTTGGCCGTTCCTTGGCACGTTTGTCGTCCTAAAGACTAAGGACTGTTTAACACTCCTTAGCTCGTTTGCCGAGCCTAAACAAAGTCTTTAATGAGGAGCCTCCGACACGGGAGTGAACGTGCGTTGCCCTTGAGTAGGTCTCATAGGTTGGGAGGAATCTATAAACTCCTCAGTTGGGTGGAGCCGATTTAAAACACCTTAGTTGGGAAGAACCAGATCTAAACTCCCTAATGAATGCTAGTGTGCTCAAAGGGATTGAGTACTTGAACTGGGAGTGAAGTAGACAAGTAATCGAACCACTATACATGCTTGTGTTGGTGATTGTATTTGAGCACATTTCTTTTTATGCATTATGTTTAATTGCTTAATTATATGAATGCTTAATTAGAATGTATGCTAGGCACTAAATAGACACATCCACACACAAGATGTATTTTCACTTAGTTGTGTAGACTTGAGCTCATTGATCCATTCTCATAAGTCTACATAGGTTGCATAGATTAGGAGCTCGATTAGTTAAATCATTTGATTATCTATGCATGCTTAGACTAGGAAGATTATTGCTTAAACCATATGCTAGTCTTGTGATTGGACCCACTTAAGCTTGGAAGCCGAAGTGTTCTTGCTTACTTAATTTAATTTGTTAAAACTGTTAATTAAGCAAAAAGAATTCAACCCCCCCCCCAAAGGACTTAGTCATAATACTAGTTGCTCTAAAAGCTTCCGCACGCATACACCTTTACTCCAAAAGGTGTAATTTCAGTAGATACATAAAATAATATAAAAAAAAACTTTCAAACATGTTTTTGATGAATCACATAATTAACAATGGCTTGTTATTCAATTAAATCTCATCATGTCAAGTTTGAAGGAAGGTTGATAATGGTAAAATACTTAATTAGTGTATATAAATTTCAAAGTGTGTAGTACACACTAGATCCTATGTATCTAGCCGTTAATAGGCATAATAAAAATATAATAATAAAAGCAAGACAAGAAAGATTATGTCTTTTGTTTGAAATGATAAAGATGCAGTGGGCCCTTTGGTTAGAAAAGGTCAAGAATCAAGATGATGTCCGATTTTGGTTTACTAATCCCTCGCACGCATCGAACATGCCTATCCACACCCAAGCACAAAAACCAGATGTTGCTCAAGCGTGTAAGATCTGAGCTTCCCAGTAGGTGGGCCACGTTGTTTGAATGTTATTGCCTTAACATCAGAGCATTTCACTTATTAGGTTTGGCACATTTAAAACATTTCTCTAGCCATCCATTTTGTTTTGTGTACCGTGGCCCACCTAAACAGTGAAACGACTTGATTTCTGGGTGTGAAGATCTAAGCAGTGTGACCCACCTAATGAAAAGTTGTGATCTCAAAGAAGCGTACCATATCAACATGTATGTTTGCATGTCAATGGACAGGATTGTACTTGCGCGGGTGTTATGCAAACCCGCTATTGACTAATATTTTAAAGCATGATAATCTTAAATAATCCTCTTCCTAATGTCATCAATCAAGTAATCTTTATCAGTGATTTCTTTATATATTGCAACTTTATTAGTGATATGTAGGGCTGTCAATGGGCTGGGCTTGGCCACCCCGTTAGGCCAAGTGGCTCAAACAGTTCAAAATGGGTGAAGCCAACCTCAGGACCAGCCCATTGACAGTCCTAGATAGGTGGTGTAAACTTTTGATTTTAAAAGGAAAATGGATGTTTCTAGCCCTTTTATTGAGGTAATTATTTTCCATTCAATTCTTTCCCAGAGTAGTCCACTCCCATTTTTCTACCCCGGCGCATGGGCGTTTAGGCATTCTATAGAAAAAAAAATTCTTCCGGCCTGTTTGGGAGCGTGGGTTTAAGACCCCTAGATTTGAAATACCCTGGTTGTGTTTGGCACCCTGGATGTTATGCATAGTATATTTACAAGGGTTTGAATTTAATTACTAAATCATCTTTAATATCCCTGATTAATGTGTGTATGTCATGTTTGACACAATGAGTGTAATCAGCCAGTTGAATTATATACTTTGGCTGAAAATGATGAAATTCCAAATCTCAGATGAGCCACAAGCATAGGATCACAACCAAGCGATTAATCAATGATTTTTAACTGTTGATTTACATGGACAATGTTTGAATTGCATAGATCATCCTATTGAAGTAATTTAGTGATATAGTTGATAATCTGATTGTTTTGGGATATCATCAGTGGGCTACATGCCTGATAGATTAGTAGCCTAATGACACACATGTTACACATGAACCTCATGGAAGGATTTTAGATATAATCCTAGCTTCCACCTTGGATTTCAAACCGTCTGCTGATTTGAAACCCCTAGTTATTTTATGGTGCAGGGGATTTAAACCCCCAGTCCGGTAGAATGTGACTTACCATATCTGCAGTTTCCAAGTATTTTCTAAGTACATGTGTATCATCCTTCGTACTCTGCCAGAGCATCAAAGCTTTCCCAAGAAATTAAAAAGCTACTCGAGACCATGAGGCAAAGTCAATTCACGTGATGTTGTGCAGCAATTAAAGTTAACAAATGGGCAATTGTTCTTAATTATAGTTTCAATCCGCAAAAAAGTTTGTCCACTAGCGTTAAAAGTGGGCCCATGGTTCAATTATCCAAACCACCATTATGGTTGTGAACTCACATTCTACCGGACTGTAAGATCCTATTTGTAAAACACTGGCCTCATTTTTCCAGGTTGAATGTTAACCATGGTTGTATTCTTTCCAAACCATCTATTTGTTTTCCACTGTTAAGTTGCAAGGATTGCTCCAATATACCAAATTTTTATGCTTGGACCATAAAAAATGGAATCATATCTTAAAATGATCAGGCAAGATTGATAGACGAGTGGATATAGCATATACATCACCGTGGGCCCATAGAGCTCAGAGTTACTGGGAAGTTGTGTCCGTTGGAAAAGGCTCAAATGATGGTGGTGGCAGTGGTGGTGGTGGTGGTGGTGGTGGTGCAGCAGTTGCAATGGGTGGTTAGTAAGAGATGGCCAATGTATTATATTCAATATACAAGTGTGGCCCACTGATTCACCTTAGCAATATCGTTTTGTGCCTTTACCTCGTTGGAAGACTCTGAGGAGTTTCAACAAGAGGTCTAGGTATCAAAACCCATAGGGTGAAACTCCCACCGCTAACCGCACTAGTGGGTGCGACTTAAGATTGACCGGTTGGGTGTGTACCACAATTAACTGGGTGCGTGCATTGCATGACTAACAAAAAAAAAAAAAACAAACAAACAAACAAACAAACAAACACTTTCAAACATGTTTTGAGTGAATCACATAATTAACAATGGCCTGTTATTCAATTAAATCTCATCATGTAAAGTTTGAAGGAAGGTTAATAATAGTTAAATACTTAATTAGTGTATATAAATTTCAGCTAGTGTAGTACACAAGTCATCTCCTCATTATGTTGTCTCGTGGATCGCTTCCCTATTTTTATTATATTAAAGGCTGCATGATTGATACTGGGGTCCACGCCGCACTCCGAGGATAACTAGATTCGATGTATCAGGCCGTTGATAGGCACAATAAAAATATAATAATGAAAGCAAGATGCTGTCGCCTCTTGGTTTGCTAATTCCTCGCGCGCATGAAGCATGCCTATGCACACCCAAGCACAAAATCCAGATGTTGCTCAGGCGTGTAAGATCTGAGCTTCCCAGCAGGTGGGCCACGTTGTTTGAATGTTATTGCCTTAAAATCAGAGCATTTCACTTATTAGGTTTGGCACATTTAAAACATTTCTCTAGCCATCCGTTTTGTTTTGTATACCATGGCCCACTTGAACAGTGAAACAACCTGATTTTTGGGTGTGAAGATCTAAACAGTGTGACCCACCAAATGAAAAGTTGTGATCTCAAAGAAGCGTACCGTATCAACATGTATGCTTGCATGTCAATGGACAGGATTGTACTTGCGCGGGTGTTATGCAAACCTGCTATTGACTAATATTTTAAAGCATGATAACCTTAAATAATCCTCTTCCTAACGTCATCAATCAAGTAATCCTTATCAGTGCTTTCTTTATATATTGAAACTTTATTTAGTGATATGTAGGGCTTTCAATGGGCCAGGCTTGGGCCAGCCCGGTAGGCTAGGTGGCCCGAACAGTTCAAAATGAGCGAAGCCAACCTCAGGTCCAGCCCATTGACAGTCCTAGATAGGTGGTGTAAACTTTTGATTTTAAAAGGAAAATGGATGTGTCTAGCCCTTCTATTGCGGGTATTATTTTCCATTCAATTATTTCACAGAGTAGTCCACACCCAATTTTCTACCCCAGCGCATGGGCGTTTAGGCATTTTTGAGGCACTCTATAGAAAAATTTTCTTACGGCTTGTTTGGGAGCGTGAATTTAGGACCCCTAGATTTGAAATACCCCAGTTGTGTTTGGCACCCTGGATTTGAAATCCCTTATGATTCAAAAGTAGCTATGCACAATATATTTATAAGGGTTTGAATTTAATTACTAAATCATCTTTAATATCCTTAATTAATGTGCATATGTCATGTTTGACACAATGATTGTAATAAGCTAGTTGAGTTATATACTTTGGCTGAAAATGATGAAATTCCAAATCTTGGATGGGCCACAACCAAGCGACTAATCAATGATTTTTAACCGTTGATTTACATGGACAGTGTTTGAATTGTGTAGATCATCCTATCGAAGTAATTTTAGTGATGTAGTTGATAATCTAATTATTTTGGGATATCATCAGTGGGCTACATGCCCAATAGATTAGTAGCCTAGCGGCACACAATGTACACATGCAACTCATGGAAGTATTTTAGATATAATCCTAGCTTCCACCTTGGATTTCAAACCGTCTGCTGAATTTGAAACCTCCAGTTATTCCCCCCTCCCCCCAAAATTGACAAACGACAATTTATCTAAAACAAAATAGCAACTAATTCTAATATTAGTTCTCCAAGATGTTTCAATCATGGAGCTGGATTTTGGGCCCTGGATCCAGCCGGGGTTTAAGCACCTGGTGGTCAGGGTAGATTTCACATAGACATGATGGTGGGGTCCACCTGAGCTATTGACCCCTTTGCTCATATGGTGGACCTGTACCTCCATTAATAAATCTAATCGAAAGGTGCTCTAATGATAATTATTTAGATTGATGAGGTAGGTTATTGAAAACCGTTTTAAAAAGGTACCGGAATATAAATTCTATAATAAGTTGTAGTTTCTTGTAAAATTCTAAAAAATTTACAAAAAATAATAATAATAATAAAACGTACTTAGATAGAGGCCAAGAAACCTAGAAAAGCCTTAACCCGGCCATTTGATAAGGCCCATCATCCAAAGGCCAGAGACTTCTGATAAGAGGAGCACTGCAAGACGGTCCACCTGTCAAACTCATTTTTTGAGCATGAAAGGAGTAAAATAAATACACCATCTAGAGAGCGATTGGACTTTTATTCCAACACATGTTGTCTCCTTACTGCATTTAATTGGATGTAGTGATGCAACATGAACTTCTATGGGCCCACTGTGATGTGTGTGTGACATCCATTCCATCGATCATTTTCGCTAGATCATGTTAGGACTTATTCCAAAAATCAGCGCTATCCAAAAGTGGGCCACACCATGGGGAATACTGGGGACAGTACATTCACCATTCAAATCTCCTTGGGACCCACCGATGTTTCAAATTGGACAAATATTTTTTTTTCTCTCTGTCCTGGATGTAATGACCTTGTGAACAGGTTAGATGTTATATAAACATCACAGTGAGTCATCTTCAAGTGTTTACATGTGTTAATATGTATACATATCATAAATGCTACATGTGCCACCATTTATCTTAAGCTCCCCCACATGATCATTACTCTATTACTCTTTTTCGTAGGTGTTTGACTACTAAGGAAAAATACTTTTAAGTTCCCCGCATGTTCCACTACTCCATTAATCCTTGTTCCAGATGTTTAACAAATAAGGAACAATACAGCTAGTTCGAAATGGCATAACTTACATTGCTTAGGGCGTGTTTGGAGTGGTCAATCTTTCGGGATGTAACGGACGAAAAGTAATGATTAAACATAACATGTGTTTTGATTCGGTGGTAAAAATGGAATGAAATCCGCTATTTCCCCCTATTTAATGACGCCTACATTTCTCCCCACCCGATGTCTTCACAAGTATTTAGCGACATGAAAGGAAATGACCGATAAAAATTCCACATACTCCTACATATATGACATAATATACACGTACTCCTACATACGGCCATCAGTTATGGAAGATGACAATATTTCAGGAATCTTAAAATTCAGTGAATCCAAAACTCAGGTAATTTACCCCACACAAAACAGTAAAAATGAAAATATCCACCATTGACATCTTCCTGTAGCCGACGATGATGTTTATATGCCATCCAAACCGCTTGACTTTCAGGGCGATTGGTGTTGTCAAAGGAAATTCCGGAAGTTACTTCCTTGGGCAAACACCAATGCTATATGGTCAACTTTCGGTCAGTGCAACTGACTTTACTTGTAAATAGTAATTATTTCGATATTGCATTACCTTATCACATATTTGATCTATCCAAACACGGCCAAAATAGCACGTTCCAAAGAGCTCATGCAGAACACAACTTTGCTTGCATCCAAACACTATTAAGAGTATCTCGATGAAATTCACTTCCTTCGAGGCTAAACATTTCGTTTACCACATCGATGGAGACCTGAAATCTCAAGCAAATAGCCTAGCTAGAGGGAGAGTACTAATTCTTTATAGAAACATGACGGCTGCATTTGGTTGCAACAAATATCATGAAATTTGATATTTGTTGCAACCAAATGCATCATAAAACAAACAATAATACACCACAAGGAGGCGTAATTCATATAGCAAAACGGATTCATAGAATCTTCTTACAAGTATCGAATATCGATTTTATATTGATCATGATTTTCCATTTTCGTGAATTTACTTATCTAACAATTTATAGCATTGTACCTTCAACCATTCCAAGCGTATGTCTGCTTTCAGTACCTGAAACGCAACCCTATTCATGCTGTCTTTAAGAATATCCACTGCCTGCAAAATCTAGCTCTGATTCAATCCTTCCAACTCCTAGAGTTCCTCCAAGCACTTGTAGTAGGAGTCTTTGTTCATTGCCGGTTCTCTCTCGGGAGCATTGAGTTGCTCTGATTGCAAGATCAAGCTCTGCATGCAATCCACTATCCTATTACTGACATTCAATCGCATCCTTTTCTCCCAGCGTGCCACTCCTGCCATGACCGACCGACCGACGCTTGTTGCATTCGCTGCTTCTTGAAGGAACCGCTTTTTTGGAACTCGATGTGGATCCCTCGTTGTCCTCTTTAAGGGTGGGAGGAGTCCTAGCAGGCCGCTTCATTACTGGGATGGTTGTCCCCTCTGTGCTTGCACCATTTTCAGATAATTAGGACGAACCATCAATGGCTGTTCATTGCCTTCTGCATATGAACCTGTAGAAAGTACGAGTTTTTAGATTTTTTGCGGAATAATCAATCACATAAAATACAATTGAACAGAAGAGAAAAAGAAGAAATACCTTCCAAATAGTCGGCAGAGATCACCATAATGCGGTAAACTAATCTTCCTAAACTTCTTTGCGTCAGGGTGCATCTGTAATAAAGGATATTGTCATGCAAGGTGTAAAAACCATGGTATTCCGTAATGGTAATGGTGACTGTAACGGCCACCACTGTTACCATTACAATACGGGCCGTAATGGCCATTACAGCCTTCTTTTTTTCTTAGATGAAAAAAAAAAAAAAAAACTTGTATCAGCCTGTAATGGGCCGTTACACAGCCATAACAGCCATTACGGGGATGTAATGGGCTGTAACAGGGGCTGTAATGGCTGTTGCAGGTGATCTTTTCTGTAATGGCCATTACTCGGCTCAGATCACCATGTGCACGTCATCAAGTCGACAGGCTCCGGGAGCCAACTCAGACATGCCAATGATGGAGTTTCATAGTGACCCAACTCAAAATCTCAGCATGTCACATTGGCTTAGCTGAGTTATGGGTTGAGTCACCATCTTTTAGAACTACAGTGACAACATGCTTATTAACTCTTGAAAATGATATGGATGCCTACTTTTTTCACTTTTGTGTTGACCAGGTGAGTGACTCGGCTCGAGGCAACACAAATCACATCATCAAGTCAGCTGACTTAGGGAGCCAACTCAATGAGTCTCATTGATCCGGGACTGAGTCATGCCTGTGACTGAGTTTCCTAGTGACTTGCCTTGAAATCTCATTGACTCGAGTTGACTTGGCCAAGTTTTCAGTCGAGTCACAGTGCATTAGAACTATGGTAACAACATGTTTACCATAAATGCTGACTTACCACAATATATTGATCCCATGCGTCATCGTTGGCGGTAACAACATGCAAGGTCTCATCCCAACCAAACCCGCTCTGCTCAAGTAGCATTTTTACTGTCTGGTATTGTTGCCTGAGTATATTCATACGGCTTTTCATCTGTTGCTGCTTAAATTGCACGAAGAACTTTTCATTGAAAAGGTCAACCACCGTCTTCCATGCGACCTTCTTAAATCCAATTTCAGTACGGTTCCCTCGCCGTTCTTGTTCTAACAATTCTTTGATGAGGAAGGCATCTCGTGCAGGTTTCTAGTCAGCTTTAATGCGTTCTTGGGAGTCTAAGGGTGGCAGATCTCTTGATAGTTGTTCTTTGTCGTCAGCATATGAACCTGAAAAACACATACACTCATTTTCATGTACAATAACCAACTGGATACATCCTTTTTTTTTTTTAAAGGAAAAAAAGAAGAAGAAAAATTACCTTCGAATAGTCTGCGTCGCTCTCTGTAAATTGTAAGTTGCTCCTCCTGAACTTTCTCACATCGGGGTGCGTCTGTATGAGCAATGTTAACATTGTGAAAGGTGTAACAGTATCTTTATAGGAAAATGATCACATAGGTTCGAATATATGGTAATTACCATGCGTTCAAGATGTGTGGGGCTTTCCTGATGTGTGATTGCCATCCAACCCGTCCATTAGATGTGTCCCCCCATGTTAGGCCTAGATCCAAAATACAGCCTGATTCCTAACTCAGGTGGGCAACACCAAAATACAGCCTGATTCCTAACTCAGGTGGCAACACCAAAATACAGCCTGATTCCTAACTCAGGTGGGCAACACCAAAATACAGCCTGATTCCTAACTCATGTGGGCAACACCAAAGGGAACAATGACGGATATTGCCATATTGGGGAGGGAGACCCCCATGGTCCCACCATAGAAACTTCCAAATGGAATGTGTGAGTCCACCATGTTGTATATATTTCATCCAACCCATTCATCAGGTGTGCCCCACTAGGATGAAGGGACAGAAAACCTCCGACGATTTTGAAACTCAGTTGGGCCAGACCATGTGAATATATAGGTTATAGGTGTAATTGTACATTACTCTTTGGGGTGTGTCCCACTTGAGTTTTGGATCAAGGTTATTCTTGGGATGTTTGATGAAAATGAGGTGCACCAAATTCACGGTTTGGGTTCAACATAAACATCATGGGTGGGCCCCACAGTACATTCAAGCATATATGATAATTCCCCGTCTTTATTATTGAAAATGGGACATGAAAGTGAAATTACCAAGATATAGTTGTCCCACACTTCATCAGCGGCAGTAACAGTGAGCGAGGTTCCGTCCCAACTAAATCCACGCTCATTAAGGAGTGCCTTAACAATCTGATAGTCTTGCTTGAGAACATTCATACGGCTTTTCATTTTTTATGGGTAAGGTCACACACCCCATTGTTAGTACACCCACCCACCCCTGTTAGTCACATCACAATGTTAGCCACCCCCACTATGGTTCCCTCTCCGTTCTTGCTCCAACAATTGTTTGACAAGGAAGGCATCAACTGCAGGTGTCCACTTGGCCTTGACATGTTCTTGCGAGTTGGGAGTGAGTTTGGACACCTGCTGTAATATAAAATTTGTCAGTATAAGAAATAAAAACAAACTTCTATCTATGGGCATAGATGCCCAAGTATAGCAGTCCTTGAGATCATAGTTTAAAAACCCGAAAACTTGACTTGATATCCAGCCGGGTTGGGTCGACTCAAAGACTCGATTCGAATCGACTCGAGATTTAAGCATTAAACTAAGAAGGATATGTAACTACTGAGAGATATTTGGAATGGTATGAATGTAAAATCGGCTAACCAAAACACAAGGATAATGCATGGCTTGCTAGTAGATGATGTTGTCTCACCTGCTCGAGGTTTTGAGTTGGAATCTCACAATTCACTTTGTTTAAACAAGAACTCACTCGGTGAATGACTTGGTTCGATTCATGCTGAGTCGTGTCAAGTCAACTTAGTCAGTGAGCCAACTCGACGAGTCTAGTCGAGTGGAACCAAGTCAAGCTCATCAGTGAGTTTCCTAGTAACTCGATCAAGTTTCAAGTCAAGTCATCAAGCTTTACAACTATGCTTGAGTTGAGATTACCTAGTGGAATCAAGGAACCATGAATTCTATACTCTTTGAACATGTACAATTTTTTATGAAGCATGACGATCTCTCTACAAGCAAGATCAGTTTTAAGCATGACATGTACTAACAAAGATGTTAGATTAAAGCATGACATACAATAAGTAGGAGGAGATCCATGAAAAAGGTTATAAGCATGATATGTCTTTGATTTTACATATTTCAAGAAGATATGCATCCATAAAAAGCCAATGATCCTCTCGAACTTCATTAAACTATATAACCATCATCCACTTCAGTTATAAAAGCTATAGATCAAAAAAAAAAAAAAATCTAAGGTTAGTGTTTTATGTTCAGATAATGCTATGGAATATTTATCTCACGACTTTAACTCACATCTTTCACTTCATGCCATTATTCATCAAACTTCATGCAAACACATGCCACAACGAAATGGGATCGTTGAACGTAAGAACCATCATACTTGAAATTGCTAGAGCGTTGTTGTTAAATATGAAGGTTTTGAAAATATTTTAGAATGATGCAGTCTTAACTACATGCTATCTAATAAATCAGATGTTTCCATCGGTCCTAGATGGAAAGTCATCCATCTCTATCTTGTGTCCTCAAATTCCTTCCTATTGTATTCCTCCAAAGGTGTCCAATTGTATGTGTTTCGTGCATCAGTGATAGGGACATCGAGCCATCACATTCTTTTGCTCGAGTGTACCGGCGTAGGAGACGTGTCGCTCTCATTTCGTTGTGGTTCGATGATACGTGAGAGGAGCACCTGAGAGGAGTACAACAGCAGGCCGACACCAGGTTTATTTGTTTTAGGTGTCGTTTTGTCTTCTTTTTATATTTTAGGCACTTTAGTGAACTTTTCTTGGACTTATTTGTTTTAGGCATCGTTTTATCATTATTTTTATATTTTAAGCACTTTAGTGCACTTTTCTTGGACGAGGACTATAAAAGCATTGTAGAAACCCTATTTTCATTATTATGCGTTTATGAATATTGAGAGAAAACTTCTTCTTGCTTAAGATGAGCTTGAAACCTCTAGTGATTGGAGCCATTTTGGTGTGATGCCAACGGTGTGATGCCGGTTGTCCCCTCCTATCTCTTTTCTCTTCTTCTTTTCTATAAAATTCAGGTAAGTTGATTGATTTTTCCATCCATTTCACGGATCTTTTGATATTTCTTAAAGCCTTAGCCAAAACTCCTCAAATCTTGAACCATTTTTTCAATCGGAATAGGCCCACAACCCATTTTTCTTAGTTTTTCCCCAAAACCTTAGCGTTTCCCCACCTAATCCCACCCCTTTTTCACCCAAATTTGAATTTCACCTTTCCCATAGCCTTAAATTCTTAAACCCCCAATTCCCTCATCACCCAAATCATAACCCTTACACTAATTTCTATTTATCCCAATTCTAACCATACCCTAGGAACCCTAGAGCCCCATCATTGGATTTAGGATTACCCTTATGCTTGGACATGGAAGTTCTACCTTCCATGGGTCCCGGCCCTTGGAAGACTTTATATTCCCATCACTTTATGCTTGTGATCGTTGATATAAAACATTAATTTTTTTCATCTAATTGAATGCCTTAACTTGTGATTTGAGTATATTTAATATGTTTATTCATTGCTTTATATATCCGCTTTAGTTCATTTTGCATCATCCCTTATAGACCCATTATCCTGCGTCAAATTTTGGTATCAGAGCTTTAGCTCGAAGCATAGGGTGTCTAAAGCATGTCATTCATCACATATGGGGTTGGTTAGTGCATCCATCATATAGTTTTAGGGTTTCATATTACAACGTCTAGGGTAGAAACTTTTTTTTATCGTAACATAAGAGTTGTAGGGTCTTAAAATTCAGTCCAAAATCGTTCTTTGTTTATGCCCACACGTTCTGGTCGTGGTTTTGGATTACACATCACCACCATGAGTCAGGATTAGGTTCTTGAGACTCTGAATTGTTGCGCAGCACGCCAACAACGCTAGTGAATCGAGATCCAATCTCCGGTCTCACCCACAAACGATAAACAAGAAGAAATAATAATTAGAAGCAGAATTCAAACAAACCAACAATCCACAAGACAGAATTTACGTGGAAAAACCCCAACAAGGGTAAAAAACAACGGGTGCAAAGTTTCACTATGAAGAAAACAAAGTTACAAAGAGTATACTCACCTTCTTCTATGCTCCCATGCCCAGAGACGGCCCTTTTTGCTTACATCTTCCCTCTTTCTCACCTTGGACGTATAGAAACCCTCATCTCATACCGTAATCCCGAATTACACCCCTTTATATAGCATAAGACGGAAATAGGACTCAAAATAGGAAACCCCGCGAAACAGTTCACGTCCAGTCGAGTGCCCGGTTAAGCTTGGTCGGGCGCCCGCTCGATGTGAAAACTGTCCAGTGAGATAGTAGAGAAAATACCCGAATTTCAGGCGTCCGACCAACCATGGTTGGGCGTCCGGTCCACTAACCATCAGGCGCCCAACTGTGTCTGAAAAAGTCCAGAGACTTTTGTCTCCCTGTGTGAATATCGGGTGCCCAATCATAGACCGTCCGAGCGCCCAACCACCCCTGGCTGGCAAACCTTGTGTGCTGGCTCCACACCTCAACAATTGAAGGCTGAATTCTTGGCCAATATGCTTGATCCTTGAATGAAAGGCTGAATTCTTGGCCAAGTGTATTTCACTCTAACTATCACTGTACAGCTTGCAATCTGCTTGCTTCTTCCCTAACTCTTTCATAAAACTTTGCATCCACACCATCTCCTTGCATGCTTCTGTAGTTGCAACATACTCTGTTTCCGTTGTACTGATGGACACTATCTTCTGTAACCGAGAGACCCAACTGACTGCAGCACTACCTAGAGTAAAGACGTACCGTGTAGTGCTCCTTCTGCTGTCAATATCTCCTGCCAAGTCTGAATCGAAGTAGCCTTTCCAATCCTCCATAACACAACCCTACATCCATAGTACTTACCAAGTATCTGAGGATCCACTTCACAGCTTCCAAATGTTTCTTCCCGGGGTTGTTCATGAACCTGTTAGCAACTCCCACTGCTTGAGCAATATCTGGCCTCGTGTTCACCATTGCATACATGAGGCTCCCTATAGCTGACGCATATGGGACTTTAGCCATGTAGTCCCGTTCATCCTACATCTTCACGCCTTGCTCATTAGAAAGCTTGAAGTGATTGGCTAATGGAGTGTTAACCGGCTTAGCACCTCCCATACTGAATCGATCAAGTACCTTAGATATCTACTCTACCTGTGACAAAACTAATTTCTTGTTTTCCCTGTCACGCTTTATCATTATGCCTAGGATTTGTTTTGCAGCTCATAAATCCTTCATGGCAAATTCTCTAGGCAATTGTCTTTTGAGATCTGAGATGTCATTCATGCTTGATCCGGCTACAAGCATATCATCAACATATAAAAGAAGGATGATGTATGACGTATCAAACTTCTTCAAATAGCAACAGTGGTCTGCATGACATCTCCTAAGCCCGTTTCCCGACATGAAACTGTCGAACTTCTTGGACCACTGCCTCGGAGCCTGCTTCAGGCCATATAGACTCTTTCTCAGTCTACACACCTTATTCTCCTTTCTTGGTGCCACGTATCCTATCGGATGATGCATATATATATATATATATATATATATATATCTTCTTCAAGGTCCCCATGAAGAAAGGTTGTCTTATGTTGTGCTCTTAAATGTGCATATTCTAACCCCATTTCATCACTAACATTGCATAATTTCTATGCTTATGGACTTATTTTAGGCAATGATTTTGTGATTGTAGGATGAGAGGAAGACCTCACTAAAATGAGGACTAAAGGACACTCTTAATATGTATTGAAGATCAAAGAAAAGAAGCAAGAAAAAGGGAGAAGAAAAGAAGCAAGGAGCAGAAAAGAAAAGAAGAAGAGTCACCCTAACCGATTGATCGGTTGGCTTGACCGATTGATCGCTAGGGTGATCGATTGATCGACGGCCCAAATCGATTGATCGCCCATATTGCAGATTTTCAGAAAAGCTGTTGGACAAAAAAGACCCTGGCCGATTGATCGCTGAATCATGACCGATTGATTGCTCATCGCCCAAGCTATGAAAAATTTCGGATTTTTGAAGAAACTCTCTGGACACTTTTTGCTCCCATCGATTGATCGCCCAAACTTGATCGATTGATCGCTAGGACCCACTGATTGATCGCCCAGCCAGTCGATCAATTGCCCAAAAGCCCAAGTACAGAAACTGCTATTTTTTGTCCGAATTTCTCTGCGCAGTGCGTAAGTTTTACGCAATTTCTAGAAGATTCTGCGCTATGAAGGCTTGAAAGCTATAAAAGGGGTCCTCCACTACGTTCCTAGGGCATTCTAGAAGAGATCTATCATAGTGGGAGTTGGTTTTTGGAGTTCTATACTTCCTCTTCTTAGTTTTACTTCTAGTTCTTCATGTTTTCATTAATTTTTCTGTTTTTCTTTAGCATGGCCGGCTACACCTCTTAGCTAGGGCTAAGAGGTGAAGCTTGTAGTAGATCTAAGATGCTTTAATTCGTTTTTATTGGTTTCAAGTTGGATTTTTATTGATTGAACAATAGTTTGTTGAGTTTGAATAAAGTTCTAAGTAGTTTTTCTTAATCTTATGATGACTCATGGATGTTTGGAAGAATTGCTTTAGCTCTTAGTTGTTTTGCATAGATCTAGACCTATACGCTCCGAGGAATCGGATTCAAGACGCTCTAGACTTGGTTCTTCATGTGGGAACTTCAAACCAAAGTTCTATTTTTTATGAGAAGTCTGAAACATGTGTTGCTTATTTATATGATTTAGATGAAGTTTAAATCACAGTATAGTTAAGCCTTGTGACAGGGTTTGATGATTATTATGATTGTGATCTTAATCTATTGGAACTAGCATTGACCTATGCAATTGGGTGTGCTCAAGTCCTAACTTGAATTGAGTGAATCAAGTTGATGAACAATACATGGGACAGACTGTTTTGCTGAATTAACCGCTCCATATTCCGGCTACATAGGATTTTATTTCGATTTTAATTGTGTAATTGAGAAACCAAAGTGAATTATACATCAAGGATCACTACAAGTGGATCCTCGGCACCCTAATGCTTCTTTAGATTGTTAATTTCATCTCAAGTTACAGATTATTCTCCTACATTCATAATTACAGATTATTATAGTTTGCTTTCAATTGGAGATTATTAGAAGAAGTCCTGAGAATTCCTATATTAGTCCCTGAGAACGATCTCGGTCTCTACCGAATTATTACTACATCGCAACCCTACACTTGGGGAAGCGAACAAGTTTTTAGCGCCGCTGCCGGGGATTTAACGGTTTTAACAGAATTTCTGAAGATGGTTTTCTATTGATTTTTTTTTTTAGTACTAACTTAGTTTGTTTTATTTTGATTTTTCTTTTGAAGGGATTTTAGGAAGTTGAAGAAGAAGTAAGTTGGGCATCTTATGTTCTCATATCAGGTTTTGTCTTTCCAACCTTACTCTTCTTCTTCCTTGATTCATTCCTATCCTATTCATCTCTTGTAGAGTGGGTGGAGACTTCTTTTGGATCTCTAATAGGTTGGCCTTGAGCCGCCTTGATTCCTATTGGTCAGCATTGCCGTCTTGGATCACCTTGTGCTCAAAAATTTCTTTTCTCAATTATATTCATCTTTCTTCTTTTTCTGCACTTTTCTCAAAGGATTTGCGATATCGGCCGATAATATTGTCGATACGCTGGAACCAGATAATTTTTTTGTGGTTGCAGGGCTGTTTCGTGTTGCTGACCTGCAATATCGATAATATCAGCCGATATTATCAATATTGCAAACACTAATTGTAACAGAGGTGGCTGTGGAAGATTGTCCCTCAGGACCATCAATGGCAGCAACAGAGGCGGTTGTACACGTAGGACGACTATAGAGCTGCCAACAATAATCAATAGTGTGATTGGTTTCACCGCAATGCGAACAAATGCGAGAATCATCGCGTCCTTGTCCACGTCCACCACGACCACGAAGATTATGACCGCCTCTACTGAAATCTCTCTCGCGGCCCCTACCACGACCACCATAACTAAAAGCGCGTCCCGAACTCAAGGAGGGTGCCCGAAAGCCAGAAAGAAGAGAAGACTGATCTACAACAAGGTGTGTCGAACTCTCGGGTAACACAAATGAAGGTGAAGGACGAGCGGAGACCGCAGCGCGCTGGCACATGGCATAGACTGTCATCAACGGGGGAAGAGGATCATATACAACAACCTGATCTCGAACACAGAAATAATCGAAGTTCAACTCGGCTAGGAACTACATGATACGAGTGTCATTTCGCTACTTATATGCATGTTCATGATCGTCTTTACATTTGGAATGAAGAGGTTGATATAGATCCAATTGATTCCATATGCCTCGAAGTGTCGAATAGTAATCTTTTAATATCTCGAGTCTTGTTGGAATCGGCTAATGTCTTGAATAAGCTGAAATACCTGGGAGAAATTTTAAGACTCAAATAACATATCATGAAGTGTATCCCAAATGCCTTTAGCAGAGGATAAAAACATCATCAAGTGGCTAACCGATGAGTCCATACTATTTAACAGCCATGCAATGACTTGATAGTTCCCCTATGTCCAAGACTTGTAGGAGGCATCTATAGAGCTTGGAGGATTATCCAAAATATATGACAACTTCTCACGGACCCCCAAAAATACTTTGACAGATTGCGCCCATTGGAGGTAGTTGTCACCATTCAACTTTATGGAGGTGATTTGAAGGAGGTTAGATTCAAGAGAACTCATACCAAGAGAAGAGGGTCCTTTGTCTTCCATAAGAGGAGGGTTCCAAGTAAAAGGCTTTACAAACAACTTTTTTTCACTCAATCCTTCAAGGGAATGAAAAACAACCACCAATTTTCAAAAAATATCACAAAATCTGTCGGATTTGACCAAGGAACCCTAAAAACGGTAGGGTCGTAGGTCTATTTTGGGTTAAAACCCACTCAAAAAAAAAAAACAATCCTACCTCAAAACTCTAGGAATAGCTTGAGAGGAAGATTTCAGTCCACCTTGAGGAAAGATTCTAGAGAAAAACTTACCGATTTGAGAAAAAACGAAGAAAATCTTATTAAGGGCCTGATTTTCGAATCTCTTCATTTTGGCCAAAACACCACCAACAAAGGTCCCAAAAATCCTCAAAAAAATCATGACAAATCCTCTAAAATCAAGATCTATCAAACCCCTAAACTTTTAGCTCAAACGGGTCCATATGTTTGTACGACGTTGACGTTAGTCGTACGGTTGCTGACATGAGCAAGCTATGTGGCGCCTTTCAACTTTCTTGGTGTGGAATGGCCTGATCTTAGCTATGATACCAAGTAGAAGATGATTTGGTGATTGGGATAAGAAAAGGAGAGGTGAGAAGCGAGACAGAAGAAGAGAGCGTGGGGGAATGTTGTGTTAGAGCAACATGCTCTCACACACAGCTTTATTAGAATAAAACATATAGTACACTGCAGGAGATGAAGAAAAGGTGCACATGCACTTACAATAAAGAGCTAAAAGAGCCACTTAACACACTAACACCAATAACTCCCTCGTTAGTCCTTTGTAGGGCCTATCAATTTGAATTGCATTGTTGTCGGACGGATCCTCGAAATTGATTATTGGACCTTCTTGTCGTTAATGTCCTGGGACATTCATATTGTAGAAATTATATAATGATCTAGCAGAGCGGATCATATGCATGTAACTCCCCCCCCCCCCCCCCAATGGGGACATCAGAGGATTCACACGAGTTTACTAGAGACAGAGACAACTATCATCTTCCTCGCAACTTTCCCTTTGGATGGATGGAGACTTCTAGGTGGAGCCCACCGGGACAATTTGAAGACCCCACATGCATTGGACGTGCATCAGGAAGACCCCACACTAGGATGATGTATGTGGGTTGCTTGTTAGGAGTTTTTAGCCACTGGTTTTCAGTTTCGAGTCAATCTGACCGTTGGATCTTAGTGATCGGGCAATCAGATCTTACAGATCTAGGCCCCCTAAATCCTGATTTTTTTTTATATTTATGCTTTTGTTATTTTTTTAGATTTATTGGACAGTTTAGATTAGTTATTTTACTAGTAGTTTGCTTATTTGGATGTGGGCCACCAGACTTTTGAGTAGTGGCATTCTTATAAATATTGAAAATTCAAGTTATAAAAGTACAAGGGAGAACGTCCAGCCCTAGCCTAGTTTTGAGAGAAAAGAACAAAGAAAAAATAAAGAAAAGGTTTTCTTCTTCTTGTTGTGAGAAAGTGGAATCTCATCCTCCTTCTTTAGAGTTTGTGTGGAAACCCTCCCTTCCAATCAAAGTATGGAAGGGTATATCAAAACTTGATGCTGAGTTCCTCCATATCTTATTTTCATTCTTCCTTCAAGGTATTCATCTTTCATTTCTCTTCCTTCATCCACGACTCCTCTAAACCAAAGCCCTCTCATCCAACATTCTGTTTCTGATTTTTTTTTTCACCCCATCAATCACCTTCATCAACCACCCCCATCAACCCTAAAACCCTAATTCCCTAAATCTGAATTTTATTGGTACCCTTTTTTTCCTCATGTGGATGTGATATATTACCTATGCTAGATTGGAAGTCATTACTTCCAAAGGGCCACTTTTGTGATTTCTTTATAAGTTTATGCACCATGCATGTGATTAGCCTAGGCCACTTCATAATTGAATCTGAAATTCTTTATCTTCCATGTGGATGTGCTTGAGTTTGCATGATGATTATTTAAATTAATGTGAAACTTGATCTCGTCTATGATGCTAAGTTACGCACATCCTACCCCCCCCCCCCCCCCCCCCAAAAAAAAAAAAGACGTGGCACATACATGCCCGCATCCAAATGGAGGGTACCTTACAGAGAGGCAATGACCCAACAATCCATTTAACATCCACCATAATCTGATTAGTTCATTTCTTGCGTTTTGCAGCTCCATCAACCACGGGGGACACAATTTGGCCAATTTGGGTTGAGGTGGACGTAGGGCATTTGAAGGGCAACCACATGGAGGGCCAGGATCAAGAGAAATCAGGCTATATGGGCTGAGATATGGCAACAGATGGGCTTATCACACGATATAGCTTTCGACGACCATAACTTTGTAACCAGTTATCGAAATCACATATGTCGTTGGAAAGCTATCAACAAGTCGCGCGGCCCCTAAATTGTTTCACAAAATTTAATCATTTTAGGAGTCAAATTTGAGTTTAAAGTCAAAATTTATTATTTTTAGTGAGTTACTATTTTTACTACTTTGAGGGTGCTTTAGGGTTTAAAGAGTCTTGTCATAGCTTAATGTCCCTTCTTGAGTCATCCGAGAGGGTTTGAGTCGGTTTATACATATTTTACTATTTTTAAAAGTTTACCATTTCAGAAAAGTTACAAGTCTAGGCTTGGTATAAGCCATATCAATTGCATTGTAAATGAAGAATTCATTCATTATCAACTCTATTCTCGTTTTAGAGAATTTTCTTGTACCTTTTGGATTCAGGGGTCGTTTAGATGCCTGTAAAGTCCTGTAAATGGAGAGCCTGTAAATGAAATCCGGACTTTTTGCCTGTAAATGAGATGGGGGTAAATGCTGTAAATCATTTACATACAGGCAAAAGACGCCATCTAGAAATAGAATGTAAATGACAACTTGGCCCATTTACAGGCATCCAATAGGATTATCTTAGGGGAAGAAGACTGTGTTCCTTTTCTTCCCCTTTTCGCCATGCGCCTGCTACGTTAGTTGGTATGTAAATGCCGTGTGCACAGCCGGTGAGCATATGAGTGTATCATATAATTCCCACGTATCTACCAACTACAGCAAATTAACTAATCATTTTCAACTATGAATAGCAAAACCCAAAACCCAATCTCTACAAAAATAAATAAATGCAATAAAAATAAAGAGAGAGAGAGAGAGAGAGAGGCCTATCGTTAAATGAAATTTAGTAAAACCCCAACAAAACCCACATTGAATAAAATTCAAATTAAATGAAAAACTAAAAGAAAAATGAATGATGGAAAAGAAAATACCTTGGAAAACATAACCTCGGAGAAAATGGCGTCAATCCTCTTTCTCGAATCTGACCAATCAGACTCCTCTCTCTCTTCACAGATTCACTGGCGGGAGAGATGCAAATGGTTTCCAAATCGTTTCGCAAACCAACCCGAAGTAAGGGACGGGGATTAGCTACTGACGTCACCAAGTTCTGTGGGCCCCCTCATGATGTATGTGCTGTATCCACACCGTCCATCCATTTGTAGAGATCATTTTTAGGGCATGGGCCAAAAATGAGGCAGAACCAAATCTTAAGTGGACCCCACCACAGAAAAGAGTGGAGATAGTTACGCCTACCGTTGAAACCTTCCTCCGACCCATGATGATGTTTATTGAGATACAACTTGTTCATAAGTTAACACGTACGTCGAGGAAGGGAAAACACAAATACCAGCTTGATGGAAAACTCTTATCGTCCCCAAGAACTTTTTAATGGTGTGCATTCAATTCCTACTATTTTCTTTGGTGGTGGTACACTTGAGCTTAGGATCTACCTATTTTTTGGATCATCCATTGTATTCATTGAAAAAATAAATGGACCTTGTGGATAATCCACATATATCACAGTGGGCCCCATTTGTATTCTGCACTCTTCTTGATTTTAGCACATGAAAAAGTAAGCTGTCAAATCAGGCATGAAGAATGGTGCACACATTTGTATTGCATTTACCATATATTTGAAAAATCAAACCTGCCCTTAGTGCGGTGTCATCCACTTGAGTTGTGGATATTTTTATTTTTGGGCTCATTTCCTAAAATGAGCTGGCAAAATGGATTGATAACTAAGATAAAACATATATATCATGGTGAGCCCACAGCCCTGGGTCACCCATCAATCCATTTCCTACGTTTACTTTGGGAATAGTAAGGCTGTCAACGCCGGCTTGGCTAGTTCTCGGCTCAATTTGGAATTATTTAGGCCGGGCCTATTCAAAATTCTGATTTTTAAGGCCTGAGCCAGCCCATTGACACCCCAAGGGAATAGTCTACACACCTATTTTCTATTGGGGTCCACCATGTTGTATATATAAAATCCACTCTGTCTATTCTAGGGGGGACTATTGTTCGACGGCAGATACCAGGCTAAAATCTCATGTAGGCCCCACCAATAAGAACAATGTAAAATTGCTCTAAAGAAAACCCAAGTTGACACCATATGGCCCACCTGGATTCTGAATCCGATTTTCCTAAAAGATACACGCCATGGTGACCACAAACATGAAACTACGGTTGGCATTGCACTCCCTCCTTTCATGTGACACGGAGATGGGTAGGGGTGTCGATGGGCCGGGCTCGGGCCTTAAAAATCAGAATTTTGAATAGGGTGTGCCCGTTGACAGCCCCAATGAGCTTTGGCATTAAAGCGTAACATCAAGGATGGAACATAATAAACAAAGTGGACTTCAGGCATACAATATGGTGGGACCCATGGACTTGGTGATGAGAGGTGGATACAATTTTCCAAACACCTTGTATTCCCTCGTGAGTGACTTAGCCAACATCTAGAATGCCAACTCAGCTATTGCAAGTGAAGTTGAGAAAAAAAACTGAAAGGCAAAATCACTCTTATTGTACCATAAGATCCACCTCTATGGCTCAATGGTAAATAATCTCTATTTCAACATCGAGATCATGAGATCCAGTACCCTTGTAGTATGGGTGTGTGTGAGTGTGTGGTGTGGGGGTGTATGTAAAAAAAGAAAATAAATGAACCTAAATAAGACCACCTTCACACATAGAGTTTATAAATTATTGAAATGTGAAAACATCCAATAGCCAAAATGAATTTCTAATATTTTTAGACTGTGCAATTCTGCCTAAAAGTAAAAAAGAAGTAATGAATCCGCTAAAGGCAACCAGCTCGTTTTAGGAGGTGAGTCTAGATATAAAACAAATCAAGAACACAATTGATCCACACCAAGTAAATGCTAGTCTCTTGATATACATTGACACACCATCATTTATCAGCTCAAGCTTTTAGAATGGCTGGTTATTTAACGTGGTATCAAAGAGAAAGTTCCGTTTATGGTGTGAGTGTTCCTCCACTCTTGTCCAGTATTTTCCATGCTTGAGAGGAGTATTAACGTCCCTTGATATACATTGATACACCATCCTCTAATGGCTAAAGCATAATAAAAATTGACTACCGGTTGTTGAAGACATTTTAGACCCACACAAGTTTTGGATTGCATGGATTAATCATACATGACATATATCAACGTGTTTAGGTTATCAATTGTACAAGCAAAGGTTCTCTGAGCCATGGATCCAAACCGTTGATGGGATTGGACCCACCAAGGATGAGCCATGCAGTAGAGGAAGGAGGAAATTCTAACCAGTGAATATGCGTCCATCAAATGGATTAGGCCACACGCATGCAAATGTGAAGTATCTCAGTGACTCCATCTTTCAAGCAAGACTTGCCTGTAACTCGGTGCTAAAGGATCCATGCATTAGTTTTCCGGGTTCATATCATGACTTGAGCCTGAATACGAGGGAGACTCAAAACTCAAGTGTGCCACACAACAGGAATTGGCTAGGATGAAAGTGCCCATTGCCGAAACTGTTATGTTTGTGTACAATCCAACTCGTTGACAAGGTCATCTCGACATGGAGCAAAGGAAAAACACAAACATCATCTTCATTCAAAGCATCTTGCTTCCCAGAGGGTTTCAATGATGGGCATTCAGTCCCTACACTCTCGTGGTTCGGCAGTATGGCCCACTTGAGTTTTGGATCGTCATCACGAGTGACCTAACATTACCTCGAGAGATGGTCGAACATTCAGAGTAGGCTGCATAGTGTTGGGACTAGGTGTGGCCCTAACCTCAACCAAGACTGTGTGGCCTACTCTGATGCATGCACTTTATATCCACACATCCATCCACTTTGCTATATCATTTTATGGCATGAGCCCACCAAAAAATGAAGAAAATCCAAATCTGGTGTGGACCACACTACAAGGAATTTCATGTAGACCACACTATAGGAAACTGTGGTGATTGAATGTCCTACCATTGAAAACTTTCTAGGCCTACTATAATGTTTCTGTAATGCTTGGTTGCCATCCAACTTGTAGAGAAGGTTAGATAAACCTGGACAAAGGGATAAAACAAATGCTAGCATGATCCAAATCTTCTGTGGCCTGTTAATGGTCAATCACCACTATGTTCCACGGCATGGGCCCATGACCTAAAATGATACGGGGAAATGCATGGGGAGAGTGGATATAGAATAATACATCAAGGTGGGCCCCAAAGCAAGGGTTGCATTGTCTTGGGTGGGGCTAGGCCGTACCTAATCTTCTCCTGATCGAAGCCCCATGAACTAGACCATTTCGATTGATGCAGGTGAGTGCCACCCATGCCTTACTGTGGAGGCGGATTCGGTGGTGACCTGGTGTTGGGTGTTGTAGGGCCCACCGTGATGTATATGTGTTATATCTATGCCATCCGTCCGTTTTGCCAGCTCGTTTTAGGCACAATCTTAAAAACAAAGTAGTTCAAGAGCTCAAATGGACCACATTATATTAGCGGCGGTGACTGAATGGGAAGCGGGTTGTGGGGCCCACCGTGATTTAAGTGTTTCATCCACTCCATCCATCCATCTTAAAAGATAATTTTAGGTCTGGATCCAAAACATGAAGCATATCGAAAGCTCAAGTGGACCACAAAACAGAAAAGGTATGGACTGAATGTTTACCATTGAAAATTTATTAGGAGTCACAAAAGTTTCGGATCAAGCTGATATTCGGTTTTTCCCTTCATCTATGTCTATGTAATTTTATTAACAGGTTGGATGACAAATAAACATCACTGTGGAGGCCTAGAAAGGTTTCAACTGTGGAAGTCATTATTCCCACTGTTTCCTATGGCAAGGTCCTTGGATATGCTTCAATTTTAGGCTCAACCCCATAAAGGTTTCCTATGGCCTGGTCCTTGGATATGCTTCAATTTTAGGATCGACCCCCTGAAAGGAGCTGGAAAAACGGATGGGTGGTGTAGATAAACCACATACATTCAAGGTGGGCCTAACAAAGTTTACTCAGTATGATGTTCGAAAGATGTTCGATTTCGATTGAACAGCCACCGTAAAAACTTTTCCCTGGCCATGAGAGTTTTGGATCAAGCTATAGGGTCTTCCCCTCATCATGCTCTTCATGACCTTATCAATATGTAGGGTGACAAAATAACAATGCTATGGGCCTTCTAGGAAGGTTTCAACTGCAGGTGCCATGTCTCCACCGTTTCTTGTGGTGTTGTCCACTTAATCTTCAGATGTGCTTCATTTTTGGGCCATTTTTTGTGGTATTGTCCCCGTAATATTCGGATATGTTTCATTTATGGGCTACTGCCCTGAACTAGCGGGCAAAAAAAAATGGACTACATGGATTTGAAACGTATATACCACAGTGAGCCCCACAACACACCCAATTTACTTTTGCGAAGGTTCATATCTGGACGCAGATTAGGAACTGCTCCTACTAAGGGCTCACTTGGGAGCTTGTAAATAGAGGTAAATATGGGAAATGAACTTGGAGGTAAATAAATTGAGAGTAAATGACTTTTAAAAATGTGTTTGGATGGGAGTGAATGAATTGCATTTGAAATCAAATTTTTTTGTTTGGATGGAAGTAAATAGAAGGAATTTTAATGTATTGAATTTTTCAATATATTCACAACAACATATGTAATATTCTAAGGCAACTTTAATATCCAAATTGGTGCACATATGTCTTATTTAATAGAATGATTGTAACAAGCCCATTAAAATATATATATACTTTAACTAAAAATGAAGGAATTTGAGCCTCGGGTGGGCCACAACATAAGGATCACAAATAAGCATCTTGCCAACATTTTTTAACCATCCATTGAGATGGCCAACCTTTAAACAGTTTAGATCATTCTATTAAAGTAATTTTAGTGATGTAGCCAATAATTGAATTGTTTTGGAGTATCGTTAGTGTGTCACATGTGTTAGTGCACTTTTTTTGTGACATACTAGTGCACCTTGTTTGTCAATTACTCTGGAGCAGTAAGTCTAGTGTCGGTTGAGCTTAATGAAGACGAAGACCGAATATTCAAGACGGACCGGTTGCATCAAGAAAGAAGAAACAGGTAAAAGTGATGCCTTGGTGAGCCCGAACCTAGTACCTACCTAAAACCATAAACCTCTAGATGACTATGACCCAATTGGCATACCATTAAGTCATCTTAGATTGGCCTTGGGTGTCCCAAAAGTCCACCGAAAGAAAGGCCAAGAGGTTGCATGTTCTGCTGAAAATAGTAGAAATTCATGCCTGTCCGGGCGCCCGACCCAGTGTTCACCGGGCGCCCGACCGCAGAAGAATCCGCCCATGTGAGTTGGCCTTAAAGCCAGAGGGTCACTAGGCGCCAAACCAGAACCTGTCCGGGCACTCGGCCAGTGCACAAAACGTCCAACAACTCATGACCCAGTCTGAAGTATTTCCGGGCGCCTGACCAAAGTGAGAACCGGGCGCCTGACCAGCTCAAAAACAGTCCAGTATTTAATGGACCGGATTCCGGGCGCCCGACCCTACTCGAATCTGCCCGTTATTTGATCGTTGGATGAAACTTTATAAAGGAGGGCGATTCGATTTTAGGAAAAAGTGAGGGGATTTTGAAGAGATAGAAGCCACCATTGCTAAAGACCATTAGAGGTTCTATCCCAAACCCATAGCAAGTCATTCTCCTTGTGTTTTCATCACAAGCTTGGGCCATTCAATGGCATCTTGAGAATGGACTTGTTCCCTCTTGATTCCCAGGGTTTAGACACCTTGATCACAGTTAAATCCCTTGTCTAAACACTACCTAAGAGTCCAAATAGGTGTATTCCTCTAAAAAACTCATTTCCTACCATTTGTAGAGGTTTCACCATTCCCTAGCACCTTGGGCATCTCCAATGGAGCATCACATGCAAGGTAGCTGATCTTGGAGCTGAAGCCTTAGCAAAGCAGAGGCGTCAAAGATCGGGGGAGCACAAGGGGAGCTGATTCGAGCACGGGAGAGCAAGAAGAAGCAACCCAAAGCGGCGCTACAAAGGGGTTTTATCCGACAAGTAAGGTTGTCTTGTTAAGAGTCCATCCACTCAATTCCCTGTGGGGGTTGAGTGTAGAGTTTGTTTAACAAACTCGAACTAGAGTCGTTTGTCGATCCTTTGCCTGTTTGTCGGCCTAAAATCTAGGGATGTTAGCCGCTCCTTAACCTGTTTGTCGGCCTAAAGACTGGGGGTTGTTAGGCACCCCTTGGCTCGTTGCCGGGCCTAAATTCAGGGACGTTAGCCGTTGCTTAGCACGTTTGTCGGGCCTGAACAAAGTCTCCAAGGGAGAGCCACCAACACGGGTGCAAACGTGTAGGTTGGGAGGAACCTGTAAACTCCCCGGTTGGGTGGATCCGAGTTAAAATACCTTGGTTAGGAGAAACCAGATTTAAACTCCCCAATGAATGCCGGTGTGCTCAAAGGGGTTGAGTACTTGAACCGGGAGTGAAGTAGACAAGTAGTCGAACCACTATACATGCTTGTGTTTGTGATTGTACTTGAGCACATTTCTCTCTATGCATTATGTTTAATTTGTTAATTATGAATGCTTGGTTAGGAATGTATGCTAGGCACTTGATAGGCACCTCCACACATACAAGATGTACTTTCACTCATCATGTAGACTTGAGCTGTTGTTGATCCATCTTCTATAGTTTATTTAAGCTGCTTATACTAGGTTTTTAATCACATTTATCATTTGCTAGTCTTTTGATTGGACCCACTTAGGCTTTGAAGCCCAAGTGTTAATCACTTACGTAGTTTAATTTGTTAAAATTGTTAAGTAGGTAAAAAGATTTTAAAAGATCTTGATCACCTCCCCTCTAGAACTTAGCCATAATTCTAATTGCTCCTTAAGCTTCCGCACATGTATGCATAGGGTGTTATGTTAGACTACCCGACACAATTTTAACATGTACGGTGGATATGTGCATAATGCCATATTTGTTTACTCGTGCAACTCTCATGGAAACTTGAAAAGGCGTTTACTCCCATTTCACTTCGTTTACTTTCAAATCCTCCCTTAAAAAGAGGATTTCATTTACAAGCCCATTTACTCCAATTTCATTTAATTTACATCCATTTACTCCCATCCAAACACACCTCAAATCCCATTTACCCCCAATCCCCCCACCCCAATTTACCCTCATATACTTTCATCCAAACGACCCCTAAGTCTTAGTTAGAGACGAATGGTCCTATAAGGGGGCTTCATGGGTCAATTGTGATCTATGTGTTTTATCAAAGTTGTCAATCAATTTTGACATATCATTTTATGGACACAAGCCCATAAAAGAGGCATGTCGAGAGCTCAAGTGGACCACACCACAGAAAACAATGGGGATTGAACACTTACCATTGAAAATCTCTTAGGGGGTGCAAAAGTTTTGAATCAAGATGGTATTATTGTTTTCCCTTCGTCCATGTCTAATACAACGACAAATAAACATCATAGTGGGCCCTAGGAAGGTTTCAGTGGTGGAGTTGTCATCACCGTTGCTTCTCATAGTGTGGTCCACTCGAGCATTTGATCTACCTCATTTTTGGGATAAAATTGCTGGATTTAATTGCTGAAAACAGTGGATGAAAAATCGAAATAAAAAACAAATAATTTGAAAATAATAATTAAGGAATAAAAACTTATGCGTTGAGTCGAGGTGTGACTGAATCACTCGGCTTGTAACAAAATCTGCCCTCATTGGGCCGCATTCCAAATGCAATAAGATTCAGAGTTTGCAGTGCAAAACTGATATTTTGTTTCCACCGTTTGAAATTTTGCCCAGCGAACAGTTTGATTTTAGACAGTTCAGTCGTAGGGTTGACTGTGATGGTAGCCATTGATTACAAAAGAAATATAGTTGTAACTTCGTTTTTAACTAGTTATAGAATTAGTAAATCAATTAAACACTGATTTCATAAATGTCAAAATAAGAAGAAAGGTATTTCTGTTTTCGAACATATATTGAAACAGATATCTAATATTTATAACAATAAAGAAAATTTGGTTTCAAGATTGTTGGATTTAATTGCTGAAAATAGTAGATAAAAAATCGAAAATAAAAATAAAATGATTTGAAAATAATAATTAAGAAATAAAAACTTATGTGTTGAGTATAGGCGTGACTGAGTCACTCGGCTTGAAATCAAATATGTCCTCAATGAGCCGCGTTTCAAATGCAACAGGATTTATTGGACAGTTGGCTTCAAGGATACAATGACTATTGCCCGGTTCCAACGGTGCACTCGCTGTGCATGGGGTCGAACAAGCGTGCGGAACTTAAACCTGAAGTGATTGACTCACTTGCAAACTCAGTTGGCAAAACAACAATGAACCATGAGAGGATTTTGAAAAACCAGAGTAAAATACTTAATTGATTGATGAAAATGGCTTAGAAGATAAAGTTCGCGCAAAAAGGCAGGTCCGAGTATACTCACAGAAAATCGTTTAGCGTGAGTGTATTCTCAATCCCACATAAACCCAGACCCAGACTCAGACCCGAGTCTAGCAGGTGCGTGCGCGTGTAGTCAACGACATAGATTCAAGCTAATGGCATAGCCCCCATTGGACCAAATTCACATGCCTTCTGAGAATGGGCTCAAAGAGCTCAAGCCCAATGTCATAACTCCATCTTATAACCTTGAGATTTTTTTTATTCATTTCCGATGTGGGACTAAAGAGTAGCAGTAAAAGACAAAACCTCCTAAAAAAGAGAAATATTAAGAGAAATCCAAATTTGAAACACATTTTGATTTTAATTTTTTTTTAAATACAACAAAAATGATCTGTCAAAATTGATGAATGGCTTTGATTAAAAACATAGATCATGTTAGCTCCACAGAACCCTTCACATGACTGTCTCTCTCTAGCTAGGTCCTGGTGGGTACTACCTTATCCGCAAGCATCTGATTGTGTGCTGAGCAAACTTTGTGTGGTCCACCATGATTTATGTATTTTATCTACTTTGTCCATCCATTTAATTAGACAATTTTACAGCTTGAGCCTAAACATGAAGCACATCCAAAGTTAAAGTGGACCACACCATATCAAATAGTGTCATTTGAACCTCCATTGTTGAAAAATTCACGGGGCTACATAAGTTATGGATCAAGCTGATATTTGTATTTTCACTACATCCTTGTATGTGTGATCTTATGTTGAGGTTGTGACAAACAAATATCGCTATGGGTCATAGCAAGGTCGTGGAATTCACTACTCTCACTGTTTCCAAAGGTATCGTGATATGCTTTAATTTTTATGGTGGGCCCAACCGAGTTTACTTAGTACGCCCTAAAGTAACTCAGTACGCAATCCGATTTCCAATCCTAAGGACCCATCGGAAATCCGACTGTGTAGTGAGTTACTCAGTACACTCCTATCATACGGTGTAAACGCTGCTGGCACACCATAAATGTATGTGATTTATCCATGCCGTCCATCGGTTTTTCCAACTTGTTTTGGGGATCGAGCCCAAAATTAAAGCACATCCAAAGCTTAAGTGGACCATACCACAATAAACAATGGGAATAATGATTTACACAGTTGAAACCTTCCTAAGACCCACAATGATGTTTATTTGTCATCCAAACTGTTCATTAGATCACGTAGACATGGATGAAGGTAAAACTTCTGTGGCCCCAAGAATATTTCAACAGTAGACGTTAAACTCACACTCTTTCCAGTGGTGTGGTCCACTTGAGATCTGTATATGCTCCAATTTTGACATGAAGCCCTAAAATTATCTGGTAAAATGGATGGACGGAGTGGATAAAATAAATAAATCACGGTGGGCCCCACAGTTTACTCAGTACGCAATCTGCTTCCCGTCCTTTTTATCTGTAACGGTGGGTCCCAACCCTGCACGGTTCAGAAGTCCACACGAGTGATGGCCTGCGAGATAAAACGAGGCTGTATGCTTAGCTGGTTTGCAACCGGCTGCAAGTGATCAGCCACAGTCCCGAAGATCAAAACCAGACTCTCTCTCTCGTCTTCTCTCCGTCTTCTCTCTCTGCCTCTCTCTCTCTATATACATCTCACACCACGCACTCTCCCGACCGTAAAAGGAACTTCATTTTCTCTTAAAAGCCCCTTTCTCTCGATCGCGAGAGAGAGAAAGAGAGAGAGAGAGAGAGGGAATGATGGAATCTTCTTCTGTGGAGCTGCAGAACACCGTTAAAGAAGCCCTAAATGCTCTCTACCACCATCCAGTCGACTCCGTACGGATGGAGGCTGATCAATGGCTACAACGCTTCCAGCGCACCATCGATGCTTGGCAGGTTCTCTCTCTTTCTCTCTCCATCTGTCTGTCTCTTCATCTCTCTCCAATCAGCATCACAGCTTATTCGCCGAACATTTGTGTATAGACCCTAGAAAAAAGACTCTGATATTATGGCAGAGTGCGATGGATGATATGTGGGTACTTAGAAACTGCAAATGTGGCGTACAAGTGAGTCGAATTAAGCTGTGTGAAATATGGGTCCCAGTTTAGATGTATTACTGACCAAAAGCTACATTCATTTGATTATGTGACTATCGAATATGTGAACATTTATTGGACGGTTAAAATTGAAAAATATTCAATGTCCTATTTCGACTAAAAAGTGTCTATGATTCAGTGGTTAAGACTGTTCAATGAATCTGATATTGGGAATGTGACTTAGTGATAGTGTGTTCACATTCTAGCCTTTTTAACTTAGAGCGTGCTATGTGTACAATTTTGGGGTGCCTGCGTATCAAGCGGTATACGCAGCCTGAGTATCATATAACTGCTTGTAATCCTTAATTCATGGGACTGGATAAGTAACCAGCATCTCTAGTGATGAGAACTCTAATCTTCTCTAGAGTTCTCTACACTGTACACAGCGCCTCTGTAATGTACAAGAGAGCAAAAATGGCTAACTCCATCAATTAATTTCGCGGAGATGTTTGGTCCATGAAAATCCTCCCACCCAATGTGCCAATGCCCTGGTCGATCTCTTGTTGGCAATCTTTTGTGTTGGTTCATTGAATTGCCGAGTTGGTTTGTCCTGCTTTCATGGACCAATCCCATTAGGCCACTTTCCATTGAGTCTAGCAATCATTTCCTATTACGGCCGAGCATGCTCCCTTATCTTTCACTGCCAAATGTGTGTTCTCAGTCTCCTCGCTAGCTTCAAATGTTGCAAGGCCAAGATCGTATTAACCTTGGCCGTTCCATTGTGCTCCACAGGGATTGTGCATGGAAGTGTCTCATCCATAATGCACATCACCCTGAGGAAGGACGATGGGATTGCCCTTGTCTCGTGCAAGAAATCCATGCCCAAGATGACCTTGAAATCGTCTAATGGAATAGCGGAGAGACTTGGCTTGTCGGTCCACCCACCAATGCATAGCTCCACATCCTTGGCATACCTTGGACTTGTTTGGCCTCTAAGTTAACTGCTTTGATTCTACTAGAGTCCTTCAATAGAGTTAGACCCAACCTTTGTACCTTTTCTCACAAGATGAAGCAGTGTGTTGCTTCCGCATCACTGTAGCTCATGCAGGCTCCTGTTGATATGGGTGTCCATGACACTACATGCATCAACTCTCGTCCAAGTGGGCTGCCTTCAGTTGCAACTTGATCCTTCAATGCATTAAACATCTCGATCCTTGGCCCCTTCTCTTCCTCGTTAAATTGGACCAAGTTTAAGGTCTTCCTTTGTGGGCACTCCCTTGCTCAATGGTTACCAAATGAAGCAACTTGAGCCCTTTTCCTGTCTCTTATGCCCAATGTTCGAAATATCGGTATGTGTTACATATCGCATCCTTGGAATACAGATACGTATCGGTTATCGCATGGGATATATCGTTTGTATCGGGTAATTTATCGCACCTTTTGGGAAACATGGGGAAACATTGGGAAAATGGTTGAATTTTTCAATGAAACTTCGAGGATTGTTAAAAAAAGACCTTAATACACACTTTTAAATCATAACATCTCAAAAAAGAAGTATACATAATAGGTTTCCTTTGTATAGGGTCTTAAGCTATGTGTTTTCTAACTAAACTAATGCAACTATATTCAAATTGAATGCATAACATTTAGAGTGTATGTGATGATCATTTCATCAAATACTCCTAAATACTTCGAAATTAGTCTTAATTGACAGTTGGTTGAAGGAAAATTTAAAAAAAAAAAAAAAAAAAGGAGAACATGAAGAATCAATGTATATCGAAATCAAAGCTCCAACTCCATGATTTTTCACGCAAAACACGAAGAAGCAATGTATTTGTAACCATTTGACACTGATTTAACATGATTTCAACAAAAAACGGGATTGGAAATTGACAATGCTCACCGGATAGATCATGTGTGATATATCGGCACTACTTGTGCATTTCATATCGCATAGGTGGGGTACAAGATATATCGTGGGATATATCGGCCAATATCGTCGATATTTAAAACATTGCTTATGCCTACCCTCTATGGTATTAAGGAGTTATATTGATTCAGTCTGTAACTCCTCGTTGCCTTCATCCTCATTTTTGTCAATTTTCACTACAAGAGTAGAGAGGGACTTTCTCCTTTGTGGCAACTTTTGAGAAGTGAGGCCCATTGTGAATGAAGCATTTGAACCCATGTGGCTAGGAAATGTTCTGTCTGTCCTTTCCACCGTTCTTATCCTTGCTATCTCTTCTTCATGATGGCTTGTTAGATACCTCATGGTCGGCGGAAGTACTATTCTCCCCCACACTCGCCATGACCATCCATAGGAGAACTCCAATGGTTCTGCTACTGTAATGGTCGTAGGAAGGTCCTACACACCTTGTCATTGGAGTTCTTCTTGGGCCCAATGTTGTAGTCCATCTATGGAATGAAAGAGTAGTTCTGAGGTTAGAAATTTCTACTACAAACATCGTTGAACTCCTTGACGTACTCGGAACCAATGTGCTTCAACCTCTTTTAAGTTCCACACCAAAGTACACTTGACATTCTTGGGATAGAATTGCTGATCGATCTCCTTATTAAAGTTCTTACAAGTGTCAATGGTGCATGTCCCTTGCTCCATGTCACATGATGCTTCTGCCACCATAGAATTGAATTGTTATTGAGTCACATCACAACGTCCATGCTTTGATGCTCCTGCTATCCCTTGGCTGTGGTACTTCTCCACAATGCCTAATCACGCCTCATCTCTTCCACTTGTCCATGCAGCATGCCAAGAATCTCCAACACCTTAACTTGGAAATCATCCCTCTCTTGATGTTGTGTGTCAGACAGCTTGTTCAGGGCAATCCAACATCTTCCCCGTGAGTTCCTCGAGTCTAGTATTTATGCCCTCTATTCTGCTGCCTGTTGACTCACTCTGGCCCTGCTCATTGGCCATAGCAATCTCCAACCATGTGGGTTGCGCCTCCATTATTGCCACTACACCATGGGACTTTTCCCTCTAGGCTTGTTGGGACTAAAACCCACGTTCCCATACACTTGATCATTATTGATTACCTTTGATGACATGGTGTCTCTCTCTCTCTCTCTAATAGTAGACAAATTTATATTACAAAACTAACTATATGGAAGCTTAAAACCATTGTACTGAGATCCCTAGGATCTGAAAGAAACTCTCAGCCTCTCAGAAAATGAGCCTCCATCTCTTCTAAATCACACCCCTTAAATAGAGGGAGCCCTGAGGCCTAAGCTACGATAAACCCCTTGGTTTTGTGGAAGACCAGCCCTGGTGATTCTGATTTATCTCTGAAAAAAGAAATCTCGTTACATGTGAGCAGCAATGATGCAACTGACTCCAGCATCACCCACTATACTCCGCAACCTCACAGTGAGTCCGCAGATGATTGCTTGGCTGCTCATTCCGTATGCTCATGCTACAAATGTTTGTAATAATCATCTTCATTTTCTGAAGCTGATAGTTAAATGACAAGTGGTAATCCTCTCATTTTTGCTAAAAAGAAAAAGCTGATCAATAGTGAGAAGCTTTCCTTTCACTGCAATCTATGCAAATATACCACCTTTGAGGGGCCCGGTAATCGCCAAATATGGCATCTTGCTTCACCTTCAAGTATCACGAACCCCTTCTTAACCATGCTTTGATATTGCTTGTGAGTGTTTGAATGCTTCCCCTGGCATAGACCTGGTGAAACTCATAGGCAACCTCTTTTGCGGACTAGTAGCCTACCACCAACGTGTAGCCAAACTTCCTACAAGAAAAGAGAGCACATAAGAGAGAAAGTGGGCAAAGAGACTTGCATCATCAAGAACTCAAGAGCTTACAACTCTCTAAGGTATCTCCCGAATGAGGAGACCTCCCTCTGATATGCAGCAAGGAACTTTTTAGCTACTTCACATGAATGGCTTGGATGAAACCATGTGGTGATCATCCAGCAGCCAAAATACTTTAGAAACCTTTTAGACTATTCTACATTACTCTAGCTACAATAAGCCACCAAAGAACTCTAGAATATTTCAAAGATCGTTTCACAACTCTAATATTCTCTAGAATTCCCTACACTATGTATATAGCCTCTTTACTGGACAAGATGAGCCACAAATACCGCCCGGGTGATAGGCAGACAGGTCGTGCCGTGGGTTTGCTCCCCACAAGGCATGGGATCGAATCCCCTCCCTGCATACTTACCCGGAGGCACGTGGATTGCGGTGTTTGTGTCCCTGAGGGATTAGTCCCATCCCCCAAGGGAGGTGTGGGGATACCCTACGTCATAAAAAAAAGAAAAAAAAAGAAAAAAGAAAAAAGAAAAAAAAAAGATGAGCCACAAATGGTTAACTTAATGAGTTAGCTTCTTGCTGATGTTCGGTCTGTGACATATGGCAGACTACGCAATGAACGAGTATGCATTGTCCTTTTTGGTTGGCAACTCAAAGTTTTATTAACATCAAGCACAAAAGGGGAAAATTAAGTATAATCATATAAACCACATTATTTCTATACGCAGAATTTTTAGGAAGATTTCTGAACAAAAATTCACAATTCACGGAAATTAAGTTTTTTTTTCTTTTTTTTTCTTGATGCAATCTTTTAATTTTGCTTTGGCACATAAGTGTATGTATAAGCCCCATGCTGCAACTTACATCATTTAGCACATTTGTTGAGATAGATTTAGATTCTGAACAGAATGTGATATTTTTTTTGCTCTTTTTTCCTGGTGCTTGTAGAATCAATCAGAGTAGAGAATGTTTTTTGTGAAACAGAACTGACTGCTTTTACATAACCGTTTGAAGTGTATTTGATAGGCCATGCTTAGTTAGCTAGTTGCTTTTTATTGTGTATGTACACACACACACACACACACACATGCAAGTTGAAGATTGTATTATTTATGTTTTACTTTTAAAGATTGTATTATTTATATTTTACTTTTAACTTATTAACAAATCATGTTTTCAATCAGGTCTCTGATAATTTACTTCATGATGCCAGCAGCAATCTAGAAACTCTCATCTTTTGCTCTCAGACTCTTAGAAGCAAGGTAATTTTCTTTGGATAAGAGTAACTTTAAATCTTGTTTTGTTACCTCAAAATCTACTTTTGGTTGAATCCGTCAGTGGGGGACACCATTTTGAAGTTTGAACTTATTGTGCATTTGAGGCAGCACAAAGATGAGTCATGAATGACAGGTTATTGCCTTTTTGGCCCTTAAAACTTTATTTCCTTTGTTTCAAGTACTTGTGTACTACTTGAGACAAATGAAATATTATTTTGGAGGACAAGTATTATTCCGCCTGCCACTGATTCCCAAGGTACTCCAGGCATACACTTTAGTGCGTGTGAGGTTCGATGTTGGATTCGGAACTTTGATGTCTTGTTTTCTATGCTTTGCATATATTCAAATTGTCTATTATTTATATATTTGTAATATTTATACTGTATGCTGTATCTCGTCAACAGGTACAAAGAGATTTCGAAGAGCTACCTTCAGAAGCTTTTTGCCCTTTACGCGATTCCTTATATGTGAGTTTATGAACTTCGGTTCGATATTTTAATATCTGTGTAACTAAAATAGTAACACTGTTGCAAAAATATGTCATGCTGTTTATTTAGAATCCTAACATTTTATAGTTAAGAAGGGGATACTTTCCTTTTGCTATGCAATATACTCTACCGTCTTTTTATCGACCATCTTTGATTGTTTGCATTGTTTTGAATGTAGACCTTGCTTAAAAAATTACATAATGGGCCCTCCAAAGTTCGAACACAGGTATCTTTTTGAAGTAGCCATTATAAATACATAAAAATACTGTAATGGTCTTCATTGCGAGGTATTACTTAACTCAAATTTTCTGTTGTAGATTAGCATTGCTGTGGCAGCTTTGGCTGTACATGTTCCTGCAGAAGACTGGGGAGGTGGTGGTGTTTTGAATTGGCTGAGAGATGAGATGAATTCACATCCAGAATGGATACAGAGTTTCCTGGAGCTGCTCACTGTATTACCGCAGGTACACCCTGATATATCCATTTGAATGCAAACTTCTCCCAATTATTTGACACATCTTTCTTCACAGTTTTTCCTCCATATAGAACACAATCTCATTTGTGCTTTTGAAACTTACCACTGGATGACATGAGTTAAAGGTGGGAGGTCCCAGTCTCAAGTTTTTGGGGCGGGGAAAAATGGAAAACTGAACCTGCTAAATGCATTTTCCATTTTCCATGCCATTCCCAAGTGTGATGTGTTCTGCTCAAGTTACATAACAACTCCTGATGTGGCAGTGCTTCTGATGCACTGTTAGATTATAGATGTGTGTAGTGGGAAATAATGGTGAAAAAAGGTACAATGCAACATTAGACTTGGCCCTTATTCAAGTTCTTTAAAATTAGTATCTATTTGATACACCTTGCCAGTGGACTTGATTATATTTGTTTTTGGTCATGAGTGTTGCCTTTGTCAAAACTTTTTTTTTGTCTCTCATTATCGTTTATTGTATCTATTGCTCAGGTAAAGATTTTTTTTTTTTTTTTTTTTAAAAAGAAAAGCTGCAAGAGAGAACATAACTAGCTAGACAACTGCCAAACCATTGGAGAGGTCATATCACCTAAAAAGGTGTTTGCTTCTTGGCTGATTTGAGCAAATATAGAAAGGAACTTGAATGACTTTTCCATTGCTTTCGACAAAGGGAGAGATTCCTATATTAAGGGAAAGGATAAGAAGAAGAGAAGCTCTCCTAACAAGTTGGGCTTTTTTAAAAAGAATGCAACTGCCAAAGTTCCCACCTACCTTCACTTTTGCAGTGGCAGAGTCCTTCAAGACCCAAAGAGATTGCACACCTAAGAAGCATTATCTGGTCTTCTGCATGAAGAACCCTTCCAATTCCACCTCACAGGGGTTCCCTTACCACCGACAAAATTATTTACAATGAATACAATAGGGCATGGCTACCAGGGGCGCTCTTGGCATACCCTCCAATGCATGTGCACGTAATAGAGCAGAATCCAATCTATTCTTGAAAAGCTTCGAGAGTGATGAAGAGAATTTGGCAAAAGATTTCACATGAAAAGGACTGATTTCTCTGAGAAAAAGAAATTGAACAACTAATTGAGAAGCTGTTCCTCTACCTGCACAAGATATTTGCATCAATTTCTTGTTGGTTTTACTTGTTGAGCTGGCCAATTTTCATAGTCTGGTCCTTGAAAGCAAGCATTGTGAAAAAAAAAAAAACAGGTTGGGCTTTACCACTGCAAAATTGCTTACCAGTCTATCCTCTGGTACTAAATGCTCTAACCTTTTTTTGAGAGATAGCAGCAATTTTATTGAAAGAACAAAAGCGCCGGGATGGCGCAAGCTACAAAATATTAGAAACAAAAAGACAACCCCAAAAAGAGGCATGCCTTTGACTAATGTGTGCCTGTTGTGCCTTCAAGATGCTCGGTCTACCCACTTTCTATAAAAGCTCGAGCCCTTAGAGGATGACATATCAATGTATATCAAGGGACTTTAAAACTCCAACAGATGATGTTTCTATAATGGCAGGGAATCCATTTAGAATCATACTTGACATTAGTTCCACAATTTGGAGCTTACACAAATCATGACCATGGTGCAAGAAATCCACATCTGCAAGTTCCTTAGTTTGTCTATATGTGTTTCAGAACAACTTGACAAGAGGTGTTGACGCATGACAACGGGCCTATCAATATGATGTAGAATGAAACTAAAGCAGAAGTATGAATCAATGAACATTTAAATTAAATCTACTCAAATCACATGTGCATAAGCCCAAATAAGCAATCAATCATGAATCTCAACCATAAACTACAAGCAAATAGTGAAGCCGTGAAGGGACTAGGAAATTTCAAAGGCTGGGACCTATGGAAGGTAAAACTTCCATGTTCGAGCGTAGGGTTAATCCTAAATTCGAAGATGGGGCTATAGGGTTCCTAGGGTGTGGCTGAAAATTAGGGATTGGGGTGGATTAGGGTTAGGGTTTGGTTAATTTGGGAATTGGGGATTTAGGGTTTTAGGCTATGGGGAAGGGAAAATTTGGATTGGATGTGATGGGGTGGTCAGATTTGATAATCAGCGTAGGATTAGGCTAGGATTGATGAAAACAGATAGGAAAATGTTAGGGTTTTGGGGAAAAGTAATGCAGAGGCATTTTCACACCGGGCTCGAGTGGGGTGGCCTGTGTGAAGCGGGAGCACACTCGGGGTGGGGTGGCCTGTGTGAAGCGGGAGCACACTTGGGGTGGGGCAGACTGTGCGAAGCAGGACTCATGCAAAGTGGGGTGGCTCACGAAGGAGGGTTTGACCGGGGCCTTGCCTAGCTTGGCTTATGAGATAAAATGATATTCTGTGCATCTCCCATCAACTCTGGAGCTTTTGGTGAGTTGGTCGGATGTCCTGCGTCAAGAAGATAGGAAAAAGGGGTTGTGGGCCTATTCTGAATGGAAAACGGTTCAATGGGTATAGAAGAGGAAAGGGAAAAGAGAAGATAAGATAAGAAAGGAAGAAGAAAAGGAGAAGTACTTTGTAGGGAGGGGGAGAAAGAGAGAAGAGAACTTGTGGATTCACACCACGTAGCAAACCATTGGAGAAATCCAAGGTAAGGCTTCACACCTTGGGATTTTTCTCATGCACCAAGCAAAGGAGGAGAAAATCTGAATTTTTATTAAAAGCTTTATCATAAAAAACAAAATGGGGTGTGTGGGGGCTTTATAGCCTATTTGGGCTAAAAGACTAAATTGCCCTCTCAGTTCTTTTATCTTCCAACTATGTCCTATATCACCTGTAACGAAAAATGTAGTGTACTAAAGCAAATAACCTACTAACAATGAGATCTAAAACAATAGAAAAATCATAAAAAAAATCTTAGCACTAAAAAATCTGTCTACGGCTAAGATGGTCCATGATGGACAGTCTGATCGCATGATGAGGGTGATCCAACGGTCTGATCGCCACATCCGTGAAATCCAACTGTCAAAACTGCTCCACAAGCATCCAAATAGCAACCCATGTGCATCTCCCTAGTGTAGGGTCCTCATGATGCGTGTCCATGCTACATGGGGTCTTCAAAACTCAGTCACCTAGTCAAAGAGAGACTGGGGCCTGCCTCCTCCTCTGGCACGTGCATAGGGGTGGACATGTGATGTCTCCCTTAGGCGTGCCACCGCGGCACTACAGTCTGGCCATCTTTCTATTTCTATTGGTTGTCTGATATTCTTTTTGTTGCCAGCTTGGAACCTTAACCTGGTGGCAACATTCTCAAGAACATATATTCGACCCCTCATCTCTTTCTACTGCTTCCCTGTCTCAAACTGAGCTTATTAATTTGTCAGCCTTCCTTATTTGGATTTGTGTATCATTAATTTGCCTCCTGCTTGAGAGTTGAGTTGGTTAGTGCATAATCTCGCTGGAGGAAAGATCCAAGATCAAGTCCTATTGGTGTGATGATGATTTTTTTTTGTTTTTTTTTTTTTGCGAAGCAATGAAACTTTATTAAGGAAACTCGCACAAAGCGAGAAAAGAATGCAACACCCATGACGAAAAACTAAAAACAGCAAAAGATGGCCCGAAGGCCTAAACAACAGAAGCCCATTCCTCTAGGGAGGCTTTATCTTTAACAATACAGTCCACCCTAGCTGGAATATCTCTAAAGCATCTCCCATTCCGCATCCCCCAAATTACCCAGAACACTGCCAAAATGAGCAGCCTCCAAAATCTCTTATCCTCTTATCTCTGTAGATGATGAAATTTTTTTTTGCTTGCTAAGGTCATTAAATGCTTTGCCAGTTATGATGAAATCAACCCCTTTTCCCTTTTCCCTTTTACTAGATTGAACCTATTTTGATCTAAGCTTGAGGACATCTTTCCTCATAGCTTTTAGTCAGAGTGCAAGCCTAAATTGCATAATTGGTTAGCTTGTATGATTTGAAGAGATTTAATATTTCCGTAGTAGTATTTAGTTTCTATCTGATTTGTATTGTTTGAGGAGTTTTTCAGCTCTGATCTATTCATGATCGCATGTTTATATGTAAAATCGAGTTACTGTTTTCTCGAAAACTTCATCTTATTGCTTATACTAATTATCCTTATGTGTCCCTTTTTGCAACCAGGAAGCATTCAACTACAGGATAGCAGCTCGCCCGGAAAGGCGCCGCCAATTTGAGAAGGAGCTTTCTTCTTTATCTGAAGTTGCCCTTAATCTTTTGACTGCTTGTTTGGGCCATAATGAGCTGATGGAACAGGTAATTACTACTTTCTGCTTTCTTATGGTCAGGAAGTGGTGACCAATGTCTTTCAGAGCCATCCCCTTTCGCTTTTCTCCTGTTTTTCCTACTTTTCTGTTTTGTCAACCAACATTTCTCTATTTAGTTGCCCTTAGATTGCCTAATTGAACCTGCCTGGGTGCAGCTGCTAGAAGCTGTCATGGAAATTGTTCACAAACGAAATACTTTGATGAGAGCTGTGATGTCCCCACGCTAGAAGAGGTTAAGGGCCTATTTAGAAATTGAGATCAGAGAAAAAAAGAAAATAGATGACTTTTCTCATGACAAGATGTTTCACTATGTTTGATGTTTCACTATGTTTGGATAGTAAAGAAATATTGGATTTCAAAAAGCAATCATTACTCAAACACCATAGTCAATTTTTCACTAACAAGATATCACGTAGGAGCTTTATCAGACCAAATAAGCTGTCCAAAATGGAATCCATGGAAATCCATGTCTCAAAGAAATCTTGGGAAATCATTACAGTTTTGATTTATTTTCTTATCTTTTCCTGCTATTCAAAAAGCCCTAAGAACTTACTCTTGTAGGCTGCAAGGCTTTTACTCACCCATTGCAGTTGATTCCCGTTGTTCAAACTTCAAATCTAACACTGGTAAATGAAGCACTGAATTATTACAAGTAGGTGAATTTGCAACACTACCAATTAACAAAACCAGGCTGAGATTCTGTAATATTGATTCTGCAAACGGCTTTTTTCTTTTCTTTTTGCTGTGGGTTATATTGGCCAGCAAGTACGAACTCCTTATCAAGAACAACAAGATATTTCGATAATAAGGCTAGGCCGTTGGTATCTCCCATAATAGTATCGTGTTAAACATTTAGGTGATAAGAGAGAACTATATCTTCTAGTAGTGATTCAAAATAGAAAGGGAGATGGGCCTCATTCAACTCTTGATATCACTGGAAAACATTTTGGTAAGCCACCTCTTCTTATGAGTCAAACTGTTGGAAATGCCACATCAGATTCTGGGTTCTCACTAGTCACTAGTCACCCCATGGTGTCTTCAAAGCACCCATGAGTACAAATTTGACATCTAATTAGATATTGGCTTTATCTCATGGGAAGTGAATTTCAGGCCTGTTTGGTTCTCTGAATTTGTTGATGATAATGTAGAGCTACATTAGATCATGTTGTGTGTGTTATGCCAATCATTAGTTTATTTCTCTGCTTAGCAGAAGTGAGAGGAGGCTCTCTATGGATCCTCTCTACAAAATGAAGCTGCCAGTGCCGATTAACCTTCCATAAAATATTCTAAGGTGCATGACATTTGTTCGTCATCTGCTTCCTGGAGAGAGCTGATAGTTCTCAATCCTATTGTGGTAAGATATCGTTTTTCCTATAGGAATGGGACATCCCATATCAGCATTTCATCTGTTGCAGACAGAACACGAGAAATGCAATAAAAAAAAAAGAAAAAGAAAAAAAAGAAACCCTTTTTTGCTTCTTCTTCTTTTTTAGTATCCTTAGGCCCCATTTGGATGACAGTTCAGAAATTAATTTCTGAAATCTCAAATATCTGGAAATGCAGTTTTGTGGATGCTGCTTCTGAAAACTCATTTATTTGGAAATCTTTTTCGGTAACAGTGTTTGTTTTTATGTTTTTTCTTATAATTCTGTTTGGATGCCACCTCTTGAAAATTCACTTTATTAAAGTTCAATACATTATAATGCAATTAGCACTCTACCACATCTTTTCAGCCCTATAGTCAATGTGGTACGTATTAAAATCTCCTTGGTAGGATTAATAAAGTTCAATACATCATAATGCAATTAGCAACTCTACTGCATCTTTTCAGCCCTATAGTTAATGCGGCAAGTATTAAAATCTCATTAGTAGGATTCGGCAAAGTGTGATGGTTATGAGCACAGTACTTGGTAAAGTGGGATGGTTATAAGCTCAGTACCTGGCAAAGTGTGATGGTTACAAGCATGTGCATGCGAATTGCAAATGCCAAATAAAGTTAACTCATTAAGCCCCTTTAGGACGGGGAGAAAAACTTGCCAAATTGGCCAGAATTACAAAAATCAATAGCCCCCAGCGCCACCCCCCCCCCCCCCCCCCCCCCCCCCCCGCGCGGGCAGGGGGACTCTTTGACTGAATGAACCAGAACAAGGACCCACAATTTTTGGTACTGTATTCTACATTTGTCAAATAGTTTGGCTGAAGCGGAACATAATGGGGAATTACCGGTAACTAACAAGCCACTCTGATCTCTTGGGGTAAAAAAAAAAAAAAAAACGAAATAGAAAAAGAAAAAGGAAAAAAATCAAAGAAGCTCAACAGACCTGTGTTTATTTCTATGCTCCTCACCATGTATGAATTTTCCACCCGTTCTCTCAAATCCAATGGAAATGTCAGTAAATTATTGTTAATAGGATTAGCAACATGAGCGGAACAACCCGCAGGAAAGGGAGAAACATTGAACAATATTCTAGGTCGGTCAATCAAGACTACTGCATATTGTGTGCACTAGGTTCTCTTTTCTTTTCTTTCTTTGCATATTGTTGATTATAAATAGGCCTGCATGCTGGTAAACCCCTTAAATTGGTATCACATTTATTTTTCTTTTGAAACAAGACGTTTATTTTTCTTTGGCAAACTGTTGATGGATGTCTCGTGTGAATGCATCGAGAGGCATGTGTATGGTGATGATTTTTTTTGAGAGATAACACAGAATTTTATTGAAGACCGCGAAAGCGGGAAAAAATACAAGGATAAAAAAGAAAACCAAGAGTGCAAATCAGCGTGCATAGCTGATTTTACATAACAGGCCCATTCCGAAACCGCGAAGGTGACCAAACGAATGGTTTCCATAGAGGAGCAATCCTTGTTGTGAAAGCAGCAGTTATTACGAGCCTTCCAAATATACCAAAAAATACCGGTTGCAAAGAGTCTTCAAATGGCTCTCCAAGGCTTTCCCACTCCACTCCCATGCCAGGCCCACAATAACTGATCAACTGACTTCGGCGTCACCCACGAGACGTGGAAGATACGGAAGAAATGCTCCCAGACTTGCCGGGCGATGGCACAGTGAATGAATAGATGGTCAACAGATTCAGCTTCCCCCATGCACATAAGGCAAATGTTCGGGAGGATAAGAGATCTTCTCTTAGCATTGCAATTGGTAGCAATACATGGAGCATGCATTTGTGTGCGTGTTCGTGTGTTACTTTAGGGCTGTTAATTTGATATCATTTCTGTGATTATTATTTCTAAGTTGCTGTTAATATGATTAGCAACATGAGTGGAACAGCCAGCAGGAAAGGGAATAATAAAACTCCTCCATATTGTGCACTTGGTTCTCTTGTGCTTGCACGATACTTTAGGACTGTTGACATCATTGCGGGCATTTTTATTTGTAACATCCACCACGCATTGCAGGACCTTTTAAATGTCCTCGCATCTGACCTTTCTATGTGTTTTAATGTTTGGTGCACGGCTTTCTTTTCTGTTGAATATCACACTTTTTTTTATTAGGAACTCTGTAAAGTTACTTATTCCACTCAAGGACTGGAACTTTATATTCATATAGTTCATTCTTTTTGCTCGTTTTCAAGTTTTAATTGACATTGCTATTCGGATGGCTATGAACTATTTACTTTCGGTACCAGGTTTTGGAGGCCTTTGCTTCTTGGCTTCGACTATGCCAAGGGTATGTTTTCTGGGCCTAATGTATATCATTTTGTAGAATTGGATGATTAAATTATTATTGTTGTTGTTGTTGTTATTATTATTATCATTTGAATGGTAAGGAAGATTATTTATTTATTTATTTTTATTTTAAAATGAGCACAAATAGTCTCAAAACTACAAAACAGCAGCTATATCCCAGATAGGAAAAACCATTCATTTTGGTCGAAATCCTTAATGTGAGATGTCCATCCTATTACATCCAATTTAGCTCCCTTATAGACATCCGCCTCCGTCCCACTTTTGTTTTGAAAGCACTGACAATTCCTCCCGCTCCGCCATCAAAACTAGCTTCCACATCACTTCCTCTTTTTTCTGAATTCCTTCATGCCAAGCTAGAAAGAAGCCCACAATGGACCCTAGCATCACCCAAGGCATTCCAAAAAAATGCAATGAATTTCTTCCACACCTTCCAGACAAATGGGTAGTGAATAACCCGAAACACATCACACCTTCCACTGAAAAATTATTATTATATCTATATATCTTTGACAGGTACATCAGTACACTACCTGTTTTTCTTGCAAGTTGCATGCATATTGACATACAGATGAATAGATAATTCATATACTGGTGTCATGGGTTGAGGCAATATGATACTGTTTGTGTGTATGCTATTATTAGTGCCATTTGAAAGACTAAGCTTTTATTCTGTTTAGTCATCAACTTACTTGAAGTTTTGTTGTTTTCAGGATCCCGGCATCTACACTTGCTTCTCACCCTCTGGTGTTCGCTGCTCTTTCTGGTCTAAATTCTGAGCAGCTTTTAGAGGCATCAGTAAATGGTATGATGAATAGATTATTGATAATTCAGGGAATGTTTGTTTTTCTTTCGTTTATTTACTTTCTTAAGTAAAGAGGATAAACATTTAGGATCCAGTGTTGATCAATGCAAGATGATTTCACGTAGTAGTCTATTGCAACATATCCTAATTCATTGAAGAGTGACTGAAGTTCTGTTCTATTGTTGCATTATGACATTGGAGAAGTTGGTGCTTAGATACGCTTCACCCCCAACTTGCCTAATAGACCATGAAGTTGATATCTTCCAATTGCTTTGGTGAACATGTTTACTAGTTGACCTGTCTAGCACATTGTGTGTTGATCTTCTTTGAAACTACATTTTCTATATGGATCAATTGACCTCTATATGTTTGGCATTCTCTTGGAAAATTAGGTTAGGTGGTATGTGAATGGCTGCTTGATTCTCAAAATGCATGTTCATAGAAAGTTGAACGGCAAACACGATCTCACTCATGAACATCTTCACTGCTTGATATGCCATTTGTTGGTTTTTTAGGTGATAAATGCAGCGGAATTAAGATTTTCAAAGCCCATTGCCAATTTTAAGATTTTGGATCACCGTTCATGGACAAATCATGTTTTAGAACACAAAATACACATCCCATAATGCATATCTATGTGCAGAAAAATCCGCTTGCTTTTTCCACCATTGATCTCTCAATATAGAGAGTCTCTCTCAGCTCTATTGCAGGCTTAAACACGTGAGAAGCTACATCAGATCCTTTGGTAGGGGTTGGGGGCATACCAGAGCCACCCAACAACAGGCCACATGCCTAGGCATGCATGCATGTGGAGGAGATGAGGTGGGGATGCTCACTCTTCTCTCTTCTCTTCTTCCTCTACTCTCTAGCTTGGGTGTCCAAGGGGGGTGGACGTCTAGGGCTTCTCTCTGCTCTCCCATCCTTCCCGCAATAGGATCTTATTTGTAGGAGGAGGTTAGGTTTTTAGGAGCACCATATTATGGTACTCCGCCACTCCATAGACTTTTGTGTAGACCAGTTCACTTTCTTAATCCATGCATCCCAACCATCCATATTCTTTCACTTTACATGGCATCCAACCTTGGGTGAATTCCATGCCACCTTAAGGTTTGGACCATTAGATTTTAACCATTGAATCTCCATCATGCTTGATTTAAAACAAATCAACGGTTAAAATTCATATTTTAATGGTATGATTGAAAAACTTTGATTAACCAATTTGAAACAATAGAAGTGCTTGCCAGCATTTTAAACACTTGATGGATGATTCAATCCATAAGATCAACCCACTAATCAATGTATCGGGCAGACCATGTGAATCCCATGTTGGATCATGTGGTCCTCAATGAAATTGATGAAGATAGCCAACATCACCCACTTTTAGTGGCTATGCAATAGCCTTGTAAAGTGAACTAAAGTGCCCACAATCAATCCATCTTGGCTCACATATCCTCAGGTCTAAGGATATGGAGTTAGTGCAAATCGCAAGTATTGTTCCATCTTTGATATGATGGGCTTTCAAGTCTAGAAACTTGCAAGTGATCAAAGAGCCCGATCGAGGGGATCATCCGTGGCAAACAAACACACTTAAGTGGGGTAGGGATCAAGTGGTAGACTCACAAGAGTTTCAACACTGAAACTAGGGATTGAGTACCCATGTGGTGTGAGTGTGTGGGAGTGTGGGTGTGTGTTAAAAAAAGTGGGGTAGGGCGAATGCATGCCGACACAAAGTCAAACCTCAATGGTGGAGACTGTCCATCATGACACCAAGTTGGTCCCCTTGCACAAGATGACCATCTCTCATCAATCAAAGGCAAGTCCTAGTACCTTTATGGTCATGGGCCTCATGGGCAAGGCATTGAGATGCATGGACCACATCTCTCCCTTGGGCAATGACTGATGTGTCCAATCTTAAGGGTGCCTAAGGAGTCAGAGGAAAAACTTCGCAAACCCAAGTTGATGATAAATATGTCCACACACAATAACTATGCCATGAAAATGAATAATGGTCACGCATACCTAAGTCAACAAATGACAAGGTCCAAGAAGCAATCCAAATATTGGTTTTCCGGAGCACAACCCCAACACCATCACCTTGTACTGTGTTTCCGTTCTTGACCTAACACACTGTTGGATTCACTTTTTCATACCACTGGCATTGCTCTACACTGAAAGAACGATAGAATTAGATATGAACTCATTCAAGGGAACTTATGAATAGTACTGATAGGTGATAAGATGAGGAAAAGTACACTTAGATGGTCTGGTCATGTGCAATGGAGACAGAATTGTGCTGGTTAGGACAGAGTTGGTACAAGTTGAAGGCTCTAAAAGGACAAACAAAAGGCCAAAAAGGACATGATGGTGGTAGTAAGAAAAAGCTTGAAAACTAAGGCATGACCCTTCATAGATTGGAATGATGACCCGATTAATGTAGCCATATATATATAATTTCCTTTTACACAGTCTCAGAGAAGCTGGTTTTGAAGAAGAACCAGCTTCTGAGGATCAAGAGAATCGTCTCTAAATGGGCTGTGCATGTTAAAGGGGCTTCCGCCTCCATGCTGTAGTGAGTGTTTTTGTTGTTGTGAGAGTTCGGATTTGTTTTCTTTCTCTTCGGCGCTTTTTAATAAATTTTCGATATCTCTCAAAAAAAAGAAAAAAAAAAGAGGCTGGTTCTGAAGCTCTTGAATCAGCTATCCATGCTTCAAGTATCTATTTAGTTCCAAGTGGGTACGAAGATGTAATTGGCATCCTCAGGAAATGGAAAACCATGGATTCCGATCTACCTTCTATTATCTGTTTGGATTCCAGATTTGTGATTGATTCCACATATGGTCACCTAGAACGGCCATTTCATGATTCTTTTCTGGCTTGGAAATTGATTTAACACCTTTTTTTTCAGGTGAAATTAATGTCCACAGAGTTTGAGGTAAAGCTGGGAGTAAATCAATTTTCAAAGCCACCTTATTTTTCCTTTCTTTATTTTCTCCAACGGAGATAAAGTGGGGTTACGCCTTTCCCCCAAAAAAGAAGAAGAAGAAGATACTGGGGTTTCCACAAACCGATTTCATTTTCAGAGTTCTCCACTCTCCCAATAACCACCTTAATTTTTTAAAATTGAACATGAGTGTGGTCTTTTCTCAGTTACATGAGGCATTAGCTTACAATGCTACACACACACATAGGGTTTTGCTAATGTACCCACCTTCATGGGGACGTCATCAACGTCCCCAAATCTTTTTAATGACGTGCAGGACGCCCAAAAGTCAATTTGAACTGTTCGCTCTTTCATAAAATAGGGACAAGCCATGTTGCAAAAATCACAGCTATCGGATGATCCTAAGCATTCAATCAATAGCATGGAAGATGGACAGTTAAGATTGAGCAGATACAAAATAAGTCCAATCATCATCTTGAACTATTTATCCGATAGATCCCATTTTCTGCTGCTTATGATTCCAAAGTGGCACTTTGGCTTGATGATTAACCATTCAATCTATGGGTCTTAAGAAACAGATGGTTGTAATGTAACAAATTGGCCTCATTCATAGGGTTAGGATCACCTGGTTAGCATGATTCTTGCACCATGGCTTGCTTCCAATGGAACTATTCAATCCCAATTGATGATTGGGCACCCCACATGTCATTAAATAGGTTTGAGGATGTTAGCAAACCCACATATATCATTTTCATGGATTAGAAAAAGCTCTTAGCACCACTTTTGTTTCTTGTTGAAAAAATTTGTGTATGATTTTGTTCTTAAACATACTAGATGAGTTTTTTATTTTTATTTTTTATTATTATAAAATACAACCTCATTAATTTAGAATTTACATCCAAGTACCTATTTAAAGTTTAAACATCTTTTCATTAAGATACTTGATTAAATAGCATATTTGTCATTCCTATACTTTCCATTAGATTTTGTTAATGACTGTTAGATTAAGTAGTTGACTTTTTCCAAATGATGAAAATGCCCTCCCGTAGCTGATTCTTTGTAAATGATGAAAATGCCCCTTGTGGCCCTCCTTCCCTCTCTTTCTTTCTCTGTGAGAGATAACTGAAATTTATTACAAAACTTGCTAAAACAGGAAAAGAATACAATGCAACACATCACTCCCAGAGGAAAGAAACAGGGGCAGCTCTAGCTGCATTTACATGGCAAGCCCATTCCTTTACAAGACCTCTGACTATACATATGACATCTCCCGCTGAAGACCTATTTCTGAAGCATCGCTCGTTCCGCTCCTTCTAAATGGCCTAAAAAATAGCTAGAATGAGAATTCTCCAAATAGCTTTACTAGCTTTCTCTGCCCCTCTTTCATGCTACATCCGAAGAAGATCCAACATTGACAACGGCATAACCCAATCCAAATGAGAAGCTCCAAGATAGAAATCCCACACATTTCGTGCAAAAGGGCAACGGATGAATAGATGATCAATAGACTTTGCATCCCCCATACACATTGGGCAAATGTTGGGGAGAATAAGGGATCTTCGTTGGAGATCATCAATAGTCAACGCTTTCTTTCTACCCACCAACCAAACGAAAACCGCCACTCGTGGAGGAGCTTGATCGAATCAATGATGAAATGGATGGGCAGGATCGAGGCTAACGATCCAATGAGATAGCATCCTGAAAAGGGATCGAGCTGAGAATTTCCTGGAAGGATGTCCTTTCCTAATCATTGTGTCCTCTTCCTGAAGAGAGGGCTCAACATGCTTAAGGAATCCAGCAGGCCGTTAAACTCTAAGAGCTCATCATCCGATAGATTCCTACGGCAAGGGGTACTCCATAAAATATTCCCGCTTCAAATGGAGAAGGCACCGGGAGACCATGATGAAACAGTCCGAAGCAAGAGGCTAATCTTGTGAAAACCTCTTGAAGGGCCTTGTTGCCGCATTAAACATCAGTCCAAAAGTGTATATGCATGCGATTCCCAAGAGCGAAAGCAAAACCTCCACGCACGAGATGCTCAGTAGAAGCGATAACTTTCCAAGTAGGAGAAGCCTGGTAAAGAGAAGATCTCTTCACACACCAACTTCCCTCTGAAGCTCCATACTTGCAGGCAACAATCTCCCTCCAAAGCCTATCCGGCTTGGACCCAAATCTCTACAACCATTTTCTGAGCAGGGCTGTATTCATTAAGCCCAAGCTTTTTATACCTGCACCCCCTTCAACAATTGGCTTTTAGACCTCCCCCTAACCAAGAAGATGAAACTTCCGACTATCCTTAGCCCCTTTCCCAATGAACCCCCCCCCAACTTTTCGAGCTTGTCAATGATTGATCTTGGGCATTTGAATAGGGAAATGAAATACACCCGCATGTTCGAGAACGCATCTTTGATTAGGGTCAACCTACCTCCCAAATAAAGATAATGGCATTTCTAAATTCCAACTAGCTAGCTTTCTCTTTTTTCTTTTGATTACCTTATCCCATAGTTGCTTAGTGGGCTTTCTGATACACAAGGGCAATCCGAGATATGTAGAAGGAAACGCCTCCTGCCTTGCACCTGAAGACACTTGTAAGTGAGGTTAATTCCTCTTTGGTAACATCACCCAACAGCTTGCTTTTGGCCACATTAATCTTAAGGTCCAAAACTGCTTCAAAACAGACAGTGATTGTCCACAGAAGACTCATTCGCATCGTAAAATGGAAGAGATTTTTTTTTTTGAAAGATAGAAGAGTGTCGTCAGCATATTAGAGATTACTCACTTGCAAGCCTCCTTCAGAAACTTTGAAACCACTGATTAGGCCATTTGCTTCCCCTTTTGAGAGCATCTTACTAAAAGCCTCCCCTACAACCACAAAGGGTAAGGCCATTGGCTGATTCTCTCTAAATGACGAAAATGCAAACTTCCATTGACCATCTTCCTCTACAACAACCTCATCTCAACTCTTGCTTCCCAAGAACAAACCCACGTGACCCTCTCTCTCTCTCTCTCTCTCTCTCTCTCTCTCTACTTTCATGTCCTTGATGGGCTATCCCAGCTGCTAGTCTTTTATTTTAGGCTAGCTTGCTTGGGTTGTATTCTTTTCTCGCTTTTGCAAGCATTTTAATAAAGTTTCTGTTATCTCTCTCTCTCTCTCTCAAAAAAAAAAAAAAATAGTCCTTGATGAGCCCCATGATCTGTGGCCGTGGATTGACATATATGTATGCCTCATGTAAGATTAATGGATGGTTCATCCAAAAGGTGGTCTTAGGGAAGTGGAATGAGATGCTGGTGGGCAACAGGAGCATAGGTCATATGCACACGTGTGGCAGGTCCGCCAATGTGAATGTGTTGGAAGTAAAGGATAATTCTTCCATGACATTATTTCTCTCCATCTTTTGAAACACAATTCCTGTCCCTGGAACAGGAGCCAAAGAGATGAAGTTACCATCTGATCTAGATTGGAGGGTGGTTATGTGTGGGTTCACTATTTTCTACGACAACTACACTACTAGATTGAGTGCTAGAAGCTGGTCGGTCCTATGCTCAACATTTATTTGATAGATATGAAATGGTTGTGATGTTAATTTAGATTGAAATTGCATTGCATTTGAGTCACACAGTTATTCCATAGAAATTGCTCCATTTCATCCCAAACCATCCAAGTATGGGAAGTCAACAGATGGTTAGGGTTATGTAATTGTAGCACTTTGGAGCTGTAGCATCTTTGAAAGGTAACACTACCAAGAACCCTAGATCACTCACACACACTGCACTTTCTCTACCAGCTCATCTAATGAGCAGGAAGCCTCTGTAGCATTTTGTTGGGGCTTACCAATCAGATTGTTTGAAGAGTCCTAATATCTGACTTGTGGGCACTTGCTTGTAGAAAGAGGACCATTGGATATTTTTTATTTTTAACTGTCCAATAAACATTCACCAATTTATGGTCAAATAATCAAATAAGCATAGTTTTTGGTTCATGATGCATCAAAACATCGGACCAATGATTAGGACATTTATTTGAATTACTTATATGTTATGTAACCAATTTCTCAATGCATGCGTATCATCCATCAAACTCTGCCAGAGTATGGAAGTTTTTCACTTTTGGGAGCTTGCACAGATGATAGGGTTTGATAATCTGGCAGGGTGTGATGGATGATAAACAATGAAACACAAAAATCCTTCCAAGTAGTGACATTTGAATTCAATTAATCCATTCAAATGGTGGGGCCTGCTTTAGATGGTCTATAAATCAAAGGACACAGTGGAACGATGTTCTAACTTCTAACTAGTTGATAAAATCATATCTAATGAACATTCGGTGTTCCTACAAATTCTTTTGTCATTGCATATAGGAGGGCATTTGTGTAGTTCCGAAAACTTAAGTTACCAGAATTAAAATACCTTATTAATGAGGTATCTTAACGAAAGATGGTTAAATTTTTTTTCTTGGATGTAGATTCTAAATTAATGAGGTAGTATTTTGTAATTTTTTTTAATGATTTAAAAAATCCATGATACTTATCTTTCGTATAATGTTTCACTTCTTTTTTGTAGTTGTCTCTGAATTGATACACTACACAGTATCAGAGCGGTCCGGCAGTCTCTCTGTGCAGATGCCTTTAATTCAAGTACTTGTGCCTCGTGTGATGAGTCTGAGAGAGCAGCTTAAAGATTCTTTGAAGGTATTTAGCCAGATAGATCCTTTTGTGTCGTTTCTTTCTCCACACTTGTTCTTTTTATATTGCACCAGGAAAAAGGCATTTGCTCCATGCAACATGTTTTTTCGTCTCTCTCTCCAATTATGGTATTTTCTATATTATTATCTGAAGTTTTTTTTTTGAAACAATGATAATATTATAAACAAAAGGCCGAAGCCAAGAATACAAATGTACAAAGACCGGGATCCTAAAGCTCCCCCCAAAAAGTTGGGAAGGACTCTAAGATCTTAGAAGATAGATCCCATTCAATTACAAGAGATTTCGCCCTACTAGCCACCTCGAGGAACTGCCTTCCACCATTTCTGAAACAACGATTGTTCCTTTCCTGCCATATGGACCATATGCCCGCCAATAAACATAGACGCCATAATTTTTTCTTTATCTTCTTTGCCCCCCCTCCCCCTTGCCATATGAGGAAGAAGTTGTCAATGGTGGCTGGCGCAACCCAAACAACTCCAAAGCAAAGAAAGAAATGATCCCATAACCTCTTCGCGAAAGGGCAATGCAAAAAGAGATGGTCCACCAATTCCTTGTCGCTCATACACATCAAGCACACATTTAGAAGAATAAAACTTCGTTTGCAAAGGTTATCAAACTTCGATTCCTCATCGCTTATCTGAAGTTGTGCCATCATTTACTGAATCATGATTCTTCTATTGGGTTGCCATTGTATTCTTGGAATCTCGTTGCAGTTACGAGTTACAATAGGAATATGATTTAAGTTGGTTGGGTTGTGCGTTTCTTTTTAGGTCTATAGTAATGCCTTGGTCGGCATTTAGGGTCCATTTCGATACAGAAAAAGCTTTTTTTTATATGGCACAAATAGTTCTATCCTTGGTGGTTTGTTAACATCATTATTCGCATGATTGCCAAGAGAAATGAGTATAGCCTATTCTTGAAAAATGTGGGATGGGATATCTTGGATAGCAATTCATTACAGCACACCCTAGTGTATGTTGTTTCGTACCATGCATCACATGTGCCACATGTACACATGTGCCAGTGTTCCACATTTGCTACCATCATCCTTCAACAGCCTCATGTGCCAATGTGCCACATGTGCCACCATTAACCTTCAACCGCCCCTCATGTACCACATGTACCACATTCAACCTTCAAGCATCCATCAATGTGTCAATGTGCACATGCGCCACGTGTGCCATCGTCCATCTTCAACTGCCCCACTCTACATGTGCCCCATCTTCAAGTAGCCAATGTGCCACATGTGCCACCATCAAATCTACAAGTGGCCCACATGTGCCAATGTGCCAATATACACATGCACCTCATGTGCCAGATGATCCTTCCCCATTGAGGGTGTTTGATAAACAACATACAGGATGGTTTATCCAGAACAGCCTTTCCTGGATAGACTGTAAATGATTATGATTACGAAAAGGTATGTAGGGTAGGATGTTCCGGATAGCCTCTCCCGGGTTGCCTATCTGGAGCAACTTTTGCTGCATCCTAACAGGCTTCATTTACCTTATATTAAATTATTCTCCTTTTGTTTTTAAGAAATATTGGAGCTTCAAGTTTTGACTATATATATATATATTGTTTTTGAAAGGTAACAGACTGAACCTTGGATCACTCACACACACTACATTGTCTCCACCAGCTCATCTTCGATTTTACCTTGTATAGTTTTCAATCCATGATTTTAAGTGAGTCAACAATAATTGATCTTCTATTCTCAGGATGAGGAAGATGTGAAGGCCATGGCTCGATTATTTGCTGATATGGGGGATTCGTATGTGGAATTGATTGCGACTGGTATATTTCTATATGGATATCCAGAAGCTTTTTGTCAGAACTTTTTGGCTTCTTTTCAGCCACCCAAGTAATTCAAAAGAACTTCAAATTGCAGGCTTGACATCACCATTATCTTTGTTTGCCTGTAACTTAAGAGCCATGTCTTATTAATTGCTGTTTTGATCAGTTTAGCGTCGTTAAATTTTTCCAGGTTCTGACGAGTCGATGCTAATAGTGCAAGCATTACTTGAAGTTGCTTCACACCCAGAATATGACATTGCTTCAATGACATTTAACTTCTGGCACAGCCTTCAGGCTAACTTAACTGGAAGGTGAATCTTGCTGCAGGAGCAGTGAGTTTGTTGGTTTTTTATTTTTTTATTTTTATTTTTTAGAGAGAGAACAAAAATTTCTATTAACAACCCGCAAAGCAGGAAAGGAATACAACCAAGACAGTGTTAAACAGCGCCGAAAAGATCGCCGGACACACTGGCTTTAACATACACAGCCCAACTCACAGCAAGCCCTTTAATCCGACTAATTAGATCTTCTATCCCCATGTTTTCATTCTGAAAACAACGACCATTTCTGGCCCCTCAAATAGCCCAGCCCCCCCCCCCCCCCCCCCCCATCATTATTAATCGCCACTTGGCTTTCTCCGATTGTTCAAAGGGAAAAAATAATTATTCTAATGTTAGAGATTCTAAATTACAGGGAATTCTATTCATCGTATGGGTCTGAAGCAGCTATCGAAGCAGAGAGGAGCCGGAGGCTACAAATTTTCCGTCCAGCATTTGAATTACTTGTATCTTTGGTGAGTCTTACTCATCTAGATCATTTATATTGTTGTGATGTCAGAGAACAAGTCTGTTCCTGTTGCATCATGACATGCATAGAGTCCTGATGCGCCCAGTGCCCATTGTTTGGTTATCCAGACCTTTCGATCTGGTGCCTTCTTTCAGATCAGAAGATCGTAAGTCCTTTAGTCAGTGGTCTTTGAACAGATGATAAAGGAAAAAATAAAAATAAAAATACAAAAATGGTCTGAAAAAAAAGGCAAAGACATGGGCAATCAGATAAGTGATCTGGATTGCTGAACCATGGCCCCACTTGTACAGAATGGGGGCACCAGGACACCATTTATGTCCTGATGCATGAGAGCCTGATAATTCCCCGCGATGCCAAACACTGCAGCTGTTTTTGTCTATAATATATTCTCAGACATGTCTCGTGCTGAACAAGTAGGGCGCTGAGGATTCCCGCTACTAAATAACATATTTCGTTGCTTGGATTTTCTTCCCAAGATTCTCTATGGCTGCCTCTGAGTGTTGAAGATTTTCCTGCACAGGTGAGCTTCCGAGTTCAATATCCAACTGATTATCAGGACCTTTCAAAAGAGGACCTCAAGGATTTTAAGCAGACCAGATATGGTAATGTGTGTTGACTTAATGGTAGAACTATTTCAGCAGCTCAAAGCCTTGCTATTTCTGTAATATTAAATCAATTGGGGCACTGGACACAATTCTTTCTCTGGTCTCTGCCTATTATAGCACAAGTGGCTGTAAAACCAAAGCTGATTGTTCAAGGACAATCACCAATTAGAATTGGGCTTCGGTTCATTTTTCCTTTACCACAAAATATGGATATGATGAGAAGAATGAGGTTGCAGTATCTGTCAGAAGCAGAAGTGGAATTTCTCCAAGAATTTGTTATTCCTGGATAAATCATGAGACTTGCAGAGCACATGCAGAGAAAAGCGTATGTCGCAACCGGAAGATATATTGGTGAAAGTTCAACTGAAAATTGTGTTGAATGATACAGGTGCATCTATTAAAAGAAGGAGAACTGAAACTAAATGCTGAAAAATAGTAGAAAGTAGCAGAAAAGGGCTGGTTAATGTTTGAAATCGGCCTAGAACCATATGTTACTATTCAATTGGCTTCTAACTCAATAGCATCACTGTTGCTAGTTGGTCCAGCATGGGAAAAAATAATGGTACCATTGTTGATGGAAACACACCACCAAAGTTTGCCGGTCTTGGATTAGATATTTCATTGTGCATCCAGCCAAATGTTTTTATTTCTCTGTCTCTCTCTAGAATATTAATAAATATTCTCTTCTTTATTATTCACTGTCATTTTATATGATGTAATATGGTTCCTATTTTGGATACAGAGGTCACTTCTGCCTCTTTATGTATTAATTTCTTGGTAATGATTAGGTCTGACACCCAATTAGCATTAATGAAACCTATCATTTTGCCAGCTGTTGAGGATGTCTTAATGGATGCAGCATCAGTTTTAGGTGGCGACCCAATACTGAGGATTCTATTTATGAAGCTTGTACAGGTGAGATATCTATTCTTGAGATGCTGATAATAATCCTTTTTAAACTTGAAATCCGTACTGTTTTTCCCTCAATTGTCCTGTAACCTATGCTTATGACATTTGCATAAGCATTCCTAGTTTCTGTGTTTCATTTAGTAGCTAAAATTCTGATTCTCAGATTCATGCTATATATAACCTTAGGTATTCCAGTTACTAATTGCAATTTATATGCTGATATCCAGAGCTTACAGAAAATTGCAGTACAATTTATTAAAAAAAAAAACACCCAGAGCTTGTTACCTGAACTCAGAACATGGTCAAGTAAATTGTTTTGGCACACCTGATGTTGGGATTTTAAAAATTGGATAAAATATAAAAGATGGTCTAGTCAATGATCAACTCTCTCTCTCTCTCTCCAATTTTATTTGGTCAGAGGAAATGTGCAATGGATATATTTTAGGGGAACTTCTTTGGATACATAAGAGGACTGCAATGAAAGGGGTTCGTTCTAGGAAGTGATCTTGTGATATACCAAAAGACCTTAAAGATTTACTGTTTCTGTTTCCATCTATTCTTAATAAGATCCGTGGGTCCACGATGTTTGTTTTCTTTTTCTCTTACATTTGTTTCCTCCCTTTATCATTTGATTTTAGATAAGGGTTTTGATAGAACATGGGTTCGTACACATATCAGAGATCCATGCAAAAATCATAGTAGTACTAGTACACTCATCCAGTGAGCCACACATGTACATAGAATTTGGACTGTTGGGCTTCTTTTCTTTTTCCAACTGCCGAGTTCCCTCACACACGTTTGCCATGCCAGATCAGCCGACCAACATTATTTTTGGTCCATGGCATCTTCATAGTGCATCCTACCTGATGAATGGCTCCAAACTCTGACACATGTGCCATCCAACTGTTGGTCTGAAGGTAATTTCTTCCCCCTCACATGAGGAATCCTTCATTTAATCAGGGCCCTCAGATAGTCCTATGTTCATGATTCCTTTCAGGGGCAAAATGCTATTGCAAAAGGTAATAATTTTTGGAATATTGATATCCTAAAATTAGATAGCCAATTCTCCTATCATATTGCTTTGGTTATATCTAGATTGCCAGTTCTGCTATCTTATTGAACAGAGTTCAGATCTCTATTTTCAGATGTTAATCTATCTGCAATGCTTCCAGTGCTGATTCTTTTACTAGCATTTTTCCTGTTAATGCTGTTCTGGTTTATTTTATAATGTGTGATGCCTCTGAAATGATGTGAATTAGGAAGAAATGACTGCCTCTGGTGGTCATGGATTTTCTTGTTACAACCAGATGAAATTTTGTTAAAATAACAACTGCTTCTGCTTGCTTTTCCTTTTCGATACTTTTCTTTAAACAGAGTAATTTCTAGAAAAAATGGTTTGGTTGTTCATGAATTCTACTCGGTTGGCATTGCGATACATGATGGATAGGATCATTTGCCGTGATCTTTTGGGTAGGGTTTGAGCATCTTCATTTTACATTGAAATCGCAGGCTGTAGGTAACTGTAGAAGTGATGAATCCTGTGAATGGCGTCCAGCAGAAGCTGCTCTATATTGTATATGGGCGATATCCAAATCTGTTTCTTTCACTGAAGCTGAAATAATGCCCCAGGTATGCTGGATCCTACTTTGGTGTGATCCTATTTGTGCATTAGATTTGCACAATATAAGTTTTTGTAGTGATTTCTCATGTCCTGCCACTACTCTTTATTCAAAATTCCCGTCAAGTGCATGTGATATTTTTATGAGCTTTATGAGATCAAACACACCTCTAGTTGTCGATGCATTCTGCTAAGCTGGGTTGCGTTGGACATCCAAGCCACAATCAGGTGAGCCTGACAGTGTACGTGATCTGGCCTTGAAATCAGGGTGATTTACTCATTGTGGGCTACAATGTACAAAAACAGTGGATAGTTTAGAAACTTTTCCAATGGTTTACATCCAGCTTGTTCATTGGTGGGCCCACCTGATGCACAGATTGGATATTCCACGCATGTGCCAGTTGCTGTGTGGGTCTGGAGTACAGGTGTGTGCTTGGGAAAGATAGTACATGGAGTCTTATTCTTGAATATCAGTAGAAAATAATGGTAAAGCTTTCCGTCTCTCTTGTACATGGAGGCTTATTCTTCAATATCATTAGAAAATGATGGTACAGCTTATATTCTCTCTTTCCTTTTTTCTTTTTTTGAATGTGTGAAATAGACTGGCAAACCCATTGGCAAAGTTTCCACATGAGCAAAGGAGTCACCAGCCAAAATCTAGGCATCTACAGGAGTTTAGAATTCCGTAGACCTGGGTATCCAAGTGCTTAGTGGTTATCTTTATGTTTGAATGACCCCAAAATAACCGCTCTTGCCTCCAAAGATTCTGGGCAAAGGGCCTCAGTAACAAAAAAGGAAGATGTTAAGCACCTCTTTCGCCTGCATCTTCACACGGTCACTACTTGAGCAGGAATCAAATTCTTCAGATTAGAGCTGCAACAAAAAATCTGCAACTCAAACACAATAAACAAATAGCAAATAGAAGTGTGGTGTAAGAATTGGGAATGTAGAAAATGCAATATGTAGAAACTGTCTTGAGGCGGTCCTTTCTTTCTAGAGAGGTCCTTGATCCCAGCAAATCGTGAAGGAAGAAAGAACTCTCAATTCTTCCTACTACCAATGGTTTGGTAGCTGTTTCTTGAAACCTGAAGGTTAAGGAAGACTCCTTTGCCGATTGCACTAAAAGAAGATTAGAGGGGTGTGCCTTAACCTTTAGGTTTGATGATTAGTTGCTCCTCTCCTCCTCCTTCGCAAAGTAGAGTCTCAAAGGAAATGGGTTTCCTAGGTTTTCTCTATAAGCAAAGGGAGAGGGAAAGGAGAAAGAGTACAGAGAATAAGTGAGGTTTGACTCTTATTCATAGAATTGGGGGAGTTTTTGTGGTGATTTTAATGGGGATGAGACTTAAAAGGTTGGTCACCTCGTCGTGAAGGTCTCTTCCAAATCGGGGGCACTAGACAATGTTGCCTCCCTCTTCTGAGACAAACCTAGATATCGAACCACCTTCCTCTGCTAAGTTGAAAAGCCAAGGAAACGCAAGAGATAGAGGCCCGTCTCAACACCAGATGTCCCTCCAAAACCTGATTCTCGAACCTTCCTAGGGTGAATGCAATTTCCCTTTCAAATAAGCTCATTATTTCTAACAGTGTTTTCCAAATACCTAACGTTCTATTCCTGATTGTTAACTTCGGAAACCAATGTCCTTCCTCCATATTTGCCCACTACCACTTATGCCATGGGCTACCACTCCTCCCGAAGCCTCCACAACCATTTGCCTAAGGGAGCCCAATTTATTAATTTAAGATTGCTAATTCCCAAGCAACCTTTTGCCTTTGGCTTGCAAATCTTTTCCAACTTAACTAAGTGAAACTTACACTTGATTTCCGCTCCTTGCCAAAGGAGTCCCTTTGAATTTTTATTTTACCCTCAACCTTCTACCTTTGGCTTGCAAATCTCTTCCCACTTAACTAAGTGAACTTATACTTGATTTCCGCTCCTTGCCAAAGGAGTCCTGTTGGATTTTTGTTTTACCCTCTAAATCACAGTAGCTGAGCACTGAAATAGCAACATGAAGAAAGTCAACATGCTAGAGAGTGCAGATTTGATCAACGTAATTCTACCTTCTAAGGAAAGGTGACGACTCTTCCAGCTTGATAGTTTACATTCATTCTTTTGCGCACCACGTCCCATAGATGCTTAGCTGGTTTCCCAATGCACAATGGGAGCCCAAGGTACGATGAAGGAAGGCTTCCAACTTGGCAATCGAGAACAACGGCCAAAGCCGCCACCTCCCTCTCGCTGATACGAACCCCCCTGCATCTCACTTTTCCGGACATTAATTCTCCTATCTAATCTTCCAGTTTATTTTCTGTCTCTTTTTAGATGCCCTAAATATATGATTATCAAAATTGATAAGCTTAGAAGATACTTTCTTTGTCAGGGTAGTTCTAGTGGTGGTAAATTTCCACTCTTAAATTGGAAAGAGGTATGTTCTTCTTATCAGAATGGAGGGGCAAACATCAAACATCTTATGCTATTTAATGAAGCCCTTCTTGGCAAATGGGTATGGAGATTCGGGAGTGAGGAAGATAGTCTGTTGCGTCAAATTGTTGCTACTAAATATAGTGTTTCTTCAACTGGATGGTGGATGACGCAGGGGGGATACGTGGTAGGTCGATCACCGTCTCCCTAACCGATAGTTCTCGAATCCACAAGAAGAAATAAAAGATAAAAAGAGGAAATAAATTCCAAATAATTGATTTATTGATAATTGAATGAATAAAACGGAATTACAATGCATATAAATAGGAAACTAAACCCTAGGTAAAGTATCAAAATCCAATTCCAACTAAAACTCCTAGAAAACGCAACTTACTATAAATAGTAAACTTACTATTTATAGAAGTCGTTCAATCCTACTAGAACTCTTGGTTTTCGGCCAAAAATAGAAAGTTATCAAACGGCCTCAACCACGTTGTTCTACGAAATATTCTAAGCCCTTTTCATGTTGGGCACTAACTCTAAAACCCTACAGATGCAAAGTTATGATCGAATTAAAACTTACTATAAATAGTAAAAACGAAAATAAACTAGCCTAATGACCGTCGATACGGTCGATTCTCGCGATTCCGGGTTGGGCAACCCGGCGTAGCGGGGTTGGTTGGCTAAAGTAGCTCGAGCTACCCCAAATTGATATATTATACGTCCCGTAACTCATTCCGGATTGTGAGATACGACCGATTCACGGTCCTGACGGTCCGGATCACTTTCGGCCCCGTCCGGTCTTCTTTTGCTCCATCTGGGCCATGAAATAGTCAGCGACCCGTCCTACATCAGTCTCCTCCACTTCGAAAGAACTCGACCCCGAGTTCTCGTCCAGCTTTGGTTCATGATATTCGTACAGATCTGCCACGTTGAAAGTCCTTGAAATCTCCATGTCATCTGGAAGATCAACAACGTAGGCATTGTCATTGATCTTGCGAATGATCGGTACCGGTCCAATCTTCTTGTGTTTCAACTTGTTGTAGGTCCCGGTAGGAAATCGCTCTTTACGTAGGTGGACCATCACCTGATCTCCTATTTCGAACACTTTGGCGCGCCGATGCTTGTCGGCCGCTTCTTTGTACTTCTCGTTCGAAGCCTGTAATTTGTTGCGCACGTCTGCATGTATGTCCATGATTCGGTCTGCCATATGTTCAGCTGTAACGCTCATGCCCGGAAGCTTGGGCAGGGGAACCAAATCGAGTGTGTGACGAGGAACGCACCCATAAACAATCTGGAACGGAGATTTTCCTGTCGATCGGTTTACCATGTTGTTGAACGCAAACTCTGCTTGAGCCAGGGCCATGTCCCACTTGCTTCGGTTTGTCACCTGAAAGGCAACGGATGAGATTGCCCAATGTGCGGTTGACGACCTCAGTCTGTCCATCTGTTTGTGGATGATAAGCACTGCTGAAGTGAAGTCGTGTACCGAACCGATTCCATAAGGCTCGCCGAAAGTGGCTAACGAACTTTGTGTCCCGGTCTGAAGTGATCGTCTTAGGAATCCCATGTAGTCGCACAACCTCTCTGAAGAAAAGGTTCGCAACGTGTATCGCATCAAAGGTCTTCTTGCATGGAATAAAGTGTGCCATCTTGGAGAATCGGTCTACCACCACGAACACTGAGTCCATTCCGCGTTGTGTACGTGGGAGCCCTAATATAAAATCCATAGATAAATCCTCCCAAGGGGCATCTGGCACGGGTAATGGCGTGTAAAGACCTGTATTTTGAGATTGTCCCTTAGCGGTTTGACAAATATGACATCGTTGTACCGCCCTGCCCACATCACGAGCAAGTTGCGGCCAGTAATACCGCTCTTCCACCATCGCTCGAGTCTTATCTCGTCCTAGATGACCGCCGAGGCCACCGCTGTGCAGCTCGATAATAATTTTGTCCCGTAACGAACTCTGCGGGATGCAAAGTCGATTTCCTTTGAAGAGGAAACCATCTTGAATTAGAAGGTCACTCGGGTCACTCGGGTGCCCTTCTTGGCACTTTTTCCATGCATCTGCAAAATCCTCGTCCTCGGCATAAAGTTCCTTGAGGCAGTCGAACCCGATCACCTCACTGCTCACTGTAATAAGAAGGGATGCACGTCGGCTTAGTGCATCTGCCACCTTGTTCTGCTGCCCTGATTTGTGTTTCAGAACGAACGTGAATTCCTGTAAAAACGAAATCCATCTAGCATGCATACGATTCACGTTAGTCTGAGTATTGATAAATTTTAAGGCCTGATGATCAGTGTACATTATAAATTCCCTTTGAATAAGATAATGGCGCCAATGGCGCAGTGCTTGAACCACTGCATATAATTCAAGTTCATAGGTCGACCACTTCTGTCGTGCGTCGCTGAGTTTCTCACTGTAAAAGGCAACCGGCCTGCCCTCCTGAGAAAGGACTCCCCTAATGCCGACAATAGATGCGTCGCATTCTACCTCAAATAGCTTGTCGAAATTAGGGAGTACCAGAACCAGGGTAGTGGACAACCGATGTTTAATTTCTGCAAAGCTCTTCTCAGCCCCTTCGGTCCATTGAAACGGACCCTTCTTCATACAGTCGGTAATCGGCGCGACGATACTGCTGAAGTTCCGCACAAATCGACGATAGAAGGTCGCCAACCCATGAAAACTTCGTACCTCATGAATGTTTGTCGGAGTCGGCCAATCCCGAATAGCTCGTACCTTTTCTTCGTCCACTCGGATACCCGTGGACGGCACGATGAACCCCAGAAACAATAATTGATCAGTTAAGAAGCTACACTTTTTCAGATTTAAGTATAGCTTGTTGTCGGCCAACACTTGTAGCACTTTTCTGATGTGGGTCATGTGCTCCGTTTCATCCTGACTGTATGCGTTGGTCAAACCGAAGGGCATAACCAGCCACTCATATAGCCCTTCCTTGGTCTTGAAGGCCGTTTTCCACTCGTCACCTGGACTAATACGGATTTGATGGTATCCACTCCGTAAGTCCAGTTTCGAGAACACCTTGGAGCCCTCGAGCATGTCCAGCATGTCATCCAATCGCGGTATTGGAAATCGATATTTAACTGTTATTTTATTGATCGCGCGGCTATCGATGCACATACGCCATGTTCCGTCCTTCTTTGGGGTAAGGAGTGCCGGAACGGCACACGGGCTCATGCTCTCTTTAATAAGACCCTTTCGGATCAGTTCCTCCACCTGTCCCTGTAGAATTTCACACTCTTTCGGACTCATCCGATAGTGTGGTCGGTTGGGTAGACTGGACCCTGGGATAAGGTCGATGTGATGTTGTATGTCTCGCATGGGAGGCAACTCATCTGGTAACTCTGCAGGCCAAGTACTTCGAAATTCTTCTAGCAGCGGTTTAAGGCGTTGAAGAATATTAGAGGATCCTGGCTCCTCGCCTTTTACCATAACCGCATAAATCTCGCCCGTTTCCTTTGATTCCTTAACAAACTCGCGAATGGTAAGGAGAGAGTTCCCCTCCACTTTAGAAGCTTCAGGGTGTTTTTCTGGTGTCATAGGGGCCAAAACAATTTTCCGACCATCCTTGGTGAACATGTATATGTTTTCCCGTCCACTGTGGGTCACATCTCGATCTGATTGCCATGGCCGCCCAAGTAACATGTGGCAGGCTTCCATGTCAACCACATCACAGAGGACCTCGTCCTTATAGCTTTTACCAATGGAAAACGAAATAATGCATTGATGAGTTACCTTGGTTTCGTTCACCTTCTTGATCCAGCCGATAGAGTAAGGGGTAGGGTGCTTTGTCATAGGCAGATGTAACTTTTCCACCATAATTCTCGAGACAATATTTTCGCTACTCCCACTGTCTATGATCACGTCACAGACTTTGCCCTGAACGGTGCACTTTGTGCGAAAAATATTATGTCGTTGTGGGTGCACCTCCTTCCTGGGGGCGTAAAGTAGTCGTCTTACTACTAGCGATTCCCCATGATCTTCAGTCAGTTAATCGACATCTTCTGTGTCCCCCTCTTCGGCCTGTTCCAATTCAGGGTTATCTTCTGTTGGCTCACCTTCCACACCGCCTTCATTCGTAGTTAAGTGTGCTGCAGGGCGTTGAGGGCAAGCGTTCGACCAGTGATCTGGTTGGCCACAACGGAGACAATGGTCTGGTCTTGGCCGACCATATGGATTGGGGATCCTGCTGGAACCCGCTGTAGTGGGAGCTGTACGTTGAGGTCTTGAGGAACCGCTTCCCCAGTCCCGGTTCGTGACCGTAGGAGGTTGAGGACGCCCTCCTATAGGCTCCTTGCCTTTGGCCAACGTTGTATCTTGAGTGGGTCCGGTGTTGGGATTTCGTGTTGCCGGATAGGGTCGAGCAGGGGGCCGTGACAACTGTGTTTCTGCTCGAGTGGCCAATTGGTTGGCCTCACTCAACGTCCAAACGGGATGCATCTGGACTCGATCCTGGATTGCAAATCGCAACCCACCAATGAATCGTGATACTTGTTGTGCCTCTGATTCCGATAAATTATTCCGTGTAGCCAATCGTTGGAATTCTTCAAGATATTCGGCTACGGTTCTATTTCCCTGACGACAATTTTGGTATTGTTGGAACAAAATTTGTTCATAGTCGTTAGGGAGGAATCGAGCTCTAAGAAGCTGTCTCATCCGAGGCCATGTTCGGATGGGTGTCTTATTCTGACGGGTGCGGGAAACCTGTAGGTTTTCCCACCATGCTGAAGCACCGGATTTAAACTTATATGCAACTAGTTTTACCTTCTTGTCGTCCGGCACGTCCATATAGTCGAAGTATCGCTCGACCTCTGCCAGCTAGTCGAGGAACTCCTCTATTCGAAGTAGGTCATTAAAGCTGGGAAGATCAGCTTTGCCCCAATAATCTCGTTCTGCTCGCTCCACACGCTCATTGCCTAGCGCCGGTCGTCGTACGAACATGTCTTCGACCTCGTCATCGCTTGGTTTTGAATCGTCTGGCGTAACCCTACGGTTATCCACCTGGGGTGTTGTACGGACAACAGGATTGTCCCGTATAACAACTGTTGGTGGTTGTTGGTCGCCTTGGGCTCGAAGAGGAGCTAGCAATGCTGCAATCTGGTCGAGGGTCGCCTGTATACCTTGCAGGATCAACCGGTTCTCCTGTCGTGCTGCTTCGAATGCTGCCTCGAAGGCTGTCGCCGTTAGATAGTCCCTTGGAGCACCGTCCTTAGGATGAGAATCCAACCCTTCATTAGAGGCCATCGTCCTGAGGAAGAAACCCCTCTCTGATACCAATGACGCAGGGGGGATACGTGGTAGGTCGATCACCGTCTCCCTAACCGATAGTTCTCGAATCCACGAGAAGAAATAAAAGATAAAAAGAGGAAATAAATTCCAAATAATTGATTTATTGATAATTGAATGAATAAAACGGAATTACAATGCATATAAATAGGAAACTAAACCCTAGGTAAAGTATCAAAATCCAATTCCAACTAAAACTCCTAGAAAACGCAACTTACTATAAATAGTAAACTTACTATTTATAGAAGTCGTTCAATCCTACTAGAACTCTTGGTTTTCGGCCAAAAATAGAAAGTTATCAAACGGCCTCAACCACGTTGTTCTACGAAATATTCTAAGCCCTTTTCATGTTGGGCACTAACTCTAAAACCCTACAGATGCAAAGTTATGATCGAATTAAAACTTACTATAAATAGTAAAAACGAAAATAAACTAGCCTAATGACCGTCGATACGGTCGATTCTCGCGATTCCGGGTTGGGCAACCCGGCGTAGCTGGGTTGGTTGGCTAAAGTAGCTCGAGCTACCCCAAATTGATATATTATACGTCCCGTAACTCATTTCGGATTGTGAGATACGACCGATTCACAGTCCTGACGGTCCGGATCACTTTCGGCCCCGTCCGGTCTTCTTTTGCTCCATCTGGGCCATGAAATAGTCAGCGACCCGTCCTACATCAGTGGACTAAGCAATCCTCTTTCTTTCGGGCCTCTTTCCTATAGAAAGGAATGACCGAAACCCCCACTGCAATGTTTGATAGAATTTCTTTCTCTGTGGGGAAAGGAGATGAGTTAGATTCTGGTTGGATATCTGGCATGGCAATAGATCTCTGGCCTATTCGTTTCCAGCTTTGTTTGTTATTTCTGCGAACCAAAACGTCATTGTTAAAGAGTGTTTCTGCTCTTCTGAGAATGGGGGAAGTTGGAACCCCATGTTTCGTAGAAAATTTTCAGATCGGGAGATTGAAGAATTTTTAGGTCTCTTACGTTTTCTGAATGAAGCTCCATCTCCTTCCTAGTCGCCAGAGGATTCCCTGTGCTGGTCTTTGTCTTCCTTTGCGAAATTCCCCAGCAGGAAAGGAATTTTAATAGTCGACAATTTGAGGAAGCGCGGCATGCAACTTCCAAATGTTTGTCTCCTGTGTCTTAGAGCTGAAGAATCAGTGGATCATCTTTTGCTCTGCTGTCACTTTGTCTCTGATATATGGTGGAGCGTTTTCAAGCCCGCAGGGACTTTCTTGGGTTATGCCAAGTGGTATTGAGGGCCTTTTTAGTGCTTGGCATCGGGATTTTGGAGGTCTTTTAGGGACCAGAAAGTGGAGAGCTCTCCTTCTCGCTGTCATGTGGGCCATCTGGGCTGAGCGCAACAATTGGTGTTTTAGGAATTCTTCTTTCTCAGCTGCGGGAGCGTTTTCTATAGTTCTGGTCTTGTTCAGAGATTGGGCTCCTTAATGTGCTTCTTTCTCGTTTTTTGTTTGTTTCTGTTTGCTTTCCCTTTCCTTTGCTTTAGTTTTTGTTTTTGTTTTTTTTTTTTCTTTGTTCTGTTTTTAGTGTTTTCTTTTGTGGCTTTCTGCTGCTTTCAATAAAATCATCACTTTTAAAAAATAAAATAAAAATAAAAATAAATAAATTCACAAACGAGACAACTCTTCAAAGCACTGCAGCAAATTCCCAATGTTATCAATTTGGGCTTTATCTGCATCACTGAATAAGATGGCACTGCAAATTGAAGGTGAGAGATCCTTAAACCTATATGCTTTACCTCAAAACCTTTGAATCAGACCTACCTCTCGCTCTCTCTAGCATTTTGCTAAGGGCTTCTGCAACAATAACAAAGAGAAAAGGGGATAATATCTCAGTAATTCCCAATTCACATTATCATAGGGCTTTTCCACATCTAATTTGCAGATTACCACGGTCAGTCTAGCTCTGTATCTAGATTCTGTACACTTATGGGCAATGAGAGCTTTGTCCAGTATCTATTGCTGAAAATGAAGGCACCTTTGTCTCTGAAATGACTCCGCTCAAAATTATTTTGGTGTCTAATTGCAAGGATTTTGGCTAGGATCTTGTACGGTGAAGCCTTTCAAACTTTCTGCCCCTTCACCCTTGGGAATCAATGTGATAAACAACTCCCTTAAATTGGTGGATAATCTGATTGGCTAGCACCGTTTGCAAGCGCAAATCCACCAAAGTCAAAGGAGTGGAATTTCCATGTGGACCCTACGGCATTGCAATCTCTCAATGGTGTGGAAATCTGATTTCCGGTCCCAATTTACTATGAAAAAACAATGGGCAGCTGGGGCTAGGTTCCCACCCCTCTCATTGCTTTGCGGAGTGTGAATTTTTTTGGCCTAAAATGGGATGAGGATTTGTCTGGTTTGGTACAATTTCTGGATGCACCCTACAATGAGTCACTGTCTTGATGGCATGGAATCTGATTTCTGCACCGAATTTGCTATTAAAGAATAACAAGGGTGGGACCAGGTTCCCTACCCTCATTGCTTTGCGAAGTGGATTTTTTATTTTTTGGCCTAAAAATGGGCCGAGGGTTGGTCTGGTCTGGTTCTAAATGGTGATAAACCTTGTAAATTAGAGTTTGAGACCAACATCCTCCTAATCAGATCCAATTATATTAGATCTTAGGGACTTCTTGTATCAGGTGGGTGTCTACAACATGATAACAATTTCCTTTCTTTCCTTCTTTCTTTGGTTTTTTTTTTAATAATTCTTTCGAACGATAATGATGAGTTTATTAAGACACTAAAGTCACATTGCAATAAAGGGAAGGAATCCGAATACGAAGTAAAGATTGCCATTCATCACTAGAAGAAGAAGAAAAGATCCTAGCACCAAATTGTTTCGTCCTTGAAGAAAGATCCCTGAAGAGGTCACAAGTTGGGTTGCTTTATGGTACGGTCTTTTTATAGATTCTTATCGGCTCTCGCTTCTCATGTCCACTTTAACTTCTGATTTTTGAAGTATGGAGCTCCCTCAAAAGTAGCGGCTTTTGTGTTTCGTCCTTGAAGAAAGATCCCTGGAGAGGTCACAAGTTTGGTAGGAATAGGGTGCTCACAATTGACAATCTTCGAAAGAGAGGAATAGTGCTCCTGAACGTTTGCCTCCTTTGCTTGAGGGATGCGGAGTCGCTTGATTATCTGTTCATTTATTGCCCTTTTGCGAGGAGGATCTGGGAATCTTTCCTTGTGACTGAATTTTGAATGGGTGATGCCGGCCTCTATCCCTTCCCTAATGGCTTCGTCGGACGGAGGGGTGGGTAAAGTGATGTAGGGGCATGCGATGACCTAACCCTAGATGCATGTATATTTAGTTGGAAGATATTCAAATAATAAAATTACGAAACTAACTACTTTCAATCAGAGGAAACTAACAAATCTCAACATGAAGATGAGATCTGTCCGTTCGGATCATGCCCCTTCACATAAAACCATGTAAAATCGTAAAACAGGGAGGATTTAGGGATACGAGGATATCCCAGATCTAGCATTGACCAGTTCACAGTCAAGTTTGGATCCGGTTCTCATGGCTAGGCATCCCTCTTTTCGATCGTACCCAAAAGGGGGGGGGGACCTTTCCTCGCACCTTGAAGAAATAGATAAGAGAAAAACGAAAACTCCGGGGTGGAATCCTCAACACCCGAGGGCCAATCCTGAAACCCTAATATCTCAAACAAAGAGGAAGAAACTCACGAATTTTCTATTCATTCAATAATTCAAAATAGAGTTTCTCACATTATATATAAGCTACGAAAATAAAAAAAGTGCACTAAAGTGCCTGAAAATCAAAGAAATAACAATAAAATGCCTAAAGTAAATAACGACACTAAAGCGCCTAGAAACAAGGAAATAAACAGAAAAGCGCCTAAACGTAAATCCGCTCCATGGTCCAGCGGTCATGATGCTCCTGCGCGATCCTGCATCTCGCGTACTCTAACGCGTCAGAAAATGGGCCCAATGGGCGCAGCGTCCATCCACATCAACTCGTCTGCTCCAACACTCGATTTGCGATGTCGCCTCCTCTGGTACACTCTAAAGGGTGCACCACTGATGTCCGCATCATAAAGAAGGTAAGGTGATTTGGCACTTGGCGGCAATGGCTACCCTATGGGCTGTTTGGGGTGAGAGAAATAGGAGGTGCTTTGAGAACGAGTCTGAAGAGGTGAATTGTATTTTCCGTAAGGCCATCTCTTGGGTTTTTAAGTGGGCCTCGGGTTTGAAGGATATAGATCCTTGCATCGTTGCAGTCCTTTTGGGGCTTTAGTCTTTCCTTTTCTTTTTGTTGCTTTGTATTCTTTTCCACTTTGTTAGCGGGTTTTAATAAATTTGCGTTACCTCACAAAAAAAAAAGAAAAAAAAAAGAAAAAAAGAATCCCTTATCTTGTTTGTCCTTGAAGAAAGAAAAGAAGTAGAAGTGCCTAGCACCAAAATGTTTGTCCTTGAAGAAAGATCTCTAATCTTGTCCAGCATGAAGTCGATCCTCTAAGGACTTGCATTATCACTTGCCACCAAAAGACCTATGTTCTAAGAAACTTCTGCCACCAGATTTGTTAAGCTAGAGTACTGGTGCACTTCTAAAGTCCTTGACTATCACATGGAAGCTTTCCTTGACAGTATAAATGGAAACAACTTACATGCATAATAGCCACAATCTTGGTAGGAGACCTTTTCTTTCTTTCTTTATTTTTTGCTGGAATTATCTCTGCTCCTCCTGGCGGAGTCAAAGTCTTTATGCCCGCATGTTTTTCTGTCAATATTCCTGAATGTTTCCCTTTTTCTGACTCATGAACTAGTTAAGCAACCGTATTCTATCGACTACACACTCGGATTCTGATAACGCTTGTGAAAATCTCAAAACTGCGGATGTACCACAGGCAAGCTGCCTTGCACAGGGACGAAGAGAAAGATATGTGTTCATTCACAGTGGGAGAAGCTTGCAAAGAAATTTAGTCAAGAACAGGTCAATCATTTTACAGCTTGTCTATGCTTACCAATAAAGAAGATCATCTCTATTTTTCACCCTACTAGACAGCAACATCTTTCCATCTTTGGTGGTGATGTGTTGTTGGCTTGTGGATTCCTCACTAGTTTTGAGATCTGTGGAAAGTGACTGGCAAAGACTCCTTTCCGCGCTTTTGACTGAACTGAAGTCCAGTCTTCCTCTCACTACCCTCTGAACATGAATCACTTTCTAAAGGTTGCAAGTAAAGTAGATACTGGAAAAGCCATTGGGAATCTGGGATACAAGTTTTTTTCTTTTTTTCTTTTTGCAAACACATCTGTGAACTGTAGAATTTCCCAGTCTATTTGTGACCTCCAAAAGAATGACAAAAAAGAAAATCCAAAAAAGAAACTTATATTCTCTAGGTTTATACATCCCTTTTGTCACAATTGTTTGGATCATTTTTTTTTATATATATAAATGGGAAAATGTCACTTAAAAAAGAAGAAGAAGAAGTGGTTCAACAGTCTGAGACCTGACTTTGTTGTCATGTGAAACTCAGCGATGATGTCTTTCAAGAAGGCATGTAAATTTGAATAACACCTGTGTAATTGTGTCATTGTTTTGCAACACGCATCTTTTACTTTTGAGATTGTTTGTTCCATACAAGGTATTTCTATGGGAGCAGTTGTCTGATGTGTGTATTATGTATAGGTTATGGCATTGCTTTCAAAACTTCCTCATCAACCTCAATTACTCCAGACAGGTAAAATTTTCAGTACTAAGCATAATGCATATTATTTTGAATGCCAGACTTCATATCATCATTCTTATTGCACAATGTTGCTTTGTATTGATAATGTTTATCATTTATGACGGGCTTGTGTATTCTTTTTTTTTTTGAATTGTTTTCAGCTTGCTTAATAATTGGAGCATATTCCAGATGGATCAATGCTGCACCGGCTGAACTATCCATCCTACCTTCAATTATAGAGACTCTTACAAGAGGCATGAGCACATCTGAAGATTCAGCAGCTGCTGCAGCTGTGGCGTTTAGGCATGTTTGTGATGGTACAGAATCGTTGCTGCCAATATTTAATTGCATGCCTTATTTAGCTTTAAGCTATTAAGGGGTATGTAGCAGTGTTTCTTGAAAATGAGAGAGTAATTATGATAGAACTAGAAGTACCCTCAGATGGGGAGATGGTTTTTAAACTCAACGACTCTATTCATGAACTGTTCACCAACTTGGCAGGGGCTGGCTGTTTTATGACAATTCTATTTCTTAATTGAGGTTTGGTTGTTTTTGCTGCCGGACTTGATCACATAAGACTGAAAACTAGTGTTGCAAGAGTAAGATCAACTAAATAATAAATTTATTGCTTTAACAAATAAGCACAACCTACAGTACCTGGATCCTTCCGTCCTCAAGGGTACTCTTGTCAGAGATGACATGGCATGTATTGAGGACCTATGTTGGATATGGCTCAGAATTACTTGAATGTTTAATTCTAAAAGTATTATCAAGCATTACAAATATTTTAAAAAAATTACGAAAATTATGTTAAAAATATTATAATGTTAAATACATTAGTTCTGTTCCTGAACCTTGAGATTGGGGGTCAAGAAGAGTCTAACATCTGGACATGCACCTGTTCTCAATGCCTGTAACTGTACGTGGGTTGCATAGAGTACAAACATTTTGAACCATAATGTATCCGGAAAGTGACAGAAATTAAGTTCAAAAAGATCAGGAGGACATAATCTATGGTATGGAAACAACATGTAAACTCTAAATGAATTCGAGGCTCAACCCTTAACATTGAAGAAGGGAGCAGACAAAATGAGCAACTCAACTTTCCCACTTGTTGTTCCCCTACCATTTGTGGTTTCCTCTTTTTATTATTATTATTTTTTTTCTATCTTTTTATCTTTTTGGTTTTGATGGGTGATCAAACTTTTATTAGAAACCATCAAATGGAAGATAATGCAAAGGGGAGCCAGACAGACTACAGCCACATCAACGACACTACCAAAATAGAAAGAAGCCACCCTAAACACCCGGAAGGGAAAACAACTACCATAAACAGCCCCAAAACAGCTAAACGCTGTTCATGGTGGCTTCCATTGCAGACATAAAGGCCCCCTGCTTTGCCAAGGTGTCTGCCTCTTGATTCTCTAGGGACAGTAACAAAGTAAATGGCCAGATTCTTGATAGATCCAAGAGATCTGCCAGAAAAAAGTTGCTTCTCCATCCATTTTTAATTATTCTTTTAGGGCCTGCTTGTTTCATCAGTTAACATGGTAATGTAAAGAAAATGTGGAATGATTACAAATTTCCTCACCTGTCTCCTGACAACATTTGCATTTGACTGCCGATTCTTGTGTTTGGTTTGTCGGCGGCAAAATCGTAATGATGGCATTTTTGCATCAATGTCAAATCATCGCCAAAATATACTGATTTTGCTGTTTCGATTTGAGATTTTCATGGTAATTATATGAAAAAGTGCAATGATTACAAATTCCTTTACTTATCTCCTGAATACATCTGCATTTGCCCGATCATTCCCATGTTTGGTTTGGCAGTGGTAAAATCGTAATGATGACACATTTTCTTTACATTACTAGGGAAATCGGCGAAACAAACAGGTCTTTATAATCATTACATAGAGTAATAGACAATCATGTGGAAATCTTGGTTTTGTGTGGACTGATTTCTAAATATGGTTTTGTATATTTCTTCATTTCTACTGACCAGCATGCCGGAAGAAGCTTTGTGGATCACTAGATGGTCTCTTCCATATCTACCATCAGGGGGTCAGTGGTGAAGGGGGTGGCTATAAACTCTCTCCTGAGGACTCCTTGCATTTAGTTGAAGCCTTGAGGTACTTTTGTTTCTCCAAAACCTTAACATTCATGTATTTGGAAGTGCTTCAATATTTAAATTTACTTATATTCATTAAAAAAAAAAACTGATCTACTACAGTGGTGGGCACATGGGTCATTGTTGTCATCATCTAAGCCTTATCCCAACTACTTGGTGTCGGCTACACAAAGTCACAAATCCTGTTCCCTTGAAATGTCAGACTGTCGGGATTCATGAAAAACATTGTGGCGGAAATTTGATGCTGGCTAGCAACCTGGAGCAACCCTCCTTTGTCTGGGTTTAGACTGGCAGAGAGAGTGCAGAACTCCCACTCGCTGAGTTTGGTAGATGCATGGGCATCATTCAAAAAAGAAAAAAAAAGAAGTGATAGATGCATGTGTGAATGACATTAGTTCCATCTTTGCAGTCTAAAGATAAAAACGTACAAATTGCCCTAAAAATCTTTTTTTTTTTTTTGTTTTGTTGCAGTATGGTTATTACAGAACTTCCACCAGACCATGCAAAGAAGGCCCTGGAGATGTTATGCCTGCCAGCTGTGGCTCCTTTGCAGGTAGGCCATTTCTGGAAGAACCGATGCTTCCATTAGCAGGTTGATTGGGGAATTTAATCAGTCTTTTGGAGTACGTGTAAGCAGGCGGTAATGGCTAAAATTGACTGAAAAAACTGGCCGAGAAAGCTGAAAATGAAACTGAATCTAGTTGGCTCTGTTGAGTTTTTATCCAATGTAGTTTGATTTTACAATTTCTTTATTGGAACTTGCAGGAAATCATTAATCAAGGTTCAGGAATGTTGCAGCAAGTAGTTGCCCGTCAGTTCACTGTTCATATTGACCGACTTGCAACTATTTTTAGGTAGAGATGACATCTCTTTAATGCGCTTAGATCCTATTATTTGAATGAAAGTTTGTTCTCATTATGAACCGTCTTCAGGCATGTAAGTCACCCTGAAGCTGTAGCTGATGCAATTCAGAGGTTATGGCCAATTCTTAAAGCGATCTTTGATCAGTAAGTATTTGCAACTGCTCATCAAATACCACCACTTGTATGGTATAGTTTCCCTTGTGCATATGTATCTCATAAGTTTTGAAAATTCTGATATTCATTTCTGATCTTAGAACTGAGCTTGAATGTCTTTCTTCTTGTGCAGTCGTGCCTGGGACATGCGAACCATGGAATCCCTATGCCGAGCGTGTAAATACGCTGTGAGTAATTTTCAACCATATTTTCACTACATTGGCTAAGGCAATCTAAAATTTCATATATCTAAACCATCAATATATTTTACCATATCAATTATACATGTCTGTTCTCTTGCAAAGAAATTAGAAGCTTTTTGACTATCCTTGAGATGCATTTATTTTGTTTCAAACAAAAGTGATTTTTTTTTTCTACTTTAATTTTCCTCTCGAATTAATAACCCAAAACGAATGAAATTTAGTCTTTACTCGTTCTTGCTATATTTAATTTTCACTATACTCGCCAAACTGACTGAAATTATTTCCTTTCCCAATCAAATTGAAGTAACCATGAAGGTTAAGTCCATAGATTGGAAGATTGTGTTCTTAACAAACAGAAAGCAGACTGGCACATAGATATCTATGATAAATGCACATATTCAAATGTTAATATATACTATACATGCGTCTCTGCATCAACATGGGCATGCATGTCCAATTATTTCTTTGTATTTACGGTTATATACATATCTAGGATAATGATGTAGGGTCCAACATGTGCTGATTTTGGGCTATTTGTTGCAAGATTTGAGTCGTAAATGTCAAAGATGCATTTGCCATTTGTGGAAGATAGTGGGGCTGATGTGGAATATATGATTGAAGATCTTGAGAAAATCTTGGGCAAACTCTAATTGTTGGGGAATTTTCATTAAAAACTCGGGGTATTATTTTTAGGGTCTATAAAAGGGGGAGTGGTGTAGGAGGTAGGAATTTCACATTTTTGAGTTGTAGTTTTCTCAAGTATCGTAAGAGAAGTTTGAATATTAATAAAGTTGTCTCACTCTCTACTCAAAGATTTCTTGTTAGTGTATGCATGTTAATTTCTTTGCAATTCAGGTGTCAAGATCTCATTGACTCGATAACTGGGTTGCACCATTTTGGTATCAAAGTGGGTGATCTTTGTGAATTTTCAACTATACATCATCTCCTAATGGCTTCGAAGGAGGTGACACATGAAGAGCTTGCGCAAGTAACCCAATTGATCTGTGCACTCACAGAGCAAGTAGATTAACTAACTTATTTATTTATTTATTTTTTAGAGATAACAACAACTTTATTAGGAAGCTCACAAAATGAGAAAAGAATTCAACCCAAGAGAAAATCAAAATGACTAAAAAGAGGGCCAGTCAAAGTGGCCTTTACATAAAATAACCAAACCCGAAACGAGGGCTTTGACTTTCTTAGTAGTCTTATTCAGTCCCTTGCACTCATTCCTAAAACAACTCCCATTCCTATCTCCCCAAATAATCCAAAACACAACCATAATGATCAATCTCCAAATAGCTTTCTCGGATTTGTCAATTGCTTCTCCATGCCAAGACCAAAGCAGGTCCTCCACAATTTTCGACATCCACCAAATTGGTGTGTAGCAAGCAAATGAAATAATCCCAAACTTTTCCGGCGAAGGGACAATGAATGAAGACGTGATTAATTGATGCTTCATTCTGCATGCACATCAAACAAATATTAGGGAGAACTAAAGATCTTCTCTGGATATTATTGATCACAAGAATTCTCTTCCGACCCACAAGCAAGATGCAAGTTGCCACACGAGGAGGGGCTCTATAGAACCACTGATGAAACGGATGAGGAAAACCAACAAGGTGAGGCCGCTCAACAATCAAGCTGAATATTGACCTAACAGAAAACCTTCTGGAGAGGTGCCTCGACCAATATAATGAATCTCCTTCTTGAACTATAGGCTTGGCATTCTTAAGGGACTCGAAAAGCCTAACAAACTTGGCGATCTTATCATCCGACATGTTCCTTTGATAAGGAGGAAACCACAAAACTGACCCCCCTCAATAGTGAAACACTCCACCACATGAAGAAACCGGTCGGGAGCAAGGCGGGCAACTCATGGGAAGAGCTCTTGAGGCACACAATTGCCACACCAAATATCCACTTAGAACCGGATACCATTGTTGGAACATGACAGAGCCTGGAATTGAAGACCTCATCAAGTGACGAAACAAGGCGGAAAAGGTGTTCGAGTATAAGGGAATTGCATATAAGAAGGTTAGTAGTTATGACATTTTAAGTCATGTATTAGCATGGTGGGATGATTTCCTAGCCAAAAAAAATCGTTAAGGTAAGGATAGTAAATTCTTGGGAAAAGATGATAAAGAAATTAAAATGAAAGTTTCTGCTTGCGACTGATGTCTGTGACCTCTACAAAGATGTCCTAGTCTATGTTAAGGAAATAAATACGTGAATTAATACACTGAGGAATTCCATACCTTGAAATCATGGGTAGGGTTTTGTGAGTATGAAGATAAAAAAATTTCAAGATAATTTAACGGTCTTAATCCGAACATAAGAAATGAATTGGCTTTTAAAGATGTATTTAAGATGTCCAATGCATACACACCTGCATTAAAAGTGGATGATATTATTAATTGGGGATTTGGGAGACAATTTGGTGCCCCAAGGGGACCTTCATCGATGATGGAAAAACATGCCATCTTCCCATGTAAGATAATCATAGGGTGTCCTATAAGTTGAGGGATGATAGGCCAACATTCAATAATGAAGTTGAACTCCAACCTAGGGGGAGGTGGTTATGGACGAGGTGCTTGTACACCCATGACGGTACAAAACAACACTCTTTTCTCATGCTTTTTAAGTGTTGGCAACTGGGACATTGCTGTTTGCAATGTGTTGAACATCAATCCATAGTTAAAAGTGAATTTGGCTGAGGAAGGAGAATATGGTCAAAGCACTTCCGATTGTATGAAAGCCAACGATACCACAGAATATAAAGAACATGCATATGATGATGATGGAATACAGGTTGCGGAAGATGTAGCAAACGTGTATGGTGATAGAGGCGAGTCGTTAGTTATCTAATGGACTATGTTATCGGCATCTCAAGTAAGTGATGAGGGATGATGGTTGCAACATAATATCTTCCGCACCGCTTGTCCTTCTGGTGGGCAGATATGCAAGATTTTGATAGACGGTGGAAGTAGTGAGAGTATTGTCTCATAGGAAATGTTGGATAAATTAGAGCTCAAAGAGCATAAGCATTCACGTCCATACAAGATTTGCTGGTTCAAGAAAGGGGAAGAAGTTTATGTTAACTTTAGATGCTTAGTTTCCTTCTTGGATCTAAGGATGCTGTATAGTGTGATGTGGTCCTCATGGATGTGTGCCACATTTTGTTAGGGAGACCATGGTTGTGGGAGTGAGATGTGGTGCATTTGATTTAGGCTAACACCTAGTCCTTCATTATTGATGTTATTAATATTACATTGCGCTAACTAAAATATCTTCCAACATCCGAATTTGATAAAGAGGGTAAAAAATCCCTCAATGTAGAAAGATTAAAATTAATCTATTAGTTGGGGGATTTTTTATTTGTATAGATTATCTTTAGGGTCTATAAAAGGATGACTGGGGTAGGAGGTAGGCATTCAACATTTTCTAAATTGTAATTTTCTCAAGTATTGTAAGAGAGTTTGAATACCAATAAAATTATTTCTCCTCTGCTCAAATATTTCTTGTGAGTGTATATGTATTCATTTCTTTGCGATTCAGGTGTTGAGATCTCATTGACTCAATAAACCGGGTTCCACCAGATCATCACTATCATCTTAGCTCTTTTGCTTGCAATTTGGGTCAGCTTTCAAATGGTAGATTGGCAAAAGTTTATGATTGGCTGTCCACCAGATATTAATCTTACTCTTTACCCAGGCAGTGGAGTTGTCTAAGAGAAGGGATATGTAATGAAAATAAAAAACCGAAGGCCTAAAAGGTTCTGGTACAGAGCCACAGATACTAGTGAAACTGAATGCTGATTTTTGTCATATCTGATCAGTAAGTAGACAAAATGATTAAAAGGAAACAATAAAATGAACATCTACTATTATAAGCATTTAATGTGAATATCTAAAAATGATCTTTGTATGATGGATGTACATCTAAAATCCATGATTTTGTGATTTATGGAGATCAGTTTTGGATAAGGTTATATAAACCCAACTGACTGGCTTCAAGAGTTCCACAGTTTTTATCTCCAAGTTTTTATCTAAGATGAACAAATATATGTGTATGAAAGAGAAAATTGAAATCACAATGGAACTTATGTTGTAACTTGTAAGTGTACCTCTTCTTTTGGGTGAGAAAACTATAATTTATTGCAAAAAAGATTAGCTTCAGGGACAGAATCCCTGGTACGAAGGGACTCCCGACCACACCGTCTTTAGCCAACTTGTCCGCAATGGAATCAGCCTTTCTGGCTGCAAGAGGAAACTAATTGTTTAACCTAGAGGCCAAATATTGCTTGCTTTGACCACTTAATTACATTAGCCATGTCTCCCTCCATCATTACGCCTCCACCCTGGACATTCCATTGGGAAATCTGGAGAGCCTCATGAGGAGACGAGGATTCAGCAATATGGGTGACACCCTGGGGAAGAGGACCTGTGAATGCAAATGGATGTGGTCCCTGCCACCCCTCAAGACTCCAGCTTTACCTGAGGGACCAGGTTACAAAAAGAATCATGATCGAATTTCAACTTCCCACGCATCATCCAGAGGAGTCCACTTAGCAACAGGGCTGTTCTTAAGTGGGGCACTCATTGCAACCAATGACTAATCCCTGCATGTATCTGCTGCCAAAGCTCCCTCTGAACATTGGTGTGCGAAGTGTCCAGATGATGTTACTGCCCTTTAATTTTTTTTTTCCTGACAGCTTCTGCACTGAACGCCCATCCTTGAATATTGGGTGTATATGTTGTTATGCATCTTATGCAAACAGCGCAACCTACATTTCAAATGTGTGTGTGTATCCTAATATATGGAAAATACTAAATTTATGCAATGAAACTCCCATTGCTCAACCAACATCAGGGATTTGCACTTCTGCTCCCTCTTGTGATGTGTGCCTAGCTTTGAAGATTTTGCAATAGACGAGAGGTTGTGAGAAGGAATTAAATGATGATAGGGCCTTGGGAATAACTGGGGCAGCAGGATTTGTAAAGCCAAACCGAATTGCTGCGACAAGGCTATGATGATGATTCTATTCTTTTAAGATATCTACGTTTGCATCAGTTTTATTGGGGTACAAAACTGCGATGTAATATATTTAGCTTCAGATCATTTGAGCAAGACTCTGCATGTCATGGTTGCTTCCACCCAATGGTCGTTATGTAATCACATTTGCCTTTTGGTCTTGCTAACTCTGTATATAATTACCATAGTTTCATGATAGAGGAAAATACAAATCGAAATGCATGCAGAGTTTTTGCAGTGACTTCCATATATTGTTACTGATAGAAACACTATTGTCTTTAAGGTGAGGACTTCCGGAAAGTTCATGGGAGTCACGATAGGAGCAATGCTGGAGGAGATCCAAGGCCTATATCAGCAACACCACCAGCCATGCTTTCTTTACCTTTCAAGTGAAGTCGTAAAGGTTTGTCTTTTTTAGTTGAACACATTTCAATCCAAATAAAATTTTATTTATTATTCTCCTAGAGTGATATATGGTTATTTTGAGTGGCAGATATTTGGGCTCTGATCCTTCCTGCGCCACCTACCTTGGAAGCTTAATTGATGCGCTCTTCAGTCATACAACACATCTCCTAATGACAATTCAGGTATTATATCCATGGCACATGCACTAGCATGATATTGAGGTCTGACCTACATGCACCTCTATCTGGCCAGACATGTCAACGGAGCATGTTTGTGAGGCATCTGGGCCCTTCTGCGTGGATGACCTGACTCTAAATCAACCTAGTCTGCTCATCACACAGCCCACATGTTTGTATTTGCTGTAGACCATTTGTAAAAATTTTAAACTAATCATTGATTTTACACATGCCCCAACTGATGAGTTGGCCAACTTGATTCATGGCCCAGGTCATCTTTACATGGAAGGGCCAACCTGATGCATGGCTTAGAGGCTCTAGACAAAGGTCAGGTGGGTATGTTTGTCTGCCTCGAGAGAGGTGCATGCAGGCTTAGTGGAACTCTGGGATATTACCTTTTCCTATTCTCGAAACATTCTGCTGGATATTGATTCTAGTTGAATCTGTTTCATTGTAGGATTTCACTGCAAGGCCAGATATTGCAGATGATTGCTTTTTGCTTGCATCTAGATGTATTCGTTACTGTCCTCATATATTTGTCTCCTCCTCTATTTTCCCATCATTAGTTGACTGTTCTATGATCGGGATCACCATACAACACAGGTACCATCTCTTATCTCTTGTCTTGATCTTTTTCCTTTTTCTTTGTAAAAACTAATTCCCTGTAAGTGAAGAGATCTACAGCTTTGAAACCACCACCTAAAAGTTACAAATCGGGTGTGCAGTTCCAAAACACAAGATTACATTCGACGCCTTGGCTTATAATCGAACAACAAACTATAATTTCATTAAAAACCAGATAGTGTGAAGATGAAAATTAAACCTTTTTTTATTTATGATTATCTATTGGATTGAAATCCTTAGAAGTTGATGGAGTGAGCACAGCAAGCTGATTTAGAACCCAACAATCATAAAAGACTCCAAGTTTGGGTGAATGGCTATCACTTTACATTGATTCTTCTGAGCATGAGAGATGGCATCCAACATGAATTCAGAGCGAGAGGGGAAGCCCCATGTCCTATATCAATTTCAATATGCTTAGTTTGAGCATGAAATATCGGTTCTTAGGAGATATCTAGGGCACTTTGATTATGATTGTATAGATTACATGATAGAAAACAGAATCTCATTTCAGCAAGAAGATGCTAAAACCATGAAATTTCAGCACTAGGTGTAACCATGGCTGATGCTCAAAACTCAACCCGAGTGTTTTCCAGATTCCAGAATTGACCCTTAAAAATCCCTTACATTAAGTAGGCAACTAATTAAAATGTAAAACCTAGCATGATCTAGGTCCCTCTACCCTTCCTCTCTCTTGAGGAATAGGAGTGACCTACTTTTGCTAGATGCATGCAGAGCGATGACGAAAGGGTAATGGTTAAGGACAACGAGATCAATGAAAGGGGGAGTAGCTGTTTTTACTTTTTAGAACTTATTAAATGACGACCCCTCAGAAAGCATAGGGATAGAAAAAACCATAAACTCAAATGAAGTTAAAGACCATAGATACTTTCATAGGACTAGGATATTCGAAGTGAAAGAAGCCTTGAGAAAGATGAAAACAAGAAAGGCTCGCAGATAAGATGTTATACTAATAGCGGTTTTGAAATGTATGGGAGATACTTTGTTATTTTGGTTGATAAAGTTGTTCAACAATATTGTAAGATCGAAGAAAATGCTATACGAATGGAGGAAAAGTATTTTGCTACCTATTTATAAGAATAAAGGAGACATACAGAGCTGCACTAACTATCGTGGGATCAAACTTATGAGCCATATTATGAAAGTTTGGGAGAGAGTGATTGAACAAAGGCTAAGGCATGAGATGAATCTATAAAAAAATCAGTTTGGTTGCATGCTAGGGAGGTGTACCACCGAAGCTATTTTCCTACTTGGACAATTGATGGAGAAATATAGGGAGAGAAGAAAGGATCTCGACATAGTCTTTATTGACTTCAAGGTAGCTTATGATAGGGTCCCTGGAAAGTTGATCTTGTGGGTGTTGGGTAGGAAAGGACTTTTGAGAGGATATATTGACATGATTAAGGATATGTATGTGGGAGTGGTAACAAATGCAAGGGCCACTTGTGGAGGCACAATAGTTCCCAATTACTATAGGCTTGCTTCAAGTCAGCATTGAGCCTTACATTTTCGCATTGGTTATGGACGAGTTAACGAATCACTTGCAGGAATAGATCCCATGGTGTATGTTGTTCGCAGATGACATAGTTTTGATTAGCAAGATGAGGGATGGTGTAAACGCAAGCTAGATTTTTGGAGGGATGCTTTAGAATCTAGAGGATTTAAAATTAGTTGGACTAAAATAGAGTACATGGAGTGCAATTTTAGCAATAATAGGAGTGAAAACAAGAAATTAGTTTAGATTGCTTACCAAAGCAATTTACCAAAATGATCACTTTCGATACCTTGGGGGGAGTGGAGTGGAGTGATTGAGAAGTATTTTGCGCCCAGAATTCAAGCTAGGTGGAAGAAATGGATATGTGCCGCTGGAGTTTTATGTGATCATCATGTACCACTCAAACTAAATGGGAATTTTGTAGGATAGGTATAAGACCAGCCATGCTTTATGGGACAAAATGTTGAGCATTTAAGAACAATATGTTCATAGGATGACTGTAGCTAAATTGAGGATGTTGAGGTGGATGAGTGGCAAGATGAGGAAGGGTGCAGCTAGAAATGAATGCATTCGAGGGAACTGAGGAGTAGCACAAATGGGTAATGAGATGAGGGAAAATAGACTTGAATGGTTCGGTCATGTGCAATGGAGACCAGGAACTGCACCAGTTGGGAGTGAGTTGATACAAGTTGAAGGCTCTAAAAGGACAAGGGGAAGGCCCAAATGGATGTGGATGGAGGTGGTAAGACAAGACTTTGACCTATGGTCCGTCTAACTAAAGGTCTAGCCCTTGATAGAGTGTAATGGTGGAACAAGATTCATGTGGCCGACCTAGTTGTGATAAGGCTCAGATGATGACGATTATGAATTAAAATGTAAAACCTACTTAAAGAAATGTAGTTAGTAGGTGGACAAAAGTCTGTATTAAATAAGGAATTAGAAATTAGACCAACCCAACCTAGACATGACCTATAGGTAAATAGGTATGGTTTGGATGCTCTTAGCCTTGACCCTACCTAGACCCAGTTTATTTAGACTTGGGACCTGACCCTTTCACTAATGGATTGATTCTGGGTAGTGGTGCAACTCGAGCAGGTCTAAGTCGGTTTAAGGGTCAACCCAAGCTCAACTTGACCTCAAGAGGAGTCAGACAGAGGACCAACCCAACCTGGGACCCAACCAACCGAGCCCAACTCAAGGTATTGAATATGAGTTGAGTGTAAGATGGCAAAAGGTGACATCGGAAAGGCACAAGCCATGGTAAAAAAAAAAAAAAAAAGGATTTTACAGGCTATGTTAAGTGCATGCAAAATCATTATCCTTTTATTTATCTATAATATAATTTGTTCCTAGTAAACTATTTATTTTGATTATTAAAATGCTAAAATCCATGAATCCTTTTTCTTGGGGTTTGTTGAATTTTGTGCTATTCACCAGTGTTGAATTCCAACAGTTGTATGCGTATCCTTGCAACTTAGATGTCACAAACTTTGTGCTAAAACTCGAACTTAAACAAAAGTATTGTTTTTGAAGATTGATCTTTATTAAAAGGCAATAGCCAAAAAGAAAAACAGAAATCACAAAGACAAGCGACCCAAAGAGAATAAAATACAACAAACCAGCCCCTGGTTAAGATTCCCACTCCTTAAGCAACACAGATACTGGCACAGGAAAAAGACAGCGGGTGGCTAGAATCTCTAAAGCATCGGTCATTCCTTTCCCGTCAAATGCTCCAAAAAACCGCCACCAAAGCCTGCTGTCCTTTGCTGAAGGATACCCCCCTAACCAAGCAGAAATCAACTCTCTAATAGATCTAGTCATGACCCAGTCCACCTTAAAAGATCGGAGGATAAAACTCCAAATCTCCCTAGCGTAAGGACAGGAGGATAAAACTCCAAACAAACAAGTATGCGACTTTGGTTTTAGCAATTCTGTGGTTGTTAATTAAACCCTTCGCTGTTGAGTTATTACATGGTGTTTGTCGCTAGTAACTGGCACAGCAATATTTCCGTGCTTTTTTGCAGAGATGCCTGCAATTCCATATTGACATTCTTATCTGACGTCCTTGATCTCATAAACTCTCATGCGGGGGAGCGGTACCGACCTATCATAGATGGTGTGATTCTTCCTCGTGGTGCGAGTCTCACCCGAATTTTGATAGCTTCATTAACTGGGGCGCTTCCAAGTTCTCGATTAGAGGAGGTAAAATTTCATTTTGTAGCACCATGTCTACATGCTGTACAAGAGTTATTTTATGGTGCCTGGGCTTTTTTGTTAGATTTGGCGGCTCTCATTGACCTGTCTTTCCAGTTTCCATTGCCCAAACCATTGATTTGCGGTGGTACAGGCCATGCCCCAATATCTTTTTCATATTATCTTATCCATCTGCTGAAATTGGACATTATAATCAATGAGCCACATTTAATGGGTCCAAATTGGACTTAGGGTCATCCAGAGGCATATGAACAATTGAGATCACTGAAAACGGGGCCCACATACACAGTTTACTGGGCCAATCTGTGTAAATGGAAGGAATGATCCAGTGTACTGCATGTAGCGAATTATCCATATATGTGTGCAACATAGAATGGGGGTTGGCCAAGACTGGTTTGCATCTTGTTCTATTAGTGGGCCCTACACTCAATGCTGTCCCATGTAGGAACCCTGGTGATCTATCCATCCATTAGTCAGCTTATGCGGCATATGACAAATTTCTTTTGATTTTGATTTTTTATTTTGTTTATTAAGGAACTGATTTTATTAAATAAAAGGCTAGAAGCAAGTAAAGGATCCATCAAGGCAATGGAAACTTGGACACTCATTTGCAGTACATAAAACACATCTACATGGTACCGTCCTTGGCCATCTCATCCGCATGGTGTTCACCACTCTAGATATTCAGTTGAGTTTGATTTTCGTGGACAGAACCCTTTGATTTCGTTAGCAAGGCACAGTTTCTTAACACTCGATGAGATGCGAAACTACAGCATTAGGGCCAGTTTGAATGCACATCCTCAAAAGGGGGGTTTCAAGCCTGATTTATCGGTTGATCAGATTGCCAAGTTGGCGTTTTGTGACCTATTTTGTCAAGTAGGAGATGAGACGGGTTTGAAAAGTGGATCCAAATGCACAACAACAGCTGCCGTTTGAATCAAAACAGCGTTTCAGTCCCAAAATCCCCTTTTGAGATTGCATCCAAATTGGCCCTTACTGAATAAACACCCCCAATTAACGGGAAGGATTTGAAGAAGGGCTTAATCGTCATATGTATCTGCACACTCCATTTCTAGTTTGTGAAATGTATCAAAATGATTGCAATTTTTTTTCATCTTCAGGTGACATACGTGCTGCTAGCTCTAACAAGAACATACGGCATCAAGGTGTTGGAATGGGCCAAGGGAAGTGTTTCCTTAATTCCACCAACAGCCGTGACTGAAGTCGAGCGCTCGAGCTTTCTTAACGCTTTGATGGAGGCTGCATCGGGGTCAGGTATTTCCTCCCTCACGGCTCCCATCAGGGAGCTGTCAGAAGTTTGCCGTCGCAACAGATCAGTCCATGAGATAGTCCAGGGAGCTTTGAGGCCTCTCGATTTGAATTTCACCACTGTATCATCCTAGTAGAAGACAGCGAACAACCAACGGCTATGATCTGAAGAAATCACACAAGTTTTTGCCTCCCCCATACCTCTTGTGATTGTGTATTATTGTGATTTTTTCTTCTTCTTCTTCTTCTTCTTCTTCTTTTTTTTTTGCCGGAGTCGGGTGCGAGTGATGATGTCAGGTGTTATATGTGAGGTTGTAAGCTCTTGAGTTCTTTTGGAAAGGAAGCTCATGACATCCCCCATTTTAATGAAAGAGGGGGAGGAGGGGATGGAAATCTTCCTTTGTATTTTCAATCTTTTCCCATTATTACATTGATGTTATTGATTTTTTTTTTGTTCCCATTTACAGAGCATACATTTGTTTTTGTTCATTTATCTCCTCTATTTTTATTGTCTCGTACATTTGTTCACCTCTATTATCATGCGATCAAGCTGTGGGACCCTCTGTGATGTGTTAGTGGCATCCAGCCTGTCCATTAGATTTGCCACCCAATATTGGGCCTGGACCCCAAAATCCGGCCTGATTCATAACTCAGGTGGGCCCCACCAGAGGGAACAAGGGACATTTGGGAGGGGGAATGCCTACACTTAAGGATGAAATGTGGCGTCTGCCTTGCTTTGTACATGTCATCCATTACCCAGTCATCAGGTGCGTCCCACCAGGATTAGGAGATAACCGAACTGAAGCCATTCTGAAATTTAGGTGGGCCATATATGGGTTTTAGGCAAGACTGTGCATTGCTCCTGGTGGTGTTCCACCTGAGTTTTTAATGAGGGTGATGATTGGTATGTACAATACCATGAAGAGAGACCAGGAGCACAACTTGGGAAGCTGGTTGCCTGGCGACCAGATCACCATGGGGCCCACAGGGATGTGTTTTATCCACGTGGTCCACTCGTTTTGTCAGCTCAGGGCATGAGCCCAAAAATGAGGCAGATCCAAGTTCAAGTGGACCACTCCCCAGGAAACGGGCTTGAATGCCTTCTGTTAAAAACTTCTTGGGGGCCACAAAAGTGTTGGATCAAACTGATCTTTATGTTTTCCCTTCATCAGGTCTGTGTTACCTTATGAATAGGTTCAGGAAACGGGCTTGAATGCCTTCTGTTAAAAACTTCTTGGGGGCCACAAAAGTGTTGGATCAAACTGATATTTATGTTTTCCCTTCATCAGGTCTGTGTTACCTTGTGAATAGGTTCGATGGAAGATAAATAAACGTCATGGTGGGCCCTAAGAAGGTTTCAATGGTTGGCTTCATTATCTCCACTGTTTCCCTATGGTGTGGCCCTCTTGAGCTTTGGATTTGCCTCATTTTTGGGCTCATGCCCTAAAATGAGCTGGCAAATTGGACACATACATGACAGTGGACCCTGCAGTCCCCAGGCAATCCGCGTCCCACAATTTGGATTCCACACACAAGGGCTGGAGCCCACCCGTTCTGTATCATAACCAAAAATAATTTGTCACTGATACTTGGAACACTGGTAGTCAATTCATGGATTTGTTGTGATTTCATGCCTTTCTTGCGCTCTTGCTCTTGCTCATGCATAAAATGTTAGGATGTTTTCTGACCATTGATTTCCAGAGAGCAATGCAGACGAGATTTGGTTACAAGATTCTTTGATACCATTGCGCCATGTGATCCTTGAGTGATGACAACATCTCTTCACACACATACTGGTCACCCACGCGTGTGAAATCAGGGCTGTTCCTGAAGCAAGTAATACCAGGCAGGTCTGTGCATGGAGTGGGTCACTAGTTTAGTTTCATGGGGTCCATTGGTTTTTTTTCTTTTAAATTTTAGTTTGACATTTTTCTTTTGTGGTTTTGCTTTATGTGTGTATGCATTTTTCTACAACACGTGCTAAACCATGTCATTTTCAGAGCCACCATTGATTGAATTTTTAGTTAACTTCAAAAACAACATATACCCATATACCCAGATGGTAAAAAAATTGAGAAATTTATCATACAATACTAAGTCATTGGAGTAGACCAAATACAAGGCACGGGAATATATACCATATCACAATGTAAGCATTGTTTGAACTCTGGCTGCGGAGAATCTACCTATAAGATTTTCATTTCTTTCATTTGTGGAATTTTTTTATTATAAAAAAGACAGTATTGTTTTTATTTGATTTAAATTATGTGTTAGCCTTTGTTTTTTCAAATCCAGGTTTCTGTTTGAGTGAGTAAAAAATAGTATTTTTTTTATTTAACAAAATTGTCCATTTTTTTTTTATTATAAATTGTTCATGACTGTTTGGCTAGCGGACCATAAATTACAATTTTATTATATTGTACAGTGTGAATGTTTTGAATTCTCAATAAAGATGCATTTTTGAAAGTTACTCGGTGCAAGTTGGATTGACAATACAAATCAATGTTTGTACCATTTCTTGAAATTTGAAACTTTCATTTTTCTTGAATTTGTTCCATGGTTAAAATCATCTAGCAACAAATGATTTGAGGCATATTCACCATTGATACGGTGATAGTGACCATCTGATCAATGTATAAGAAATGGACAGTGCATAATTATTATACAATAAAAAGGTTCAATCAATAATCTAGAGTAGCCATCATATAGGGCCCACCAATTGTCTATCTCTGTTGAGTCTAAATGTACCATCCTCACCAAGTCATCAATCAACAATGAAAATGGATAGTCCACACTTATTATAATAGAAAATCTCCATTGATTGATCTAGACCATCCATCATATGGTATCTTGATTGCCCATCCAACCAATGGATGGGAAGTGCATATTCCATATTTATTATACGAAAAAAGATCTAATTGTCGTTTTGGACCATCCATTTAATGAGGCCTACCTTTGATTGCCAATCACTTTTACAAGTCACAATCTTACTCATCTAATCAATGGATGGAAATGTACATGATACACGAGTGGCTGAGTTTTAAGGTTTTCAAATCATGGTATTGATTATAATAGAAGCCTAGTCATTAATTTAGACCGTTCAGGCCTTTTTTATTTTATTTTTTGCCTGCTTTAATGTGGCTTTGATTGGATGATCCTGTCCATCCATGAATGGCTAGATCGATGGACCATGTGTCCCACTTGTAGAAACAACAATAAAGCACGAGGATACCATGGTGTGGAGGATCAACGTGTACGGTCCCATTGCGGCTTTTTGTTTGCTACTAGTGGGACAACAGTTAAGTGATCCAGACCGTTGATTCTGTGGTATCCATTGTGGATGGCCCATGAAGCAAAATCTCCCACATGCCATAGAATCCTGATCCTTAAATAGGTGGCCAGAATTTTTTTGGCTCTGATACACGTGCACTTACAAACGATATCACCACCAGTTAGGAAAAAGCTTTGATACTCTGGCAGAGTGTGAACGATGATACACGTGCACTTACAAATTACTTAGAATCTACACACGTGGCATACAACTAAGTAAAAATAAACTCTCCAAATAATGTTTTCTAACTTAGATGTGTCATTAACCAATTGAATTAATTGATCATCTATCGGATTGGCGGGTATTTATTGGACGGTTAAAATTGAAAAATATCCAACGGTCCTATTTCAACAAACAAGTGTCCACGAATCAAAGGTTAGGATTGTTCATCAAATCTGATCTTGGGAGTGTGGCCTAGTAACAGTAGGTTATTTAGTCTCCCACGTGTACAATTTCTGAGTGCCTGAGTATCAAGCATCACACGCTGCCCGATGAGCATAAGAGAAAAACTTACGATACACTGCGAGACTGTGATGGATGATACGCAAGCACTTAGAAATTTCATAAATGAAATAAGACTAACTTAAATCAAGCCGTTCATATTATGTATACGAGTTAAGATCGAATATTTAAATTTACTTGAATATTTAATTTCAGATTAGTAGACATTTATTGGACGGTTAAAAAAGAAAATATCGAACTGTCCTATTTCAACGAACATTTTTCCACGAATCAGAGATTAGCTTTGGTCAAAGAATCTTATTTTTGGAATTTCGCTTAGATACAGTGATTTATGCAATTTAATCTGTTTAAGTTGAGCAAATAAATGTTAGTTTTACGATTTCTATGTGCCCGCGTATCAAGTGTCATACACAGCCGGAGTATCAAATAACTCCCCCTTCATATGAATCCCCGGGCGAAAACACCCGCGAACTCTGCTACCTAATATGTTAGTTTTGCACAACTTAAGGGATAGTTGAGACTCTTCAACCGTAAACATGGCAGAGTTATCCGGAAATCCAGACTGTCCAATAGCTGATCCAAATGGATAGATCACAAATTTATAGAGAAGAAAATGTTAATCATTTGAATTTTACTTATGAATCTGGACCGTTCACTACTTTTCCCCTAGCCGTCCATTTGATAGCCACTAATTGGATGGTCAGATTACTTTATTGTGTAATTTTAGAGATATGAACAGTTTTTATGGTCTGGTTAGCTTCAAATCAGGCCCAAATTTAAGGAAGATCCGTCACTACCATTTTTTAAATTGTGCAAAACTAACAAAGTGGTTTTCGTATTTCATATTTGAGGATTGCTCATGTACAACCGGCTGGACTAAAAGTTACTGTCCAATCTAATAACAGTTACAAAATTTTTAGGTATAGGAAAAATCAAAACCGTCTAAAATGTTTTTCTTCAATGAAAATCATATAATGTATGCATTATTCAATGGATGAGCCAAAAATCTACATTGAATTATGTAAGCCTCTATTTACCGATTTCACTGGAGTGGCCCACCGGATCATGGATCAAAATTATTTTTGAAATAGGTTATTTTAATAATGATTAAAACCTATTGGATGCGATGGATGATTTTATTTTTATGATAGATAGAATTTAGATGCTGGTTGAATAATCAAATATTGTTCAACCGGTTGTACGTGAGCGTTTCTCTTAGATGAAATATACCATCCTCATTCTCTCATACAATTCTCTCTCCCCGTATTTCCGGAAAGCTTCGCATTTTCAGAAGCTGAGATTTCCTTCGAATTTTGTCTGAAATTCAAAAGGTATCTCCTCTCTCTCGCTCTTCTCAAATTTTTCTTTTTTTTCTTTCAATTTTTGTGAGATTTTTGCCGGATTTTTACTTTTTTTTCCATTTTTTTCGTTTTTATTGGTATTTTTTTTGTAATATTTTGATTTTCTTTCCCTTTTTTATTTGAATTGGTATTGATCTGATGTGATTGTAGAGGGATAGATTTTTAAATGTTTTTCTTTTCTTCGTAGTTGGATCGATTGTTGGAATTTCTTGTTTTTAAATTTCCATTTTTTAATTTTTTTATAATATCTGTGGTGAGATGCTATTTTTTCTTGTGATCGTGACCGTTTATCTGGTGGGTCACCAATTGTTTGGGATGGCATTGAGCATTTTATCGTTGTGGGTTTTGCCTGCCAAGTGCAGATCGTTGCTCGATTTTCGGTCGACATTGTGCGATTGTACATTGCGGGCTGCTGATAGGTGGCTGCCATTGTCTGATTGCCTTAGCTCTTGGGCTATGAGCCATCTGCATGATGGCCTATCAAGTTAATGGCTCTGATCATCTCATGCAATTGCGATGTGTATGGTGTAGATGATTTGGGGTGCGCTTGGTATATTCCATTATGCGCTATGCGTCATAGTACCGTTTTCATATCTCTGATATGGATTGGGGAGTTATATTTGATACACTGGCTGCGTGTTACGCTTGATATGCAGGCACTCAGAAATTGTACATTTGGTATGCATTAAGTCAAGTTATACCGACTAAATTGTGGAACTCACCATCGCTAAAATCAGATTGGTTGGACAATCGTAATTCTAGGATACTTGCTTGTTGAAATGGAACCATTAGATATATTACATTTCAACGTCAAATAGAAGTCCAACAACCTGTTGATTAGATGATCAAATAAGTGCAATTTCTAAGTAATCTATAAGTCCCTGCATATCATCCATCACACTCTGCCTAAGCATCAAAAGTTTTTCTCTCGCACGAAATCCAATCATTTACTGTCAGTTTTGTTGGCTGTCCAAATCATGGGCCCTGTTGTGGATGGAGCATAGCCTGGAAATCACATTGGTTAGACAATCGTAGCCATCCAATTCTGCCAAGTATGAAAACTTTCTCATCAACTGTCTATTTGACGGAGTCCAACTGGACCGTTAAAATTGCTTGATTAATATGATTTTCTGTATAAGGTAAATCCACAATAGACCCCATGATTTAGAAGGTTTTGATTGGCAAGCAGCTGCCTTCGTGAAACACGAAGATTGTGTTTGGATGCACTATCAAATAAGAGTCAATAAAGTGGAAATAACCAAATTGCCATTTCCTTGGGATACATATTGAATGCCTCGGCTCCAAAATGCAATTAAATTGCGTTGTGTTTGGAGTTAAAAGGAATCTAGCTACAGTTTGAGGGTTTTCTCCTGACTATGAATTGTAGGATGCATCATCAACTTTTGTCATTTCCTCTTGATTAAACTAGATGTTCGGAACTCAATTAACTGCTCCTTACACATGCAGTCTAAATGAATTAGGTTCATGAGTCGGTTTAATTAAGTCCTAGAACTAAGCAAAATGATGCATGGATTGTAGGAATTGATGTCAACCCAAACTCTGCAAATTGGATTCACTAGGCACCCAACACTCATGAACTAAAGCCAAACTAAATCATGGTGGAAAAATATATGTTGTTTTGCTATTTGAAAAAAATGTAATTACATAAAAAAAAATTAACTATTTTGTTTAAATTAGAATCCTGGTTCCCATCAATTTGAAACATGAGCTTTTTTTTTTTGAGTTTGTCTTGTACGTGGATTTGTTCATTGAGTTTATGAGCAGGAAGTTTTCAGATAGTATGAATGTGTAGACTATTTATAATATTGATTCTTGATATTCGATTCAATGCAGATTGGTGTTCATCTTTTATATTTGTCTCTCACTCTTATTAAAAAGCATGTTCCAACATCTGTTACCTGCTTCATGGAAAGCTTTATAGTTATATTATTAGTTTTATTATGTGGAATAGGGTCTGTACTATTGTAAGCTTTAGTTATAGGGCTAACCAATTATCGTCAAGAGTTTTTAATTTAATTTATTCTATTTGTGGTGTTTTATTGTTATAGGTAACGATCGTCTTTGTTGGATGCTTTTATTTTCAACTTGTAAACAAAGGGATGAGTAACCATCAAGGTGAGTTTGGGAAATCTTACATAGGTAGATCCTTGTAGCAGTTAAATATTTCTCGAATACCTTTTTTATTTATTTTTAGAACTGGTATTATATAGTAATGGTAATGGTTGGTTTTATCACCTTCTTGAATGGTATTTTGTAAGTGGTAGATGTTTTAAATAAAATACGGTGTATATTTGGGGAAGTGAATTCTTTTGAGATGATGTTTATGGAATAGATGATTGTAGCTGTTGAGATGTGTACCAACATGGTAACGAGAGCAAGGAATGTTTTGAGAAAACCATCATGCTCTTTAGAAATCCACTAAATAATGAAGCATGTTTAGTAATCAGGTACAAATAGTGATTATATAGTTTTTCCATTTTTTACGTGAGGTTGCTGCTGCTATATTTTCTTAGGTAAGAGTCAATGTTTGTGTTTAAGTGGGTCACTTTTAGGCTAGTGTACATGTACTAGTTAATTGAATTGCGAATAGTTCAAACAAGAAATGACCATTGTGATGGCATTTCTTGTTATTCATAATGAGGAATAAATCTTGAATTGTGGTTGTATTCAATTTGATCTAATATCTTGGTGGGCTTAGACGGACTTTTCTAGCCGTCAGATCTTAGTGTAATTAATTGCATTGCTTAGGTCTAACTTCACATCTGATGAACGGTCCAGATTTGGTGGTCTTTGGGTTTGGATGTGAGCGCGGATGGATACAAGATGGCCGCAGGTTTGTTATGGTGTACTTTGATTGTGATTTGACCGATGGATGGCTTGGATTTGGAGGTGGGCATATGTGGCCCACTTGTTATGAGTGTGTGGATCCCTCTGTGTGTGGGAAGTGATGTGGAGGCCTAGTAAATTATTAGTGGATCGTATACGTAGGGTGTTGGAACACTATTTAAGGTACTTTTTATATGGTTGTGTCTTAGGCTTTATGGGTATTTGTCCTTAACGATTTATTGATAGAAGCCTAATAAAAGGCAGGGCATGAAATTGGGAGGAGATTTTTTATTTTTTATTTTTTGGGACACGTTTGTCTTGGGAGCATTTTCCTTGAAGTCTTTTTGAGGGTCAAAACTACTAGTTCTCCCCTTTCATTTATGCAATCTTATTGAGGCTTCTACAGCTCCAAGCCTTTGTAGTTTCAGACACTTCAAGTATTTGTCAAGGTTGATATTGTTGAAACTTCAATCTGGTTCTTTCGTAAATGGTATTCCTATTGTTCTTTATTCTTATTCATCTTTTACATGTGTTTGATGTTGGTTAGCGAATTTTTTTTTTGGATTATGATGATGATTCTATGGCCTTTAGGAAATGTGATTACTTCTGTCCAAATTAAAGTGCTTTTTAGTGATGGAGACTTCTTTGATGGGCGTTTTGACATCAGATCTAGATCGGAACTTTGCCAATTTGATGTCTGTACGTTGATCATTATTTTCAACGGTAAGATCTCATCATATATATTGATTGTGGCCTGATCGTCCTCTCCGACAGTTGGATCACATCAAATTGGTACTGGAGCAAGTGGATCTGGGCCATGTTTGTTGATTGGGTGTAAAAGATTGTAGATCGGACTAGTATGGCTCATCGTGGGTGTACATTGATCTCTGTACATTGATCATTATGTTCAACGGTAAGATCTTGTCAAATATATTGATTGTGGCCTGATTGTCATCTTCGACAGTTGGATCACATCAAATTGGTACTGGAGCAAGTGGATCTGGGCCATGTTTGTTGATTGGACGTATAAGATTGTAGATCAGACTCGTGTGGCTCATTGTGGGTTTGATGGACAAGGTCAGGTCATGGGGGTTCATGGAGATAAGCAACGGATGCTCCCTAATGACAAATAGATGTTATCTAGAGGATGTTGGAGGCCATATCTCATAGATTGGCACCTGTGCATGGTGAAAATGATAGTGGGCAGCAAAACGCTGGCCAAATTCAGGGCCTTGAATGAAGGAGGTAAGCATGGTGAAGAAGAGACCTAGGAAGAAGTTGGAATTGAACCTTTTGAAGAATGAATTGTTATAGCCTTGAATGAAGTTGGACTACTAACATGCGAGTAGAATTTGTGTTTTCCATGAATGGATGTGGCTGGATGAATTTATCAATTGGATTGAGAGCATAGAACAGTTCTTCGAATGGAAGGTGTTGTCAAATGAATGAAAGGTGGAGTTAATTGCCGTGGAATTGCAAGGACATGCACCGTTATGGTGGAAGCACACCCAGGCCAAATGACAGCACAACAGAAAAGAACAAAATTTTGTGATTGGACTTGTTTGAAAGACAAGCTGAGACTTTGGTTTCTTCTTAGGGATATTCACAAATGTGTTATGCTTGCCAACTACAATTGAGGCAAGGGTTTATGGCTGTGCAAGAGTATGCCAATGAGTTCTATTAGTCGTTGGTTTGTAGCTACATCAAAGAGAACAGGACTGTCACAAGGTATATCAATGGTTTACGCTGGAATATCCCAGACAAGGTGATATTGCATCTTACTGAAGGGGTTGATGATGCATAAAACTCCCCTTAAAGATTGAAGAGCAACTGAAACAGAAGTCACTTAAATGCAACCCAGCGTTCCAAATTCATCAACGAGGCCTGCCAGCACAGACCGTGTGGGTCCATCGACTAGCCATTCCACTACCTATCCAAGCCCTAATCAAGGGTGAGGTAATCGAGGGTGTGGCACAGCTCCACAACAACAGGACTCAATTGTGTTCTCGTTCTTCAAGTGCAGTGAGCCAGGACATGAAGCATCTGAGTGTCCACAATGGGTGTTCAATCAGTCTACTAACCTAGCTGATCAAGCTGAAGATGATGAGGAGGATAGGGATGTGGTGATAGAGATCTGTTTGAATGGAATGAAATTCTTTCCTAGGATTTTGTGTTTTTTAAAGATGCACTGTCTGTCAAAAGTCATAGTCCACAGATGTCTGATTCTCAAGTAGTGTAACTAACCACTCATAGGAGGCAATAATCCATACTTGATTTTATCTTTGAAGGAAAGAAATAGGGACCACTGAAAGGGGCACCTTGAAATTGTATGCGTGTTATTCATTGCTGTTTTGATTTCTGGTAGGAAGGACATGCCTATATAGTAGTATCTATCAATGGTTCCAACTTGATTATGTTTGCACTTGAGTGATTTTTTTTTTTGTTTTTTGAAAGAACATTGGGATTTATAACATCACTAGAATGGATTTCCATTAGCTGTTCTTTATGTATTATTTGATGTGATCATATTTAATTTCCTTCGAAATTAACTTCTGTACTTTTTTATTTGTCACCTTCTGGGCATCTATCTTATCAATAATGGTATAAGTAGCTGTTTGATTGTCCACATTGTCTCAATAAATGGACAGATGAAGTTTGTTGGCACTTGAAATTCATTTGCAGTTCAATCTTAACAAATAATGATATGCAATTCATAAATTTTTTTTTCTGTGGATTACAAATAGTCTAGTGGTTGTGTATAACTTTGTGAGTTTCAACGCTAATTATAATATCCCTTAGTAACAAGTTTTATCATTTCCTACAGGTTTTAGGAGATTGAAAGATCTCATGTTTAAAAGTGAGAATCGCATATGTGCAGATTGTGGTGCTTCAGATCCTAAATGGGCGTAAGTGGTTATAATTTTCAACTGAATTCTTCTGTGGGGATGAATTATGCTGTGACTTTATTGATATCCCTTGTTACCATTGTTTAAAGTTGTTGTGTTTTTACTCTCCGAACTCATTATATTAGATATTCTCTTCTGATTGACCTTGTTATCTAGAATTTTTTTTGTTTTATTTTTTATTTTTTTTATTGTATTGCTATCTATACTTTTACTGGCACCAATTACATATGATTGATTAGATGAATTTTGAAAAATCAAGAGATATTGATGAGTTCGTTTGCTTCTGTTTCCTTGAAGAGATATGGGAATAAGCTTGGCACATCTCTTTTGCTAGTGTCCTTTGCTATCCCACTGGGCTTCATAGGCTTCTCTTAACAACTTAGCTGGCTCACCTTTTCAGTCAGGATGTATGATGGGTCCTCACATCGCTACTCTCAGACATAAGCACATGTACTGACAATTGGGCTGCATAGGCTTCTCTCAACGACTTAGCTGGCTAACTTTTTCAGTCAAGAAGTATGATTGGTCCTCACATCTCTACTCCCAAACATGAGCACATCTGCTAACAACTGGGCTACACAGGCGTCTCTTAACGACTTAGCTGGCTAACTTTTTCAGTCAAGAAGTATGATGAGTCCCACATCTCTACTCCCAGACATGAGCACATGTGCTGACATGCAATATGCATACTAGATTGGTGCCTCTCTTTAGGTGGGCACATGTCCACATTGAATGTTAGACTGTCCTTTTTTTTTTTTTTCTGTAGACAAGATGGTGAGTCCCCCCTGATTAATAGTCCAGATTTTGCACATATGCATCATGTTGTCACATGTCCACAAGTATGTCATGTGAGTATCCTGGAAATGAAGTTCATTTGTTTCCCATAAATAAATACTGTCTGCTCACAGTCCAATGAGGGAGTGAAGTGTTGATATTGTGATACCAAAATCACATTTTGTGCCACATGACTTGGGTTTTATCTAATGAAAGGGACCCGTTTACATGGACCCTTTTTTCAGACATCTTAGTCATTTTGCTCACAAATAAGTAGTTTTGGGGGAAAAGATGTAAGGGAAAAAAAATGGGAATGCTTTTGGTATTAGGGTTTTTATCCTCTGGAAAAACCACTATTCTCGATGGTGGTTTAGGGTAACCAGTACTGGTGGTAGTGGTCAAGGAAATGGTTAGTTACTTTGTGCTTGTGGGTTGTGTTAGAGAGGTGATAGTGAAAAGTTATCAGTGGCGCTTATTCAAGGGCTATTTTTCTATACCCTCAAAGTTTTATTTATTTTTTGTTTTTTTGTTTTTTTTTTGTTTTTGTTTTTTGTCCATACAACTGCCTAAGGTTTAAGCTATGGACCGATAATCGCCTATCTTTTGAATGTTTTTTAAAACCTGCTTACCCTGTTATCTATTAGTCCCATAGGAGTTGGCTGTTAGAGATCCATACATATCTTGTTTTGTATTTTCAAAATGACAAAATTACCCTTAATCTTATCTACCACCGCCCTCTCACACAAAATGCGTCTACAAACCCTGTTGCAAGAAGAGCGTGCAACACCTGAGCTCTGTGGGCCCACCATGATGTGTGTGTGACATCCATTCTGTTTAAAACCTCGTGTCATGATCAGAGAACAGAAAACGAATCGATTCAAGGATCAAGTGGGCCACACCATAGGATCAATGGGATGGATTACTGCCCACCATAGAAAGCTTCCTTGGTCAACTTGTTGTTTATATGGAATTCAACCCGTCCATTAGGTGTTCACCCCAAGGATGAGGAGAAATACCAAAATTAATTATGGTAAGAACTTAGGTGGGCCGCGCCAAGTGAATTTAGAGGTTTTAGGGTGATTTTACATTGTTCCATGGTGTGGACCACCTTTGAATCCATCTAATGTTTGTTATGTGCAATGAAAATTAGGTGTCTTAATTGATGGACAGAGTGGATATCAGACAAACATTAAGTGGTTGCCATGGAGCCAGTGGGTTGCACGTGCTTCTTACAACAAGTGTTGTAAAGTATTCCAGTCCAAGATGTCAGTTTTACATCATTTGGGGGAGCAACACTAATCACCTAAAGGCGGCTGGATGACAACATGACCTTCTTGCCAATGTATGGAAACAATCCACCCATGACCCATCTATGAAGGTCGACTGATGCGGACACAAAATCATTCAAGGTGTACCAACGGAGAAAGTGCCAACATAGGCGATTATTGAGGAACTGAAGACCCGCTGAAGACCCTTCACATGTAATTGGACACATTGAAGACCCCATTTAGGGAAGACGCGTGTGAAGGAAGAAAAGAGAAGAACGAAGATCCATCTTTGGGCGCCCGATCGGGCACCCGAACACTGCCTTCGGGTGCCCCATCAGGCGCCCGAACTTCCTTTGTCGAGCGCCCGAACCTCTCTGGAGGTTTTCGGACGACTTCAGGCAACCGATCGGGCGCCCGACCGAGTGCCTGAACTTTCCTGCACTTTTGTTTATTTACACGTTTTGCTTAGTTTTAGGGGTATTTTAGTAATTTTATGTCTTTTATTTGCTTATTTAAGTGGGCTAAGCCCTAAAAACGGATTAGTTGATTATTATTGATTAATGAAAGCCTCTAGGTGCTTCTTCTCTCTCTTCTCTCTCTCTCTCATGGTGATGTTTCTTTTTCCTTGATAACCATTTTCTTTTAATTGCTTCTTGTGCCCCTCTAATCCTTCTTTCAGGTACTTCTATCTTTTCTAAACTTATTTGCTTCATTAGCCACAATCCCAAAATTTGATTTTGAGCATAAACCCTAAAGTTTTCAGATTTTCAAATCCCTAATCCGAAATCCCTTAATTTTCTGGATTAGAGATTCCTCTTGATTGATTTAGTTATAGCTATGCAAGATTAGGAGGTCCTATCCCTCGCCGGATCCTAGCTATACTTAAAACTCAAACTTCGTGGTTGTGACGATTGGCCCGATCCATTGCAAGCTCCTTATGGATGTTCTTAATTTATGATGAGTGATTCTGAATTTTATATTATTTATTTCTTTTATTTTTCGCTGTTTAATTATGTTCATGAGCATGCATCATAATTAGGGCTGTCCTACGTCATCGACCTTCTTGAAAATCAGGTAGACCCACTTGTTAGGTGGGCCACACACCAAGGAGAAAAATGGACTGCCGACACTCAAACTCAGCTTACACATGTGGCCTCATTTCAACACTGAGGTCATGGTATTGATTCCCAAAGTGGGGGTGGCTAACATTGTAGTGTGGCTAACAGGGGTGGGTGGGTGTACTAACAATGGGGTGTGTCCGTGTGTGTACTAACCCCCCCCCCCCCCACCCAAAAAAAAAAAAAAAAATTTTTTTTTACACATATGGCCATCAATAAGTGTAAGGTGGTGCAAGTTTTGCACATGTCAATACAAGGGAAATCCTAATCACCCGATTGGAGGCAATCAAATAGATGGTTAGAAGTAGAATAGAGAGCATCCAAATCTTAATGCGAAATAATTAGATGTTTGCTGCACTTTCTCAGTGTTTTTATTTGATTAGGCTTCATCCACGATCAGGTACTTGGTTTCAACAGTAGGGATTTCCACACATCACCACCATTTTAAAATGGTGTTGATCTATCCTCTAAGATTAATAGCCTAGAAAGAGGATGGGGATCTAGTGGATCTGTCACTATGGGACCCACCTTGATGTATATATTTAATTATATCCACATGGTCCATCAAGCTCATTTTAGAGCATGAGCCCAAAAAATGAGGTAGATCCATTTATTAGGTGGACCACAGCACAAGAAACATGTGGTGATTGAATGCCCACCATTAAAACTTCCCAGGGCCCACTATGATGTTTATTTGCCATCCCAGTGTTGATTAGGTCACAAATACCTAGTTGAAGGGAAAACACAAATATCAACTTGATCCAAAGCTTATGTGTCCCCCAAGATGTGTTCAATAGTAGTCGATCAATCCCCACTTTTTCCTATGTTGTGGTCCACTTGAGATTTGTATCTAACTCATTTTTGAGTTAATGCCCTAAAATGAGCCAGCCAAATGGATGGACGGTGTGGATAAAAAACATACTCCATGGTGGGGCCCAAAGAGTTTTTCATCACCGACAGTATTGGAGGGGTCATTACTGAATGGTATTGTTGTGTGGGTCTCTGGTCCATTTGTTTTGTCGATTTTTTGTCCTTACATCCACTATTGTCAAAATCATTATCATATCGCAAAATAATTTATGTTCTTGTTAACTTTCTTGAATGTACAATCACGTTGGAAAAGCGGCATTTGATTCTGTAGACCGACAAAAAAAGATATTTTGATTTCTAACCATCATTCCACTATACATACAAGTCAACATGATCGTAACCATCCATAAAAACATTTCAGATAAGTCATACTGAAATTTGGTATTTTGACCAAGTAAGACGTAAGATCATTTTAAAAAAAAAAGCTCTAAAATTCGACATTAAAGAGAATATATATCATTTAATCTCTTATAATAAACAAAATAAAATAATTTACCTTTTCTAAATGATTCTTAAAGGCCCCACCAATTCAAAAACATAAAATGAAACCAAGTGAAGCTTAAAATAAAAGAGAACAAGTATAATTTGAATCGTAAATCGGGATTTGAATCATAAATCATAAGATTCAAATCATAAATAGAAAGATTCATATAGAAAGGGATTCAAATCGTTTTGTTTAAGATTTGACTCAAATTGTAAATCCTAAATCATAGGACTTTAACAACATTGCTTACATCCTACTATAGACATGGTGGAACTGATGGACAGAGTGGACGTCACAAGGGTAGAGAAGTGGGCCCCACCAATGGACAAGCGGGATAGAAAAGGACATCAAAAGCAATGGATTTTGCACGCTGGGTGTTTGAATGGTAAAACAGTAGAAACCTTGATTCACCAAGGGTAGATATGTCCAAACTGATGTTGATGGCTATTTGCTTTTTGGAACCGTTAGTCAAAGTAAAAATAAAAAAAAGAGAGAGAGAGAGAGAGCATGTTTTGTAATGTATTTCTGAAGGGTAAGTGGGTTTAAAAAACGTATAAAAAGTAGGCGGTTTTATATGAAAATAAAAAACTTCATTTTTTTTTCTCTTTGATATAATGAAAGATCCATCTTGATACTCTTGGCCATGGTTGTAGTTGTACACCATGATAAACCATGTATCCTGCTTTTGTGTTTGCTTGGTTAACTCTTTATTGTTTATTTATTTATTTTGAATGGTAGCCTATTTTCAAAAAGAAGCAAAAACGAGGAAACAAGAGAGATGATGAGCGATCATTTTTTATACAAAGAAAACCTTTCCGAAAGACTACAAAGATAGCTCAATCCAATTGGTCAAAGCTCTCCCTAACTATGAAAGATGCCTCCCCTTAAACTTCAGATGGCATATGGTCCACACTAAGGTCATAGCTTGGATATTTCCTTTTCAAGGAATCCATCAAAGAGAGGGTCTTCAAATATCTTTAAATTCCTCTCTTTTTGGATGCCACATAAAATTGCATATGGGAAAATTTCTCTAAGAATATCGACTTTCATAGAGAAAGGGCCTTTATCCTACCCAATTAATACAACCATAATGGAATCATTGAGAACCTAGGAAATCCCATGGAGGTTAAAAAAGTGATACAAAATATCCCTCCCAGTCCCGCAATGAAGGAAGAGGTGGCTAAGAGCTCTTCCACCTTTTCTAAACTAGACACACATAGTTGGGATCAAGCAAAATGCAAATTACTCCACATAGGATTTTCCTTTTGGATGACATAAGAGCCGACATTACTAATATTGTTGAAGCATCTCTCATTCATTTCCCCCCATACAGTCCATACAACAACCAACAAAACTAGTTTGCACTCTGCTTGAGCTTGCTTCCTGAGACACATCCCATACCATGCCACAAACAAGCTCACCACGGAGGCAAGCATCACCTATTGCACATTGAACGAATAGAGAAGGCAGGCCCAAATCCCACGCATGAAGGGGTAGTGATGAGCAAATGATCTACTAATTCCGCATCACCCATGCACATACATTGGAAATAATTGGTCCTCTTTTCCGGAGATTATCAATGGTGAAGACCCTCTTCCTACCTACTAACCATGCAAAGACTACCACTTTCGAAGGAGCTCCATATCGCCACAACATAGTTGTTGGGGCCCAACACTCAACCAACGAATGGCAAAGCAGATTGTATGAGTTAACCGAGAATCGACCTAAACTCCCCTTGCACCACACCATATTGTCTTGCTCCCTGCTCAATAGGCTAACTAAGTGAATTCTCTAAAAGAGCAAGATTGAGTCTTTTGTTTCTTCGTTAGAGAGGTTCCAGCGGCAAGGTGGCGACCACACCATCAAGTTTTTGCTAATTGACTAACAATTTGCAAATGTTGCTATCCACGGGTACCTGCGCCAATCTTGGGAATACATTCAATATGGGGTTTCAATCACCCACACATCTTTCCAAAATCAAATGTGTTTTCTATATCTAACCAATCCCCTCCTTAAATTTGGCTATCACACTATATACACCCCTCCACAATCCTAATGCTCTATAAAGGGAAGCATCCTTTATCCATCACACCCCTTCCTCACATCTATATTTAAAACCCCCAACATTTCACTATTTGCAGTGTTAACCCTCATTCTTGACACTACTTCAAGACATATGATCACCATACGTAACTTGCCCGCTATATCTGGATCCACATTGCAAAAATATGATAGTGTCGTCAACGAACTATAAGTAAGAAATTGGAGGATTATTCTATTGATCTTGAAGCCACTAGGAAGAGAAATAATGATAAGGGATCCCTTTGCCACGCTCCTCTTGAGCTTCTGAAAAAACCTTTAGGCGATTCATTAACTTAAATAATCTAATTGATGAGGACATCAGACCCTTCAAGGTCTATCAGCGAAGAAAGCGCACGCCACAAGTATCTTCCTTGTGGCTAGGCGATCGTTAAGGAGCATTGAAGACCCTACACACGTGATTTGGCATGTAGAAGACCCCACATTGGGAAGACACGTGTGTAGGATGAAGAAGACCCGACTGGAAGACTGGACTAGCTTGCTAGACATTTTTCACTGTCTTCGGGCGCTCGAAATTCATCCATTTTCATGATTTGGTCGCTGGACGTTTTTGGTCACCTTTGGGGGACCGATCGGGCGCCCGACCGAGCGCCCGATGCCCTCGTGAACTATTTTTTAAAAGTTGTTTTTACTTAAGTTTTGGGGTATTTTAGTCTTTTCTTATTTCTTATTGTTTATTTAAGAGGGTTTAGCCCTAATTACGAATTTAGTTATTGATTATTGAATGAAAAGCCTTTTCGTTGCCTCCTCTTCTCTCTTTCTCTGTGGAACTTCATCCCTTCTTCCCCAATCTTTTTTTTCTTTCTTCTTCCTTAACCCTTCGACTTTCTTCAAGGTAATTTCTTATCTCTCCTCTTTATTCTAAGCTTAATTTTGTTGATTCCCACAACCCTAAATCTGAAATTTGATTCGAACCCTAGTTTCTCAGATTTTCAAATCCCTATTCCGAGAAAATCCTTTGATCTCTCGGACTAGTGATTCCCATTAGGCGATTGGGTTATGACCATGCAAGATCGGGAGGTTCCATTCCTCACCAGATCCATTAGACGCATTAATTGAATCCCACACTGTGTGATTGTGATGATGGCCCGCATTATTGCATGTTTCTTTTATGATTTTCTTAGATTATGATAATAGATGTTGAAATTTTCACTGTTATTATTTTGTTATTCCGCTAGATCATATATGTCATGAACATGCATCATAATTAGGGCATCCTGCATCAAATTTGGTATCAGAGATTAGAGTTTGCATGGTTATGTTTAGATCGAGTTACCAAATTAGAGTTTCAATTTTAGGTATGTTTTAGGAAATTTTCAGATTTAAAAAGTTTCCAAATTTGGAAAATTTCCAGATTTGAATCCTCTTATGTTTAAATTCAATAATTGTCAGTTCATTGTAGTTTAAATTCATCGCATTCATCTTGTGAGTCGTATAACCATAGGGGAGCTAGTTGGGTAGAACTTAGTTATAGGCTTTATTTGCATGCCCACGAGAAGAGGTAGAGGTTTCGGACTTCAACCAATCATGAACAACGAGCAATTATCTGAGCAACTTGCTCAATTGATGCAAAAGATAACTGCTATAGAAACGAGGCAAAAGAATGAATTCGCTCGTTTAAGCAACCAAATCACCACCACCATGACTAGAGTCAAGCAATTAGAAACATCCCAAAGGGAGAACCCCACTTTTGGGGATAACGCGCAATCCCAAGTGGAAGGAATCATTAAAGAGCATGTTCCCATACGTGGAGGGTATCATGGTAGAGGACGTGGGGCTGGTCGTGGTGTTATGCGGGAGGCACAAGCTACATATGATTATTAAGACCGCTACGATCCCGATGAGCATGCGATGAAGAACGTGAAGGTGGAAGCCCCAAGTTTTGATGGGCGTCTGGATCCCAAGGCATTCATTGATTGGTTAGCTGACATGGATCACTATTTTGAGTGGTATGACTTGTCAGAAAACCGTCAGGTGCGGTTTGCTAAGATGAAGCTAGTGGGCCAGGCCAAATTATTTTGAACTAACATCGAGCGTAAGATTGATAGAGTTGGGTGAGCCCCTATCACACATTGGTATGAGATGAAGGAGAAGTATCTCCCTCTCTCATACCGACAGAAGCTCCTCGACTAATGGCAATCCTTATGCCAAGGGTCAATGTTTGTCACTAATTACATTGCTAAATTCGAGGAGTATATGATGCAATGTGACATCCAAGAGGACCCTCTGGTAATGCTTTCGCGTTTCAAGACGAGCCTTCAAACAGATCTTCAGTGCGAGGTTTTGACTCGGCCCATAATAGACTTGGATGAAGTGTACCAAGTTGTGCAGGAGTTGGAACAATATCTAAGGGCTCTTGTCATTCGATGCTTTGAGTCCCGGGACTCTAATGCTGGATCTGGGTCCCAGGGAATTAAACCTACCTATTGGTAGTCAACCCAGGGCACATGCGATTGTTCCGCCTAGGCCTAGGAATGATAAGGGAAAATGTGTCCTTGGTGCCGGCCCTAGTGGGGTAGTCAAGTGAGGTGCTATGAGTGTGGGAATATCGGTCACATGTCCAATCAATGTCCCACGAAGAACTGTGGAAAAGCCTTAGTTATAGGTGAGTCCCACGAGGATGTAGATGACCAGGGTGATTGTGAAGTGGAAGAATATCACCCTGAAGGAGGTCTTAGTGATGAAGATGAAGTGGTCGATAATGCAGCGCTTGCAGTAGTCAGACGTGTGCTAACTCAGTCTAGGGGTAGAGTCGATTGACGTTGAAAACTATCTTCTATACTCTCGCCAAGTGTGGAGAGAAGAATTGCAGGGTGATAGTGGACAGTGGAAGTTGTCAAAATGTGATTTCTGCTAACACCTTGGACCATTTAAAATTGAAATATACACCTCATCCTGACCCGTATAAAGTCTCTTGGGTTGACAAGGCCTCCCTTCTGTCACCCATCAATGCCTAGTTCCCATCGAGTTCGGGTCATACAAGGAGTCCTTGTGGTGCGATGTGATACCCATGGATGTTGGACATATTATCCTAGGTAGACTGTGGCTATTCGACAATGATGTCACGATCTTTGACCGTTCGAATGCGTGTACCTTCATGTATAACAGTAAAAAGATCAAATTTAATCCTATGCCACTAGAAAGCACATTAGGGAAAAGAAATGATGAGAAGGTGAATGAGTCGAAGGAAGTGAGGAAATCCAAGCATAAGTCTCTTCATTTCATTAATGTGAGAGAGTTTGAGAAAGAGACTAAGGAGGATTCCATGGTGTATGCCCTTGTGGCAAGAGAAATTACACCGGAGGTACCATCAGAGTTACCCCATGAGGTAACATTGGTTTTGAAGGAATACAGTGATGTGTTTCCTGATTATTTACCAAATGAGTTGCTACTTATGCGGGACATCCAGCATGCCATTGATCTCGTCCCGGGGTTGACTTTGCCGAACCTCCTTCACTACAGGATGAACCCTGCTAAACATGCAGAATTGAAAAGACAGATTGATGAGCTTCTGCGAAAGGGTTTTATCCAGGAAAGCATGAACCCGTGCGCTGTACCCGCATTGTTGACGCCAAAGAAAGACAGTACGTGACGCATGTGTGTGGACAGCTGTGCCATAAACAAAATTACCATCAAGTACAAGTTTCCTACACCTAGACTTGATGATATGCTTGACATGATCGTTGGGTCCACCATTTTCTCTAAAATTGATCTTAAGAGTGGATATCACCAAATCCGCATACGCCCAGGAGACGAGTGGAAGACCACATTCAAAATGAAAGATGGGTTGTACGAGTGAATGGTCATGCCCTTCGGCTTGACTAATGCACCCAGTACATTTATGCGGGTGATGACACAAGTCTTGAGACCGTTCATAGGTAAATTCCTAGTTGTTTACTTCGATGATATTCTTATTTATAGTACCAGCTAAAGAATCACACCTTGAACATCTGAAGTAGGTCTATAGCGTCCTTCAGACTGAAAAGTTATATGCTAATCGTAAGAAGTGCGCGTTCATGTCTAGTCAAGTCGTGTTCTTAGGATTTATCGTATCATCAGAAGGAATACGCGCAGACCCTGAAAAGGTCAGGGTTATAGTTGAGTGGCCAGAAGCGAAGAACATTCATGAGGTACGAAGCTTTCACGGCTTAACAACTTTTTATCGTTGGTTCATTAGGGGGTTTAGCACGATCATGACTCCCATTAGTGAATGCATGAACAAGGGAGAGTTCGTGTGGTCGAAAGCCACAGTCAAGGCTTTTAAGGAAATCAAGAGCAAAATGGTAGAAGCTCATATCATGCGTCTACCTAACTTTTTTAAAGTCTTTGAGGTGGCGTGTCATGCGTCAGGTGTTGGTATAGGTAGAGTGTTGAGCTAGTAGGGCCATCCAGTAGCCTATTTCAGTGAGAAACTGAGGCAAAGCAGAAGTACTCCACTTGTGACAAGGAGTTCTATGCGGTAGTGCAATCCTTGAGGCATTGGCGTCACTATCTTCTACCACAAGAATTCGTCTTGTTTTCAGACCATGAGGCTTTGAGATATTTACATTCTCAGAAGAAGCTTAACCCAAGGCATGCTAAGTGGGTAGCGTTTCTTCAGGAATATTCGTTTGTCCTGAAACATAAGGCCAAGGTCGAAAACAAACCAACAGATGTCCTTAGTAGAAGAGTGGCGTTGCTCAACTCCTTGAGTTTAGAGGTAGTTGGGTTTGAGCAACTGAATGATGAGTATCCCATATGTCCTGATTTTGGGAATACTTATGCGTCACTCTCTAGTGACCAGTGTAGCACGGGTGATTATCTTCTTAAAGATGGTTTCCTTTTCAAAGGAGACCGACTTTGTATTCCCCGTATGTCCCTTCGTGAATTCCTCGTCTGGGAGCTTCATTTAGGAAGGATAACTGGCCACTTTAGTAGAGACAAGACCATTGCCCTTCGTTGATGATCGTTTTTATTAGCCAAGTCTCAAGCGAGACATAGTCAAAATTTTAGGGCATTGTCGTACGTGTCAACTGGCAAAACAACGAAAGCAAAATACTGGGCTATATATGCCATTGCTAGTGCCACGCGCTCCACGGCAAGACATTAGTATGGATTTCATACTGGGACTTCCCAAGACAATAAAAAAGTACGACTCTATCTTTGTTGTGGTGGATCGCTTCTCTAAAATGGCGCATTTTCTCCCACGTTCGAAAACGTCAGATGCGCCTAATTTTGCTCGTGTCTTTTTTGATAGGTGTGGTGCGTCTCCATGGTTTGCCTAAGACCACAGTGTCTGACCGTAATGTCAGATTTACTAGTTACTTTTGGAAGACACTATGGCACATGATGGGTACTCGTTTACAATTTTCTACCATATACCACCCTCAAACAGATGGACAAATTGAGGTGGTAAATCAAAGTCTTGGAAACCTATTACGTTGTCTAGTGCGTGAGCATGTTAAGACTTGGGACTTAATTCTACCTATTACTGAATTTGCTTATAATGGGTCTGTCAATAGGTCGACAGGAATGAGTCCTTTTGAAATTGTTAGTGGTTACAAACCTAGAATGCCCATAGATCTTTTACCCATGTCTGTCACCCAAAGATCTTCAGACTCGGCCGATGCATTTGCACGACACATTCATGAATTGCATACATATATTATACATCGGATTAATAAAAGCAATGATAGTTATAAATATTCAGATGACTCTCATCGTAGATCACAGGACTTTCAGGAAGGAGACTATGTAATGGTGAAGATAAGGCCAGAGTAGTTCTCACAAGGTACCGCTAAGAAATTACAAGCGCGTAATGCTGGACCATTCAAAATATTACAAAGAATTGGGTCCAACGCGTATAGGATAGACCTTCCACCTGAAATGGGCATTGATCCAACGTTTAATGTGGAAGATCTAATCCTTTCCCATAATCCTACTATTGATCCTTCTTCTCTGTCGTGGCCATACTCTGAATTTGCTTCACAACCCATTCCACCCCTTCCCCCACCTATTATTTGAAAAGAAAAATTGTGGATGAGGAGATACTTTCCATGAGAGACGAAGGTTTCCAAAGGTATCTTGTCAAATGGAAGAACAGACCACCGTCAGAATCTACATGGTTGATGGAAATGGAGTTGCAGAGCGTTGATCCAGACTTGCTCGAGCGTCACAAGAGCTTTAACTCGCCGAAGTCGAGTTTTTCTCACTTGAGGGGAGTTGATGACGACATCAGACCCTTCAAGGTCTATCAACGAAGAAAGTGCGCCCCACAAGTATCTTCCTTGTGGCTGGGCGATCGTTAAGGAGCATTGAAGACCCTACACACGTGATTTGGCACATAAAAGACCCCACATTGGGAAGACACGTGTGTAGGATGAAGAAGACCCGACTGGAAGACTGGACTAGCTTGTTAGACAGTTTTCACTGTCTTTGGGTGCCCGACCACTATTCATCGGGCGCCCGAAATTCATCCATTTTCATGATTTCGTTGTTGGGCGTTTTTTGCCACTTTTGGGCGATCGACGCCCGCGCGAACTATTTTTTTTTAAGTTGTTTTTACTTTAAGTTTTGGCGTATTTTAGTCTTTTTTTCTTTCTTATTGTTTATTTAAGAGGGTTTAACCCTAATTACGAATTTAGTTATTGATTATTGAATGAAAAACCTTTTGGTTGCCTCCTCTTCTCTCTCTCTCTCTGTGGAACTTCATCCCTTCTTCCCCAATCTTCTTCTTCTTTCTTCTTCCTTGACCCTCCAACTTTCTTCAAGGTAATTTCTTATCTCTCCTCTTTATTCTAAGCTTAATTTTGTTAATTCCCACAACCCTAAATCTGAGATTTGATCCTGAACCCTAGTTTCTCAAATTTTCAAATCCCTAATCCAAGAAAATCCTTTGATCTCTCAGACTAGTGATTCCTATTGGGCAATTGGGTTATGACCATGGAAGATTGGGAGGTTCCATTCCTCTCCAGATCCATTACATGCATTAATTGAAACCAACACCGTGTGATTGTGATGATGGCCCGCATTATTGCATGTTTCTTTTCTGATTTTCTTAGATTATGATTATAGATGCTGAAATTTTTACTGTTATTATTTTGTTATTCCGCTCGATCATATATGTCATGAACATGCATCATAATTAGGGCATCCTGCGTCACTAATGGAACGGATGCACTCCCCTATCCACCTTTCCCATTTCTCGCCACATCCAATCTTGTCAAGCATGTGATTCAAGAAATTCCAATCAACGTGGTTATAGGCCTTTTCAATGTCCGGTTTTCACATTATACGTTTCAAACCCTTCCTGTATCTTGAATCAATGCATTCATAGGGCCATGAGGGCACAATCCAAAATTTACCTGTTACAAAAGCACATTGGTTATTTGATATCACGTTACTCAAAACCAATCTAAACCTGGAAGCATGGATTTTGCAAGGATTTAAAAGGGTTTTCCAATCAAGCTAGTAGGCTTTAATATTTTATGCACTATCACCTTCAGAATGATTGCACTAAAAGAGGCACCAATATCCGTTGATAAGCGGTCCCGCTTAACAAACTCTGCTATGAAATTCATTATGCCACCCTTCACTGTATCTCTAAACAATTGGAAAAACACTATCGGAAAGCCATCTGACCTGGCGCCTTGTCATTGCCTAGCGGTCAACCACTACTTTTACCTCCTCTTGTGAAAATGTACACTCCAAATTCTCCATCTGCTCGTTAGATAACCTACAGAAATCTAGATTATTTAACCTCAACCTAACCCATTCTTCCCTTGTTAACATCCTTTTATAGAAGTGCACCATCCTCTCATCTACTATCATACTGGTAATTTTATTGCACATGGCCCTAGTGCTTGCAAGGCTGTGGAAGAACTTTGTATTCTTGTTCCCTTTCTTCAACTAGACCAATGTGGATCATTGGCGCCACTTGATTTCTTCTTCCTTTAACCAATTCTTGTAATCTTGAGTGAACTTTGCCCACAAACCCTTTTCTTCCTCTGATACTATATGAGATTTCTTCGTTAGGTTTTGTTTGATAATTGAAAAAATAAGCTCAGAAAATTAAGTGTTGAATTGTAATTTTGAAATAATTTTTAGGGATATTTTAATACCACTTTCTTCATTCACCCCTCAGCACTAAGTGAAGGGAGAGAAGCTGGAAAAAAGACCTATATTTTTCAATAAAAATTAATTTAAGCACTTCATAAGTTGGATTTGCTAAACAATCTCAATCATTGGAAATCACTAAAAATATCAAATTTCAGTGATAAGGGCTGACAATAAGTTTTATCAAACGGCCCCTTAATATCTAACTCCTAAATATCAAAGTATGTTGTTAGAAGGGTTAAGAGGGATGTTAAGGGTTGGGCTTGTGTGGGAAAGCTCGAGGATGTATGTAATCTTTTTTCGTTTTCTTAGTTTATAGTTGGCTCCCTGGTTAAGGGCTTCACAATGGTTTTTAATAAAAGCTCTGTTACCTTTCAAAAAAAAAAAAGAAAAGAAAAGAAAGCAAAGATGTTGGGATCTCTACCCAATACGAAACAAGCCCTCAACCTAGAAGAAGATTTTGAATTTGTCAATTATCTTCAGAGATCGAGACACCCTTTAGTTGTCCACAATATGATCGAATTCAAACCATCACTATGATCATCATCGTCTTCATCAGTCGTCATCATCCTCATCATCTTGATTTTTCCGCTCTCATCTGTAAGAACACCTACACCAGCCACACCTAGATTCCTAAAGGTTAACCCATCAAAATTCTAAGCAAAATATATGAACTAATGTTTAAATGGCACGACTTCCACCAAAACTCCCATAATGCATGTCTCTTCTTTTGCAAGAATATTGGATTTGGTCTTGGATAATAAGATTTATTAGTTGTAAGCAATGTTTGTAGTATCGGTATCGCTACAAGTTTCGCTGGTTGGGGATATGTAAACAATACCGATATCGCCGATAATATCGTTAATAACCGAGAATGCGGGGAAACATAGGGGAAAATGGTGGAATTTTCAGTGGAAACTTCAGAAAATGCTAAAATACACATATTTGCTATTTGGTAGTAAAAAAAATTTGCAAAAAGAATGCATACACAATAAGTTTTCATTCAATGGGGGCCTAAAAGCATGTGCCATCGTAAGAAATCAACCCAACCATCCCATCCATCCCATCTAACCATCCAACCTTCCATCAATATTTCAAAATATTGACAACACATGATAATTCGCCAAGAAATAATCAACAACTGGAAAGGAAATGAAAGATTGTAGTCTCGATATCGTGCATGTTGTGATAACAATAATATCAAGACGGTATCAATATTATCATCAACAAATTGAACATTGCATACAATCATGGGCCCATAAAAAATTTAAAATGGATTTTTTTTTAATAAACAGATTTTTGGTGATATCGATTTGTTGGCAATATTATTGAAATATCGCTGATACACATGATGCAAGCTACACCTAGAATTTACATAGTAAAAAATATTGGTGATACATTGGCAATACAAGCAACACATGGAATTTACACAGTTGAAAATATTGGCGATACATTGGCGATACTTAGCAATATATACCGGATGCCTTAAACTTCTAATACTACCAGTGTTATCGGTATCGCTACAAGTGTTATCAGTATCACTACCAGTGTTATCGGTATCGCTGAGCTAGAGATAAAGATAATATTGGGGATATTTCGATAATATTGAAGATACTTCGAACAATGGTCGAAAGTTAAATAATATTTAGAAATGTGCTAGATATTTCTTATTTTTTTGTTTATAAAGCTAGATTCAATGTGCTAAAATGCAATTTGTAATATTGTGTAGTTTGACCAATCCTTTTTTACCGATGCCTTTTCAGGTCAGCAAATATCGGGGTATTCATCTGCTTAAAATGTAGCAGTGTGCACAGAAGTCTTGGTCCACATATCTCAAAGGTAGCCTTGATGGCCATTGTCATCATCATCATCTAAGCTTTATCCCAACTAATTGGGTCAGCTACATGAATCCCCTTTTTCTTTTCTTTTTTACTTTTTTCTTTCTGTTCCTTTTCTTTTCTTTTCTTCTTCTTCTTTTTTTTTTTTTTGAATGGCAGCTACAAGAATCCTGTTCTGCCATTCCAATATCAAGGGCCATAACTTCAGTTAGACCATAGATAGCGTTGATGGCCATATGTACCTTATAAGCATTGCTGATATGCTGCCATCATCATCATGCCGTGCCTTTTCTGCTCTTTCTTGAAATCTTTCATGGAACTTGCATACATCTGTTCCATGTCTTCTATAGTACATTGTCATTGCTGGCAATGTCATCATCCACATACCTTTTCCAGTTATTCTAATTGAAAGATTATACTTTACGTCCTTTTGCTCTCATTGTAGCACATTTTTATGTTATAATTGCATACAGAAGGATGTCGTAAATGATAATGGCAGATCTCTTATGCATTCTTTATTTTAGATGCATCTTACTGCAACTCTCTGTCCCGATTATTGTTGTTGTTATTTTTACCAATCTGCTCCCTTTATCATAACCGAGTATTAAACAGTTCAAATGACAAATGCAGTGTTATCAAATGGTAAAAAAACAAGGAATGCTACTATGACCATATGCTTGTGGAATTCTGTGAAGCATGCACTGAAACATCTCTATTATACACATGCCACTTTTATACAGTGGTCGCAATCATTATTTGGTGGGTCCCAAAGGGCATGGCCAATCTAAACATCAAGATGAGCAGACTATGTTACCCATCTGGTTGCCTGAGAAATGATCATTAACTCAAAAAAGAGAAACGGTCCACATTCAATGTGCAAAATTGGCACCAATCAGAACCTACAATTTTTGGCCTCTAGCCCATGTCATGTACTACCAGAAGAACTATCCTGATACGTTTGCCCTTGTATGGTGGGGATGATACTTTATGGAACTTCTCTAAAGCAAGCATATTTGTAGCATTTTGTCATCTTATCACATACCATTGTTCAAAAAATGTTTGAACACCTACTATAATTGGGATGATCACTTTCTATTATGTTCTGCAATGGAAAACCTGTTGTACTAAATAGTAGCCCTTACTTTCAAAACAAATTCATTAATTTTGAAATAACTGTCATTGTTCTAAAAAACTCCACTATTTACACAGGACATCTTACAAATATAATGCCATAATGCCATGGAATATATTGTCATTTTGGTGAAAATAAAATGCCCATCAATTAAATCAAAGGCTGTGATTTCATTAAAAATTTACAAATAAAAAGTAAATTATTAAAAAAAAAAGAAGCTCTAATATCTGTAAACTTCATGGCCGCTAAGTTCTCTATTTTTCCATTTTTCTTGTTTTTCACCTCATTATGGCCGTAGCCATTGTATAAATTTATAATATTAACACCCTTTGGCTGTTATAAGGTCATGACACTGTTTTAAAATTTTGTCGCAAACAAATTAGGTTTCACAAAACAAGACAAACAGATGTTATGAGGATTCATTCTATTTTGATCAAAATTTTGCCATGGAATGTTAGATTCTATTGGGAATTGGAAATATGATTTTGATTACTAAAATTTTCTTTGCCTCTAATCTATAATGTTTCCATGAAGTCATTTCCCTTATCATTCAGGTCTTATCTGTGACACTAGACGAATGGTCTGATGCTGAAATTGAATCCATCATTGAGGTTGGTGGAAATTCCGCGGCAAATGCCATTTATGAAGCTTCCTTGCCTGATGGATTTTCTAAGCCTGGTTCGGATGCAAACAATGAGGAACGTTTGAATTTCATTAGGTAGGGTGGTTTTGGCTGAAAATATCAATGTGTTGATATGTCTTTGCTTATTCCACAGGCAAGTGTGGCTTAAATTAGCCACACTTGTGTTTTTTACATTTGTTGCTTGGGTCCCACTTGATGTGAGCATTTGAATATTTGACTCATTGCACTTTTGTTTGGTAAATAGGTCAAAGTATGAACGGCAAGAATTTTTAAAACCGAGCTTGCGAATTACCTCATTTGCTTCAGGAAGGAGTTCGCACTCTAGTTTTTCTAGAAGGATTTTGGATGGCTTCCTTGATTTAAACATCTTAAAGAAGACGGTAAATACTCATGAGAAATTATATGATCCTTGAACCTAAGGATAGGCACAGTATCCCTGCGTCCTAGTTTGTAACCACCAAGGTCCATAGTTGGTGATCCAGATTGTTGCTCCCTAACGGTCTCCTTGATGGGTAGGAACCTTAGATTGGTAGGCTACAAATAGATTGTTGAGGAATGATATACAATGGTTGACAATCCAATGACAAGAGAGAGAAGATTGGATAAAATGGATCTTTCAATTTGGGAGATTTTTTGTGTTTGTTCCATCATGGTGTGACCCATCGGATCAATGTCTGGACCATTGTAACATTGGCCCCACTGGTACAAATCGAAAAGTTGAGGATACTATATTGTTAGGTCAAGGATCAATTCCTCAATTTTTGCATCATTCTTGAGCTTTTTCCCATGGATCTAAGGTAGGTACTTGATGTTACCCATCAACTTTTTCATTTGGGTTAGATCAAATACACTTCTTTAGTAGTTGTAAAACTTTGAAATGGATTTTATTTGCTGATAAGTTCTATTCTGAAAATTCGCTTAACCATGTGATGTTGGGAGTGGTGCAGGAAGCCACCGAGGAGCTCATTGGATTCTTGAAAGTTACAGTAAAAAAGGGCATGGATTTAGCCATTAGAGATATGCTAACTAGCGATCCTTATGTTATCCTTATTCTTGGGCAACAGGTCAGCCATTTTTTTGAAACCCAACTTTGTGAACATGAACAGGATTTGGACAGTCCATCAGGTCCTCATTCTGTCAGCCAAAAATCAGGTTGTTGTTGTCACCAGGTGTGCTGCTTGTGCATGTCTGTTGTCAAATATTTGTGAATTCCTTTTTAACCATCCATTTTTAATACACATTTTTCCCACTTGGTGATCGAACCCGACCTGATCTTTTGACCGTTGCCCTAAACAGGTGGGGCATGCCTGAATCCTACTCTTTGTAACTCTCTTCAATTATATATATGAGATTAGACTGGAAAGAAGTGGCTTTGTCAGTTTAGAGGCAATCACTCTCTTCTAAATTTAAAACAACAGTGGCTTCTTTCTTGGTGTTACTATTTCTTGCAGAAGGTTCAGACGACTGTCGTAAAGAGCAATTTGAATCCAGTTTGGAATGAGATTCTTACGCTATCAATTCCTGAGAATTGCGGGACTGTGAAACTGGTGAGCCAGCTCCAGTGATTAATTTGCTGATTTATTTATGTGGCCCAATTTGGTATCCTCATATTGTAGTCCTCTAAGTACTCTGCTGTATGGACCGATAACTTTTCAAACTTTAGGGTCCTTGCTTCTGCCAATAAGCCAGTGGCTCTTGCAGGACTACCATTCGAGGACTACCCAACTTTTCCTTTAGTGTGCATTTGGTTGCACCAAAATATCATCTAAATTCTTGACATCAAATAAACTCTTAATGTATAGAAATGTAGTTTTATGGCATTTTGCATGTTTTACTGTTTGGCATGGCTTCTCCATAAGACAAACTTGCTACTGTGTGTATATGAAGTGAAGGAATTTTCAATTCCAATGCACTGCATGTGAATTTCACATGCATACATACCAATGGATTATGAGTGGGGCATTAGGGGTTGTTGACAAGATGAGCCTAGAGTTGGCTTTGGCTCGGATTTTAAAATGGTAGGGTCAGGGTAACTCTCTCTCTCTTTTTTGCTTGGCTCTGGGCTGGCCCATTGGCCGCCTTATATGACATCAGAGGCATGCAAAAGGTAGGCCCCAATATGAAGACTTCTCAAATTAGGCTGCTTCACTCATGAAGTGAGTCTCACATGCAAGTTTGGCTTTAGACCATTTGGCAGGCCTAATTGAAACCATCCATTGTTTTCATGTGGAGCTATCTAACACATTGGTAAAGGTTGATAGCCATGCACATGCGCTCAGCAATTGTATTCATGGTATCCGAGTTACCTGGACACATGGCACAGGTGCCACATGTCAAAGTGTTCGATGTGGCAGACTCCAAAAATCTACCCACATGCACACCCTCGTGCACAAATAAGTAATGTTTTTTAATAAAATAATGAAAACATAAAAAAAACGAAGGAAAAATCTATTTTCAAACTTAACTGACATTTTTATTAGGCAAAAAAAAAAAAAAAAAAAAATACAAAGAGGAAGTAGGGGGGCAAGGCAATGAAAGATGGTGAGGTTCCACCATTACCAATAAAAAAGTAAGCCTCAGCTCCCCAATTTCCTTCAAAGTGACCTTTATTATTCCCAACAAAGACACCAAGACCAATACCAAAATCCACAAACTTCCTTCTCGTGTTTTGGAAGGACAGAATTCACCACTCTTCATAGTTACAAAAAGTCCCAATGTTGTAGTCTTTTACCTTACCTAAAAAAAGTAAAATAATCACAACTAATAGTAGCAGTACAAGCTAAAATAATATTAAAAAAGAAGAAGAAGAAAGAAAAAAGAAGGAAAGGAAAGGAAAAAAAAAAAATCAATTACAAATGTTGAAAATCATGCAATAATCATATCAAGAAATGGTAGGTTGTTTGCATTTTATAGTGAATTAATTACATAAGGATTATGTTGATGTCGTCGTCGTCGTTGTTGTTTTCCCCATAGGCCATGTACTCGCAATAAAAATGAACTTCAAGCCTAAGAGTATGAAGCCCATATATGATTTCTTCAATACCAAGAGGCAAAGATTTTAGACTAGCTACTGGAAACTTCGGCATGACAAAGAAATTTACACGAGGAAAGAGTTAAACAATGCAAGAGAAACTTCATTGAGAATGTTCGTACACCTCACTTAAAAGTATCCCATGTGGAGCACTTTTCGATGAAAGAAATTGTACGGAACTTTTAGTGTATGTCCAAGTGTCCTAAAATTTGGAGTGTATTGCACAATCATCCATTGACAATGGGGACCCAATTTTTTTATTTTTTTTTTAATTATTGTTGAGACCAGCATCATATTTGTTGCGGTGTTTTAAATAGTGAATACAATGTAGAGTAGCATTCACCCCTTGAGGCTTAAAGCTACATAGCGTATTTTTAATTAAGGTCGTGATTGGTTTTGCCAAATATCATGAAATTTTATGATATAAAGCACCAAATTAGGCTGATTAATAATAAAATTTAATGACATTTGATGCCAACAAACACAACCTAAAATGATAGGAAAAAAAGGCAAAGATTAAATATAAAGGTAAAGAAAGAGCAACCTAACTAATTCAATACTATTACTTATATTATTTTACTAAAATCATTGAAAAAATTAACTAGTTTTTATTTTAAAAAAAAGAAAAGAAAAAGATAAATGTAACAAATGATTGAAAACATTAACTAATTTTAATGATTTAGTGAAAAATATCTTATAGGTAAGCTACCACAAGCTAATTCAAAATTAGCACGTAGCATAGGCTACATGTGACTTAGGCTATTTTCATGAGCTACTGGCATTAACGCTAAGCTACACTACTTGGTGCAAGATACACGCTACATAACAAAGCTATTTAAAATACTGATTTGATGGGCCCAAGCAGGCCATGACTTGCGGCAGTCCTTGTGGTATCATACATGTGGCCACTATCGTTACTGAGGAGTATTTAATAATGCAAGAGATGCAGGTGCTTAGAAATTGTAGATGTGGAATACATTAAAACCACTGTAACCAAATCACAATCCCTAAATCAGCAGTTAAACAATGTGTTTACACTTGCTTGCTGAAGTAGGACTGTTCGATACTTTTCAACCATCCAATAAATGTGCACCGATCCATAACTAGCATGATAGGTGTCATTTTTTTTTTTTTGTTTTTGTTACATCTTAACTGGGACCCATAACTTGGACTGCTCAATTTTAATTACTTGTATGCCATGCATACAGTTTCTCAGTGCTTGTTTTTCATCCATCACCCTTTGCGAAAGTATCAAAGTTCTCTTCATTGTGATTTAATGGTGTTTGAAGGTCATGAATTGATAAACACTACAAGCTTGAATTTTTTAAAATCTAGCTTGAATTTAATCTATCGCACTTTTTTTTAAATCTTGAATTTCTAATATCTCGATTACAACCAGCAAGTCTTTGATCATGACATGTTCTCGGCCGACGACATCATGGGAGAAGCTGAGATTGATATCCAGCCATTGGTCACAGCAGCCACAGCATATGGAGACACATCCCAGTTCGGAAATATGCAAGTTGGGAAATGGTTGAAATCGGCAGACAATGCACTTATCCGTGATAGTATCATCAACATTATCGATGGGAAGGTAAGACAGGAGATATTTCTCAAGCTCCAGAATGTGGAATGTGGAGAACTTCAGCTAGAGTTGGAATGGATTCCACTAGATCAATGAGTCCGACGATCATTGTTTATATACTATTGTTTGATGGGAGGAGATCCCGCTTTTTGTTTGATGATCCAAACCTTTCATTCATCGGTAGGCTCTAGAAATGGACCCTACACCAAAAATTGTAGAGATGGGCAATCCCTGCCATATGAAAACTGTCGTTCAATATTTATTTTATTTTTTTCTTTTTAGTGGTTACAACTGTCCAATCGCTTTTTTTTTTTTTTCTTTTTTGTCTATGGCCCATTTATGATCATCACGGATGAACGAATGGTTTAGATCATCATGCATGCCATATCATAGAAAGTAGGAGGATGAAGGATGAAGTTAGTGGACTGGATCTCCTCCCTCTGTTTAATAATTTTATTCTACTTGAGTTAATTGTGTGATCATTTCTTCCTATGTCTCTTTTATTCGTTTAAACAGTGAATAGCATAAGAAGAGTAGATGGGGTGATTGAAATTGTATGTGGAGTGGGGCCATGGTTGAGGAGGATAGACTTAAAAATAATGGTGGTGTGGATGGTCCAATTTGGATATTAGGTCAGATCATGGTTGGCAGGGTACGCAAAGTATCAAATAATCATAACCGTCCAATTGGGCACTAGTCAAATATAGATCATTGTTGATTCGCCTGCTGGCCAACATTCATCACAATGCTGATTATATGATAAGATCTTTCATATACCAATCATAACCAACCCATTATCCAATTTGGACCAATTATGCCCTGAAAAGATCTGACGGTCACAATTCAATGGTGGTTAGAGGATATGATTTGTCCCAGAGACATGTAGCAACATGCATATACAGGGAAGATGATCTGTGTGAGATTAATCAGGTCCATGTTGCTGTGTGCTGCTATTGACTGAAGTCTTGAGCCATTCTGGCAAAGAGTATTTCTTATTTGCTCCTCTGGCAGAGCATGCCACTTGATACACAGATGCTTGGGAATGGGAACTTGCAGACATAAACCGTGCATTTAGTTGCACAAATGTCATGAAATTTCATTAATAATCAGTCTACTTTGGTGGTATATTGAAAAGGGCATTTATTTCATCTTATTTTATGTCATGTCTAATTAATTGATCTGAGCTGTCCATTCCAGAACACATTTCATGCACTGGTTCACTTGTACATTCCAATGAAGTGGACGAAACTTAGCTGCAGCCATGGGCCCACATGGTTGCATGGTCCCAAAAAAATCAGGTGGACCACACCACAGGAAACAGTGGTAATTGACCATTAAAAACTGTCGGTCTATGCAGCCTTATCCACAGGTTGGATGGCAAATAAACAATATGATTGGCCCACAAATAGTTTTTAATGGTCCTACTGTTTCCTGTGTTGTGGTCCACCCGAAACAACGTGATTTGCGTCTGCTTCAATTTTTTGGACCAGGCCCTAGAATAAGCTGGCAAAATGAATGGACAAAGTGGATATATAATGCATATATCAAGGTAGGCCCCATGGTCAGGCTCCCAACCACATGGCTTGTTCCAGGGTTGACTTAGCCCAATGAATCATGCATCGAACTTGTCGAATGCATTTAGTGGGGAGCAGACGAGGTGAGACCCCCTCATTTTAGGCCATTATCCAAAAAAATGAAGCAGTTCAAAATCCCAGGAAACAGTGGCTTGTGGTATGGTTCACCTAAGATTTGAGTCACCTTCATTTTTGGTATCATGCCCTAAAATGAGCTTTCAAAATAGTTGGACCACGCAGATTTAAGGCACATCACATAGGCATCCATTTTCAAGCCATGGATAAGATGAGTATGATTTTTTAACCAAATGTATTTCTTGAGAATCATATGCAATGGGTGCCAATTGCCTACCACCGGCACCTACTTAGAGATGGCGGTTATGCGGTTGAAAATAATGGGAAAGAAAATAGGGTTCCTCAGATAAATCGTCTCCCTTGTTTGTAAAGACTTCTTTCAAAATAACTTCTTGTTCTCTAACCTAGACCCTTAATAAATAACACTTCCTTTCCTGCAATTTCTCAATGTAGATCCAAATCTTAGGTGGACCATACTATAAGGTGATTGAACGCAGCACCATTGAAAACTTCCTAGACATGATATTTCTATAATGTTTATTTTCCATCTATATCGTTGATAAGGTCACACAATCTTCAATGAAGAAAGATTTTATGGCCCATTGGAAGTTTTTAATGATCACTCGTCATTGCTTCATATGATATGGTCCACAAGAAGTTTTTAAGAGTCATTTACCACTATTTCATATTGTATAGTTCACCTTGAAATTTATATTTGTTTTATTTTTGTACCTTGTCCACCATATCTTCCCTCAATGTATGTGCATGCTAGATGTTTGAAGAAATGAGCTTAAAGTGATGCTCCCATTGCTTCCTAAACCTTGAGACTTTTACATTACAATAAGAGAATTTATCTAAGGTAATTTTATTTTGTTGAGCATATGATTTGATTAAGGGCTTGTTTGGTTGCAGAATCTAGATTCTAGAGAAAATCATGATTATGAGTATTGGAATCCAAAATTGCAGAATTTGGATTGAAAACTAGAGTATCAATTTGGTTGAAAACAGTGTAATCCAACTATTGCTTGCGATTCCACGGCCCTTAAAAACTTGACCCTACAAGACAGATGGCAGGCCTGGATGATAAATAAACATTATAATAGGCCTTAAGAAGATTTTAATGGTAGACATTCAATCAAAACAGTTGTTGAGCCAATTTAAGTTTGCAAGTGGAATCCTGTTTGACTGAAATTTAACGCCAAACACACCTGTTAAAATTAAATGCCGCTTGAATACAAATTTTAAGTTGTAAAAAGGTTTTCAGATGCCAACCAGAACTATATCTTATTTTTATTAAATAATATTTTGATTGAATTTAGGTATAAAAGTGACTTTTAGAAGAATTATTATATATTCACCATGGACCGTGCATTTTGTGGGGCCACCTATGATGTAGATCATCAATTGTCTATAATTTATGATCAATCATTTTAAATAGGCAGAAATTTTCTTGAAGTTTTTATTTCTTAGTATGTTTTTAACAAAAAGTTAGTTCAACTTCTACAAAATAATAAATGTAGACCGTCCATTTTACCAGGCATGAAGGTGGACGTTGCATTAGTTTGAGCCGTGTATAACAATGATGTATTTATTATATCCACACCATTCATCCATTTGGTAAGATCATTCTAAAAATTGAGCCATATCCAAAGCTCAGGTGGACCACACCACAAATACCAGTTGGGATACACAAACTTGGTGACATCCGCCTGCATATCGTCCATCAAGCTCATCCAGAGCATCAAAGTTTTTCTTTTGTTTTTTTTGAAATGAGTCCTCCAACTCGGATTTTTTTTTTTTATCCACCAATCAGTCAGGTTTAAACTTTTTATGATGAGACACAAGTTCACATTGTTTTTTTTTTTATATTATGATGACTGATCAACCAAATACGTATTCAATAACTATGATTTTGTGTTGTTCTTCGTATTGTAAAATTGAATCCAGACCGTTCATCTACAAGGCACAAACGTGCGAAATCATGTGGACAACAAAACACGGATCTCAACAAATCTCAACGTGTGGTGTTATGCCAATACCAAGATCAACCTACACGTGTGCAGTATCCACACATCAGATGGACCCCGCGGCCTCAACTGATGGCTGGACCAGCCAAGCATTGCATGTTAACTCACAGACGGTCCACATCGCTCGTACGTGTGCCACGTGTGATAATAATGAGAGTGGATTTGAGCTCAGTGGAAGGAGAAGTCGTTTATGAGTGAAAGGCTCACGGCGGAGTACATACTCCCCCACTGCCCAAACACCTTATCTTTCATCTCATCATCGCTGCAAATCCCACCATTCATTTCACCAACAGAAATAATCCAACGGCATAGATTGTTTGGCTTAATTGAGCGATTTAAACAGATTAAGAACCAACACGCATACCAGCACATATTAGCAAGACCCAACCGAAAATTGGCCCGACAAATTAAAAAAAGGGGGAAAAAGAGGAATACGCCATCAGCGCATTTTAGCAACAACCACAAAGATTAAAAAGAAAAACACCATTGAAAATCACCGGCGTATTGTAGAAAACAAAAATTAAATTAAATTAACAAAAAAAAGAGGAAAAATCTGGTATGAGAGGGGAAATAATGCTTCAGTGTGTGTAACAAATCAGATCATTGACACGTGTCTCACTGAAATCCGCTAAGATCTTGAGATCTTTCATCATCAGCCGTTGAAAATAGATATATAATTATAAAAAGATAAAATAAAACAAAGAAAAAATAATAGAAACAAGCGATCCGTTCCCGCCCAAGCATCCACGAACCGTTCAAACTGTTGGCCACTCCATGAAGAACACATGATTGAAAAATCATGCCTGATCGTTCATCGCGTGGTACAGACCATAGAAATCAATGGCCAACAGCCGATCTGATACAAGGTAAGCGTATGACCCACCAGACGGGAAAACAGCTTTGACGGCCAGGATGAATTACACAAACACAGAGCGAGCAACGCAGAGAGAGAGTTTCGAACGAAAGGCGTCCTCTACTAATATTTATAGGAGGAGAGAGAGGGCGTTTTAGGGTTAGGGTTTTGAGAAGCTTGTACGGTCATCTTCCCGAGGATACATAAAATCTACTCGGGTTTTTATTTGGTACATTTAGAGACTATAGTTCAGTGATCCAGACCATTAGTATTCTGGACCTCATCTTCGATGGGCGATGGTAGAATTTTTTCCTGAATGGTAATATCCCAACCTTGGATATTTTGGTGTGGAAGTAGACGGTCAAGATGAGAGAAATTCAACGGTCCACGTTAAAGGGCCCAGCATTCCCAGTAAAAATCTCCCTGTCAGGCATATTGATACCAACGGTTTGAATCACTTATAGGTGGGCCCCACTTAGTAAATGACGACCCGAGTATATTGTGCACATCTTCTGGCCGAGTGCGGCGGAATTAAGTGTCCTCGGCCTGAGGATGAGTAGGGCAGCTGCGAATGGAATCTCGCCAACACCAGATTGACGCAGAGTATAAAAACGCCCAAGCTATTTTGGGTCGCTATGTTCTATATGTGAAATCCACACCGTTCATCAGGTGCGCTCCTTGATTCTAGGCCGTGAGGCCAAAACTCATCTAGATCCACAATTCAGGTGGGCCACTCCACTTGGAAAATGGGATGGACGATGATTCATCCCAACTCAGGTGGGCTACTCCACTCAGGTGGGCAACTCAGGTGTGACTCACCAGGATGAAGGGAAGGTACAAAAATTAGACAGATACATAACTCAAAGGTGGGCCCCAAAGAGGCATGTGCGTCCCACGTGTCATTGAATCCAACCATTTGATATTATGTGCACGGTGACCCACAGTGGACGGACCATTTAGATTATTACACCAATCAGATCAACGGTCTGGATAATCCAACGGTGGGCCTCATGTTGTAGTCATCTGGACTTTTGAACATGGACGTACCATGACCAAATTGTCCACTATTTGGGTGAAGCATCTAGACCGGTCGGTAGATGGGGCACCTCCTGGAAAGATCAGGAAGGGTCGATCTAACCATCTGATCGTTTGCTTAATCCATTATCAATGTGAGTGGTCCATCTAATCTTTGAAAAGGGGCCCATCGAGAAGGTAAGGAATCATATGAACGGTCACGATTGACTAGCACAAGAAGGGATTTTTGCCATGGATGGGAGGCAGAGTGTACACTTGGCCATGTCATTATTCTTCAAAGGAGTGAATGAATATCAAATCTGAACCGTCCAATTGATTGGCCACCCCTTTGCTAGATTATATCTTGAATATCACATTGATCACATCATCCTCACGATTCGATCAACGGCCCAACATTGATCGCATCATTATATCTTGAATATCACGTTGATCACATCATCCTTCAGGACTAGAATTGAGTAATAAGTGCAGCGGCTGCATGAAAGGTCACACAAGACGGCCCCAATTGATATGTACTATTCTAATGAGTTGCTTAGCCGTACAATTTCTAATGAGTTGCCTTTGCTCTCCTTCCTCTGGTTGGAAACTACATAGGTCCACAGAGATGTCGGTGAGAAATCCACCCGTCCATCAGTTTCTAAAGTTCGTGTTAGTACATGATGCCAAAAATGAGGCAGATCCAAAACTCGAGTGGGCCACATTATAAGAAACAGTTGGATGGAAAGTGCTATGAAGGTTTCTAATCAGGCCAATATTGATTTTTTTTCCCCTTCAGTTCATCTCAGTTAGAGTAGCCTTGTAAAGGGTTCGGATGGCATATAAAGAACATGGTGGATTTACATATAGTTTCAATGGCGGGTGTTTCCATCTCCACTGTTTTTTATAGTGTGGTCCACTAAAGTTTTTGATCTATCTTTATTTTTCTTTCAATCATCACCTAGCATGAGCCGTAGAAACCGATGCATCTTGATAGCTTTCACTTATGGCTTATTTGGGAGCTTGATATGGACTGCATTGGAATGCAAATAACAATTATATTAGAATCAAGGTGGCTCCAAATCCTCCATTGTATTTGGTTGAGATGCACTCAGAATCCAAATCTTCAATTTGAAAGCTTAAATTTGGAATACATTGGAATTCTTTAATATATTCAATCGACTTGATTTGATTTACTTACATTAGCTTTCATATCCTAAGAGAGAGACAGAGAAAGATTTGATAAAATGATTGAAATAAGCCCATTGAAATATATATATTGTAGCAAAAAATGAGGAAGTTTTAAAGTGCAGGTGGGCCACAAACATAAGGTTCATAAACAAGTAATTCATTAACATTTTTTAATCGATCATTTAAATGTCCAAGTAACTCAAATCGTTCCATTGATGTGAATTTAGTGTTGCAATGGGTAATGGGATTATTTTGGGTATTATCAGCGTCCCACGCATGTAATTACACATGCGACTCTAATGTCTTTAAAGTAAAAGGCAGGCATTACTTCAAATCACTCCAAAAGGATACATTTGAAATGCCTGAAATTTCATTTATCTCCGAATCCAAGCCTACCAAAAGCAAAAACTAGCTAATTGGATGTGGAACTCTCATAAGATCCACCCCGTCCATCAGGTACTCCACCACGTGTTCACCTTCGAAATAAAAAAAAAAAAATCAAGGGGATCCAACACTTAGGTGGACCACACAATAGGAAAAGGTTGGGACGGGTCACCAACAATTAGTTTTGTGCAGAACCGCCACGGAGTCCATATGCAATCTAATCCATTCATTTGATGTGCCTCATCAAGATTAAAGAATTAGTTAAAAAAAGTTTTCGACGACTGATGTGGGCCATACCACCAGAATTTCCATGTTTCAGGTGTAATTTTATGAGGTGGCCCACCTGAGTGTTGAATCTATCTGATTTTTTTGGATCATTGCCAAAACAGGGATGGTATGCCTGACAAACGGGGTGGATTTCATGCACGCAAGCGTTTTCCTTGATCAATTGCCTGCAAATAGGGGATTAAGGAAAAAAATCCAACGGTTCACAATCACCAACATAGTCGAATTGATGGCTCCGGTCGTCCAATGAATTTTGTTGGTTTTGTTCTTTCTTCCAGAAAGCGAGTTCGTTGCGATTTATGGCAATCGAGTCGGACCTAATCGGATCTTATACGGGTCGACGCCCAAACTCATTAAAACCCAGTGAACTCAGGTCTTGACTAGGGCCTGCTCTTACGATTTGTTACAGTTTCGACGGAGTCGACCCAACCAACACGTCTGATCGAGAATCTGTGCGCTATACTCAGATTTTTAGGAGCTGAGTAGGTGCGGCCCTTATCGTAGGGCCCACCTTGGTGTATGTATTGTATATCCATGCCGTCCATCCGTTTTGCTAGTTCATTTAAGGCATGAGCCAAGAAATGAAGCAGATCCAAATCTCAGGTGGACCATACTATAAGAAAGAGTGGTGATTGAACGCTCCACCACTAAAAGCTTTCTAGGGCCAGCACACCGTAATGTTTCTGAAATATTTATTTGCCATCCAACCTGTTGATAAGGTCGGATAAACCTAGATGAATGGAAAGAGAGATATCAGCTTGATCCAAAACTTCTGTGGCCCACAAGAAGGTTTTAATGGTCAATCTCCACTACTTCCTATGGTGAGGTCCATCTAAAATTTGGATTTGCTTCATTTAGGGCTGATGTCCTAAAATGATCCGGCATAACGGATGAACGGTGTGGATATACAATACATACACCAAGCTGGGTCCCACAGAAAGGCCCACACTGTCTTGGGTGGTGCTTTATTTATAACGTAGATGGACATGCTTGAAACAATTTTCATTTTGTAAAATCACAGCCATTAATATTGGGAATTATTCTCATTTGAGTAGCGACCATTGATGAAAAAAGGTCCTAATATAGGTGGTTACATGGTTCCAATCTAACAATTTTTTGGAACATGCTCCATCGCTCCATCCAAGATGTGGATCAACTAACCAATGGATTGGATCACAGTTCTAACTCGTTTGCTCAACTTGAAACTCGGCTGAGTCAACTCAACCTGACAAGATTTCAAGCTGAGTCAAGACTCGGCTCATGTATTTTATAAGACTGAGTCACGTCGAGTCTAATCGAGTCAAGTTAAAAGTCATTCGACTCTTCAGGTCAACCTGACTGGACATCTGAGTCGACTCGAATTTTTGGGTTTTGGGTATTTGAACTATGGCCTAGATTATCAAACCATGGGCCCCATCTGTCGGAACTTGCATAGACGGGGCTACTTGGCTCGATCTGGCGAGTTATCCTGACTCAGCCAATACAACTCCACTTAAGAGATCATTTCCCATCAATTGATTGAGAGAGCATTAGATGAGATTTATTTTTCAGGAGTGATTGCTCTCAAAGGTGGGCCTCACATGATTTACAATGATTAGGGCCCTTCTATCATTATAAATAGGATAATCCGCTTTCCTAATAGTTAATCGAATTGTTAGGATAATGTAATCAAAGGGTCTTTTCAAGAGCTGTAAGCAATCAAACGTGGGCTCCGCGTGATAGACGGCCTAGATCGGTGATTTGACATTTCATAATATAATAAATTGAACCTTTTGGTTTTTGGTTGGACTCTTTTTCTTTTGTTGTTTTGCTTTGCCTGCATGGATTTTGCGTGGGCGTTTTTCAACAACAGGATCACCATGTGAGGGTAATTTTTAAAAATAATGGACCATCAACCGGGAGCACCTCATAATTTGCAATGGTGGATCAAACTTAGGATGATGCAATCAAAGTGAACTTTTCAGATGGATGGGCTATCAAAGCTGCCTATCCATGATAGATGGTCCAAATCAAATTCAGCCTTTTGATTTACTAAGGTTCAATAACAACTCTAAAGAAATTAACAAAATCCCACCATGTAAAGATCGTACAACCATACAAGTGGAAAATGGTATCTAACCCTTTTTCATAACCGAAGCCCTTACCCAACATATAAGAAGAAAAAAAAAGACTATCTCAATCTTGGAATGTGTGGTACTTATATTGATTTATCTTGAAGAGGCAGAAAAATAGAGAAATCAAATACTCTTCTTCTATAGAAGAGATGATCAGATATCCCCAATCATACCGATACTCTTCCCTTGAACTAGGGCTATAACTGGGTCAGTGGACCCGATGGGGTACCCGGACCCAACCCATTTAGACCCGACCTAGACCCGACCCATTTATTAAATGGTACGGGTCTGGGTCCAAGAATAGACCCAGTTACTAAATGGGTCTGGGTCTGGTTTCCTTTCTATTAGGCCCGACCCGACCCGAACCCATTTAGTAAGTGGGCGGGTTTGTTCTATGTCTCAAAGGACCCGTCCAGCCCAGACCCGTCCAGACCCGGTTTTAACCCAGACCCGACCCATTTATTAAATGGTACGGGTCTAGGGTCCAAGAATAGACCCAGTTACTAAATGGGTCTGGGTCTGGTTTCCTTTCTATTAGGCCCGACCCAACCCGAACCCATTTAGTAAGTGGGCGGGTTTGGATCTATGTCTCAAAGGACCCGTCCAGCCCAGACCCGTCTAGACCCGATTTTAACCCAGACTCGACCCATTTATTAAATGGTACGGGTCTGGGTCCAAGAATAGACCCAGTTACTAAATGGATCTGGGTCTGGTTTCCTTTCTATTAGGCCCGACCCGACCCGACCCGAACCCATTTAGTAAGTGGGCGGGTTTGGTCTATGTCTCAAAGGACCCGTCCAGCCCAGACCCGTCCAGACCCGGTTTTAAACCTTGTAAAATGCTTGCATACTTGATCCAAACCCGGACCCATTAGACCCGACCCATTTATAAATGGGTATGGGTGGATCTCCCTCTACCAGACCTGCACCCATTTATAAATGGGTCTGATGCGTTGACCCGGACCCGACACGGACCCACCCATTTAGTAAAAGGGTCTGGGTCGAAAATTTGGACCCAGACCCGTTTAGTAAATAGGCGGGTCTGGTTTTGGCTAAACCCGCCCTGAACCCGACCATTTACAGCCCTACCTTGAACTGCTTCAAAGATCGACCATTGCGAGAATTATTAGTAGAATCATACTAATGGATGTAAGAAAAAGTTCTGGCTTACACTTCCTACTCACCTCTCGGCACTTGTTCCTTACTCTCTTCTGGCCCGTGAGTGTGAATTTATAAAGAAAATCGATGAGAGGTGTATATTTTGTTGGTGAGAAATGGGAGTAGGGAAGTTTGTGGGGTGTCTACGGCCTCTCATAGCCCATAGGTTGTCGGTGAGAGAGGTTGTCCACTGTTTGCCTATGGTCTCATGCATCATTCATTAATACTCTCAGACTTTTATCACCCGGTGATTAATGTGTTCCTCCAATGACTCAACACCTTCTATCATGATGCACTTACCTTTCACTGCTCTATTAGGATTAAGCCATTGGGTTCAATCTAAATACGCAGACGCACTCCATGTACAACTGCCAATCATGATGTAAAAGGGTTGTGATTTGATGCCTCGTAAAATCACAATGTTTTTCCCAACCATTAAGAGATGCCTAAGTTATCCTTCGACCAGTCAAGCATTTTGACAAAGATTACCCGATTGGAATAAAGCGCACTGCGTCTATGTGGGTGTCCACTCGCTTTAGCATTCAGTTGTTTACAACCTCTGCTAAAGTGGGCTATCTGTAGACACCCCACAGTTTACCTATCACTACTCTAGTGGGATTAAGCCATTGAGGGAACACATTAATCACCAGACAACAAAAGCCTAAGAGCATTAATGAATGTTGCATGAGACCCTGGGCAAACAGTAGACTATGGGTTATGAGAGGTCGTACACTTCTTACTCTCTCACTGACAACCTACTTCTTACTCTCTCACTAATAACCTATGGGCTAGGAGAGGTCGTACACACCCCACCAATTTCCCTACTCCCCCCTCCCATTGACAGCTTACACGCCTCTCATTGATTTTCCCTATAAATTCACACTCACTGGTCAGAAGAGAGTAAGAAGCATGTGCCGAGAGGTAAGGAGTTTAAGCTAGAAATTTTTCTTACATCTACCAATATGATTCTACTAATAATTACTACAGTGACCAATCATTAAAGCAGCTTAAGTGAAGAGTATGGGTACGATTGGAGACATCCAATTATCTCTTTTGCAAAAGAAAAATATCTTATTTCCCCATTTTTCTTACCTCTTCAAGATAAATTAATTCAAGTTCCACTCATTCCAAGATCAAGACAAACTTTTTATTTGTTATCTTATCTTTTTTTTTACAGTTTAATCCTCATATGATTAAGCTGAATATCTACTAAAGTTCAATAACATAAAATATATATATATATATATATATAAACAAAACCCCACCAAGTAAAGACCATACAAGTGTACGAGTGGAAAATGGTGTTTAACTCCTTCATTTTTCATAACCAAGGCCCTTACCCACCATCTATAATACAGACCACTGCAAGAGTCATTTGAGTTAGGAAGCCATTCGATTTTTTACTCTTTTTTTATAATTCTACGGGTCCTAGCCAGTCATAGATTCTAAAACCGTGATTTAGTTAGTGGCGACTCCAAAACATTATATACATTTGAAACGTGTCATTCTGCCTATTTTAAAAAGGTAATGCACAACCAAGGAAGCCGAATCGAATCAAACTAATAACATATAAGGATATGGCTCCTAAAAAGTAACAAGCGCGCAAACATCCATTCCTTCTCTCCATGCAACAAGCTATGTTGTGGGGATGGAAAGTGTGGGGTGTACACGGCCAAGCATTCATAGGTATAAAAGCCAACACCACGTCTTGTGTTCAAGTCATGGAAAGGGTGACCCGTGGAAGGGGCAAACTAGACAAAAGTGAAAGTCGCCATGATGTAGAGATGGCTACATGGATAAAATGCGAGAGTGAGTGCCACTACAGAGTGGGCCGCCAATTGGCAGTAGAACATGGTGGAATGTTATGATCCCAAGGGTTTAATGGCCTAACTTTACATGTTCCATTAGTCTAGGGCTTTTCGCACATTGGTGAAGAATTGTCTAGCACAAAACTTAAGCCAGATTTTCCAGCAAAGATTTCAGTAACAAGTTCTAAAAAGATCAAATTAAAAAAAAAAAAATGTTTTCGTTTTTACAAACTCATTGAGGACTTGGAATCCCAGTTATGAGATTGGAAGACGGAGGTCATAAAATTCCCAAGCCTGAGCATACTTAGAATGCAAGAAGAGGATGAGAGTGAAGCTTGTTTTACAAGTTTGAGAGGAACAAAACTTTCATCTTTTATTTATTCCCACAAACACAAGCAAAATTTTCAGAGAGAAAGGAGAGATTCTAGGCAGCTTTTCTTTGAGCCAAAAAAAGCTATACATGGGGGACCCATCTCCTGATGATCCAAGTCGTTCGAATGGCGAGGCCGCCAAAGCGTCCTCCATTGAGTAATCCTGACCGTTCACTTTGACCCACTTAAATTGTCGACCATTAGATTACTTATTTCATCAAACCATTCTGCTCATTGATGTGTAGATGTGCACACATGGCCCATCCAAAGGCATGGGCTACCCAAAGGTGGGACCCACTTAAACCATAGCCGGCTCAATAAAAGAATGTTGTTTCTCTTAATCGTGCATTATACACTACAACGAATTACAGGACACTCCACTCCACTCCACTCCACTAACACTAACACTAACAAGTGGGGCCCACCCCTCTGTAATCCAGACCATTGCTCTGTTGATTCCCACCATAGATGGGCTATTCTAAAAAACCTCACATACTGGAGGATCCTATCTTTGTATTTATTTTCAGTTGAATGTGGATTTTTACTGCATTTCTCCTCAACAGTCCATATTTAGGCCACAAATCAAAAGGGCTAGGATCGTCCGATCGATGAGATTTTTCTGGCATCGTCCATTCACAGTAGGACCCAACAGGCCAGTGGTCTCGATTACCCAAGCATGGGTCCACTTGTCATAAATAAGAACTCACTTATACAAATATACAATATATATCTACCGAGAAATGACCCAGTGCTCCTAGTTATATCGGGCAATTTGCACCATACAAACGATTCATCCAAACCGTACATTACGTCGAGCACGCATTTCATGTCCTACAAACCAAACCTTAAACTGATCGGACAATCCTAACCATCTGATCAGTCGCCTATAAACTATACGGCCAAGATCATATATATAAAAACATATCCAACCAACAATTGGATCCATTCATATGTTAAGGCCCATCACGGATCGCTTCTGCTTCCAAAGCATCATTTTCATCAGGTCACGGCAACCGTCCGATCCCTGGCGCGAAAAACGAACGGATGCAAAAAAGAAGACCCATATAACGGACGGATATAACCTTCGATCCTAGTAATGTTTTTTCATGGTGGCCCATGAAATGTGAGATCAACCAAATAGACGGTCCAGATCAATCGTTTGAAATGATTAACTGTTCCAATGCAGGTAGGAGCACTATAACTTATACAATACATGGATAGCACTGGATCATTTCTCATACATAAATAAAACCCTAAAATAATGAAATGGAATGAAATGAAGAGAGACTATTTACACCCACTTTTTTAAGTTTCCACACCCCCATTTTTTCAAGTTCGGGAAGCGAATGTACCATTCGAATTCCCAAAATCAAAAGCTGGGGGTGGATTCTATCAATCGGAGAGGGGTGTAAAAGTAAAAAATCCGCCATTTTTTTTTTCACTTAGGCTTCCGAACCTGAAAGAGATAGACGAAGGCAGCTGTGAGCATGAGAGTGAACCCTACAGCCCCACATGCGAGACTCGCCACCAGCAGAACCCCCCTCACGTGACCCCCGCCCTCCCGCCTCACGTGGTCCAGACTCCCTCTCCCCCAGTACGGATCGCTCGAATTCCTCGCCACCGGCAGCTCCACGTCCGACGATGACGAGGAGGGTGTGCCCTTGAAGAACGCCGCCATCGCTGGCGAGGTTTTCGACGGGGTTTTCTGGAAAGACAGGCCGTGGTCGGACGGGCGGATCTCTCGGGATCCGGATCGTACGGTCCAGATCGAGAGCAGGAAGGCCGTCAGGATAATGGCGGACGGACGGATGGGATTTATCCAGCGAGTGGCCATTTTTCTTACCCTTTTTTTTTTCTGCTGGAGTTTGCAGGGCGAGTTCCAGATCTAGCTTTCTTTATGCGTCTTTCTAGCTTGCAGCGTTTGGTCGTTGACGGACGGTCGGGATGAAGACAAATGGACAGTTGGGATTGATTAGTCGCGGGAAAACCCGTGGTCTCTTCAGAAGCGGATTGCGTGGTGTGCCACATACCACCCACCACCCACTTCAGGTGGTGTGTTGACGTCACTATGTTTTGTGGGCCCCACCATGATGTATGTGTTCTATCCACACCGTCCATCCATTTTGCGACATCATTTTAGGGCATAATTCCAAAAAACGAGGCAGATCCGAAGCTCTTTGTGACGTTATGAACAGGTTGGATGGAAAATAAACGTCATGGTGGGCCCTACGAAGGTTTCAACGGTGGGAGTCATTGTCTTCACTGTTTTCTGTGGTGTGGTCCATTTAAATTTTGGATATTTCTCATTTTCTTCTTTAAAACCTAAATTTATATTTCAAAATGGATGGACGGTGTGGATAGAACACATACATCATGGTGGGGCCCACAGAACTTAGTGACGTTAACTTAGTCTCTTCTCCTCTGCTATGCGGTCTCATCATGGTGGCCTACAAGAAGTTTTCAACGGTGAGAATTCAATTCCCACTGTTTTCCTGTGGTGTGGTCTACCCGAGATTTAAATCTGCCTCATTTTTGGGCCCATGCCCTAAAATGAGGTGGAAAAATGGATGGACAGCGTGGATAAAACATATACATCATGGTGGGGCCCACACAGCTTTGACACCAGCCCCGGGGCTGGTGTTGGGGTCACTAGCCAATCCGCGTCTCTCTGCTATTTGCTAGATTTTTGCTTTTTCAAATGTCTCTCCTTTATCTAGAAAAAGCAGATCTGCTGTCTTAGCTTGAAATAAGAAGTGGACTCGCACGATCTCTCTTGTAGTAATTTGGTGCACGTGTGGGGATTCCCAGCCGCTCATTAGTCTTGTGTACTTTGTAAGATTACTAAAGTCGAAATTCAGACTGGACCGTTGATCTGGTAGGCCACACATACATGTTTGTTTTTGACGGTTAGTTATCTTTTTCGCAGTTGGGGCCCACCTGACTGAATGGAGTCCGATATTTTCTGGTTTACCCATCTATGCAATGGGCACCTTCAGATGAGCGGCTTGGATTTACTACACGTGTGCGGCAGAGGTTTGATGAGTGACGAGTGGAAAAGGAAGAGGAGAGTTTCTTGCTGGAGAGTGCAGTCCAGCCGTGGCTACTTTTTGAAGGGAAGTAGGTTTGTTTTTCATGAAGATGGGGCCCACCTTATTAGTAGGGCATCTTGCTGAGACGCGGATTGCGTGGTGACACTGTGACGTCCGTGATGATGAACGTGGCAGCATTTGGATGAGTACGAACGGATAGGGGCTCTGAGGGGCTATGGTGATGTTTGATTTTAATCCACACCGTCCATCCAGTTTGCCATATTATTTTAGGGTAGAAGGCTAAAAATGAGGCAGATCCAAGGCTTAAGCGGAACACCTACCATTGAAAACTTTTTGGAGGTTTGGATTAAGCTGAATATTTGTGTTTTTCCATCCAGATTATGTGACCTTATGATATGGATGATGACAATTAACCATCTGGTGGGCCCTAAGAAGGTTTCAACGTGGGTGTCGTTATGATTGCTCATTCATATGGTCTGGTCGGCTTGAACCTTCGATCTCCCTCAAAGCCCAGTTGATTCATATAGCTGCGGGCTAGGACAGGTGGGGTAGCACCGAATTCGTCTACTCGCACGGTCTCTAGCCATGATTGTTGAAATATTTTTCTTAAAAAAAATGTTGTTTGAAAAAATGTTTAAAAAAACCTTTTTATTTTGTCCCACGTCGATAGTGAGGAAAAAGTTTTACTTCTTTATACGTATGGTGTTGTGTACCTTACTTATTTATGGTGGGAGAGAGGAGAATGGTGGCTTGCATGTTCTAGTGCTTTGCAATGGAACATCGCGTATGGGTACGAGCTCGAGCTCGATGCAAGGACATGGGCATATGAGGCAGTGTGGCTGTAGAGGCGCTAGTGGCGCACTTGGCACTTTGCACGTGCTCATGTAGTAACAGTCCAGACCATGCAGTAGAAGCTGCATGTGGCTAGCTCAACAGTCAGAAAATGGTAAGCTTAATTTTTCTGATATTGAAACCGAATGGGTATCATCAATCAAACTAATGAATCAAGATCTGATTCGTCTGGACCGGTTCGATGGAACCAATTTCACCTAGATGGCAAGATAAGATAAAGTTCTTGCTTACGGCATTGAAGATATTCTATATCTTAGACTCGAACTTGAAGCCGCTTCCTCCAGCAACTGATGAAGACACGACTGAGTAAATCAATGCCAAAAGAAGATAATCTGTTGTGTCGAGGACACATCCTGAACACAACACGTTATCTGATCACTGTATGATCAATACACTAGAACCAATTCTGCTAAAGAAATTTGGACTACTCTCGAGTTCAAATTCAAGGCCGAAGAAGAAGGTACGAATAAATATCTCATAGCTAGCTATTTCGACTACAACATGATAGATAACAAATCGTTGTTAGTCCAAATCAGAGAACTACAGCTAATTGTTAGCAACATTAGTGCCCTAAAAATTGATATCCCTAAATCTTTTCAAGTTAGGGTTATTATTGCAAAATTGCCCCCAAGTTGGACAGAATACAGGAAGAAATGCTACATAAAACTGATGACTATTCACTGGAATAAATCCAGAAACATCTCAGAATAGAGGAAGAATTCCGAAACCGTGAAAAGAAAAATGGAAACGGGAATTCCTCATCTAAGGTGCAAGCAGTAGAAAGTACACAAAACAAGAATCCCGAGAAGAACAGTTTCCTGAAACCCAATAAAGGGAAATTTAAGAAACCACAGAAGAATAACGGAAAGTTCAAAGGCCCTTACCATGTCTGTGAAAAAACCAAGCATTACGCTCGAGTATACCGACTTCGAAAATCTAAAAGTGAAGCAAGTGCAGTTGAAGAAGACATGGTAGCCATGGTCACTGAGGTAAATATGATACAAGGCAAAGTACCCGATTGATGGTATGATACAGCTGCCACAATTCATGTAAGTTATGACAGATCAGCCTTTAAAACTTATGAGGATATGACCAATGGTCAAGAGGTTCAAATGGGTAATGAAGTCCGATCAAAGGTCGTAGGCAAAGGAACCATGGAACTAGTCTTTACATCTAGAAAGAGTGATCTTAACTAATGTACCGCATGTCCCAGACATAACATGAAACTTAGTTTCTGGGGATCTTCTGGGAAAACTCGGAATACGAGTGGTGTTTAAGTTAGGAAAATTGATTCTGTCAAAGAACGGGAACTTCGTTGGCAAGGCATATGCTTATAATGGGATGATTAAGTTTTCCTTGAATGAAACTAGCTCTTCTGCGTATATGATTGAATCTGTAGTATTGTGGCATGGTAGATTAGCACACATAGGTTATAATACTTTACAATTCATGTCTAAGAATGGCTTAATCTTATATACAGATAGTAAAAATGACAAATGTAAAGTGTGTACAAGGTCTAAATTCACAAAGAAACATTTTCCTAATGTTGAGAGATCATATCAAATATTAAACCTAATACACACTGATATCTGTGAGTTAAATGGCATTCTAACACGTGGAGGAAGAAGATACTTTATAACCTTTATTGATAATTGCTCCAGATATGTACATGTATACCTTCTAAAATATAAAAATAAAGCACTCAACATGTTCAAGATATATAAAGCAGAAGTAGAAAATCAACTAAATAAGAAAATAAAAATTCTTCGTAACGACAGAGGAGGAGAGTATTTTTCAAATGAGTTCTCCAACTTTTGTGAAGAACATGGCATAATACACAAATGCACTGCACCATACACACTATAACAGAACGGTATACCTGAACGAAAGAATAGAACCTTAGTAGAAATGGTCAACCTAATGTTAATACAAGTAAAGTTGCCACTAAGACTTTGAGGAGAAGCACTTCTAGCAGCATGCCACATCCTAAATAGGGTTCCTTCTAAGAAGTTTAACACTTCACCATACGAGGTATGGAAAGGTAGAAAACCTAATATGGGATACCTTAAAGTGTAGGGGTGTTTTATATATTGTAGAAAGCCTGATCATAAAAGAACTAAATTAGGATCCAGAATTATCAAGTGCGCCTTTATAAGGTATGCACAAAATAGCAAAGCGTATAGACTCCTAGACTTAGAGTTTAATACAATCATAGAGTCTAAAGATGTTGAGTTATTTGAAAACTCACTATTCTTAGAGTCAAAGGATAATGAAATCCAAAGTCCAACAGATAAATCTATGGTAGAAGCTCAACAAGAAGTTGAAGTTCCAATCAAACAGCGTAGGAGTCAAAGGGTAAGAGGAAAAAAGAGTCTTGATCCTGAATGAATAGACTCTCAGCGTATCTCTTTTCATCTCGTAGAAGGAGATAGAGAGAATATCATTAGAAAGATACCTATAGTTATGACTATAGAATATAATCCAACAACCTATAGAGAAGCTGTAACTTCTAGAGATTCAACTTTTTTGAAAGAAACCATTAATGATTAGATGGACTCGATTATGTCAAACCAAACCTGGGAACTGGTGGATCTACCTCCAGCTTCAAAACCCATAGGGTGTAAGTGGGTATTTAGAAAGAAATATTACACTAATGGAACTATTCAAAAATTTAAAGCTAGACTAGTAGCTAAAGGATTCAGACAAAAAGAAGGAATATATTATTTTCACACACATACTTACCTATAACGAGAATAACATCTATTAGGATTATGTTTGCTTTAGCATCCATACATCAACTGTATATTCATCAGATGGATGTAAAAACTACTTTCTTGAATGGAGACATCGACGAGGAGGTATACATGGAATAACATGAAGGGTTCGTTCTACCAGGAAATGAGAAGAAAATCTGTAAATTAATTAAATTGTTGTATGGACTAAAATAGGCACCTAAACAGTGGCATAAAAAGTTTGATTCTGAAATACTTTCTCATAATTTCATACATAATGTAACAGATAAATGCATATATTTCAAAACAAATAGTAACTATATAATTGTTACTTGTTTATAAGTTGATGACATGTTAATAATAAGTAACAAGATGGAAGGTGTAACTGAAATAAAGAAGTTTCTGTCTTCCGTATTTAAAATGAAGGATCTTGGACAAATTGATACCATTCTAGGTATTAAAATAAAAACTCATAGTAGGGGTTATGCGCTGTGCCAATCTTATTATATTGAGAAAATAATAAATAAGTTTAAACATTTGAATAGTAAAGAAGCGAAACCTCATTCGATCTAAGTATCAAATTAAATGAAAATACTGGAAGAACAGTTGCACAATTAAAGTATGCAAGTGTTATAGGAAATCTAATGTATGCAGTGCAATGCATTATACCAGACATCGCATATGATGTGAGTAAACAAGTAGGTTTACTAGTAATCCCAGTGAAGAACACTGGAAGGCAATATGAAGAGTACTTGGTTATTTAAAAGCAACCAAGGACTTAGGGTTATTTTACTTAGAACTTTCAGCTATACTAGAAGGATATACCGATGCAAGTTAGATATCGAGTGCAGGTGACAACAAATCCACTATCGGATGGGTTTTCACCCTAGGAGGTGCAGCTTTGTCTTGGGGATCCAAGAAACAAACCTGCATAACTCACTCAACTATGGAGTTTGAGTTTATAGCCTTTGCTGTAACAGGTAAAGAGGCTGAGTGGCTTAGGGATCTTCTTTTAGAAATTTCATTATATACAAAGTTGATACCTGTTGTTTCGTTATATTACGATAGTGAAGCCACATTAGCCAGAGCATACAGCGGCACGTATAATGAAAAATCCAGATATATAAGTCTGAGACATGACTATATAAGACAATTGATTCAAGATTGAATCATTGTAATTTCTTATGTAAAGTTAAGTAATAACTTAGTTAATCCTTCTACTAAACCTCTAACGAGAGAGGTAGTAAGGACAACATCCAGAGAGATGGGGTTGAAACTCTTTTCAAAAGATTTCACCAATGATGAAAATCCAACCTAAAATTAGAAAATCTCTATATAAGGGTTCAATGGGTAAAAATAAGTCACTAATACGTGAAAAGTTTTAGCACAAAATTATACATATACCTCATCCAGGATTATAGTGTTGGCTGTTACAGATAGAGGGTTGAGTCTTAGAAACTCTTAATGTAGTCCAGTCTTAAGGACAAGTGTCAGAAAGTAACGAAGACATTGGAAGGACTTCACCTATACGAACGTAGAGGTGGTACCTGCCTCTCATGAGAATGAGAGTTTTTTCGGGATCGTTCATGAAACAGAATAAGCACAAGGTTATTAAATGTGCTGAGAAAGAATTGTGAGAACTCAAACAATACTTAGAAAATATATGTGTGATATTTTCGATCCTGTTATCTAAAAATAACTAGTTCAAAACTGCGGCTATCAGTAATTTCGATAGGTCTTTGAAATAGTTACACTAAGGAAAGATTTAAATCGAAAGATACATTTCTTTACGCATATAATCTTTTATACTCTAGCAGATGTCGTTTTCAGTTTTAAATTTTTTCAAACAAGTGGGGGATTGTTGAAATATTTTTGTTAAAAAGATGTTGTTTGAAAAAATGTTGAAAAAACTTTTTTGTTTTGTCGCATATCGAATGGGAGGAAAAACTTTACTTCTTTTATAAGTAGGGTGTTGTGCACCTTACTTATTTATGGTGGGAGAGAGGAGAATGGTGGCTTGCGTGTTCCAGTGCGAAGGCTCGGTCTCGGACTCGGACTCGTCACGGGCTCAAGCTCAGGCTCGGTGCAAGAGCGTGGGCATGTGAGGCAGTGTGGCTGTAGAGGTTCAAAACAGATGAGGTGTTGTGGGTAGGAGGTCTGACAGATAGACCTCTCTGCTTTTATAGAGAGTTGCAAGGCTATTTAAAGAGACTTGTGTAACTGCTCATGCAGTAACGGTCCAGACCATGCAGTAACAACTGCATGTGGCTAGCCCAATAGTTAGAAAACGGCTAGTCATTGAGTCTAAACAGCCAGCATGTAGGTGTGTAACTCCCACATACACAATAGTCAGAAACTGCAAAAAATGGCTAGTTTCTCCCAACAGCCAGAAAACGGCTAGTGCCATTATGGCTCTGGACCAAAACTGCAATCACAACCATCTCAATTGAACCAGCACCCATCTAAGTCTATTAAGCTCTCAGTTTGGTTAATACAAACGAAGCCACTTAGACTAGAGTAGTGGTCTACTGTTGCAAGAAGAAGAACGGCATTCCTTTTTTCTCTCTTTTTTTCATCATCTGTCAGATAATGTTATTGAGTTTCATAGTGGTTTATTCGTTTCTTGCTGAACGCAGAACCACATAAGCCTTGTCGTATCCTAGAAGCAATCCGCCTGCAACCTATCAGCAGATTCAAAGTAAATTCAAAGTAATTTGAGTAGGGGCGAATTACGCTTTAAGGACAACGTGTTTTTACAAGGCTCACCATGATGTATTTGTTTATTCATGCCATCCATCTCTTTTCTTGTACCATTTTCACGCCTGAGTCCACCAAATAGTAAGCTTAGGTTGCATTAAATGCAAGAGTCAAGTCCACCTGAGCATTGGATCTGCCTCATTTTTTATACTTATACTTTGAAAGAATGGTGTGGATAAATAGAAATCCCATGCTAGGCCCCATGGTGGGATTAGTGTCTCCTTAGCATTTCGAACTTGAGACTTGCTGTTGAAACACCTAAGCATCTTCCAGTTAGTCTGGCAGGGGAGACAAACTAACGGTGCAAAACAAAAATTGTTAACAGCCTAGCATGCAGTTGAATGATCTATATAAAAAAGCGACGGATGAGATTTTCTCTTAGGTTTTATTCTTAAAACATAAGCCCTGCCACGTCTGGAGAATTCGTTTGCTATTTTCTAACCACAATGTTGAAATACACTCTATCTACCACTAACAAACGGGTGGAATTCAAGTGAGTCCTATTATGAAAACAATGTATAGCAATTGATAAATAACAAAATACAAGTATGGTCCATTGAGAGATTGATAAAATGGATTTTTGGTCCAACCCATTATATTAGTTCAATGTCATGCACATATAAACGGTTGGAAGTTATCCATTAGGTGGACCCTTTCAACCGGATGGTATGGTCCAACCTCATGGTGAGATTAAACCATTCCAGTAGGTTAGCTCTATGTATTATTTAAAAAAAGGTGGTTCTCAATATAGAGCCAACCAATTGGATTAGTTTGATCTCATTGCACATGAGTGATTGGAAGTTATCCATTGGGTGAACAGTAAGTTATAAGTTTATCAGTTTAATCACAGGGTATGGTCCACCCAGCAGATGATTTCCAACCTTTCACGTACCTATGAGATCTAACCCTTCCAATAGGTTGGCCCCACCATGGATAGGTGGATTGTGTGACTGACTGTGTGGGTGTGTTGCGCAGCTAACGGGGTGGGTGCATTGCATTACTTACAAAAAAAAGTTGGCCCCACCATGAGAATTACCTCGTGCATAAATCAGCCCTATTGCCTAACCATGAAAACAATGCGGAGCCATCGATAAATAGAAAAATACAAGTATGGTCCAATCAGTGAGTCAATATAATTGATATGGGGCATGGATTGGGCACTACCCCCACTCGGAGCTAGCTAGAGAGGGACGATCCTGTCAGGGGATCTATGAGGCCCACCCTGATGTATATGTTGCTCATCCATTTTGATAGATCATTTTAGGGCATGAGCCCAAAAAGGAGGCAAGTTGAATGCTCAAGCGGACCACATCATAGGAAGCAGTGGGGATTGAATTTCTATAATTAAAAACTTCCAAGGGCACACCTTAATGTTTATTTGCTATTCAACCTGCTCATAAGGTCACATAGACCTGTATGAAGGGAAAACATAAGTATCAACTTGATCTAAAACTTTTCTGCCACCAAGAACTTTCCAAGGGTAAACTTTCAATCTCCATGGCTTCCTGCGGTGTGGTCCACTTGAGCCTTCAATCTGGCTCCTTTTTGGGATCATGGCCTAAAATGATCTGTCAATGGACGGCGTTGATAAAACATATACATCATGGTGGGCCCCATAAAAGCCCTTGACAGCATCATCTATCTCTAGCTAGGTCCTGGTGAGGTAGTACCCAATCTGCGCTCATCCGTATGGTGTCAACCCACTGGATTGGTTTAATATCATGCATCCATAAATGGTTGGAAGTTATCCAATGGGTGGACCGTAACTTATAGTCCAACCGGTTGAACTTAAGACCTCTTTAAGAAGTTGATTAAACCCCTTTATTGAAACCGGCATACCGACATTTTCGAGTTGAGCTAAATCGAGCCTGTTGGGTGCGTTTCACACAAACCTTCGGATCTCGCCCCCCAATACACTAGAATTATCGACTATGCTAATGCAATAATCAAGAATAAACATCAACCACACGAACACAAGGAGTTTTACGTGGAAAACCCTCCAAAAGAGGTAAAAACCACAGGACCTAGTCCAGATCAACAATTCACTATCTCAGGGAACCGTTACAACCGATCACAAGCACACACCGCTTGAATCAAACTTCTTCAGCCACGCAGGGATGGATAAACAATAAGAGAATAGTAAAAGGAGAAACGATCTCACCGATCCCGAGGACGTAGAAGCACTGAGACGACCGTTGCGCAGAAGAATCCTTCTTCAAGCAACTTCTCCCTTCTACAAGCTTCCTCTTTCTCTCTCTTCTCTTTCTCTCTTCCTCTTTTTCTCTCTTTCCTCTTTCTCTCTCTTCTCTTTCTCTCTTCCTCTTTTTCTCTCTTTCTCACCTTGGACGTGTTAGCCACACAATGGGATGCCCTAATCCCGTTTTGGAGCGCTTAAGTACCAAAAACGAAGGAATTAGAGCCAGATTAGGAAACTGCGTACAAGCAATTCGCGCCGGGTCGGGTGCCCGGTCACTAGACCGTCGGGCGCCCGGCTAACCCAAAAAACCTCCAGCGAGAAAAACATAAGAGAAAACTAATTTCGGGCACCCGGACCAACATAGTCGGGCGCCTGGCCGGGTCATCGGGCGCTCGGTCACATTGACCGTCGGGCGCCCGGCAATGGACAGAACAGTCCAGCAGCCATCCTCCTTATTCTGGGAATTTCGGTCTCCCGGCCACTAAATGGCCCGGGCGCCCGGCCACTCCCAGTCCACTCTCTCTCCTCTGACATAAATGAGGAGGAAAACTCCATCAGAGCCAAGGTCAGCTTGAGCTCAACTCAAAAACCTTTGAACTGAATGGTTCGACCCAGCCTTCGAACTGAAAATAATCGAGTTAGTTCGAGCTGAGTCGAGCGAGATAACCAAGCTAGCTTGGTTCCTATTTAACTCTAACTGTAACGTTTATTAGTTAGCCATCCAATCTGTTATTCAAAACTTTTATAGCCCTTAAAGAAGTTTTTAGTGGAGTGTGTGTGGTAGATTCACAAGAGTTCTAACGCTAAGGGAACACTAAAGGTCATGCATGGGTTTAAGTACCCATTGTGGTGTGTGTGGGTGTGACAGTGTGTGTAAAAAAACAAAATATATATTAAATAAATAATAAAAAAACCCACCACCGTTTCCTGTAGTGTGGTCCCACCTGTGATTTGTATCTGCTTGAGCCCTAAAATGTTATGGCAAAACGGATGGACCAAGTGGATATGAAATGCATGCATCACGTGCTGTTGGCTCCACAATCACGGATCCACCGAGCTTTTAATAAATGATCACCAGAGTCATGGTCCCCACCAAATCAGCAACGCATACCTACCTAGGATTATGATAGATTAGGAGGCATGCTTTTAATAAATGATAGCCAGGACCACTCATGTTCTGGATTCTATGATACCTGACTCATCACAAGAAGCATTTGTTGGACCCGTCCCCTGGTCGAACAATAATAAGGCGTCCGACCAGGGCTAGTGTGGGGCTCACCATGATAGATCTTTTTATCCTCCATTCATTTTCTAAGATTATGTATGATCCAAAAAATGAGACAGTTCCAACGCTAAAGTGGACCACACCAAATAGTCAACTTAGGATGCATTAAATGCAAGAGTCATCTCTGGTATGGTTTGGTGTCATCGTTTGAGCATTGGATCTGCCTCACTTTTGGTATCGCACCTTATAATAATCTTTGTAAATGGATGGACAGAGTGGATAAACAAATGCATCATTTTGGGACCCACAGGAGCTCTGGTTGGATGGCTTATTTTCCAACCAGGTCGCCCCAATCCGCTTCCATTGTGTACTAAGATAAACATTTAATGCTCGTATTCAAATTTATTCCAAGGTTAAGATTATCAATGTCGAGTGGGAAGGGGCAGGAGCCCTGAGTGGTCACCGTGATGTTTACACTTTCCATCCATTTATCCATGCAATTTTGTGGAATATGACTAAAATTTAGAAAAATCCAAGGCTCAAGTGGACCACATTGCAGGAAGCAGTGGTGGTAATGATGGTCCCCATTGAAACTTTCATAGTGCCCACTGTGGTGTTTATTTGTCATCTAACCTATTCATAAAGTTACATATTCATGAAGTTACATAGACCCAAATGAACGGAAAACACAGATATATATCAGCTCGATCTAAAACTTCTTTAGCCCCTAAGAAGTTTTCAACAGTAAGAGTTTAATCCCCATTGTGTGGTCCACCTATGTCTTGTATTTAGAGGTTTACACGAGCTGAGCCGAGCTTTAACCAGTTCGGCTTGGTTTGGTCAGCAGGTGACCTGGGCTCGAGCTTGGCTCAGCTTGGTCCTCGAGTCCAGGTGGTGGGCTTGGTTTGGTTTGGACGAGCTTTTGAGCCGAATTCGAGCATGTTCGAGCTTGTCCGAGCTTCAAGCTTTCGAGCCTGAATTTGAGGCGAGCAGTCGGGCGTTGGGCAAAGCCGCAGAGATAGGGAAAGCTGGAGAGGGAGGAGGTGAGGCAGGGCGACGAAGGAGAGAAATCAGAGATAAGGGAGAGCCGGAGAGGGAAGAGGTGAGGCCGACGGCCGTAGGGAGTCGCTAGTCAAGTCGGGGCCGCCGGGCGAGGTCAATTCTACCGGAAGGGAGAGGATTTTGTTTTTGAGATTTTTATAGGTGGGCGGGTGAGTACAAAAGGGCGCTGGAAGAAAAAAATTAAGACAGGCGTGAAAAAATAATATATATATATATATATATATATATATATATATATATATATATATATATATATATATATATATATATATATATTATTATATATTGACACTCTCAAGTCCAACCGGTTGGACCACAATTTGCAGTCCACCTAGTGGATTGCTTCCAACCTGTTAGGTGCTTGTGAAATCCAATCCTCCTAATAAGTTGGCCCCACCACAAGTAACACTTCATACAAAAATCAGCTGCATCCACTAACCTAGCCTGCCACACTTGTGTTTTGCTATTAATCAATGGCTGTACACTGTTTTCTATATTGTAGCTCACTTAATGATTGGATAGGGCTGATTTTTGCACTAGGGGATCCTTGTCGTGGGGCCAACCTAATAGGAGGATTGAATTTCAGAAGCACTTAACCGATTGGAAGAAATCTAATGGGTGGACTACAAATTGTGGTCCAACCGGATATATATAAGTAAAAAATATACCGAGCCTAATTTCGAGCCGAGCCGAACCGAGCTCAGGTCAAGCTCGAGCTTGGCTCGAATTTCCAACGAGCTTACATATTCGGCTTGGCTTGGCTTGATACACCCTTCAAATCGAGCCGAATCGAGCTTTTTCGAACTGAGCTGAGCCAAGTGAGCTTTTCGAGCTAGCTTGGTTCATGTACAGCTCTACTTGTATCTACATCAGTTTTCGGACCTATGCCCTGAAATGATACCAAAAAAAATGGATGGATGGTGTGGATAAAACCCATATATCAATGTGGCCACTTGGAGCTCCTGCTTGTTCTTAGCAGGACATGGCGCCTCACCAGTGGGGTTGCTGAGGCGATCCATCAGTTTTACCAATCATTTTAAGACATTATACGAAAAAAAAAAAAAAATAATAATAATAATGAAGCAAATCCAACTATCGAGTGAACCAGACCATGAGAAACAGCGGTGATTGTTTGTGGTAGGAACGAGAACATGAACGTTTCGTATCGTTCTAAGGATGCAACCTGGGGTGAGAACCGGCTATGAGGTGTGTTGCCTTGTGTTATAATCTTATCCTAAAAATTAGACTGCGTGGTCGGTGTGGATCTCATGCACTGTCCCCTTCTCCTGCATTGTTATGTGAGTCATGATAAGACAGCTTGATAGATATCAAAAAGATTTATTAGTAAGGTCGATGAGCAGTAAATCAGTAATAGAGAAAAGAGGGAATGCTTGGATTCCACTTTCTTTCTTGGAATCCAGCTATTTGCAGAATACTCTTATGTAAGTATAACATATCTCCAAGCTTGGTACAAATGCAGAATGTAAATTAAGATCTAATCCATCCATTGGAATCGAACCATTAAGTAGATGTTATTGCACAAGAATCTTATGGTCAAGCAGTCAGGTGGGTGGGCCACAGTTTATGAAATAAATATACGGCTAAAAAAGATTTGGTCAGTTTTTTTCCCATCAAACTGCGTCTGAAATTGTGGCTTGCCTGATTAAGTGGACCAGATCTATTTTCATGCACGATCATTTGTACAGTGAAACCTACTAGATCGGTGGCTTCGATATTGGACGTCTATGCACCTCACTGGGATGTTCGATGGTGTGTGCATGAGATTGTCCATGATAATTGGACAATTTTCAAAGCTAACTCTAGTGTCAGTTGGAAGTTAATTTCATAAGTGTATTAGTTGTGAAGTAATGACTTACCGCTGATGGAAAGCACCATATAAAGTGGATTACATCCTACCTAGTCCGTCTCTAGCTAGAAATGAGCAGATCTATGTGAGTGTCTACCGTAATATATCTGTTTATATACCTGTCCATCCCTTTTCTTGGATCATTTTAAAATATAGACCAAACAAGCGAGAAAGATCCAATATGGTCAAGTAGACCACTCCACAGATGACTCTTGCATTTAATGCAATTCACCTCATTTTGTAGCTCATATCCTTAAAATGATATAAGAAAAGGGATTGATAAAGTAGATAAACTAATACAACGCAGTGGGTCCCCTTACAGATTTATATGTTCCCGGTTAAAGATGGGAGGGGTAGTATGCAATCTGCTTCTAATTTTTCATTATGCTTTTTTATTAGCAGCACATCACTATTATACAAGCGTTGTTTAATGTTGTGCCTACGTGAATTCATCTTTCCATGGAATATCTTAAATGTGGACCACAGCTGGGCCTGACATGTATAGAAAAATAGATGGTTAGGATTAAGAAGAACTAATGACCAACATGCTATATGCAAGTGTCCCACTCTTTTAGCTGCCCTTGATGTAATTTATGGCCTGGGGTGCAACTCAGGTGAATAGGGTCAGGTTGAGCGTCAATCCAAGCCCAACCTGACCCGACCCAACCCCAATTCCTAACCAAGGTGCTTCACTTGATCCCAACCAAAAGTCATCTTTACTCGACCCAACCCGACCTTAACCTGACCCAAACACGTTTGATTATTCCCAACCGAATTTGTTCAACCCAAGCCCAACTCGAAGACCCTGACACCCTGACCCTAAGCCCGACAGAAACTGGGGTTGGGTCAATCGGGCTTGGGTTGACCTGAACCCAAGTTACAGCCGTATTTGTGCCATTGGCACATTACACGCTGCGGTCTACATGATAAACGGTCTGGATCTTTCACATGAGGCATTGATGCTCTCACGAGTCAGCCTTAGTAGAGTTCGAAACAAAGTGTTGTTTGAATGGCAGATGGAACAGACAATTGATCGTAGCCGTTCAATCAGCTACAGTTCAACACTCGAGACCACTGATCGACTGGATAGGATCCTAGAAATTCTGAAGGGTATTTTATCTGCAATGGGTTCGGGCCGGACTCAGAGCAGTTGGAAGAGAGAGGCCCATCAGAGTCCAATCGAGCCCATGAAAGCCTAGACGAACAGTTCCAAGCCCGTTAGTGATGAATATTGAATATGCATGGCCTGGGCCCGAGCCCAACATGAGGTGGGTGGGACACTGACTGTACGGCTCACAGTGATGTATGTGCCTTAAATCCACACCGTTCAACCAGTTTTGAAAGAATCATTTTAGAGAATGAACCCAAATATCAAGCTGACTCAAATCTTAGGTGGACCACACCACAGAGAGCAGTCGTGATTGAATCCCACCATTAAAAACTTCACGGATTCCACCTGAATGTTTATTTTCCATCCAGAGCTTTTGTGGCCCATTAATGGTCAGTCATCACAGTTTCCTAATGGTATGGTCCACCTGGTAATTGGATCTGCTTCATTTTTTTTTGGATAATGCCCCTAAAATAATCTGAAAAAAACAGATGGACGGCGTGGATACATAATAAATACATCAAGGTGGGCCCCACGGTGAGGGCCGCACCTTCCTGGGTGAGTCCTGGGTCTGAACCAATCCGCACCCATAATCAAGGGAATTGAATGCATTGCCCACCATTCAAACATCCATGAGAAGGTTTCAGCGGTGGGATCTCCATCCTCATTGGTTCCTGTAGTGTGGCCCACTTGAGTTTTGGATATGCCTTTTTTTTAGAGTAGTGTCCTAAAATGAGGTGGAGAAACAGATGGACGGAGTGGATTTGTCACAAATAACGCTGTGGACCCCCCTAGCTTCTGCCTACACGAACTTCACGAATCCATACGTCACTCACATCATGATGGTGGACCATAGAGCGTTCTGTGGCACGCATTCCTGTGTTAGTTATTCGCTATTGATAAATGGTGTTGACTCTTCAAACGTACGCTCTTCATAGTTGTAGCATGATCCACGCCGTTCAAATCACTGACCAATCTCAGATGTATTATAGCCAAAAGAAAAAAAAATGCAGATTTATCATAGCCAAAATAAACATATCGGTGGGCTCTACGAAATTTTCGATGGTATGTTGTGTGGTCCACTTGGACATTTAATCAGCCTCCTTTTTGGGCTCATGTCCCAAATTGATATGTCAAAATAAATGGACGGCGTGGATAAAGCATATACATCAAAATGGGCCCACATAGCACGTAACAGGACCGTCCATCATGTAATAGCCGTTAATTTGATGATTAGTATTTTCTAAATACACTTATGCTCCGATTGATCTATAATTTGAATGGTCTGGATAGCTGTCAATCTATAATTTGAACGGTCTGGATAGCTGTGCATCAGAGTCACATCTGTGCCGTCGAGTGACCCGAACACCGTCCATCCATTGGATCCCCACTGTTTCCTGCCGTGGGGTCCACTTGAGCTTTGGATGTGCTTCAATTGTGGGATCATGGTCTAAAACCAGCTGGAAAATCAGTTGGATGGTGTTGATCAAACATACACATCATGGTGGGCCCCACATATTTTGGTCACCGGAGATATCGGTGATGTTGGGTCCCACGCAATTTGCTTCCAAGTGGGTGTTACCATTACCGTGGGACCCACTTTGATGACATGATGTACATCCACGTCGTCCATCTGCTTTTTTCAGCCCATCTTAGGAATTGTTCCCAAAAAACACTGGTGATTGAACGCCCACCATTAGGAACTCCCTAGGGCCCACCGTAAGCAGAGTCCATAATGTTTATTTTATCATCCAAACCGTTGACAAAGTCAGGGGAAAATCCAAACCGTTGATAAAGTCAGGGGAAAATCCAAACCGTTGATATATATAATTTAAAATTTTTTTAAAAATGAAGATTTAAGCAAAATTCATGCATGTGTAAAATATTGAAGATCTATTTATTTATTTATATGCACATCTATCAACATCTATGGGGGACGGGTCAGCTGTTGCACAAGGTAACAACTTAGTGGGTGTTACCCTAACCATGTGGGGCCCACCTTGATGTATTTTTTGTATATCCACGCCGTCCGTATCTTTCGCCATCTAATTTCAGGATGCGATTCCAAACCTTAGGAAGATATAAATCTCAGGTGGGCCATACCACTAGAAACAGTGACTTAATTACCATTAAAAACATTTTGTGGGCCACAAAAGTTTTAGGTCAATCTGATCTTTTAATTTTAACTCATCCAGGTCTTCTTGACATTATAAACAGTTTGGATAGAAAATAAACGTTATGAAAACCTCACAATGGGCCCTTTGAAATTTTTAATGGTAAGGCGCTCAATGGATCTACTTGATTTTGGGGACTACCTATAAAATGGGCTGTAGAAATGGATGGATGGCGTGGATATATAACACATCATCAAGGTGGGGCCCACGGAGTCTCATCACAAGGCTCACCACCCAATCCGCATAGGAAATTGATGTCCTCCCTTTCTCTTCAGTGTGGACATGGCATGCGTATAAGATGATCGAGCCGTTCATTCATTGCCATTTGGGATCACCATTAATGATCAGGGACACAAATCATAATTATCAGATCTGATGAATGAACGGTTCAGATCTGATGCCCATGTGTCACGTCTGTGGTACAAACTTGAGATGACTGACTCATCCTCGTACATATGCCATACATATCCAAAATCGACTGCGCCAACTTGTGGGGCCCATTATTTATTGATCATAGCAAGAAAAATACACTGATCAAACGATCCCAACGGTCAAATAAATCGTCACAATAAACGGTCACCAATGGCCAGCCCAAATTCAATGGGAGGGATCCGATGGTATAGATCACCTTATTGGTGCGAATCAAATGACACACCGTTCAAGACCTGAGCTTACGCCACTTGAACGTGGGATCACAACGATCCTTTGGTGCTATCAAATAGACGATTAAAAATTAATTGATTAACGGTCCATATGTGTCGGAGAGATCAGATGGTTGAGATCATCTGATCATTGTAGATCGAGCTCATCATTCGATAGTGGGCCCAAGATCAGCACACGTGTGGGATATCATAGTCTGTTGAGAAAAACTGATACTCTGGCAGACTACGATGGATGATACGCAGGCACTTATAAATTACATAGAATTGCACACGTGGCATACAAGTAATAAAATTAAACCGTCCAAGGCATACTAATCAGTGTATATGTACCTTGAACCAAATATTTTACTTATTTGATTATCTTAACATCAGATTATTGGACTTTTATCGGACGGTCAAAAATGAAAATTCCAACGGTCCTATTTCCACCAACAAGTGTCCACCAATCAGAATTTAGGAATTGTTCAACCAATCTAATATTGGGGATTGTGACTCGGAGACAGTGAGATACACAATCTAGTCTGTTTTATTTAAGTTAGTACATGGTACGTGTACAATTTCTGAGTGCCTGCGTATCAAGGGTCGTACGAGCCTGAGTATCAAATAATTCTTCTCGTCTTTTCTTTTTCAGACAGGGGCTTTTTGGTCCAATCGAAAAATTAGAGGCTGGGAAACCTTTTAAATAGATCACGCTCACAGTAAGAGAGAGAGATCCGATAAGAGATCCGATTTCAGGAATTTCCATTTCTTTCCTCTTCCTTCCTGCAATGGCGTTTTCCAAATCCCATATCTGCCGGTGCTTGAGCCGGATCTCTACTCTCCGGCGAGATTCTCCGGTCACGATCTCCGGAATCAGGAAAATCAACGGCGGGGATTTCTCCGCCGGCGTGGCCGCACTGGCTCGAGGTCTGTCGGAGGAGCTCGGCGTCAGAGAAGGAGACGTCGTCGCTATCGCGGCTCTTAACAGGTTCGTGCTATCCTGCGCCTCCTGTGCGAAGGTTAAGCTTTCTTTGATAACTTCGCGGGAAGTGGGATTTCAGACGCGGTAGGGTCGAAGCGTCTTTCCACTGAAAGCGAGTTTCCTGTAGCAGGAAAGCTCTATGGGGCCCACCTGGATGTGCGTGTGAAATCCACTCCGTCCATCAGTTTCTCCAGATCATGTTAGGATGTGACACAAAAATAAGGAAGATCCAAGTGGGCCATTCTGCAGGAAACGGTGGAGATAGAAACACCACAATTGGAACCTTACTGGGTCCCACCGTGATGTTTATATGCCATCCATACCGTTCATAATGTAATTCCCAACAGAAGGTTTAAATGGTGGGCTTTCAATCCCCATTGTTGCTTGTCGTTTGGCCCATTTAAATTTTGGATCTGCCCTTACATAAGCTGCCGAAACTGATAGACGGAGTGGATGTCGCACGGACATCGCGGTGGGCCCCACAGAGAGACCTTTTTCACTTTAGTTGAGGACTGCTAGAAGTGTAGCTGCTCGCCTGGGCTGGATGGTGGGATTCTCATCGCACGTGCCACTATGGCACGCGTGTGACAGGAGTTAAAAAAAAAAAGGACAGGTTTACGTTTGATACCGACCGTTCGTCATTTTCTTAGCCCTCCATTTTCAGTGCATGTGGGGCCCACCGATAAGCAGATCAGTTCGGTTTCTGATCACCTGATGAGCGGATTGGATCGCGATCACGTGTGCATGTGGACACGTGTGACAAGAGAGTTTGCTAGTAGCCTAGTAGCCATTTCAAATCCTACCTCCACGTAAATGCCAATTGAGCGCGTGTACGAGATCCTAGCCGTTCATCTGGTGGACCTCTTGCCTTCCCTTCTATACGTATCACGCCTGCGATACATCCAGGTTCAGTCATCTGGTGGGCCACACTCAGTCAATTCCATGAGGTTTTGAGAGCTCGATCAACGACTCGTATCTAACGTAGAAAAAGAACAGATGATGGGGCCCACCTGATGAACAGCCTGATCGGCCAGACTGTATGCCACGTGAAGGGAGAGAAGTGTCAGACTTAAATTTACCATCATGCCCCTTCAAGGCGTGCGGTCTCATTTCTTCATCCAAGGAGTTATTTGATACTCTGGCAGAGTATTTCGCCTGATACACATGCACTCAAAAATCGTACACGTGGAATATATTAAATCAAAATAAACCGACTAAATTATGGAAAATACTGTTTCTAAATCACTTTCGAAAAATCATATTCTTTGAGCAATCCTAACCTCTGATTCCTGGGCACTTGTTTGTTGAAATGGGACCGTCGGATATCTTTCATTGTGAACCATTAATAAGGGTCCACCAATAGTCAGCTAATCAAATAAGCATAATCATGGGTTCACGGTATAGTTAGAGTGGGACCCATGATTTGGACCGTTTGATTTGAAACACTTATGTGTCATTTTCATTATCAACCGTTGGATATTTTTCATTGGTAACCGTTAAAAAAAAAAGGCCCACCAATCCGATTGTCAGATAATAAAATAATCGTACTTTTGGGTTGATGAAATCAGGTAGTGTGGGGCCCATGATATGGACAGTTTAATTTGAAACACTTATATATGTCATTTTCACAATTTCAAACTCTTAACGTCGTAGTATCAAATGAGAACGTTTCCGTGCACATGGCTTGTGAATTTCATGGCCTGGCATGGCCTACCTGTTAGTGGGGCCCACGTAGATAGTTGATCTATAGCGTTTATCTCATGAGGAACCTGCCGCGGATGGCCCGAGGTAAAGCTCTGCACCCGACTAATGATCTTATCCGTCCAAAATCTCAGTCTTTGATTGCATTCTATACTGACCAGAATGCATTGGTAGCCTTTGATTGCCCATAAATTAAAGGATACAAAACCCCGGATAAATGGAAAATGAACAGTCCACATTAATCACTGTCAATGTAATAAAAGCTGTGGGGCCCACTATGATGACTATGCAACATCTGCACCGTACACCTGTTGTGCCAATGTTAGCCCAAAAAATGCAGCATATTTAAATCTCGAGGGGGCCACAGCACAAGAAAAAGTCAGTATGGCATGTTTGGTACAAAGCATTTGGATCCAGCTGCCTATCCTCTTAAAGAACAGTAGAGCATAGGTGGGCCACGCAGTGTTGACATTGAGCAAAATACCCATCGTTAATCTCTCTCTCTCTCTCTCTCTCTCTCTCTCACAGCGACTGGTATTTGGAATTGCTTCTGGCCATTGCATATGTGGGAGGAATTGCGGCTCCACTCAACTACCGCTGGGTATGAGAAATTTCCATATGCAAATAGATTTTCTTAAAATTACTAAAAAGTTTTAATTTGGATTTTCCACGCCCAAAAACTCCATGCGCTTTAAGGTTGGACAAAAGAAATTGAGAAAACGCCCCCCACAGAGAGACTGACTTTTCTTTTTAGTCCTTTCAGCTGCTGAAACTAGAGGTGGACAATGATACAGTAGGCTCTCAATGGAGCGGGTCAGATCCGATTCACTCCGAATCCGTATAATGCAGATTTTGATCTTAAAATAGGTTCGATTAGTTAAATTGACCAGATTTGGATCTTAAAATGGGTCTGATTACTTAAATGGAGCGGATATGGATTAACAAGAATATATCCAAGTTCGATCCGAATCCGATTAAGATCCGACTCATTGTCACCTTACTATATATGTTATATTCATGCTGGCCTATCCATTTTACAAATTATTTTAGGCCATGTTGACCATACCATAGTAAATAGTGGGATTTGCATAATTTTTCTACTAAATTAAATATATTATATTATATATTTTATATCATATATTCTTTTAGATTTGTAATGGGGGTGGATTCGGACCTAGATCCGACCCGAATCCAATGGTTATATGGATTTTGGATCGAAAATAGATCTAACAATTTATAAATGGATCATATATGGATATCACCTTTTGGATCTGAGTTGGATCCAAATTCGATCTGAATCCGTTTACAGATATATGAACTTGGAGCCGAATCTAACTAGATCCGATCCAAATCCGACCCTTTGAGAATCCTATGATACAGGCCGGCCGAGTTAGCCCTAGTTTGGTTTGACTTGTTTTTGTGCCACCCAGATTAGCTCGGTTTGAGTTTCAAGCTGACTCATGTGGTCCGAATTTGGTTTGCTCTAGAAAATCTGGTTTGGGTTTGGTTCGGTTTGACCGAAAATTTCAAATCAAGCTTGGCCGAGTTTAAACAAGTGGCAAATTTTTTTTTTTTTTTAAATCAAGCTTAGAAAAAGGCAATATATATATATATATAGAGAGAGAGAGAGAGAGAGAGAGAGACACAAAAAAAATTATACATGATGTTTAACATCCTCAAATGAGGAATGCAACTTCAAAATAGACATGTAAGAGCCTTTTTCCAAACAAATGTACCCAAGCATAACTTTACAAGTACAATGAAATAACCTTTGTCCATCTTTTTTTACATATCATTTTAGGACATGATCCTAAAATTGAATCATATCTAAAGTTCAAGTGGATCACACCACACGAAGCTGTGTGCTTACAATCTACAAGCCGAAGCAAACAGGGTAAAGCAGCTTGACTTCAAGGCTTGGTTTGGTTTGAAGTTCGATTTAAACTAATCCAAGCCAAAGTTTTTCAAACCTAGGACTCTCAATGGGTTAGATTTGGATCCCGCTCCAAGTCCAAAAATTTGTAGATGGATTCGAATCCAACTTGGATCCAAAAGATGATATCTATATCCAATCCATTTATAAATAGCTAGATCTATTTTCGATCCAAAATCCATATAACCATTGGATTCAAGTCGGATCTACATCCAAATCCATCCCATCACAAATCTAAAAATACGTAATATAATATATTTAATTTAGTACAAAAATTATGCAAATCCTATCATTTACTGTGATATGGCCGACCTAAGATTAGCATATGCCTCAATTTTGAGATGTGGCCTAAAATAATCTGAAATATGGATGGCTAGCATGGATATGCATGGATATAACATATATAATAACAATGAGTTGGATTTGGATATAGTTATATCCGACTCTAAGGTGCTGTTTGGTAAACTGAAAAATTAAGCCCGAAAATTAATTTAAGTACTGAAAACTTGAAGTGTTGAATTTAAGTACTTATAAAAACTAAAAAATCTGTTTGGTAATTTATCTGGAAAACTACCATTGAAAACTTATCACGGCCACAAAAGTTTCGGATTAAGCTAATATTTGTGTTTTCCCTTAATCCAGGTCTTTGTGTTCTTATGAATAGGGTTGATGGTAAATAAACATCATGTGGGGCCCTAGTAAAGTTTCAGTGGTGGGCATCATTGTCCCCATTGCTTTCAGTGGTGTGGTCCACCTGAGGTTTGGACCTGTCTCATTTTTGGGCTCATGCCTTAAAATCATCTCTCCAAATGGATAAACTATGTAGATATAATACATACATTATGTTGGGGCTTATAGAATTTGGTGACTTCAAGTACTTACGTGGGATGGTTTCATGTATGAGAAAGTAAACAAAGAAGGGTAATCTTGCCATTTTTAAATGTTAATAGGGATATTTTTGTCAATTTTTATCTAAAAATTTAAAGAGAAATCACTTACCGCATTCAGCTATAAGCTTTAAGTCAAATTGGCATGACTTAAAATAATTCACTTAATTTAAGTGATTTTTTCAATTAAGTACTTAAATTATTTTAGTTACCAAACGGTCTGAATTACTAAAATCACTGAAAATATCATTTTTCAGTGATAAGTAGTGGAATTAAGGTGCTGTTTGATAAACTGAAAAATTAAACCTGAAAATTAATTTAAGTACTGAAAACTTAAAGTGCTGAATTTAAGTACTTATAAGAACTGAAAAATCTGTTTGGTAATTTATCTGAAAACTTATCACGGCCACAAAAGTTTCGGATCAAGCTAATATTTGTGTTTTCCCTTAATTCAGGTCTTTGTGTTCTTATGAATAGGGTTGATGGTAAATAAACATCATCAGTGGGCCCTAGTAAGGTTTCAATGGTGGACATCATTGTCCCCATTACGTTCAATGGTGTGGTCTACATGAGGTTTGGACCTGTCTCATTTTTAGGCTCATGCCTTAAAATCATCTCTTCAAATGGATAGACTATGTAGATATAATACATACATTATGTTGGGGCTTATAGAATTTGGTGACTTCAAGTACCTAGTGTGGGATGGTTTCATGGATGGGAAAGTAAACAAAGAAGGATTATCTTGCCATTTTAAATGTTAATAGGAATATTTCTGTCCATTTTTATCTAAAAATTTAAAGAGAAACCACTTACCGCATTCAGTTATAAGCTTTAAGTCAAGTTGGCATGACTTAAAATAATCCACTTAATTTAAGTGATTTTTCCAATTAAGCACTTAAATTTTTTTAATTACCAAATGGTCTGAATTACTAAAATCACTAAAAATATCATTTTCCAGTGATAAGTCTTGGAATTAAGTTTTACCAAACGCACCCTAAGTCCTAAAATTTATAGATGAACCATTTAATTAATTAAACCTATTTTATGATCCAATCTACATTATATGGATTCGGAGCGAATAAGATCTCCAATCCTCCATTGAGAGCCCTATTCAAACCAATCGGGCGGAGCTTTCGAGCTAGCTTGGTTAGTGCCCAGCTCTAAATGAGGCTGGTTACTCTGTTTGATACTCTGGCAGCCTATAGCGCTCCGTACGCAGGCACTCAGAAATTGCTGCACCCACTGTAGCTGAGTCATAGTCCCAAAATCTGATTAGCCATCCTCACCTCTACTCATGGACACTTCGGTCTTGAAATATGGCCACTGGATATTTTCATTTTTAACCGTCCAATAAATGTCCACCAATCTGGTAGTCAGATAATCAAGTAAGCGTGATAAGAAACATCTAAACTGGGTCCCAAATTTAGACACTTTAATTTGAATTACCTGTATGCCACGTATGCAATTTCTGAGTAAAAAAAAAAGTGCATGCGTATCACCGTCACTGGCCACCAGAGTATCAAAAAATATCTCTTTTAATTTTACAGGGGAGACAAATATATATATATATATATATATATATATATATATATATATATATATATATATATATATATATATATATATTGTGCAACGTGAACCGTATTATCGTCCCTTGCTGCTCTACTGTAGATGTTGATGTACGGTCCATAAATCTGGACGGTTCAGCTGGTGGGCCTCATTGTGGATGGGCATTGAACAAAAAACCACGACTAGTTGAATAATACTAGCACGTGATAGGTAGACGTTTCCCCTTCTGAAATGGACAGTTGACACTTCTGTGTTTTTGCCGTCCATTTGAAGGCTGTAAGTCAACGGCTTGGATGGAATGTCCGGCGGATGATGCAGAATCGTCGAAAACATACATTTCCTTACATGCCGGGCGCATGGTTCGGTGAACCGCCGGATTGATCTGACTATGGATTGGGTTGCTCAAAAAACCTTCGTAGATCCTAACCGTCCGATCAAAGGCCTACCAAAAAGAACAACAATTGAATGGCCAGGATCTTCCGATTAGGGATATTCCCAGCCATCCCTTATCCGTAGTGGGTCCATCTGGATCCCTAATCCATGGCCCTTAAATGCACTTTGAGGCCTAAAACATGCAACTCCATGGGGGTTTTTTGGGAAGGCAAATGTCCAAATCAGGACTTCTTAGTAATTATTCATTTTCCTTAAGCTGCTGTACCGCCTTACCCTAAAATGCGCCATTGGTGATAGAGTCTTAACCTGCACCATAAGGATGTCTCTTCTATTCTAACTTGTGCAGAGCTTTGAAGAGGCCAGATATGCAATGGAGCTGGTGGGGCCCACAGTGTTAGTGGTGGATGAAAGCTGCTATGTGTGGTCCTTGGAGCTTCAAAATTACAAAAATACCAAGCTGCATTCCTTGAGGTCTCATGTCTTGCTTGGATATCCTTCTTCAAGCCTTAGCAACACTCTCAATAGTAAGCAGTCTATCTCACCCATTGGATGTACGGTTCTCACGCATTCTCTTATGGGAACCATTGATCACGTGGGCCCCACGTTGAATAGGACGGCGTGCACAAGCACACGTGCCAATATCGAGATCTGGCCACAGCATGCACAGACAAATGAATGGCTATAAAAAACTCTTTTAGCCGGCAGTTTACTTTGCACATTGGGGCCCACCTGAGAAAACTCTCAGATTTTTTAGGTAGAGACGATCTAAGATCGATCCAGATGTAAAGCTCAGATCTCGCACACGTATTCTATATTGGCACGTGTGACTGCGTGTGTACATTTTCTCAGATCTCACTGATGTCTCCTTATTTTACAGTGGCAACTACAAACACCATAAAACGACCTTCAAATGGGCCACAAACATATGACTACCGTTGGTCGCCAAAGGGCATTGCTCTTATATGCTTCACATCAGGTGAAACTCGCACGCTTGAAATGCTAATCCCACACAGACTCTTACACGTGCACCTAGACTCTCTGATGTGGCATAAGCATGTGACATCCAAACCGTTCATTAGGAGGGACCCACCACGTACGATGGCACTGACACAAAAATTGGCCGATCAGCAATCACATGGGCCCACATACAAACGTAGGACATTGGACGATTCTTTTTAGCCGTCCTTTCTTATTCCTGCAGCCAACTTGATAAGCCGATCAGCCTCAGTTTGGGCCAGGACTCGTAATCTATTCTGATGGACGGTATGGATCTCTCACAGATGTGCCACGTTCGCATCTTGGCCTCTTGAGTAAGTTTTGGTTTACAGACAGGATATCACACATGTGGGACCCTGATTCAGTGATCCAAACCGCTGGTTCTATGAGTTTTACAATGGATTAAATGATGCCAACCATTCAATTTTTATTGTTTCTCCCTGAATGTGGTAGCTGTACTTTTCATCTATTAACCGTCATTTTGTAAGTTGCAAAATTGAAGGGTTGTGATAGTTCGATTTAAAAGGAATATGAGGTACCCCACATCCATGATCGGTCCCATTAGATCAACGGTTTTGATCGACAAAACATGGGACCCACATGTACGGAATCATTGGCATGTCTATGTTTATGGGCTAAGGGAAGTGCGTGTAGGATTATCACGTCCATCCTCAAGCATTGAATTTGAATTCTTTTTGTTCGTGTTATAGGGACCACTGGCAGACCAAAGGGAGTTGCTATAAGCCATACATCTCTCATTGTCCAATCCCTTGCTAAAATCGCAACCGTTGGTTATGGTGAGGATGATGTACGCTTCCCTATCCAAAAATATAAATTGCCTTTATTATTAGGGAAAAAAAAAAAACTGACTTCTGAATATACTCGACGGTTTTATTAGTTGTGCAACATTGGGTACGAGTTTTTGGACGGTCTGATTTGAGTTACATGTATGAAATGTCTACAAATTCAAGTGCCTGTGCATCATCCATCATACTCTGCCAGAGTATCAAATATACTTCGACCCTTGTGGCGTGGGGTTTTGTACAATTACATAGGAAGTTATTTGATACTCTGGCAGTCGTAGGGCGCTTGATACGCAAGCAGCCAGGAACTATACACGTGGTATTCAGATGATCAAATAAGCTTCTTTTTTTTATATATTTAAACTGTAACCAATGATTTGGACAATTTAATGAAATTGTTTGCATGCTGCGTGTGTATCATCCGTCACACCCTACCAGAGTATCAAAGTTTTTCTCATGCATAGGTTTGCTAGCCCCACGTGCATTTGTAGATGCAAAGAGTGGGCGTGGGGCCCACCTTCATGTATGTGTTTTATCCATGCCGTACATTACATCCATTTTGCCATGTCATCTTACGGCATGATCTCGAAATTGAAGCATATACAAAAGCTTAAGTGTGGACCATACCACAGGAAAAAAGTGGGGATGGAATATCTACCGTTGAAAACCTCTTGGGCCACATAAGTTTTGGAAGTTTTGGATCAAACTGATATTTGTGTTTTCCCTGCATCCAGGTCTGTGTGACCTTATGAACAGGTTAGATGACAAATAGACATCGCTGTGGGCCCCAGGAAGATTTCAACGGTGGATGTCATTATCCTTACTTGTGCTTGTGTTGTGGTGAAATTGAGCTTTGAATACGCTTCAATTTTGGGCTCATGCCCTAAAATGAGCTGGCAAAATGAATGGACGGCGTGGATAAAACACATCCAGACCTTTGATTTAATGGGGTTCCACGGCAGATGGGGGAGTAACCCAAAAATCTCCCACACCAAAAGATCCCAGCCTTCCATCTTTTGGCCTGTTTTCTGTGAATGCGAACTGCTGTGTCTTTCGCCAATCGGGGAAATTTTGGGGCTTTCCCATTCATCGTGGGGCCCATCAATCAACGATCTGGATGATCCAAGCCATGTCAAAGATCCGGGACGCTAATCAAGTGGGTCCAACCATGATCATGTGCTGCCCCAAAAAGTCATTTGGGCTACATGTACATTGAACCACAGACCACTGATCACATATCATCTCCCATGGTGGACCTATTCATGAGCGGCCAGGATGTCACACACGTGTCAAATAGGCACGTGTACATACCCTACCTCTTATTGGAGGATTTACAGGACTGAAATATGTGGGTTTTTTCAGGTCTATCTCCACACAGCTCCTTTGTGCCACATTGGTGGAATATCTTCATGCATGGCTATGCTCATGGTAGGAGCTTGCCATGTCTTCATCCCTAAGTTTGAAGCAATATCAGCCGTCCAAGCCATTGAACGGCACCGTGTCACATCACTGATCACCGTCCCTGCAATGGTGGCAGATCTGGTGTCCACTCTCAGGTAATCATGCACATCATGCTAAAATAGAGCTATAGTGTATGATTGATCACACACTTGATCCAGACCGTTCAATTGTGGGCCCCACAAAAGTCGCATTGATCAGTACGATCGAACGACCAAGATCATGATTTAAGGCTTTTTTCTTAATTGGGTTAGCCCACATTGGTGTGTTCCAACGTCTGCGTGACACGTGGCAGGTGGGGGGCAGTGGATCCAGACCGTCCCATCCATTCATTGCTGTCGGTTGAAAATCACACCAAACGGAATATCCTAGCCATACGAATAGTGGCATGGAAGTGGACCACAAAATGGAAGTGGCTGAAGTTTCTGATATTTGGGTCCACATGCTGAGTGGACCAGATTTATGTACTTCAGTGGACCAACCTAATGGATGGATTGGATGTTGCACCTATTGCCATGCTGGCACTATGTGTGGCATGTACATGAGCTGTATTTCACATGCGCGCGTGTGCTCTTTAGCAAAGCTCTGCAAGTCCACACGACCGTGGATCTCTACCATTCACACGCAGGCACACGTGCCAAAACGCAACACATGTTTATATCCGACCCATCCATTTCATCGGATATAATGCTAGGATCTTCTGGCAGAAAAATCAATTAGTTTCACCCATCAGGTGGGCCACATTATACAATGTGTATTAACGGTTAAAACAATGGCTTAAACTTTAGGCCAGAAGATCTAAGTAGAGTAGGCCACCTGATGTAAAGCTCAGATTTGGTAGACGTGTTCAACAGTGGCACGTGTGCCCGAGTGTGTATGGGCAGGGCCCCTCCGTGAGATCATTCGATGATTGAAAGCAGTCCTTTTCTTTAATCAGGGAAGAGAGAAGATGGACGGGTGGAGAGAGTGTGAAGAAGATTTTAAATGGTGGTGGAGGGCTTTCAAATGAGCTTCTCAAGGGCGCTTCCCATGTCTTCGCTAATGCTAAGATTCTTTCCGCCTATGGTATGTTTGCTGACATCCCCCTTTTCTCTCTCTTAATAGGTGATCTGGACCGTTCATCTGGTGGGGCCCACCGTGAACACGGGCTGGCCCAGCTAGCTACGTTAACTTGCTAGGCTTGACCCGGCGTAGACGAGCCTGAGTTGGCCGAGCTCGACTCAGCTTGAACTCGATCTGACTCGAACTCCGCTCGGCTCGGAACTGAATCGGCTTGAGCTCGACTCTACCGGCCTCGAAAGCTGGAACTTGAACTCGACTCGAAAAACCTTGAACTCGGACATGGCTTGACTCGGCTGGAACTTGAACTCAGCTTGACTCGATTAAACTCGAACTCAACTCAAACTCGGCTCGAATTCTCGTACTCGAACTCGGATCAACTTATAAGGCTCTCAATGGGCTGGATGGCCGTTGGGCTAGAGTGGTTGGCCCGTTACAGGGCCCAGGCCTAAAGCATAAGCCCCTTGTTTAGGAGCCCGTCAGCCCAGGCCAAGCCCAGATCACCAGATGAGTGATTCAAGGGTCTATTTATCATCTATCATGCGTGATGGACCCACTCAATAAATAGCCCATATCATGCACAAAAGTGGGTGGTCAGTCTATGCTTGGGCCTCTTTGTTTCAGCCTGTCGCGGGCTATGCTGGGTTCGAACCTAGACTTTACTTTGTGGGCCATGCTTGTACGGACAATGGCCCAACCTGGGTCTGGGCCACTGACTGCCCTACCGGCCTCCGCATGGTTTAAAAAGACTACGAGACATGGTCCTAAGTCGAGTCACCCAACTGAGTTGGGATGACTCGGCCTAGTCATGACAAGTCGCCCCTTGTTTCCATACTGACAGATGGCGACCATGTTCGACCAAGTCCGAGTCATATCAGATTCGTCCGAGTCATGACGAGTCGCCCCTTGTTTCCATACTGACAGATGGGGACCATGTTCAACCAAGTCCGAGTCAACTCAAGCGAGTCATATCAGATTCGTCCGAGTCTTTAAACCATGTGCTTCTCTATGTAACTCTTGCATGGCTGATAATTTTCTTATTTATTTCTTTTCTTCACAAAAGGGATGACAGAGACCTGTTCTTCACTTACCTTCATGACCCTTCACGATCCAACGGTTCAAAATCCTCCCAAGTCCCTTGGGACAATCCCCACCACCGATCTCGGCGCAGCTCGCGGCCCAAAGGGCATCCTCGTTGGGAAATCGGCACCACACGTTGAGCTACGGATTAGTGTCAATGACCACGGCGATTATGATGTGGGCGTCGGTCGGATCCTTACTAGGGGCCCACATGTGATGACTGGGTATTGGGGTCAGATTCCGGCGGAGGGATCAGATTCCGATGAGGGAGGGTGGCTGGACACGGGTGACATTGGTTGGATGGACGGCTGTGGTGATTTGTGGCTCGTCGGGCGGACCAAGGACCGAATCAAGAGTGGAGGGGAGAATGTATACCCTGAGGAGGTAAAGATTTCAATGGTGGAAGGAAAAATGGGAGATGATAAGACCCACATAACTGCATGGTGGAGTGATCTGGACCGTCCACCTGCTGGGACCAAGCAAGGATGGCCAAGTTTACAGAAAAACACATCAATCAGACCGTTGATTTTTCTGTTACAAGCCATCTCTTTGGCGGTCACCAATTGGGCGGCTATGATTGTGTGAATGATGTGGTTTTCATGTAGCTTTTCATTCACAATGGGGCCCACCCTATGGAAGGATACAGATCATCAGGCCATACAGCCAAGTGGGGTCCACCTGATGGAAAGCTAGGATCTTTCACACATGTTGCACATTATAACGTGTGCATGTGTGTGGATGCAATTAGAACTCTCTCTAATCAAATTATGGTAGCTAAGATGATAACAAAATTGGAATCGACGGCTCAGGTTGAGGCCGTACTTTCACAACACCCAGGAGTTTCAGGCATCGTCATCATCGGTGTTCCACATGCTCGATGGACGGAGACGATCGTAGCTTGCATTCGGATAAAAGAGAATTGGAGGTGGACCACCGATCAAAATAGAGATCCTTGGAATGAAGGGAAAGAACAAGTTCTATCTGAGAAGATCCTCCAAAACTATTGCAAGATGCGAAATTTAACTGGGTATGATCATCTCCATTATTTTAATCTGTTTTTTTTCATATTGATAGGTAAATGGTCTCAACCCTACAAATCACTTGTTTGATCCGGACCGTCCAATCAATGGACAATCTTTTAGATGAACCATGATTCAAAAGGCCTGACCAATTGGAAGTTCGTTACCATCCAATCAATCATTCTTTTCTGATGGTCAAGAAAAAGTTACACAAACAGTCTGGAAAAAAATTATATAGTTTTAATGGTTAGGAACAGACAATCACTCTTCTTTTTTATACCATCGGCCCATGTATGATTGATTGTTGGACATCTGAGCCGTGAAAAAGATGCGCCATAGCATGAAGATCACCTTCTGTGAATATCAGGATGATCCGCTCATTGGGTGGGGCACACCTATATTTTTAGTCATACAACCGTGAGTCCATTGATTTGATGGTGTGGTCTCCTTGATGAGTAGAGCAGTGTGATTTTCGCCCCAAGTGATCTTCATGGTGTGACCCACCTTTTTCACGGATCAGATGTTCTACACATATCACTTTTTATTGTGATCATTTTTCCATTATATTCTAAAAATGATTAGTAGCTTAATATCATTTGGACACCGATAGCAGAGTTTAGCTGTGTATGTTACTCCTCTGGTTTCTATCAAAGATCAGATATTAATAGGCAGGAAACTTTTGTTGTGGGAACTATGTGGGGCCCACTTCCCATATCCATCAGCATCAATCAATCACAGGTTGCACAGAAAATGAAACTTTGCTATAGTTGTCCAAAACCGTTTTATTGTTAAGACAGGAATCCTTTAAGGTGTGTAACACCCAAGTACTGTGGACCCATGGTGATGTGTGAAATCCTATCCGTCCATCGGTTGCAAAACCCTATGTTATTAGTTAAATTAAAAACATTAGGCCAATCCAAAACTCAATAGTTACAGCACAAGAAACAATGGAAATGGAAATAGAAACTATAAAAACCTTCCTGCAGCTTTGTTGTTTATATGCCATCCGACCGGTTCATCAGGTAATCGCCACTTGGATTATGTAGAATGCATAAAAAAATATCCTGATCTAACGGTCCAAATCTTGGTGGTTACACTGACGAACCGTCCAAATCTTGTATTTGCTTATAACCGATGGATAGGATAGTTCGGATGGCCTGATAAAAGTGATTATTTTGAACTATATGCGGGCCCTGATAAATGTACGGTTCCGATCGTCCATTGAACCTGATAAATGTACGGATGGCGATCTATTTTTATAGGCTACTAAAGGGATGGTTAGAATGGTCCGATCTGTGTGATTTTTTGTATGGTACCCATGAGATGGGTGATAGGCCAAACAGACGGTCAAGATCAATTGACTAAATTTATTTATTTATTTTTCAGGTTCAAAATACCTAAGATATTTATATTGTGGAAGAAGCCGTTTCCACTGACTACAACCGGAAAACTGAAGAGAGATGAAGTGAAGAGCGAGGCCCTGTCTCACCTGCAATTCATGCCTAGCCATCTTTGACTTAATGTGGTTGTAAACTCGCATTATAGAAGGAAGACTTCGATTTAATAAAGTGATTTTGCCGATTGAGTGTTCAGGTGCAAACGTTGTTGCGTGGGAGCTTTAACATGCAGCGTTTTTATTTTCTACCAGCGTGTCACTTTGCAGTAACATCTTAACCATTGAAATGGTGGGTTGTACCAAGAAGATTTCTTAGAGAAAAAATAGGAACAATCAACTCATCAGATGGGCCACACACGTATATTTAGTCAGATCATCAGTTACCCATTGATTTTGATGATGTAGCCACATAAGTTATGAATGAACCTTGCTTTAGGCTAGGGGTGTGCACGGTTCGGTCGGTTCAGTTTTAAGGGGTGATATCCAACCGAACCGACTAAGTCGGTTTTTAAGGACAAATAAAGCCTCATAAATCGATCGAACCGGATAAATTTTGGTCGGCTCAGTTTTGTTGGTTTTTTCAATTTTCTGACAATGTTCAAAAAGTTAAAGAAGATCCAAATGTTTGGTAGACCGTACATAAATATATATTTAGTTCAGTTCGATTGAAAATGGTTTATAATTTTTACAAACTGACAACCAAATCGATATTCTCAGTTTTTTATATAAAAAAATCGAACCAACTTGAAATAAAATGAAAAACTGACCAAAATCAATCGATTCAGTCAATTTTATTGGTTTGGTTGGTTTTTTTAACACCCCTACTTTAGTCCCAGTTTCCGGCCTGCTTATTGATTCAATACAGGCCAGGTATTGGACCCTCTCTTGTCGATAAAAGGCCCATCTTTAGACCTGGTATGAGCCCATTTATTGACTAGATTTTAGCCGGTTTTCTGGACCTGAAGTTGTAGTTGGGCCCACCTATCCAAATCCACTAATGCTTGCGAAGATGGGGAGATCTGATCGATCTAGAATGTGGGGCCAGTACTCCTGTTTTAATAGAGATTGATCCTTACGACCCTGAACGGATGGATCAGTGTGTGGGGCCCAAAATCACACTTTTGCTAGGCTTTGATGACATTAGCATGTTATAGTCTACTTTTGGCTCAAATTTTGGCCCCTTTGGAAAGATATGATCTGGTGAGTATGTTCTCTTCATCAAGAGCTTCGAAACAAGTGGTCACTTGCTCTGATCGGAGTTTGAATCGCAGAGATATTTAACACCTAACGGACAAAATCCATTACTTATTAATAGGCCTTATCGCATGATCTAATGGTCAGAATGAGATTAAAATTGATTTGAACAATAAATATGATACAATCTTCAAGATGAACGGATTTGATTCATTTCATCTCAGATTGGATTGAAATTTTCTGTCTAGCTCAATTAATACATTTTTTTAATACAGCTATAAGCTCAAATTGACTAAAGGATGACCAAATCACGGATTTTCAATTGATCTAGTCTGTGTTTAATTAACTTGATCATTAAGAACCATTTTTGTACTTGGGCTGTTAGTTTTATGAGTGAACATATATAAATAACAAATCAATAATGGGTTTCACTTGATAGACCACCATAGTATTTCAGTTGGTCATGGTTGTTAAGGGCCCGATTGGATACTACTAAATATGTTAACTTTTCCGACTGAACTTAAGATGTTAAGTTACTTTTGGCACTTAAGTTCGTTTCGTTAGTATAATTGAAAAGTAACTTATCTCTTAAAAATTACTTATCTTAATGAGTATATTTTTTTAGCTTTTTGACCTTTTGACTTTTCTACTGCCCCCCCTCCCCCTTTCTTTTCTTTTTGGGTTAGCACACACCCACACTGTCAGTCACCCTCCAATGTTAATTAACCACCCTCCAATTTGGCTTATCTATTTATCTCTCTCAAGTCACGCTACATATCAAAGTTCTCTCTCACGGTTCACTCAATTACTGCTCTCTCACGATCCATATCAAAGGAGGCCCCACATGATGGATTGTCCCATCAAAGGTGGGGCTCACACAGTGGACGGCCGACATCAAAGATGGGCCCTACATTAATTGGTGCAAGATCTAATCCACCAATCAGGTTGATTTATCTTCTACATCTTTCCCAAAAATGGTTCTAGTCCACTCACCATGTGGACGGACCATTGGAAACAAATGAATGGGTTAGAAAACTTGAGCCAAGTCTTCCAGAGCTGTACATTTGTTTTGCACTGTAGCCCACCTGACCAGAGGATCAACCTGATTCTTGTGCCAGGGCATCCATATAGTGGTCCATTCTGATGGATGGAATGTATCTTGAACCAATTGTGCTATGCTAGCACATGCATGGTATGTACATGAGCTTTATTACACTCACGTGAGATTAGAAAAGCTCACTCTGCTAGGAAAACTGCCTCAGCGCTTAGCTTTTTCTTTTCATGTCAATATGTTGCTTATTATATGTAGATTTGAAATTTTCTTTCGAAAGGTTACTTGTCAATGTGTTATTACCAAACATACTTATTTACTTATTGGCTGATAAGTATGTTGTTTACCAAACATACTTACCTGATTAATAAGTAAAAACCAAGATAAGTAACTTACAATCCAAACGGGCCCTAAAAGAACAGGAAAAAAAAAAAAAAATTTGATTAAGAAAATTGGTCCTGGCCCTAAACGGTTCAAAATCAGGGTTGAAGCCAGCACTGGTCTCTGCTGATGATAGTACCAGGCGATGGCCACATAAAGTCTATCTAAGAAAATTTCAGTAAAGATTGAAAATTTTAAAATCAAATATATTTTTTTACATTTTAGCTGATGAGTATGTTGTTTACTAAATTGCTTATCTACTAAATAAGTAAAAGCCAAGATAAGCTACCTGAAGCATAAGATGCTTATGAAGTACCTTATGATCCAAACGGGCTCTAACAGACCACCCATCATCACGATGAGGCACACCATTTTAACTACTCACATCACCAAAGGGTGGACCCCTTAACAATAGTTTGTGGCCCAAACGAATTCCTCGATCTATACCAATCCAAGTTGTTGTTGTACTCATGTGTGGAAGTTACCATTCAGCTGAGGAGATGGCAGAAGCTAGCTTCCTGACTATATATTTATTTCTGCTGGGCCATACCAAGGGTGGGACATGGTACATAATAGCATAGTAGCTCATCTGTGACAGAAAAAAAAACTGGATGGACAGGATCCTCCAACTGTGATGATGATGTGCTCGAAGGAGACGAGGTCAGGACAGGATTTGTGGTGTGAAATCATTACAAAGACAATGCAGACCTTATTAAAGGTTTTTTTTTTTTGTTTTTTGGAGGGAGGGGGGCTGTTAGTCACCCTGCAATGTTAGCCACCCCCACATTGGGATTCGATACCCAAACCTCAATGTTAAAACGAGGTTATCTTCACTCAATCTACCACTATCCCAAAGGTGTAGGTGTGACATTGTTAAAAGATTACTTCTATGCAATACAGAAAAACCAGAGTAGGCAAATGGGTCTGTTCCTCAAAAGGTTAGTAGGGATGTCCATGGTTCAGGTTTGGTCCGGGTCAAGGTCAGCTGAGCTCAACCCAATAATATAGGCTTACAGACCTTGGCCTGAGACTCATTAAGATTTCTAGGCGTTGAACTGCTTGAAAGTTATCAGGCCCAAGCCAGTCTTGTGCAATGAGCCTTAGACAAGTGAAGTTTTCAAGCTCATGATAAGTCCCATCATATAAATGATTTAGATAGTAGAAACACAACTTCGGATCCAAAAGTACTCCGTTGTCTTGCCTACTAGCCCAGTTAGAAGACACCTAGGCGTTTCAACAAAAGGTCTCAGGTTCAAAATGTTAAGGAGACACACTAACCCCACCGGTAGGGTGGGTGCATCATGTAACTAACCGTGTGGGTGCATTGCCCATCTAACAGGGTGGGTGCGTTGCATGACTAACAAAATAATGATAATAAATCATCCATTCCTTCTGCTCATCAATGACCCACTTGATAATGGGACTAGTCCAATTAGCGGGGCCCAGCAATTCATCATTGATCAAATGGCTGCAGATGCACAAAGAAATAGATAATTTAAAATTAAGGGGTTTTAACATATCACATTCCTGCCTTTTGGGGAGTAACTCCCTCCCTTGTGCTTGGACAACTAAGGATAAATAATACAATGCCTGGCATTTTAGGGCCCATAAATGTGTTTTATCCATGTTCTCCTATCTACTTTGCCTAATATTTTAAGATATGAGCTCAAAATAAGGCAGAACGAGGCTCAAGTGGAGATTGAACGCCCACCATTAAAAACTTCCTGAGAGTTGTAGAAGTTTGGATGTCAAATAAACATTACAGTGGGCCCAGGGGGATTTTAATGGTTGACATTCAATCACCACTGTTTTCACATGGTGAGGTCCACCTGAGATTTAGATCTGTATCATTTTTAGGTTCAAGCCATAAAATGATCTGTAAACATGTATGGACAGTGTGGATAAAACACATACATCATGGTGGGGCCCACGGAGCACCGACCACTAGTTGATGAGGTGTGGATATCCAATTTTCCACAGTATAAGTTCAATTCAAAATGTTTCCTGTGGTGTGGTATACTTGAGATTTCGATATGCTTCATTTTCGATATGTAAAATGGATGGACGGCGTGGATAAACAAAATAAATTCAAGGTGGGCCCAACTGAGTTTGCTCGGTAGGCTTAGCGTACTGAGTTACTCAGTACTCAATCCGCTTCCCTCTCCGAGTCGCCTTTCTCAGTCAGGGTTTAAAACTCTAGGGTTTTAAATCTCTACATAAGACTGAAATCTCAGACGTTAGGGTTTTCTCTAGCTTCTTCAATGGCGAAGGCATCATCAGAAATCGCATCCCCGCCGTTCATCAAGACCGAAACGGTGGGCCGGGCCGTGGACGCCCTCATCAAATGGATAAAATCCCAGCCGAAGCACGGGAAGTCCCAGCTCCTCGAGCACGAGGAGTTCATCTACCTGACTCTAACCCTCAAGAAGATCCCCTCGAATCCCCGCACAAACCCTTACAAAATCCCACTTCCACACCCTGTCCTTCCCTCTCCCCTTGAAATCTGCCTCATCATCGACGATCGATCGAGGTCCGGACTCACCTCCGAATCCGCCAAGAAGAAAATCGATTCCGAATCCATCCCAATCTCCAAAGTCCTCAAGGTCTCCAAGCTCAAATCCGATTACCGCCCGTTCGAGGCCAAGCGCCAGCTCTGTGGCTCGTACGATCTATTCTTTACTGACAAGCGTGTTGTTCCAGTCCTCCCTCGCCTCCTCGGCAAGCAGTTCTTCAAGAAGAAGAAGATCCCGATCCCGATTGACCTGCGGCACAAGAATTGGAAGGAGCAGATCGAGCAGGCCTGTGGGTCCGCACTGCTGTACCTGCGGACAGGGACTTGCTGCACTTTGAAGGTGGGGAAGTTGTCGATGGAGCGGGACGAAGTTGTGGAGAATGTGGTTGCTGCGATAGCTGGGGCGGTGGAGGTTGTGCCGAAGAAGTGGGCAAACGTGCGGTCGTTCCATTTGAGGTCGCTGGATTCATTGGCGCTGCCAATTTATCAGGTGGTAGCCAGAGATGGGGTTGAAGATCGAAGCTTTCAAGGAGGAGAAGATTGTTCCAAAGTTAGAGAAAGGCTCAGAAGTTGCTGAAGAGAAGGAGTCAGAGAAGAAGAAGAAGAAGAAGGTGTCTAAGAAGGGGAGGATTCATGAAGTTCGGTATATGGATGATGATATCAGCGCATTGATGGCAAAAGTAGTTGATGATGAGGGTATGGATGATGGTGATGCAAAAGGAGGGTATGCCGAATTGTCGGGTAACAAGAATAAGAACAAAAGGAAGAAGAAAGCGGTGACAGAAGAGTTAAATAGTGGGCATATGGATGGTGATATTGATGATTTGACGGTGAATGCAGATGATGGTATGGATGGTGGTGATGATGAAATGATGGGTAAGAAGAAAAGTAATAAAAAGAAGAAGGCGGCAGCAATGGAGGAGTTGGTTGGTGGGACACTGAAGAAGTCGGCGAAGGTAAAGAAGGGGCAGAATGTGGATGGTGGTGATCTTGATGACTTGAAGGTGAATGCAGATGATGGTATGGATAGTGGCGAGGTGAATGGAGGTGATGCTGAAATGATGGGTGAGAAGAAAAGTAATAAAAAGAAGAAGGCAGCAGCAATTGAGGAGTTGGATGGTGGGACATTGAAGGTGTTGGCAAAGGTAAAGAAGGTACACAATGTGGAAGTGAAAGGTAGTTTCTCTAGTAGTGATGGAAAGAAGAAGAGAAGCAAGGCTGAGAAGCTGGAGGAGAAAAAGAGGGAAGGGAAGAAGAAAGCTACTAAGCTAAGACAGTGAAAAAAGAGTGATTGGTTTTGATGGGGTTGTTTAATTGTTGCTTTTTAGTTACGTGCGGGGAAGGCATGACATTGTGGAGTTCTTTCTCTGCTTGATGGACTTCATTGAAATTGAGTATGTCTTTCCATTTTGAAGTCTTTCATTGCAGATTTTGTTCTTTGTGTTTGTTTCTCTAGTTAATTATGACCATTTTCTTTTTTCTTTTGAAATGTCTGGAATGATGGATATTAGCAAAGTGAGAATTCATGTATCAATTAAGAGGGTAGCTTTGATCTTGATTTTGCTGTGTAGCTAAACAAGTTGAATGACTTCACAAAATGTTTTAGCTGAGGGGTAAAATGCACCAATTATGTATGATGTGGTATAATGAATCTTCAATGATTTGGTAGCATACTGATGATATAAACAAAGTTTTGAAATGTGTGGTTAATTGCTATACATCATCATGAATGAGATAGTGCATCATGTTCTTGATTCTCCATCTCCATCATAAAAACTGATTGGTTTTGTTCCATGATTGTTTATGGTGCATCTTGAAATTTAAGTTTGTTTGGTTGACTGCTGATATCTCATGTTATTCTGGATCACTTCTGTTACAAGCCTATTATTTGAAGATCAAATCAGACAATTTTACTTGATTTTAGGAGAAAGAAATCCATGATTTGACTTAATCCTGTTTAACGGATGTGGCACATGAATTGTATGATTCACTAAACAACCACAACGGAAAAAAAAAAAACAGAAAAAAAAAAAAAAAAAAAAAAACCGTGACGGCCCCATAACGGTTGCGGCCCATATCTTAACAGTAACAGCAGTGGCTGTTATGGCCACCTTTACTGTTATGGATCACCTTGATCAAAACACTTTGACATTGTGGCCTACAAATACCCAGCTGGAAGAGGAAAAACATTCCAAATTTAATGGTGGAAAGGCCCAATGTTAAGTGCCATGATCAATTAGTTGGTACAAGGCTTAGATGATTATGATGATAATCAATTGGGACATTTGTGGTATCCCCAATCCAAGATTTGGTCGTTCATATCATCAAAATATGTGCTTCACATGCAAGAAATTTTAGGACCCTATAATTCCTCATTTTTATCTTTAATTGTGATAGGAACTTTATAATTGTGGCATAGTATGGCCATCCATCTCAAACACACACGTGGCATGCATGTACCGAAGCCAAACTGTTCATATAGTGGGCCCATTATGGATGACTCATAACCTGTAAATCATATCGATCTTTATGAATGTCCTAATAGTGGTTGGTAAATGGACGATTATAATGAAATCATTTAACTGTCAATTCATTGAAAAAAATGTCCAATGAAAGAAGAGATTAAAGAGGAGATTAACTTCACCAAAAGTTGACAACATTGCAACTCCTTTACTCATTCTCCTTCGAAAGATGCCTCTTGTTAATGAAGAACTTTATGGACCTCATCAGAATATGTATGGTTTTCTAACAAGTTGGCTTCATTGTGCCAATGGTCTAATAATCCAAACAGATGATTTGATGGGTCTTACTATGGATGGCAGATTCCCCTGAAATCTCCCACAACGTGACAATCCTCTGATATTGTGCACTACAAATGCACAGGTGCTATGGATGGTGGATGCCCCTGAAATCAGCTACAACATGACAATCCTCTGATATCGTGGACTACAAATACAAAGTGTCCACATTCAAAACGGAAAAAAGGCCAAATGGGAAGGGGTTATATCAAATTTGGGATATCTCCTGGGGGTATCCCCATGCAGGACTGAGCCTATCAAGTCTAGTTTGGATAATTAGAAGAGGGGCCCCATGTGCTAGTAATCTTAATCATCTGTCTTTCACACACAAGTAATTGTTTGTACCTATTAAGAGGAAATGGCTTCTTCTTCTTTTTTCTTTCTTTCTGTTCAATACCTTTGAAGTGAAAAGATTTCCCTCAGAATCCCTCTTTTCCTCTGTTTGTGAAAAAAGAGTGGCATATGTTTTCCATTTCTACTCTTTTTTTTTTAGTAGACACTAATGTCACCTAAAAAAAAGGCATTAAATTGATTTATGAGGCTCAAAAAGGATATAATGTATTATTTGACATATACATGGAGAAAGATACCAAAATACTGTTACCAGCCAAATTACTTTCCCAGGGAAAAATCACAATCTGAACTCTTTATGTAATTGACAACTGATCATGTGTGCCTGTGGGCAACTAGTTGCATGTGGCCTTGTTGGTTGTCACAGGATACTGAAAACCTGAGAGGCCATTCCCTAGCACTGGTCGCATGTGCTTGAGACATGGGAAGCCATGCATCACTTCAAATAATTCCTTATCTTTATTTTATTTGTTTATACCGTGAATTGCTTGTGTAGGCATGCAGGAAGGAATACAAAGAGAAACCCAACTCAGAACATTGCATCACACAGTGACGATCAATGACGATATCATAATGGAGATTCTCTACCAGTTGCCTATAAAATCTATATGCCCATTCAAATGTGTTTCCAAGGGTTGGCTCTCTCTCGTCTCACTTCCTCTATTCTTTCAAAACTACTTTCTCCATCACAAAATTCCCTCTGGATTCTTCCTCCAGCTTTCATCCTATCAAGGAAAGGGATGTTGAATTCATCCCCATCAATAACAGACATATTGCTGGTGTCCCCAACCCATCCTTCCCCTCTTTCATGAGGCAAACCAGCTCTCCTCTATCTGCCACTCTTGCAACGGCCTCCTCTTGTGCCAGACCGCGGCATGCAGGACTATTTCATCTGCAACCCCACGACCATGGAATGCACCCCTGTCCCCTTTCCCTACAGCTCAGCCACCACTAGACTCAATCTTGTATTCGACCCATCCAAATCATCCACCGCCGACCACAAAGTGATCTGCATCTGAAATTTAGAAAATATTTTATATTCTAAGCGGATTCATGTCTACTCTTCCAACACCAGTTCATGGAGAGTTTCCTTGGATTGTTTCATCCCACCCAGTTCAACGATCTTCTGTATGGGAGTCCTATGGAACAATGCGATGAACTGGCCCGCCCTGGACAAATATACTTTCCTATGACATCCAAGCAGAATGGTTATACATGACACTGTTGCCTTCGAAACTCCAAGGAGAATCTCAAAAGGCTTCAGAGGATCATGTACTTTGGAGCATAGCAGGGCCATCTGCATTTGATAAAAGACCATGTATTATCCTACTGAATTCGACATCTTAGAGATGGAGCGTGATTTCTCCAGGTGATCCGTCAGGTACCATGTTAACATTGATACGGTGAAGAAGGCATTCCCCAGAGATGATCACCCACTTGGACCAGAACACACACACTGCCTTCACCATTCCATGATTTCCTTTCTTGGAGGACTAGAAGAAGTGTTGATTATAAATGTACTTGGCAAGATCCTCTCCTATCATATTAAGGATGGGAACATAGTCAAGGTTTGTGATTTGCAAACACAACGGTACATTGGTAATGTGTGCAGCCCACCTTATAGCCTTTCCCTACATCCACTTTTTTTCGATCTTCTTCTTCTTAGAACATATGCAGACTATTTATATATATCTTATTTTATATTGAATGGTTATGTGAAGTCACCTTTTTGCAACATTGTCATTCTAACTTATTTCTATTATCAATATTGAGTTATTTTTAATTATTGAATAAAAAAAGAGTGTTGATTTTTGGCGTTGTCCCACACACCAACTAGTTGTCTGTGAGCATTTCTTGTGGGCGTTTGTCCGAGCATGCATGCGTAGTGAATGATAATGCCTGGATGTGCTTTTGAACTGGGTTTTTATTCATAACTGGGGCTCATAATCTGGCGGTGGTGTTAGGAATAAAGCATGAAAATATTATAGACTACTATGAGAAATAGCAGCTAAAAACAAAGTGCCATTTCAAAAAACTCTATTGCAAGTCTCTGGTTGAGCTTTTTAGGTCTATTTATTTTTGTGCTCAAAGATGGGTCTACGGCACTTGGAACGGTACACTTTTTCATATATTATCTTAATTAAATTGATGAAATTGTAGAACCCTCTACAGCTATATGGTACATTCCAAAAATCAGATTGGTTGAAAATTGTGGACACTTTTTTGTTAAAATTGGACCATTAGGTACTTCATTTTTTATTTTTTTACCATCTAGTAAATGTCAACTAATCAAATGACACATTTAAACTAGGCCAATTATTTAAACAGTTTTGCTTGATACATGGTCATTGTTTTTAATTTCCTGAACCTGTTCAGGAACTTTTTCGGTGATTTTCAAATTTTGAGGTTTCTTGCAGAATATTATGGAAGTATCTTGGCTAAATAAAAAATTATTATTATTATATATAAATAACTTCTTTACTTTTTTTAAATATATAATTATATTATGAAATTGGTTAAAATTTTATAATGTAATTTCTTGAAAAAAATCTTGAAAAAAAAATAACACAGTCCGTATTTCTAAAATCATGCAATATCTTTCGATAGGGAATATGAGGTTGATCTCTGTGGGCCCCACCGTGATGTTTGATGGCCATCAGGTAGTGCATTTGGTAGGTCCCCTTTAGGTTATGGGATGTGCAAAAAATCAGCCTTAGTGTGAAATCATTCTTAAAACATCTAAAAGCACCTGTGGGAGCGCGCCCACCTGAGTGTGACCTCTCATCCAAGTGGGACAAAATGGATGGGTTGGATGTCTAAACCACATCTTACTGGCCGTATATATAATCACAAAGATTTTAATGGGTGGGTATCTACTCTCAACTGTTGTCTGTGGCGTGGCTCACCTATGCCATGGATTGACCTGATTTTTAGGACCATGGCTCTCCATGGAAGGGTGCATCTCGGTCTCTTAGTCTATATAGACCTTATCTACGGTATTAATGTGCGATTGTATAAAGTGGGTCTTATCATAAAGTTTAAGTGAAATCTACTCTGATCGTCAAGTGAGTCCCTTCATTTTATCCATAAAGATAAAAAATCAGTTGGTTTGTTAGTCCAAGTGGGTCATTAATAAATAGTTTGAGAGAGGGATGCCAACCCTTAAATCAATTAGAGGTAATTTGTCTACCCTTGATTTTTTTATTTTTTTTAAGGGATCATCTTAATGATTATATGAAATTCACTCCAATTGAGAAACTAAATTTTAGAATGAGAGACCAAAATTCAGCTTTACTCGTAACTCAAGTAGGCCATACCAAGAAAACAGTTTGGAGGGTAGATGTCTTCCTATACACTATTTCTAATATTTGGGTCCACCTAAATTATGGTTGCCTTGGTGCTGATTTTTTCACCATAAGCCTAAAACTAAATCATTCACCTAACATTCAAAGTGGATTTTGAAAATAAATATGGTGGGCCATCCGAGATGGACCACCCGGTTACATTAAATTCAAGCATATCCAATATGTTTGTTTAATCCACACTGTCCCTTCGTTCTTCCAAATCATTATAAGGCATGAGCCCAAAGTTCAAGCATATCCAAAGCTCAATGGTCCATACCAAAGAAAACATTGAGGATGATGACATCCATCGTTGAAACCTTCCTAAGGCCCACAGTGATGTTTATTTGTTATCCAACCTATTAATAAGGTCGTATAGACATGTATAAATAGAAAAAACAAATATGAGCTTGAACAAACACTTATGTTGCCCTAAGGAGTTTTCAACGGTATGTGATCAACTCCTATTGTTTCCTATGATATGGTCCACTTAAGCTTTGGGTATAATTCAATTTTGGGCTTACAAACTAAAATGAACTAGAGAAACTGATGGACATAATGGATAAAGTACATACATTGTGGTGGGCCTCACAGAGTTTTGGCACCATTGTAAGGGTGATGAGCCCCTTAATACAAGTTAGACCAGGCGTTACCTAAATTGTAGCAATCCAATTGAGGTGGGCCCACCATCCTATATGTTTGAAATCTACTACACTAAAAGTTAGGGCCAGAGCCCAAAAATCAGCCCTATCCATTATTCGAGTGGGCCACACAAAGGGAAACAATTTGGAGAGTGAGCGTCCTCTTAACACTGTTTGTACTTGTGTAGCCTACCTGAATCAAGGATAGGGCTGATTTTTTAGACCCTATGCCTAACGTGGGCTAATGCATTTACTGTGCAGAATAAAATTGACATGCACATCATGGTGGGGCCCACCTGAATCAACCAAACTTTCATATGATAATTCCAGAAAGTAATCAGCCCGAAGCACAGGAGACTATATATATATATATATATATATATATATATATATATATATATATATATATATATATATATACTCACACATAACTAGTTAGACCCTGCATTTTGGTCCAACTAGTTGTGCATTTAATGATAAAAATTTCTTCTTAAATATAATAAACACACCTACATTGGGAGAATTTAAAATATATATTATATTTACGTAAAGTGGCATACGTATCAAAGATCTAAGTCATTCATCAATTGAGGCCCACATAGAAGAACTATATGTCAAAAAACTAATAAATTATACTTATAAGGTAAGCATACATGCATGTTAAATTTATATCATTAAACTATTTTATTAGATTAATGTGTAATTAAGTTAATAAAGATCGCATAAGAAAGCCTTGGGAAGTCACTTCGACCAGAAGCTAGGTGGGGCCCACTATGATGCTTGTGAGAAATATATCTTGACCATTCGTTTTGCTAGATCATGTTCTGATATGGGCTCAAAAGTGAAGCAGATATCTAAAACTTAAGTGGGCCACACGATAAGAAAAAAGTAGGTAGGAAAAATACCTACCGTTAAAATCTCCCTAAGATTCACTGTTTCGTTTATATGCCATCTAAATTCTATACCGCATACCGTTTGTATCATACCTACTGAGATTAATCATCTCAGACACAAAAGTATTAGACCTGGATCATGATGCTGACATAGTCCAAACAATAGCAAACTTGGAAGTGCACCATTCCCAAACTGTTGTGGCAAAGGAATAGTGAATGAACAAGTGGTCCACATATTCTCCTTTCTTTAAGCACATTAGCGTCTGATGACAATAAATTTTTTTCCCCCCTTTTATGAAGGTTTCCCCCTGCTCGGAACAATATCCACTTTTTCTTTTGACAATAGAGAAGGTGGACCATTCCAAAGGTTCTCCTTTCCTTGAGCACATATAACATCTAATGGCGATAATTTTCTTCTTTTTCTTCTTTTTCCCTCTCATGAAGGCTCCTCCTAGCCGGAGTAATATCCACTCTCTTTTGATAGTAGAGGTGGACCAGGTAGAAAATCTTAAAAAAATAAGGCAGACCCATCAGATAACAATGTTGTCAAACAAGTGTCTTGGCTACTAGCCCAGCTGGAAGATACTTAAGCATTTCAACAACAAGTCTCGAATTCGAGTGCTTAGGAGTCATTGGCACATGTAACATGTTTGGAGTAATTGAAGATGGATAATGACTCTTGTGGCACATGTGTAGTGTTGTGCACATGTGGAGCGCAAGACAATAATGCCATGAAGGGCACAATCGTACATGTGTCGCACAAGAAGATATGGATGGTTTTACATGTCGCACATTGTCACACATGGGATGCTATAAATAGATGGGGTGCAAGAGAAGATGGATGGCAACACATTGGCACTTGGCACAATGGCCTATGTGGGGCAATAATCTAAGATGGATAATGGCTCATTTGATGCACTGACAAATATGACATGTGAAGTGATTGAGGATGGATAGTGGCACATTTGTGCTTAACTCACGAAAAGCTTACTCTCCTTAAGAGTGAATTGCATGCTGAGTAATCTTTGTGGGCGTAACCATCACTGCGTAGTGTCTCATCTACGTTATTCATCCATTATTACAGATCATTTTAAAGCATGAGCTCAAAATTAAAGCATATCCAAAGCTTTAAGTGGACCACACTCGAGAATCTGTTGAAAACTTCATGGGCTCAGGGATGCTTTTCACCAAGTTTTTTTTTTTTTTATAATTCCCCACTTCATCCATGTCTCTAACTTTACCAATAAGTTAGATGACAAATAAACATCACTGTGAGCCCTATGAAGGTTTCAATGGTCAATATCATTATCCCACTGTTGTGAGAAGAATATGAGCTGACCTCGGCACCCTCACGAAAAGAATACGAGCTGACTTGAGGATGGATCCGGTTCAGCTCGCTCAGCTCGAAGCCGATCTGATGACAGACGGAACGACCCAAATACAGGTCGTCAGGTCTGACCGACGACCCGATCTAAGGGAGAAAGTTAGTCCTCGTGAACGACCTCGCCAGGCCAATCGCTTTGCAACCTGAATCTGTTACCGTAATTCTCTAAGTTTGTGCGTAATAAGGGGAAAGAAATCCGGGAGATCTCTAACCAACCCGCCGAAAGATCCTCGAAGATCACGAAACAACTCCGGAAATCTCAGAGATCCGAGATTTCCTCCATAAACATCGCGGTAACAATCAATGAACGCAACTCCACGACCTAAGTCTATAAATTGGAGCATTTTCTCCGTTATTAAGGTATGATACAAAAACTAATCTAAAGATAGATATTCAATCTTTCAAGATCTCACTGACTTAATCATCGGAGGGCTAACGGCTGGACCCCAGCCACCTCTCTTAGCTTTCCTCTTTGTTCTACAGGATCTAATCTACCTTGAGGAAGAAGATCAGCACCTTCATCCTCATCTGTTGAAGAATTTCCAGCATCAACAGATTGGCGCCGTCTGTGGGATCTCGCCTTCTTCCTTTTAGGAAGTCCGTGTTCTCACCCAATCGTCTAGGACAATCTCAACTTCATCTTTCTTTTTTCACTATGGTTGGAAAAAGAAAATACAAAGGAAAAGCGCCCGCAATCGACGGACCTTCAGACGATCAGATATCGGAAAATGAAGGATCGTTTCCCGAAATTCCCGATATCCAGCTTGGTGGGAACTCTCCTCTTTTCGCTCAGCAGGGGGGACAACAGAGACCTCGTAATCGAGGAGTCAGGTTGTCTCTTCTTGAAGAGCAGGTAGGAGGAGTCAACCAAAAACTGGGGGGAGTCGACGAACGATTGAGCTATGTAGATCAGCGACTGAACGAAATTAAAGCCCTGCTAACTGGCTTAGCCCATCCAACCGTATTGAACGGTAGAGACCGTGAGGGGTCTCGGCACACCCATTCACAGCCTCAACAAACCCTACACTCCCACCAGACTCGGCCGTCGCAGCGTCCTCAACATCCCACTCCGATAGAAGAAAATGAGGTCGCCAGCCGGGCAACCGAGATCAGATCTCGGCCAACGACAAGTTTGCACGCCACCGACCTGCGACACCGGCTCGAGGAACGGAGAACAGCTCGTCTCGCGCACGAACGAGCTCATCATGAAGCCAGCAACCGGGTTGACGACAACTTAGGCTCACTGGAGGCTGAGCTGAGGGAACTGCGAGAACAAATGGGCGATATTCAGAGAGCACAGCGAGCCCGAGCTCCGATCGCCGTAGATGCACTGGTCGACTCGTCTGAATCACCATTCACCGACGAGATCCGTGAAGAACCCCTTCCCAAAGGGTTTAAAGTTCCCCAGTTGAAGCAGTATTCTGGAATAGGAGATTCGGCGGAACATTTAGAAAACTTCAAAGTCCGCATGGATCTCCTCGGAGCCAACGGATATATCATGTGCAAGGCCTTTCCGTTGTCCTTAACAAGCTCGGCATGGACTTGGTTTCGCAACCTAAAACCCCGCACAATCAGTTCATTCTCTCAACTAAGCCGAGCCTTCGCTACTCAGTTCATCGGGAGCACCGACCCGAGGAAGCATTCAACTCATCTCGCTGCGATCAAGCAAAAGGAAGATGAGTCCCTAAAAGATTACCTCGCACGCTTCAATTCCGAGGCTGTTCAAATTGAAAATCTCTCGCAAGACGTACTGCTACACACCATGATCGGAGGACTACGCGACCGAAGATTTCTTTGGTCTGTTGGGGAGGAACCACCCCAGTCAGTGGCAGAGTTGTTGGATCGAGCTGCTAAACACATCAATGCAGAGGAATTGGTCAACACTCACCGACCAACGACCAAGAATAAGGATCGTCTGGATAGCGGTGGCTCAAAAAAGACAAAGGTCAGAACGGAGGTCCGAGCAAAGATCGCCGACTCGGAACAAACCCGCTCGTCGAACGAAATCACCTGCACCACGGTTCGAAAAGTACACACCGCTCAATAAGAACATCGAGCAAGTGTATTTAGCAGAGAAAGGTAAATACAATTTCGAACGACCTGCAAAGATAAAAACCGACCCCAATAGAAGGTCGAAATCAAAATACTGTTTGTACCACAAAGACCACGGTCACAACACCGTGGATTGTTTTGACTTGAAGCGACAGATAGAAGCCTTCATCCAGCAAGGCTTCTTGAAAGACTATATCGCTCAGCGTTCAGACGGGCGGAGAGACGAAGGTCGGATCACTGACTTAACAAAAGAACAAAGCAACAACCCTGTGGAAGAAATCCACATGATCTTCGGAGGGCCGACCACTGGGGATACCGGGAACTCCCGCAAAACTACGTGCGACAAGGAAGGACATTCTTACCGAGATCTTCTGTTAACATCACCAGCCGACCTGCTAAGGTCGCAAAGGTAACCTCACAAACAATCACTTTTACCGAAGAGGACGCTCGAGGGGTCGTACATCCACATGACGACTCCCTTGTCGTTGTGATGGTGGTCGCCAATAAAAGACTCCACAGGATGATGGTCGACACGGGCAGTTCGGCTGATATCCTGTACACTTCGGCGTTTGAAAAAATGAAGATCGACCGATCTCGACTGAGACCGGTCAAGACAGCGTTGACCGGGTTTACGGGGGATAGCATCATGCCCGAGGGGGAGATAACCTTGCCAGTTACCGCCGGAGAAGAACCAAACCAGAAGATAATTATGGTTGACTTCCTCGTCGTCAATACCCCCTCTGCCTATAACGCCATTATCGGCCGACCTACCCTGCGAGCTCTCAAAGCTGCCGTTTCCACCTATCACCTTGCAATGAAGTTCAAAACCGACGAGAGAATCGGCGTAGTCAAGGGAGATCAGCAGGAAGCCCGTCGTTGCTACGAGCTTTCCCTACGAGGGAAGAATAAAAGTACAGTATCAACCGTTTCTCATGCGACCTCTCTCGACCCAAGGGAGGAAGAAAAAGAACGCGGATCGCCCGCAGAGGAGCTGTCCGATATTCCACTGTCAAATGCCGACCCGACCAGAACTATCAAAATCGGATCAGGTTTAGAGGGCAAAGTGCGGAAGCACTTAATCACCTTCCTGAAGGAGTATGTGGACGTTTTCGCGTGGTCCCATGAAGAGATGCCTGGGATTTGCCCAGAAGTGATGGTCATCGGCTATACGTTGATCCGACTGTCAAACCGATCCGTCAAAAAAGACGCTCTTTCAATACAGAAAGGTACATGATCATCGAAGAGGAAGTACAAAAATTGCGCAAGGCGGGATTCATCAAAGAAATAGGCTATCCGAAATGGCTTGCAAACGTTGTTCTCGTCAAAAAGAACAATGGGAAATGGAGAGTCTGCGTAGACTACACTGACCTGAACAAGGCCTGTCCTAAAGACAGCTTCCCTCTGCCACGTATAGATCAGCTCGTTGACGCAACCGCCGGGCACGAGCTCCTTAGCTTCATGGATGCTTACTCTGGATATAATCAGATCCAAATGTACGCACCCGACAGGCAAAAGACAGCATTCATTACGGATCGGGGGCTCTACTGTTATAAGGTTATGCCCTTCGGACTGAAAAACGCCGGAGCAACCTACCAACGACTAGTAAACAAGATGTTCGCAGACCAACTCGGTAGAACCATGGAAGTGTACGTGGATGATATGCTCGTAAAAAGCAAAAGATCAGAGGACCATGTCTGTGACCTCCGCACCGCGTTCAAGATATTACGGAAGTATCAAATGAAGCTCAACCCCAGCAAATGTGCTTTTGGAGTGAGCTCAGGAAAGTTTATTGGTTTCATAGTAAACCAGCGAGGAATTGAAGCCAACCCTGAAAAAATTCAGGCACTTCTCAACATGAGCTCGCCTCGCACGGTGAAGGATATCCAGCGGCTCACAGGAAGGATTGCGGCACTCAACAGATTTGTCTCAAAAGCTACAGATCGATGCCTCCCCTTCTTCAAGCAGCTGCGTAAATGCAAGGAGATGATTTGGACCTCAGATGAGAGCAAGCTTTCTGCGAATTGAAAGAATACCTCGGCTCTCCGCCGCTGTTGTCTAAACCAGCATATAAAGAAGAACTACTCTTGTACTTGGCAGTCTCACCAGCAGCGGTCAGCTCGGCACTAGTCCGAGACGACAAAGGGATCCAAAGGCCCGTTTACTACGTCAGCAAAGCTCTGCTCGATCCCGAAACCTGATATCCGACAATAGAGAAACTAGCTTTAGCTCTAATCACCTCAGCCCGGAAGTTGAGGCCATACTTTCAGTCGCACCCGATAGACGTGCTAACCGATCAACCATTGCGGCAGGTACTGCAGAATCCAGAAACCTCAGGTCGTCTCGTCAAATGGGCTGTCGAGCTTGGTGAATTCGACATAAAATATCGACCTCGAGCTGTGATCAAAGGCCAGGCCGTCGCTGATTTCATCGTCGAGTTAACCGTGCCCCTCGAAATCCAAGACGACAGCAGATCCGAACTCACCGGGGGAAATTCCAACCCGTCGCCAGAAAATAACTACAACACACCAACCTGGTTATTACACGTTGATGGGTCTTCCAATTCACAAGGTAGCGGAGCCGGTCTCGTCTTGACAGCGCCAGACGGGATCCAGATTCAATATGCTCTCCGTTTTGAATTCCGAGCTTCGAACAATGAGGCTGAATATGAAGCCCTTATAGCCGGTCTCCGCCTCTCCTCTGAAATAGGAATCCGATCTATAAAGATACATAGTGACTCTCAATTGGTGGTAGGGCAAGTAACCGCAGAATATCAAGCGAAAGGAGAGAAGATGTCCGCATATCTGGCAAGGACTCAAGAGCTACTGTCACGTTTTGATCATTATAAAATTATTCAGATCCCGAGGAGTAAGAATACCAACTGGGAAGGGCCGTATAGGGTATTCAGCTCACGTCGTCCTGGTACTTATTGGCTCGAAGACATGGACGGCAGACCCCTTTCCCATCTATGGAACGCTGACCACCTGAAGATTTACTATCCATGAACAAGCGGGGTCTCGTATAAAATATGTGTTTCAAGGTGACGATTCAATAAAATTGCTTCAAGTTTGCATCCTAAGTGTTATGAACAGCAAATCGGCCTAGCAGTATTAACGTTCTGAGCTGACTTCCATACTACTATCGAAGCCCTACGACTAAGTCATCTACACCAATATAATGGTCAGGCTTATGTTAATGAACTTCGCTGATTACAAGGAACTCCTTAGTCATTTCAAGACTCGTGTATGCGTAAAAGAGAAAAAATGCTGTACACACAGTTTGAATAAAGATGCCTCTGAAGGGCTTGCATTGAAGAAAAAAGTTTTTTTTACATTGTTACATCAAAAAGAAAAAAAAATACATTCAAAGTATTTCAACTTTCGGCGGCATTAGATGGCCCGGCCGCAGACCCTTTTGAAGGTCCCTCCCTCGCGACTTCGTCATCGTCCTCATCATTGTCAACAGGAGTCAGGTCGAGATCGGGGAAGTGTTTGAGAACGAGCCGTCTGCAATCCTGGAAGCCATGATTGTACAGCTCCTCAGAAATTGCGTTCAGCCTCTCAAACTTGGCTTCTGCGTCTTTTGCATCGGCCAGAGCCTTCATCTGGACCTTCTTCAAGAGCCTGGCCAGGTCCACCTTCTCCTCCTCAGCTGTCTTGAGAGCGGCCTCGAGCGACTCAACCTTGTTCCCCTCAGACTGGGCCTTGGCTGAGGTCTCCCTCATCGCCTCCTCCAGAGACTGGACTTGTACTTGAGACACTTCCAGCTCGGACTGAGCCACCTTCAGCTCTGACTGGGCTGTTTGCAGTTCAGCTTGGGCCGTCTGCAGCTCCGTCTGGGCCGTTGCCAGCTCAGACAGTTTCTTCTTCAGCTCAGTCTTCATCGCCTCAGTCTTGTTCTTCCAAGAAGAGGCGGCAACCAGAGCTTTTTGCATCTGGTGAGTCCGCTCAGCCATCTTCTGGCGAATCATGATCAGCAAGGCCGAGTCCTACAAAAACGAGTTACGACAATTAGTAACGCAACAGTGGCACGAATGAAGGAAAAGAAGAAGAGAAAAAGGCAGTCAGTTTACCCTGAGACTGCTCTCAATGGCGACTCCGACCATCTGATCAGGATCTGACGACGCGAGAGAGTTCAGATCCTGAGGGATGCTCTGGTTAACGTCCATGTAGGCGTTAACCCCCTCTTTCCAGGTCACAAATTGCTCCTTTACCGGAGGCATGTCGACCTGGTCCTCTCGCTGCTCGGCCCTAGAAGCAGCCGTAGGGCGAGTGGCCCGGGGAGCTGGAGGAGGGCGCGACGACCCGACCTCAGCAGGGGTGCGAGCGGGCCCCATTGAAGTCGATGCTGTCGGAGTGCCAGACGAGCTGGCACGAGTCGCGGGTCGGCCTGCCGACGGCTCGGCCCGGGAATCCGAGGTGTCCGGCACGTTGACAACCGGAACCCCGGGAGCGGGAGGCTGGGCAGCCAGAGGTTCACCCCCTGCGGGGGATGAACCCTGAGGCTGACCAGACCAGCATACGAAGGACTGAGGCAACCTTTGTTGCCTCTGAGCCTCCGTGGCCACCCTCTTGCTCGGAGGTTCCACCGAGCTCTCCCCGCGCTCAAGGAGCCGAGCAGGGATTCGACGGGATTTAGAAACCGCCTTCGAAGCCATGCCTGTCCAAAACACAAAGCAATGTGTCAGGACGCAATACTTGAAAAATTGACAAGTAAAACGTAAATATCTACATTACCGACCTGATTCGAGGACGGATTCTACGGTGATTAAGCTGCGGAAGTTCCTTTCTACAAGTGGGTACTCCCGTGCAGCTTGGATCTGCCTCTCTTGGATTGCAGATAGCGCTACTCTGATGGCCACCGAGGCTGCATAGACAAGGAAATACGCGTCAGAATAAGAAAAATGGGGGATAAATGAAAAGCATTAGAAACTCGAAAAATTTTCTAAGTGCAGCTCGACCTGGCAGAGCAAAATCAGCTCGGACCCTATGCTCTAGAGGGCGAAGCTCGTCCGACGAAGCCTCCCAATCCCCCGACGCAAAAAATCATTTCCTCTTCCAGACTCTTGTCGAGGATGGTAGGCCGGTCACTATCAAGCCCCCATGGCCCGGGTGAGAAGAGAGGTAATAAACCATGACCTTCCAGAGACTTGAGACTGTACATGGAGAACAGCTTGTTCGAGGTCAGGTCTTTATTTCCTACTCTCTGCCACAAGATGTAGCATCCCACCATACACCTCCAGCTATTAGGTTGGAGCTGGCTCGGTGCGAGGCCTAGGGTGTTAAGGACCTCCCGCACGAAGGGGTGTAGGGGTAACCTGAGCCCGGCCTTTAGATGCATCAGGGAGATAACGGTTTCTCCCCGGCGAGGTCGACTCGGTCTATCAGTCCGGTTCGGAATCCTAAGATCAACGGATTTCGGGATCCCGTACGTCCTCCTCGCATTATCCAGTTCTCTCTGGGTAATTTGCGAGACCACGCCGTCCAGCTCGAAGGAATCTCTCTGAGCCGTCCCATCCCCAACTCCTGGCTCAGGAACGTCAGATTCCTCTTCATTCACAGGATCGGCTGTCCTGGAATGGGATTCTCTGGGGTCCATCTCCTGATGCTCTGATAGAGGTGGGTCCGATTCGGAATCCCCAGACCTCACCATCGGAATGGCATCAGAGTAGGAGGTCTCCGACATTTTGAAAAATACAAAAAAGGAAGAAGGTCTTCTAAAGGATGAGAAGAGCGTACCCTAAGTGATTGGTACGCCGGCTGGACGAGAGATGACAGAGAATGGAGGAGGAGAACTCAAAAGGAAAAAGAGGAGGAGAACTCAAAAGGAAAAAGAGAGAGGAAAACAGAATCGGAGAAGAGAAGAAATTTTCCGAAATCCGCTAACTCTCGAGTTTTATACCCGAAGGATTCTTTGGCATTTAATGCAATGATTCCGCGTGGCGGCTCTCGGTTGAAGCGTACGAAAAGTAACGCACCACTCCAGACACGTGGCGCCACCCCGTTCGATAATACTCTGTTGAGCGCTGATACGCCGTACGAACGAATGATGACGCCTCGGTTTTTTGAACGACGCATTAAATGCCGCTTTCCCGCCCGTCGAGATGACGGCGCGACAGCGCGACAGCTGTAAAACACTAAGGGAAATCAGATCGACGTATCTTCTTTATCAAGCTACTTCCGAGACAGACGAGCTAGACTTGGGAGTGGGGAGACTTCTGTTGTGAGAAGAATACGAGCTGACCTCGGCACCCTCACGAAAAGAATACGAGCTGACTTGAGGATGGATCCGGTTCAGCTCGCTCAGCTCGAAGCCGATCTGATGACAGACGGAACGACCCAAATACAGGTCGTCAGGTCTGACCAACCCGATCTAAGGGAGAAAGTTAGTCCTCGTGAACGACCTCGCCAGGTCAATCGCTTTGCGACCTGAATCTGTTACCGTAATTCTCTAAGTTTGTGCGTAATAAGGGGAAAGAAATCCGGGAGATCTCTAACCAACCCGCCGAAAGATCCTCGAAGATCACGAAACAACTCCGGAAATCTCAGAGATCCGAGATTTCCTCCATAAACATCGCGGTAACAATCAATGAACGCAACTCCACGACCTAAGTCTATAAATTGGAGCATTTTCTCCGTTATTAAGGTATGATACAAAAACTAATCTAAAGATAGATATTCAATCTTTCAAGATCTCACTGACTTAATCATCGAAGGGCTAACGACTGGACCCTAGCCACCTCTCTTAGCTTTCCTCTTTGTTCTACAGGATCTAATCTACCTTGAGGAAGAAGATCAGCACCTTCATCCTCATCTGTTGAAGAATTTTCAGCATCAACACCCACCATACTTGAGATTTGGATATGCTTCAGTTTTGAGCTCATGACCTTAAAAAAAAACTAGTAAGACAGACTGGAGAAGTTGATAACGCATGCACATCTTGTGGGGGATCCACAGTCTAGCATTACGGGTACTCATCATGCAATCCACTCTTATTTTCCTTACAGTTGGAAAATTGACCTTTTTTTTTTTTTTTTTTTTTTGTGGACTTAGGTGGATAGAAAATGAAAACTGGCGTTTCTCACGAATTATTACAAGGAGAAGATTTGGCAAACACCGAGGTTCACGTGAGACAATGCTTCCATTCCTTTCCTTTCCTGCTTTCCATGAAGCCAAACAGCCATGGGGCTCTTGGTTCTCTTTCATCAGCCTGGTCGGTGATGTCCTATTTGGCCGCCCTCTTAAACAGGTCAGTCAACCAAACGGTCAAGAAAGGAAATACATCTTAACCGTCCAAAAAATATTAATATTCCTCGTTCTAATCGATCTGGGATCTGCATCATGATGGGATTACCCAGCAGTGGGCCCCACATAGACGAACTTAATACCGAACCGCACGCAAGAACATTCCGGTTGGAGATTTTGCACTCGCTCTATTAGGGAAGGGGATATTCATCCCTCATAACTAACACGTGTCAAGTGCTTCTGAAAATCCAGTCCGTCCATTCACCTGGCATTAATACTGATAGGACTCAGCGTAAGACCCCACCGATCCCAAATTCTCAACCGTGCAGACAGAGGTTTTCAAATGAACGGTCATGGCTCACTAAGGCACATAATCACATTTACTCATCCGTTCCATATGAATCTTGAATAGTAAGTCACCAACAGAGAGGACCATTATATGGACGGATAGGATCTGCCTCATTAACCTTCCAAGCATTAGTTTTTGGGTGATAAACGTCCACTCTGGACACAGCGCGAAAGACCAGAGTCGGTCAGCTTCTTCGGATATTCTGGTCTCAAAAGCTGGCTGGGTTGCTTGATACTCTGGCTCACATGTCGCTTGATACGCAGGCACTTGGAAATGGTACACGCCGTATACATTAACTCAACTAAACTGGCTAAATTTTGGAACCCGTTGTCTTCAAATTAAAGACCGAAAAATCATATTGTCTTCAAAATCACAACCTCTGATTAGTAGACACTTGTTTGTTGAAATCAGACCATTGGATATTCTTCATTTTGAAACGTCCAATAAAAGATTCACTAATCTGATAATAAAATGATAGAAAAGCGCATTTTTGGTTCATAATACGTCTGATTACGTATGGACCGTTTAACATAAATTACTTATGTTCCAGGTAAGCAATTCCCCAACAATTTATAAATGCCCGCGTATCATCTATCACACTCTGCCAGAGTATCAAAGATTTTTCTTCGAGATCGAGAGAGAGAAAAAACGAGAGAGAAGGGGAGAGAGAGAGAGAGAGAGAGAGAGATGGGGGACGGAAGCGGCAACAGCCGCGGCGGGGGAGGCGGCAGCAACAGACCGGCGTGGCTGCAGCAGTACGATCTGGTGGGAAAGATCGGTGAGGGGACGTACGGTCTGGTATTCCTCGCCAAGAGCAAGCTCCAGTCTAACAGGGGCAAATGCATCGCCATCAAGAAATTCAAGCAATCCAAAGATGGCGATGGCGTCTCTCCCACCGCCATCCGAGAGATTATGGTATGTATGTCATGCATGCATTTCTCTTCCATCATCTCATCCCATCCCTTTCAACCCTAAAATCTCATATCTCAATAGTTCTGATTTCCTTAGACTGGATGTGTTTGGGTTTTCCTGAAATTGGAATTCTTCCCATGCTTCTCAGGTCAATTTTATGATTATAGTATTTGGTTTTTTTGTATGGAAATTGCATGTTTCTCTACAATTTCAATCACACAGAGTTGTGGTTTGTTCCCAAAGCGCGTTATAACTAACAGTGTTATATGATATAGCTGAGGAGATGCTGTATTCTCCTCGCGTGGGGTCTTTTTTTCCTCGCGCATGTATTCTTGGGTTAGTGCTTAGCTGTTTCAGTAGCATATAAAATCTGCGTAATTTAAGGGTTCTTGAAAACGATAGGTGGATATGAATCTTGGATGTGGATTTTAGCTATGTTAAAATATTATCTTTTGGGGGATCTTGAATGAGTGATGCCCTACAATATATTGATTTGATCTAACTTTCCTATGAATAATCAATAGAAATTCTGTCTTTCTGCTTACCAGCTAGGGAGGCTATGCTCTGTCATGAAGCAGGACGATTACTCTCTTTGTTCCCTACCTGGGAACTAAAGGAAGTCATTAGGATAGTGGTCTAAATAATGCGATTTGGTTTTCGAATTGGTGAGGTTTTGATACCCAAATAGCAAAATTGGACAAAGAACACACTCACAAGAATGTTGGAATAGAGTGGGATAAACAACTTACTTGAAACTTCCTCACTTCTTACAAATACTTACTGTAACTTCACAAAACTTAGAAAATGCAATGCCCCATCTCCTAGAACAACCCCCTTTTATAGTCCCTAAAAGACACCCTAAAATCCATATGAATCTCTAATTATGATTTTAGATTGCAAGTTTATTCCAGGGGAGTTTGACTCTACAACGTAGGTTAGATATGGATGTTTATGTTAAGAGATGGAAGAGATGAAGTGAAACTAATAGTGGTCAAGAAACAAGGCAGTGGAATTTAAATGGAGAGAAAGCAGTGTTTTTAGCAATAAATTTAGGGAAGAAGGATAGTGGAATGTTAAGGAAGAAGTTAATGTTAGGTGGAATGAGATGGCTAAGTGCATTAGGAAAGTGGCAAAACACGGATTGCAATGGTTGGGCAATATTAATAGATATGCATAATCTACCTATTGAGGCTTTCTTAAACACCTATAGCTGTGTATAACTGGCTATATAGACACATGTCCATATACGTGTCTCTCTTAACACACATATCTATGCTAACAGAAATAGGGAAGATTTAGAAGAATATAGAAACTCTTAAAGGAATGCTGAGAAAGTAATAAGCGAGGCTAACCTTGAGGCATACGATGATGAGACAAGAGAAGGTGAGAAAGTTGTCTCTAAACTTACGAAGATGAAAGATAAAGGATAAGGATAGAGATCATGTAAGATGCACAAAGAATTTTTTTTGAAGGGTGAGATGCATTAAGAATGATTACCAAAGGATATTGGTTATGGACAATGAGATCAGTGATAGGTGGAGAAGTTATTTTCAGAACTCGTTAAATAATGACCACTTTGAAGCATAGGGATAAGAGGAATCATAAACACAAATGAGGCCGCAAACCACAGACACTTTTGTAGGATTATGGCTGAACTGAAGCTTTGAAAAGATGAACACAGTAAAGGCCCTAAGATAAGACGGTATACCGGTAGAATTTTGTTTTGAAAATGTTGTCAAAACAAAATCATAAGATCAAAGAAGATGCCAGACGAAGGAGAAAAAGTACTGTGGTGCCTATTTGCAAGAATAAAGAAGACATATGAAACTGCACTAACTATCATGGGATTAAACTTCTTAGTCATGCTATGAAAATTTGAGAGAGTGATTGAGCAAAGTTTAAGGCATGGGACAAATGTATCAGAAAATCAGTTTTGATTTATGCTAGGATGATCAACAATTTAGGCTTTTTCCTACTTAGACAGCCAATGGAGAAATATAGGGATCTCTCAAAAAAAAAAAAGAAAAAAAGAAGAAGAAGAGAAATATAGGGAGAGGAGGATCTGCACATGGTCTTTATTGATGTAGAGAAAGCATAGGACATGGTTCTATGGAGTTAATTTTGTGGGTGTTAGGAAAGAAAAATGAGTCTAGGTTAAGACCATTAATGTATCTTGAAATTTCTGATCTTCATACTTGCAAAATGCAGTCCATGATGTCAAGGTATGAGATTCCATGGTATATTTATTTACCAATTTGTTCCCTTGACAAAGATATGATATCCTAAATGGAGTTCACGGACAGAAGTTTTCCCTTGCATCTTCTCTACTTAGCCAATTAATGAAGTCATCTACATGCAAAGACTGGAATTCTAGAATTTCTGCATTAATTCCAGATTCTCTATAAGATTCCAACAATTGAAGAATATAATAATTGGTGTCTTCACCAACTTGTTGGATAGGACCATGGTTGGGACCTTGCCCTATGCGTTCTTCGGCTCCAACATTAGTTTCCGGATTCCCCCATACCCCAGCTGTCTCACTTTATTAGTTACATTGTCTACTATATGCATGAGTTGATCTAGATGCTGTATGAGCACTCGGATTAGTTGGGCTACTTGTGTGGATCCTTCCTGTGTCACTCCAAAGTCATTAGGAGATGATGTGGTGTAAATTTTTTGCCAACAATCACACTTGTGGTACTAAATGATGCAATCTAGTTATTGAATCAATGCGATTTTGATTCCTGATGTGCTAGAATGGACGAAGAACACACCCACACGAATATTGGGATAGAGAGGGATAAAGAATTCTATTAGAACTTCTTCTCTTCTTACAAATACTTAAATGAAGCCTAATAGAACTCAAAAAATGCAATGCTCCTTGCCTCCTAGAACAAACAGCCCTCTTTTATAGACCCTAAAAAACACATCTGACCCTCTGAATTTTTAATGAAGAATTTTCAAATCAATCAAATTTATCTGTAAGATATCAACAACTTCGCCTAAAAAGATTTAGCCAATTTGGAATGGCCTAAAGATAGAAACATTTAAACCCAAAAATTATCCCTAAAGTCCTTAAGATTATCTTCAAATTAGCAACCATATTTTCAAAATCAGCACTCCCCTATCTTACAAAAACAGTGAACCCTAGCCTCTGAAATTGGGTCGCAAAACTAGTTTCAGCCCCCCCTTATCCGTACTGTTCAGCTGGTGGGTGCTATTGTGGATAGGAGACGGTGGCAACATATACCATTTGATAATTTGGCATGGAAACAGATGACTAAGAAGGAAATATAGCCAATTGCAAACATGTCAATGCACCAAGTCCGGTGGTTGCAATGTTAGGATTCTTTGGAGGATTTTGGCAAGTTTACGATCCACAGTGGGCTGACTGGTTGAACAGCTTGGATCCCTGAAGGATAGGTCCCACTTGCCCTGAAATAAAGCAATGCCTATTCGGGCTGGATGGTGGATGATACCCATGTTTTGCTTTGTTACAGCCAATGCAATTGCAGATTTTCATACTGTAAGTTAGCTCTGTAGTATTCTTTTCCCAGAATCATCCCTTGACTATCCTATTCTTTTTTTTGCATTTTTTTTCTTTTTGTATAGACAGTTACACAGTTACTTGCTGTGCTTAAACCAATGAAAATCTGGATTATATTGCACTATGATGATTGTTATTGACTTACCTCTCGTGATTTTTTTTTTCTCATATCATGTGCAGTTGCTGCGGGAAATTTCCCATGAAAACGTTGTCAAACTTGTGAATGTTCACATCAATCATGCTGATATGTCGCTCTATCTAGCATTCGACTATGCCGAGCATGACCTTTATGTGAGTAATAGTCTACCACAATTTTCCTGGATGTTTTCAGTACTGCTTTAGTACCATTTTCATTGAGTTCCATCACGGTTGTATGTTCATAAAATGATGTGCTCATGCACAGAAAATGAATTGACCATAATGTCCTTATACTCTTGACCATATGATAGGGATGACCTTGTGAGGAAGATCATTTGCATGGTAAATCAATCTTTGCTAATGATGGGTTTGTGGAATCAAATGATGAAACATTTGTTACTGTGTTACCAGTTGGAACTTGGAAGTGAGTTTCTATATGTGGACAAGGGTTGTTTGGATGTGTGGATAGGGTTTGTGGTGCAATTCAGTTATTGAGTCAATGAGATCTCGACACCCATATCACAAAGAATGGACAAGAGTACACTCCCAAGAATATTTGAGTAGAGACGGAAAGAGCTTTATTGATATCAAACTTTTTCTCTTACAATACTTAAGAAAAACTCACAGAGAAAATATTGGATTGCCTACCTCCTACACCACCCCCCTTTTTATAGTCCCTAAATGAATCTCCAATGAGAAACCCCCCAACTAAGAGATTGATTTCAAATCAATCTAATCTACCTAATATGGTAAAAGCCTAATAATAGTAAAAGAAAATCTAGAAATAATCCTTCAAATCTTCAATTACATCTTCAAATTAGCCCCTATATCTTGAATCACATCTCCCCATATCTTCAATCAAACTTTAAAGCAGCTCCCATAATTTCTACAAATAGTAAATTGCAAATCTTGATATCTAGGCCCCAGTTTTTTTTTTTTTTTGAAAGACGACAAATTTTATTAAAGTGCAAAACTCAAAAGGCAAGCAAGAAAACAAGAAAAACAAGAAAAAAAGGGGGAAAGAAGTGGCGCTGAGGTAGCAACCTAACTATCCCCCTAAGAAAGCCAAATTACAACCCTTAAGATAGGGGACCACTGCAACCCATTCACAAACTAATGATCTAATCCGACGAGAGACGCTCTCCACCGTCTTGATGGTATTGTCAAAGCACCTAGTATTTAGCTCCTCCCATACCACCCACCAAAACGCAAGCAGGGTCATCCTCCAAAGAGTCTTCTTGTGCTTGGGAAGGCGAATACCGTGCCAGTCAAGCAAGCAACGGTCCACTGAGATCGGCATGGCCCACCAGATTTGGAACCGGCCAGAATATGTCTCTGTTGCATGAGGAGTGAGGAAACGGTGGACCACCTGTTTGTTCATTGCAGCTTTATCAGTCTGATTTGGACAGATATTTTATCCCGTTTCAAAATGGACTGGTCTTTTCCATCAACATCAGGAGAGCTTCTAATGGCCTGGCACGGTGTTAATATGGGAAAACAACGGAATAGCTTATGGAGAATGTCCCTTGTGGCAGTCTGGTGGTGCGTTTGGGAAGAAAGAAATGGAAGATGCTTCAGGGGGGAAAAGTAAGGCAGCTGAGTCCGTTGCTCAAATAGCCAGAAAGTTAGTAATTGAATGGGCTTCTAACGATGATAACTTAAAGGGATGTAATCTTTTGTTTCTTGGTGTTTAGTGCTGGATCGCTATCTCAGCGGTGCAGCTTCTCCTTTTGTCTTGTTTTCTCTTTTCTAATATAAATCATTATCTTTCAAAAAAATAAATAAATAAATAAACAGTCCAAAATGAGCACATGTTGGGCCTTGTGGTGGGTTGTGGGCCTCCATCAGCTTGCAGGGGAAAGTCCCATGTACATGGATCTTTTAATCCTGGGTAAGGGCTTAATGGACGTTGAGATTATTTGTTTAAATGCGTGGAATTGGTGGTCCATGGATGTTTGTGTGTGTGGCTGACACCTCCTGAGGTGTGTTTTTTTTCAGTCGAAGAGCCAACCACAGGAGCATGTATTAAAGAGGTGAACCATGGCAATGTGCCAACATGCCACAAACCTGTGAAGTTCACGTCATGTTGTAAGTGGGTCCAAAATATGATGAAATCCCTGGGACATGTACCGTTGGGTTGCATCTACCGGGGTATAGTTGTGGTTGCAATATGGATGGGAGTAGAAAGCAATTTTCTGAAGACCTTTGTCCTTGGACAGCCACATTCTAGCCTACCACATGGACATCCGACTATTCAATTTTTATTGAAACCTTTGCAAGGTGAAAACTTCCAAGTGACAGCTGCATCCAAACTGTAGAAACCTTCAATATCCATGGACTCTGTCTTAAGTGAAGTTTTCAATGACACCAAACAGTATTGTTTGCAATGTAAGTTTTTGTCGACTTCTGTATCTTGCATCATGCATTGTACTGTTACTATTATATATGGCATTCTATTGTGGTTTTGGCCTAAAAAAATTGGTGCATGCTTAAGCCTGTTTGGTTTTGCTAAAACAAAGTGTGTACACACACACAAATTTTGATTCTGAAAATCACTTTTTAGACTTTAAATGTGTTTTGCTAGTCCCCCCTGTTTCCTACAATCATTTCTACTTCTACAAACTTGCGAAAAGCACTCATAAAATCGAACATCTCTCTCTCTCTCATTAGAAGGTTTGCCAATTGCACGAGTGTAGAGCAGTACACCTCTGCACGTGCCATCATGGCATGTAGGTCCGCGATCAACTCCATCCACCGGTTGGTCCGATCATGTTTTCCCAAAAATTTATCTGGTCCACTAAGGTGGGCTCCAATATTGGAAACAAGTGAACGGTTAGAGAACTTAAGCCAAGCGTTTTAGAGCTGTAAGTTTGTTTTGCAAGCTGTGGTCCTCTTGACCAGTGGATCAGCCTAATTCTTGGGCTAGGGCATCAATATAGTAGTGCCCTTCTAATGGATGGATTGGATGCTGGACCTACGTGCCATGAAGGCAAACATGTGGTGTGTATGAGTTGTATTGCACATGTGTGTGGGTTTAGCAAATCTCATCTTTGGAGAAGTCGGATGGATGTGACTTTCCTATTAACCCCTGCCTGCAGCACAGTGGGGCCCACTGGGATGTCTTTGTGACATCCACTTTATCTAACGGTTTGGCCATATCATGTGAGGGTATGACTCCAAAAATGAGGTAGATCCAAGGCTTAAGTGAGCCATGCCACAGGAAACAGTGGGGATTCAACACTCACCATTGAAACCTCAGTGGGGAAATTGTTTCTCCAAGAAACAATTCCAGAAATTGTTTCTTGAGAATCAACTGCAGTTGCTAGAAGTAATGCCAAACAGGCCCTTATATACCAATGTAATGTGTATGTTAAGGGATGAGTTATGCCATTGTGTCATTCTTGTGAATATATTGTAGTGGAACACAGATGAAAGACCATAGTTTAGTACTGACATGTACTCCCAAAGAGATTTTTGGATATGTTTTTGTTTTTCATCCATTTTCTCGGAAAACAATACTGTGCACAGTCCTCCTGAAAAATCATAAAAATACATTGGATCTTTTGCTTCTTGAAATGAATTTATACAAAGTACATGGCGACAATCACAGAGATTTAAATTGACAAAACATATCACATGCTCCTATTTTTAGGAAATGCGTTTCCTTCTTCTGGGGAACACTTTTCTTGTATTACTTTTGGAAATTGTTGCCCATATGGGCAATGGATGTCTAGTTGTGATTTCGTAGGGAGTGGGAACTGGGTAAAAGAAAGGTATTCTGTAAAGGTAACAGCGGCCATAACAGCCACCACCGCTACCGTTATGATAGGGATGAACCCCAGAACGGCCATTACAGAACCTTTTTTTTTTTTTTTTGAAAAAAAAAAAACCCTGTGTCGGCCTTGTAACGGTTCGTTATGCGTCGTTTTCCCTGTAATGCGTAACGGTTGCCAGCGTTGCCATTTCGTAATGGCCGTTATGGCACACGTTGGCAGAAAGACTCACAAAGAGTTTTGTGGTGACTGTGTTTGGCTTGTTCATGTGGCCATATTGTTGGAATCCTAACTGTTTTGCTTATTTTTTGGTGTTATCTGTATATCCTTCAGGTGGATCCTCCATCTATCATTTTCTTTTAAAATTCGTTGGTAACATGCTGATTTATTTTTTATTTGGTTCTGGATGTGATATTGGAATTTTGTTCTTGTTCTGTCTAATTATGATGGTTGCAGTTTATGCTCTTTGATGTTGCTACGTTTGTACTTCATTCAGTCATAGACATACTATATGAGAGTCAAGATATCTGAATTGAGGGCTGTTTGAGGAGGGGAGGGGATTTGTGGTGGGTCGAGGGGATAGAGTGCGGTTTTGGAAAGACACCTGGCCTGGAAGTTCAAACTTGTCCAGTTCCTTTATCTTTGTTTTCACTAGCTTACGATAAAGAGGTGAAAGTGGCAAATTGTTATGACAACATGGGAGGCTCAATTGTTTGTAATGTGAGCCTTCAAAAATATCTAAATGATGATGAAGCGAGGGACTTTGCTATGCTCATGTGTATTCTTTATGAAGCTAGTATTGACTGTCAGATGCTGACAGAAAGATTTGGAAACGATCGATCACTGGAGGGTTCTCGGGTAAGTACCTGATGTCTAGATCTGTGATGTTGGCACCCCGCTTCACCCTCCCCATTCACGCATTTGCTTGGGTGGCATCCATGAAGAAATGCTCGCTATAGATGCTTCGAGGAAAAGGAAAATGGTATTGTTGAATACGTTTTCATGTGCAGTACTGACAATGAAAAAGTGGATCACTTATTCCTTCATTTTCAGGCAGCAAGAGAAATTTGGAATCACCTTTTCTCTCTGCTCAGTTTTCAGTGGTTGATTGATCATTCGATTTTTTATGTCACTGCTGGGTGGCCTGATGGCTCTTTCTCCCGTCGGGGAAACATTGTTCGGAAGATATTCCCATTTGCTATTTTCTGTGGCGTGCAGGGCTAGAGGAATGCCAGAACTTTGTGAGGCAAAGGGATCTCTGTGCCCCTTCTCAAGTGGAGAATTGCCTCACTGGTTTTTGAGTGGGCTTTGGTGTAGCCAGAGTTCGTTGGCATCTTATTTGCGTCGTTGCCACAAGGATTGGAATCTGATTGTATTTGGTAGTTGGCTGACTTTGGCCCTGGCCTGTGGTATTTTGTTTTGTTTTTTTGTTTTTTTGTTTTTTTTTTTTTTTGCATTTGAGTCTTTTGTTCTGTTATGTGCCGTGTGAAGGGATGAGGGAGTCACCTTACATAGGCTTGTTTTGGCTTGTGCATTTGAATCTTTGGCTGTTGGATAATCAGCTGATCATTTTCTCACCGAAAAAAAACGAGAGATATTTAAAATGCGATCTTCCTGCCTTCCCCAAGCCTTTTGTGTCTATGTAACTGGTTTTGTCGCTTCTTTGTTATTGCGAAAACTGGTGAAGGTGATAAATTTGGATGTGCTGTTAATAGCTTCAGCATTTTCATTGCTTCTCTCTGCAGGAAATCATCAGACATCACAGAGAAAAGGTCAACCATTCTATTACTCAGTACACAATTAAGTCATTGCTCTGGCAGCTGCTTAATGGGCTCAACTATCTTCATAGGTTTGTTTCAGCTTTTTTTTTTTCATATAGGTATTGCCAGTCGCACAGTTATATCTATGATTTTGGTGCTGTTATGCTGTGCTTCCCATGGCATTGCTATGATGCATCAAGTACTGTGATACTGTTTTTATAGTTTATGGCTTCCTGGGACTTAGTTTCTTGTGATTCTTTGGCTGCAGTAATTGGATAATACATAGAGATCTGAAGCCATCTAACATCCTGGTAAGGATCTGATTTATTTGGCCAGCTATTCAAATTTCAAATTTCACCCTGAGATTGTCCTTTGGGGCTGTTTAGATGCCTGTAAAATCCTGCTCATGTAAACACTTTACACCATGTGTTTGGATGGGAGAAATTGCCTGTGAAGTGTGTACACAAAAAACAGTCCCAAAATGTTACATCTTAAAACCTGAGATTTGAGATCCAGTTTACCTGTAAAGTCTTTATTACAGTTTAACAGTTGTTATTACTATTATTATTATTTTTCCAAATTCATAACAGCACTTTCTAATTCCTAAGATCATTTTACCAGTACCCAAGCACAGAAAACTGTTTACCTGGTAAACACTTTACCGTTTAGCCAAACATGACGGAATGAAACAGTTTACCTGTGTAAAGAGTTTACATAAGTAATTTTCTACAAACATCCAAACAACCCCTTAGATGATAGTCGGGCAATAAGCTGTCCTTTATGTTTCTTCAAAAAGAAACTTTCTTTGAAAGCTGTACTTCTTGAAATCATTCTATATTCTACCTTGTCTTATGTAAGAATTTATGTGGGCCAGGTCATGGGTGAGGGAGACGAACAAGGAGTTGTAAAAATTGCTGATTTTGGTCTTGCCAGAATATACCAGGCCCCCTTGAAGCCATTATCTGAAAATGGGGTATGTTATTTCAGTTTTTTATTGGTCAGTTGCTTATTGTTGGAGCTTTCATGCAAACTTATCTTCCAGTTTAGGAGTTACAAAGTTCATAATGGCGCTGACCAAATCTTGATATGCCTATAGCATGAAACTTGACCTTTTGATTCAAGTCCCTCCCTGTGGGACTATGTTCAGTGGACTTAAAACATTCAACCAGTCTAGTTGACAAAGTAATTAGTGTATGGAGGGTGCATCATAAGTCCACATACTCAAAATGCACCATCACGAACTGGATGCCGTCACTCTGGAGTCTCACCTACTCATTTTTTCTTTCTTTCTTTTTTCTTTTTTTTCTTTTTAGTCCTTTTTGCTTATGAAAAAAATGATAGTCGATGATAGGAGGGCTTGAACTTGCTACCTTATTTCTTCTTCAAAATTTCATCTGCCAGTTGCCAAATGAATGCAGTTTCCTTGGCATCCCTTGAGCGAGCAGACCTCTAGGTGCTACTCAAAAGTTACTCCGATATGGCAGTCCCTTTTACAAAGAGTTGCCAGCTTGTGCTCTACATTAATCTGCGAGGAGTCTATGACCCTTCAAACTTGGGATGCTTATATATTAAAAAAGGGTTTCTTCCTTTGTTTGCTCAATTTTCATTATCCGATTATGTCAGTCTCTTAATGTGGATGAGAACCAAGTAAAAAATATTATAATACATAACCAGGCCATTGGTACTTCTAAGAAAGTTCATCAACACTACTATCAACTTCATTTTCTTCAGGGTTCCTTGCATTTCACTTGGGAATTAGATAATAGATTTGGAGCCAGTAACGTTACCTCTTGTCTCTTCCATCACATAATTTGATAAAATGTATGTTCTGCAATCTTTACAAGCTCATTTACTTGCAACTGGTTACTTTTATAGTGCATGCATGAAGTTTACTAGCAACTGGTTAACTTTTAATGCATACATGCAATTTTGACTGTTTGAAAATTCTTGGGACCATGCATTTCATGCCTGTTTGTTCATTTGTTTATTTGCTCTTCAAACCATTTAGAAATTTACTTCCCCCTAAGCTGGTACATGGCCACTGCCTCTGACAGGTTGTTGTAACAATTTGGTATCGTGCACCGGAGCTGCTCCTTGGGGCCAAGCATTATACCAGTGCTGTTGGTATCCTGTTGCTGTATGTTACTGATACCTGTTGCTGTATGTTACTGTCATGAGTTTCTACAATAGAACTGATTAATAAATGCCAATATATGTGTATAACTGCCTCCTTAATTTTCAAATAAGATATGTGGGCTGTTGGATGCATCTTTGCTGAATTGCTTACTTTGAAGCCGCTTTTTCAAGGAGTGGAAGTCAAAGGTACACCTAACCCTTTTCAGGTACAAGAGTAGTTTCTGCTACAATTTTCTTCACACTGCTGCACTTCTTTATCTGATTGGCAGTTCTTGGGTTGAAATATAAATTCTTAGGCCCTGTTTGGTAGACACCTAAACATGAGTTGATCTCATTTTGATAGTGATTATGCATTAGAGATTAAGATCTCTACTACTTAATTACTGGTAAATAAAATGATATGGAACTCATTTTAGGTGTCTACCAAATGAGGCATTACTCATTCCAAGTCTTTTGCTGTGGTGATTTCTAATATCTGATTATGTATTGGTTTTTTGCTATCGTGATTTCTAATATTTGATTATAACTCTTGCAGCGCGATCAACTGGATAAGATATTTAAGGTCTTAGGTAAGAAGGCATAGGCTGGTTTCGTCTCCTCACTGATCATCTCTTACAGAATTTTGTTAATAGCTATGTTATTGTAGGCCATCCCACACCAGAAAAATGGCCTATGCTTGTGAATCTTCCGCACTGGCAAACGGATCAACAATGTATCCAGGGTTACAAGTAGTAAGTTCTGTCATTTGATGCCTCATAATGATTATTAGATCTTGCGCTTGTTTATGGTTTCATTTATGTTGGATTAACATGGCATCTCTTCCTGTCATGTGCTTCTAACAGTGAGAACCCTGGTCTCTTTGGTGTTGTTCATCTCTCTCAAAAAAGTCCTGCATACAACCTTCTCTCAAAAATGCTCGAGTATGAGAAATTTTATGCGACCCTTCATCATTTATTGCAGGCTGATTCTTAGATCTTTTCCATACTGCATCCGTGATTACTATTTAAGGAACTGTACACACGTTAACTGCTGTTGTTCCTGAATGGCCTGTCATGTAAGGATTGCAATGATTACTTTGTGTATGTCAGTTTTTGATTTTGATCTCTCTTCCTCTTCAGATATGATCCTAGGAAGCGTATAACTGCGGCAGAAGCTTTAGAGCACGAGTAATGCTTTAACCCTCGAACTATCTTTTCATTTTCTCATGCTTGTTATGTTGGCTATGAATCTGGACTGGAATGTCAACTATGTTGCCCTCTTTTTTACACCCAGCATGGTTTAGAGGTTATTTGCTATATGTATGTATGTATGTGCGTGTATGCATGCATGGATGTATCTATGTATGGATGGATGCATGCATGTATGAGGACTTCTGGTTTCAAATCTTAGAGGGAGAGGGAGGGAATTGGCTCTTGTCATCACCATTAAAAGGCAGTCTTGTCAAAAATCGGCATGGGGTTCATGTGCTACCATTAAAAGATGGTCGGTGGGTATCTAGCAAGCATTATCTTGTTGCTTTAAAAGATTGTTCATGGGAATCTAGGAAGCAATATCTTCCACCACTTGAAGACGTTTTATAAGTATTTCAAAGTGTGAATTTTCAAATGTTCATTTTGAAATGCATATGTAGATTCCCACCCTGGGAGATACGTGCACATGGACTCTTGGTGCACTATGTACGGACGATATTTTCCTTTATGTATGTGCTTTTGGATTTGTAAGGCTGAAATCAAGTAGTGGGTTTGAGGCTATGATGATGATGATAATGTGTGTGCAATGTATAATTTGGTAACACAAGCTATAACAATGTGATGTGATAATGCACATGTGTGCATGTCTTTTCTCACAATTTAATGTCTCTCTTCTCTTTCCTCTGTCCTCTATGCTTGTCTCTTCGAAATGAAAGAGCTCGGCATAGCTCTGCCACAGTGCCACGCACCTTGTCTTAGGGGCTGGACTATTGTGTTAGTTCAGCACCATATGCAAAATGATAGTGACTCTTTAATTGTGCAGTGGCATAATTGTATGTCAGTCCACACTGTCCAAATCTCTGACCCAATGGACGCAGACTGCCCCCGACTCATTTTGACTCGCCAGGATATCGATCAACTCGTCCTGATACTGACTGAGTCAGGGGCGAGTCGGACTGATTTAGGGTTTTTTACTGTACCTGGTCCCCGATTGGCCTTGGTTCCCACGAAACCAGTATGACTTCGGTGATAACAAGTCATATCAGACAAATTTTAAACCATGCACAATACATTCAGTCCTGGAGGGTACAAAAATGTTGATTTTGATGTTCATGGTTTAAAAGAACTGTTTTCATGTAGAATTCAGGGGCATAATATGGTGAACGTTTTTAACAGTGCACTGGTTGGAAATTAGGGTCAAGGGAAATAATGCTGTTATCTGTATTCTAGTCTTTCAATCTGAAACAAAAAGTGCTTGCTAAGGAAATCATGATTCTGTGACAAGCACATGTACCATGAATGATCTGTGTTGGATGACAACTGAAAGTGCAGTTGTTTTTCAGGTAGGGCCGTGGCCAGGTCTGGGTTTCTTTATCCTGATGTTACCTTAATTACCAACCCCCCATGGATTGTGCAACCTGGATTATGGTCATTTACCTTTCACAAAATAAAAAAAAAGATATAGATAAACAACGAAAGAACAGATTTCAGTCATATGCAATCTGGATTGCTATTATGGCCTTGTTATGGTGGAGAAGTTGCCATTTAGGCATCTAAATGAGTTTCTTGCTGAACTTATGGTACATGTTTGCCATGGAGCAGGAAAGTATGTTCCTGTTTTGCTGATTATTACCTTATTGAACTACTAATTGGCAAGCTTGAATTTTGCACAATCTCGATGTTAGCAATCATCTAGTCATCTGGTTATCAAATACATTATATCAAACCATCACTTGACAATTATTGGAAATTAATTCCGTAATTTAGGAGTGTATTCCATGTACTGTTTGACCCTCCCGCCCTCTTCCACTTCCCTTCCTCTTTCTCTAAACATTGTTGGTTTCTCCTTTTGCTTTTCAGGTATTTCCGTATTGATCCACTACCTGGGCGAAAGTAAGTTCATATTTGGGAATTTTGGGTTCTCATACTAAGTTATCCTATATGACTGATACAGTCAACTTTAGAGAAGTACATAACATTTACTGACATTACACTTGGCTTGCATGGCACTTAAATGTTTACGGTAGGGTATCATGATGAATGAAGCATAGATTCTGCCATATCTTTCTTAATTTGACCAGGTAAATGTCGCATCAATGCTCAGTGCGCTGGTACCTTGCCAACTGGGAGAGAAAGCTGTCAATTACCCTGCTCGTCCGGTGGATGTCAATACAGATTTCGAAGGGACAAGCAGTGTTCAACAATCTCAACCGGTATTGCATTTGAGCTGAACTTTAAACCACATTACTTGTATTAATAAAGAGGAAACATGCTATGTGTGATTAATCAACAAGACATTTGATTGAGTGATCCAAATCGTACTATGTTGATTAATCAAAAAGAAAAAGAAAAATCTTGGTCCTACAAACTATACATGTGGTCCCTCTCTTTTGGTGATTCAAATCGTACATGTTGTGGGCCCCGTGGTGATGGGAGATGCCGCCTACACTGAATGATCATGTCTGATTGCTACAGCTAAATTTAGACAATTGGCTGCAGCTTCCATTTTTGTCAGATACTATGCTCATCTGATAGGAGATTGGGGCACGGCCCACATCATGATGGGCCCTCAGACCAATGGCTAAGATTACTGAAAGCTGTGCCCCCTTTTTACTATTCTGTGGTAAACAAAAGGATGTCACTTGTTTTGATCGTGCATCACCTCATTCATTTACCTTTGATGAAATTAGGAAGGTGTTATTTTCATGAATTATGGAACTGCCTTTTAGCTAGTCAAGCAGATAGAGATATCTTATTCTTGTAGCAGCTAAATGACTGACCAATTTTCTTCTTTACATTTAATGCTTATCTCTAGAATTATTATGATTATCATTCATCATCCTAATCATTACTATTACCATTACCACCACCACCAGGTTTGCTTATATCCCCACCTTCATTGGACGTTAGCAATGTCCCCAAAGCTTTTAAGTGACACGTGGGATGCCCAATCATCAATCTAGACTATCCATTCGTTCATACAATTAGGCACAAGCCATGATGCAAAAATCATGCCAATTAGATGATCCTAAGCATCCGATTGATAGCATGGAAAATAGACGGTCAACATGGGAACGCTGGTTGTAATGGCCATCGCTGTTACCTTTACGATACGGGCTGTAACGGCCATTACTCTCTCTCTCTCTCTCTCTCTCTCTCTCTCTCTCTCTCTCTCTCTCTCTTAATTAAAAAAAAAAAAAAAAAAAAAAAACTAAAAAACTCATATCGGCCCTAGAATGTACCGTTACGGCCTTTACAAGGGGCATAATGGGACGTTACGGGGGCCGTAACGGCCATTACGGGCCATTATTTTCCATAACTGCCGTTACAACCCTGTAACGTATAATGGATGCCACCCTTACCATTATGTAATGGCCTTTACGTCACACCATGGTCAAGATTGAGTGGAGAACAAAATGTCCAATCATCATCTCGAACCATCTATTTCATAGATCCCACTTTGTATTGCTTATGATTCCAAACTAGCTCTTTGGTTTGATGATTCTAACCATGAGATCTATGGCTTGTAAAGAAACAGATGGTTAGAACAGATTGGCCTCATTCATAGGGTTGGGATCATCCGATCGGTTTGATTCTTGCACCATGTCTTGCTTCTAATGGTATTACTGAATGAAAGGTCTGGATTGATGATTGGGCATCCCACGTGTCACTTAAAGCTTTGGGGACGCTGCTAACGTACCCATGAAGGTGGGAACGTTAGCAAAACCCATATTATAATAATTATTATTATGAGAAATACTTTGATACTCTAGCCGAGTGTGGTGGATGATGCATAGGCACTTCGAAATTGCACATGCACTAGTCAAATTATGCTAACTAATGTAGATGTATGATAAAGCAAACCCTGAGCTTATTTGATTACCTGAATATTGTATTCGTTGACATTTATTTGACGGTTAGAAATGAAAATATCCAATTGTCTTATTTCCACAAGTGTCCACGAAATCAGAGGTTAGAATTGTTAAACCAATCTGTTCTTAGGATTGTAAGTTGGCGTCATTGGGTGTACAGTCTAGTTGGTTTTATTTGAGTTAATATATGCCACATGTATGGTTTCTGATTGCCTACGTATCGAGCGTCATATGCAGCCAGAGTATCAAATACTTCCCCTATTATTATTATTTGAGACATCATGATGCTGCTTTATTTAAAATCTCATGCTTTGAATTGCCAAATGCTTACTAGTTACATAGGTGTGTTGTAATGTTTGAAGGTGGGATGATAGGTGAGAGTTAAGATAAGTTCAAACAAGAAAAAATTTAAAATATTATGTGTCTGCATGTGTATTATGATTAACATATTATTGTCTGCATGGTGTTATGATTGAATATCCTCATGCATGCATGTGCTTTATGTGATGTATTTGCATTCCCTACTTTTTTTCCATGACAACCTTTTACTGTTCCTGACTACACTGTGAGGGTCCATCATTCGCAGGAAACGTGTCACTAATTTTGTGGATAAAGAACAACAAATATTATACAATGAGTAATCTATGTGTCACTTCGCATGTTGGGGTAATTGGCCAGAATTGGAATTCCTGTTCGCATGACTGCAAATCTTACAGGGTCCTGTTATGCATGTTCGTTAGTCGTTCTTTTGAGAAGATGAATAGACATAGACATGATGCATTCAAACTCCACTTATTTCTATTGAACACATCTTGATTTGCTTTGGAAAAGCCTTTTAATGTTGCTTCCAGAATGAATGGAACTCATCAGGTTTTAGAGTTTATTGGGATCCATGGATTCTGTGCTCACATTCTGGTTTTGTGGGTTCAGGCATCGGGAAATACAGTTTCTGGGAGTGTAGCATCTGTGGTGGCTGCTAGACCCACCGCTCGGCAGATGCTAGTCGGCATGCAAAGGATGCCTGGAGCAGGCATGACAGCTTTTAATCTTGCCTCTCAGCCAGGCATGGGTGGTATTAATCCTGGCGGCATTCCTATGCAACGGGGTTCTGCTGCTCAGCCCCATCAGCAGGTCTCATAAACTCAGATCCCTTTTTATGAATAATATAATTTTGTTTGATATATGATTCTTCATCTATTTGTTAAACAAGAATTCCTAATTGATCTTGAAACAGTTGAGAAGGAAAGATCCTAGTGGGATGGGGATGCAGTACCCGCAGCAGAAATCGAGACGCTTTTGAGGTTATTTTACTCCCACTTCAACTAAACATGTGTAAAATTGGAAATACTGATCATTCGTTTCACTGTATTCTCATCTCCGAATCTCCGATCATTGATATACTGATCATTCTTGTATAGTACCAGTGAGCTTTTCCCTGCGTAATAAATGTTAAAGGCTGAGGTTGGATGCACCCCAAATCATGAGTAGAATGGATTCCGTGGAGCAGGTGGTTATCTAATTTTGATTTGGGTTTGAGGTGGTGTGTTTTTGGAGTATTTACTTTCCTCATCCCAAATCGGTCTCAAAATTTTCTGGATTTTAATTTGTGGCTGCAAGTGCGGAAAAGCTGGAACCCACACCACCCTGACCAAACAGTATGGATAACCCCCGGCCCAAATATTCATTCTGCCTTTTGGAAGCACCCTTACGTTTTGGGTTGTGTTGGATACATCGTAAAGTGCTTTTGCATGCTCACTTGAACTGAAGTATTGTGTGGGCATGACCTCATTAGATCATTTTTCACTTTATTGGTTTTTCTAAACATTAGATTATTGCATTTAATTGCTTGAGCATCCAAATGTAAGCCGAAATGGTTTTGAATGGTTTTGATTTTCAAAATTGCCATGGCAAGCTGATTTTTCATCTTTGAGCATAAAACAAACAAGAACTGTTGTAACTTGATAAAGGCACCCTCAATGTCATCAAATGGCATAAGCGATCCTGTGCGATCACTTATGCTTAATCGCTTATGCGATCGCATAATTGCATAAGCAATCACTTTAGAACCTTTTTTTTTTTTTTGAAAAAAATAAAAAATAAATCTAAAAAAATGAAAAAGTATGTGATGGCATATGCGATGCGATATGCGATGGCATAACATCCATATGGCGTATGTGACCATCGCATATGCCATATGGATGGCATTATGCGATTATGCAATCGCATAAGCGATTATGCGATTGCTTTGACAACATTGGGCGCCCTTACATGCAATGATCAGTTTGTCCTTTGTTTTCTTGAATCTTCAAATTTCTTTTAAGGTTCCAGGTAAGGAACTTCTTGAAATGACTCCTGGGAAATGATTTATGAGCTGAAAAACCAGCCATTTGCAACCATGATCTTAAGAGATTATGTATGTATTGTAACATACGGAAGTTCTTTTATTTTATGGTGATGTCTAAGAAAATTTATTTATTTATTATTTTCAAGAACCGGTGCACTGAGTCTTGTATGCATTACACATGTTTCTGACAGCATGTTGGCCATTCTTTCAGGCAGCAATTACTGAACTGGGGCTCTCATATCAGCCACACGATCAAAAGGCAACTTATTGACGTCTGGCACCGATAGACTCAGATGACGCCGCATGCTTCCTTGGCACTGCTCAGATGAAGATGAGAAACTGTGCTGCGCATAAAAATGCTAGATGGTACATTTCGCAATATGCGAGATCGGGTCCTGTCCGCTACTGCCCCAGCACTGGTCACTCCCTTTTGCGCTCCTGCTGTTGTACTCGTATGTGTATGTTAGATAGTAAGGCTTATTTCTAGTGCCCGATACAGCTCCCAACACTGTAATCACAACATGAACTCTCACCGTCCATGCACAAGGTCGAACTGTTTTGTAGGAATGTCAACGCATATAATGATACATGTTCTGCATCTTTGCGTAGTATACTTGTTTTTTTTTTTTTTTTACTAAGACAAGTGGGCCCATGGTTTAGTGACCTAGACCATTGATCCGTTCTGGGTCCCATCCTTAATGGAGCATGCCCCAAAAATATTCCATATTGGGAAATCTGGGTGGCCAGTATTAGGACCTTTTTCAGTTGAACGTGGAGCTTGTCGTATTTGTTATCTTATCAGCAGGGCTGGGCCAGTATTGATGGTGGTGGTGCTGCTGATGAACCCCCTATCTGAAGGCCGCAACCTGTGAATCTGTGATGAAGAACCATCCCTCTGCAGGCTGCGCTGACCGGAAGGTTAAGATTTTCCTGCCAAGATATTGGAGGCACAGCAATAGGCCACAATGCACATAATAACAAGTGGTCTGGATTACCAGTCCATGGTCCCCGCTTGTCTAATTGGTCTTCTATCCGTATGCCATGATCATTTGTACTGCTCACGCTAGCAAAGAAAAAGAAGAAGAAGAAGCTGGATTGCTTGGTTAGGATCACTGTTTGAAATATCGGTATTGCACCCTTGGGATATTGATATGTATCGGGTATCGGGATATATAGTTTGTATCGGATATGTATCTTACTTTTTGGGAAACATGGGGAAACATTGAGTTATTGATTAAATTTTTCAATGTAACTTTAGGGCCTGTTTGGTTGCAGAACCTAGATTCTAGAGAAAATCTAGATTCCACTGTTGGAATCCAAAATTGTAGAAACTAGAGTGAACCCAGGTTTCATCCGTAACTTGCTGTTTGGTTAAAATCGAATTCTACTGGAATCCAGATTTTAAGCTGGAAACTGGTTTCCAGATGCCAACCAAACGGGCCCTTAGGGATTGTTATTTTATACCTTAATACAAACTTGTAAATCATAAAATCTCAAAAAATAGCTTCATATAATAGATTTCCTTTGTAAAGGGTATTAAACTATGCGCTAGTTAACTAATGCAAGTATATTCAAATTGAATGCATAATATTTTCCCATAGACCACACCACAAAAGGTAGTGGGGACAATGATTTTCACTGTTAAAACATTCCTAGGGCTCACCATGATGTTAACTAGACATCCAAACTGTTCATAAGGTCACACGGACCTGGATAAAGGGTAAAAACAAATATTAGATTCATTCAGTTCACACTTTGCCTGTGGTGTGGTGCACTTTAGATTCTGATATGCTTCATTTTCTGGTATCATACCTAAAATTATACGTTAAGATGGATGGACGGAGTGGATAAAAAGTTAAATCACGGTAGGCCCCACAGAGTTGCTTACTACGCAATCCGCTTCCCGAAAAGAGGGGTCGAAACCCTTGCTTTTTCTTTCACCAGAGGCCGTTCGGGAAACCCTGAAATCCCCGTAAATCTCGCGACCGTCCATCTAGTTGCGTTCTAACCGCGATCGTCCATCTAGTTGCTTCTACCATGGATGATAAACTAGTTCAAACTATCTACAGTTGTGATGATTTTAGGCGTCTGATCATTGGCCATCAAAGTGACGGTAGAGAACAAAACTAGTCAAGGCAATGATGAACATCTACCGATAGATTCATCTGAGCAGCGAGTTATTTAAAACAGAAGCCATCTGGGATTCTGAGAGGATTAGGGCCCACTAGATGGACGGCCTCGATCGACACAAAAAACTTGACACGTGTGCGATGGAGAGATGGATCTACCATATCCGGGTTATACTGGCTCAACCGTATATAATCTCCCCAAAATGGATTCCCAAGTGAAAGCCGGAGCTGATAGTTTTCCATCATCGCTCCAAATGGCGCCTCTTGCAATGGTGGCTTCTGCAACCCTCACGCCTCTCGCAAGTGAGCACCTCTCTCTCTCTCTCAAAGAAAATGTGATTTTCCCCCCCTCTTGATTAGAGTTTAATCGCGATTTGATTAGGTAGCGTGTCCAAACACGGCCGATTGTGAATTTTTTGTAAGTTAAACCAAACCAAATCGACATTTGGTTGAATATGTCAATGAGCTGGCTTTGTTTTATACTTTGTGAAGAGTTTTCGGTCCTAATACTTCTTTATAACCTTGATTTTGAGGCAGATATTGTTTTTTCAAGTCGATTGTATTTGATTTGACCAAGGCTTCAATTGGGGTTGTCTATGACTACGGTTTTGATGTGGACTCTTTTGGGTGGGAAGAAAAAAGTTCTTTTGATTTCCTTTTTCGTTTCGATCACATCCATCGGCCGCCTTTCTTTTGAAGTGGCTTAATCGGTGGTGTATGTCATCTACAATCTTGTTCAGGTTGTGGTTTGATCGATCATGAAGAGATTCCTGGTTTTTGGATGGTTCACCAGTTTCAATTTGTGCTGCATAAGGTGGGTTCTGTTGTAGTAGTGATTTGACCTTTACAATTGAACCTCCTGGGTTAGACATTGGCATCTTTGTGATTACCATCTTTTTGTTTCTTTTACCAAAGAATCTGCCTAGAGCATCCATATACAAGTGGAATTTGTTCAAGAAATGAATAGGTGGTTATGGCCTTGGAACCAACATTATATAATGTTAGAATTATGTAAAAATGGATAACAGTTACTGTTCTCACAGATCTACTATGTATTATGAGTATTTCTATTGCCTCACGACGATGATTACAGGAACTTTCAATGTTAACCTTTTGAAATTTTCATTATGATTGTATTTTATGTAAGAAAAGAGTGAAACCGATGATTACATTAGGTTCCCAATTGGGATTGAATTTGGATAAGTGAATACATGATTTCTTGCTTATGACCATGTTAACCTCCTTATTCTCCAAACAATTTCAGGAGGGTTGAACAACTGGGGGAAGCTGTTTCCTTGGTCACTAGGAAGATCAGGCAACTTATCTATTTTAAGAAGACTTCCTCCACGATGCATTCACACCATTTCATCAAGTGCAACAGGGAGGAATGGAGGGATTAAAGAGACATCTGACACAGAAACAGCACTATCGTCATATGCATGGCCAGATGACCGGGTTGGTTTTACTTTTAAGTTCAAAGCTTTTAAAGGCTCCCTTGCATCATACCCACCACAAAAAAAAAGGTGCTCCCCGTATGCATTTTATCATTCTGACTCAATTATAGGGTGTCATATTATTGCACGAGTATTGCATTGTGGTGAGTTCTTGTTTCGAAATTGGGATTCTTTTTCTGTTTTTAGTGCACGAAGCAATATCTTTGATTCTTTAAGTTGGCACCCATAATTTATTGAGTGGAAAATGAACTCTTTCAACCATCCATGAAATCTGTATTTGTTTTATTAGAGTCATGTGTAAAGTGTTATATGCGTTTCCTTTCCCATTGACTCAAATTTTGTTTTGCTGTTATTTGAAAATTAACAGAATAAACATCTTAGATATAAATGTCACTATTTTTATGTACATCTTTTCGTTTCGGGCTGTTCTGATGACTTCATGAGCCTGAATTGTCTGTATTACCCAATTGCTGATTAGTGACTAGCAAGGAGAAATGAGGCAATCTTTGGTTGTAATGAACCGATGCTGCCTTGTTTTACAGAAGCCCCGGGTGTGCATATTGGGTGGTGGATTTGGAGGCTTATACACTGCTCTAAGACTCGAATCTCTCGTGTGGCCCAGTGGCAAGAAACCTCAGGTGAGATCAAGGTTACTTGGCTGTATGAGATCTATTTTATTGGCTCCATGTGGTGATTGAATGTTCCTAGTGTCACTTGAAAATCTATTCTATAATAAAATTTCTGGACTACTGGAATTCTGACATGTAAATTAGAATTTATGCATGGGGAGCAATTTATTCCTGTCTAGCTGTATTTCAAAGTTTATTCATCTGATTCCATAGTGGCTCTAAAGGTTCTGATTTTAAATGATGGGTCCAGGTCCTTCTCGTAGATCAGTCAGATCGCTTTGTTTTTAAGCCGATGCTGTATGAGCTTCTTTCGGGAGGTATTGATTGTTTGCAATGATCTTAAACATTTTTGTCCTGCAAGGCCAATACATTTGAACTAGGCCTGACAATAGGCGGGCCTCGGGCCTGGATTTTGAACTGGTTAGGCCAGGTTTACCAGGCTGGGCCTATTAAAAAAATCAATTTTGCTTGGCCCAGTCCCGACATTGCCAGTGCTAATTTGAACCATATTATATTTATTTATATTTCAAAACAATCAGGTTTAAACAATTTTAACAATTTGTTCTATTCTATTGCAGAAGTAGATGCATGGGAAATAGCACCCCGCTTCTCTGATTTAGTGGCAAACACTAGTATCCAATTTTTCCAAGACCGAGTTAAACTGTTGCACCCTTCTGATAATTTGGGAATGAATGGGCCAACAAGATCAGGTTGTGGTGGAACGGTCCATCTCGAAAGTGGAGTCGTTATTGAATATGACTGGTAATATTCTTTATCAATCATCAGTACACCTAGGAAATTGTTTCTATCAGAAAATTCATATTCTGGATATGGATGAACTGCTTCGGTTTGTTGTTCATGCTCTCCTTTATAAGATATTTTCATGGTCCTGAATCATAAGATCCGATCACAGTTGCTAAAAATTTCAGAAGATTTTAGGTTTCTATACTAGCATGAGTGTGTGAATGTGTCCTGTGTAGCCCTGGTTTCCTTATGTGGCCAGGCTGATGATACATTCTTTTCCACTGGGCAGCCAGGTTGGTTCTGGCTTTGGGAGCTGAAGCCAAACTCGATGTTGTACCTGGTGCTGCAGAGTTTGCATTACCTTTCTCAACTCTGGAGGATGCACATGTAAGGATTTTTTTTTTTTCCCAGAATCAAAATTCTTTATGATTCTCAAAAATGAAATGACAGTGTTTCACCGTGTTTTTGCCAGATGCTTAATATTTTCTGTTTAGTTTGAAGTTTGATAACAGAGGTCCATCATCTATTTTTGTCCTACAAAATCTTTGAAAGAAACGACTATACCATGTTGTACCAGTTTTAATGATGTATCCTGTACGTTCAATAACTCTCATCATGCAGAAGGTCGATAACAAGCTAAGAATGTTGGAAAGAGGGAAGTTTGGTAAGGAATCATCTCCTATACGTGTGGCAGTTGTTGGTTGTGGTTACGCGGGAGTTGAGTTAGCTGCTACAATATCAGAGAGATTGCAGGATACAGGAGTAGTTCAAGCAATCAATGTTGAAACCACTATATGTCCTACCGCTCCTCCTGGGAATAGAGAAGCTGCATTAAAAGTAAGGATTCTTGTTTGATGCATCCTGGAATGTGAAGTACATGTGATGATATGGTTTATCATTTTATCTGCGAACTCTGTGGTCTGTCCTGATTTCTATCAAGGTGTTGCTCTTCTGAAACTTCATAATTTCATATTACTCTGCCTATGATTCTTCTCAGGGAAAATAGCAACATTCCTAATCGGGTTTTTACTATTAAATGTATGGGAACAGAATGCTTACATTCTTCTGTGCTGTCAGTGTTAATCATACAAAATGTATGGGAAGTTGGGAACTGAGCTCCATGCCTAGTGGTGGGAGCCACAAGTTGTCAGTTCTGCACACTGACCTGCAATACCAATGAAAATAGAATCCTCTCAATCTTCTTGTTCATTGCAGATGAAAACTTCATGCTCGCCTACTTTAGAGAGAAGGAAAATTGATCAAATTAACAACCCATTTTGGAAAATGAATTCGCAATAGAGATCTCTTATTAACGCGGAAGGTTTAAAAATTTAAATATCCATGGAAAACTTTCAATAGTACACCAATCCAGATTTCATTAGCATCCAAAGCTACTTGTTGAACAGCCATGAATTCATCTGAAGCTGAATAGAAAACCTAATGTAAAATCTTGATCAAAATGCTACCGACCAATGATAGTCATTTTCCAGAAATTTTTAGAATCATATCCGAAATTGCAATCAGAAAGAGAATCAGTTTGTTTTCCATATTGTTGCGAGCTTGTGACAACTTTTGGACAGAAAACATCAAATTTCCTTGCACCTTATCAGTTTTCGCCTCATCATTAGTAGAACAAGACAAATTCCTCCGAGTAGATTCGACCAGCTACCAAAAACAAGTGCTGGTCTCTTTACTCCTGCTGTAATCTGTCAAACTTACAAAATTAAGGTTTTATTGTACTAGCTCTGATTTATATTACAGGAACATACGATGCATTGTTCTGCAGATCTACTGCAAAGATAGTTCGGTTTTTCTTCTAAATATAACCATTTTCTCTACCATTTAACTTCACTAAGCTACCAGCCAGCGATGTAATTTCGCACGTGCATGTTCTGACTGCTCAAAGTAAGAAATTATCTTATTGATTTTCTATCAGGTTTTGTCGTCCAGAGGTGTTCAGCTTTTCTTGGGTTATTTTGTGAACTGCATCAGAAAGGCTTGTGAGGCTGGAGATTCAGACAAGTTGACAGAAACTGGAAAGGAAGAGGCAACTGCTGGAGAAGAGAATCATTTGAAATATATTCTGGAACTTAAACCTGCTGAAAGGGGTCTGGAGATTCAGATTTTGGAAGCAGATTTAGTTCTATGGACTGTTGGTTCCAAGCCTCTAGTTCCTTCATTGGAACGTGGGAATTATGGTTATTTATTTCCTGTAAATGCCAGGGGGCAAGCAGAGACTGATGAAATGCTCCGAGTCAAGGGCCATCCACGGATATTTGCCATTGGTGACTCTGCTGCTTTAAGGGACTCCTCTGGCAGGCTTCTTCCAGCTACTGCACAGGTATAACTAATGTATCACAATGCAGCACTCAAATTAAGCAATTTATTTATATTTTCTAATGTGGTCTCAAGTCCAACTGGTTACACCACAAGTTATGGTCCACCCAGCAGATAACTTCCAACCTATTAAGTGAATGCAACATCCAACCCTTCCAGTATGCTGGCCTTGCCATTGGGATCACCTCTTGCAAAAATCAGCCTCATCTACTCATCAGGTGGGCCATGCAAGAGAAAACAATTTGTAGCCATTGATATATAACAAAATACTAGTGTGTGTGATCTACTCAATGGGGAGATGTTGCTGATTTTTGCACAAGTCAATCCTCATGGTGGGACCAACTTATCGGACAGATTGGATATCTCACACATATGAAAGGTTGGAAGTTAGCTGCTGGGTGGACTGTAGCTTGTGTTCCAACTGGTTGGACCTATTTTTAATACACACGTATATGCATATAGAAATTTGGGGGGCTCTTATTTATTTTTAGTTTGACCTTCTTCTCGAACCTTCTTAGGTTGCTTTTCAGCAAGCGGATTTCACAGGCTGGAATCTCTGGGCCGCAATTAATGACCGGCCTCTACTGCCATTCAGGTCAGGAGTTCAATGACATCGAAAAAACCTACTAATATCTCCATAAATACATACATATAGTGCAGACCTCTGTGGGGCATGCATGTGCATGGCATCCATTCCATCCATCTGGTTCACTGCCTCAAGTTTACCCTGGAGTGCAAAAATCAGGCCAATCAGACACGTGAGCAACACCTGAGGGAATGGTGAAATTCATACCTAAAACATCTAAATTCAGTTGGTGTAGCACGTTTGAGTTTTGGAATGGCATGATTTTGTTATCCCTTCATCCTGATGGGCACCCCTGATGAATGGATTGGATGGCATATACACGACAGTGGACCCCACAAACAGTCCTTATGATCTGTTCTTGTAACTATCGTCACATCTCTACTTCTAATTGAGTGTGCACTTTTTGTGCCATTCTTATTTGCTTTAGGTAGAGGTATAATATATTGGCTAATTGGGTCATGCCAGGGTCAACCTGAGCGGATGGGGCATGTTTTTTGGGCTAAAGCCCAACCTGAAACCTGATAAATTCAATCCTTGCCCGGCTCTGAAGTGGGCCAGGTTGGTTGGCCAATGGATCAACCTGACCCACTGCCAGCCTGTAAACTAGCAATCGAGAAGAGATGCGGGTGATATTCAGGGGGATCCGCCCATCTCAAGTTTCTGATGTGCAAGAAAAACAAGAATCCCCTGGAGACATTTAAGACTTGATCTGGGTCTGGATTAGGGTTGCAGGAGGATTGGCATTTGTGTAGGAAGAGATACAGGCTTTAGGTTTTTTCACTGAGGGTGACCTGGGCTTCATTTGATGTGAGAGCACAAGATATAGGTAGTGATTTGACTGGAATTACATGAAACTTGGATTGAAAGATGAACTTAGTGCAAGGAACTGCTGTCCCTCTGGTAGAGATCAATTTAGGACCTGCACTGCCATATTAATGGTGGAAAATGGAAACCGCGACTTAATGGTAACAAGATTGTGGGCAGGGGTGAGCTTATTCTCTCACAATGATGGACAACATGCAATTGGATGTTCGCATCATGTGGCCATCAGAGAGAGTCGTGTTTTAAGTAACCGAAAATATTGTATTCATGTAGGTGATATCATACACGTCTGATAATGTTATCCGAATCTGATCATATTGTCCATGTAAAATAGACTTGATTTTAACAACTGATTCTGTTCTAATTGCTGTCACAACTTGAATTTATTGTCCTAATATGCAATAGCAATAAGCCAAATGTTATTTCAATCGACTGCATTTAAGATAACAGAAATGAGATATGACCCGGTTCGATTTCCAGGTTCCAGAATCTGGGTGAGATGATGACACTAGGGACGAATGACGCAGCGATTTCTCCAAGCTTCATTGAGGGCCTAACATTGGACGGTCCTATTGGACATACTGGTATGCAACTTGGGACTTTTCATTTTATGTTGCAATCCAATAATCTAACCATCTTGATGGTTTTCTGTTGCAGCGAGGAAGTTTGCGTACTTGTTGAGATTACCAACCGATGAACATCGGGTGAAGGTTGGGATCAGTTGGTTCACAAAGTCGGCTATAGATTCAATTGCTTCACTGCAGAGCACCCTAAACAAAGTTCTCTCAGGCTCTTAAATCTATCATCATCGTATCCGTCTTCTTGGGCAGTATCTATTAATTGATTTTCTATGTATTATCTTCCTTTTCCTATTTACAATGTAAATAAAATCTTGATACTGACAGAAAAGATGTTAATAAGCTGGTGAGGCCAGAGGTTGAATTCATCAGCAATTGAGTGGGCCACCCATCTTCCATTCCACAGTAAAGAGAAAAAAGGAATCATCACCCTGCAGAAGCCCTCTGTTTGCAAAATTCTCTTTAAGACCCACTGCAGTAAGAAGAATGGGCCAATCAGAGATGGCAGCACTGGAAAAGGATCAAAGAATATCCCTGGTACAACCTAGCAGAAGAGTAGTGCATGAACAAGTGATCCATCGCATGTTGTAAGGGCTTGTTTGGTAGCGGCAAAAGTGCAAGCCCGGATAGCCTGTCCAGGCTGTTGCGGTTGTCTGGTTGGGCTAATTCTGTCCAAGTTGGATCTATCTACTATTTGTCAGAACCTGTATGGTTTGGCAAGAACTTAAAGCTTTTTTTGTTGTTCCTTGAAGGCTAGCAAGGTCTTATCTTTTTCCGCAAAAAACTTGGGAAGCTTTGTGGGGCCCATCAAGATAATTGAGTGAATTTCACTCCTTTCATCAAGCTTCTCCCCTCATATCCATAATGCAAACAAAGAATTCAGCTTAATAAAAATTCACTTAGGCCTTACAACAGGAAATAATAATGTAAATCATGGGTAAGACTATTAAAATTGAGTAATGTGGCCCACTTGAGTTTTCAATTATAAAAAATTTGGTATGCGCCTTAATCATAGTGGGAAGAATTCGATTAACAGGTTAGGTTCAATATTTAGACAGTCAATATATAGTCTCCATCCCTACTGTTTTTTGTTGTGTGACCCACCTAAGTAGCTTATCTTGATTTCTGCTTATTAAACTGAAGTGATTAAGTAGCTTTAAATAATAATAAAAAAGTTACTTATAAGTGATCATAAACCAAACAAACTTATTTCAAAGTGATTAACTTTAAATAAAAAAAGCTACTTACAAGTGATCATAAACAAAACTTACTTATTTCAAAAAGTTACTTACCTATTGCTGTAAGCAGAAAAAAGTAACTTATTTGGTGGTATCCAAATAGGCCCTTAATATCCATGGATAAACCAGTTAGGAAATCAGATTAGTGTATTATTTTTATTTATTCTTATGCACAAGCCATCTTAACTGGGACCCACAATTTTGATAGTTTAATTTAAGTTACTAGTGTGGCATCATTTGCCATTGCCTACAATTTGGACAGTTCAATTTTAGTTAATGTTACGCATGCAATTTCTTAGTGTCTGCGTATCAAGCTTCACACGTATGCAAAGCCCTGCATGTTGCATTAAGATATTGACCCGCCTTTCCAAACAGCACCCAAACAGAGAATCGGCTATTACAAGTTTACAACCACAGCATCATTCTTCATCATCACCATCATTATAGACTTCTAATAAATTATTTCATTGCATTTAAAGAAAATCTATATTTGCATACCAACAATAACCGCTCAACGACTAGCACCCAAGGATTCTGGACCCTTGTCTGAAAGAAATGGTACATTGACAACTTTCCCTACAACATCCTCTCGATATTTACCACATCTCCAACAGAGCAGGTTTTCCTCTTGATATAGCCTAGCCCAATGTGTTCATTTTCTCCTCTCCCAATTACATAGCTCGTGAGCTTCCCGACCTGTTTAGAAATTCCAATCAGCGTTCTGCTCTCTGAACTACAAAACCTTGAAACTGATATGGAAGGTGAAATGGGTACCTTTTTCTCTTTGACTGTAATTGGGCTGCCTGGTTCTGCTGGGGCTGATAGATGAATTCCCCACAAGTTCTGCTTAATGCCATCATAGGTGATGAGTCTAGAAATGGTCTCTTGGCCTCTATAACATCCTGAAAATGTGCTGACTCAGTTCGATCAGTAACCAGATCAGTTGCTGGGATCATATGCAACCATTATCATAGAAAGGAAAAGGATACCTTTGTTTTGAGAGATGGCCCTCCAAAGACCTGCCTCAAGGACATTGAATTCATTAGTAAGCTCTTTGCCTAGAGCAGGTCTCCCTGTACAAATCAATCATTGTCAGATGAATTCATTAATTCATTTTGAATCCTCTTTCATCCATTAGTCCGGTACGGATAACGTGCGATCAATAGACTGAGCTTCAATGGGAGAGATGAGTTTGCAATTTCATAGACCAAGTAGACGGCAACGAGGAATTATAGTGCCTTGGGGCCCAGTTTTGCTGAGGGTCCCAATTTGGTACATCCATGTTCAGCAATCCAGACCATAGATATAATAGGCCCTGACATGGATGGGGGATGCCCACACAGTCTCCCTGATTGGAAGATCTCAACCTTTTTAGTGATAAAATAGACAGTCAAGAAAAAAGATGTAGAAATATACAGCCAAGAAAAAAGTTACAGCAATGATACACAATAAACAGAGAAAAGGCTTAAAGATCAAAGGGGTAAGAGAAAAGTTACAGCAGTGATACACAATAAACAGAGAAAAGGCTAAAAGATCAAAGGGGTTATGAACTTTAAATCTGGGAAACTTTCAACATGTGTAAATGTAAACTCATTCTCAACCTAAACTAATATAGGGTAATGATCAAGTGTAAATGTAAGGAAAGCAATGAAACTGATTTAATACTATTACTTATATCATTTTTTACTAAAAGCATTGAAAATTTAACTAATTTTATTGAAAATAGAAAAATGTAACAAATCATTGAAAACGTTAATTGATTTTAATGTTGTAGTAAAAAAATAAATTGTAATTTGAACTACATAGCGTGGAGCATAGTCTATGTAGCATGTAATGTATGCAAATTATCATGTAGCGTAGGCGACACATGACTTAAGCTATTTCATGAGCCACATAGCGTTAAGGCTAAGCTATGCTGCCTAGCGTAAGCTACACGCTACACAGTGTAGCTATATATATATATATATATATATATATATATATATATATATATATATATATATATATAGACACACACACACACATGCGTGTGTGTGCGTGCACGCATGCGTGTGGGTGGATTTCTTATACAAAAGATTTTGATCCAAACAATGGATTGTTGTTAGCATGGATGTAATACTTTTTGTACGTGGAGATTTAACGCTTGTTTTTTAATTAAATAAATCATTACCTTTCCAAAAAAAGATTTTTTTTTTCCATTGAAGATAATGTTGCTTGAGGGTATTCCATCTTAGGTGAACAAAGGAAGCACTCTGATCTTTCATTTAAAAATTTAGGAACTTGGAAACTTCTCCTTCCAAAATCATGGACTATGATGTACATGCTCCAACACCATCCCAGCCCTAGCTGGCACTTCCTAAGAATTCCTCAATTCTCAAAAAAGGTAACTACAATAAAATCCAAAAGATACAATGTCTTGGACACCATCTATGCAATATCAAATTTAATCATGTCAATATGACTACACCAGATTCTTCATTGAACTTGTCAATCATCTCATTAGGAAAATAGGTGATGCTTGACATGGGTGATTGCACAAAAATCTCCATTATGGAGGTTGATATGACATGATATCAATGTGTAATTAAGTTAATAAAGAGAGCATAAGAAAGCCTTGGGAAGTAACTTCGACCAGAAGCTAGGTGGGGCCCACTATGATGCTTGTGAGAAATCCACCTTGACCATTCGTTTTGCTAGATCATGTTCTGATACGGGCTCAAAAGTGAAGCAGATCTAAAACTCAAGTGGGTCAGATGACGAGAAAAAGTAGGTAGGAAATGCCCATTAAAATCTCCCTAAGGTTCGCTGTGATGTTTATATGCCATCTATACACCCTTTATATGTTCATTCTTACTGAGATGAATTGAAGACACAAAAGTATTTGACCTGGATCATGATGCTGACATAGTCCAAACAATAGCAAACTTGGAAGTGCACCATTTCCAAACTGTTGTAGCAAAGGAATAGTAAATGAACGAGTGGTCCACATATTCTCCTTAAGCACATATAATGTCTGGTAACAAATTTTTTTTTTTATATACCTTTTATGAAGGTTCCCCCTGCCAGGAGCAATAACCACTTTTTCTTTTGACAATAGAGAAGGTGGACCATGCCAAAGGTTCTCCTTTCCTTAAGCACATATAACATCTAATATCGATAATTTTCTTCTTCTTTTTTTTTCCCCCTTTCATGAAGGCCCTCCCTACCAGGAGTGATATCCACTTTCTCTTTTGATACTAGAGGTGGACCAGATAAAAAATTATAAAAAAATAAGGCAGACCCATCAAATAATCATGTTGTCAAACAAGTGTCTCACTTGCTAGCCCAGCTAGAAGACGACTAGGCATTTCAATAACAGGTCTCAAGTTGAGGTAGAAAAATCATTAAAAAATAAGGCAGACCCATTAGATAATCATGTTGTCAAACAAGTGTGTCTCACTTGCTAGCCCAGCTGGAAGACGACTAAGCATTTCAACAGCAGCTCTCAAGTTCGGGTACTAAGGGTGTTTGGCACATGGGATTAGGTGGGAAGGAATTGCATTTGGTTCCGTGCAAATTTCATATGGTGTTTGGGGAGGATGGAGGGGTTGGGATTGGGTGGGATGGAATTGCATTGGGTCCCATGTGGGATTTCCATAGAGTTTAAAATCCCACACACATGTGGGCCCCACAATGATGCATGTGTTTTATCCATGCCGTCCATCCATATATGCCCTTTACACATGACACCATGGTTAGATACATGTACAAATGACGACATCCGTTGTAAATTTGGTTTGTCAATTACAAATCTAGGGTCCACCAAACAGAATTTTAGTTAATCCAATGTTTTTCCCATAGTAAAAATTTGATCCCAAACATGGGTTGGATTGTGAAAATACCACGGTATTATCAAACATGTAATCATTGTGCAATAAATGATGTTAATCCATCCTTTCTAATACCATGATTCAAATTCTTACTAATCCCACCTAACATGTAATCACTGGGAAACACACTAATCCCACCTGTGGGTGGGTGCATCATGTGACTAACTGTGTGGGTGTGCTGCCCAGCTAATTTGGCGGGTACCTTGCATGACTAACAAAAAAAATATGTTGTCAAACAAGTGTAATTTTTAGTTTATGATACGTCTAAAGTGGGTCCCACACCATTTCAATTTGGATTACTAATATCATTTCTCACTGGCGTATGAGCCATGATATCCTTCAGAGTATCAAAGTTTTCCTCTAATTCCAAATAAACAACTTGATTTTACGAGGGAAACTTCGATGCGCTGGCAGAGCACCATAGAAGATACACAGGCACTTAAAAATTGCATATATGCAACATAATTATTTTAATTAGACCATCTAAACCATGGATCCAGTTAAGATATGTCATGAACCAAAAAATTACCATTTCTTAGATTATATGACTATTAGATTGATGGACATTTATTGGACGGTTCAAAATGTAAAATTACTCTTGGTTTTATTTCTTCAAACAAGTGTCCATGGATCAGCGATTAGAATTATTCAACCAATCATATTTTTGGGATAGAAAGTTAAAAGGTAGTATTTTTAATGATTTAGACGGTTTGATTTGAGTTTGTTTATGTATGCCACAAGTACAATTTCTGAGAGCCTGTGTATCAGGCGCCATCCGCTGCCCGAGTATCAAATAAGTCCTCTATGATTGCACAGTGTACCTTTCTCCTTTTTCTCATCATAACAAAAGCACGGCATCTTCCGACATATATCATTAGAAGCCCTACTCAAATATGTGCGTCTTGTACCGTTTCTTAAGTAGTGGCGACTCATCCACTGTCCACGTGGCAGACTGGATCATGATTAAGAAGAGCCTAGGAAAGTGGGATTTTTTACGCAAACTCCTCAAAATTTCAATTTTAGCAAATAGTCTCCACGATTCTCGGGGTTGAAATTACTAAATTATCCCTACATTGTTTTTACTTTAAAAAGGTAATGAAGTTGAGAATTGTGGGGTCCACGTGGTATGTATATGAAATCCTAGCCGTCCAACATATGCACTCCACCACGATGATCACTCGAACAAAAAATTTGGTCCATCAAATCATCATATGGGCTACACGTCAATTTAGATGTTATTGGACGGTGCGCATTATTTTCACTGGTGTGGTCAACCTTCTGGTTGGATCAATCAGATTTTTCATTTTTTTATCTTCATCATAGGATTCCTCTATTGGACGGGTTGGATGCCACACAAACGTACAATGTAGGCCCCACAATTCTTGCCTTCATCACTTAAATGAAAAAAATAATTAGGGCAATTTTGTAATTTTATCCTCAAAAGGCAGTCCTTAGGTTATAAAGAGGATCTGATTTTGATATGGTTCATCACCATGGGGCCCACTGTCTCTTTAGGTCAATGTAGGTGTGGGGCCCAGAGCCGTCCAAATTCCACTTGAAAATTCATCATTCTTCTTTTTACATACTCGCACCATATCCACACGAACCACTACACTCAGCAGACATACAGAAATACCGAGGTTGGATGACATCTGAATCGTTCATCAGGTATCATAACATTCTGATCATCAGGTGGGCCCCTGTAGATGAAAAGAATGGATGCTTTGAAAAACATTCAACGGTCCATATTCAACGCACATGTTTAGCCCGTCTCGTGAGTGAAACAGCTTGAAGTTTCCCCTAGATCATACTCACAGTGAGAACCACATTATGAACGGCTGAGATATTTAACACGATCAGCAGATTAGCACGTGCTCTGCGTGTAGATGTGCATGTAGATCTACAAGCATTGTGGAAGGAAATGATGTTCGGTCAAAGCCATGCAGCAGCGAGGAAAGCAAGGGAGGTTTGCTGGAATACATCCAGACGTGTCGATATAGGATATGTAGGGATCATAGCCGTTCGATCTGAGGTGATATTAGGTGATCTAAACTGTTGATCCGACGCGATATACAGAAGAATACCCAAAAATATTCAGAATTAGAATATCCTAATGTTTTGATCAATGGCCAACATATCAATGGTTGAGAATACGGTACATATTCTTGTTAAAGTGCCAAAATTTTCCAAACCAGGAGTCGTGTTATTTCATATCCCCAATCAACGATGAGACCCATCATATAAACGGCTTGGATCACCAAACACTATCCCAGATCCAACGGTTAATAGTCACGATGTATCTATTTCAAGGGCGCGACTTAGGTGAGACCCCGGAACCAGCGAAGTCGGTGGGATACTGACGTGGCGGAGCCGCATTGGTCCACCAAGCGGCATATATGCTAGGCATTTACACGTGAGAGACGGCATCGTTTAACGGCTGTTTTCTCCGTTTTCTCTCTCCATGCGTCTCTTCCTCTCCCTCGCAAAGGAAGCGGATTGTGTACGAACTCAATACCCTTGCATTAAACTAGATGTGGTCCACCGTGATTTATCTATTTTATCTAATCTGTTCATCCCCTTTAATAGATAATTTTATGGCTTGAGACAAAAAATGAAGCATTTAAATTTCTTAAGCGGACCACACCACAGGAAAAAGTGTGAATTGAATGTGTACCATTGAAAAATTCTTGAGGGCCACGGAAGTTTTGGACCAGCTGATATTTGTTTTTTGCCATCATCAATGTTTCCGTGATCTTGTGAACAGATTGGATGACAAAGAAACATCACTACGGGCCCTCGAAAGGTTTCAACGGTGGGAATCATTATACCCACTGTTTCCTGTGATATGGTCCACCTGAAATTTCGATATGCTTGAATTTTGGTTTCAACTCCTTATATGAGCTGGAAAAATAGATGGACGGTGTAGATAAACCACATGCATTTACAGTGGGCCCAGTTAATCTGAAAAAAAAAAAAAAAACTGGGTTGGGTTGCTCCCGCTGCCATTATTGGAGAGAGAGAGGACAAGATGGACGCGGATTAGCTACTGACACGTTGAGTTGAGTAGCTATCCGGCTACTGAAGTGACGTCACCAACTATTGTGGGGCCACCATGATGTATGTGTTGTATCCACACCGTCCATTCATTTGGAGAGATCATTTTAGGGCATGAGCTAAAGAATGAGACAGATCCAAAGCTCAAGTGGACCCCACTAAAGAAAACTGTGGGGACAGTACACGACCGTTGAAACCTTCCTAGGGCCCACCATGATGTTTATTTGAGATCCAACCTGTTCAAAAGTTCACACAGACATTGATGAAAGGAAAACATAAATATCAGCTTGATCGAAAACTTTTGTGTCCCCAAGAAGATTTTAATGGTAGGAGACCAAGCCCCACTGTTTTCTTTGGTGGGGTCCACTTGAGTGTTGGATCTGACTAATTCTTTATCTCATGTCCTAAAATAAACTCTCCAAATGTATGGATGGTGTGGATACAACACATACATCATGGTGGGGAAGTTGGTGACTTCACTTCAGTAGCTAGATTGCTACTCAACCTGTTAGTAGCTAATCCGCGTCCGGACAGGATCTCTCCACTCTCACGAGAGGTACGTGGAGAGCGAGAGGAAGAGGCGGCCAACGAGCGGAGAGAGAAATAAGAGGGAGAGGCGGAGCCAGGTAACGGCCGTTAATTGATGACGTCCCTCACGTGTGGCTCTCTCACACGCGCCCGCCCAAGTGGAACAATCCTAATACGCCACGTCAGGGTCCCACCCACTTCGCTGGTTCCGGGGTCTCACCTAAGTCGCGCCCCTATTTCAATACTTCGCGATGTATTCTAGCAAATCTCGCGTTAAATGTCTGGTAGGATGTAGATTTGCAAACCGAACACGTGTTCCATCCCTGTCCATCTACACGAAATCACACGTGCAAATTTGGAACACGTGTCTGAGATCCGTGTCTTCTATCAGGTGTGAGCACTTGTAGATCTTATTTCAAAAAATAGGCATGTGAACTACTTGCATGAACTACAACGGGTGAAATAAATGGACGGCTAGAAAAATTACCTGACAGCCGTCCATTTTTTTTAGTCCAATGTGGCCCACCTGATGAGTTGAGCTACCTAATATTTTGGAAATAAGATCTAAAATGTGGGGCACACGATCATACTCTTTGATATTATTCGTACGTGTGCCATGTTGACACGTGTACTGGCATGTAGCCGGCACGGATAAACACGCGTGTGGATCTCCCCAACCTTGGATCCTTTCCATCCATTTCTGTTCGTCAGTAAAAAGATCAAAGCAGGCGGGCGCGGATTTCGCAAGCGGATTTCCTGCGAAAGCCTTGCGCAGGAATTTCCTGCGCTGGGAACCACGGTGGGGCCACAGTGATGTTTTTTCATAAATCCACCCCGTCCATCCGTTTTGGGAGCTCATTTTAGTATTTGAAAACAAAAATGAACCGGTTCCAAGACTCAAGTGGGCCGAAAACGTGAGATTTGAACGTCCACAGTTGAAATATTTGTGGAGCCACAGGAGTTTTGAATCAGCATAATATTTGTTTTTCCAGTTCATCCCAGTAGTAGTGACGTTATGAACGGTATGGATGTCATATAAACATCACTGTGGACCCAGGGAGGTTTCAACGGTAGTAATTTACCTACCCACCTTTTCCTTTAGTGAGGCCCACTTGAGTCTTGGATCCGGTTCATTTTTGTTTTTATGTCCTAAATTGATCTCCCAAAACGGATGGACGGAGTGGATTTATGAAAAAAAATCACCGTGGGCCCCACCGTGGCTCCCAGTGCAGGAAATTCCTGCGCAAGGCTTTCGCAGGAAATCCGCGCCCGGCGCGTACCTTTCTACATTAAAAGCTGACCGCATCTCATTTCTTGCTGGGCCCACACGCTATCAGGAATTACTTTCTAGCCGTCCGTTTTCTTTCATTGAATGTGGCCCAGCTGATGAACTGACCTCCCTAATTTTTTTCCAAAAGATCTAAATAATGAGAATATCCTTATGGACCGTTTGGATCTTACACATGTGTGACAAATTGACACATGTTATTGCGTGTAGATACGCATAGATACACGCGCGTGGGATCCAAATCTCCAAAAGAATCAAAACCATTGCTTTGTCATTAATGATTAAAGAAAATGAAGGTTTGTTAGGAGGGGTGGTTGTGATACGGTATAGGCAGTAGCACTGGAATATGGTACATCTGTCTCTTCGCATTACACATGGCATGGTATCTATAGATCTGAACCGTCCATATAGTAGATCCTATCATCTATTTCTCATATGTTGGAATTCACACCTATCTCAGAACCCTTCACTTCAATCTTCTTCTTATTCATACGCTGAATTTCCACCACTAAGAATTCCTGTTTTTGACCGTTACTATGAAGGCCACTGATTGGATGGATGAGATTATCCTGTGTACAATATATTGAATCGTTTTCCATCGTGAGATGTACAGCTCAAATGATCCATCACTCTGCCACGTGTGCGGTGGAGAGAGTGTTGTAACATATTCATGTACCACCGGCTCTGTCGTATCATCATTAGGTAAAGGCGCGTCTGATTAATTGAGGGGGTCTTAATCGTGGGTTTGGTATGGGCCCCACACCCGGGACAGTTGGGATGGACGCCTACCGTTGAAAACGTCAACACGATTCGTGGGTGGGGCCCACGCCCATATCTCATCCGATCGATTCAGTCGACGTTTCCTACCAAGATGGAAGGGCTGCCCTAAAAATTAGGTCAATCAAACACACAAGTGGGCCACACCGCATGAGTTTAGGGACTTTTGGCCATGATTCTACAATTTTCCGTGTAGTGTGGCTAACCTGAGTTTTGTTGGGCCTGATTTTCCGGATACATTGTGTTCACCTGGCTTTGCATTTGATAGACGTGCAGGATTTCATGCAGTTCCTCCAACGTCATGATCAACAACCACGAGCCCTGGTGGCCCCTGGTTGTGGCCTTGTGGGCACTATGGGGCCCACCATGATGCATGTGTTTTATATCAACGCCGTCCATCCATTTTCCCCACTCATTTTAGGGCACAAACCCAAAAATGAAGCACATCTGAAGATCAAGTGGACCACAACACATGAAACAGTGGGGATAATGACACCCATCAAAAACTTTCTACAGCCCACCGTCAAGTTTATTCACCATCCAATCCGTTGATAAGGTCACACAGAACTGGATGAAAGGAAAACACAAATACCACTTTCATCTAAAACTTTTGTGGCTCTTAGGAAATTTTTAATTACAGGCATTAAATCACCACCGTTCCTCTGGTGTGGTAGTCAACTTAAGCATTGGATCTGCTTCATTTTTTTTACCTTGCAAACAGATGAACAACATGGATAAAACACATACATTATGGTAAGCCCACAGTGCCACTAGGATACCCCTCGTGCCAAGGCCACCAGGCAACCGGGCTTGTCTATATGCATCATGGCATCATTGAATCGGCAACCGGGTGGAAGATTCGGTGACTTGGACTGATTTGTTTACACGATGATTGAATCCGCCTAACTTGTATGGTAGATTGGGAACTACTCGGTCAAGTCATGTCAAGTCTTAAAGGCATATATTGGCCGGGTGTGGTCGGTTGAGGGGATTTCAAGACATGGCTCATTTAATAAAACTTTCACAAATTGCATGGTGATATTAACTCCATTGATTTTCATGGTTATTTGATGGGTGAGATTTAATTGAATCATATACGCTTATCAAAGATGAGACCTTTGTAAAGTATGTTTGTAGAGGTGAACAATCTTATCCAGGCTTTTGTGTGGCCCATTGTGATGTATGTGTTTTATCAACTTGGTCTATCCATTTTGACGAATCATTTTAGTTGATGAGTCTAAAAATGAGGTAGATCTAATGCTCAAGTGGACCACATCATAGGAAAGCAATGGTGATTGAATGCCGGCCACTAAAAACCTCTTGAGGGCCATATAAGTTTTGGATCAAGTTGATATTTATGTTTTCCCTTCATCCAAGTCCATATGACCTAATGAACATGTTGGAGGAAATAAAAATCACGGTGGGCCCTTGGAAGGTTTCAAGAGTGGGGGTCATTATCACCACGGCTTCTTGTGGTGCGGTTATCTCGGGACTTAGATCTAACTTCTTTTTTACCTATGCCCTAAATAATATTTCAAAATGGATGAACAACTTGGATAAAATGCACCTCATAATGGGCCCTACAGAGCCCTAACAAAATTGTTCATCTCTAGCTAGGGCTTGGTGGGGGTGGTGCATAATCCACACCTTGTTTGTAAGTTGTATGTCTAATGTGTGCTTGATTAGGGTCCCATTTGTACATGTCTAAATCAAATCCCGCCATGTATCATCACCACACAATCTATATCCACCTTGGACCTACGTCAGCACATGGGTTGATTTTGAGTTAGGTCAAGTCCAAATGAAATAGATCTAGGTTGGCTATTGAGATGATCCAAGCCATTCTTAGGTAGAGAGAGAGAGAGAGAGAGAGAGAGAGAGGAAAGAGATTTGATACTCTTGCCCTTTAGGGGTGCATACGGTTCGGTTCAGTCCGGTTTCGAGGTGAAATCGGAACCGAACTATTCCCGATGGTTTCAGAAAATTTGAACCAGAACCGGACCGTTAGCACTCTAGAACTGAACTAGAATTGAACCGTAAAAACCGATTCAGTTCTAGTTCAGGATCCACAGTTCTAGGCTTTTTATAATCCAGCCCAATTGCATTGGATTCCTTAATGTAATGCAATGTATCTGTTAGATCTATACCGTCTATCCTCATTGCTAGGTAATGTTTAGGTGGGCCACATTAAAAAAATCATATATATTCAAATTTTAAGTGGACTAATCGACATGAAACAGTGAGGGTTGAACACCCAGAGTTCAATTCTAGGGTTCGGTTTCAGAGTTCAGTTCTAAGTTCAGTTCGATTCTACAAAACTCCAAACTGAGAACAGAATCAAACTAACCAGTTCTTTAATTTTCGGAACCAGAACCGAAACCAGTGCGCTTTCAAACCGGACTGAACCAAACCGAACTAACCGATTCCAGTCCAGTTTACCAATTCCATGTGCACCCCTATTGCCCTTACATGCTTGAAATACAAGTAATTCAAATCAAATTGTCCATATTATGGCCCCAATTTAAATGCATCATGGACCAATAATTATGCTTATTCTATCATCTAACCATTGAATTTGTGAACAATTATCGAACCAGTAAAAATGAAGAAAAAAACGTCAATTTATCCTAATTTCAGTAAACAAGTATCCAATAATTATAGGTTAGGATCATTTAACAAATCTTATGTTGTGGCTTTTATGTAGCACAGTGAGTTCCACAATTTATTGTCCTTAATTTTAGCCAATTTATGCCATGCGTACAATTCCTCAGGCTGCGTATCAAGCGCCAACCACACCAGAGCATTTTTTTCTTTTTTAAAGTAAGATTGTTTTGGTCCTTTGAAGCAACTTTTGTAAATTAAAGGCAATAGTTTTCTTACTCCTCTCTCCATCTCTTTCAAACCCCCTTTGCTAGGACACGACGCACTACCTACCAAGATGACAATGAAAAATTCATCAATGTTGGAACATAAAAAAAAATAAAAATAAAAATAAAATAATAAAATAATAAATAAAATAAAATTTGAGGCAGATCTAACATCTTAAGGCTTGTTTTGAGCGTGAAATTGCATTAGATGGAATTAAAACCATTATTACACAATGGTTGCATATTTGAAAATACCATAATATTAGACCATCCGATCCCACTTTTGAGATTCAATTCTTCATTGGAGAAAGATATTAAGCGAAATTTTTAGTGTACCATAGAGTTTAATCAATGAATTAAATTTCATAATTGATGTCGGTCACTTATATACATATGTAACTCAATATTAAGCGTAAAGGGTACATATGGATGAACAACCGTGAATAAAACACATAGCATCAATGTACATCACAAATGTAATAGATTTTAAAATCTCCAGCAAAAAAGATTGCAATATCTAAAACTCCATTCCTTATCATCAGAAATTCTATAAAAGAAAAAAAAAAAAGAACAAAAAAAAGGGAGGAATGAAATGCCCCTCGTTGAAACCCTTTCAAAGCTTACTATATTATTTATATATCATTCAAACAGTTCATAATGTAATTCTCATTAAGATTAACTAAAAACATAATTATTAGCCCTCCCCATAACTACCATGTCTCATAAAGGTTTTGACGGTAAGTGTTTCATCCCCAGTGTTTCCTGTGGTGTGGTCCACTTGAGTTTTAGATCTGTCCCATTTTGTAGATCATTTACTAACATGAGTTGGAAAAAACTGATGGACGGAGTGGATTCATCACGGACGCATATGTGGGCCCCACGTAGCTTACCACATGTGTGGGGGGCAGCCGCTCATCTCCTCCCGCTTCTTTACGTCTGATACACCAAAGCCTACTCGCGCGTGTAGTATAAGTTCCATGCATGCCTATGATCTGGACCGTTCATCACAAAAAGTCAATCGCCCGTTTCTGTACACGCGCAGTACAGCTACTCTAACAGACTCGCATTACCTGCCAGTTGAGCAATGGGATCGGAAGATAGGTGGAGCCCACTGTGACGTTTGATGGAAATCCACCCGTCCATCTGTTTTGCCAGCTCATATTAGGATACGAGACGAAAGATGATACTGAGCCAAAACTTGGGTGGGCCACGCGACAGGAAATAGTGGAGAGGGAAATGCCTATCATTGAAACCTTTCCTAGATCCACCTTGATGTTTATGTGCCATCCAAACCGTTCATAAGGTCATTCCTACTGGGATGAACTGAAAACACGAGAAAATTAGCACGATATACGACTTCTGGCCCCACGAATGTTTCAATGGTGGGCGTTCAATTCCCACTGTTTCCTCTTGTGTGGCCCACTTCAGTTTTGGATTAGCCTCAATTTTTGTCTCATGTTCTAATATAATCCGGAAAAATGGATGAACCGGTGGATTTCTGTTAAAAATCACGGTGGGCCCCACCTAGCTTCCGACTGCAGGAACTTCCTGCACTCGGCTGTAGCAGGCAATCCGCGTCCCCAGCTACCGGACATTCCAACATGGCAATTGAGACGAGGCACATGCGTCTGTGGTACATCGAGAGATAAACGGCCCAGATTTCTCGACCCCTCGAGTAGAATTTCGTCTGACTGCTTCATCTTCTCGCTCTCTTTCTCGTCAAAACCCTAAAAAGCCGTGCAGAAACAGGCTTTCAGTCTGAGAGAGCGCTGCCTTTTCCCGGCAAAAACAGAGGGATAGAGAAGAAAATAAATTGGCGGGAAATAGCCAACGGTCGCAACGGCCGTAGCTTGAAATTCAAAGAGCTGAACAGCTCTTTGGAAACGAACTCCGAAGCAGAGAACGCCGAATTCGAAGATGAATCTGTCTCTGTAAGTCAACTTCTTCTTCTTCATCATCGTCTCTTTTTTTTTGTTTATATCTCTCAGCTGTTTGAATTTTGATGTGAGAATTGAAGCTAAATCTCAGTAATTTTATGGCTACTGTTCCATCGGATTTGCCGACTTTTGGGTTGGAGTTTGATTTTCCGGTTGTTTGGGTTTTTGGGTTTTCTTCACTAGTTTGAAACGATCGAAAGCTGCGGGATTTTATTTTTGGATTCTGTTTTCCGCTTCTAGTCGTATTTTGCCGTTTGGGTTTTAGATTGGAATCGCTGACTTTGGGTTGGAGTTTGATTTTCCAGCCGTTTATGTTTTTGGGTTTTCTTCACTAGTTGGAAATGATTGAAAGCTGTTTTTTTTTTTTTTTTTTAATTCTGTTTTCAACTTCTCGTGGAATTTTGCCATTTGGGTTTTAGATTGGAATTGCCGAATTTGGGTTGGAGTTTGTTTTCGGGTTTTCTTCACTAGTTTGAAATTATTGAAAGCTGCGGGATTTTGATTTTTGGATTCTGTTTTCCACTTCTCTTCGAATTTTGCCATTTGGGTTTTAGATTTTGTGTCAAACGGAATTGGTGTGAGGTTGATTCGGTGTGTAAATTGAAGGTGAATGCTAGTGATATTCAAGCTGAATGGTGATTTTTGGATTTCAGTTTTTTTTTTTTAATTTAATTTCAGGTTTTCCTCACTGAATTAGTGGAAAGAAATGGTGTGGGAGTTCATTTTTTGGGGATTTCCTTATTCATTTTCAACTCTTTTTTTTTTTTTTTTTAAGGCTTTTGAATTTGGCATTGAGTTGTAGATTTGCGTTGAATGGAACAGAAGTGAGCTTGATCTGATTTAATGCATTAACAGAAGTAGGTTGTATTTTTTACCTATTTTGTTATAGTGAAATTGCTGATTTCTTTGAGCCCGAGTTCATTTTCTAGGACATTCAGATTTGGGATTTTTCTCATCAGATTGAGATTCTTGAAACTCTTCAGTTGTTAAATGCAATGGCGTTTTATTCTTGGATTTTCCTTCGATTTATCACCATCTAGGTCTACCTCAACTTTCATTTTTAATTGGATTATTGATTTCCTATTTAAAATGTGAAGTTTAATGTCATTGACTTTTTTGGGTTGGTAGAATTCATGGTTATTAGGATTGAATTGATTTCACTGGTGATTTTATTTTTGGGTTTACCTCTTTGAATTGTAACTCCCGAAATTCTTCAGTTGAAGCGGCAGAAGATGCCATGAGGCTTGATTTTTGGGTTTTGTTTTGCTCGTTGTTGATTTTGGTGTGGGGTTGTTGGTTTACTGGAAAATGAACAGAAGAGAGCTTGATTTTAAAGAGAATAATGCCAGTAATATATAGGGGTTCTGTGCTACTTTGCATGCTGATTTTCTTGTCGATTTCCCTTTTCTCTCTTTCTAGTTATTGATTTTGGTATTGGCTTATAGATTTATGTTAGGGGATGCTCTCTGCCTGGGAGCGGAAGAATCAGGTAGATCATTTGCTGTTGCACTGCCCCTTTTCTTCATTCATTTGGTCTGGAACCCTCACAGATGCTTCTGCGTTTTGGGTGATGCCTGCTAATATTGAAGGTCTGTTCCGAGCTTGGGTGTATGGCAGCAGTGACTATTCTAGTAAAAAGAGATGGAAAGTGGCCCTCCTTGCAGTGTTGTGGGCTCTCTGGTTAGAAATAATAGGCGTTTCAGGAATTTAAGTTCATCTGCTCGGGTCGTTGCCAATAGGGTCTCCATTTTCCTGAGAGATTGGGTGTCATGATTTAGATTGTAGTTGTGGGGGTTCTCCTTCTGTATAGTGTTTGGGTCTGGAAGCCCTTGGGTTCTTTCTAGATTTGGTGGCCCTCCTCTGTCTCTATGTGTGTTACTGACTGGTTGCGCTAAAAGCTCGTTCTATTAGGGAACGGTAGAACAATGTATATCAGGGGGTTTGCTGATGCCTCCAACACCTCCCCTCACGTGCGGGCAGTATATTGGCCCCGCACGTGATACTCTGGGCTGATACAATACCGGATGCCCTATAGCACTGAATTTTGCAAACCCCGGGACTTGAACACAGGACGTCCTGCTCTGATACCATGTTACTGACCGGTTGCGCTAAAAGCTTGAGCTGTTAGGGAACGGTAGAACAATGTGCATCAGGGGGTTTGTTGACGCCTCCAACAGTGTGTTGGCCTAATAATATTTTCATCTCTCAAAAGAAAGTGTTAAGTGAAATTAAATGTCATTAAAAATTTTTATGGATTAGCGAAAGGTTTCTTGTTAGAGTTCTTTTTTTGGTTGTTTTGGTTTTAGGTTTCTCACTGGGTTGAAATTCTTGAGTTTTTTAGTTAAGGGTTTTGCTAATGTACCCACCTTCATGGGGACGTTAGCAACGTCTCCAAAGCTTTTTTAAATGACGCATGGGATGACCTATCATCGATTTAAACCGTTCATATTCATAAAACTAGGAGCAAGCCATGGTGCAAAAATCACACCTATCAGATGATCCCAAACATTTGATCAATACATGGAAAATGGACAGTCAAGATTCAGCAGATAAACAAAATAGGTTTGGACCATCTTGAAACATGTATTCGATAGATCCCACTTTGTTTTGCTTATGATTTCAAAACAGCACTTTGGTTTGATGATTCTAACCATGTGATCCATGGCTTGTAAACAATGGATGGTTGTAACAAATTGGCCCCATTCAAAGGGTTAGGATCATCCAATCAGTGTGATTCTTGCATCATGACTTACTTCTAATGGTAACTATTGAATGAACTGTCACAATTGATGATTGGGCATTCTGCGTGTCATTCAAAAGGTTTTGTGACGTTGGGGACACTAGCAGAACCCATTAGTTAAAGTGGTGAAGTTACATTGATGGTTTTAATTTTTGGGCTTCGTTTTGCTTCTTGTTAACTTTCACTATTTGGGTTTTCTTTTTTAACATTTTGCTTTGGTGTATGTATTTGGTTGTAGATTCGTGTCGCACAGAAGTTGCCTCAATCCATTTAAATAATTTCAGCTCAGTTTAGTTAGGTGCGCGGTTCTTTTTTAGTTGGTCGGCTTTTTCCGACTTGCTCCAATGGAGAATTCAGAGGTTACTGATGTGGGGGTGAGTTCATCCAGCAACTGGTCAGTGCAACCGTCTGGTAGTTTTAAGAGCAGCGAGAATTTTGGTAGTGATTCAGCCTACTATGAGAAGTTCCTCCTTGAAGACTTGGATTCATATATGGAAGATATTAACGTCCGTCTGACCATCTCGAGGATGGTGAGCGATTCCATCATCAAGGGTATGGTGACTGCAGTGTCAGAGGAGGCTGCTGAGAAGATTGCTTCAAAAGAAGCAGAGGTGGCATTCTTGAATGAAAGATTGCATTTTTACGAGTCAGACACAGATAAAGATAAAGAACTTGGGTTGTCCAAACTGGCTGATGAGCCAAACAATTGCACTTTGAGGTGCCATTGAATTGCTTGGATTCACGTGACGCCAAACCATATCCCATCAAGGAGCATTTCGGTTATCTGAAGAAAGCAGCAGAAGAGCAGTTTCATAGGCTTGCGAAAGAAATCGGGGAGATGAAGGACTATAGTTCAATTAGTAGAATGAATTCGAATGGTAAATATCAAGGTAAATGGGTCGAGATTGACCGAAGTCTCAGTACTTTGAAAAACATATTAAGATCTTTCTATGAACAGATTGACAACGTGGGTTTTTTTCCAAAGGCTTCACTTGATGAACAGCAGTGGGAGCAGGACTTTCAAGAAGAAATCGAAGGTATCGTGTTTCAGAGTTATATTAGGAGCCTTCGGGAGGATTTTGAAGAGAAATCACGGGAGCAAAGGAACCATTTACTCAGTAGCCAAAATAAGAAATGGGTGATGAAGGTTGACGAACTTACGAGCTTGCGCGAAGAACTAGATATCATTTCTAGGTCGTTGTCTATTCCTGAACCCGGGAAGTTGCTGTCTCACGGGTCCCATGAAATTATTGATGAATGGACTAGTAATGAAAGGAAAGAGTGGATTAATCGGAAGGTTTTGGGGGCTCATATTTCGCCATCCATTTCTGTTCGAGAGGAAAACTGGGAGTGCTGTGTCCAAGAAATCTAAGGAATTCAATAATGGCACACCCGAGATAACGGAATCGGCCCAACTAAAGCACATGTCCAAGGAAGAGCTGATACACTATTTCAACACAGTAATTACTAAAATGAAGAGAAACCACGAGATGGCTGTGCAGGAGATAACCGAAGAGTACTTCAGCTTCCGGAGGGAATTCCTCAAAGAAAAGGGTTCTTCCCATCCAAGGAAAGACAAGGATTTCGATGCCTTGAGGAAGAAAATCCCTGAGGTCATTCTAAAATTGGACAGTATCCTTGTAGAGAATGAGAAATTGCCTACAGTTTACGATGATCACAAAAGCATATGTAGCTTGAATGATAGTCTGATCCGCGAAAATCAACGTCTGCAAGACATGCTCATGGACAAGAAAAAGGAGATCAGGTGTCTCCATTCGCAGGTCTCCAATGCAACTGATAAGATGTCAAATCATTCACTGGCAGAGACCAACTTCTTAAAAAGGATAAAAAAGCTTAAATGCAATATGGAGGATTTAAAGATAGATGCTTTCATTCAGGAAGAGATATATAAGACCATCCTCAGGGAGTTAACCCAAAAGACAAAATGTGAAATGGACGATGCAGACATTGAGGCTATCTTCATGCACGAGACATCCACAATCATCTTCAAAGAGGCTTTCAAGGATGCCGATGCTACCTTCAATCTCACGATGATGCAATACAATGAGGAAAAGCAACGGATCATTCACCTTGAAGCCATGCTATTCGAAAAAGAGAAGACATTGGACTCAGAAACTGAGGAAAAGGAGAAGTTGAAGCTAGAGATGGCGTCATTGATGGCATTGATGGAGGAGAAGGAGAAGTTGTCATCAGAAGTGGGGTCCGCATTGATGAAACAAAAGGAGAGTTTTGAGTTGGTTTGCCAAGAACTTAGAACGGTGAGGGACCAGGCAAATCAGCAAGAGAGACTAATTTCTGAGAATAACAAGGAATTGGATTCGATAAAGAGTATATTGAAGGAGGCTTTGGTGCGAAATCAGCTATACGAAGAACAGGTAGGCGAGCTAAATCAGAAATTAAAAGTAGCTGTAGACAAGTGGAGAGAATCAGAGAGACAGAAAAGCATACTTAATGCCATTATTCAAGAGAAGCAAAGTACAGTATTATCAGCTATAGAAAACGAACAGGCACAAAGGAAGCAAATGGAGTGTCTTGTCATCTCAGTTCAAGAATTATCAAAATTTGTGTTCAATTTCGAACACAGAGTAGCAGAGAATGTCATGCGAAATAGTACCAGGTAATTAGTATACTGATTTTTTTTTCTAATATTACTTACCTTTTTATCTGTATTGGACTACAATCAACATAAATCTGTGTTTAAGTGTGTGCAAGATCTGGGTCGATAATCTGGTGTGCCCCACTGTATTCAGTCATCGGGTGGGGCATCACGTACTTGGAAGGAAAATGGATGGTTGAAAATTTTTGAAAAATGGTTTACATTCAATGGGCTCATATGGCCTACCTGATGACCAGAACGAACTAGTTTCGGGCCACAGGTCATATATGTCAGGACCCAATTGATGAATGGCCCAAATTTCAGATGCACATTCCACAGCATGTCAAGGGAGAGTGGGACTTGATGTCTTACTCTTGCTAGTATCAATAGCAAGGGTCAAACCAGACATAAGACACCTGTATGATCAAATTCCATTAAGAGCATGCTTTGTAATAACATCAGTTTGTTATTGTCAATTAGGCATCACGACGAGCAAACAATAGTAAGATAAACTCGGGAATTCCATTGATCGTCCAAATCTGGTATTTATCACCCGATACAGAATGGTTTCATCCATAAATGATACAATTGTATTGGCCTTCCTTATTTTGTTGTCTATTTTCTTTTCTTTTGTTTCTTTCTTTCTAGCTCTGCCTAATAAATTGCTTCATCTTTTAAAGAACCAAAAACCAAAAATAAAAAGATCTTAAAAAATTGTATTATGTTGGGCAATACGACCCAGTTTCGGTGGTGACCGATGTGGTGTAACTAATATCAAGAGGATGCCATCAAGGGTTTGATTAAGAAAAAAAAACCCATAAATATCATTCAACCAGGCACCAAGAAATGCTCTGAACTTGAATAATAGACCTTTAAGACCTATACAGATCGTCTATTGATATGTTGTTGATTTCCGAGCCCGTGTCTTTAAGACCTTTAAGACCTATGCAGACCTTTAAGACCTTCATCCATGTCTTTGTTGTCAGACACTTGAAAATGGAACCCATGACCCATTTTGGTATTGTAGAAACTTTTTAGCAAAAATCCTATAATTGTATGCATGCGCAAGAATTTTGAATATGGTACTTCCAAATTTACCTTCTTTATATGTTTTTCCGCCTTTGAAGAGAATATCCTAAAGGCAGTGTATTGTTTTACTTTGCAGATTAGAAATGTTAAATGACCAATGCAGTCCACTTGTTCAACTGGCTAATTTACTCAAGAGAAAGGGATTGGTGTACAAGCAAGCGCTTGAAAGAAGATGTTCTGACCTTCAAAAGGCTGAAGCAGAGGTAAAACCATATAAGAATGATGGCCTCTATTTACATATTCTAATTAATGTTTTCAGACTCATTCGAGTCCCATGTGACTCATCTGAGTTGACTCGGAATTGCTTGGACCTAATCCAGTTCGACACTGTGAACCCGAATAGAAAATGGGGGTGATTGGGACAGAATCAGCCATGTCAACTCAACTCAGGACCGAAAGAGTTGATCCGAGTCACTGAGTCTTGAAACCTTTTTTCTATTATTTGATGTAGCTCTAGAATTCATACCGAGTTATACGAAGTACTCAAGTAATATTGCCATGCTTGTCATGCCACCATATACATACATGCACACCAATCCAGATCATCAAAGTCATAAGCCCACCATGGATAGAGCATAGCCTGAAATCCCACTGACTAGACCATCTTAATTGTCTGTGTAAATCTCTCTTATTGCCATGTCCTCCCTCGTATTTGTCTGATGCTGTTTTCAGTTGATGGTGTCTTAAAGAAATGCTTCACTTTGTCATTCACAATGTGTTTGGATGCACTATTGTATTCTATTGCAATTATTACTAGTGGAAATAATCTGCCCTAAATTCTCTTCTTTTTATTTTTCATTTGGGAAAACCATGCATGCTTGAAAAGCATTTGTGTGCCTAGGATGCACATGTGTCATTACACACAGATCTCCCACCATCTAATAATGGTGGGCAGGAATCTTAACACACATTTCAAAATGGGATTTTGGAAATTTGCATTTTGAAATGCTTGCTAGATTCCCACACACCATCTTTCAAGAGAAGATAGTACAACTTTCATGTTAAGTGTTTTCTTCCGCCAGCACGTCACTTGTGTAGAACAACCATTCCAAGCAAAAGTTGGGGTGCACCATAAAGATCATCTGATTTGAAAACCAAGATTTTCCACTCATCAAGCGGACCACACCTTTGAAATCAACAGACACCCAGTGGTCCGACTCAGTGTAGGAGTGTGGCCCACTTAATTAGTGGATTGGTCCAGTTTTTTCTGTGATGATCTTTATGTTGAGGCCCACCTATTTCACCACCCGGATGTTCTATACGAGTGTCATTTTCGTTTTGCTAAAGTAACTCTAGAAAATCTAAATCCTAGGTGGGCATCTTGATTTTTATTTTTATTTTCATTTTGTTATCTTTTGGTTATGCTCCATCCACATTCCACAGTTGGGTCAGCGATTTGACAGTCTGGATGCTGTTTAACTATGCTACATCTATGACCGAAGAGTAACTGCAATTTTTTTTATTTTTTTTTAAATGGCATCGAACTGTCATGTAACCTATCTTTCTAATATACGGAATTAAAATTGAGCTTTCTATTGTTAACGCCATGGGTTTGCTCTCCACAAACGCGAGTTCGATTCCCCTCCTCGGGATTACCCAATGCACGTGGTTTGCAGGTGATTGCGTACATCCGCAGGGATTAGTCCTGCCTTAAAAATGGGTTGGGGACACCCTATCATCATTAAAAAATTTAAAAAATCGATCTTGCCATTGCCATCTAAATAATAAAAATAAAAATAAAAGCTTTTTAAACATGTTCTTACTTTGATCTTATGCTCCGAATTCAGGTCGATCTGTTAGGCGATGAGGTGGATTCGCTTCTAAGCCTTCTCGAGAAGATATACATAGCACTCGACCATTACTCGCCAATACTGCAGAATTATACTGGAGTAAGATGGGTTTTTTTTTTAGAGAAGTTATTGAAAATTGGACATCCATAAATGGATGGTTTACTGAGCTCTGGGAACCACATGTTGGGCCCATGATCTTGCAATCTGGGTGGTTCATCTGATGTGCTCCACCATGGATGTGGGGGCGATCCAAAAAGTCCCCTCGATTGGAAGATCCTAGCCCTTCAATTAATGGCCTAGAAATGGACATTTAAGAAATGAAATGAGGCCATAGATCAGATGGCTAGGATCTTGCATGGCCCGTTTCATTTAAATTTCATGGTATTTATCAAAGCTCTTTGCTTCCCACAGGTTATGGAGATAATGGAATTGGTCAGACGTGAATTAAAGGGAGAAAGGCATAAACCGATTTGATTAATGTAACTAAAGCTTCTCTTGATAATGTGCTTGTGAGATGCTACTGTTCGTCAGGTGGGCCCCGTCATTTATGTGCCAAGGCCCAAAAATGAAGCCAATCCGCTCATCAGCCAGGGCGACACATTGGAGAATTAGATTCCTAGAAGAGATTGACCGGTAGTCCGCATCCAATATGCATGCTTAGCCGCCCAACGATCGGACTGACCTGATTTTTTGGCCACCACACATGTATGATGACCACCCGATGAACGAGCCACTCTTTCTCTTGAGCAGCCTTAAGATGGCCCATTAATCAATTTCTTCTCTTTTTGCTTGAATAGATAAACTGTGGCCTCTTTCTTTTTTTTGCCGAGTTGGATGCCGCTGTCACATACTTTGCCACATCAGCATACGGAGAAGCAGCGATGTCAGTGCCTTCTGCGATACGATGGAGAAGAATGAGTGCTTTCAAAGGGTGAGCAAGGTAAATCAGGGCCATCCACCAGGTGGACCCTATAATGGATGACCATTGATCCAAATTCATGCACTCTTAGTGCCCCTAGAAGACACGGTCGACGGTTAATGTTCAGCTGGAAAAAAGTGTTAGGTCGGAATAATTATTCCGCTCGGTATGGTTCATGAGCCATGCGCCATCCATGCTAGGGCCCACTAGGTGGATGTTCCCTGTCCGTCATTTCTTCCATCCACATCATTTCCCAATCCAAAGAATTACCTTAGCCAAATTTCAATCCGTTGGATTCCAATTGAGAAATAGATTAAGTAGAAATGGCAAATGTCTAACGGTCTCTCACTGGTTGTCCACTCTGCTGGGCCAGCACGACCGTTATATAGTACAAGCATGTGATATATTCCTGTGTATTTTTGTTTCCTTTCCATATATTTTTGTTGCAATTTTGAATTTTTAAATTATGTTCATTGCACGAATGTAAATTGGACGGCTCAGATTTTGCAGAATGCGCACATCATTATTTTAAAATATTAAAATGTATATTTCTATGGTTTTAAATAGGAGCTTTGGAGGGTGATCTGCCTTTATTTTCTGCAGCAGTGTTGTATATTTTATACACTTAAGTGTTGTATCAAGAAATAAATTCACATACAATCTTCACCATATATGTGACCATGTGTGACCCACTATGGATGATTGGACAATCCATGTCCAATCGCTCATATGGCTTCTTTCTTCTTTTCTTTTTTTCTTTTCTTTTTTTGTGGGCCTGCAAGCGAATGGATCAATGGAAAAAGAAAATCATCCGATTGTGACAATCGGTGGGATTTTCATTTTCTATTGATGGCCCACCAATTGGATGGGCAGCCTTATCCAATCAGCGCGGTTGGGGCTACTGGCTATCCACCATCCACCAAAGGCCCCTCAATTTGTACGGTCATTCTTTGGAGGTATCATTTTGTTTTTTTTTTTTGCTACATCTTTGTCCATCTATAGATTCATCAACTCCTCATCTCTATATGACTAATGCTCAAGCTCAACATAATTGGTAGCATTGAAATTTTACCAATGCAACCTGATATAGATCTATTGAAAGCTTACGCCAGTGCTCGATTGGATTAACAACAAACATCAGATTTTATTCAAGGCATAGATCACAACAATTGCAGCCCTTGGGATGGGCAATAAGCCATCTAGTTCAGATAGTCTGGTGAGAACAACTGAACTAGGCCCTTGGATCATAACACACCGCCTTGCTTCAAAGCTGATGTTTGTGGTGGCCCACTCTATCGCATCTCTCACTCTAGTCCAGGCTTGAGGCAGATCACCCATTTGGGGCTTAGACATAAATTTAAGGGTGCTGTATTTGATAATGTAAGAACCCAAGTAATAAACCAAAAGTTCCAAGATTGGTTGCCTCTTCGAATGTCACCCATTTATGCAAAGTTACATTGGCTCTGATACCAAATGTAAAAACCTAAACATGTCAAAATTAGCCCTTGAACAACTAGGGATCATAATATGGGGAATCTTAAATCTCAGGTGGCATTTGAATGCGCAACTGAGTTGAATTGCAAATATGTTCATTTCAATCAAGAGCAAATGACCAATTACCCTCGGATTCTAAGTCATTCCGTCCAATATAATCGCAATTTGCACCAAGGCCCTACTATGATACCAAGGAATGTTATTACAATGCGGTCATTTCCACACCATTGAACTGTTTATTGCAATTCAATTCAATGGTGCAACCAAACAACAGCCTTAAAAGAATTGATAGAACACCATAATCCAAACCGCTGCTGGAGCCATTTTTCAAGCCATACTTGAAGAGTGTTTATGGTAGTAATTACAAACTCTACATCAGACTGAATATGTCAGTCCACTGAGTTAACTTCAAAATTACAATTAGCAAGCTTTTGAATCGGCGTGGAAGACAAAACCGGAGTTGTCGCTTAGGGGGCATTTGGCTCGTAAGTTACTTAAGCTACTTATTATTCAAATAGCTTATCTTGGTTTATACTTACTAAGCAGATCAGTATGTTTGGTAAACAACATACTTACCAGCTTCTCCTCTTTTTCGTCTTTCCCTATGCTTCTCTTCAGCAGCTTATGAAAAGCAGAAAAGCTAAAGGAATTAACTGAAGTAATTAAGTAGTTTTAAGTGAAAAAATTACTTATAAATAGTCATAAACCAAACTTACTTATCTACTGCTGTAAGTAGAAAAAGCAACTTATTTAGTGCTATCCATACGGCCCCTTGAGGTCTGTCTAGGATAAGGAAATGGGAATAATACGGATTTGCCTGGAATTTGTCTTTAGTAAATCCTAAAGCCCACCATTTGGTAATCAAGCTATGGCAAGGTATTCCGTAATGGAAACGGTGGCTGTAACAGCAGTTGCAGCCCCTTACGCCCTCTATATAAAGGCCGTAATGGCCATTGCGGCCTCTACAACAGCCATTACAGTTCCTTTTTTTTATTGAAAAGAAATCCGAAAAACCTGTTTCGGCCTTGTATTGGACTGTTACGGGGCTTTTACGGCCTTTACAGAGGGCGTAACAGGCTGCAAAGACCGTTACAGGCTATTTTTTTCTGTAATGGCCGTTACAGCCCGTAATGTGCAACGGTTGCCACCGTTATGGCCATTACAGCACACCGCCTATATGAATCCATGCATTTGGGAGGCATTGATTGCAATTGCAGAGTTTGACGGCTTCTGAGAGTATCTCATTTTGTCGATTTGGCAAATAACTTGAGGAAAATTTTCAGGACATCCACAGATTTGGGGAGGAATCGCCAAATTCGTAATGGCACTCAATCAACAGAATCCATGGTAGCAAACTCCTAATCCCAAACAGGCCCTTAGAAAATTTCCACTCATCCACCACAACATAACAATTCCATTAGTTTTGACTACTTTTAAAATGTACAAGATTTTAATCAGGCCGCCCGCCCTAATTACTTCCAAGCATACCCAAAAGTACCTAACCATGGAAATGTAGTTCGAAACTTGAGACCAATCACAAACTTCCCAACAAACATGTGGGCTTTTCTATCTTCTTTCCCTTCACATCTTAAACAGATTCGGAAAACAATAATACAAGCTATGAAACGGTATGGAAGTATGGAAGTAAGCCAGCATACAAATTTCAACGGCCAATAAATCTACTTAAATGGTAAATCAAAAAATCTTTACCTTGTCTTGTTTCTTTATCTTCTTCTTCTTCTTCTTTTCCCATTTCTCACTGGCATCTTCCTGTACACTCGACGTTTTCATTCGGGAAGTTTGAAATCGGTCCGTGTCAGCTTCCGGAGTTACCTTTGGATTCTTTTGCCAAGAAGTTCCAGGCCAGCAACGCCGCCCCTACGGCAGGCTCCACCTTTAGATAAGAAACCAAAGCACAAGAGCATGGTTAACTCGGGTCAGGCTCTCCATTGAAATTTATGAAAGAAACCATGACTGCAATACTTATGCCCACAGACTGTCAGTTTAATCAGGAGGAAATGGGAACAACCAGCGACCTCGAATCACAGTTGCGTTTGTAATCACAATTTGGGTCCGGACCACTAATGAAAATGCTACAGGCTCATTTGGATCCTTGGAAAACTCCCTAAGAAATGGATTTCTATTTCTAGTTTATAAATCCTGAAAATGGATTTCCATTAAATGTGGGTTGTCGATGAAAATGGCTGCTTTGCATTTGGATGAAAATTCTATTTCAGACAACTAAGCAGGTGAAAACAACAGGAGGGGACCTAGAAGCACACAAGATGTATTGATGGTGGCTCGACATAACTGGAAAGAGGCGCACTCCGTTGGTTCCGGTACCACTGTAAGCTACAGTGTCATAGGCTACGGTGATACCAAACAGAAGTGGGGTTCGCGTGATGTATTCAGGACATCAACCTATCCATATGATGCGTGAACTGAAGTAAACTCCAATACCCAAAAATCAGCCGAATCCAAAACTCATGTGGGCAACACTTCAGGGAACAAGTTGAGAGTGGGTGCCTACTGTTGACATGAATAGAAGGCACCTCATGTAGTGTACATACAACCTGGGCCATTCAGACCCTTCATTTCATCTGGATGAAGAGTCAGGAAAAAAATTAGACTATTTTGCTACTCAGGTCGACCCTGTTGCAAATCAAGAATGGGCGTTCCCTCCTGTCTTGTTCACTGTGCTATGGCCCACTGGACTTTTGGATCAGGCCGATTTTTTATAGACCTAGGGGGTAACTGGAGCTCACTGCGAATTAGATGTCCTGCATACATCACATTGGCCCCATTAAGCAATGGTTTAAGCTTGATGGAAATTCTCAAAAGCTCATGTCTTATTCTCCCACTTAAGATCCCCCCACCCCCCTGTTAGTCACACCGCAATGTTAGCCACCCCCAATATGGGAATCGATGCCATGACCTCAGTGTTGAGCCCCACTTAAGATCTCTTCGTGAAAAATTCTATTACAAGATTTAGTTTTCCTTCACCCAAGATCATGTATAGTATCCATGGGCCCTTTGATGATCCAGACCATTGATCGATTGTCCCATCATCAAAGGGCCATGCCCCAAAAAATTTGCAATGGGATAATACCGACTCATTGATCCATGGCCTGTAAATAGATGGTTCATAAGGAAATGTAGTTAGCAAAAGTAAAGAAGAAGTATACTGACCTTGGGTCTAATCGGACAGGTACCGGGATAGTCCTTGGAAATGCAGTTTATAACTTCTTTCCCAATATCCCACTTCTTATTAGCTTCAAGAACACCACCTACCATGACAAGTGGGAAAGAATTCTTTCCATCTGTAATTAATAACTGCATTAGAAACTCTGGAAACCCATGTAATAAAAAAGAAGAAGAAGAAGAAGAAGAAGAAAAGATAAACGATCTTTGAATTTCAGAATTAGACTACTATGGCATTTTCCACCATTTCTAAAATGGTGGTTGCCCATGTGGCATGCATGTACATCAATCCAGACCATCTCAACTGTGGGCCCTTGGTGAATGGGTCATATACCGAAAATCACGCTTATTAGATGATGGTGACCCAATTAGGATCCAAATTCAATGACCAATATCATATGGTTAGGATCATTCAATTGGTGCCATTCCAAAATATGGTTGCATCCACGATAAGGACAACAATTTGCACAGTACACAGCAGCATACATGCACACCATGCACACTGTACAAGGGTTTGCCTGCGAAAGGGGTTCTTGGGCTACAGGTGTTTTGTACAACTGTTGCAACTTTCTTGATGTATTTTTGCTATCCAGCCTCTGGCCACTCGTTTCTTCATTCCTTTTCTTACTGAATTCTGAATGTTATCCATGAAATAAGAAAGAAAAGTCACCAGCATTTAAAAACTCCAATCATACCGTTACCACCGTGACCTAATGCCGGTACCGGCCAGAGGTGGGACCCGGTGATGTAACCAAGCCGTCCATCAGATACTTAACCTCAAATAAAAAAAATAAAAAATTCCACAGCCCCCCAAAAACAGCCCAATCCAGAATTCCAGTGGCCCATAGAACGAGGAACATGTTGAGAGGTAACACCCACCATTTATTAGAGTGGGAGGCCTACTGTGCTCTTTATATATCCATCCAGACCATCTAGGCCAAATGATAGGCCAGTCCAACAATCAGGCTGTTTTACAATTCAATTATGCCCCTGTTAAATTCAGGGGTGGATGTTCCCTCCCTGCTTGTTTCCTTTGCCATGGCTCACTTCAATTTTGGATAAGGATGAGTATTGGGTCTGAGGTGTTTCTTGAGATGATGCATCTGATGGTTGGATTGGATGGAGAGAATACATCATGTGGGCCCCACATCTGGCGGGTACCAACATAAGGCTATGGTGGTACCAGTAGCACTGGAGCACGCCCCTTTAAGAAATGGTGGAAATGACATGATAGATGAACCCATATTTTTAGCATACTGTCTATTTACATTTGTAAGGGCATGCATACGATGAAACAATTAACAAGAAGATTCATGAGGAAGCCATATTTGATGTAATAAGTGAATAAAGGTGCATTTGGTTGCACCAAATATCATCAAATTTCATGATTAATCAGTCTATTTGGTGCAAACTCTCATGATATTTCATGAAATTTGGGGCAGCCAAACACACCCTACACCATATGTAATTTTGAGCATCTGTAGTTTAATGTCAGCACACCTTCACCACACAAGCCAAGTCTCCGAACAACAGCTTTCACACTCGCAGCTAGCTCTTCAACAGAATCCACTAAAATCTTATTCGCAACTTCATCGCCGGATTCAGCACAAGACACTACAAGAGGAACAAGGGCTGCAATACGTGCCCATGATGGATCTGCGTAGGTCCACCTAAATTCAAATAAGAAAGGAAACCAGTTGAAAAACTCAAGATCCTATCTCAACAACCTCAACATTTAATCAAGAAATCCTGCCCATACAGCAACACTAGATAAACAAATAAAAATGGATACAAGTGAGGGTAAAGAAAGAGGAGAGTTTCTAACCTATTTTATGGGAATTTTTGTATTTCAGAATGATCCTTTTGTGAAATATTTTCATTTGTGTGCATGCATGAGAGAGAGAGAGAGAGAGAGAGAGATGCTCACATCCAACTCCGTCCAGCCAGTGGATAACTTTCAACACATCATGTGTGTGCGACATCCAACCCATCCAATAGGCTGGTTGGGCCCACCCTTAGGATCACCTTAAGAAAAAATCAACCCCATCCACTCATCAGTCGGACCACACTTGTATTTTGAAATTTATCAGTGGTATACATTGCTTTCTATGTTGTGGCCCAACTGACGAGTGGATAGAGTTACACGCTGGGTGGACGGCAACTAGTCATCCCACCAGCTGAATGTGAGCACTTCTCACACGCCAAAAACAAGATAATTAGGCCTTTGAGGTGAAATGGACTCCAAATCGAGGCAAGAGGTGAAAGGGTGACAAACTGACAATTGGTGAACAAAGTCAACAAGCACTTCAAAATTATACATAAACAGGCCCTTTCCTCTTTTTTATTATTAGATTTTTATTGAATTGATATAAGAAAGGGGATCTTCTAATTTAAAAAGAAAAAGAAGGTGAAGCTTTAAAATATACTGTTCAAATCTCCACAAAAATGGCAAGGAAACAGGCAATTTGAACCACACCAAATGTTCCTTCAAGCAAAAAAAGGGATTTTAAGCCAATATTATCAACTAAGGTGAACAAAAGAGCACTCACATATGCAACAATATCCTAAATACATGCAAAAAATATGAACCCCTTTTACCTTTTCTTCCCATAATCACCGTATGTAAGAATGAGCGTATATATATTCACTTGGTGATTTTCACTGTCATATCCAGGGTCATCAATGAGCCGGGCTCGGGCCTGGCAAAATAATTTTTTTAATAGGCCCACCCGAACAGTTCAAAATCCAGGCCAAAACCAACCTCAGGCCCAGCCCATTGACAGCCCTAGTCACCTGTTCTCTCTAATGAATTTGATGTCTTTATCGCCTTTTGCATGATTGAACAATAGCCATAATATAAAATAATTTCTTGCATGACATAATAATAACAATGACAATAATCAGGATTTTTACTGTGAAATTCCTCAGGAGTTGTCGTTTAACCAAATAATGACTCCACCAATGGAAATTACTGGGTGGTGATTTGAGGGAAGAAACTACCAAAATACCCTCAATTATTGTTTTCTTTAAGAAAGAGGTAAAGTCAAGAATTGCGGGGCCTGCATTGTATATGCATGACATCCAAGCCATCCAACACATGCACCCCACCATGATGTTCATACGAAACAAAAATCTGGCGAACCAAATCATCATATAAGCCACACATGAATTTTGAATATTTTGAGTGTACATTTTTTATGGTGTGGCCCACCTTATGATTGGATCATCCAGATTTTTGGTTTGACAGATTATCATTGTGGGTTGCATTTGTTGGATGGATTGGATGTCCAACTTTACCAATTTTAAAGAAAAAATAGAAACGCCATTTTGATCGCTACATCCCTCGGAAAGCACCTCCACGGAATTTTGCTTAATTGTGGAATCATTTGGTACAAGAAGAATTACCAAAGAATTTTTGAGGTAGAAGTCCCATAATAGTAATAGTAATAATGATTAGAAGTTTTCTGGCTCACAGGCATCCCTAAACGCACACACACATGCCAGGGCATGTGTAGGGCACGCAAGCCATGCATTGTGTGGGAATAACTATCTAGATCCTTCAGCCAAAAGCAAAGGCTGACAAAATGTCAGGTAGGCCCACAAATGTACAGATAAAATAGAAAATCTAAAAAAACTCGCAAATCTTTCAGTTCATCATTGTTTCCACACAAGTGTAACCTACAAGATAGCTGAAAGGCCTCAATACTTTGTGCGGATCATCTACAAGATATGTTCTACCTGATGCATTGTTCAGACGTTATACAGATGGACCAGATTCGCATGTCTGGCCATGAGGCGGGAGGGTAGTCCATGTGGATTTTAGCAAACCTCTAATAATTAATATTGAAAGTAGGGCATCCACTTTTCAATTGATCTTTATCTGACTAAAGTTTTAAGCCTGTTTGGATAGGGTGAAACCAAAATGTGGAAATGGAAAACCCCATGAAAATCTCAAATCTAGGAAATGACATAAAAAGCTAGGAGATGAACCCAATGCCCACTGTTTGTTTCAAGACGTGATTTCCCTGCGAAAATTGATTTCCTTTTCCGTTCCTATTGTTTGTATTGGAATTTCCGAATGGGTAAATCTAAAAAGAGGTTTGTGTGGCAAATAATGCCGCATTCTGCAGTCACATAAATTCCCCACCAAAAGGCCTCCCACTAACATGCTAACAAAAATATTGGGATCCAATCATGCATCCATTTCATAAACTGGGACATGGGATGAAAGGGAAGAAGTACCCAATAACTTCATCTGGTGACGAAAGCCCAAGCTTCTGTAGAATACTACACGTAAGCATTGTCTGTGGGCCACGACCATCATGAGCCCTCACTACGGCAGTCAAAGCCTGTGCAGCAATTCCATAGCCACTGCATAATATACACATCGGATCGTGTTTTCAGTTTTTCAAAAAACCATGTAAAAGCAAAAGACAAGGGAAACGAAACCAAGTTAGCAACTTCAACAACGCATGAGTGAGAACTATGTATGCAATATGTAAGGAATCCAAGAGTATCCCTAGCTAATTACATCTATAATCATTTAGGAATAGCTGTGTGCAACCATTTCTAACTCAAATAAAAATGAACCATCCTTGATAAATTATGATTTGCCAAAGAAGAAATGAACGGGCCACAATTGTTGGGAAAATCCCATTGGGAGTGATCACAAAATGAATTCCTTGGTTAAAAGTGAATGACAAGAAATCATAACCATATGATTTTTCTTTTTTCTTTTTGGACAAAGGCATATGATCATGTAAATTGAGATTCTTTGCATTTTGTGATTGGAGAAGAGGGTGTGGAGTCATATAGAAAGACTGCATGTATGCTTGTGTTACATCTGCCTATTATTTAGTTATTGTTAGTGCTAGTCCAAAAGGATTCTTTCTGGGTTTTAGGGGAAGCGGATCCTAACTTAGATAGGCTACAAAAGAGAGGAATGTATCTCCCCAACATATGCCTCCTTTGCATGCACGATGCCGAATCAGTAGATCACCTACTGTTGCACTGTCTCTATACAAGTCAGATTTGGATCCATATATTGGGAGCGTTCGAAGTGCAATGGTGCATTCCACAGTCAATGCCGCAACTATTATGGGCGTGGCAGGGCATGTATCTAGCGAAGGACAGGCTATACCTTTGGAGGTTGAGCCTTCTTGCATGCCTTTGGAATACTTGGGGAGAACGCAACGCTCAATGCTTTGACAACATTTCAAATTCGTGAGAGCAGAGGTTATGGAAGATTAAAAGAGACGTTATAGAATGGGCTGTGGATATCCTTCATATTGATATTAATTTAGCTCATTCTATTCTGCATCTTTAATCTTCTGTTCATTGTATTTTTGGCTTGCTAATTGACAAGCTGTTTATTAATAAAATTCATTCAAAGCACTTCAAAAGGGGAATAAGGCAGGGCAGTCCTCTCTATGGTTTGAAGACTCATCCGAGTCAGGTGCAAATCAGACTCGGTGAGACCTGATCCAGTTCGACACCAGGAGTCACCCTCCAAAGTAACCCCCTACTTGGGCGAGTAGGACCAATTTAGCCCCGACCCAGCGAGTCATGACTCAAGTCAGGGCCGAACAAAACGATCTGGATCTTTTAACCATGTTCCTCTCTCCGCTTTTGTGCGGGGTATGGCCAAAGTGCTTAGCAGATATCAGCAAAGCGACTACAGAAGGTCTTCTTAGAGGTTTGCAGGTTGGCTGTGGCCCGTGACAATGTTAATGTGGTTCATCTTCAACTCGCTGACAATACGTTGTTATTCTGTGAAGCGAAGAGTAATAGAATATCTTCACTTCACAGAAGCAAAGATCAAATGTCCCTAATCTTGGAGAAATCAGTTTTGGCAGGACTTATGGGTAAGGGAATGCACGCTTGCAACAGCCTTCCCATTATTAGCCAAGGTAGTAATAGATTTTGAGGTAAAGATTGACAAATGCTCCTTAATAGGTGGCTAGTGGTGTGGACAGCACCATGGAATGTCTTCAAAGTCTTAGGTGGTAGCTGAATGAGGACTCAAATGGTATGGTCACGGGAAAGATTAGGACGATTTATGGGTATGCTCCTTCTATTACTTGCTATGCGACTCATCTCCAAGCGAAGAAATAGGAAGATTATCCTTTGTTTGGTCGTGCAGCGCTCCTCCAAAAGTGGAGGCATTTATGTGGTTGGTTAGCAGAAATAGGATTCTTACCATCAACAATCTCCAAAAGAGATCAATGATTATTCTTAATTGCCACATCATGTGCATGAGAGACGTGGAAACGTTGATGCTGGGTTCTATGGTCGATCTACTGGTAGCTTGGCCTGGTGGAGGTACAAGAAAGGAGGAGGTAAATTGGCAGCATCTAGTTATGACTTATGATGGCGGTTCTCTGGGCTATTGAGAGGGCGAGAAATGACCGATGCTTCCAAAACAAAAGTGTATCGGAGGCAAATGTATGTAAGATGACTAAAATGATGGTAATAGGGTGGATTTCTTGTTCAAAGGATTTTGATCCAAATGATGGATTATTGTTAGCAGGGATGTATACTCGTACATGGAGCTTCTATGCACAAATTCTAATAAATAAATCGGTCTTACAAAAAAGTCCCTAATCTTACAAGAGTTTTTAGATGCTACAAAGCAGTTACAATTCAGAAAATTACCAAACAAAACAGGTATGATGGTGGGAGTGAGATTGGAAGAAGGCGTGCGGAAATCTAATGTGTTTGGTTACGAGGTTGGTAAACTCCCATCATCTTATATAGGCCTACCTTTGGCGTAAGAGATCAGGCAATGAGCCCATGGGATGCTGCTGTGGAGAGAAGGAAGAGGAAATTATCAACATGGTAAAGCAGATACATCACTAGGTGGACGTATCACTCTAATTAAAGATGCCCTCTCCAACATGCCTATATGTTACATGTCCCTCTTTCAATGCCTGGCCAGGTATATGACGTATCAAAAGAGTTCAAAGAGACTACCCTCAGGTGGAAAAGAAAACATTTCACTTGGTGGGATGGAACACAGGGTGCAACTTGGATGGTTTGGGTCAGGTTGAGGGTCAACCCAAGCCTGACCCAACCTTGGGAGGACCCAACCTGCAACCCAACCTAAATTCCAAACGGATGTGCCAACCCCAAACCCAACCCCAATTCCTCTGTACTCAACCCTAAACCGACCCAGCCTGACCCCAATACATGTGATTATTCCCAATCTGATGTAACCCAACCAGAATTTTCTCAACTCAAACTCAACCCGATTTCAAATCGGGTTTCCAACCCTGAACTGACCTAAGGCCCCAGACATTCTGACCCAACCTAAGACCCAACCTTGGGTCAGTCAGGTTCGGGACAACCCAAACCCAAGCGCGGTCATAGTGGAACAAGCTGTTTAAACCCCAGATGGTGGTATCAAAGATCTAAAATTTATGATATTAAAAAATTAAAAATAAAATTAAAAATAAAACTTTTTTTTAGAATCCGTGATTTCAGCTGATGAAAAACTCTAGAATTTGTATGATCTCTTTTCCTTGTCGATGGGTGTTAAAATAAGCCCCTCAACACATTTCGGCTTCTGACACTCCATGTGACATTCAGTGCCCTTGACAGATTGCCACACTTACCCATGCAGCATAAAAATGCAGCATCTGTCCCAAGCGTTTTATGCTGCAAGTATTTAATGCATTATTAGTAATAACATGACTTAGGTGACTACCGTTCCATGAATTCTGCCAAAAGGTTATTGAATATTGCTCGGTTTTAATTTCTTCATACAGATTCAGGTCCACCATTAGCTCCAATGGGCAGTGTTTAAAATTTCAAACTTCAAAGGCTCCAGTTCCATGGGCATTTATCAAGTAGACATATATGACAGGACCCAGGTTCATAGCCAAGATGCATGTAATGAATCTTTTGCCAAGCTATGGTAAACGGAAGTCATCACATCCTTTCATCATCTAAAGAACTAAACAATAACTGATACATAACACAATAAAAGAGTTACCTTCCCCAATCACCTAAGACAGGCCCTGCACCTGCAGCTCGAGCTTCCCTTCCATCTTCTGTGAACCCATAAGAGATGCTCCCCGTACCTGCAATTAAAACACAGCCATGTAGCTTTCCCATCGTCCCACTTGCTAGAGCTGCCACAGCATCGTTTTGAACAAATAGCTTGACGTGACTTGGGAAGATATCTCTGCAAAAATCAAGATAGACATGTTTAAATGAGGCAAAAAAATATTTATCTTGTGTATTATAGAATCTTTTTGTATCATTGGTCCTTCATCACCTAACAAAACGGCAGAAGTTGCCATGCATCCTATAGTTCTAAAAGGTACCGGGACAAAAAATATCATACAAGGAATTTTTTTATTTTTTTTAAATGTAACACTACCGGTGATTGAACCCTCAATCACTCACACTACAGTCTCTAACAACTTATCTGAGAAGGAATTATTGTTGATACTAGGAGAGTTAAGGCATGTGCTAAGTACGTGGAGAGATGAAGTGAGAGAAAAAAAGAAGAGAGACATGAGACATGAGGGTGTTGTGGCCCACTGGATTAGATCTGCCTTGTTTTTAAGCACGTCCTAGCATGAGGCAGCACAATGGATTTACGAAGTGCATTGCATAGAATCATCATGGCCAATGTAACAATCATGGATTGCATAGTCATCACAGTGCATGATCCTTTCTATAATCATTTGTTTTGCACGACTCCCTAGCAGGATGGGGGCAGGCTACATGTAGAGAAGAGAGCCAATTACTTGAATTAAATGGGTGCTTTTGAGTGCTTTTGCAGGTGAAATTTGAACTATTCAAACGACAACAACCACATTTTTTATTTCCCAAAATGCCCCTACCTTTATTAGAAATGTCTTCCCAAACACTCCATGTGTCTATATGAGAAAGAGTACCTACCAAACTCTCTTAAAGAAGCAGCCAAAAGGATGCGTGAGATTTGAAATTCTCCACCGCCCTCGGAATCAAAGTAGAATTGTTGGAGAAAGTGTAACTGTTCCTTTCCTTCCAAATAGCCCAAAGGATGGCTAGGAAGCAAAAGAGCCATAGCAATCTAACTTTTGCTATAAAGGGCACTCTAATCCAAGCTATGAGCAGCAACGATATTCTAATTTGGAATTGTCCATTCAATTCCAAATTGTGAGAAGGATAAACACCACATAGCCATAGAAAAGAGTAATGTAAGAAATGATACACAAATTTATTGTCTTTTAAACACATGCAACGCCCATTAGCAACGATTTCTTTCCTATTTCAAAGTTGGTCTATGCTTTGGACCTTATTCTGAACTAGTAACCAAGAAAAGGCAACTACCTTAGGAGGAGCTTTCACTTTCCATAACCAGGCTGAAGGAGTTATAATTGCCTCTCCTCCACCAGCTTCCCATATGTGAACATAGAAGAACTTAATTAAAAAGCTATTATTCTTTGCCCGTTTCCAAATCATTGTCCCCACCATCAAGAAACAATTTTGACATCTTGAAGGTGCTCCAAAAGCTGAGCCAACCCTCTCTAAAACTCCATAAAAATTAGGCATCCAAACAATTTGACCACCTAAACTTTCCAAGCATTCTGCAACCTTTGCATGACTATTGGATGTGATGCTGTAGAGAGAGGGAAACCATCTACAAAGAGGGCCACTTCTTGAGAGAAAGGCACCGTATCCATATTAGGTTGCCAAGTCCCCGAACCTTTGCATCCGAACGAGTAGGCACTCCCAACTGTCTTCTCAAAGACCATATTTCGACACAATCACTTCCCTCTATAAAGAATTTCCCTCTTTCCCATAGCGCCATAACTACTTTCCGAGCAAAGCTTGATTCATGAGGCCAAGTGAACATATTCTGACTCCTTAATTAGTTTGCAAACTTCTTTCCACACTATAAGATGATATTTCCATTATCTTCCCATCATTGCGAAAGAAATTCTCTTTCAAAATTTTCTAATCAAAAGGACACTCTGGGCACATTTATAGAGCAACATATAATATATCAGCATTTAAAGAGCGACATATAACATATCGGCATGGCAGACAAGGCTGCTTTTATGAGAGTGATTCGCCCAACCAAGGAGAGGTGCCTCCCTTTTCATATTGACAATCATTACTAAACTTTTTGATTAATCGGCTCCCTCGATGGCTCCCCAATGCACAACCGCATATCCCAAGATACATGATTGGAAGAGTTCCAGCTTTGCATGTAACGCCCCGAGATTTTCGACTCTCGTGGATATCGCGAAGAGTCGAGTTTTCAGGTGTTAACTGAAATGTGCCAAGGACAACATCTTCTGCATTCCATCAATTATTCACACATTGATGCAATGCAGAGGATGGAATGCAAAGGATGTTGTCCTTGGCACATTCCAGTTAACACCTGAGAACTCGACTCTTCACGATATCCATGAGAGTCGAAAATCTCGGGGCGTTACACTACAATATAACATTGGTGCAAGAATATACTGATATGAGGGCTCCATATTGACACCCATTAGCTCAATTTAGAGATGGTAATTTTGAGCCTTGAAACTGCATCAAAGCATCTCATAATGCATTTCGTATTCCACACCTATAAAGGATCCGCATCACATAGAATTGAAGTATCGTTTGCAAATTACAAATAGATATTTCAATGTCTGACTGGTTCACCTTGAACCCCCCAACCAAGCGTCCTAAACTAGCCTTTTCCAGCATTATGCAAGCACCTCTGCCACCACAACAAAGTGAAAAGGTGAAAGGAGTCCTCCCTACCTCAATCCTCGGAGCAACTAAAACAAACTTTTAGTGGAGCATCAAAAAGCACTGAGAACTTTACAGGTGATGTGCATACTTCCATCCAACCCCTCCACTTGATACCAAATCTCATCCTTTTAAGTACGTAATCCAGAAAATCCCAATACACATTATCACATGCTTTCTGAAGGTCAACTTTGTATTGGACCCTCGATCATTTGGATTTACGATTAGAGAATAAACATTCATGGGCTATTAAGACACCATCCAAAATCTAATATCCTTTCACAAAAGCCCATAGGGAGGGAGATACAATGGACTCTAGCACACTTTAGAATCTAAATGCCAACACTTTTACCAAAATCTTATAAGCAATGCCAATTAAACCAATGGGCCCGAAGTCTTGAGGATAAGCCGCACCTTCTTTCTTCAAAATTAGCCAATGAAGGAATCCCCATGGCTTTCTAAATGCAACCCCTTTGGTAGAACTCACTGATGAACCCCATCAATCATCTTTGGCAACTTCCTCAAATATCTTAAAGGAATTGACTGAAGAACCATCTGGACCTGAAGCCTTATCACGACTGACAAGTTCTAGCCACATTAGTTCAGACTGGAAAGGGATTTTAATGCAGGGGCATTTTCACATCGGGCTCGAGTGGGGCGTCCTGTGTGAAGTGGGGGCACACTTAGAGCTGTACACGAGCCGAGTCGAATCGAGCATTGCCCTAATCAAGTTAGGCTTGTTCAATGACTACCCTGGCTCGTGTTCGGCTCGGCTTGGCCTTCAAGCGGGAATACATGATCGAGCTGGCTCGACCGAGCTTTTAAGCACCGAGTTCAGGCCTGGAAAAAACAAAATTTTAAATAGGCCCAGCTCGAAAGCCCAACCTAAAACTGTTTAAAGTCCGGGCCCAAAGGCAGCCCAAAGCCTATTGACACCCCCCCACTTGCTTTTATAGAGAGTTTCACCTCTCATTTCTTTGCTCTCTTCCTATGTGGGACTAAACAACATACCTTTCCAACTAGTCGAGTCAAGTTTCAACCGAGTCGAGCCGAGTCGAGTCGAATCAAGCTGCGATTGAGCCGAGCCGAATCGAGCTTGGATTAGCTCGAGCTTCGAAAAATTGCTTAACCTGGTTCAAACCCAACCTTCGAACCGAGTCAAATCGAGCTGGTTCGAGCCAAGTCGAGCGAGTTAATTGAGCTAGCTTGGCTCGTGTTCAGCTCTAGGCACACTCGTGGTGGGCGGCCTGTGTGAGGTAAGCGGCCCGTGTGAGGTGAGACCCATGTGAAGTGGGGCCCACGAAGGAGGGTTTGGCACGAGGTGAGACCCATGTGAAGTGGGGACTGACCTAGGCTATGAGACAAAGGGATCAATTCACCACGCTCTATCGGTTCGAGCTTTTAGAAGAAGTGGTTAGTTGTCCTACATCAGATTTGACCCCACTTATCCAGTTTTCAAGACAAGTTTATCTTCAATGATTGGAAACTAGCCAAGAACCCACCATTTATGACTCTTCTAGATATAGCATGTCCCACTCCCCTAGGATAAGTAATTTGACAATTCTACACCACCAAATTTTCTTGATTTTTCAAAAAAAAAAAAAAAATTGATCATTGGACCACGTGAATGCTACACTCCAAAAGGCAAATAGAATCCATTCAGAAAAAATTTATCATACTCCCCTTTATCCTATCGTTCCCAAGGTTTTCATGAGGAAAGCTAACAACATTGAAATCAACCCCCACCAAAGCGAACCCTCTGGTGGAACTCACTAATGAACCCCATCAATCATCTTTGACAACTTCCCAGAATATCTTGAAGAAAGTGACGGGAGAACAACATGGACTCGGAGCCTTGTCATGACTCATGAGTTCCAGCCACATTAGTTCAAATTGGAAAGGGATTTGACCCCACTTATCTAGTTTCAAAATCAAAGTTATCATCAATGATTGGGAAATAGCCAAGTAGCAACTCCTCTAGATATAGCACAAGCAACTCCCCTAGGATAAGAAATTTGACAATTCTATGCCACCCAATTTTGTCACTCCAAAAGGCAGATTAAATCCATTCAGAAAAATTTATGATACCCCCCATCATCTTGTCAGCTTGAAGGTTTTCATGAGGAACACCCCCCCAAAAAAAAGCCCCACAGTCAAGTTCCATTTGGATGCAATCCCATCCACAGCTCTTCCTGCAACATTCAGATCATTTGAGTCATATATACTTACGTCATAACCTATTTTGGATTCTTCTTGACATTTCTAAAAACAACCGAAACAATATTTTCCCTTCAATCTTTCACTACAGTTGATATATCCCATGTTACCACAATAACCCCAAAGCACCTTGCGATTGTAACCAAAGCAACAGCATTTTTGTCTTCCCCACAGAGATCAGATGACTGTCATTACAGTTTTTTATTTTTGTTTCCTGAAAAGTTACTGTTTGTGCCTTCTAATGTGTACAAGCCCCTTCAACTTCTGCTCGCTTTTGAGGACACCCCAATCCCCTGACATTGCAGAAGACGATGATCATTGGGTAAATAAAATCTCCACCTCACACTTGGCTATTGATCCCGGCCCTTCCCCTTGTCTGTCCTGTCCAATTCCATCAACAGCTTTTCCAACACATTGAGATCATTTGGGCCATATACCAACGTCATAACCCATTTTGCATTCTTCTCAACATCTATAAAAACAACCAAAACAGAATACTTTCCAGTCCTTCACTACAGCTAATGTATCCCATATTACCACAATACCCACTGAAGCACCTTGTGATTTCTAAACACATCCAGCTGCAGTTTCTTCTTCCCCACACAGATTGGATGGGACTGTCGTTCCAGCTCAGTTTTTGTTTCCTAAAACATTACAACTTGTGCTAAGAGAGCATTGCCCCTGGTTATTGATCCCATCCCTTCCCCTTCTCTCTCTTACACTTAGACAGTATGTTCTCTCGCACACAGATTTTTCTTTCTTTCTTTCTTTTTTCTTCTTCTTCTTCTTCTTCTTCTTCTTCTTCTTCTTCTTCTTTTTTTTTTTTTTTTTTGAGAAAAGGGCAGGTTTTATGTGCCTGTCTTTCTAACCCCTGCAACGGTCATACTGGTTTCGCTTAAGTTGTCAATGACTTGCACTCAACCAATCATCAGGTAGCCTATAGCTTGGATGGGTCATACACTAAAAGATAACATGCAGCTGACATACCTAACTATTCTAATGGATGAATTTGAGGAAAGAAAATAGATGGTTAAATAATTATAAATAAATAAAAAGAAGAAAAGAACCAAAGGTCTTCTAAAGTTCCTTTGACCATCCATTTATTATCCTAAAAAATCCTCCAATCCAGTGATTAAGATTGTCCAATCTATTAAACTCGGGATATGGCCTGTCTGAGGTAGACATTTAATGTAGGGTGAATGGTGATAGGTGGTTTTTTTCTATTTGATAGAATATTGGAATTGTATTGAAAAGAAGAAAAGAAAGGGTTAACTATCCAGTAAGGCAATGGATATTGCAGAGCAATTGCCAATTACAAGAGAAGACCTTTCCACCCCACTTTTAGCTAGAGAATATGCAAACAAATTTGCAGATCCATCAACTACCGCAAAAATAATCATCCCCACTGCTGTTATAGCTATTAGAATTTCCTTAACTAAAGAGTTTTTTTTCCCACAGGGCTCTATAAAAGGAAGAAGCCCAAGAAATAACACTCCTCAAGTCTGCTTCCAGGGGACTTCCACAAGGGTGATAGGTGTCTCTCAACCTATCTGAGAATGTGAACATGTTGCATCATGCATGCACATGAAAGGTTGGAAGTTATTCTAGCATGGTACCATAGCTTGTATTGTAGAGTATTATGTAGCACCTCTTTTTACAAAAAGACTTTTAGCTATAGCCAGCCTATAATTACATAAATGCAGAGGGGCAACAGATTCGGGTGCAAGAGTGGGGAAGCAGAGAGACTGAATAAACCTTAGCCAACTAAGTATCCGCTGCTGATCATTAGGATGATTGACACCAGACACTGCTAAACAGACGGCTCGAACAGCAGAGCGATTAGAACCAGATTTCAGAAGGGCTTCTGCCATGACCTGCTCTAGCGTCTCTCTCGCTGCAGTTTCTGCAGAATTGACACACCAAAAACCACAGAATGGTAAGAGAAATATGATTTAATTAACGCAACAAAGGCAAGACACACGCATGCATGCACGCACGCACGCACGCACACACACACACATATATATATATATAAAGAATACACGCGCGCGCGCGCGCGCACACACACACACACACACACACACACACACACACACACACACACACACATATATATATATAAAGAATTCAAAGGCAAGAAGTATAAATAATTCCAACGATAGCTTTAAATAATCTGTTTTGGAGTGCAGCCGGTTCCAACTCGGTTGGAATGAAAGCATGTTCCAGGGACGGGGCTACTCACGTCATTCTCCCCCAACACTGCATCAACTCAGTATTTAGAAAAAATAAAAATATTTTTTGATCAATCCCATCTAAGAATCCTTATGGAAACAATTAAAAAGGTATTGCGGATGAAAAACCACTTCAGCTGCTTATGCTGAAAGAAGTATGCAAGTATGTGACTGTTCAGCGCACACTACATATAACTTCTCTGTCGTAACCTCACAGTCCACATGGAAAACATCGTGAAAAGACCTTCCAATCTGATGGGTCGTTACGGGGATGGGCCATAACCCAAAAATCAATGGGAGTGGACTGCCGTCTTCATGTCATAAGTGAACTGCAAAAGGAATTGATTAAAGCAGCAATCCACAATGAATGGTTAAAACTCACAACAACTGAATCAATTATACCTGCTCCAATCACTGCAAATTTTGGCCCATAGCTCATCCACACAGTGGCCCACCAAACCAACATTCTCAATCACCACATCATTGCCACATGCACCTTGAGGAGGGAGCTACATGTTTCAGGTGGACCACAGTTAGCAAAACAAAATGTACGGCTCTTATAGCTTGGCTGAAGTTTTCTAACCCATCCACAGTGGACAGATTGATTTTCTGGAAAAAGATGTACAACAGTACAAGGTCAGAGCAGCCTGATGGATGGATTGGATCCCACACCTATGTGGCATGCTAGCACATGTGTGGCATGTACATGAGCTTTATTGCTCACATGCATGTGCCTAGCAAAGCTCCAAAATCCTTACTGAAGGAAGAACCTTAAAAATCAAGGAACCCACACAAGAAACAGATTGATACCAAAGAACTGAACACTGAAACCAATCAAGACAGGCCAGATGTTAAAAAAGGAAAAAGGAAAACCAATGACCCAAATGAAGAAATAATCCAAACCTCTAACACCCAAAAAATCAAAAACTACCAAAAGTAGTCAAAATTCAAAACATCAAAACAAAAAACAAAAAACCAAAAAACAAAAAAAAAAAAAACAAGATGAAAAATCAATCAGCCCATTTGAAGAGCCAATCCATCCTACATCCTACATAAATAACAGATTCAAACAATAGTTGTATGACACATTCCATTGGTCGGTCCAATCGGGCAGGCCCCTGCCCCGGAACATCGAATGAAATAGGTGGCCGTAGGAGTCAGGGAGTGTCAATTTCAAAATGTTAACAAGTATAAACAAGTAGGAAGCAAAAGTGCGAGCAAGAATTCGAAGCATTCTTTGAAGCCGGAGTGGTCGCCGGGTATATGGTTCATGCAACTAAGTTCAAGTTTCAAAACAAAATACTGTAGCAAAATTCAAAGACCAGGGCGAAAGGAAGATCCTTGCCGCTGCCGCCAACACAATCAAAGCCACAAAAACATTCAGAAAAAACAAAAACACTACGATCAAAGAAACTAAAACAACTAAACAACTCATGCGATGAAGCAATCAATCCCAAGTAATAGCATATCGAACAAATAATCAAACAAATTGAGAAATGTCCCAGCAATCTAGAAAAATCGTCAGGCAGACCCCACCACAGATGGCCCACCATCCATAAATCTAAACAATCTGGCAATGCTGGACATGCGATCGGTGTATGTTTCCCCATTAAATGGGCAATGCACGGGTTAGATTACCCACTCAGATTGAAGGGCAGGCATTTCAATCCACCGCCCACAAGATTAAAAGCTATAAATTCATCATAAAATTCAATATTAAAAATTAAAACAAAAAAAAAAAAAAACTGACAGCCAGCTGAAGAAGAGAAAAGTATTCTACATCCAGTCTTCTGCTCAGGCAGTAACCACACAGTGTGGCCCACCTTCCACTATCACAACCGTTCATCTAGCCGCCCAGCACTATTTGGCCCAGCATTACAAAATCTTCACCGCATAACCGTTCAACCACTTCACATCGAACAAAGACCACTGACCAAACCACAAACCACAGATCGAACGGCTAATATCCTCCGATTAACACATTCTCACTCCTATCCCATCTGATGAACGGACTGGTTCACCAAAACACGGTCCCACACACATACACTTGCTGGAACGTGGATTAAACCACCGATTTACAAGAAGTCAATGAAACCACAGCCCTATGAGCAATGCATCTATCGGATGAACGGTCTGGATTCACCAAAAAAGGGTCCCACACGCATAAACTCGCTGGGCCGAACGAAAACGTAAAACCCTTCTCCTTTCTGTTCGGCCCGAGCATTGCACTCGCGGCTGAAAATACAGAAGAAGAAGAAGAAGAGCAAGAGAGATGAAGGCGACGGACCGAATTTTACCTCCGACGCTGTTGTGGTTGGAGCATCCCGCGACGGACCGTGCGAGGATCGGGGGATGGTCCGGGAGACAGTCCGTCGCGGGCGGTACAGACATGCAGATACAGACCGTCGAGGTCGTACCTCCGTCGAGGCCGAGTATGACGTTAGACGGAGCGCCAGCTGTCATCGGCATCTCGAGCTCGAACTCCCAGATTTCCCCATTCCTGTGGCGCTTCATCATCGCGCTCTCCGGGAGGAGGAATCAAGGGATGAGATTTTATAGGGGAGATCGGACGGCTGTAGACGAAAACAATGACTCGTATATATAGGGAGGGGTTACCGAATCGCGGACGGCGGATGTACCGATAGGCCTGTTGACGGGACGCGGATTTCCTGCGAAAGCCAAGTTCCTGTCCTCGCAACCTAGGTGGGACCCACCGTAGTTTTTCTGATAAATCCACCCCGTCCATCCGTTTTTTTATCTAGTTTTAGGAGTTGAGACCAAAAATTACCCGGATCTAAGATTCAAGTGGGCCGCACTAAAGGAAAAGGTGGGTAGGGAAATTCCTACCGTTGAAACCTTCCTGGGCCCACAGTGATGTTTATATGCCATCCATACCGTTAATAACGTCATTTCTACTGGGATGAACTGAAAACATAAATATTAGCCTGATTCAAAACTTCTTTGGCCCCACGAATATTTCAACTGTGATCGTTCAATCCTCACGTTTTCGGCCTACTTGAGTCTTGGATCCGGTTCATTTTTTGTCTCATGCCGTAAAATGAGCTCACAAAACGGATGGACGGTGTGGGTTTCTCACAAACATCACGGTGGGCCCCACTTACGTTCCGAGCGCGGGAACTTCATGCGAAAGGCTTTCGAAGGAAATCCGCGTCCTGATAGGATATTTAGCACGAGGAAGGAAGTATGCAGGAGAAAAGACTTTGGTACTCCGGCCGTGTGTCATGGATAATACGCAGGCGCTGCAAAATTACAGTAAAAATTGCTTACCTGGCATTGAAGTGATTTAAAATAAACTGTCCAAATTATGGATCCCAGTTTACAAGTTTCATAATTATCTGACTATCGGATTGGTGGACATTAATTGGACGGTTATGAATGAAAAGATACTAAACTGTCCCAATTCCACAAAGTGTCCTACAATCAGTGGTTAGGATTGTTCAAGTAAACTGATTTGGGGATTTAAAAAAGAGTGTGGATTCTATATTTTAATCGGTTTAATTTAAGTTAATGAGTGCCACGTGTACAGTTCCGAGTGGCTTTGTGCCTGGGATTACCCGGGGCCCACCTTGATAGATATTTTGTATATCCACGCGGTCTATAAATTTTTTCGGCTTATTTTAGGTCATGGTTCCAAAATTAGAGAACATCCAAATCCAAAATCGACCACACCAAGAGAAACAACTTCCTAGGCCCACCGTAATGTTTATTCTCCATCCAACCTGCTGATGAGGTCAACATACCTGGATAAAGGTAAAACACAAATAGCAACTTGATCCAAAACTTGTGTGGCCCAATAAGTTTTTAATGGTGGCAATTCCATCCCTACTGTGTGGTCCAACTGAGTGTTGGATTTGCTTGATGTTTTGGACCATGACCTAAAATGAGCTGGAAAATCTGATGGACGGTGTGGATGTACAACAAATGTAGCGATGTAGACCCACGGTCAGGGAAATATCCACTAATGCATTACCCTGCTAACACCCAGGTACATAGCTCAAGTGGCAGACTGAGTGAAGATAGCCTCATTTCAATAATGAGGTCATGGTATCGATTCCCAAATAGTGGGGTGGCTGACATTGTTATGTGACGAAACAGGGGTTGGTGGGTGTACTAACAATTGGGTGCGTGAACTATAACCGTCTACCTTTTTAACGGGTTGTATATCATATGGTTAACCATGTTGGGCTATGCTCCATTTTACCACAAAATAGTGGAGCCTTCTTTTTTCTATAAATTTAAGTTTTTTTTCAACACTTAAAAAAATCATTTTTTTCACATATTTTTCATGCCTATGTCCTATTCATTCCGACAATCAGGTGTGTCCAATCGCATTAGGATATCAGTTAAAAAATCTAGCAATAACATGTGGGCTGCACTAGATTGTGCTGCCTTTTTGGGGTGGTAGTATGTGGACCACACCTATATGCGATAGGTTCGATTTCAATTTTACTCTCGACAAAATTGATGGATGGAACGCATGTGGCAGATAAGTTACAATTAGCCTTACATATCCTCTACTCAACACCATCCAATCACTAAGGCCGACTTTCGCCTTTACTAGATGGGTAGACTTATAATTAAGCCTCTTTCTTGCATTTGCACTCGAGGGCCAATCTTCATCCAGTTCAAACATTCATATGCACTTCTTTGGAGGGGGGGCTTCTTTGGTGGGGGGGGGGGGGGGGGGGGGAAGAAAAAGTTATAAGTCTATCCATGTTTTTATGGTATTAATTTATCATTTTTTAATGGAATTGAAAAATACAGTAATATATAAGAATATTCTTAAGATACTAATTGATCACTTTTATTGGAACATGGTTTTATTCTTGATTCTATGAATATTACTTATTACTTGTGAAGAGTTGAGTGAGTGTCTTTTTTATTCTTATCCACCTTTCTTTTTCCTTTTTTTTACTTTTCTTTAAGTCTAGTTAGCTCGAAGGTTAGAGCATCGCCGTTGCAGTGCGATGGTCGTCGATTTGATTCCAATGATTGACTCTTATCCATTTGTTTGGTTTTTTTTTTTTTTTTTTGGTGATTGAGGGACATTGAAAAGATTCATCATCTTATTTTTCCCTTTTATAGATATTGGGTCACCAACTTATTGTATCCTAGTGTTGCTTATCAACACTCTATTAGGTTATTACCTTATCAACTAGCTAATCAGACAAAAGCCCCTCTTTGATAGATTCTCTGCCGAGCTCTTCAATCTACAAGGCATTAACGATTATTTCTAGTCGTTCTCTTTCTTCGCAAAACTCACCCATCCGTCACTAAAAACACCATTCCTTGTTTGATTCGCACATGTCAAGTACATCACTATCATTTGTTACAAGCCATAATCAAACTATCCATGAGATCCATAGTCGCATTATCTACATCTTCCCTAATCATAGGCAAAGCAAAATTGAAATTATTTTTTTATTCGAAGGCATAACTTGTATCCCTGTACAGCATCTTCCCCAATCATAAGCAAAGCAAAATTGGAATTATTTTTTTATTCAAAGGCATAACTTGCATCCATGTACTTTTTATATTAGCTCGAGTTCACTCCCATCAATATAGTCAATCATATCCTCTCACATCAAATAATAATAATAATAATAATAAATAAATAAATAAATAAATAAATCTCTCATTGAGCTCAATATAACAAGGCCTGAGCTGATGAGTTCTACTACATCAAAGCGGCACTCATGAGTTTTATCCCTTCCTACACTTGTTAATAAAGGGAATTGGCTAATCTTAAGGCAAAATGATATAAAGACCCAATGCCACCATTTCTAGATAACTTGGAGCCAAGTCTTTGTTTTTTTTTAATACTACTTTATAATAAAGAATTAATTGAAAATTTTAATTCAAATGGCGATTGCTCATATCAAAGAATACGATGGACTATAAAATTCAAGCCATAGCACATGTTTCATAAAATCAATATAATTTCTCCCATTTCCAATAATCCCTTTTGTATTAAAACAAGGCAGATATAATCGTTGGTTAGACTATGGTAGATACTGAAGAGTGCTTTGTGATCCCCACCATGACGTATAGGTTGGGATAAGTCTTCAAATGATGCACGAATTGGGTGCTCCGATCGGCCGGCCGGATGGCCTGACCCAGATGCAGTTGAAGACCTCCCCCCCCCCCCCCCCCCCAGATCGGTCGGCCGACCGGTCTGCAATGGGCTCCGACCGATCGGGCGACCGGTCGGCTGTGAGGCAGCATTGGATGTGAACTCCTCTAGACTGTTTTTTGTATTGGCCAACTGGTCGGCTATGTACGCGGTTTTCTTGCGCAATCCGCAGTACTACGCAATGTGTTTCTATTTTTGGATTTCTTCCTATTTAAGGTGTTATAATCCGACTTAGAGTAGAATCCTAAGGTGTCCAAGGTTTCCTATTCGTACTAGGAAGAGGGGAGAGGTGCGTGTGAGAGAAAACTTGGAGTTTTTCTGTTTTTCCTTGCTTGTGGGCTGTCAATCTCTGTAATCTTCTGATATTCATAGTCGATCGCTTTGTGCCGTGGTTTTTTACCCATTTTGGGGTTTTCCACGTAAAATCCGAAGTTTCTTGTAGTGAATACTTGTGTGTGATTGATTGCATATTGTTTCCCGTTTGATTTCACATTACTTCACGCGGCCGGCGTTCCGCTTCCGCTTCCGCTACCGGCTTTCCCAACAAGCGGTATCATAGATAAAGTTAGGGTGGAGTAGATTCGAATCTGAGACGAGAAGATGGGATCGAGCGCAAGGTTCGATATAGAGAAGTTCTCCTGGAAAAATAACTTTGAGCTATGGAGGTGAAGATTGAATCCTTCCTGGTTCAGCAAGGGCTTGATGGAGCTCTTGGAAAGCGACCCGAGGCTATGAAAGACGATGAGTGGACGAGGCTCGACAAGAAGGTAAGAACCTCAATCCTATTAAACCTTACGGATGATGTTCTCTATCATGTCATAAAAGAGAAGACGGCGGCTGAAACGATGGCGAAGCTAGAGAAGGTTTATGCCAAGAAATCTCTAGAGAATCGCATGTACATGTTGATGCAGTTGTTCATCTTGAGGATGACTAGGGGAACTGAGGTGGAGGACCACCTGAGCACATTCAATAGGTTGGTTTGCAAGTTGGTGGAGATCGATGAACCGATGAAGGATGAGTATCAAGCATGCATCCTGTTGAATTCTCTTCCAGATTCATATGAGTCGTTCAGGGACTCTGTGTGCGCAGGTAGGGAAACCATAAGCGTCGAGACCGTTATCTCAGCCCTCCAGTCGAAGGCGATAAGAAAGAAAAGCACTGACATGGCTTCCCGTTATTCCTTAGAGGCACTGGTTATAAGGGGAATAAGTTTTGAGCATGAAGGATATTCGAAATCGGGGTCTAAGGCCAGAGGCAAAGGTAAAGCTAAGGTGAAGTGCTGGAATTGTGGCCAGGACGGCCACATGAGAGGGGATTGTCAGAATCCCAATTGAGGCAAGAGAAGTATGAAAATTCTTTTGGAGATGGAGCCAATACCGTAAAGGACGATGGCGATTTTAGTGAAGTTCTGACTGTATTTGGCAAGAGATCTCATGGTAGTGAGTGGATCTTTGATTCAGGAGCTTCATGTCACGTTTGTCCTGACCGGAGTCCATTCACGACATATATGGAGTATGGTGGAGAATCGGTGTTTGTGGGTGATGGAGTCGCTTATAAGGTTGTGGGTATTAGCACTGTGCTCATCAGGATGTTCGATGGGGTTGAACGAGTCCTGAAAGATGTGAAGCACGTTTCCAAGATGAAGATGAATGTGATTTCTCTTGGTGCACTCGAGGCGAAATGGTGCACGTTTATCGGTCGCGATCGTTGTTGTGAAGTGATGAAGGAAGCACTCGTGTGTATGAAGGCACGGAGGTGTGGCCATCTTTACATGTTGATTGGGAGCATAATTCACGGTGGAGCTGCGGGAACGGCAGCGAGATCCACGGTTGCTCGTATGTGGCAAGTGCCCAAGGGCCACATGAGAAGAGCGGTAAAGGGCATGAATTTGCAGGGATAGGGTCGATGGGGGCACGAGAAGCGGTGAAACTATGATTGAAGATGAGACGACGTTGCGAGCATGGTGTTTGATTCGACATTTGAAGCCTCGGTGAAGATTGTTGGGATAAGTCTTCAAACGATGCACGAATTGGGTGCTTCACCGGCCGACCGACCGATCGGATGGCCTAACCCAGATGCAGTTGAAGACTCCCCCCCCCCCCCCCCCCCCCCCCGACAGTTTCTCCTATGCCCAGACCGGTCGGCCGACAGGTCTGTAGTGGGCTTCGATCGGTCGGCTGCGAGGCAGCGTTGGATGTGAACTCCTCTGGACTGTTTTTTGTATTGGCCAACCGGTCGGCTGTGTACGCGGTTTTCTTGCGCAGTCCGCAGTACTGCGCAAGGTGTTTCTATTTTTGGATTTCTTCCTATTTAAGGTATTGTAATCCGACTTATAGTAGAATACTAAGGTGTCCAAGGTTTCCTATTTGTACTAGGAAGAGGGGAGATGTGTGTGAGAGAGAAAACTTGGAGTTTTTCTGTTTTTCCTTGCTTGTGGGCTGTCAATCTTTGTAATCTTCTGATATTCATAGTGGATCGCTTTGTGCCATGGTTTTTACCCGTTTTAGGAGTTTTCCACGTAAAATTCGGAGTCTCTTGTGGTGAATGCTTGTGTGTGATTGATTGCATCTTATTTCCCATTTGATTTCGCATTACTTCACGCGGCCGGCGTTCCGCTTCCGCTGCTGGCTTTCCCAACAGTATATGTTTCATCCACACTGTCCATCTATTTTCCATATCATTCTCGAGCACGAGTCAAAAGACAAGGCAAATCCAAATCTCACGTTGACCATGCCACACTAAACAGTGGCGATTGAACACCCACCATTAAAAACTTATTCTAGCCACAACAGTTTTGGATGAAGCTGGTATTTGTGTTTTTCATTCATCAAGGTTTGTGTGATGCAGTCAGTTGGATAGCAAATAAACAATAGGAAGGGCCTTATAAAGTTTTTTAATGGTAGGTGTACATTGTGGTTAAATTCGAGCTGGCCTCAGGTCACAAGGAAGGTCTAAGTACGAGTCCTCAGCCTCACACACTAGCATCGGTCGCATGATGGTCGACCATGATAGGTTTGGCCTTTACGATGGTCATTTTAGATATATAAAAAACAACCCGAACTATGTTGTTCTACTACTATGGCTGACGAGCAAAGAGCTCAGTCTTGGCCTATATAACTGCTAGGCTGACCTGAGCCACGATTACCATAAAGGTGCATAGAAGTTCGAGGACGGGCCCGAAGAAGGCGGACATGTCCTGAACATTACAGGTGTGATCTATGACTCTGAAAATCGCACCATCAACAGGCGTAATGCCCACGATCATAACCATGATCATGGCCCTCAAGAGCTCTATGATGACCTTAAATATAGAGGCATTATCCCATAGCCTAAGGTATGCACAATCTCACCTAGAGACATGCCTTTAATCTCCTACATTCAACGAACTTAGGCAATAGGCAACGGAGGGCTAACAATCGAACTCTGGCCACCCTCTTTAGTTCTCCTTGTGTTCTATAGGATCTAGTGGACCTCTGGTCCAATTCCAATCTATGCATCTACAAGAGATCAACGGCATCCATCCATCCAAGGCGTAAAATTATATCATCTCATTTGTTGAACAATTTCAATGCCAACGGTAGGCATTCAATCACCACTATTTTCAATTGTGTGGTCCACTTGAGATATGATCGGTCTCATTTTTGCTCCCGTGGCTTAAAATGGCATAGGAATATAGCTGAATGACGTTTTATCCACGGAAGCGGATTGGGTGTCGAGTAACTCTGCACGCTAAGCGTACTGAGTAAACTCTATAGGGTCCACATTGATTAATATATTTCATCCACTCCGTCCATCCGTTTTACCAGATAAATTTAAGGCTTGACACCATAAATGAAGCATATACAAAGCTTAAGTAAACCATCCCACAGGAAACAGTGTGAACTCAACATGTATCGTCGAAAATTTCCCGGTGGCCACAAAAGTTTTGGATCAAGCTGATATTTGTGATTTACCTTCCTCCATGTCTTTGTGATCTTATGAGCAGGTTGGATGATAAATAAACATTACTGTGGGCCCTAGGAAGGGTTCAACAGTAGAAATCATTATTCCCACGGTTTCCTGTGGTATGGTCCACATGAGTTTTTTATATGCTTAAATTTTGGGCTCAACCACTAAAATGAGCTGGAAAAACATAAAGACGGAATAGATAAAGCACCTGCATTCTAGGTAGGCCCAACTTAGTTTACTCAGTACGATAGACTTTTGGATAAAGCACACGCATCATGGTGAGGCTTTACATAGCACTGTACAGCAGCCACCTCGCTACAGGCAGCCTCAATAAGCAATTCGCGTGCCATTGAGCGTTATCATCGACTGTCCATTGATTTTGATGTCGTGTCATGCTCCATCAAGTGGACTGGCCTGGTTTTCATATATCTGGTTATAATCATGGTGTGACTCACCTTCGGAATCCATCTGGTCATTTCACTTCCTTTTTAACCAATGTATTTTTCTCACACACGTGTCTTGCCTAATCCGCATGCCTGCCCGATGGCGGGGACAAGGTACGTTCATGGTTGGATCTACCTAATGAACGACCTGGATCTTGCACACGCGTGCGAATGTGACACGGCTGCGAATGACAACAAGAATTTCTAGGCCGTCCACCAAGTTGATTGGCACGTGAGTTTGAGAGGAATTATGCGACGCAAGGCTCAGATCTTTCCAAAGTATACTGGCGTTCTCCATTACATAGAGTGGGGCCCACCTTTTTGGAAGCAAAGACCCCTGGTGAGGAGGCGGATTGGGTGGTCTCCTTCCAGCTGGGTGGTGTTGGGCGTCATGGGGTCCTTCACTGATGTATGTGTTTCGCCTCTGCCGTTTGTCCATTTTGCCATCACATTTTCGAGCACGGGTAAAAATCTTAGGATTTGTTTAATTTTTAAAATCTTTGGTAAATTATTATTCTTTTACTTAGTTTGAAAATTAATAAAAATCGTGCTTCGAAAACCAGTCCAAAAGAACCAGTTTAAATTTGTAGCCCCACTGTGATGTATATGAAAGGTATATTTTGTCCATCCGTTTTACCATGACTTTTTTGGGCAATAGTAAAAAATTGAGTCAAATCTAATATTTAAGTGGCCCACAATAAATGAAATTGTAGTCCTAAGAAGTTTTTATTGGCAAGTGTTTGCTTCCTGTTATTACTATGGTGTGATTCACTTGAGCTTTGGATCTGCCTTATTATTATTATTTTTTTTTTGTTAATGACACAAATTCAATTGACCTAATGAATGGACAGTGTGGACATGACATAAAGATAAGGTAAATACTTGCAGATATTTACATTGAATTGAAAAATCAAAGGGGAAAACGAAAGCTCAAGTGAACCGGAAAAATGGTGAGTGAATGCCAGCTGTTAAAAACTTACTGGGAGTGAAAAGTTTTGGATCAAGCGGATATTTATGTTTCCCCCTTTTCGAGGTTTATCTGGGGAGTTGATTGGGCGTGACTCTGTGCCTGGGTGCATAGAGATCTTAGTGACAAATCCTCCCCGTCCATTTGTTCCATCTGTTTTGAAAGACCTTGATACGATATGATTCTAAAAATTAGGCAGTTCCAAAACCCATGTGTGCCATACCATGCGAAACAGTAGGGATTAAACGCCCGGTAGTGACAAAAGTTTTTCATCAGGATGATATTTGTCCCTACAATTTATTTGAGTGGTAATAATTTTATGAACGGTTTAGATGGTTGGATGGCATATAAATATCATGGTCAGCTCTGGAATGTTTCAACAGTGGACATTAGTGTTTCCTTTGCTTTGTTGGTGTGGCCACCTAAGTTTTGGATTTACCCCAGAATGCTGCCCTATTTTGATCTTTCATAATAGATGGACGGAGTGGATTTGTCACGGACATCTATGCAGAACCCACACAGATCGAGGCACAGGACACGTGCAATCCACTCCCCTATATCTGACCTTATCAACCGGTTGGATGGCAAATACGAACTATAGTGGGCCCTTGTAAAGTTTTAACGGTAGGTGTTATTGTCCTCCATGTTTCCTTTGTTGTGGGCACTAGTACACGCACTAAGGTGTGGGCAACAATATTACATGATTTTAAAAATCAGGCATGTCCAAAACTCACGTGGGCTACCACACAAGACGGTGGGGATTGAAAGCTTGAACTCATGTGAGCCATACCACATGAAACAGTGGGGATTGAAAGCTTGGCGGTGACAGAAGTTTTGCATCATGATGATATTGAATTATGAACGGTTTGGATGGCATATAAACATCATGGTTAGCTCCAAGAAGGTTTCAACTATGGACGTTGTTGTTCCCAATGTTTTATTGGTGGGACGCACCAGAGTATTGGATCTGCCTGATTTTTATAGTCCTATCCTATCTTGGTCTTTCAAAATAGATGGACGGATTGGATTTTAGGTCGACATCTTACTGGACCCCACACAGCCCCAAGCACAGAGTGGTTCTCCTGACCACAAACGCCGATTAAGTGGTTCTCCGATCCACTGAAGTCCGTTGCTCCGCTGTGGGGCCCACATTGATGTATGTGTTTTATAATTTATATCCACGCTGTCCATCTTTTACAGCCTTTTTGTTTTCTACACAAGCTCCAAAAAAAAAAAATGGTAATTTAACGCTCCCCATAAAATATTAATTATATTGATAAAGTCACACAGACGTGGATAAAGGGAAACCACGTATATCAGCTTCATCTAAAATTTTGGTGGCCCACTTGAAGTTGTTAATGGTGGGCTTTCAATCACCACTGTTTCCTATTGTGTGGTCGACCTAAGATGCTTCATTTTTGGGCTCATGGCCTAAATTGAGCTAACAAAACGGATGGACCTGGTGGGTTTTATAAAGATCACAGTAGGCCCCATAGTCAATATCCACCGACCTGGTGGTTCCTTGGATCCATCGAATCCGGTTCCCTGGTAACGGGTTTAATGAAAGACACCACGTTGGGCCCACACATAGACCTGGTTGGAATCTCAACGATATATTACATGTAGTGTGGCCCATCTGGATCATGGGTAGAGCTGATTTTTTCCCCAATGGCCTAAAATCTAGGACAATTTGATAGACGGAGATGATTTTAGATATAAAACATGATGAGCCATAGAAGGGTGTTTTATGCACGGTGTAAAACAGGTGTTGTAAAAGATCCAATCCTTCATAAATGAGTCCATATCCTCTTTTGAAAGCAAGCAAAGAGTCTCTATTTGATGCAATTTTATTGGTCCATTGTTGAGAAAATCGGCAGTGAAAGCGAATCAAACAAGCAAACCACCATGACAATCGCACAAGCAACAATCAAACATACACAAGAAGGCAATCTGAATTTTATGTGAAAAAACCTCCTCACAAGTAAAAAACCACGGCACAAAGCGACACCAATCACTATGTGTATGCGTGTTGCACGCCCCAGGTTCCGCTTGGGGAGGGGGATTGTTGGTTTATCCCACATTGGTTAGGAGGGGGGCGGAGTTTGTCTTCATATATCCTAAGGTTACTCCACCTAATAGGTTAGCCTTTTGGGTGTAACACAACGGTGGTCTCAGAGCCAAAGTTGGGGTGGAGTGGAATTCAAATTTGAGACGAGAAGATGGGATCAAGCATGAGGTTCGAGGTAGAGAAGTTATCCGACAAAAATAACTTTGAGCTATGGAAGGTGAATAATCCCTTCTAGTTCCGCAAGGGCTTGATAGACCTCTTGGAAAGTGACCTGAGGCTATGAAAGATGAAGAGTGGATGAAGCTCGACAAAAAAGCTAGAACATCGATCCTGTTGTGCCTGATGGATGATGTCATCTATCACGTCACGAAGGAGAAGACAACCGTTGATACGATGACGAAGCTAGAGAAGGTCTATGCCAATAAATCTCTAGAGAACCGGATGTATCTGTTGATGCAGTTGTTCACCTTGAAAATGATGGAGGGGACGGATGTGGATGACCACTTAAGCACGTTCAATCCTCTAGTTTGCAAGTTGGTGGAAATAGATGAGCCGATTAATGATGAATATCAAGCATGCATCCTGTTGAATTCTCTTCCAAATTCATATGACTCATTCAAGGGCTCTGTGTGCGTAGGGAGGGAGACCATCAACGTCGAGACCGTTATCTCAGTCTTCCATTTGAAGGCGATGAGAAAGAAAAGCGGTGACATGGGTTCTCGTTCTTCCTCAGAGGCATTGATTATGAGGAGAAGAAATTCTGAGTATGGTAGAAGATATTCGAAATCGAGATCTAAGGCCAAGGGAAAAGGAAAAGCTAAGGTGAAGTACTGGAGTTGTGGTCAAGAATGCCATATGAGAGGGGATTGTCAGAATCCCAAGTTGAAGCAAGAGGGATATGAAAATTCTTCTAGAGAAAGAGCCAATACCATACAGGACAGTGGCGATCTTTGTGAAGTTCTGACTGTATCTGGCAAGGGATCTCACGGTAGAGAATGGATCCTAGATTCAGGGGCTTTATATCATGTTTGTCCTGACGGAAGTTCATTCACGACATACAAAGAGTATAGTAGTGAATCGGTGTTCGTGGGAGATGGCTATGCTCATAAGATGGTGGGTATTGGCACGGTGCACATCAAGATGTTCGATGGGATCGAACGAGTCCCGAAGATGTGAAGCATGTCCCCAAGATGAAGATGAATGTGATTTCTTTTGGTGCACTCGAGGCGAATGGGTGCGTGTTCATTGACTGCGATCATTGTTGTAAAGTGATGAAGGGGGCACTGGTGTGTATGAAGGCACGGAGGTGTAACCATATTTACAAGTTGATCAAGAGCACAATTCACGGTGGAGCTGCGGGATTGGCAGCGAGATCCACAGTTGCTCATATGTGGCAAGTACCAAAGGGTCACATGAGAAGAGCGGAAAATGACGTGAAAGTGCAAGGTTATTGTTGATGGTGGCACGAGGAGCGGTGGAGCTATGATGAAGATGAGATGACGAAGAAAGTGAGGATGTTCTGATTTGTCGTTTGAAGCTTCAGTGGAGTTTGTTGGAAGAGCCTTCAAACTGACATCCCTGGACTGTTACCAACCGGTCATGACTTGACCGGTCGGTCGGTGTTGAGGCAGACTGTTTTTCAGTGTATTTACTCCCTGGACTATTTTTTGGGTCGGATCAACAGGTCAAGACTAGTCGATCAGTTACGCGGTGCGTTGCGCTATTAAGCGGTAGTGCGTAAGACGTTTCTAATTCAGGGTTGCTTGCCATATATATGGCATGAATCTGGGATTAGGTGTAATCCTAAGGTATTCAAGGTTTCCAAAGTGTGTTTGAAAGAGGGGGGAGAGTTTTGTGAGAGAGAGAAAGCTTGGGTTTTCTCCGTTTTCCTTACTTGTGGGCTGTCAATCTCTATAATCTTCTGTTAATCACAGTGGATCACTTTGTACCGTGGTTTTTTACCCGCTGAGGGATTTTCCACGTAAAATCGGATTATCTCTTGTGGTTAAATGCTTGTGTGGATTGGTTTCATTGTGTTTCTCGTTTGATCTTATATATTGCTGTGGTGTTTGTTCGGCTTTTGCTATCGGCGTCCCTATTCCCAACAAGTGGCATCAGAGCGAATTCTACTCCACCCCAACTTTAGCTTTGATACCACTTGTTGAGAAAACTGGCAGCGAAAGCGAATCAAGTGAGCAAACCACCATGACAATCGCACAAGCAACAATCAAACACACAAAAGAAGGTAATCCACTATGATATCAGAAGTTACAAGAGATAAAAGAAACAAAACCCAAATCACAAGCCCACAAGAGAAATCTCAAGCTACCCAAAGCCTATTCTCACATGAGACGAACAAACACCGTCCTTTTCCTCATCCTGGAGAACCCCAAGCTTTCCTCAAGCTTTTTCTCTTGCCCTATAACTCTCTCAATCCTTTATAGAAAACTTGACCTCAATGGAAAAACTCATAATCCCACATTACACTCCTTTTATAAGCATAAACCAAAATTAGAAACCTCTTGCGCGAAATCGTGCAAGAGACCGACTTGTAATAGGAAATTATTCGTCACGCCCGACCTCACCACCAATCTGTCGGAGCCCCCTACAGACCGATCGCTCGACCGGTTTAGGGCACAAGGAATCTGTCCAGCGGCCTCTCTGTGCATCTGGGCCAAATCGTCAGCCTTCAAACCGTGCACAGTTTAAAAGCTCTCCAACACCCATGTCATCAAACCATTAAAAGTCTTAAAAAATAAAGAGAAAATGAAAAGAAAAAGGAAAAAGGAAAAAGGAAAAAGGGGGGGGGGGGGGGGGGGGGGGGGGGGGGGGTGGTTGGCAGAGTTCCTGCTAACCCACCTTCTTTTCCAACTCCTACGGACTCCTTCTCTCCCAACTCTTACATTTTTTTTCCTAATTTCTCCTCCTCACACCTAGAAGTCCTTGTTTACTGTATACAAACTCACATGGGACACACTGGATTGGGCAGTGGGGGACATTGGTTAAGTGATGCTCATTTGCTAGATACAAACTCATCCAGCCCATACATGGGGATCAAGGGACGCACCAAATTAAGCCATTCAAAACTTAGATAACCCACAAAATAACACCCATGAGTTTTTTATCGAATGCATATTTGTTAGATACAGACGATCTAAACTTATATTGAAAGAAAGAAAAATATGGAAATTACCTGTTAGAGAAGACAAAAAAAGTTAATGAAAATTTGTCTTCATTTCTTCTTCTTTTCCGATTAAAGAAAGAGAAGAGGGAAAAATGACCAGGTGTGAGGAGAGAAAAACAAGAAAAAATAAAGCAGCGGTCGAGAGAGGAGAGGAAGTTGGGAGAGGAGTCCATGAGACTTAAGAGAGAAGAAGGGTTGGTGGGAAACTCTTGCCTCATTTTTTCCTTACTTTTCTCTTCTCTTTTTTTTTTTCTTTTTTCTTTTAATAATAGCTTTTTTTTTAGACCTTTAATGCTCTAATGATGTGGACCAATGGAAGTGCTTCAAATAGGGACTCTCTACTTATATCGAACAGAGGATCCGGATCCTCTGTTTGAAGCAAACAAAGAGTCTCTATTTGATGCAAATTTATTGGTCCACGTCGTCGAACCACTAAAGTTCTTAAAAAATAAAGAGAAAATGAAAAGAAAAAAGAAAAAAAAGGGACAAGAGTTTCCCGCCAACACATCTTATTTTCCAACTCTTACGGACTCCTTCTCTCCCAACTCCCCCTCTTATCTTCCAACTCTTGCATCATTTTTTCTTATTTTCCTCTCCTCACACTTGGAAGTCACTGTTTGCTAGATACAGACTCACGCGAGACACACTGGATGGGGCAACAGGGGACATTGGGTTGGTGATGCTCATCTGCAAGATACAAACTTATCCAGCCCATTCATGGGGATCAAGGGACACACCAAATCAAGCCATTTAAAACTCAGGTAGCCTACAAAATAACAACATGCGTGTTTTTTATCAAATGCATGTTTGCTAGATACAGACGATCTTAACTCATACCAAAGGGAAATTACCTGCTAAAAGAGACAAGAAAAGTTCTCAAAAAATCACCTTCACTTCTTCTTCTTTTCCGTTCAGAGAGTGGGAGGAGACGAAAAATTGACTAGGTGTAAGGAGAGAAAAACAGGAAAAAATTAACCAAGAGTTGGGAGAGAAGAGAGGACGTTGGGAGACAAGTCCATGAGAGTTGGGAGAGAAGAAGGGTTGGTGGGAAACTCTTGCCCCATTTTTTTTCTTCTTTTTTCTTTTGATAATAGCTTTTTTTTTTTCCTTTTCTTCTTTCTTTTAAGAGCTTTAATGCTCTGATGACGTGGACCAATAGAAGTGCTTTACTTTCTGCGCGTTTTAAATGCGTTTTAAATAGAGGATCCAGACTCGAAATGAGTCTGGATCCTCTGTTTGAAACAATCAAAGAGTCTCTATTTGATGTAATTTTATTGGTCCACGTCATCAGACCATTAAAGCTCTTAAAAATAAAGATAAAATGAAAAGAAAAAAGAAAAATTTTAAAAGAAAAAAGAAGAAAGAAGAAAAAAATGGGGCAAGAGTTTCTTGCCAACCCATCTTCTTTCCCAACTCCTACGGACTCCTCTCCTAGCTTCCCCTCTTCTGTCCCGACTTTTGCATCATTTTTTCTTATTTTCCTCTCCTCACACCTGAAAGTCCATATTTGCTAGACATAGACTCATTTGGGACACACTGGATGGGGCAACGAGGGACATTAAGTAGGTGATGCTCATCTACTAAATACAAATTCATCTAACCCATTCATGGGAATCAAGGGATGTACCAAATCAAGTCATTTAAAACTCAAGTAGCCCACAAAATAACACCATGCGAGTTTTTGATCAAATGCATGTTTGATAGATACAGATGATCTGAACCCATACCAAAAGAAAGAGAAAGAGGGAAATTACCTGTTAGAGGAGACATGAGAAGTTCTCGAAAAACCACATTCCTTTCTTCTTCTTTTCTTATTAGAGAGAGGAGGGAAAAATGACCAGGTGTGGGGAAAGAAAAATAAGGAAAAATGAAGCAAGAGTTGGGAGAGGAGAGAAATTGGTAAAGGAATCCGTGAGAGTTGGGAGAGAAGGGTTGGTAGGAAACTCTTGCCCCATTTTGTCTTTTCTTCTCTCTTTTCTTTTTTTTTTAGAGAGTCTCTATTGGACACAATTTTATAGGTCCACATCATCAGACCATTAAATCTCTTAAAAAATAAAGAAAAAATGAAAAGAAAAATGAAAAAAGAAAAAAGAAAAAAATTAGGGTAAGAGTTTCCCCCCAACCCACCTTCTTTCCTAACTCCTTCGGACTTCTTCTCTCCCAGCTTCCCCTCTTTTCTCTCAACTCTTGCATCATTTTTTCCCATTTTCCTTTCCTCACACCTGAAATTCCCTATTTGTTAGATACAGACTCGTGTGGGACACATTAGATGGGACAATGAGGACATTGGGTGGGTGATGCTTATTTGCTAGATACAAACTCATTCAGCCCATTCATGGAGATCAAGGGATGCACCGAATCAGGCCATTCGAGCTCAGGTAGCCCACAAAATAACACCACATGAGTTTTTAATTGAATGCATGTTTGCTAGATACAAACGATCTGAACCCATCCCGAAAGAGAGAAAGAGGAAAATTAATTATTAAAGGAGACATGAAAAGTTCTCGAAAAATCGCTTTCCTTTCTTCTTCTTTTCCGATCAAAGAGAGAGAAGAGGGAAAAATGACCAGGTGTGAGGAGAGAAGAGCAAGGAAAAATAAAGTAAGAGTTGAGAGATAAGATGAGAAGTTGGTAGAGGAGTCCTTGAGAGTTTAAAGAAAAGAATTGTAACGCCATGAAATTTAGCACCCGAATATACCGCTCGAGCACGAACTTCTAAGCGCTACTAAGATAATAAATATAGAAATACAAATAATAATAGCATTTATTTAATAACTAAGTCATGCCTCGCTCTTCTTCTAAATGAAATTATAAACTATGGTTCAAACATTCATAAATAAATTATTAGTAACTTCATTAAATCCAACTATAGTCCTACTAACTTCAAACCAAATAGTAAATCTAAACATAAATAAAATTATCTTCATTTGTGTTAGCGTTCTCCTCCTCATGGGTTTCCACCATGTCCTCAGCTTGTGCCTCGTCCTCGAAAGATTTCATGTCACATCCTAAACCTACGGTTCCCTAAGAAGGGTGAGCAAAGCAATGCCTAGCGAGTAGGAGCACTTACCCCACTCCATAATATGATTAAGCATTCATACAACATGAAAATAGAATTGTAACAGTAGTCAAATAATAATATAAAAAAGAATATATGTCATGCGCACACATTCCATCCCATGACCACACAACATGTACTAAACCAACTTCGAATAATGAAAGCCCATGCATCACGTGTAAATCAACCACACACGTGGCCTTTAATACAAGGTATTTAGTCTGGCATCAAATTGGCAAATTAACCACATAATATTGAACATCCAATGGGGTACGACAACTCCCCGATCCTGATACAGTACGCATTCCTCATGGAGACAACGTTGGATTACAACGCTCCGATCTTGACATGGTACACCTGATCTTGACATGGGTCGCAATCCCCATAAAGACAACGTTAACTGCCCCTAGTCATGCGTGGTAACCCCCGATCCTGACATGGTACGTTCAATCCTGACACGGTACGCATTCTCTATGGAGACAACGTTGGATTACAACGCTCCGATCTTGACACGGTACGCCCGATCCTGACACGGTACGCCCGATCCTGACACGGGTCACAATCTCCATAAAGACAACATTACCACATACAATTTTCACAAAAGAATAATCACCATAGAACATGCATGCTTAGCCCACATAACGACAACCATATCCATCCCACATAGACTATGCACAGTCCAAATTTAACCATACTTAGACGGCCATGAGTAAGGACCATTCACATACCCCTACTTTGACTTAACCTCGTGGAATCAACCTCGTCATGTATCATTCTATGCATGGGTGTATCATATGTTACATGTAAGCATAAACATGTGATAATGAGAAATTATTGTATGTTAACATAATTTAATAAATCATATAATATAAGTATTTAAAAAATAAATCAAGTACACATATGTCAAGATGGTAAGAATACATCCACACTATGAAATAAAACATCTTTGAAAGCATGAAGAACTTTAGACTACATTATAACCATATATTTAAAAAATATGAACATTTGTTATCCCCACAATTTCACTCCATCTGATTGTTTGGGAGGTCTGATATATACCAAACTTACTTTACATGTTTAAGACCTGCTGGTCTAAGCATTGGACGGCTAAGATTGGGCAAAACATTCCCCAGCGGGACTCAGAAGTTGGATTCCAATCATATTTAGATTATGTTATTTTTCAGGGTGTCAGTCCTACTGTTTCAAGTGGTGTGGGCCACCTGAAACCCCGTTCTGGCCCATATTTTTATGGTGAGTCCCACACAACCGAACAAACAGTGTGGACGAGGTGGATTTCTCCAAAAGCTCATATTTGGAGCTCATGAGTGGCCTATTGTCCCCACTTAAAATCTTCTCACATTCAGATTTATATTTTATTACACGATCCACTATTTGAGGTGGTGTGACCCACTCGGTTATCGAAACCCTCCGAAATTTGATTTCCAGCCTCTTAACATAGTAATGTAACAAGTAAATGGTGTAGATTGGACATAAAGTTTAGAGTGGGGCCCACGAATCACCCGCCATCCATAAGAGACAAATTTGGAATTTTCTGCACAGTTGTAGAAAATTCAGCAGGACAGTCCAACTTGTGGAAGCTGGTATGGTCCGCTCGGGTCTCGGATCAAGCTGAAATTTGGTGGGCTATCAAAATAATGTCCAGATCACTAACAGATGGAGTGGATTTATAAAATGCATCAAGGTGGGGTCCACGTGTGGCCCGCCAGCTGCCGCCGCGCTGGTGACACTACTGGCCAGTAGCGTCCTTTTGGGCATTGCCTGGTTCGGCAGCCCTCTTTCTCTCTCTCTCTCTCTTCTTCTTTTTTTCTTTTGTGGGGCCCTCCTTAGAAATCCACTCCATCCATGTTGTAGTGGTTGGGCCCACTAATAAGTTCTTAATGTATTTATACTTTTTTATAAGTTACTGTACACATAAAATGATTTACCAAGTAACCATTGTCCATATGTAATGCATTAAACATGAATATGCTGCAAACAAGATATACACCATCCGTCCCTTTATCCACCAATAACTAATAGTCAGGAAATGGATCCCATGGTCCAGATCATCCACATTACTAATACTTTTAAAAGAACAGAATTAAACTAAGTAATGCACAATTCATAAAAGGGAATCAAGTAAGAAATTCCTTTGACTCACAGGTTTGATGGTCTGAACCCAGAATCTGATGGTTAAGATGATAAGAAAACTCGATCAGCCATGATCCAACGGTAAAAAATCTCTTATCCACAACTTTACACTACGATCCACCGGTTTACACACAAATCGTCTCTCTTCCCCGATCAAACACTAGAAAAAGAATATAGATGGTCGTGATGATGAAGATGAATGGTTTGATGGAGTGGACCGGCTAATTGATGGTTCAGATGAGATATAGGAGGGAGGGGTTGGTTCGTAGAGGATTCCAGCGTTTCCTTCTTTCGTGAGAGATAATTTAAATAATATTTGGATTAAAAAATAATTTTAAAATAAGGCAGATGATAGTGGAGATAGGTGTGATTGATCTATGGTATACTTGGGGTTCCTCTATCAAATCCGAGACGTTTACACATAGATATAAAAATCATCAAGATATGGTTGAAGTTCGGGATTAAGGGACTATTAGATGGACACACATTGATCTGAATAACGTTACAATTAATGAATGTTGTAAATTAAATACGTGAAATCTCAAAATCGGGCCCCCCTTTCACAAATCTGACACCATCATGATGATAGGCTCGAAAAGTTGTTAAAATATTGTAAGTTTGAGAAGTAAAAGTGATGTTCACACCCTCGATCTCTAAGGACACAGAGAATGATTTAAATGGTGGTAAACACCACAACTTAAAGTGGTTAGTTTCTAAGGATAAGCTTGACCACTTCATGGTGGGATTAAATCATGACCGTTGAGTGCTGTGGGAAGTGGTCCGCACTATAAGTCGAGGTGGTCATAAATTAGATAATGGACCGTTAACTTTTTGTTTTTCTTATCGGTTTAAAAGTAATTGATAAAAAATGAGATGGACGATGAACACACCTCGGTTCTAGATTCTGAAAACATGGGGATATGGGTCATCTTAGAAAACTTAGAAAGCACAAAATTTGACCACACAACGATGACTATACACAAATATGAACGGTCCGCAACGGAGATATAAATCCTCTTTATCCTTATTTACCTAACAGAACCTTAAGAGATAAGATTTTGAATTGGTACATCGCATTGAATGGAATTTCAGTACATCTTGGTTCACATGTACACATCTAATACACTACAATAAAATTTAATCCAATAGGTTACCTAAGTACATGTAAAAGGTCATCCATAAGTGATTTCACCTTGATTGGTGGTCCACATGGCCCTACACAGTAAATCTTCGATTATATGGTCTCGGAAGATCATCGAGTGATGAGATTTCACATGAACGTCTAAAATTCTATAACAAAGGTGTGGAGAAAATCCCACAACTAAATGACACACCAATTAAAATAAATCACAGGGGTTCACTTCACCATTGGTTTGGTGTTAGGATAAGGTTTAATGGCTTGATCGAAGTCCGATGAGAATTTCAACGATTAGAAAGGTTCTTCTAAGAATACTTAATAATTCCAACGGAATCAAACTTGATTTGATCAGTTCAGCGGGCCATTGGGATGATCAAACTATCCTATTGGATTCATTATGATTTATTCTATCAATCTATGCCTCAGATCAACTCCACATATGATACAAAATATTTAAAATGAATTATTAAAATTTATATATATGGAATGTAGTTTATAATTCTACTTTTCTACCCAATTATTCCATGGGAAACGTACATCAAGTATATTATCAACTTTACAGACATCAAATTATTATTATTTTAATTTCATAAATTCAAATCTAAGTTTTTAAATTAAATAATAAATCATAAAAAAATTACATATATTATAAGAAATGGTTGGCAGGAAATTCTTGTCCCATCTTTTCTTTTATACTCTTTTCTCTTTTTTTCTTTTTTTACTTTTGATAATAGGTTTTCTTCTTTTTCTTTTTCTGTTTTTAAGAGATTTAATGCTCTAATGACATGGACCAATAAAAGTGCTTTAAATAGGGACTTTGCTCGTTTTAAACAGAGGATTCGGACTTAAATTAAGTCTGGATCCTCAGTTCGAAGCAAGTAGAGAGTCTTTATTTGACGCAATTTTATCGGTCCACGTTATCGGACCATTAAATCTCTTAAAAAAATAAAAAGAAAATGAAAAGAAAATTGAAAATTGAAAAAAGAAAATAGGGCAAGAGTTTCCTGTCAACCCATCTTCTTTCCCTACTCCTATGGACTCCCTCTCTCCTAGCTTCCCCTCTTCTCTCCCAACTCTTGCATCATTTTTACCTATTTTCCTCTCCTTACAACCGGAAGTCCTTGTTTGCTAGATACAGACTCATGTGGGACACATTGGATGGGGCAATGGGGGACATTGGGTAAATGATGCTAATTTGCTATATACAAACTCATCCATCCCATTCACGGGGTTCAAGGGACACCAAAAAATGAATCGAGTTTTTTTTATTATCAAATGCATGTTTGCTAGATACAAACAATGTAAACTCATCATGAAAAAAGAAAAAAAAAAGAAAAATTACCTGTTAGAGGAGACATGAGTTTTTGAAAAAATCGTCTTCCTTTCTTCCTCTTTTTCGATCGGAGAGAGAGAGAGAAGAGGGAAAATAACCAGGTGTGAGGAGAGAAAAACAGGGAAAAATGAAGCAAGAGTTGGGAGAGACGTGAAGAAGTTGGGAGAGGAGTCCGCGAGAGTTGGGAGAGAAAAAGGATTGGCGGGAAACTCTTGCCCGTTTTTTCTTTTTTTTTTTCTCTCCTCTTTTCTTTTTTCTCTTGATAATATATTTTTTCTTTTTTCTTTTTATTTCTTTAAAAGCTTTGATGCTCTGATGACGTAGACCAATAGAAGTGCTTTAAACAAGGACACTCTGCTTGTTTCAAACAGAGGATCTGGACTCGAAATACGGCTGGATCCTCTATTTGAAACAAGCAGAGAGTCTCTGTTTAACGTAATTTTATTAGGGCACGTCATCACACCATTAAAGCTTTTAAAAAAATAAGGAGAAGATGAAAAGAAAAATGAAAAAAAGGGAAAAGAAAAAGAGAGGGGGCGGGGGGGGGGGGGGGGGCAAGAGTGTCCCCCCAACCCATCTTCTTTCTCAACTCCTACGGACTCCTCTTTCAGCTTCCCCTCTTCTCTCCCAACTCTTGCATCATTTATTCCTATTTTCCTCTCCTCACATCTGGAAGTCCCTGTTTGCTAGACACCGACTCACGTGGGATACACTAGATGGGGTAATAAGGGACATTAGGTAGGTGATGCTCATCTGCTAGATACAAACTCATCCAGCCCATTCATGGGGATCAAAGGGACTCACCAAATCAAGCCATTCAAAACTCAGGTAGCTCACAAAATAACACCATACGAATTTTTGATCGAATACATGTTTGCTAGATATAGGCGATCTGAACTCATCCCGAAAGAAAGAGAAAGAGAAAAATTACCTGTTAGAGGAGACGAGAAGTTCTCGAAAAGTCACATTCCTTTCTTCTTCTTTTCTGATCAGAGTGAGTGAGAGAAGAGGGAAAAATGACGAGGTGTGAGGAGAGGAAAACAAGAAAAATGAAGCAAGAGTTGGGAGAGAAGAGGGGAAGTTGGGAGAGGAGTCCGTGAGAGTTGGGAGAGAAGAAGGGTTGACAAGAAACTCTTGCCTCATTTTTTTCTCTTTTTTTTCTTTTTTTCTTTTGATAGTAATTTTTTTTCAAGAGCTTTAATGTTGTGATGACGTGGACCAATAGAAGTGCTTGTTGGGGCAAAAAAAACTGTCTAGGATTAGCATCCTTTGCGCACAGATCCTGGGTGCGTCGGGCCATTAGGCTCATACCAATTCATTGCGAAGCAAGGAAGTGGGACCCACCCAATTAAGGCATTGCTAACCACCCGATCAAGTGGGTTGTGGACATGTGGACTTGCGCCCAATTCAGAGAGGTCGATCCATGTGGCGCCATTTCCAAAGGGGACCCAAGTGACTAGATATGCAAATGGGGCCCACCGTCTCTCCCGTAGCACGAGGTAGGTCTGACGAAGGACAATGCAGGACGTGCACCGGACTCCCGCGACAAGCACCAACCATGGCCAGCCTTGCCTATAAATAATCCCCCCCCCCCCCCCCCCCCCCCCTTAAAAGGGGGAGAGACACAGAGAGAGAAACAAAGAGAAAACACGGAGAGAGAGATTCTAATCCCTCTCCCCTACGTTCGCCTAGGAGCAAGACCTTCGTTTACAAATGCAGCATGCACCATGCGCCCGACACGAGTATGGAGTCGCTGACACCTATAGGGCTTAGTCTCTCATGGACATATGACTGTGCATCTGGGCTAAGTGCATGCACCCGGCACTGCGGTCAAAATTGCGTGGACATGCCCGCCAGGTGCATGCACCAGAGTTGACTTGCCCAGCCAGCGTGTTTCGCTTATCTCTATTGATCCACTAGACATCATCGACACCAAGGGGTGCGCCCGAGGGAGAAGGCGAGTGTTCAACACTTCTGCCAATCTTAATCACGTGAGGAGGATGATAACAAAGCAGTTAGATCAACGTTGTGGCATGAGTCGCCCAACGGTCAAGTGGGGAAATGACCCTCGTTGTGAAATTCAATGTCGCGCGAAGCGCTTAGTGTCTTTCGTTAAGACGACCTTTGATCTGAGGGAGGGGTCATAACCAGGGATCAAAGTGTTCTATTGCTAGAGGCATTGCATAGTCTTCTCGGACTGGTCAAAGGTCGAGGCCAGGGTGTTGATGTCACACATCCACGACCAGGAAAAGTCTTGTCCCACCAATGTCACACATCCACCGATTGAGAGGCTCGAAATGCGTGGTCCGAAACAATTATCCCGTAGTTCTCGTCTCTACAACGGAAGCAGGCTCAGTGTCACACCACTTAGACAACCTCTCAGTCCGGATTCGACGCCATGTGGTATGTGAGACCTAAATATTAAAGAAGCAGATAAGCAGCATCCCATGCCTCTATGGCCTGCCGCCCAACATTGATCTAAACCATAAACGCCAGTGACCTCGGCTAAACCAGGAAGCTCTCCGAAATTACCGAAGGCTTTTAACACCCATTCAAACATATTTGCAAGAAAACATATTCTCTGGTTGTAACATCACCTTCTAATCAAGGGTCATCAACTATTTTCAATGTAATTAAGAGCTTGTGTTAGATCACGACCTGAAATGTGCAAGATCTAAGAATCTCTGTAAATAAAATATTTCTCTTTGCACCCTTTCTATCATGTAGTTGTTTATGTTATTTGTGATTGTCTTTGAATCCTATAATTCCCCCAAATCAAACAAACCCAAACGAATTTCGCATGCCTTTAGTCAAAATTCAGTTTTAACATTGCTTCAAACATGTACTCTTTGCTAGTTTCAAACAAAGGACCCAGACTCGAAATGAGTCTGGATCCTTTGTTCGAAGCAAGTAGAGAGTCTCTATTTGATGCAATTTTATTGGTCCACATTATCAGACCATTATAACTCTTAAAAAATAAAGAAAAAATGAAAAGAAAAAAGAAAAAAAAAGAGTTTCCCACCAACCCATCTTCTTTCCCAACTCCTACGGACTCCTCTCCCAGCTTCCCCTCTTCTCTCCCACTCTTACATCATTTTTTCATATTTTCCACTACTCACACTTGGAAGTCCCAGTTTGCTAGATACAAACTCATGTGGGACACATTGGATGGGGCAATGGGGGACATTAGGTAGGTTCCCATCCATGGGGATCAATGGACGTACCAAATCAAGCTATTTAAAACTCAGGTAGCCCACAAAATAACACCACATGAGTTTTTGATCGAATGCATGTTTACTAGATAAAGACGATCTGAACTCGTATCGAAAGAAAGAGAAAGAGGAAAATTACACGTTAAAGGAGATAAGAGAAGTTCTCGAAAAGTCACATTCCTTTCTTCTTCTTTTCTAATCAGAGTAAGTGAGAGAAGAGGGAAAAATGACTAAGTGTGAGGAGAGGAAAACAAGAAAAAATGAAGCAATAGTTGGGAGAGAATAGGGAAAGTTGGGAGAGGAGACCATGAGAGTTGGGAGAGAATAAGGGTTGGCGGGAAACTATTGCCCTGTTTTTTTATTCTCTCTCTCTCTCTCTCTCTCTCTCTCTCTCTCTCTTTCTTTTTTCATTTGATAATAGCTTTTTATTTATTTTTCTTTTTTTAAGAGCTTTAATGCTCTGATGATGTGGACCAATAAAAGTGCTTCAAACATGTACTATCTGCTCGTTTTAAACGGAGGATCTAGACTCTAAATGAGTTCGGATCCTCTCTTCGAAGCAAGTAGAGAGTCTTTATTTAACCCAATTTTATTGGTCCACATTATTAGACCATTAAAGCTGTTAAAAAAATAAAGAAAAAAATGAAAAGAAAAAAGAAAAAAAGGAAAAATAAAAAAAGGGGCAAGGGTTTCCTGCCAACCCATTTTCTTTTCCAACTCCCACGAACTCTCTCTCCCAGCTTCCCCTCTTCTCTCCCAACTCTTGTATCATTTTTTCCTATTTTCCACTACTCACACTTGGAAGTCCATGTTCGCTAGATACAAACTAATGTGGGACATATTGGATGGGGCAATGGGGGACATTGGGCAATTAATGCTCATTTACTAGATACAAACTTAACTAGCTTGTTCATGGGGATCAATGGACACATCAAATCAAGCCATTCAAAACTTAGGTAGCCTATAAAACAACACCACGCGGGTTTTTTTTATCGAATGCATATTTGCTAAATATAAATGATCTAAACTCATCCCGAAAGAAAGAGAAAGAGGGAAATTATCTGTTAGAGGAGACATGAGTTCTCGAAAAACCACCTTCCTTTCTTCTTCTTTTCCAATCAGAGAGAGAGAGAGAAAGGGGAAAATGACCAGGCATGAGGAGAGAAAAATAGGAAAAAATGAAGCAAGAGTTGGGAGATAATATAGGAAGTTGGGAGAGGAGTTCATGAGATTTAGGAGTGAAGAAGGGTTGGCGGGAAACTCTTGCCCCCCCTCCCCTTTTTCTTAAGAGCTTGAATGCTTTGATGACTTGGACCAATAGAAGTGCTTCAAACATGAATTCTTTGCTCATTTCAAACAGAGGATCTACACTCGAAATGAGTTCGGATCCTCTGTTTGAAGCAAGCAAAGAGTATCCTTTTGACGCAATTTTATTGAACTACGTCATAAGACCATTAACGCTCTTAAACAATAAAAAAAATGAATTTAAAAAAGAAAAAGGAAAAAAGGAAAAAGAAAAAAAAAAAACAGTGTCAGAGTTTCCTGCCAACCCATCTTCTTTCCAAACTCCTAAGGACTCCTTCTCTCCTACTTACCCTCTTCTCTACTAACTCTTACATCGTTTTTTCCTATTTTCCTCTCCGCACATTTGAAAGTCCCTGTTTGATAGATATAAACTTGTGTGGGACACACTAAATGGGGCAATGAGGGACATTGGGTAAGTGATGCTCATCTGTTAAATACAAACTCTTCTAACCCATTCATGGGGATCATGGGACGCATCAAATCAAGCCATTTAAAACTCGGGTAGCCCACAAAATAACATCACGCGAGTTTTTGATTGAATGTATGTTTGCTATACATAGACGATCTGAATTCATCCTGAAAGAAAGAGAAAGAGAGAAATTACCTATTAAAGTAGACATGAGAAGTTTTCGAACTACCTTCCTTTCTTCTTCTTTTCCGATCAGAGAGTGAGAGAAGATGAGAAAATGATTAGGTGTAAGGAGAGAAAAATAGGAAAAAATGAAATAAGAGTTGGGAAAGAAGAGGGGAAGTTGGGAGAGGAGTTCGTAAAATGCGGAAGAGAAGAAGGATTGGTGGGAAACTTTTGCCCTATGTTTTTTTTTTTTTAATAATATATTTTTTGAAAGGGTTTTAATGCTATGATGACTTTGACTAATAATCTCCATTCAAGAAGAGGATATGAAATCTTTAGAAAAGATTGCATCACCAACTTTTATTGGCCCCACTGTGATATATGTGTTTTATACACACCGTCCATTAATTTGGAGAGATCATTTTAGGGCATTTTCTAAAAAATAAGAGAGTTCCAAAGCTCAAGTGGAGCCCATCAAAGAAAATACTGGGGACAGTGATACGGCTGTTGAAACCTTCTTAGGCCCACTGTGATGTTTATTTGAGATCCTGCCAGTTCATAAGTTCACACAGACATGAAGGAAGGGAAAACGCAAACATGAACTTGATCGAAAACTTATGTGGCCCCACGAAGTTTTTAATGGTAGGAGATCAATCCCCACTGTTTTCTTTGATGGGGTCCACTTAAGCTTTGGATATGTATAATTCTTTAACTCATGCCCTAAAATGATCTCTCCAAATGATGGACGATATGGATACAACACATACATACTCATAATCGAGGGGCCCACAAAAGTTGGCGACGTCACTTCATTAGCTAGATACCTACTCAACCTGTCAGTAGCTAATCCGCGTCCCTTCAGAAATTGTACACGTGGCATATACTAACTCAAGTAAACCGACTATATTGCGCAGCGTGCTGTCTCCAATTCGCAATACCAAGATCAGATTGGTTGAACGGTTCTTATTATCTGATTCGTGGACACTGCTGTGGAAACAGGACCGTTGGATATTTTTCATTCTGACCGTCCAATGAATGTCGATCGATCCGATAGTAAAATAACCACAGAAGCTTAATTTTTGTTTGACCGTACATCTATACGGGTTACCATAATGTGGACGGTTTGATTTGACTAGTTACGTTTCTTATTAATCTCTAAGTACGTGCGTATCATCCATTACACTCCTCCAGAGTATCAAAGCTTTTCTCAGAAAATCAGATCTCACATTCCCCTTCTAAAACCCTCATTTCTCCTTTTCCTTTCTTCCTTCTCCCTCCCCCGCCTGTCTCTCCACATTTCCCTCCAAAATTTAAAAATCCCCTCCAAATCTCACCGTTATTCCCGCCAAAAAATAAAAAAATAAAAAAATCCCAAACAAACCTGGAGAGCAAAACCCGAACAGGAAGAAGAAATCAACAAAGCAAAAGAAAAAACACACAGAAGGAGAAGAAATAGAATTCTGATGGCGAAAGATGACGAGGAGTTCCGGGGCGAGATCGAGGAGCGGCTGATCAACGAGGAGTATAAGATCTGGAAGAAGAACACGCCGTTCCTTTATGATCTCGTCATCACCCACGCCCTCGAGTGGCCGTCGCTGACCGTGCAGTGGCTGCCCGACCGGGATGAGCCGCCTGGGAAGGACTACTCGGTGCAGAAGATGATTCTGGGGACCCACACGTCGGAGAACGAGCCTAACTACCTGATGCTGGCCCAGGTGCAGCTGCCGCTGGAGGATACGGAGAATGATGCTCGGCAGTATGATGAAGAGAGAGGGGAGATTGGCGGTTTTGGTTGTGCCAGCGGGAAGGTATGGCGCTAGATCTGTGAGATTTAGGGAGTTGGGTTTTGTTGGGTTTGGGAGGTGGGGCCCGTTTCTGGGCAATTGAAGGGTGTGTCTGGTGGGCCTCACCGTGGATGGGCAACGATGCAGTGAACTACCCTTATCGGCAATCCTAGCAATCCGGTCTTTGGCATTTAATTGGACGGTCTTGGATAGAAATAGTCAATGGTCCACATGCAGAGGGGAAATTCTAGCGATCGGATGGTGGGGATTGTTTGATGGAGGATATTTCATCTATTGCCAATCCACCATGGTAAACTAGACCAATGATCTGGATTACTGAAAGGTGGGCCTCACCTGTGTGTAATGCTGGGTACAATAAAGGCACAGCTATGCATAGATGGGTATGCTAGCTTTTTATTTTGGTTTTCATTCTTTAAATGGATATTTAGATCTTAGTTTGAATTGATGGGTTTGGTTCTACATTACAATTGGGGCCAGCGCGTGTAGCTGTTAGCTCAAAAAATTCTATTCTTATGTTAATCTAAAGATGTTTGGTTGCCACTTAACAAATGATTTTATCTCATTCTAGTTAACAGTAATTGCGTATTAGAGATCATAGTTTATATAAATAATGGGTTATCAATATTAATCTGCACAAAATCTCTAATACATAATTACCATTAACTAAAATAAGATGAACTCATTTTTAAGTGGAGGGTGAAGTATTAAATAAGCCCCTAATATCTATTGATATGAATCACAATCGAATTAGCCTTATGCTGATGAAATCATGTACTTTTTAGTGTTGTTTCACCGTCGGACACTATTGCTAATTCAAGACAGTGGGGACTTATCTATAAAAAGAAATAACAAATCTGCAGCTTGCAACTAATCAAGATCATGATAGCTCAATCATTCTAGTATCTCGTACATCCCTGCATCCTCGGTGATCACCAGCACCCCTGCCTCTATACTCGATGATTTGCTTCGGTATGTGATTGTTACTGCTGTAGCTAAAAGATGTAATAGAACCTTTTTAGATAGGACTAGGTCAATGAGTACATGTTGGCCTACCCGAGTCTACTGGTGAAAAGTATTGATCACGCTAATACATATCCTTACCAGAATTCCAACCATGGTTTGTAAGAGAATTGGTCACCTACATGAAGGTACCACAACTTGTGGCAACCATCTTTTTTGCTAGCATGCCACTTGTGAAGGATATTGGTACATCAAAACATAGGCCATGAAGATCTCTTGGCACAAAAATTAGACCGAAATGCTCATCAGGTGGGCCACATCTTGTGATCAGTGGACAACGAATGATCTGAGTCAATAATCTAACAGCCCAGCTAGTGAGTGGGTCAACTTAATTTTCGAGTAGGGGGATCTTCTTGGTAGGGTCTCTCGTTTTCATGGTATGGATTTCCTACACAAGTGGAATGCTGGCAGGATAGATGGTACAGTACCACAAACTGTGGGACCATAGTTTGTAAACGAGGACTTGGCTCTGGACCTGGTCAATTGCCAGGTTTGGAAAACATAGGATTTGGTAGGTTGATGAAGTGGTCAAAACTTCCACACCGTAGGGATGTCATTTGATTTTTTTCCAACCTCACCACAAGGCCCCTAGAGCACCAACTAAAACTTTCCCTCCATCATTCCTTACCACCCTTTGATTTCCCAAACCCCAATTTAAATTTAAATTAAAGAAAAACTGAGAGTGGGTTCCATCAAGCTTTCATTTTGGGCTTCTTTGCTTGACCAGATGATTCATGATTTGAAATAATCTGATTATTTTGAATTTCTGTCTGCAGGTGCAAATAATTCAGCAGATAAATCATGATGGGGAGGTTAATCGTGCTCGCTATATGCCTCAAAATCCTTTTATTATTGCGACAAAGACAGTAAGCGCTGAGGTTTATGTTTTTGACTATAGCAAGCATCCCTCCAAGCCTCCTCTAGATGGTGCATGCAATCCTGATTTGAGGTTGAGGGGCCATAATACTGAAGGATATGGTTTATCTTGGAGTCTTTTCAAAAAGGGCCACCTACTGAGTGGCTCTGATGATGCTCAGATATGCTTGTGGGACGTCAATGCAACTCCTAAAAACAAGGCTCTTGAGGCTCAACAGATATTCAAAGTAAGCAATTCTATACATCCCTTTGCATCATGTAAAACCCTAATAGGTGGATATAAGTTGCTATTTTCCCATAATACCCCTCTTAAAAGCCAAAAATTAAAAAGACACCACTGTCTCCCTCTTCCTCTCTACTTCTTTGAATGGGCAAGCCCACTGTGATGGTTCATCACATTTTGAAATGGTGGTGACTCATCCGTTATTCAGGTGACATGGAAGGGGAAAATCAGTACCATCTGAATTGTGGGCTTGATTGCAGATTGTGCATAGCCCAAAACTCTCACTAATAGGACCAACATGGCCATCTGCCTTTGAAATTGTCCAACAGAACATATCATGTTAATCACCCCTTTGATGGATAGTTAGCATCTCTTAAGCAGTGTGATTTCAACACATGCTCCATTCTGTCATGAATTGGGAAGGCCTGGATTACCGTATGGTGGCTTCGTACGCATGCGTGGATGGTCATGCTCAGCCAGAGTAGCAGTGATGTCTTCTTTTAGTTTTGAGAAATGCTGAAGGGATTTGCACCATGAGATATTGAAGAGGTGGGTTGCATACACATGCCAACTTGTCACACATGCATGATTTGGGCCATGTATGAGGTGGGGCCCAACATTGACACACCTTCAGACAAAGCTATGCTAGTTTTCCTATCAGATGAAGTAATGGGTATGTTGAATATAGCTGTTGGCAATTTGCTTTCCAACTATCCAGTTTCCTCACATGACTGTAGCCCAGCTGATGAGTGGATGAACTGTGAGAGTGTGTTCACAGTCACCCATCTAATGATGGACCATTATACCACACACACATACCACGCTGGTATAATTTCTGCCAAGATTCCTTTCTTCAATCACTGCATGTGTGGATCTGTGCAGCATTTCTGGCGATTCTTTGCCTTTATATCTACGTGGTGCCTGGTTTTCAGAAAGGCTAAGTAACCAAGCCAAGAACTGACTTTGAGCCCTTTACTGGACTACTATGTGCGAGTACTCATTTTGATATGAAATTCCTGTAAAAATAGGCCCATGAAGGTGTTGTAGAAGATGTCGCATGGCATTTGAGGCATGAATATCTATTTGGTTCTGTTGGCGATGATCATGGACTGTTTATATGGGACCTGCGCACACCATCAACCAACAGGCCGGTTCAAACAGTAGTTGCTCATCAACGTGAGGTAATTGTTAAGATTTCCCGTTCTATCTTTGCAGAGTTTTTCCCACCGCGTTGCTTAATTTTCTGATGATGTCAAAGTCATGTGCTAGCTGCTAACCATATTTGCTACGAATTTTCCCATTTCATATGGTTTTTGATCCACACCCATAAGGGCCGGTTTGGACGCACCATTGAAAAGGGAGTTTGAGGTCTAAACCCCGTTTTGAACCAAACTGCAGTTGCTGTGGTGAGTTTGGATGCACTTTGCTGTATGATCCTCCACTCAACAAAATAGGCATTAGAAAGCCCAGTTGCTGGAAACCAACCATATTGGTTTTTGGTGAGTCAATAAAAAAAGCAGGCTTGATAACCCGCTTTGCGGATGTGCTTCCAAACGGGCCATTAGGCCAGCTACTTTTGTTGGAAAGCATCTCAACTTATTTTTCATGTAATTAGCAACAATTTATACAGAACAAGCCAAAAAAAGCAGCTGCCTTTGTTGCCCAAAGGGCAGCTTTAGAGGAGGGTGTGAGTCGCGACTATCTTCAAATTGCAAAGAAAGCTTTGTTACTTCTTACCGGAGCTCTCATCGGGCTGGGCCAACCTGGCTTGAAGGCCTGTCATGTCTGGGCTTGGTCTGCAGGTAGACCCATTGGACTTGGCCGGGCTTTCAGGGTCTGACAAATAAATGGGCTGGCTTGGCCTTTTGGGTTAAACACTTTCCATAGGTCCAGCTCGATCATGGTCTGGTTGGGCTTCGGTCAAATATATAAATGGGCTGGCTTGTAACTGGTTTTGTCATTCATCAACACGAATGATGATGATGCCCTTCAAAAAAAGAAAAGAAATAAAAACAATAATGGGGATGATGATGATGATGATGATCTAATTCTGTTCGGTTGGGGTCTGGGGGATGGCTCTGTCTGTGTTCTCAGCATCTTTAGTTTGTTTGGATGTTAGTTGTAGGATCCTTCTAACTAGGTGCCACTCTTGCTTTGAATCCGTGCTTCAAAATCTCACTCTCGTCCCGCTTCCTACCTATTTATACTTGTTTACGTTTTGAAAGAGATGCTTCACTACTACCCAAATTTGTTGCAACTTCGCTTCACGCTTCGTGCAACTATAGTTTGGGTATATGTGTAATTGTTGTGATGTTGGTGTCTTTGTTCTCAGCTTCTTTCATTTGTTTGGGTTTTTTCTTGCTCTTTCTCATGATTGCTTTGCAGGAATTTAGAGTACTGTCTATGGAAGATTCATCAGGGAATTCGGAATCTCTGAATTCGTAATTTTGGTTTTGGTCTGGGGAATGTTGCTGTCTGTGTTCTCAGCTTCTTTCATTTGCTTGGGTTTTGTCCCATTCTTTGTTTTGGTTTAGTGACGAGAGGGTCAGTCGGCCTGGTATCCTGCGGTGTCTGGTTTTTTGCTTCATTAATAAAACTGCACACTTTCAAAAACAAAAAAAGAAAAGAAAAGAAAAGCCAAACCATACTTAGCATGTCTTAGGACAACTGAGTTTTTAAGTCCATGTCCTTGAAAATGTTGGTTTTAAATGCCTATAAATAGAATAGGTGTTGTATGTGATGTCTAAGGGAATGATCGTATGCAACTTGTTTGCACCATATAAGAGTGCTAATGGACAGTCTCATCAATTGAGACTGTCCATCTAAAAGGCCCCACCTTTGAACACCCATGGCTTAAAAAAAATCACACTAATCAGACAATGCTAACCATTGTTCTAGAAATGAATTCTACAGCAAATATGGCATATTTCTGATTTTTGCCTTCTATTTCCGGACAGTTTAGGTTTGTGGATTGTTTCGACAATCATGATTTTTCGCATGTGCCTCGTCAATAGTTGGGCCCAGTATGACAAATATCGCTGAGATTTTGAAGATCTTATGATAATATCACAACAATACACTGAATGATATTATTGCGAGATTTTCAAAATATCAGCAGAATTTAAAATATCTTGGTTTTATCATGCCATTAACTAAAAAATAGTAAAAACCTTAAAGAGCTTGTAATATAAATATATTATTACATTTTAAATTAATTTATTAATTTGCAATAGATATTGTTAAATATTTTTATTTTTGATGAGGTTTTCCTGAGAATGAGATTTGTCACTGTGGTTGGGCCCACCTAATGGATGCTTGTAGAATTGGACTGCACATGTCCAGTATACCACATTTGTCATTACCTAATATTCTTACAATCATTTTCAGTGATTTTTCTTTTGGCAGTCCTTATTTCTCTTCAGCGGTAATCAGCTTCATATGTTCTGTTTCTCTCTAGCGTCGATGTTCTATGGTTAATCTTTTGTATACTGTTCTAAATCTGTTCTGTTATCCAAACGATTTGATGTATACCCATCAAATGCAATTTGCTGACAACACCTTTCCTTTCACTCTTTTGTGACAGGTTAACTGCTTAGCATTCAATCCCTTCAATGAGTGGGTCGTCGCAACAGGTTCAACTGATAAAACTGTTAAGCTATTTGACCTACGCAAGATTGATACTGCTCTTCACACCTTTGATTCCCACAAGTATGTGCTCTAATCAATATACAATATTTGTTATTGTTTCTGTGCCTTTACTAGGTTCTTTTTGTACATGTACGATATGAGTAATGGTTTGTTGCTTTTAAGATTTGTCCCCTTAATGGGACACACACGTATGAGATTTGGACCATTGACCTATTTGGCCTGAGTGTGGATTCAGTTTACCAAAAAATCACCATGGTCAGGTGATCCGAGCCATTGATTGAGTAATTTTAAGGATTACAAATGGATTGTTAGGGAAAAGTCCAACTCACAAATGATATTCAGAAGAAAAAGTTGTCCAATCAGTGACTAGGATCATCTTCTTGGTGTGATTTTTGGTATATGGTCCAGCCACAATTATGCCCAAAAGATGAATGGTTTGGAGACTGCACATGTGCGCTTGCATGGTTTCAGATATTGTTCGATACCAGGTCAACTTGGTATTGGTTGCTTTACCGTGCAAGATATCTATGGCTCCTTCATTGTTATGATAGTACCATTTTGCAAATGCAGGGAGGAGGTTTTCCAAGTAGGATGGAGTCCAAAGAACGAGACGATATTAGCATCTTGCTGTCTTGGTAGGAGATTGATGGTGTGGGATCTCGGCAGGTATTTCCCTAAACAACTACACATTTTATTACTTGTCAAGTTCATCAAATTAATGTGAAAAAGTGTTTTTTCTTTGTGTGTGTGTGGAAGTGTTGTGTGCCTAGTCAATAGAATTATAGTAGAGGGAGGGAATCCCTGGTTAATAAAGATTGGAGTAGGAGCGCAAGCTTCTTGCCCAACTCACCAATGTCACCCTTTCTTCCCTATGGGAATGGATGGAAAAAGAAAAAAAAAAAAAATCTCTCATCTCCTTTGTCTGCCAAGTTTGCCAATCTCCAAGGATAGCCCACCACAGAGGAAGACTGTTTTGTCACCCTGGAAGAATATCCCTTAATTATTTTGAGTGGTGCATGCAACCATTTTAGTTCCTTCAGCCCGATCCAGGCACTCACCTCTGCCCATGGTTCAATATATCGTCCAATATGATTTCGATTTTCCTGAGCCTTATCGGTTTCAGTTAGGATGGACAAGTCACTAGAAGGAAATGATCAAAACCAGATTGAGAGAGGGAAAATCGTATTGTTTTTGGTCTTCTGGGGAGTCACTCTGAAATCACCATTTAAAGTCATCCCTCTTACCTCATTAGAGCCATCTTTCCCAATAGGGCCCACAAACTCTACAATTGCCAATCCCAGCCGCACCATGGTTCTCCCTTCCGTTGCTGTCAAACATTGAGCTTCCATTTTCTTGGGGGCAGGGAAGTCAAAGACGTTGGTATCAATGTAGTGCCTCTAACATGTCAATTACTGCCATCCAACCCCTCTTGATAATGTCTCAAGGTACCCTTGCAACCTCTCCTTGAACACTAAGGCCCAAGAGATGATATTGCTGTGCAGTCTGCCTACCACCTGCCCAATGCTTCTTCACTTGGATCTAAAAGTCTGATGATTGTTAATTCCTTCCATATTAATTGCAATACAGCTGAGGGATACAGTCTCCAAAGAATTCCTCCTATGGGCAACTTATGTCTTAAGCAACTTTGCGTCTGAGGATTTTGGAAGCCATCATCGAATCTTTTTTTTTTTTTTTTTCGTTGACCCCAATCCTAGAATGTAGAGTAATGATATATTGCCCACACCCCTTGAACTAATGGAGAATGCATGTGGAAGTAACTATCAAGTTCTTCTCTTAGGCATAAAAAAACACCCCTTGATTTTTTGGTTTCTATGAAGGTGATCCATGGTTAAAGTTTTATCCATACCTGCAAGCCAGGATAAAACAACTGTCTCCTTTGAAATCCAGATGGTTTTTTAGGAGCTTTCATATTGCCATTGTATATGAGCTTCATGTAGAACTAATGAACAAAAAATACACTAATTGACTCATCATCATCATCATCATCATCATCATCTAAGCCTTATCCAACTAATTGGGGTCAGCTACGTGAATCATTTTCACCATTCCACTCTACCAACAGCCATAACTTCAATTAGACCATAGTTTATCAAATCTTTTCTTACTACCTCCACCCGTGTTGCCTTCAACTTGTATCAAATCACTCCTAACTAGCGTGGTTCTTGGTCTTTGTTGCACATGACCAAACCATCTAAGTCTACTTTCCCTCATCTTATTACCTATTTGTGCTACTTCTAAATTCCCATTTCTAATTCGATCCTTCCTTGTCTTGCCACTCATCCATCTCCACATCCTCATTTCAACCATACTCATCCTATGAACATGTTCCTTTGTTGTCCATAAAGCATGGCTGATCTTATAGCCATCCCTATAAAATTTTCCTTTCGGTTTGAGTGGTACACGATGGTCACATAAAAATGTAGAGGTGCATCTCCATTTCTTGCACCCCGCTTGAATGTTATGGCCAACATTCTTCTCAATCTTTCCCCATGAATTATCAACTCAAGGTATTGAAAGTGGCCATTTTGGGAACTTCTTGGTCAACAATCTTAACTAATTCCTTGTTCCCACTTCCATTGTTATAAAAATTGCACCGCATATATTGTTCTAGTCTGACTAATTTTAAATCCTAAACCACCTATCCATACATCTACCTCTGTGTTTACGCTCTCTGTCTTGTCAATAAAAACTATGTCATTTGCAAACAACATACATCATGGGATGTATTCCTACAAATGCTTCGTTAACTCGTCCATAACCAATGCGAAAAAGTACAGGCTTAATGCCGGTCCTTGGTGCAATTGTACAGGAATTGGGAACTCGGTTGTCTCTCCATCAGTGGTTCTCACATTTGTTTCTACTTCCTCGTACATATCCTTAATCATGTCAATATATTTTCTTGAAACTCATTTCTTTCCCAACGCCATCAGATTAACTCTCTAGGGACTTGTGATAAGATTTCTCTAGGTTAAAAAAAAAGATCATGTGGTATCCTTCTTTCTCTCCTTACATTTCTCCATCTAAGTAGGAAAATAGCTTCAGTGGTAGACCTCCTTGGCATGAAACCAAACTGATTTTCTGATATACTCGTCTCATGCCTTAGCCTTTGATCAATCACTCTCCTAATGTTTTATAGTATAGCTCATAAGTTTAATCCCACAATAGTTATTACAGCTTTGTATATCTCCTTTATTCTTATAAACAGGTACCACTATGCTTTTCCACCATTCTTTTGGCATTTTCTTCGATCTTACAATCTTGTCAAAGAACTTTTATCTACCAAATTCATAAATATACTCTATGAAGTATTGAGGAGCTGGGTGAACTAATTGATCTCCTTGTATTTGAGGTTTCTTCTAATTGGAGGATCTACACTTGTCAAACAGTTTGTGTGAAGCAATGCTCGATTGCTCTTTCTTTCAATAAAAACAACATATATAGATTCCTGACAAGAAGACGAAGACAGTGGTCAGAGCACTAGGTGTTCTCCCAGAATTTTATCTAGTTCCATTCCTAATACCCTCTTTTGTTCCCTTGCTGAAAATGTCCGCCTCTTTAGATCTCTCCAAGCCCTTGGTGTCCCTTGGTCGGGAGCATGGCACCAGGCTGACCCTCCCTAACCCCATGCTTGTTGGTGCTAATCACTTGCTTCTGGAGGCTGTCATCGTCTCCAGAAAAAAAAAACACCAAAGCTGTTTACCCGGCAAAGCCATCTGTATTCATAATTTTCAAACTTCTAATGCTCGCCCTTATGGTTTACACATCTCTTTCCACTCTACTAGGTGATGCTTCCCATTGCCCTCCATTCCTGCCATTGAAATTCCTTTGGAACCTCTTCAAACTTCATGGGCAATGAAACAATGGCATAAACTACATAGACATGTTGGAGAGGGCTACTTTTATTAGAGTAACCCTGTTCTAAAGGAAGAAAGGTACTTGCTTTTCCAAGCAAACAGTCTTTTATCAGCTCATTCGACCACTAGATCCTTAAGGCCCCTTAGGAGGCTTCCCTCTACAAAGCAAACCCAAATATGTTGACGGTAACAAGCGGCTCCCACAGTCCCAAGCTAGTGGCAAGACGCATGGTCTCACCATTGGCCAGCCTTAAACCCAAGTAGTTCAGTTTTGGACAAATTCACCAATTGACCTGGGATCGCCTCATAGTGCCATAGGATGTTCTCAGATGAAGCACCTGCTCATAGTATAACAAAGCAATGGGGCTGTTAGCAGGTCATGTCTTATAGTTCCTGTACCTGGGCTAACCGGGTTTGGGTCTTGCCGGATCCGGGTCTCATTCTTGAAGACCTAGACTCGGATCCAATCAGGTCTAGGTACCCATCTAGTCTTTATATCTAGTTTTCTAGTTGGTTTAGGTCAAATAAGAGCATTTACATGGTCGGGCCCACTTGATGGATGGCTTTCAATCACACGCACATGTGCCGCATTGACACATGAATGGTGTGTGAATGGCTCCCTTATGGTTTGGGAAACCTTCTTCCATTGCTAGAATAAGCATTACATATTGAAGATATCATATTACCATTGAAAATAAGTGGACCCAAGATGACCTGATTTTAACTGGGTCTAGGTTGTTGGACCTGACCCAAACCACAGTATTCAATGACAGTAATGGTGGCTGTAACGGCCACCATCGTTACCATTACGATGCGGGCTGTAACGGCCACCATCGTTACCATTACGATGCGGGCTGTAACGGCCTTTTTTTTTTTTGAAATACGGGCCATTACGGCCTTGTAACGCATAACGGTTGCTATCATTACTGTTACATAATGGCTGTAACAGCTGTTACGTAACCCTTTGTTGATAGGTCGATCCAAACCTGACTGGACTCAGTTTTAACCGGGCTCCAAAAGCTGAGATCTGAACCTGACCGATACTTGACTGGTTCAAAAAATTGGACCAGAACCCATTAGAACAGGGTTGGGTCCACCCGGTATCCGTTGGTCCAGGTACCCATTGCCAGCTCTGCAAAACAGCTATTCTATTTACTTACCTAATGGACCTTTCTTTTACGTTCAGGTTAGTACACACATCCCACTGTTAGTACACACACCCACACTGTTAGTAACTTCAATGTCAGCCATCCCCCATGTTGGGAATCGATACCAAGACCTTAGTGTTGAGACGAGTTTATCTTCACTCAGTCTACCACTGTCCCAAAGGTGTGGGTGTCCTAATGGACCTTATGTGGCCCTTGTTCACTTAAAATCCTACAATTTCTTGACTGGGTGGATGATTGAACTCATGGTTTAGGAGTCCGAAAACATGACTTGACTGGAGGCTCAGTAAAGTTAACGACTCGGTTGAGTCTTTGGATATCAAGACTTGATGACAAAATTAATGTTTTAAGATACAATTATAGTAGTCAAGGTAATTTGCATTGGTGAACAGACCTTGGTCTCTCACCTAGATTGTTACTGTTGAGGCTTTATACCTACACAATCACCTCTGCCTTTTGGCAGTCCCCTACCACCACGGAGATTGAAAACCTAGTGGAGTTTTTATTTATCTTTATTTTTTATTATTTTAAAATTATAGTTAATAATCCTTCCAAAAAAAAATTATGAGTTACTACAGAATACGGATTGAAGCCTTACCAAGCATTGTTTTCGATACATCGAGATTTATAGATAAAAAGAAAATGCAATCATGTATGTCTATAAGAAATGAGACCAAGTTGGAAACTGTGGCTGCTTGATGCCTAAGTGAGCTAAAGCCGTCAGCCAAAGAGTTCGTAAATGTTTCATCTATCATCTATGTTATGATCTCTCTCCTTTGGAGCCCATGGTCTGGCAATCTAAACCGTTGGTTTGTTTTGTCTCACCGCAGGATGTGGATGGACAATTCCCCAAAATTACTCAGTGGGATGACCATAGCCTTTCTATTTGTGATGTACAATTAGACGGGTTAGAAGAGAAATATAGCGACTGTCTACATTCAACTGAAAAGAATCCACCAGATTATTGGCCAGGATTTTCCAATCTGAGTGATCATCGGGACATGGTCCATCCATGGTGGGGTACCATGGATTAATGGTGTGGGTTACTGAACCACGGGCTCCACTCATCAGAACTGAAGACTCAATACTACTGTGGATGGACCTTGGATCAAGGATCCTATAATTCCTCACCACCCGTTATGTCGTGTCTAGTGTGTGTATCTAGACCCTTGTCAAAGATTTAGTTTTGGTGCACATCTGGACTTGTCTGCAAACAGGCCTGCAAAGTATAAAACAACGTCCCATGAGCAACGAGAGAGCGCTGAATCTCACCATGCTGAGATTATCCTAACTGGAACTGTCAGAATTTGGTTATTACGGCCATTGAGTTGTATCTTTATTCAGGGGAGAGAAAAAGTACAAACAATAAAATAAAATCTTTCATCTTGTGTAACTCTGTGCTCTGCAGCAAGGACACCCCATTTTCTAAAGAAATTGCCGTTCTGTGGCCATGCCCATGCATCTGCGTCGGACGCACATTGGCACCTCTATAAGGAAAAGGGCGTGCTCAAGTTGTACTGGTATGACCATAAGCTATGGTAGTACCATGTAGATGTGGGACCCTGTTATGATCCCAATGGTTTAAAGAGCCTAGCTTGATGCATTCCATCAGTCCTGGAACTTTTGGCGTATTGGTTAGGTTCTTGACAATTGGTATTAGAGCCAACACCACGTCCTATGTTCAAGTCCTGGTCCAAGCTGCCACAACGTGAAAAGGCCTACCTGGGCAACCAGAGTGTATAGGTCTCCCCTTCTGTGACTCGAACACTGGACATGGTATTGGCTCTGATACCAATTATTAGGAACCTAACCAATACGTCAAAAGCCCCCGGACTGATGGAATGCGTCAAGCTAGGCTCTTTAAACCGTTGGGATCATAACAGACCCACATGATGGATGCAGAAAATCCAACCCGTCCATCTTATGCGGCAGCGCATGTCATTCCCAGTGACCTAAAAATCAGTCTGATCCATGAATCAGGTGGAACAAGTTGGGAGGAAACGTCCTCCCTTGATTTGTGTGGAGAGCCTATGTGTTGCATATATGAAATCTTGGCCATTCTGACCCTGCATCTGATCTGGATGAAGGGTCATCCCAAAAATCAGGCTGATTATTTTTAGGTGGGACTCTGCATAAATCAAGGGCGGGCATCCCCTCTCACTTTTTTCCCCTGCGCTGTGGCCCACATGAATGGTGGATCAGGCTGATGTTTGGCACCTGTGGCTGCTATGAAGTGATTCATCTGATAGACGGGTTGGATGGTCTTCACACATCACGTAGGACCCACATCCGCCTGGTACCACCGTCTGCTTACCGTGGTACAGGCACCGTTTAAGCGCGCCCCTAACTGCTTTTATTTTAGTGGGATTTATATACTCTTTCATATAGTTCTTAGCATAACACAGATTCATTGTCTTCTATGTTATCCATATGCGAAGTAGAAATTGGATAATAATATATTGTTTGTGTCTTTATGTAGCTGTACAGATGTGTCGGTGTGTCTGGTTTTCTGGGGTTTGTGTCTGATTCTACTCTTCTATACTGGGCCAAAGCAGTGTTGGCTTTGGTGATGTGCAATTGCAAACAGCTATAGTACTGATTGCTCCAAACTCCAAAGACAATGCAAAAATGGATGGAATTCAACTATCGATGTTACCCTTTTCGTTTCTGTGGATTGATGAAATTATCCTTGGTATGGATTGATGACTTGTCCGAGTCAACTCGGGCTCAGTCTAGTCCAACCCTGTTTGGCACCACGAGTTTGCATTTAAAGCATGCTCAACTCCGATGAGTCATGACTCAACTCAGGACTAAATGAGTCAGACCGAGTTGCTGACTCTTCAATCCATGATCTTCAGTCACATGATGATCGGAGCACTCTTTCAAAACTGTCTTTTATCTCTCCTGGAGATGTCAAATATTTGGATAGATCGTATTAGTTTGTCTCTCTTTCTAGCAATTTGATTCAGAGGGATTCTACGATTCTTTTTCTGAGGATACATAAGAGTATCCTTGGGCCTTGTGCTTGTACACGTGGTTCACTGATCTATGGGGCTGATCTGATCTGACGGGCCTCAATGTGCCAAAAAATTGCCCATATTGGAGCTTTGGTTGGTTTCTGCAAATTGAACGTCTCGGCATTTCCAATCTAGAGTTCATTGGGGCATAGTTAATCCATGGTGAAGCTGATAGGTTCAATGGTCTGGATCACCGAATGGTGGGCCCCACTTTTACAGTCTGAGGGTACTGTATACATCCTCTGGCCACTGAATTAGCCAGTTTGAAGAACTATTTTTATATGCAGTAAGGACAGAATCTTTCCATTTTTTCAATGGATCATTGAAGACAGATTTTAGCATCTTTTCTCTCTTTTGGTCAATACCTTTCTTCTATACTCTTCTTACATCACCGTTCACTGATTTTTAAGAATCTGCTTCCGGTAGAAACCGGCATTTTGTAGCACTGGTTTTCTCTACTTGTTTCAGTTGTCCCATGTCATGGTTGTTGTGACTTGACTCAGGACCAAATGAGTTGAACTGGGTGGCCGCCTCTTAAATCCATGATCCTTGGTCACATGATGATCAGACCACTTGCGCAAAACTGTCTTTTAGCTCTCCTCGGATGTTTGAATAGATTGTATTAGTTTGTCTCTGTTTCTAGCAATTTGATGCAGAGGGATTCTATGATTCTTGATACGAGGATATGTAAGAGTATCCTTGGGCCTTGTGCTTGTACACATTGTTCTCTGATCTACGGCACTAATCTGATGGACCCGAATGTGCCCAAAAATCTCCCATAATGGAGCTTCGGTTGGTTTCTGCAAATCGAATGGCTAGGCGTTTCCAATCTGGAGTTCATTGGGGCATAGTCAATCCATGGTGAGGCCGATAAGTTCAAGGGTCTGGATCACCGAATGGTGGGCCCCACTTTTACAGTATGAGGGTGACGTACACATCCTCTGGCTGATGAGTTGGCCAGTTTGAAAAAACTATTTTTATATGCAGTAAAGTGTCTTTCCATTTTTTCAATGGATTGTTGAAGACACAGATTTCAGCATCTTTTCTCTCTCTCTTTTGGTCAATACCTTTCTTCTATACTCTTCTTACATCACCGTTCAGCATCTTTTCTCTCTCTTTTGGTCAATGCCTTTGTTCTATACTCTTCTTACATCACTGCTTGCTGAATTTTATGAATCTGCTTCTGATAGAAACTGGCATTTTCTCGCACTGGTTTTCTCCACTTGTTTCAGTTGTCCCATGTCATGGTTGTTGCGACTTTGACAAAAGACGTTGACAGATACTGAAAAAAACAAATGGGTTTTTGCAAATTTGAGTAGAAAATGTGTACTTTGAAGAAACGAACATACGTAGGGCGGCGAACAGTCCGGGCCTGGGTTGGTGTGAACCCAGGATTTGAACCTATTGAGGCAGGTTTCTCTGCTGGAACTCTTTGAAAGTTTGATTTCAATCAGCCTTTGCCCCAGCCCCAGCCCCAGCCCCAGCCCCAGCCCAGCCCACATCTTCTGATCAAAATGAGTTGATACATTTAAAGAGGCAAAATGACCCACATTGTCTGATCAATGGTTTTTAAGATTGTTTAATCAAGATAATGTTTTTCTTGCTTAATCTAGGTTTGGAATGATGGGGATATAAATAACTGAAAAAAGTAGAAAATTGGAGAAAAATAGTTTTTTTGTCGGTGCTTTTTCATGAAATGCAAGTTGCATGTGTGACTCGAGCACACTGCACGCAACATTATTATTATTATTATTATTTTTTAATTTTAATTTTTTATTACTTGATTTATTGAAAAAGACCAATATTTTCACTTGGTTTCCTGAAAAGATCATTCACTGAGATGGATCTTTTTTTTTTTTTTTTTTCCTTCTTCTTTTCTCTCTCTTTCTTTTTGGTTCCACTCATTTAAACAGGATAGCCCAATAGAAAATTTAGAAACTCCTTCATTATCATGGGCCCTTCATGAGGACGGTGCAGATTGCTCCAACCTTCTATCTTCGAAATTTTTACCCTTTTCTGAAAATCCATTTGAGTAATGGTTGCTACATGAACTATTTGAATCTTGGGCCCCATTGTAGATTGGTCATTAACTAAAGACCGAATTGCACCGTTGATTCTGTCCAATTCGCTGCTGTTGAATGGGCGGTTAAAATGAAAAATGAGAACTCTTGCATGACTCTGCATACTCATGTGGGGGTGTAACTATTCACGGATGTGGATGGAGGGCTTCGTGTGGATGAGATCACCCCGTCCATCAGGTGCACCACCTTGTGTTTGGACCAGGGCCCAAAAATCAGGCAGATTCCAAACTCTGTTGGGCTACACCATGGGAACAGTTGAGATGGGAAGTCCCATTCACACCATTAAAATCCTCAGTTTGTGTGCAGGGTCCACTGTGGTGCATATATTCCGTCCAATCCACTTGTTTGACATGCCACAACGGAGTGGATGGATTTCCTGAAATTCAGGACATTCCAAGATTCGAGTGGTCCACACAACGTGAATTCAGAGCTTTTAGGTATGGTTTTAGACTTTCCCTATGGTGTGGCCCACCTAAGTCTTTGATTGGACTGATTTTTCGGATCCATGGTGAAAATGTGGCAGCGCACCTGATGGACGAGGTGGGTCTGATCAACATTCTCCCTGGCATGGTGCTTGGTTAGTTTTAGGCACTCCCTCTATATGATTACACGTAGTCAGGTAGCTCAGTCCAATGAAAAATAATCAATGGTGCACATTCAACTAACAAATGTCCATTCATCAGAGGTCACTGAGACTATGCCACCATCCACATGCATGGATCATTAATGTTTCATCATATCAAATTACTGAAAGCATCTTTGACAGGATTGAGGAGGAACAGACGCCGGAGGATGCGGAAGAAGGCCCGCCAGAGCTTCTGTTCATCCATGGGGGCCACACCAGCAAGATCTCTGATTTCTCGTGGAACCCCTGCGAAGATTGGGTGATTGCGAGCGTGGCCGAAGACAACATCCTTCAAATCTGGCAGATGGCTGAGAACATATACCATGATGAAGACGATCTGGCCGGCGATGAGCCCACAAAGGCCCCATGATCTCAGATTCTCACTGTGAGTTTTTCTTAGGTCGACGTGTACATGTAGACCTGCTGCATACATCAATCAGGTGGGCCCCACTGTGTAGTTGACCCGGTCGAAAATTGGGGCACCTAAGTGGTGGGCTGTTTATGAAAGAGTTTGCCATGATCCATGCCCAAGGTACAAGTGTGGCCCACTTTATGAGTTGACTGGCCTGATTTGTTGGAAAGGTTGTCAATGCAGCAGGGCCCACCTGATACATGGTGTGGATGCCCGTCGGGGCTTCCCCGAGACGCCTGATTACGTGGGGAAAGTGAAAATGGGAGAAGGTGAAGATGAGAAATGGGTTGGCTTCCTTTGTTGTACGAATCTTTTGGTTGATGTTGCAATTAAAGGACTGATTTTAGGTGTCTTTTTGCTAACTGCTATGCATTCTCCTTCTCTTTGATATGTTTGACTGATCATGTTTTGGCCAACAATCACATGCATTCTGAGCTGTGTAGGGCCCACCTGTGATGTTTATGTGCAATCCGAACTCTGCATCTGATGACCCTCTTCATGTTTGCCATACATCCCAAGAATGACTATTTTGAAATATCATTTTAGGGTATGATGCCAAAAATAAAGCTGACTCAAATCTTAGGTGGACCACACCACAGAAACAGTCATGATTGAATCTCTACCATTGAAAACTTCATGGATTCCACCGGAATGTTTATTTGCCATCCAACCTGTTGATAAGGTTACAAACACCGAGATGAAGAGACCATATAAATATCATTATGATCCAAAGCTTTTGTGGCCCACAGGAAGTTGTTAATGGTCGATCACCATTGTTTCCTGTATTATGGCCCATCTGGGATTGGGAACTGCTTCATTTTTTGGGTCATCCCCTAAAATGAACTTTCAATACAGATGGACGGCTTGGATGTAGTCACATACATCACAGCGGCCCCACAGTCAGGGGTCCCACCCACCTCGGTCGATCCAGGGTCTCACCTAATCCGCTCCCCCTGATGACTGGGTTGGATGTCATATACAACATGGTGGACCCTAGTTTCCATCTAGAAATTTCTACGGTGGGCAGCCTCACCTAAATCTCTCCAGTTGTTCCTTCTGGTGGGGCCCACCTGAGTTTTGGATCTGGCAGGATTTTCAGATCTGAGGAGTGTAACATGGCACATCTAATGGACGGGTTGGATGCCACTCGCATATCACGGTGAGCCGTACATAGCTTGCACGTGGAGCCAGTCTCTGATTGTTCATTTCGGTGTGGCCCACCTGAGGAGTGGATCAGGTGGACATCTGATGGATGGGTTGGATTCTACTCGCTCATCACAGTGGGCCCTACACAGCTCGAACATGTCGTAATACTTAGTTTACAATCTACCGTACGTTTGAAGGTAATGCAATCATTCCCCAATTTGGACGGTAGAAAACATATTGACAATGAGCATGGGGCCCACCATATATGCTCATTTCCATGCGTTGATTGCTCAGTTTCCCTTCATACTCGGCTCAAATGAGGAAATGGTTTTTACTCGGGCTAGCGTTCATTATAAAGACGTCCTTTTCATGGTCACCTGCTCATCGGTGGGGCCCACCATGGATGGCCTATTTCATAAAGATCTTCTCCGTCCATTTGGAACAGGCTGGGGAAACACTGACTTTGGGGAGGCTGTGACTGTGGGGCCCACTTTGATACATGTGCTGTATATCCACGCCGTCCATATGTTTTGCCAGCTCATTTAATTGGATGGGCCAACCTGTTGATAAGCTCACACAGATCTGTGATGATGGGAAAACACAAATTTCATGGTCCACAAGAAGTTTTAATGGTGGGAGTTAAATGATCATTGTTTCCTGTGGTGTGGCCCACTTGAGATTTGGATCTTCCATGCCCTAGAATGAGCTGGAAAAACGGATGGACGGAGTGGATGTACAACACATCAGTCAAGGTGGGCCCCATGGTCAGGGACTCACCCACTCATCTAATCTGCGCCTGAGCCTTGATCGCTACAATGTCAGGGCCAAATGAAAAATCTAGGCCACTCATGCGTTTGTGTGGCCTACCCGCCCAGACACGTACTCTTAATGTGGATCGTTGGTTATGTCCACCAGTTGGTATGAGTGTGCCCACCTGATGTGTGGTCCAAGCTGGTGTTTTGTGCTAAGGAACATTCACTATGAAATCTGCCTGATGAACGGCTAAGATCTTGCACACGTGTGCCATGTCAGTACGCAGGTCTTGACAGGGACATTCCTTCACCTCAGTTCATGTTTTGATAAGGTTTCATAAAGCCATGTCTTAGTTGTTGCTGGGTGCCATCAAGGGATGTGGATTGGGTACTACCCCATCCCAGGAACGGACAAGGGCCTCTGAGGGGTCACGGTGATGTATGGGTTTTATCCACACCGTCCATCCATTTTGCCATATCATTTTAGGGTAAAAGCCCAAAAATGAGGAATATCCAAGGCTCTAGTGGACCACATCACAGGAAGCAGGGTGATAATGACATCCACCGTTGAAACCCTCCTAGGGCCCACCATGATGGTTAATTGCCATCCAACCTGTTCATAAGGTCACATAGATCTGAATGAAGGGAAAACACAATTATCAGCTTGATCCAAAACTTCTGTGGCCCCCAAAAAGTTTTCAACGGTAGTTGTCTAATCCCCACTGTGTGGTCCACTTGAAGCTTGGAACTGCCTCATTTTTGGGCTTATACCCTAAAATGATATGGAAAAATGAATGGACGGTGTGGATAAAACCCATACATCACCGTTGCCCCCTCAGAGACCCTTGTCCTTTCCTAGCTTAGCAACTTGCAGGGTAGTACACTAGTACTACTATACTAGCACCCTATCCGCGTCCGCTATCAAGGCCGCATGCAATTATTTTCCATCAATGTTTGGGTGCTTGAAGGAGTACGCTTTTTCAATGCTCCTCACACGAGGAAGCAGGGCACACTTGTGTTTGACCCAATCCGTCTGTTGGGTGGATCTTAAACGGGTAGACGATGTCATATCTCAGAAATTTAGGCTTCATCCGATCCTTAGATGGGCCATGCTCGAATGTTGATTTGGACCGTTGGTTGGTGATTCAAAGGTGTAGCTAGCCTGATCTTAAGACCAGCCTGAGTTTTTCAGAGTAAGCATTACGCAGTTAGGCCTGTCTGATGCACGGCTTGGATCTCACACACGTGTCAGATTCCACTCAGGAAACAGTCAAGCAATCCAGTCAACATCACTGGACAGATCATATGACTGGGCCCCACTTCTGTGCACCAGTGCAGCAAGAGTCGGTGCTTGACTAGCGACCACCGTCCACAGAAATGATCCTCAAAAGTCCGGTCCATTAACAGTCCCGATAAAATGAAGATACTCACTGAAGTGAAATCTTGATGCGCCAGATGGGCCTTGTGGATCATTGTAGGCCCCAGGAACGGTTGATTATGCCATCATTTTTACCTGTAAATATATCCAACGGATAGGATCTTTTATTGCAGCTCATACTTTTTCCCATGGCCTATTGATGGTGGGAGACCTTTTGAACGGTTCTGATCATCGGCTTCTTCCCAAATGGACCTTAAAATGCCCCCTAATAATGAAATGACGAAAATGCCCCCGACGTGAATCTGCTGCTGGATTTTGTTTTTTTTTCTATTTTCCATTCTGACACCAGGTTGGATTTCTGTCGTATTGCCCAGAAATCAGGAGCGTCCTGGCATCTGGTGGGCCATGGAATAGCACATGGGAATGGACGAAAGGATGGGCAATTTTGTCATTTGTCTCGTTTCAAAACGACCATGCCTGCACGTTCATTTCCGCGTAATAGACCAACGGATCTCTTGAAAATGACCAAAATGCCATCATGTCCGTTTCTCTGACCAAAATGCCCTCGTATAGAAAAGGGGAGGGCTGGTTCGTCATTTTCGTTAATCTCATGGAAGTAGACCGTGAAAGGACAGTTTTGTCATTTTCTCCCGTTTAAGACCCTTACAGCTTGCGTCGTAGACCACCCGCTGGTCGTGAAAATGACTGAAAACGCCCTGGATGCTGATTGTTATTACAGCTACCTGTGCTGCACGTGGTATCACCAGCAGAGCCCCTCCGTGTACGTTCCATGTTCAGCTTATCAAGTGGGCAGCACCTGCACGTTGAAGGTGAATCAATGAACTTTTCTAGCGTCCATTTCTTGTACGTGTGATGGATCCTATGATCTGAAAAATCTGATTCCTGCGCTAACAGACATACGTGGCGGGCCTGAACTGATGAACGGTACAGATCTTTTACACGTATGACAGCTGTGGCTCGAGTGGTTTGTGCAAGTAGAGATGCGCAAATACCCCTGATTGGGCTCTGTTCGTTTTTGATACTCGTATAAGCAGAAGGTGCAATGCACGTGGAGGGAGCAGCAGGGATAAGGATCAGTGTCCGACCGTACGAATCCTCATTTATTATAGGTCAAGGTACGACCGAATGCATGGTCCTCAATCTCACCGCATGGCATTGGTGGGCCCCACCACTGGTTGGACGCATCATAGATTGTCACAGCTGAAGAATCCAATGGTTAGGATGTTCATATCCTTCTGATTAGTTGCCAAAAGATGGTTTTGATGTTAATAAGAGGATTAGGAGTGTTAGCCGTGATCGATTTTAGTCTGGAGTATCTGAGGCATGGGGTCCAACTGATGAACGGTGTGGATCTTGCAGCCTAAGCTACTTTATAGCACATGTAGTCTGCGCGCTTCGAATGGTATGAATTATTGACTTTTTTTGGTACGGACGTCGATGAACTGGACCTGTACTCATTTTCGTCCCTTAGCGCCCATTGGTGGGCCACCACCAATGAATGATAAGGTTTAGGCTTTTGGACTTTCGATAGGCGCCAACATGATGAACGGTCCGGATTCAATCCAGATGAACCCAATGAACCCTTTGAATAGGGCTGCACATCTGCCCAGTTAACCAACCCAACCCGTCGAATGTCCAATCAACATTAGGGGTGGACTCTTAGAATCTTTCAATGATGGGAGTTCAATGACCACTGATTTTTATGGTGTGGTTTACCTAAAGCTTTTATCTGTTTCTTTTCTAGACCATGTCCTATAATACTCTATAAACATAGATGGAAAACATGGATTTAGGTGAGTTTCATAGTAGGCGTCTCACCCACATTGTTGGTTTCTAGTCTCATAGAACTCTCACCCAAGCACACTCACAGGGAGTAAATTATCTAGAGATCTACCAAGGTAGGTAGCCCCTGATTATATGTCTTAAATCCACCCTCCGGAGCTATTTTGAAAGATTATTTTAGAATATGATGCCAAAAATGAAGTTGATTCAAATATTAAGAGGATCACACTACAGAAACAAAATCTTAAGTCGATCCGGTTTAGTATATAGGATAGGGTAGGGTAGGGCTAGGGTTATGATTGGGTAAGCCCAACCCTGTCACGACCCGGACTGAAAGCCCGAACATTAAATATATTTAGGTTCGGTCAGGGGATGGGCCCAACCCGACCCTAACCCAACCTGCGTGCAGGCCTACCTTTGAATCGGATGCTGATTAGGTGCGACCCCGGTGAGTGCGGCCCTGATTGTGGGTCCTCCCTAGATGTATGTGATTTAGATCCACGCCGTCCATTAGTTTTCTCAGCTCATTTTAGGGCATGGTCCAAAAGGTGGAGCAGATTCAAATTTCAGGTGGACCACACAGTAGGTATTGAATCCCACCATTAAAAACTTCTTGGGACCCACAAAAGTTTTGGATCAAGTTGTTATTTGTATTTTCCATTCATCCATGTCTGTGTGATCTTATCAACAGGTTGGATGGAAAATAACATCATGGTGGACACTATGAAGTTTTTAATGGTGCGCGTTCAATCACCACTCTTTCCTGTGGTGTGGTCCACTTGAGTTCTTTATCTACTTCATTTTTGAACCAAGCAAAACATTGAACTGGAAAAACGGATGGACAGCGTGGATATACAACACATACATCGAGGTGGGCCCCACATTCAGGCCCGCACCCACCTGGCTGGATCCGGGGTCGCACCTATTCTACCCGCGTTCCTTGAATCACGGTACATCGGAGACAAATAGACCGAAAATCTACTGTACTTGGTCACTGGAAGTACGTGTGGACCAACATTTTTTAAAATGGTGGTGACTCATCTAGCGTATAACCGTACGGCAATCCAGACCGTTCAAATCCCTGACCCACAGCGGATGGAGCATGAAGCAAAAATCAAACTGATAAGACTACACTACATGCTTCCCCTTGCCCCCAAAATCACTTCCAACCGTCCATTTAAAAACTAAAAATTTGATGGTCAGGATCCATCAATAGTGATGATTTTAATCCATCCTCAATCCTCAAAGTTTCCCCACAGTTTGGTTGGCCCAGATATCTTCATAAGCGTGCCACGTGTAAGGAGGCAAGCCGCCACCATTTTGAAAATGGGTGGCAGGTCAGGAGTCTTATACGTACCTCAGGGGTAGTTTCGGTATTTCAAGTATACAGGATTGGGTTTGACGAAAACGAAAGACCAGGGGCATTTTCGGTATATAAAAAATGCTTATAATAATTGCCCTGTTGATCGTCCTCCAGACAAATGCATGTGGCCACCCCCCAAATAATGAGAAAAATTGATACTCTGGCATAGTGTGCTGGATGATACGCAGGCACCAGGAAATTTCCAGGAAATCGTCCAATAGTAGAATACTATTAGTTGATTAAACTGTCCAAATCAAGGTTCCCAATTTAGATGCAGTATGTATAAAGTATTGGGATTATTTGATTTGACAGACTACAGGATTGGTGGACATTTATTGTACGGTTGAGAATAAAAATATCCATTGTCCTATTTTACAAACAAGTATCCACGAATCAGAGGGTAGGATTGTTCTAGAAATTTTATTTCAGTATTGTGTTTAGATAGAGTGGTTTACACAACTTAGACGGTTTAGATTGAGTTAATATATTCCACGTGTACAATTTCTGAGTGCCCGCGCATCAAGTATCATATGCCTGAGTATCATATAATTCCCCCAAATAATGATACTTTCCAACAACCGCATTCGCAGCCTTCTAACAGGACTCGCGCGAGTAAGATGGTAAATGGGACCCGCACCACACGTGCTAAAATGGAGTAAATACGAAATCTGGTCCGTTCATTTGGTATAAATTATCTTTAGAATGAGATGGACATAATATAACTCTTTAATATCATCATATGACTAGCCCTTTTCTTTTGAGAAAAAAGAGCTGTTTGAGAATAGATCAACGGCCCATATTCAGTAAACATTTTCAGAATTTTATTTAATTGAACCGTCTAGATTTTTTTATTAGATAATATCCACAGTAATTTTCACATTTTTAATGGATCTGATATATCACACGTATGACAAGTTGGCATTTGTGTGCGAGGTATTTCTCCATCTCACTCGCGTGTAAGAGAAATAGAAAAAGAAATGTAAATCGCAGGTTTCGTTAATTACGAAGATCTCTACCATACATTTGTCAACTTTTGATGATTTCTATCCTTAGTCTTATGGGGTCCACTTTGGATGGACCAGATTGCAAGTTACCTCTTATTCGACGACCCAACAAACTCATATGTACCATAGAAACGAATGGTTAAGATGATACAATTACTAGCTCGGAATCTCTGAGAAAAAAAGGTCCACTAATTGGACGGTTACGATCATTGGAGGGTGTGAGGCTTGATCAATCAGGAGAAGATCACAACTATCGATCCTACACCAAATTTTGGACCGTCGAGAAACGTTCAATATCAGTCCAAGAGAAAAAAAAAATGCAAAAAATATCATCAGTCTGAGGCCCACCGTTGGATGGATTGGACAGATCAACGGATTGGCCCATCTTAGGTGGACCTCATGTAAGGCTGAGGTTCCTGTGGAGTAGGATTTTAGGTAGTCCGTCGATGTACTAAATCGGTCACAGACAGACAAAAAAGAGTAAAAGAACACTTCCGTACACTGGCAGAAGGTGATGCATGATATGCAGGCGCATAAAAAATTTATTTATAAATTTCATACGTAGTATATGATTAATTCAAATTAAACCGTGAAAAATATGGGGCCCACTTTAGATTTGTCATGAACAAAAATTAGAGTTGTTCGATTCACTGAATATCTGATTGGTGGTCATCTATTGGACGGTTAAGAATAAAAATTTTCAACGGTCCATTTTCAGCAGAGATGTGTCCACGAACTAGAAGTTAGAAGGGATAACAAAAATGATTTTTCTACCTTGAATTATCTAAGGTAGTTTTCACAATGTGGGCCGTTTATATTTCTTAATTTATGTAAAGTCTGCAATTTCTGAGTACATGTGTATCAAGCTTCCTAGTTTACCAGAGCATCAAATGACTCGCCAGGAAAGAGTAAAGCGACATGACATAAAACCCTTATTTATTTTGTAACGAACAATTTTTCCTAATTTAAGTCGATTAAATAGTCTATATTGGGCTATCTTTAATACCAAAAGTTAAAAAACTGGGGTGTCTATAAAAAAAGTGGGTGTAAAGATTAGTTCCCGACACTAAAACCAATGTATCCACCGAGGTGGTTAGATCTGTGACTGTGGGGCCCACCTTGATGATTTTTTTATTTTTATTTTTATATCTGAACCATCCATCCGTTTTTTCGGCCTCATTTTAGAATATGAATCCAAAAAATGAAGCAGACCCAAATCTCATGTGGACCACGCCGCAGGAAACAGTTGTGATTGAACCCCTATGATTAAAAACTTCCCAAGGCCCACCGTAATGTTTATTTTCCATCCAGCCTTTTGACAAGATCACACAGACCTAGATGAAGGAAAACAAATATCAGATTGATCCAAAACATCGGTGGGCCCTAAGAAGGTTTCTAATGGTGAGCGTTCAATCACCACTGTTTCCTGTGGCGTGGTCCACCTGATATTTAGATCTGCTTCATTTTCGGTATCATTCCTAAAATGAGCTGTAAAAACGGATGGACGGTGTGGATATAAAACAAATAGATAAAGATGGGCCCCACAGTCGCGGATCCACCGAATCCGCTGGCGGACTGCGCACTACTGGCAGGAGCTCTGTGGGGCCCACCTAGATGCGTATGTTTTATCCAAGACGTCCATACATTGTAATGGATCATTTTAAGAATGAAACCAAAAATAATTTAGATCTAAAGTTCAAGTGGACCACACCACAGGAAACAGTGGAGATTGAACGCCTACCGTTGAAAACTTCTTGAGGGCCAGAGAAGTTTTTGATGACGCTAATATTTGTGTTTTCCCTTTAAAAAGGTCTATATGACCTTATGAAAAGGTTGGATGGAAAATAAATATCAAGGTGGGTCCTAAGAAGGTTTCAACGGTGGCATCATCATCGCCACTTTTTCTTATGGTGTGTCCCACTTGAGCCTCATATCTACCTAATTTTTGTTATCCTTCCATAAAATGATATATTAAAACGGATGGACGGAGTGGATAAAACATAAATATCACAGTGGGCCCCACTGAGCCCTGCCAGGACCGAGTCCGTCCAGGCAGAGGTAGGACGCAATCCGCGTCCCCTTCCTAGTTAACCACCATTTTAAAAGATGACGATGACTCATCTGGTCCATACGTGGGATGCAGGGACAGAAATTTGGAATTTCCAAAATGTGGACCCACCATGCATGGTTTATACACGGAGAATAATCATGATTGAACGATCCTAACCATCCAATCGGTGGCCATCGATGCCCAAATTAACTACTAAATATCAGACGGTTAATACGCCTGAATCGTGCAATTTTAATTGCATTCTCTCCCAGAACTGAGATTCCATGATTTAGATGGTCTGGATTCCCCACTAATTTATTCCACGTGTACATTAGATTAGTTACCACCATTTAGTAGATGTTGGTGCTACCACCATATTGTCAACTTTATATATACACGTCGCTCCGTGGTTTGTTAGTCCTACACGCAATTCTACACGCAGCTAAATAAACCATCCTAGAACACTTTTGTTAAATCCAATCCGTATATTTAGTGGGACCCAATGCTTAAATTATATTTATAAAAAATTATGTCTCTTAAATATCATCTGGACCGTATGCTTTCAAAACAAATGGACGGTTTACAAAGAGACTTTCAAGCTTTCATAGACCATACTAGCGTTTAACAGAAACTTGGCCTGCCTGATATTTATACAGCTTGAACTTCTAACTAAATGATCTGTCCACATAACTGGCCCAACGCACGTGGCAGTTGGAACACGTGTGTGCGTGTAGTAACGCGTGTAGGTGTAAAATCTTTATATTTATTTCAGCCCTTGTCTCTACTTTCCAGTTGTATTTATTTTAAAAGGAAGTTATTTGATACTCTGATAGAATATGGTGCGTCATACGCAGGCATCCGAAATTCTAACTTAAAGTAGACTGAATATTTGTGTAACTCACCGTCGTTAACACGCAACCTCGAATCATATATCTGAAGAATCCGAACCACTGATTAGTGGACATCTTTTTGTTGGAAATTGATGCTTTCACTGTCAACCGTCCAATGAATGCCCACCAATCCGATAGTCACAAGATCAAGCAATCCTATTTTTTCGTTCATAACACATCTTTACTGGGGCCATCATTTTGGAAGTTTAATTTGATTTTTTGTATGCCACTTATGCAAATTTAAAGTAATTTCTAAATGGCCGCGTATCATCCATCAAACTCTGCCAGAGTATCAAAGAATTCCTCTTTATAAAAAAAGAAAGGAAAAAAGAAAATCCCACTCCCTGCATTTCTATCCCTTGCTTTCATTTCGCAGAAAAAGACTAAAGAAAGCATCACGAATTTCCCATCTTTCTCTGGATTTTCACATTGCTGGTAAGGAAAAAAAGTCCAATATTTCGATCAAAGATCCTTGCTTTTTTTTTTTCTTTTTTTTTTTTTTCAATTTCCCTTGTTAGGTTTTGTAGATTTTTGTAATATATCTCAGTTCTAATCTTTTCAGTGATGTTTGGGTAGATTTTTGGTGCGGAATTTTTTATTTTCCAAGATTGGGATGGAATTGTTGGTGGGTGTTCTTGATTTGTCGGGGTTACTTAGTTCCTGATGTTGGGAAAATCAGAAAGAGAAAAAACCCAAATAGATTTGATGCTGTGGTTGTGGTGTTTGTAGGAATGGGCATGTTGTATGTTTGAAAATCAATAGATTGATGACTTAGAGACGAAAAAAGTAGATTTTGTTGAAGTTTTTGGAATCATCGGAGAAAATCCCAAGTTGGTTTTCTGGGGTTTCTCAGTGTTTTAAGGATTTGTGGAGTTTGGTTGGAAGATGAATCCCAAGTGGGAATCTTCTAAGGGATTTTGGAAAATTGGGTTGGGTTTTTGAAACTCAGTAGATTTTGATTAGTTGGAGAAGAAAAAGTAGATTCTCTGAAGTTTTTTTTTTTCCAATCGTAGTTGGTTTTCTATGGTTTCTTGGTGTTTTAAGGATTTCTAGAGTTTTGGTTGGAATAGAAATCCCAAGTAGGGTTTTCTAACCTTTTAAGGACTTTTGGAAAATCGGTTTGGAATTTTTCGAAGCCTCCGAGGAAATCCTAAGTGGGTTTTCTGTAATTTCTCAATACATCGGCGATGACTTTCTAGGGCTCGGAATGGAAGTTTTCTGAATGCCAGGGAAAAATCCCAAGTGGGTTTTATGTAATTTCTCAGTCTCTTGTCGATGATCGAAGATTGAGAGAAAACGGAGATGGTTTTTTTGCAGTTCCTCAATCGTTGAAGGGTTCTTGACAGATCGGATTGGAAATTTTCAAACATTGGAGCAAAATCATGGAGGCTTTCAGGCTGATTTTTATTGTTTTCATGGTTGTGTTTATCGGAATAGGACAAGCTCAAACCGATCCTTTTCTGATAGATTGCGGCACGAATTCGAGCATCAATGTTGATGGCCGAAGATGGGTCGGTGATTTGAATGATAATATCGTGAATCTGACCCTCAGATCTCTGGGGATATCTGCATCGACGGCCACAATCAGTGGAAATTCGGTCTATGGAAGTTTATATAAGACGGCCCGGGTTTTCACCAGTCCCTCGAATTACACCTTCAGAGTTGTCTCTGGGAACTACTATGTTCGTCTCCATTTCTATCCATTCCCGTTCGGTAACAATCTCGATGTGAACAAATCCACATTCGATGTGTTAGCGAACAATCTGAAACTGGTTGTGGGATTCAACGCCGTTGATGAGATCTCATGGAAGAATACATACTTGGCGAGCTTGGGAAGCAATTCAACTGTTTCGGCACTGATGAAGGAGTATTTCCTTAACGTCAATACAGCCGAGATCTTGATAAAGTTCGTCCCTGCAAGTGGGACATTTGCATTCGTGAATGCTATCGAGATTGTTCCAGTTCTCGGCAAACTGTTTCCGGAGTTTGCAAGTAAAGTGGCCGGAAATGGTGCGAACAGTTCTTTAGTTGATAGGGGGATTGAAACTATGTATAGATTGAACGTGGCCGGACCTGAAATCGCTCCGGGCCAGGATCGAGATCTATGGAGGAGATGGGAATCAGATGATAGCTACATATTCGCCGCCTCTGCTTCGTCTGTGATCTCGAACACTTCGAACATTAGCTATGCATATCCCGGCGATGTATCTGTTGCTCCTCTTCTGGTGTATGAAGATGCAAAAACGATGACGAATGCGCAAGTCATGGATAATAGATTCAACATGTCGTGGAAACTCGCCGTGGACCCCAATTTCGAGTACCTGGTCCGCCTGCACTTCTGCGAGCTGTTCTACGACAAGGCCAATCAGCGGATTTTCAAGATCTACATTAATAACCAGACTGCAGCGGAGAATTTCGATGTGTTTGTGCGGGCCGGAGGGCTTAACAAGGCCTATCACGAGGATTACATAGATTTGGTGTCGCCGCAGGTGGACACTCTTTGGGTCCAGCTGGGGCCCGACCCATCAGCTGGTGGTTCGGGCACTGAAGCGATCTTGAACGGGTTGGAGATTCTCAAGCTCAGCCGAAATGGGAACCTTGCACATTCCTTGGAGAAATTTGATTCGGGCGGGAAAGGGGCGGTTGGCAAGAATTCAAAGCGGATTCTGTTGGTGGCAGTTGGCGCCAGTGTAGCTGCTGTCGCTGTTCTCTCGGCTTTGTGTATTGTGGTCTTCTGTTTGTGCAGGAGGAAGAAGAAGTCAGGTCCAATCAAAACCGAGTCTCCCAGATGGCGTCCGCTCGTCCTTCAAGGGATCCTTGGAAGTACAAATGATGCCCGGGCATCCAAATTCCCTTCAATGGCGAACGGATCAATGGCTACCAAGCGGTTCACGGTAGCAGAGATCCGGGCTGCGACGAAAAACTTCGATGAGTCGTTGGTGATCGGGACGGGCGGATTTGGTAAGGTCTACAAGGGCGTGATCGAGGATGGGAGCTTGGTCGCGATCAAGAGGGCACACCCCCAGTCTGAACAAGGCCTGGCCGAGTTCGAGACGGAGATTGAAATGCTTTCGAAGCTCAGGCACCGGCACCTGGTTTCGATGATCGGGTACTGCGAGGAACATAACGAGATGATCTTGGTCTATGAGTACATGGCGAATGGGACCCTCAGGAGCCATCTGTTTGGGAGCGATCTTCCGCCTCTATCATGGAAGCAACGGCTGGATGCGTGCATTGGCGCGGCTCGCGGGCTCCACTACCTCCACACAGGAGCAGAGGGAGGTATAATCCACAGAGATGTTAAGACCACCAACATCCTGTTGGATGAGAATTTCGTTGCAAAGGTGGCGGATTTTGGGTTGTCGAAGACAGGACCCTCGTTGGATCGGACCCATGTCAGCACTGCAGTCAAAGGAAGCTTCGGATACCTTGATCCGGAATACTTCCGGCGGCAACACCTAACTGACAAGTCGGATGTGTACTCCTTTGGCGTTGTACTGTTTGAGGTTGTTTGTGCACGGCCTGTTATTAACCCCACCTTGCCAAGGGACCAGATCAACCTCGCTGAGTGGGCGGTCCTGTGGCAGCGGCAGCGATCGCTCGAGACCATCGTGGACCCCAAGCTTGAAGGGAAGTACTCATTGGAGTCGTTGAAGAAGTTTGGGGAGATTGCAGAGAAATGCCTGGCCGATGAGGGGAAGAACCGGCCCACCATGGGCGAAGTGCTGTGGCATTTGGAGTATGTGTTGCAGTTGCATGAAGCTCATACGAGGAGAGACGCGGAGGAGTCTCTTTCAAGGAGTGAGGTGAGATTCACCAACCCTCTCAGTCTTCCAGCTATCGGTGAGGGGGAGGAGCGATCATCGTCATCGAATCCATTGGCCGTAGACATGGGGCCCACATATGAGGGAGAATCCTCAGCAGGGACCACTTCAGAAGACGCCATCGGAGTCATCGACTTCTCACAGCTGGTCCATCCTCAAGGCCGGTGAGTGCCAAAACCGCCAAAATATCTTTCATATCGGTTGTCCATGGCTATACAACTATGCGTTTCTTTCCGCTTTTTCTTTCGTGGCAATGGCGAGTGATCCACCAGACAAATGTGGGTCCCATTGTGGTTTTGGAGCACAGCCCAAAAATCACACTGATTGGATGATCCTGTCTGATGCCGGCTAGCCTGGACTGCTCACCAATCTTTTTACCCTTCTTTCAATGAACACCCAATGTTTAAATTCTCCAATGTTGGTACACTCCATCCACAGCGGACCGTGAATTGGATGGTCTTGATTGGCATGTCTGGCGGATGATCGCTGCCATTTAAGAAACAAACGGTGGAAATGTTCGCATAGTAATCGAGCCCTTTGTAATATCCATTACAGAGAATTCTGAGGTCTGTTGATGTTTTCTTTCTGATTTTGGCTTTCAATATTCTTTGAAATCTTTGCTCGGCTTGAATCGATAGAAACATAGATTACTGTAGAATCTGAGTGATCGGATGCTATACATTGGTTTTTTGTAATCCTATTTGTTTTGGGTCTTCTGGAAATGGACGGTTCGGATGCTAGAATTCCTGTCCAAGGCCATAGCAATAAGAGTTTCTTGTATTGGAGATTTTGGGCTTTGTAGCCATCACTGTTGAAGTGCGAAATTTTCATGAATGATCATCACACACGCATATATATTTTTTTCTTTTCTGCCGAGTTCCCATATGGTCGAGCTTCTGTGGGGCCCACCTTGATGTTTCGGCAGCATCCAGACCGTGCATCTGTTGTGCCGTATCAGGCTTGCTGTACAGACTATAAATCAGGCCTATGCGAAACTCAGGTGGGCCACACCACAGGAAAAAAAATGCAAGATCACGCCCAAAAGGCTATGGAGGTACTTGGTGGAGCCCACCTTAGCTATGGAATCACCGGATATTTGGGTTGTCCGTTCATCCTGGTGGGAGGCGGCTGATGATCGGATTGGATGGCATATACAGGGCACCCCATGTACCATCTGGAATGGAAGTTTTTATGGTGGGCGTCTCCCTCTCCATTGCTTCCTGTTTTGTGGCCCACCTGAATTTTGTAGTATGCTGATATTCAGGCTCTGGACTTGACATGGGACTTTCCATTGCATGAATGGGTTGGATATATATATATATATATATATATATATATATATATATATATATATATATATATTCCTCTGAGAAGCTTAGCCCATCGATTGCTAATCGGAGGAAATGTTATTTTGGAACCGTCCATGGATTGACCATGCATCACGAATTTCCTTGATATGAAAATGTTAACTGCTTGATTTGTGGACTTAAGATGGACGGCTAAGAAGGGAAAGACAGCAATGTTACACTTTCAACTGAAAAAAAAAAGGGTCATAATATTGGTTTCTGACTTCTTGCCATTTGGAAATTCTTTGGTGGGTCCCTCCATCAAGGTGGGACCCAACGAACTAACGGTCTGGATTACTGACGTGTGTGCCTCATTTACTGAAATTGGAAACGCGTCTATGCCTTGCAAAGACGCCGGCTGCGTACGGTATTATTCTTCTCCTTGTTTTGCATCATAACAAGTCTTTAAGGATGCGGATTCGGTGAGGCCGTGAGTGTGGGGCCCGCCTTGATATATGTGTTGTACATCTACCCCGTCCATCTGTTTTATTAGCTCATTTTAGGGCATGACCCCACAAAATAAAGCAGATCTAAATCTCAGGTGGACCACACCACAGGAAACAAAAACAAAAAAAAAAAAAAACTTCCTAGGGCCCACCGTAATGTTTATTTGTGATCCAACCTGTTGATAATGTCACAGAGACTTGGACGAAGGGAAAACACAAATATCAGCTGGATCCAAAACTTTTGTGGCCCACAAGAAGTTTTTAATGACGGGCATTGAATCACCACTGTTTCCTGTTGTGTGGTCCACCTGAGATTTGGATCTGCCTCATTTTTGGGCTCATGATTTAAACTGAGCTGTCGAAACGGATGGACGGCCTGGATATACAAGACACATCAAGGCGCATGCTCGACATCCTACTAGGCATCCCATGGGCCCTACTGAGTGGATGACTGGGACCCAAAACCAGGCTGGTCCACTCATTAGGTTGCCTGTACGTGCATGACAACAATGGACGGTTTAGGAATTGTGCAACATTCTACATCCAACATACACGTATTGTGTATCAGATGAGTAGATTAGATTGATTTTTTTCGACTTCAAGTCCGGCGTGCAGTGGGGTCCACCTGAAGAACGGCTGCAAAGTCCCATGGAATAAAACCAATGGCTGTGATTTAACCATTCAACATTACTGTTTGTACATCAACGGCTGGATTGTATTCTGATCATGATTGAGTGGAATTATGATATCCTCAACCATGGTTCGGTCATCCGGACCTTTTATCTATTGCGTCCGACTTGGATGGATCAGATGCTAGAAATTCACAGGTTGGAAGATCCTAGCCGCTAATCTTGGCAGTCTTCTCAATTGGACGACTATTGATGTATTTCCCCTGTTGGCCGTCTATTTGTTGGCCGAAAGTGGAGGGAAAGGTTTAGATCATTCGATCAAGGAGGTTTTTGGGCATGGTCCATTCACCAATGCATCTGATCGATGGTTTGGATTTGCCAAACCGTGGGCTCCACTAGTCAGGGTTGAAGATCTTGATGATTACAATGCGATCAAAACAAAGATGTCGAATCTAATCCGTTGGATCATGCAATTGGGTCTTTAGATAATGTACAGATCTTCCATTTTTTGTCCATCGAATCACGACCCTCCGTTTTTGGTTTCAACAGTATGGGAACTGGATTTTTCCAAATCATGATTTTAGTATAAGCATCCACTAAATAAAGCAATTCGTTTTTATCAGATCCTTGTATGGATGGTGAGGATCTCTCATCGAAGATGGGTCCACTTGCATTGATGTCCCGATCTGTATGGGTGGGGCCCACGATCCGGTAATCCAAAAGCTGATGTGTGGGCTCCACCAGGATGAGGATGGTCTGACAACCTTCAAGATTGGAAGATCACGATCGTCCAAACATTGGCGTTTTTCCCTGGACTCCCCCCCCTCCCCTTTTTAACTCATCCGTCTATTTGTGGGCCACTGATCAAACGAACGGTTCGGATCATGTCAGGGCTCCACCAGGACGGGGATGTCCTGACAACTTTCAAGATTGGAAGATTGTAGCCATCCAAACATTGGCCTTTTTATCTGGAGTGTTGGTGTATTTTTCTTTTTAACTCAATCGTCTATTTATAGACCACTTAGCAAACGAACGGTTTGGATCTTCCACTGAAATGACCCACCTTTTCATATCATCCCAATGAAATGATAGAGGTCTACAATCAGCAAGAAAAATCCTGCTGGTTGGACGGCTAGGATTGTCCCTCAACCTGGCGTATTTGGTATACCGAACCCAAATCATAGGACTTGCTCATTGAATGTGAACCACGGATTGGTTTAACGGTGAATACTACTCCCACACACTAATATGGTACGTCCCCAAGATCCTGGCCGTTCATCAAGCGGAACCACTGGAGTCCCACCTGATTAACGGCTTAGAATCGAGGCTCATTTCGCACGTATCACCTTCCCAGCGTGTGACTCTTGATCCGCAGGCACACTCAGAAATTGTACACGTCTCAGTCATTAACTCAATTTAAACCCACTAAATTGTGGGGCCCACTGTCTCTAAATCACGGTCCTAAAATCAGATTGGTTGAACAATCCTAATCTCTCTGATTCGTGGACACTAGTTAGTTGAAACAGGACCATTAGATATTTTTCTTTTCATTTCAACCGTTCAATAAATGTCCACCAATCAGATGGTCAAATAACCATAAAAGCGTAATTTTTTTTGTCCATGATACATACAAACTAGGAGTCGTAATATGGACCGTTTAATTTTACTCACTTGAATGCCACGTATGCAAGCTATGAGTATCATCCATGATACTCTGCGAGAGTATAAAAGTTTCTCTCTTTCATTCATTATGCTTTCACCTGTGTCATACGTATGTCTCGTTTTCAACAAAGCTAGGCCTCAGCTAGATCTCTCAATGGAGAGGGACATATCCGATGTACAATTCACTCCGAATTTGGATTCACAGAAATATATCCGAGTTCCATTCGAATCTGATCCGGATCCGACTCATTGTCACCTTACTGTATATGTTATATTCATGTTGGCGATCCGTTTTTCAGTTTATTTTAGGCCATGTCTCAAAATTGAGACATGCCACTCTCAAGTCAACCGTATCACAGTAAATAGTGGGATTTACATTTTTTTTTACTAATATATATATATATATATATATAGAGAGAGAGAGAGAGAGAGAGAGAGAGAGATTTGTAATGGGGTGGATTCGGACCTAGATCCGGCCCAATCCGATGGTTATATGGATATTGGATTGGAAATAGATCTAACTATTTATAAATGAATTGGATATGGATATCACCTTTTCGATCCGAGTTGGATCCGAATTCGAACTGAATCCGTCTACAGATATTCAGACTTGGAGCCAGATCCAACAGGATCCAATCCAGATCCGACCCATTGAGAGCTCTAGCCTCAGCCCCCCAACTGCTCATGATACGCGTGGCCCACCTTTCAGTGGTCCAAGTTGCTCATTTTGTGGGCCCCTGGTAAATCTCATCCTCGTAATAATTCCATCCATCCATTTGTCTCTTCACGTTGCATATGGACATTTGACTATATTTTCTCAACCATTCATCTGTAGACCAACAATCAGATGGCTACGATCATCCCATCAGGGGACTTTCTTTTAGCAGCTTTGAAATTTCACTGCAAGGCCCATCAGTGAACGGTCTGGATCATGGAATGGATGGTACCGAGCTTTCCAAATAGGGGTGGCAATGGGAGGGCCTTGGCATGGATCTAACAGAGAAGGCCCAAACCCAAAAGAGAGGTTGGGCCTCAGCGCAATCCTAATCCATCCATCAAACAAGTGGGCCGCATGTTCGCAAGGAAATAAACATATAGGGGAATGAAATGAACGGTCTACATGAAAAGATGCCCATGTTGCCTAACTAACAATTGGAAAGCAGGGATAAAATGATTTGAACCAAGACCAGGCCCAAAATTAATTGCGGACCACATATACCAGACCCAATCACAGACGATGGGCCAAACTGATATCCAAGCCTGGTCCACTACCTGGCCAGGGTCACTGGGCCTGGATTATGGAGTAATCCACATGGATGTTCGACTCGTCCAACTCGACTTGGACTCAGTTGGGACGTATAGGTTAGTGAGTCACCCCTGATTCAACCCCGACTCGGGCAATTTACCCTTGACTCTTCTGAGTCACAACTCGACTCGAACCGAGTAAAAAAAAAATGCCAATGCACAAAATAGTTTCAAAATATTACTAAGATTATAGAGAGTATGAGAAAGAGAGATTCTTGAATTTGGAGAAAACCCAATAGAGCTTTAGACAGTATTCCAAAGCAATAAATGATAAGAACTGCAGTTTTTGTTTCTTTTTCTACTGAGACAAAGCACTGGTGTTGTAGACAAGGAGTGCACCTCCTAGTAGAAGAGCTCCAAGGGTTACAGCCCATATCAGCAGCCCTGTGGTCCCTGCATTTTCCCCAATTACCAATTAAAAAAAAATTAAAATGAGCCATTGGCTAACAAGTATGGCGATTGGCAGTGTTGATTTGGTGGGCTTTGAAGTGGATGGTTGGTAGGCCAAAGTTTTTAGTGATCGGACGGATATAACCATCCATGTTAAGATACTCCTCTAAATATATGGCTGTGGTGGTTATAGAGAACTTAGATCCACTTTCTATATTGGATTTGATATGGTTAGCTCTAGGGCCTTTATAGATACTGATTAGATGTTTATTAATATTTGGATTGTAAAGAAAACTATAAATTCCATGGAGTATTAATTGCTTTTATCAAAATCTAATGAATATGAGATTTCTATTTGCTATCCAACACTTCTTTTTTGAAATCCATTGGGCTATGATGCGCATGGTGTGCTATAACGGCCATTATGGGCCTGGAAAGGCCGTTATGTAAAGCTAATGATGGCAACTGTTACATGTTATGGGGTTGTAACGGCTGTTATGCAAAAAAATGACCCATGTTATGGGGTTGTAACGGGTTGTAACGGCTGTCATTTTTTTGCATAACAGCCGTTACAACCCCATAACAGCTGTTACAACCCCTGTAATAGACCATAGCACCCTTGTTAAGACTGTAACGGCCCCCATAACAGTCCATTATGGGGCCGATACAGGTTGTTCCTTTTTTTTTTTTTTTAAATTAAAAAAAGATTAGGGGAGGCCATAGTGGCCGTTACAGCCCGTATCGTACAGATAATGGTGTTGGTCATTATGACCACTATTACTGTTATGGAATACCAATGAACGTAAAGGTAATTATTATGGTTGTCCATGTCCATATTGTGGACTCCTATCCACATATTATTACTAAATTTGAATAAGATATTTTCTTAATCTAGTTAGGTGTTGGATTATAATAGGATAGTTAAGTCAATAGTGAAAAGAAGAAGAAGAAGAAGAAGAAGAAGAAGCAGAAGCATTGTATGGAGGTTTTCCCCATTGAAGTGACAATTTATCAATATTTATCTCTATTTTATTTTTATTATTTTAGGTGTCAATGGCCAACGTTGCATGACTCCAGAAGATTGAAAACAAGATTAAGAAACACAGGGAAGGTTTGGAATGTCAACCCTGTTCTTGGAGGAGAGATTTCAAGGAAGCTTTTAATGATTGAGTTATAGTAGGAGAAGGTATTAAGAGCAATGAATCAATAACAAAGCGAGGATTTGAGTAACCATTCAACCTCTATTTAGACCAAGTATGGGAGCCTTGAACATCCAAATCCTTGTTTAAATGTGAATTGAGTTTCCGCATTTAAACAGGTAAAGATTCGATCGGTCGACCAGTGTTTTGATTTCAAACACACGTCTTAGTAGAAGAAGGTTCTGTTAGTATCATTTCATTTGGAGATGAAGTGACTCAACATATCAATACAAGGATTCCACTTGATCCAGTCCACCAAGTCAGAAGATTGTGAAGGAGACCTTGCAGAATTCTAACAAACAACCACACTAAAATAATACCAAAGGGGTTTTAAAGATTGGTGAATCAGACAATTGGGCCAACAGAGTCATTCTTGATCAACTGCTTTGTTTGCAGGTTAGAAGATAATGTCTCCCCAGATATTCAATCTCTTAGGCAGTCACTATCCATGGCTATGGGATTAGCTAGGCTACAGGATGAGAAGCATACTTGCAGAACCGTCAAACAAGGACTTGTATAATGGTGATTATTCCAAATACCATAGGGGGAGAGAAGCAGACTACTCTTCATATTAGGAGAGTTGCACCTTGTTGCAATTGTGATGAAAAATTCGCCTTGGTCACTGTTGCAAAACTCAACAACATTCTCTACTCACGGGTGGTTTACCCTACAACAAACACGACGTTGGTACTAATACTGGCATAGGATTTGTGTGATGATGGGGGAAGACAAGTAGACTCCTCTTCCGGTTAGGAGACTCACATCATGTCGCGATTGTGATGAAAAATTTGCCTGGGTCATTGTTGCAACACCATTTTCTTCTCATGGGCAGTTCGCTCTCCAACAAACAAGGTGCTGGTACTAATATTGCATTGGATTTGGGTGATCATAGGGGAGACAAGCACACTCCTTTTCCTATTAGGAGACTCACACCATGTCACAGTTGTGATGAAAAATTCACCTTGGTCACTGTTGCGAAACTCAACAATATTTTCTCCTCACAGGCGATTCGCTCTACAAAAACGAGACACTGGTAAAAATATTGGCATTGGATTTGGGTGATAATAGAGGGAGACAAGTAGACTCTTCCTATGAGGAGACGCACCATCTCGTAATTTTGATGAAAAATTCACCTTGGAAACTATTGCAAAACTCGACAACATTTTCTCCTCATGGGCAGTTTGCTCGACAACAAACAAGTTGCTGGAACTAATATTGGCAATGATTTGGATGATCACAGGGGGAGACAAGCAGAGTCCTCTTCCTATTACGAGACTCACACCATGTCACAGTTGTGATGAAAAATTTGCCTTGGACACTATTGCAAAACTCAACAACATTTTCTCCTAAGGGCAGTTTGCTCTACAACAAACAAAACGCCATTATTACTATTGGCACTGGATTTAGGTGATGATAGGGGGAGAGACTCCTCTTCATATTAGGAGACTCACACCATTTCGCAACTGGATGAAAATTCATATTGGTCATTGTTGCAAAATTCAACATTTTCTCCTTACAGGTGGTTCCCTCTACAACAAAGAAGACGCTGGTACTAATATTGGCATTGGATTTGGGTGATGATATGGGAGGCAAGCAGACTCCTCTTCCTATTAGGAGACTCACACCATGTCACAATTTGATGAAAAATTCACCTTGGTCATTGTTGCAAAACTCAAACAATATTTTCTCCTCACGGGTGGTTTGCTCTATAACAAATAAGATGATGGTACTAAAATTGGAATTGGTTTTGAGTGATGAATGATGATAGGGGGAGACAAGCAGACTCCTCTTCCTATTAGGAGATTCACACCATGTCGCAATTGTGATGAAAAATTCGCCTTGGCCATTGCAAAACTCAAGAACATTTTTCCTCACGGTTGGTTCATTTGACAACAAACAAGACGCTGGTACTAATATCAGCATTGGATTTGAGCGATGATAGGGTGAGACAAGCAGACTTCTCTTCATAGGAGGAGACTTGCATCATGTTGCAATTGTGATGAGAAAATCACCTTTGTCATTGTTGCAAAACTCAACTAACATTTTCTCCTTATGGGCAATTCAGTCTAATGCTGGCATTGGATTTGGATGATGATAGGGGGAGACAAGTAGATTCCTCTTCCTATTAGGAGACTCACACCATTTCGCAATGTGATGAAAAATCCGCCTAGTCATTCTTGCAAAAATGAACAACATTTTCTTCTCATGGAAGGTTCGCTCTACAACAAACAAGACACTGGTTCTAATATTAGCATTGGATTTGGATGATGACAAGTAGACTCGTCTTCCTATTAGGACACACCATTTTGCAATGCGATGCAAAATCTGCCCGGGTCATTGTTGCAAAAATCAACAGCATTTTCTCCTACATTGATGGTTCGCGCTGCAACAAACAAGACCCTGGTACTTATATTGGCATTGGATTGGCATTGGATTTGGATGATGATAGGGAGAGACAAGTAGACTCCTCTTCCTATTAGGAGACTCACCCCATTGTGCAATGTGATAAAAAGAAAAAAATCGCCCTGGTCATCAACAACATTTTCTCCTCATGGACGGTTCGGTCTACAACAAACAAGATGCTGGTACTAATATTGGCATTGGGTTTGGTGGTAATAGGGGGAGACAAGCAGACTCATCTTCCTATTAGGAGACATCATCTTGCAATTGTGATGAAAAATTTACCTCGATCACTGTTGCAAAACAAAACAATGTTTTCTCCTCATGGGCAGTTCACTCTACAACAAATAAGACGCCGGTAATGATATTGACATTGGATTTGGGTGATGATAGGGGGAGACAAGCAGACTCCTCTCCCTATTAGGAGACTCAAACCTTGTCACAATTGTGAAGAAAATTTACCTTGGACATTGTTGCAAAACTCAGCAACATTTTCTCCTCACGAGTGGTTCACTACAAAAAAAGAATATCCTGGTACGGATATTGGCATTGAATTTGGGAGATGAGTAGAAACAGCCTTGAGGACAAGATTGTCTTAAAGTGGGATCCTTTTAAAGGCAAGATTAGGATTTGATAAGGAGTTTTGAATTCACATAAAACAGGCTTCTTAATCCATATTAGGTGTTGGATTCTAAATATGATAGTAAGGATATTGTTGTGCGCTGTATTAGAGGTTTGCTCCCTCCAAGTGGCAATTTATCAATAAATATCTCTAGTTTGAATCATAGTGAAAAATCTCATTCACGGAAATTTCTTGGCTCAGGAATTTCTTGGGAGATTTTAATTTTTATAAATTAATAAATAAATGTAAAATGTTAATATACAATTATATAATGATGAGTTAGTTAAAAATTTAAATAAATTTTTTTTTGTTAATATAAGGATAATTTCGCAAAAAAATTGAAACTATTGACATTGTGAAAATCTCACGATGATATCGTTTAATTTATGAAAATTCGAAACTGTCAACATTATCAAAATTTCGGTGATATTTGTCACACTTGTCCGACTTCTATTATTTTTGTTCCAGGCCATTTCTGGTTTTTTTTTTTTTTTTCCTTTTTAACTTGCCAATCTATATTTCAGGCCATACTATGGACAGCTAATAAAGTGCAAAAGTCTTTCTTTTGAGCTATGGCCAATCAATGTAATGGACCACCAAATAAACATTTTTTTTTTATCACTGCGTGTAAGTGCCACACAGGTCATATCATCATTGCCGGATAAATAAATAGATGGAAATGAATAAATGAATAATTCATGTAAGTTAGGAAAGAGAACCTCCTTTTGGAGGTCTTACCTCCAACATAGACATCACCAGTTGGAGCCCATTCATCAGGACTGTAAATTGGACTGCATTAAAAAAGAACATGTGATTTAGAATCATCTGTTTATAAGATTTCCACTGTATTGAGCTTATCATGCTACCCGAAAACCATCTAAATTTCATCACAATCTAACGGTCGGATGTAAAGTTATGAGCTTTGGAAATTTCCAGTACATCAGATGTGCTCATTCATCCTGGCTGTCCATCTCTTGGAAGGCCACTGCTCCCATCCTAGTGTAGACTCAATGCAAGTAGCCCACTTCATGTGATGTATGGTAATTACCATATGTTCTAAATGTGTGAGTGCCATCCGAACCGTCGATCAGACCTAGATCCCAAAATCCAACTTGATCCATAACTTAGGTGGGCCACACAAAAAGGAACACTGGGAGAAAATAGGGAGGATGAAATGCACCATAGTGGGGTCCACCATGTTGTGTATATGTCATCCAACCTGTATATCAAGTGGGCCCTGCTGGGATGAAGGGACACTGAAACTCAAGCCATTCCAATACTTAGGTGGGCTACAACAAGTGAATATATAGGTTCTAGGCATGATTGTACATTGCTACTTGTGGTGTGTCCCACCTGAGTTTTTGATAGAGATGATCCTTGTGGCCCATGATGAGGCACACCAGATGCACAGGAATTCAGTGTGTAAATCATGGGTGGGCCCCACAGAGCCTACCATATGTTTGAACACATTTTATCATTCTCCCAGTGTCCACTTAAGTCATAGACCGTGGACTTGGTGGAAATCGTGGGCTACTTGTTGCATGGTTCAGTGGCCATCCAAGATGTGGCTCTGCTAATGGCCCAGCGGCTGCAACGGTCGGGTTGGCTTATCAGGTTTCTGGTCCAAGCCCAATAAGAGTTGTTCTCAGGCCTGTAACTCGTTCGGTCCTGAGTCGAGTTGTCGAGTCAGGGTTGAATTTCCTTCAGTTGCAAGCACAACTCGCCTGATCGAGTCCGGGTCAACTCGGACGATTCATACATCCGATTCTTAAAACCATGAATGTAACAAAGGCCTGTGGTGTGGGCTCAGGCTTGAAATCTAATGCTCTCGTGCTAAGCAAGCTGAGTTCGAGCCGGATTTTTTTAGCCCAGTTATTAGGATCAGAACCGTGACCTGGCCCACTTCCACTGCTAAATCAATGGCCTAGATTAATGAGCACATTCACTGATGACAAATAAAAAATTCAATAAATAATTTTTTTTTATTGAATTCTAACCTGTATCCATCCACGTTGGCACCGTATTTATCTACGAATTGGTATACACCCTTTCCCTACATCCATAAAAAAAAAAAAAAAAAATGTCAACGCATGTACATGTGTGTATGTATGTGAAAATGTAGAAGAATACGACCTTAGGCTTCCTCCCCGATGCATCTAGACCGTTCTTGAGGCTCATACCACCGCCGGTTCCTACAAATATTTCAAAATTTTCCAAATTAAATAAAAAATAAAATTGAAAAGAATATGATGCGTGTGAGTTGGATGTGTGCCATTAGTTCTGAAATGTCAAGTAACATGCATAAATGCACTTAGGAATACAAATGGGCCAGGTGGGCCCTTGTGATTAGCCCTTTGGGTTGTACCAAGCGGCGAGGTCTGTGGTCCAGACCCAGGCCTGAATTCTAAAGGCACAGTCATCAATTTAAGATTCAGAGACTTGACTCCACTCATCTAGCCTCAAGCCGAGTTGCGACTCACCCATGTTGGGTGTCAATCAGCCCGACTCGCCTGAGTCGGGGATGATTCATAACAGGATCGGTCCGACTGGGATCCAAGTTGGCAATCTATGGGCAGAGTAACTAATTGGCTGGGCTTGGCTTATTCTGGCCTAAAAGCCGACCGTCAGCGGGTCAGGCTCTGATTGGGCCCAGTTCCTTAACTAGTGGGACTGCCATCAATTTCATTCCAGGTGGGATAATTAACTGTAATTGGGAACATGTAGATCCAACGGTTCAGATCGTTCGGCACGTGCATTACCCTGCATACGCACCAACATCGAGCACGTGTAAGATCCAGCCCGTCGATGTGGGACCACCATGAAAAGGCAGGGCCACTAATCAGGTGAGCCACACTATGTACAGATATGGGATGGTTTGGGAAGGAAACAACGACGTTCTACTACGTTTGATGCACGCATGTGGAGACTACATGATGAGTGGACCAGGCAGATGTTTTGGGCCAGGGCATTTTAAGGTGGGCCCCACCAGGTGAATGGTCCAGATCTTGTATGCAGCCATGTAGAGTATGCATGGTAGAGATACTAACCATAAGGTCTGTCGGTCTTGATCTTCTTGACCCCACTGGCCTGGACTTTGAAGGAAGAGGTGGGCCTCACAAGAGAAGGGATGCCTTTAACGGCTGATGATTTCTCCAGGAAAGGAGAAGGCTTCAAAGACACAGATGACATAACTGAGGCTGCCATTTCTCAATACTTTCTCAGCTCTATCTATCTCTCTCTCTCCACTCTCAGCTGATATAAGTTTCAAATAGAGGAAACAACAAGATGGGAAGAGTGATTGAGAGTTTGACACGTGGCACTTTTTGTGTGGCTGGATCTTGATATGGTAAAGCACCATTATCTCCCACCCACTATCCAATAGGAATAAAGATTCTCCTCGAATGAAACCAAAGAAAAAAAGAAAAAAAGATAAATAAAATAAAAATCAGAGCCACAGCTATGAGATATCCTAAGAGGAGAGAATGTCCCCTTGATCCTTACATGCGGGACAAAATCTGGACCATTGATTCGCTGATCCATTACAACTACAGCAATTAGAGAATCCTTGATGCAGGATCAATGGCCTCAAACATTCAGCAGGTTGAAACCTTATGGTTGGATGGTTAGGATCAATAGATCATTGTGTTTTCTCAGTTGTGTACACTTGGTGAAAGCACACAGTCGATGAACGACCCAGATCATAAGATGTGGTCCCACAGAGACAGCAGTGAACAGCATATATACCGAGTGTTCAGTGTACACGCTATCTACCATTCCTCCAACCCCCTTTTAAATCTCAACCGGTGCTTTTCAAGTGGGCCACATTCATGCATGGAAGTTTTGCGAAGTGTAACCATCGATCAGGACCGTTATCTGGTGGGCCCGCAACATGGATTGGCTATGGCCTAAAAATCACAGTGATTGTACAATCCTACCCATGTGATCATTGCCAGAAAAGTTGGTCTGTGCTGATCTTTTAGTCGATTTTTCATGGGACAAAAATGGCACATGATCAGATGATCCTAGCCGTTCGATCATTTCTGAATCCTGATTGCTAAATGTGAGAGTTGACTCCCCTTTTTCTCTCTTTGCTCATCTTTTTAGTTCATTGTCCAAGCTCTTAGCCCACGCTGGCACTCGGAACAGGTGGGACCGACCTTTCACTGATCCATACCATCCATCCAGAGTAGTGACAATGGATGAACGGTGTAGATAACTCAAAAGCGGCTGTACTGGTAAAATTCACTGGTTTCAAAATGAAAATGATATACTTAGGAATTATACAATCCAATGCATTCCTACAAATTGGGTCTGCAGTTTAGTGATCCAAACCATTGATCAAATGGGTCCACTAGGGGTGGACCATGTCCTAAAAAGCCTCCAATATTGGAAGATCCCAGACAACCAATCTTCACCCTTTTCTCCAGACCAGTGTTGTACACTTTTAACCAGACAAATAACTGATCAACGGGTGAAGATCTTCCAATTTGGGAGCTAGTTAGAGCACCCTTGATTCACTGAATTTAAAAAAAAAACTAAAACTAAAATAAAATCAGAGATCAGTGCAACTGGACGGACCGGATTGGACGAAAAAAGGGGGCTGCCTCGCTGATACGGCACCTACCGTTTACTGGATAAAATGAACTTAAATCTAGTTAATATTCGATCTTTAAAAAATTTTAGATGACAGATTCTGGGCAAGATGAGTTTTTTGAGTTCTTCCCCCAGTCATGTCCAAATTGAATTCTTTTGGGAGTCCTGATGAAAATATGAACTGAGTCGAGTTCTGAGTCGAACAATTTGAGTAATTTATTTCATGTTTTTTTAGCATAGTTTTATTTGGTGATGCTTCAAGCAAATGCAACAGGTCACAACATGCGGGACCTGCGCTCGGACCAAACTGCCCACAGAAACGGGTCAAGGTCTGGTCCACGTTTTAGACATTGAAACATCACAATTACAAATCAGTTCCAGCCGGAAACACATTAACCGCAGTGATCGAAGTAGTGAAATGAAAGTAGGAATTTGATTCCTGGTAGTTATTGGTTTCTGGGGAGGACTGCCTATGGTGGTGACCTCTCGTCCTTGCCGGAGTAGTAGTGGCGGAAAGCACATGAGAAGTCCTCGAATCCATGACCTTCTTCACATAGCTTTGCATATCTGCACTCACACATCCAATGCTAGAGTTTTAGAATTCCATGTGCATTGACCACCTTTAGTAAAGACGTGGTATTGCGCAATGCTTGGCCGAGAGACCGTACACTACCGTTTGGGTTTTCATTTTGTACCATTGCATTTTGACTCGGCCTGTACACGTTCAGTACTGAGTTGAGTTGAGACTCAGCCAAATCAGGATTGACTCGTCTGAGTCAACATCTATCTCAATCCAGTCTTGCAATGCTGAACTGGGTCAGACTCGACCAAGTCCGGATCAAGACGACAAGTTGCATCCGACTCAGACGAGTTGTCAATCCCTGGTTTGTACAAGGTGGGATTCTGTTTGGTGATCCAAACTGTTGATATCATGGGCCCCACTAGTTAATTGCCCATGCGCCAAAAATCTCCCAATTGAAAAATCCTAAACCTTATCTAGGATTTTCTGACCTGGTTGTTGGTGCATGAGCCATCTAAGGTGACCCATGGTACTAACATTTTGTACCACTGCACCATGGGCCCCTGTTTGATGTTTGTACAAACCAAAACACCAGAACTGTACAATTTCTGCCAGAGCGCACCTATTAGCCTCTGCAAAATCGTCAATTTGTATACTTTGGTGGTTGATCTGAGGCGTTTGGTTAGTGGACCACCCCTCTTGGATGAGCCATAACCAAGCAATGTGCCAATTCAACTCATAACTAGCCATTTTTGGACCATCAGTAAATGTTTAGAGCAAGGATATAGAAACAATTGCTGTGATTTTTTACATCGTTGTCAGTGGGTCCGTCTGAGTTGATAGAGATGCATTCAACCAATCTCCAACCCCACCCCCCCCCCCCCCCCCCCCCCCCCCCTCTTTTGCAGTTTGATATCATTTACCAAATGAAGAATTGTAAGGTCCTGCCATCAGAAAATGTATGCACAGGATTTCATGTACGTTGGCCATGTTTCAAAGATCCATCCTATTGATCTGATGGGCATGCGTTGAAGATCTTCCAAACTGGAAGATCCCCACCCATCAATTATGATGGATGGTTAAGGAGAAAATAGGGAAATTGTCTGCATTCAACAAAAAAATAGTGCAACGAACATGGTTAGGATCTTTCAATCGGGGAGACTTTCAAGGCATCCCCCACCCCCAGAGGGTCCCATAATATCAATGGTTTAGATCACAATGTTCCACATGTAATCCTGTGCATTGACAAAACCGTACACTTACTGATGAGTAAAGGATCCCTATATACTGGATTCAGCCTCTTGAGGGAGTGGGACTCGCCTGGGGACTGAGACCAGTATAACTAGGTCTCACCCACCCCTGTTTGGGCTCCCATATCCATGTGGTGAGCAGAAACCGACATGACTTGGATGATACCAAGCCGCATCGGATGATTTTTCAAACCATATTGGCACATGAAGAACAATGACTTACATTTCTCTCGCTTGAGAAGAGAATGGGCACTTCAGACCAACTTCTTCAGCTGATACTGCAGCAAGTTCCAAGTCTTTAGCCTGCATAGTACGAAAATAATGGTGAAAAGAAGCGACGACTTCCAGTAGTTGAAATTCTAGGAATACTGATATGATAGCATATCTACAGGCGAGTTTCAGATCAAGGTTTAGAGTATTGTCCGGAACCAGTATTTGTCACCTGATATGAACCAGTTTCATTCATAAACAGCACCCTTGTATTGGCCTCATACAGACCCAAAACGGCCTGATATGGGATTGATATAGGTGATACAAACTGCTTTTGGCGGTGATCGATATGGTGCACCAAAACCAATTTTAAATCCTTCATTTAGATGATCAATTGAATAGAATTGCAGTTGACTTGAATCAGAGAGGAAATGACCAATGTGGGGGTGGCACCATTTTCACTCATGATGAAAATCAAAACCTTTCTTTTTAAGGGCGAATCAAAACCCTAATTGCAATTCCATGTGCTTCAAGTTGGAATTGAAATGGTAGTAAATGCAATCTAGGGGCTCATTCCTCATAATGAATTGAGTGGAGCTGGGCCCGCTTTACCCATTTACTTCTACTGAATTGAATGATTGCAAGTCAATTGGATTGGTTAGAATTTAGGATATGTAGTACAGCTATGCATACCATAGATAGCTATATGGTTGGATACATGTATATCAGTTAAAATCTCCTACAGATTTCTACGTCTTCCACCTCTTCTATATATTCATGTCCTGAAATAAAACATAACGATTCTCTTTGCAATGTAGTCTCTAAATCTCGACGTGGTATCAGAGCCCTGATTCGGGCCTTTGATCCCTGCCGCCTTGTGTAGCCAAACCTTCTGCCTCTAGTTGATACTGGTCCGTCCAACAGGGCAACACACAAATCTGTTCACTGCAGCACAGATATCTGCATCGCCAGATTTAAGTCCCCACTTGCCTCTTATGTAGAGGTGGGCAACGATCCGATCTGAGTCGAACATGGACCAGATCGGATCGTTCGGCTGCTTGAGTGGGTGTGTTCGAACAAACATTCGAACAGGGTGGCTCTGTTCAAACTCGGTTTGGTCTGGCCCAGCCATGTTCGAACATATGGATTTCGGACAATTTTTACAAGTTCGAACAAGTTTGAACAATTTTGTTTTTTTTGCTTGAAAATATTTTTTCTACTACTGAATAGTGAATACTGATTTGTTCACAAATTACAAATTACAAATTCCATCTGCGGACACAGGTTGACTGGTGACGCGAACACCAGCCAGCAAGCTAGGTGCCAAAGCTCTGTGGGTCCCACCATGATGTATTTGTTTTATCCACTTCGTCCATCCATTTGTACAGCTCATTTTGAGGCATTAAACAAAAATGAGGTAGATACAAAGCTCAAGTGGACCACACCACAAGAAACAGTGAGGAGAATGATGTCCACCATTGAAACCTTCCTAGGGCTGACGGTCAGTGTTTTAAATAGCTATGCTATGTAGCATGTAGCTTACGCTACGTAGAATAGCTTAGCCTTAACGCTACGTAGCTCATGAAAATAGCTCAAGTCACGTGTAGCCTACGCTACATGATAATTTGCATACGCTACACGCTACATAAACTAAGCTACACGATACTTTGCATACGCTACATGATAATTTACATACGCTACACGCCTACATAAACTAAGCTACACGATACTTTGCATACGCTACATGATAATTTACATACGCTACACGCAACATAAACTAAGCTACACGCTACGTGCCTCACGTTACAAGTTATTTTTCATTACAATATTACAATCAAATAATATTTTCGATGATTTGTTACATTTTTCTATTTTCAATATTTAATGCTTCTACTAAAAATAATACAAGTAATAGTATTAAATTAGTTTTGTTGCTCTTTCTTTACCTTTATACTTAATGATTACCCTTTTTTATTACTTTAAGTTGCGTTTGGTTGCACCAAATATCATGAAAATTTGCTAAATTTCATTATTAATCAGTCTAATTTGGTGAATATCATGGAATTAGTGCAACCAAGAACAACCCTTAATTAAAAATCTAGAAGTAACGTGTAGCTTACGCTACACGTTATGTAGCTTACGCCTCACCCTTCAGAGGGGTGAACGCTACGCTACACGCTATTCGCTATTTAAAACACTGCCGATGGTCATGTTTATTTGTCATCCGATCCAACCTTCTCTCTCTCTCTCTCTCTCTCTCTCTCTCTCTCTCTCTCTCTCTCTCTCTCTCTCTATATATATATATATATATATATATATATATATATATATATATATATATATATATATATATATATATATATATATATCACGAACGAGTTGAGTCGAGTAGGTCAATATTCGAGTCGAGTCGAACAGGGCTGTGATTAAATCGACTCGAATTTTTTTCTGAACAGACCCTGTGTGTTCGAACAAAGTTTTACCGAGTCGAACCAAGTCAATCTGAACGATCAAACTCGGTTTGTGTCCAGCTCTACTCTTATGTGGCAAAACTGTTGTTCCCAGTTGCCCAAATTTGCTCAATGTTGTGCAGATCTTTGAATCGCCAGATCTAAGCCCCCACCTGCCTCTTCTCATTCCCCGCGCACTGCTGTCCTTCCATCCCCAAAACCCGTCTAGCAACACCTGAAGCCAACCGACTTTGCACCCAAAACTCATCTCTGTCCCATCCATGTTAAACTAGATCCATGTGCCTCCAATTGCATCTTCCCTACAAAATGCCCTACATTTGTGCACCCCATGCCATCATTGATTCACATTGGCACCACAGCCTTCTCTTGTTGCCGCCATCAGAGCCGATCCCTGCTGCGTCCTGCTCAAGCCACCGTCATTAAATCTGCAGATCTGGGCCATCCTCTTCTCCATCATCTACCACTGCTGAAATCCACCATTCTCACCTCACCGCAGCCCTTTTGCCGCACATCACTATTGAAACGCCGTTGCTACACATCCCTGCAACCTGTCATCTGCAAGCTGCAAAGCCGCGTCATCCCCAATAGACGATAGATCTGGAACCCTGCATCACCCAAGCAATGTCAGCTCCAACTGTCTCCATCCAATCAGGCACTCACCACCACCGTCTTCGTCTTCTCCGGCCTCTTTCCGAAATTCCATAAACTTGCTGAGAACCACCACCAACAACCCTATTCTCCATTGTTGCATCCTCTCTTCTCATGTTCTTCTCTCCCCAAGTCATAAAAAATAATAAAATAATACAAAATAAAAGAGGATGCCCTGTGGCTTGTGGGGGTAACAACTTCTATGACCCTTGACATTAAACCCTAGCCATTCAAACCATCACTGTGCAACAACAACAACAACAACAACACCAATATATCCAACTGTCCAATTTCAGCCTATCTCATCCGTTCACACAAGCCGATCGATCTTCAGCCCACTTTCACTTGATTTCCAACCATTAGCCAACCACAAAGGCCTATTTGAATATCAGCTCATTAACTCCCAAATATCCTTACATTTCTCATGTACCACATGTAAGAGAACACGAAAAAGGTGAGAAAAGTGCTAGGAGCATTGATCAAGGGGCTGGACCTGTTTCTTGTATTTGATGAATATTCTTCAAGTACCATCGAGCACCATCTCTGCCATTACCGCCTTCATTTTACAGTGTTCCCGAGATAGCAGTCGAACTTTCCTTTTCCATTCGTTGTCTCTTTCTTATCAGGCCATGGTTATCTGTTGTGGGTACAGTTCACTCACATGTTATGCAATGTTGCTCGTCTTCACATACCGTTATGGGTGTAGTCCCCTTCTTAATAGTTGTTGTACAGCGTTGCATGTGTCTTTGAGAGGATTTTGCATGTGAATGGTCATTTGATGGCTCAATGGTTGTCAAGTTTGGATAACCTACTATCTGAAGAGAAAATACACCCAGACGACAAAAGCTCCATCTACCTACAAGTAGCACTTAAAGATCTAGTATCTAAACATGTTGTGTGTGAGGGGGAGTGGTGGCCATGCTAATCATCATCATTTTCTTTGTATGTGCTCCATGCTAGGCATGCGAACAGCTATGCACGGACAGTTGCACATACTATAGATAGCGATATGGTTGGATACATGTATATCAGTTAAGATCTCCTATAAATCGCTACATATCTCCAAAAACATAACAATTCTCTGCAATGTAGTCTCTAAATCTCAACAGGATTGAACATCAAAATGCAGCCAAAGAGTGCTGAATAGGGCTACAACTCGGGTTTGGGTGAACCCAAACCCGACATACCCAACCCAAGTTCGGTATTGGTAAAAGATCGATTGACATGGTCCTTGAGTCAGGTCAGGGTTGGAAAATTCCAACCAACTTGAGATTGGGTTGGGTTTGGGTTGGGAATAAATGAATAGTCACAAACATTTTATTTGGGTTAGGTCCGAGTCGGGTTGGGTTTGGTCAATTTAATGTTTAAGTATAGAGAAATTCGGGTTGGGTTCAGGTGAGGCTCCTCGGGTTGGAATCCGGGTGGGGTTGGGTTGTAGGTTGGGTCCTCTTGAATTCAGTTTGGATGAGAATTGGGTTGACCCACAACCCAACCTCGCCCAAGTTGCAATCCTAGTGCTGAATCAGCGAACTATCCTATAGAAATATTGCAAAAAATGGACATGTGCACATGTTGTAGATTTGTGCTCACAAATGCATGCCATATTACCATGTATATTTTATCCTAAGAATACAATATCCTGTGCTCTACTTGCCTTTCTGTCAACTGGTACATAAGAAGGTAAGCAATTAAGGGTGCATCTGGATGCTTAATTGAAATGGATTGCAATTCATCTCAATTCATTATAGAGGAAATGATCAATGTGGGGCTAGCACCATTGCAATTCATAACAACAACTGAACCCCTGATTGCAAATGATATTCAGTTCAAGTTGCAGTGGAAAGATGTTGCTAGTGAATGGAGATTGGTTAAACCTTCTTCGTTCATACCAATTCAATTCAATATAACATCCAAACATGACCTAAGAAGTGAGCAAAGCTGAATCACATACCATCAGCTTAGATGAAAACCCTCCATTGTAATTCCTTGAAGAAGGCACACCGTCCATCACTCCCGGAACCGGATTGTAAGTGTCACTGCAATGTTTAATTGAAAAAAGTATAACCAGTGAGAATGATGACTCTTTATGCTGATTCATGAGTTTAAAAGAAAAAATCACTTTAGCAATTCCTACACATTTATGACAATACTAAGTAATTGAACAGGACTGAGAATCCCAACATGGGGGGTGGCTAACTTTGCAGGGTGACTAACAGTGTGGGTGTGTGTACTAACCTTAAAAAAAAAAGCAAAAAGAAGAAGAAGAAGAAGAAGAAGAGAACAGGACTGAGAATCTTTATCATTTCTAACACTAAAGGGGATGCTCATTCTTCTCAAAATGGCATGTCTATTCCAAAAATCCCTCGAAAGGCAGGAGCTTAGTTTCACATTGCAGTTCGAGCATGGTTTTTATGCTCAGTGACTCAGTCTCGAGTCAAGTCATGACACGTCCGAGTCGGGGGTGACTTGGGGGCGACTCGTGGTATCGAACTGGATCGGGTAGTATCAAATGCAAGTGGACTCAGACAAATCATATCGTACTCGTCCAAGTCTTAAAACTATGAATTAGAGAGAACAGTCCGTACTAGTTTTGATCTGCTATAGAAGAGTAGAGGAGAAGGATGTGATACCTACTCCAACAGCGGGCACTTGAAGAGTTGAATATATTTGTCAGTGTGCTCGCTGTAATTCCCAGAGATTGACCTAGAGCAAAAGCTTCTGAAACCCCGAGCATGCTTACAGCCATTGCGATATTATTGCAAATTTTTGCTGCCTAAATAACATAATGATGCCAAAGGCATAAGATGGTCAGCATATATGATTGCATTTCGCAGCAGCTACATTATCACAAAAAGGAGAAAACACTTAAGACTGAGGATGAGCAGTGATTCCTACACTTGCCTATGGGAAACACTTAAGACTATGAAGTTGTATAAGAGAGGTGATATCACTGGAAAAGTTAAATTGTGCAGTCGTTTTAATGAGTCTGGTGACAGGGCAAAGCTGAGAGATATCATATGAATAGAAATTTCTCAAGTTTTAATCGAAAACTACTTCAGACATGAGGGGAATAATTAAGGCACGATTGACATGGGCTTCGAGATGGGCAAGGATTCTGTAATTGTATTTATAAGAGGAGCATAATCAATTTGAACACAATGAAACATCTGACGTCGAGTCAAACACGCCTGGTTGGATTCATAGAAAGGAAACTTCATTTCCCGTGAAAATAACTTTTCAACTGTTTGTGAAGCCTCTCTGCTGGAAGCACCACCTTCACTAGCACCCTGCATGTGAAAAACATCCCACATATGCCATCATCCATCTCCAATCGCTCCATATGTGCCACATATGCCACCATCCGACACCAAGCACCCCACATGTGCCAATGTGTCGCTTGTGCCATGTGTGCTACCTTCCATCTTTAGGCACCCTAGATGTGCTACATGTGCCACCTTCCATCTTCAAGCACTCCGTGTGTGCCACATTTGTCATGTCCATCTTCAAGTGTTCCACATGTGCGACATGTGCTAATCTGGCACATGTCAGTAATTACCAGGAAATTTTTTGCTAGGAAAGAGAAAAATAATTTTTTGCCACAACATATTTGGAAACAGGCCCCAAAGTTTCCAAGAAAATCCCTTTGAAAAAAAAACAAGGAACACTTTCCTTTCCCACAATTTCCTAAAAAGATCAGGTTTCCTGAGAAACATTATTTCCGCTACCGATGCTTCCCATGAATCCAAACAGTGTTATGTCACGCCTTTTTTTTCCAGGAAAACAAAATAGAAAGGAAACTGACTGAAAGACTTTCTAGTTTCTCCATAGTGCAAAAACAAGCAAAGATTCCCTTCAAATCTAGGCTCAATCAGATATGTAAGTTCCACCAAGATAGTTTCATCATTCAGGAGAATGACTGGGAGATTTTAGCATTTGTAACATGCTTTTGAAACCAAGTTATAAGCTGGTAAGATATGGAAAGCTAACAAGACTTGTCTAGACTGGGCACATGCTCATGATTTATCGACAACCGTTATTTGAACAAGGGCACTAATTCCAATAAAACTAAAGACAAGGATGTTCAACAAAAACTAGCCGTTAGTGAGGATTGGGCAATCTGGATACAAAGTTAGTTTTAGTCCATTTTTCATAAAATATACATAGTAATAATCTTTAGCACGGATGTATGGCACATATGCCACATGAGCCACACGTGTGAATGTGCTTCAGGTGAGACCATTCATTTTTCAATCACTCCCACATGCGCCATATTCAACCTTCAAGCACCCCACATGTGTTGCATATGCCAATACCCATGTGTACATATACCACATGTATCATAGGTGCCACTATGCATGTTGAAGAGAATGACATGTGCTACCATGTATCTTCAAGTAACCCACATATGCCAGTATTACTCTACAACTGCACCACTGTGCTTGTTCGGACAGGGTGTTTGACAAACAACAGGCAGTACAACAAATTAATCCATCCATACAAACCTGTTCAAACACCCTTCGCTGAACAGATGTGTTCAAAATGTTCTATCTGAATAGAACTTTGATGGTAACCAAACAGGCACTTAGGCTCTCTAGAAGACTACTTCAAGAATTTTAAGAAGTTTGCTCGTGTGTGAGCTTCGGATGGAAAGCATCACAAAAACATCTGCAAATAGAAAAATTACTTTGAAGAGTAGAAAACATAGAAAGATTATGCTACATAAACTAGGTACAATAGATAAAGTATAGATGGGGTCATCTTCATATCCACAAGCCCAAGGATCTGGAAACAAATCAAGGACTTTCGAAAGGATGCTTACAGCGCCGTTGCCACTTCCTCCACAATAGATTGTGCGTTTTCCCATTGATAGAAATAAGGGTTTCGCAGCAAGATAAGCCTCCTCTAAGCCACCAACCTAAATAACACGACTTGTATTTAGAAGTCCAGTAGTGTCAAAATACAACAAATAAAAGGACAGAAACCACTGCTCAATTTTGAATTGCATACTTATTTATATGGAGCTTGGCAAAGCCCACATGGGCCTCTACACCAACTGGCATGCACGTGGGACATCTGCGCCATCTATCAAGTGAATGGAACAAGGCCTTCGATCAGACCTGTCGGATATGCCCATGGACATGGATGTAAACCAATGACAGCAATCAAATTACTCTTGGCCAGATCTCACAGTACAGGGTTTTGAAATCTCCAAGTTTTCTTTCACTTGTTGTATTTTACCCGGTTCACAGAACCAGATTATATAGGCAACAATGGGTTCCTTGCAACGGTCGGAAGATTGACATTTGAACCTTTCTAGCATCAGATCTGGCCAAGGTATCAATGCACTATCCATTTTTTAGTAATGAGATTCAATCTCAGCCCTCCATTCAGTCCATTATAGATTGAGAATCTTGCAAGCAGAATTACCATGAATGGCTTTTTAATGCCATAATCCTAACATCAAGTGGGGCCACCATTTAAATGACCTGGCCAAAAGTTCAGGACCTGACAACTCAGCCGGTTGCCATGCGTGTGCAAAAAACAATGGCTGCCAAGGTTCAGCATTTTACAAACATGTGTGAAACGTGTGATGAGTGGACCAATTTGTTCAAGTCATCTACATGGTGGTTCCAACTGACAAATGGACAGGTACCTGTCAGTTCAGCAAAACTGTATTTCTATGATCTCTCTTTTAATGTTGATATGGAAGTACGAAGCAGTTGGTGTCCATGTCCAACAGACCACTGGCAGAGATCTCCAACAAGTAAAAAAGATGCATGATTCTTCTATCCACAGGAACACAATTAAACTAGAAAAACTATTTCCAGTCAGCTTGAAGAAGGAAAGACCATACCATGAATGTAAGACTCCCAGCTTCTGCACCAAGAACACCTCCAGACACAGGAGCATCCAACATAACTGGGACATCAGCATAACCTATATAGAATATCATTGGTAAATGTTGGAGCTGTATATTTTGAGAACTACGCATGATTTGAGATTGGGCAAAATTAAATGAACAACCAGATATTGTGATTCACCACCACCATCATTATTGTCACCATCATCTTAGCCTTATCCCAATTAATTGGGGTTGGCTACATGAATCTCGTTCTGCCATTCCACTCTATTCTAATTATATCATTCCCCATCTTGCCATTCATCCATCTCAACATCCTCATTTCAGCTATACTCATCCTGTGAACATGCTGTTCCTCAACTTGTTGATTCTAATCAACCCATGTAATAGATTATTAGATCGCGCTTGATTGTAATCAATGTATGTAATAGTCTATTACATAGTGCCTGTGGGAGTTTTGTGTTGTCATTGCCATCCCTAGCCTGGATAAAGGAGGGTTGTGTCAGGCTGGCAGGTGACGTCAAACTTAAGACACAACTTTCATCAAGATACTGTGATTGTATGGAAAAAATAATAATCAACTAAATTAAACTATATGCCCACTTCAGGACAGTGGTTCTCAACATTGTCATCAAACAATTAATGGCCATATCTTGAATTTTTTAGTTATAGCAACTGGTATAATGAGGATTACACACAGAGGTCTTCAAAGTTTCCATGTTTCCAACCCTTCAAAAGTAACAGCTATCATTTCCTGAAATCACATCCTACTGTTTTCCAACCATTCAAAGCAACAGCTACCAACTCATTGAGGTTGTGTTTGGAAAGGCACCAGAATTAACAATTGGCACTCTTCCAGTCCATTGACTTGAAATATGGAAAGTTGATTGTTTGGGATGTCTGACAGGCAGAGTATGCTTAATGGCTTTCTCCTCCTTAAATGGGTACCAAATCACAATTTTGCTCATCTCTTATAGCACGAGTAGGGCCGTCAATCGGTAACCAGACCTGCAAGTACCCAATAGACCTGAGCTGATGTTAACAGGTCTGGGTTCCCTTTTTTTATCCTGTTAGGAAATCGAATCGGGTTTCAACCTTTCAGCCCTTTTAAAAAAATGGGTCTAGTCAGGTTCAGGTCGGGTCCATGTGATGGGCACGGTTAAAGTTGGGTCAGGTTGGGTCCAATTAGTTTAGTAGGCACAGCTATATATATTTAATATATAATTATGATTCTAGCAACAAAATGAGGTTTCTTAAGCCACATGCAGGTAAAGAGCCCGCTTACACACCATGCACGTGTCAAAGTGGCAGATGTGCTTTCACTTGTCTATTTCTGTGGTCCGAAAACATCCGTCTCCGGAGGATCATGTAATTTTTTACATGCACATGCATAGTTATTTTGTGTTTGGCAAACATCTACGATGATCCCAACTGTTGAAAGTGTTGGTGATTGTAGAGATGGGACATTATGAATTACTCACATAAAAAGTACAAACCCATTTGCATGATATGGTAAACATGTTCTCAGCCGGTACCCTTTCCCTTTGTTTGCCTGTGACTTGCATGATACTCCAGGATGTAGTTTAGGGACCAAACAAGCATATTAGTTAGATACCAAACTACAAGAAAACAGTTTTCATTTTTTAAATATTTGATTTTCATAAATTACCTTCTCAGTTCAATAACTCAATATGACATTGATTCATATGAAGCTCGTACTAGTCTCCAACCTCACAAAGCAACAGCTTGTACAACAGGACAATGGTTCTCAACATTGCATCAAACATTTAGTGGCCATAGCTTGAAGTTTTTGGTCATAGCAACTGGTAAAACGAGGATTGCACACAGAGGTCTTCATAGTTTCCACGTTTCCAACCCTTCAAAGTAACAGATATCATTTCCTGGAATTGCATCCTACTGTTTTCCAACCTTTCAAAGCAACAGCTACCAACTCATTGAGGCTGTGTTTGGAAGTCCACCATAATTAACAATTGGCACTATTCCAGTCCATCAACTTGAAATACAGAAAGTTGATTATTTGGGATGTCTGACAGCTCACAGTGTGTGCTGAATGGCTTTCTCCACCTTAAACGGGTGTCAAAAAGAGTTTTTCTCGTTTCTTATAGCACGAATAGGGCTGTCAATGGGTACTTGGACCAATGAGTACCCAATAGACCCAACCTAATTTTAACAGGCACGGGTCCCATTTTTCGACCCCATTAGGAAATTGGATTGGGGTCAGGTCTCACCTTTTGGGCCCATTAAAAAGAAAAATCAGGTCTAGTTAGGTTCAGGTCAGGTCCATGCAATGGGCCCAGTTAAAGTCGGGTCAAGTCAGGCCCAATTGGTTTCAGTAGCACAGTTATATATATTTACTAGATATTAATGATAAAATAAGGTTTCCTAAGCCACACGCATGTAAAAGAGCCCGTTTACACACCATGCACATGTCAAAGTGACACATGTGTGCGATCCAATCCATCCAACAGGTGGGCCCAACCATGTAAACACTCTTTTTTGTCCCAATCCCAACTTGAAATCTAGATCCAAAGACCCAATGGTTGCCTGAACCTAACTGGATCTGGCTCCGGGTCTTCAAGAACTCTAGACCCAAACCCAGCAAGACCCAAACTGGTTAGCCTAGGTATGGGTACTATAGGACCCGACCCGGGCCCGACCGGTTGATGGCCCTGAGCATGAAATGAGCTCCATGTTAGCGGGATGAAAAGCCATAGACGATGGAAGTTTTTTATTTTTATTTTTATTTCTCAATTCCCAAACGCACCCTAAATCAAAAGGGGAGAGCTCTAGAGCACCATGGAATTTGTAGAATAAACCAAGATTGAATCTTACTGGTACAACTGGTACAATGATATAGCGAAATTGACATTTTTACTGGGAAAAAAAAAAAAAAAAAAAAACAGAAGAAAAAGAATGTTAAATAAGAACTTTGCTTTGCTAAACAAAACCTTTCTTTTCTTTCAGGACACATTTAGAGATACTCTCAGAAAGCCTTCTTGAAGTATGGGGATCGACTGTAGATGAATCTATCAATAACCATGGCCTCAAAAGATTCTCTCCATGAAGCAAACCATTTGCTCCAGTATACACATCCAACACCTGCAGGAATAGTTTCAATATGCATGCAGATACTTTCTATGGACAAATAAAAAGAGCATCATGTTATAAAACTATTTATTGGATAAGATAAAAGGAATTCCATAGATAAAATGTAGACGTTGGGATCATATGTTTAAATATGAATAGTACTAGGGGTTTGGCACGTGCAACACACATGAAGGGAGAGAGGCGCGGAGAGAGATTGTGACCACATGCTACACAAGGAGAGAGAAAGAGGAATGTTGTCAACAGTTAGAGACCCATTCCCACTTCTTCCAATGTTGTGGCCCACCCGAGTTTTAGATCTACCTCGTTTTTGGGCAAGGTTCTATCATGTGGTGATGCAATAAATATACAGTGTGGATTTCATAAACTCATCGTGGTGGGCTCCACACAACCTTTGTTGCATGGATCCCTATCCCTAGTAGTTCCATTATGGCATGCTACACGCAACAAAGAGGAGAGAGGGCATAATCAGTTGCTTTCTGCAAGTGACATGTAAGCCATTTAAAGACTTATTGTAGGTGAAATCTGAAGCATCTATCAAATAAGAGCCACATTTTCCAGTTCCCTAAATATCCCTGTATTCATTTAAAATGCCTTCCAATGCCTTTTCGATGTTCAAAGTTCTCTACTCTAGAAAACTAGTTGCAGGGGCAAAAATGTCCACTAGCTAGTCGCATAAGCATCAAACATAGAAGCAGCTCGGCTCTGGGGGTTATTTGTAAAGTTCATCAGTTTATAAGGGAGTGGGTGCCTTAATTGGCTAGGCTGTATTTTCCTTTTCTTCTTTTCTTTTGAGTTCTTCTTTGTCTTTTCTTTTTTTTGCCGTTTCAACCCTAATAAATAAAGAGTTTCACAAAAAAAAAACCAAAAAAAAACACTGTACATAGATTATGTGGTACAACCCCACTTAACCTTATTCAACAGTAAGTGGAGTCAACTAAATAAAAAACCATTTCAAGTGATTATGCAAGCATAAGCATCATATAGAAAGATGATCACTATTTTTGTAACTTTTTTGTTAAAATAATTACCAACCATTTATATATAAGTCTGTTCCAAGGAAAGAATAATCAAAGTGGTATCTGATTCAACAATGATGAGGAATGACCACCTACCACCCAATGCACGTGACTCTCTCATGAAATGGTTTGTTGCATGCCAATGTATTACGTATGTGGGATGCCTGACCCATTCACGAGTGGGTCCCACCATGAAGATCGCCTGGTGCAAAAGAGGGCTTGTCGACTCAACAAGTGAGCCACACATGGACACTGAATCAACAGTTGACAGTACAGATCCAACCATTCATTGTTTTCATAGTGTACTGTAGGCTGCTTAAAGAGTGAACAGTCTTACTTTTGTACCAAATGTGCACAGCTCAAATGTCCCACACACATGGCACATTGGCAGGAAACAACCCATTGCATGTGAAAATCACATGCAATGGATTGTATGTAGGGGATCATTCCTCCAGCAATGATAAGGCTTTAAACTTGGAAGAAGAAATATCCTTAAGGGCAAGAAGGTGCGAACGGAGTAATATGTTCTAGTGATAAAAAAGAGGAAGAAACCAAGCCAAGCACAACAATTAGCGGTAGGAACAATTACAATAGAAATCAACTGAAGACCACATTGAGAACCATGGAAAAGAAAACTTCCAAATGAATCAAAGAATGGACAGAGAGAACCAAATAAAACCATAGAACACTCACGTGGGAGGATGAAGGCAGCATGGTAATTAGTACATCGCTTGATTCTGCAACTTCAAGAGGTGTTTCTTTTGTGGGAACTCCCTTGTCTGAGAACTTCTTCATTGCATTGCAGTTTCTAAGAACCATGCAAAATCTCCAATTCTGGTTCATTTGATCAATAGTACATACTAATGCAGAAATGAAAACTAAGATAGGATTCTTTTTCTTGGACAGAAGGACAATTGCGGTTAATTTATCTATATAGTGGCCCGAACATGTACATGATTGGATCCTTCCGAACCCCATAAAATCACGTAGACAATATTACTAAGAACAAGATCACAAACAATAAGCAGCTTACATGTCATGGACAACAACTTTGAATCCTGCATTAATTAGATTATTCGCCATGTGGAAGCCCATGTTACCAAGGCCTATGAATCCAACCCTCTGCAATGCATCCACAAAATAATAATAATATACTTAATTATTTCATTAAAAACATATAAATATATAAGAAAATTGAAGAAAAAAAAATATTTCTCTTATCAAAGAAGTTTGCTTGCAAGTCTCATGACCCTAGAGATGGTTGCTCTTCTATCTCTAGCATCTTCAGCATGCACGTGGCATACATGAGGTGATCTACACCATTAATCCAGCCAACTTCCACGTCCAAGGATAATGGCCCAAATTGCAGACTAAACAAACAAATAAAAAAGTCTGAGCATAAAATCGAGCAAGGATCAAAATTCAACAAGTACATTCACAATAGTTGGAAAACTCGAATTGTCCAAGAAAATATTATAAAAATCCTCCAAAAGCTTGTTCTAGAGAGGTAACAACCATATCAAAGGGTTGGATCACTTAACCATGAGACCCGCATGCTAAACATTCCACACACGTATAATACCTTAATTTGATAAGTGCGCCCAACTTTCTACTTTTGGTAATATGCTAGTAACCACCCAGAATGAAGTCAATCATATCAACGGTTGGGATCACTTAACCATATTATCCGTTCGTACAAATCAAAACATAAGAGAAGACCTTTCATAGTCTGGTAGAGTGATACATGGGCAATGAGCAACTGCATACATGGAATATGAGCAAGCCATATTAAACTATCCCAATTATGGTTCCTATTTTAGATGATTCATGGACCGAAACTTAAGCTTAATTGATTATCTAACCACCAGATTGCTGGGAATTTATCAAACAGTTAAAAACATTACAAAAAATAAAAAATAAAATATATATTTTATTGGGCGTTTTCTGTCTAGGAGCAGAGAAGGCTGTGTGTGTGTGTGTGTGTGTGTGTGTGTGTGTGTTTTGTAAGTATCCCTCTTTTTTTAATAAAGCTTATCGTTCAAAATAATAATAATAATAATAATAAAATAAATAAAATAAAATCCAATGTTCCTATTTCAACAAACAAGTGTCCACGAATCAGCAGTTACAAATGTTCAGCTAATCTGATTTTGGGATTGAGACTTGGTGACAGTGGGTTCCACAATTTAGTCAGTTTAATATGAGATAATGTACGCCATCCAAACATTTCTGAGTTCCTATGTATCGAGCATCATAATCTGCCAGAGTATCAAATAACTCCCCAAAACATAATGTACTGTACATGTATAATACCTCGGCTTGATTAATACAACCCGACTTTTCTTCGGAAATTATTTGTGGTGGAAAAGAGTGCTGTTGGGCCCCACCATGATGTGTCGATGACATCCACTCCGTCTATCTTGCATGCCTCCCTCGTTTAGCCATGACCCAAATTCAGGCTGTTCCATAACTGTAGTGGGATAAACGAGCAGGAACAGTTGAGAGGGGACACCCATCCTTGATTTGTGTAGAGGGCCCACCTTGTTGCGTACATGCCATCATGTGCATTCAAATCAAACATCTGCCCCAGATGATGGCAGATGTAAAAAATCAAGTCATTCTGATACTTGGGTATCCCCCTCCCAACTGTTCCTGCTCGTGTGGCCCACCTGAGTAATAGATTAGCCTGATATTTTGGCCAATGGCTAAACAACTGAGGGCGTGCACGATGGTCGGAGTGGATGTCATCAACAAGGGCCCGTAACAACCATTTGCACTACAATTATAGTGAAAACAGTTGCACTAGATAATATCTCACTTCTCTACCAACACATCAAAACTCTTAAAACGTGATTAAGCAGCTGCTAATCCAAATTAGGCTTAATTAATCCAATTTCAGTGGTAGATAAGAGCTAGGGTTTATAATTTCAAATTCCTACCGATTTCAATCCAAAAAAGATGGGAAATGGAAGAAAAAATGCAGTAGGAATGGAAATTCACCTCTAACTGCGATTGAACGGGGATCGAAGAGCACTGACGGTTCTGATTCATTGAAATTTGAGAAAATGAGAGATTGGATTTCAGTTTGGAAAGAGCTTTGAATGCCCTCGCTCTGGAAATCGCCATCCGTTTGGGCTGCTGCTTTTTTTTTTTTTTTCGTTCTGCAGGAGAGCAGCAAATGCTCCACTTTCCTTCCTTTTTTTAAGAGTTTTATTTGATACTCTGTCAGCTTATGATACTTCATCCGCAGGCACTTAGAAATTGTACACGCGACTGAATGGTAGAAAACTCTAATAAAAAGTCATAATCACAAAATTGGATTGGTTGAACTAATCTATCCTCTAATTTGTGGACGATTTTTCCGTGATTAGATCCTGTTAATCTTAACCGTCCGATATATGTTCAACAATCAGATAGGTATATAAATAAAGAAGGTAATTTTTCGTTTCAGATAAATCTAAACTGCGATCCATAAATTGGACGGTTTAATTTGATTTTATTTTTTTCCTAATTATACGATTTCTTAGCGCCAGTGTATCATCCTTCACCTCTGCCAGAGTACCCATTTTTCCTCTTCTTTCTTATCTTGTTCTATCCGCGGGAAAATAAATTAGTGTCATGATGCATCGGGACTGAATCGGGTTGGCTGGTGACGCAGCCAGCTAGGTGGTGTCAAAGCTCTCTGGCCCCCACCATAATGTATTTCTTTTATCCACTCGGTCCATACATTTTGTCAGCTCATTTTAAGTCACAAGAACAAAAATGAGGCAGATAAAAAACTCATGTGTACCACACTACATGAAACAGTGAGGAAAATGATGTCCACCATTGAAACCTTCCTAAGGTTCACAGTGATATTTATTTGTCATCCAACGTGTTCATAAGATCACAAAAATCTGGATGAATGGAAAACACAAATATCAATTTGATCCAAAACTTGTTTGATTCACCTCTGTGTTTGACTCACTTATGTGCTTATGCGGTTCTCTCTAGTATATGAAATTGCATCGGGTAGCCTAACACGACATCCTACGCATACGCGTGCGGAAGCTTGAGGAGCAACTAGAATTATGGCTGAACCTATAGGAGGGGGGTGAATAGGACCTTTTTCAAAATCTTTTCGCCTACTTATCAGATTTAACAAATTAAACTACGTAAGCGATAAACACTTCGGCTTCCAAGCCTAAGTGGGTCCAATTAATAGACTAGCAAAAGATAAAGCAATTAACAACCTAGTCTAATCAACTCATGTGGACTAGAGAGGATGGATCAAGAAATGCTCAAGTCAACATGAGGTAGTGAAAGTACATCTTGTGAGTGTGGATGTGCCTATCAAGTGCCTAGCATACATTCCTAACTAAGCATTCATAATTAACAAGTTAAATGCAATGCATAAAGAGAAATGTGCTCAAGATCAATCACAAACACAAGGATGTATAGTGGTTCGACTACTTGTCTACTCCACTCCCGGTTCAAGTACTCAACCCCTTTGAGCACACCGGCATTCACTGGGGAGTTTAAATCTGGTTCCTCCCAACCAAGGTGTTTTAACTCGGATCCACCCAACCGGGGAGTTTATAGGTTCCTCCCAACCTACACGTTTGCACCCGTGTTGGTGGCTCCCCCTTGGAGACTTTGTTTTAGGCCCGACTAACGTGCCAAGGAACGGCTGACGTCCCTAGATTTTAGGCCCAACTAATAGGCCAAGGATCGGCTAACGACCCCGGGGCGAGTTTGTCAAACAAACTCTACACTCAACTCCCACAGGGAATTGAGTTGATGGACTCTTAACAAGACAACCTTACTTGTCGGATTGAGCCCCTTGTTGCGCCGTCTTGGGTTGCTTATTCTCGCTCTCCCGTGCTTGAATCAGCTCCCCTTGTGCTCCCCCGATCGTTGACGCCGTTGCTTTGCCAAGGCTTCAGCTCCAAGATCAGCTACCTTGCATGTGATGCTCCATTGGAGATGCCCAAGGTGCTAGAGAATGGTGAAACCTCTACAAATGGTAGGAAATGGATTTCCTAGAGGAATGCACTTAAATGGACTCCTAGGTAGTGTTTAGACAAAGGATTTAACTATCATCAAGGTGTTTAAACCCTAGGAATCAAGAGGGAACAAGTCCATTCTCAAGATGCCATTGAATGGCCCAAGCTTGTGATGAAAACACAAGGAGAATGACTTGCTTTAGGTTTGGGATAGAGCCTCTAATGATCTCTAGCAATGGTGGCTTCTATCTCCTCAAAATCCCCTCTCTTGGCTCAAAAACGAATCCCCCATCTTAAATAGATTTTCTTCCAACGGTCAAAAAAAGGGCAGATTCGCGCATCTCCGATTGATCGGAAGAAGATCCGATGGATCGGAGACCTGTTCGATTGATCGCAGACAAGTCCGATTGATCGGAAATCTATCCAGTGAAGTCTCTGGAAGATATCCCGATTGATCGGAACACTGTCCGATTGATCGGACGGACCCCTTCCGATGGATCGGAAGACTGTCCGATTGATCGGAAATATGTCCAGTGGATTTTCAAGGTTGCTGGAAAAATTTCCGATTGATCGGAGCTTCTGTCCGATTGATCGGAGTTTCTGTCCGATTGATCGGAGTCTTATCGAAGCCAACGTCCGATTGATCGAAGATCAATCGGAAACTGCTGTTTTGAGCTGTTTTGTTTACAGCAGCTTCCACCTCTTAAATTAGTCTAACTTATCATGTTTTTCATGGAGTTCTAAGACTAATGATGATGACAAAAGGTATACCTAGGTGGTGCAAGTCATCTAAGAGGTTATGGGTTAGGTTTTGGTCAAGGTAAGGCACACCAAGGCATCACTTTTACCTGTTTCTTCTTCCTTGATGCAGCCGGTCCGTCTTGAGTCTTCGTTTTTCGTCTTCATTAAGCTCAACCGACACTAGACCCACTGACCTAAGTAATTGACAAACAAGGTGCACTAGTATGCCACAGAAAAGTGCACTAACAGTATAAAACACTCAACCCATTTTTATGGGCAGTTTGGTCCAACCGGGTTAGCTCGAACCAGTTTTGGCCTAGGAATGTGCTTTTTCTCAAATGATATAAAAAAAAAAAAGAACTCACAGCTAATTTTATCCTTCTAGGTTTTGATCTGAACCAACCCATTTTGTGGCCAGCCACCCCCTTTCAGGCTGGTTTTAAAACATTGAGATCATATCAAAGTGATAAATGCAGATCATGAATCTAAATTTGGATGGTTTATTTCGAATTAATGCATTGCATGTGTACAATTTACGAGTGCCTGCATATCAAGCAGTAAAGTCTCCCAGAGTATCAAACAACTCTCTTTTTATTTCGCTACACCTCTAGTGAAATTGGAATAGTAGGTGTTTCTCAAAATGGAGTAGATTAAAATCTCAGGCGGCCACACTATAGGAGAAAGTGTTCATTGAACATCCACCATTGAAAACTTCCTACAGCCCACTATAATGCTTATTTACCATCGAACCTGTTGATAAATTCACACAAACCTCGATGGAAATACAAATATCAGTTTAATCCAAAACTTTTGTGGGCCCTAAGAAGCATTTACTGGTGTGCATTCAAACCCTACCTTTTCCTATGGTGTGGTCTACTTGAGATTTGCATCTACCTAATGTGCCTAAAAAGCTAATGGACAATTTAGATATACAACAAACACATTAAGCTGTGCCCTATTGTCAGGGCAACACTGCACGGATTAGGTACTTCCCCACCTGTGGGAGCTCGAGAGAGGCTAGGCCTCTTAGGGCGCTGTCATGTATGGATTTTATCCACACTGTCTTTCAGGTCATGATCCCAAAAAATGGGTCAGATCCAGGCTGAATTGGACCACGAAATGAGGATTAAAGGCTGATCATTGAAAACTTCTTAGGTGTCAAAGGAAGTTTTGGATCAAGTTGATATTTGTGTTTTACAGGTCTCTATGATCTTATGAACAGATTGGATGGAAAATAAACATCACGGTGGGCCTTAGAAAGGTTTAAACGGTAAAAATTATTAGCAACACTACTTACTGTGGTGTGTCCCACTTAAACCTTTGATCTGCCTCAATTTTGGTACTATGTCCTAAAATGACATGAAAAAATGCATGGACAGTGTGCATAAAATCTATACATCACGGTGGCCCTCAGAGGCCTAGCCTGTCTCGAGCTCGTACCTCATCGGCGACCATTCCAGTCCGGGTGTCGATGAGCCGGGTTGGCCCTTGGGGCTTCCGGGCTTGGGTAGGAGTATCAGGCAGAGGGCCCGGTTTGACTTCTAATTTTTAATCGGGCCGGGCTTAGACTAGACACGATCCGTTTAATTTTAAAATAACAGTTAAATTTTAATGAGTTTCAACTTTAGCACGGAGGCGGGAAAAGGTTTTCCCCTTAGAATATTGGCGGGAAAAGCCTTTCACCTGGGAAAAGAGGGCGCGGTTTGGTTGAATCCCCACTGTGGGGCCACTGTAATGTATGTACTTTACATCTACACCGTTCATGCATTTTGAAAGCTTATTTTAGGGCATTATCCCAAAAAATGAAACAGATCCAGATCTTAGGTGTACCATGTCACATGAAATAGTAGTGATTGAATCCCCACCATTAAAAACTTTATGGTGGCCACTGGAATGTTTATTTTCCATCCAACCTGTTGAAAAGGTCATTAACACCTGGATGAAGATACCAAACAAATATCAGCTTGACCCAAAACTTTTGTGACTCACGAAGAGCTTTTAATGGTGGAGTACCATTGTTTATTGTATTATGGTCCACCTAAGATCTGGATCTACTTCATTTTTTGAATCATGCTCTAAAATGAGTGTTAAAATTGAATGGACAGCATGGATGTAATACACACATCACACAGTGGATGGCACGGTAAGGGATCCACCGCTCCGAGATCCAGCGAAGCCACGCCCAGGAAAAGGATTGCCGTCTATGGTGGGCCCCACTATGGTATCCATATTAAATCCACTCGACCACTATGGCATCCATATTAAATCCCTACTATGGCTCCACTATGATAAAAAAAACTTTTGTAGCCGAGAATGACTTTTTAATGGTCAATCACCACAGTAAGGCCACACCGTCTTGGATATGACCTGAGCCGTCTTGGATATGACCTGAGCCGCACTTAATCTGCTCATTTTTAACTGATGGGAGAGATGCAGCTACCACCGTTTATATTTTTGGCCCACCATAATACACTAGGCAGAATCCACTCGGACCATTAGATTTGTAATTCTAAGTTACATCCAAGGACAGAAGATCAGGCTGATCCGTGATTCAGGTGAATTAAACTAAAAGAGAAATAGTTGGAAGAAAGACCACCACCCTTGATATTTACATGGCCAACCTTGATGATTATATAAAATCCACTCCAACCATTATATACCACACCCAAACTTAGTCCTGATGCGAGAAAAGCATGACCATCCATTATTAAAGTGATTCACAAGAAGGGAAATAGTGTGGAGGGAAACTTTTACCTTATATACGGTTTCCAATCATGTGGTCCACCAGAAAGATTTTTGGACAATGAGCCTAACATGAGATGACAGACCAAGCCGTTGGGGTGGATTTCATATAAACACTATGGGGGGCCCACCCTAGCCTACAACCCCAACCAGTTAGGCTTCTCTATTAAAAAAGAATGCAAAAATCTGAAATTCCTCCCAATATTTCATCCCACTTTCTCCTCTCCCTCTATAACCTCCAACCATCTATCTCTCAAGTCCAGTCCAAACTCCTCCCATATCTTCATTTGTGCTCCAACCAATCACATCATTATCAATTATAGCGATTGCAACACCGGCATCCTTGGTCTTCGTAGCAGGTTCGTCCCTTTCTTTCTCTCTATTGGCAACAGGCCCACCTAATGAACGGATGGGATATCATAAGCCAGTGGAAGGTGTGGGCTACGGGCGCGGATTAGGTATTTTCCCGCCCTTCTCGAGCTCGGGACAGGCTATGGCTCTGAGGGCCATCGTGATGTATGGATTTTATCCACACTTTTCATACATTTTTTCATGTCATTTTAGGATATAATCTTAAAAAGGGGGCATATCCAAGGTTCAAGTGGGCCACACCACAGGAAGTAGCAGAGCTAATGATGCCTACCGTTGAAAGCTTTCTAGGGCCCATCGTGATGTTTATTTTCCATCCAACCTGTTCATAAGATCATAGAGACCTCGATTAAGAGGAAAAAAAAAAAAAAACAAATATCAGCTTGGTCCAAAACTTCCTATGGGATCCAAGAAATTTTCAATGGTCAGAGTTTAATCCCCATTTCGTAGTCCAATTGAGCTTGGATCTACCTTAGTTTTTGTACCATTGACTAAAATGACATGAAAAAATGAATGGACGGTGTGGATTAAATCCATACATCACGATGGCCCTCAAAGCCCTAGCCTGTCCGCGCCCGTCGGCTACCAAGATGTTCCTTTGTTTTGAAGAATTTTTTCGGGCTAGGGTTCGGGCCGGGCTCTGGCTGAGTTGTATATGCATTTGCTGGACTAGTTTGGCCCGTTACGAGCCCGGTCCGGATAGGTTAAACAATACCGGCCCGGGCTTGGACACAGCTTAGCTGAGCCCTAACCCGGCCCGTTGACACCTCGTAGGAAGCGGATTGCGTGCCGAGTAACTCAGTACGCTACTGAGTAAGCTCTGTGGGGCCTACCATGCTGTATTTGTCTTATCCACGCCGTCCATACATTTTATCAGCTCTTTTTATGACATAATCTCAAAATTGAGGGATATCCAAAGCTCAAGTGGGCCACGCTTGGAGTGCTTCTTGAAGCCTGTTTTCGGAGTTCTCAAGCCCAGCTCGGCTCATTTAAGGTTTCAATGGAACTTTTGTAGTATTTTATGCATGGCAGGGCAAGCGTGGTAAACAGCCCAGATAGAACAGTAGATGGTCAGGATGCATTCGAGCTGGGCTCGAGATCTGGCCATTCATTCATAATCTAGATGGGCTAACTCGGGTCTTGGGTTTAGTTTGTGGGCTGGGCTTGGACAGACCTAGACCCAGCCCATTGTTGAACGCAGAGCAATTTTAGGAGGAGAAGTCATGGACACTGGGCCACTTTCATATACTAATGGGCCCACTATGGATTGCTGGACAGAATATGATGATGATGCTGATCTTAACCAACTCATCAGCAGCCTGTAAATGGTTTTTTTTATCTATGGTGAGGCACAAATCAGTCCACACTTCTAAAGCATCATAACTCAAACTCGAAACCCAGTAGAGTCGAGTCGACTCGTAAATTCAGGTGAGTTTCATCAAAACTTGTACAAGTTTGTTCTTCTTTTTCTTCTTGGGTTTTTGTTTTTTCTGAACGAGTTATGGCAAACATGAGTTGAGTCATGACCAGATTGAGTTTTTCTTGAGTCATGGTGAAATCTGGCCGAGATGAATAGACTTCGCATGAGTTGAGCTGTGTCTTTTCTAGTCCTTGAACAACTAGTCAGGCAATATGCAAATGATGCGAATACCAAACCAGGTAGGCTGTCAACAGGTGAGGTTTCGGTCAGCTCCTATACGTGTTAGCTGGGTCTGGCTGTCGCTCTTCAAGACTCAGTACCGGATCGGATTGAGTCTGGGTCAGGTGTTTATATCTAGGTTTCCCATTGGGTTTTGTCGAATGAGAGCATTTACTTGGTCGAGCCCACCTGATGTATGGATCAAATCACACACACGTGCCAGTGATTGACATGCTTGCTGTGTAAATGGGTTCACTTACATGTGGTTTAGGAAGCCTTTGGATGCCTGAACCCGATTTTAGGGAACCAAACCTGTCAAGACCCAAATCCTTTATCCGGGTCAAAAGGTAAGACGTGGACCTGACCGGTCTCTCAAGGACCCTTAAAATCAGTTGATGTCCATCTGGGAAGTAAATTAGCTGCTATACAGCACATCAATGACCTCGCTGATGTATGTACGTGGCGTGCGAAAATGAGGGTGCGAGCCGCCCGAGTCCTGTAATGTACGAACAGTTGAAAGAAGATTAAAGCTACATGGGCCCCCCACAATCATGTCTTTATTATATCCACATTGTCCATCCATTTGGCGGGATCATTTTAGAGCATGAGCCCAAAAATGAGTCTCAATAATTTTAACTGTTAAAACATTTGTAGCTAGGGCCCATCATAATGTTTTTTCTCCATCCAATCTGTTCATAAGTTTTCACAAACCTGGATGAAGAAAAAAAACAAATATCAAATTGATCCAAAACTTCTGCGAACCCTTAAAAAGGTTTCAATGGTAGACATTCAATCTCCCACAGCTTAATTTCTGCAGTGTGTGGTCCACTTGAACTTTGGATTTGTTTTCTTTTTGGGTTCACACCATACAATCCGCTTCCATCCATCTGTCAGGTACAGGTACTCGCTGACAGGAAATCGGATTACTTAGTACACTTTTCATCGTACCAAGTAAACTCCGTTGGGCCCACTGTGAATGTATGTGGATTATCCACACCGCACATCCATTTTCCCAGCTCATTTTAGGGCTTGAGACCAAAATTGAAGCATATACGAAGCTAAAGTGGACTAAACCACAGGAAACAGTGGCAATAATAATTTTCACCGTTGATAATCTTTTAAGGGCCCACAGTGATGTTTATTTGTCATCCAACTTGTTCATAAGATTACACAGACATGGATGAAGGGAAAACAAAAATATCAGCTTGATCCAAAACTTCTGTGGCCTCCAAGAATTTTTTTCAAAAATAGAAATTTAATTCACAATGTTTCCTGTGGTGTGGTCCACTTAAGCTTTAGATATGCTTCATGTTTCAGGTGAAGTCCTAAAATTATCTAAAATGGATGGACAGAGCAGATAAAATGCATAAATCAAGGTGGGCCCCACATAGTTTACTCAATACCCTTAACTTACTGAGTTACTCAGTACGCAATCCGCTTCCTGGTAGACAGCGCCAGAATTAGGGCTGTCAAGTCTCGGCCCGATTTTGCAGGGACGGGCCATCGGGCCAGCCCTATTCAAAATTCCGATTTTAGGCCTGAACCCGGCCACTTGACACCCCTAGCCAGTAGGGCTCTCAATGGTGGATCGGATCTAGTTGGATCCGGCTCCAAGTCCGTATATCTGTAGATGGATTCGGATCAGATTCGGATCCAACTCGGATCCAAAAGGTGATATCCATATCGGATCCATTTATAAATTATTAGATCCATATCCAATCCATATTCGGGTCGAATCTAGGTCCGAATCCACCCCCATTACAAATCTAAAAAATATATAATATAATATATTTAATTTAATAGAAAAATGATGTAAATCCCACTATTTACCGTGGTATGGTCTACCTAAGAGTGACATGTCTCAATTTTGAGACATGGCTTAAAATAATCTGGAAAACGGATGGCTAGCATGAATATAACATATACAGTAAGGTGACAATGAGTCAGATCTTAATTGGATTCGGATCAAACTCGGATATTTTTCTGTGAATCCAAATCTGGTCCATTTAAGTAATCAGACCTATTTTAAGATCCAAATCTGGTCCATTTAACTAATCAGACCTATTTTAAGATCCAAATCATTCGGAGCTAATCGGATCTCGGATCTGACCCGCTCCACTGAGAGCCCTGCTAGCCAGAGCCAAGGGCTCTAGTTGTAAGAACCGTACTCGGATTGCATAGTATAGTAGACAACACATGTATGTGTTTTATATACACCGTCCATCCATTTTGCTAGCTCATTTTAGTGCATAACTCAAAAAATGAGGTAGATTCAAATATCAGGTGCGCCACACCACGAAAATCGTGATCATTGAACGCCCACCATTAAAAACTTCCTAGGGCCCAAATGTAATGTTTATTTTCCATCCAACCTGTTGATTGGGTCGCACAGACCTGCATGAAGGGATAACACAAATATCAGCTTCATCGAAAACTTTTGTGGCCTCCAAGGAGGTTTTCCTGTGGTATGGTCCACCTGAGATTTGGATCTGCCTAAATTTTGGGATCGTGCCCTGGGAAAAAATGAATAGACAGAATCGATAAAACAATTATATAATGATGGGGGCACAGTTGTTGCTGTGTACTGCACTAAGCAATTCGTATTTTCATATCAGTTTAGGGCGTAGCCAAAAAAAATTAAGCAGAACCAAGTTTTAGATAGAAGAAAACACAGGACACAGTTGTGTTTGACTATTAAAATTTCCTATGGGCACTACAACAAATTAGACTTTTTGCCACAAATTTTTTAGCGACGAGTCAAATTTCGTCGTAATAAGTAGATTTTTTGCCACAAGTTAGAAACTCGTCGCAAAAAATTAACTATTTACGACGACTTTTCAAATCATCGCAAAACGTCAACTTGTTTACGACAAACTACAATTGTTGTCGCAAAAAGTTGTCGCAAATACTTTTGTGTGAATTTTTTTATGAAAAATTATATGGCGGGAAAAATCTTTAGCGACGACTTTCAAATGTCATCGCTAAAAGTGACTGTTAGCGACAATTGTGTTGTCGTAAAATGTGAGTTTTTTGTGATGACATAAAAGTCGTCGCAAAAAGTGGCTTATAACGACGACTTGTAACACTCGTTGCGGAAAAGATCGATTTAGATTCAGTTTTTGCAAAGAATTGTGTCGTCGCAAAAAGTGATTTTTTGCGACAACACACAAGTTATTGCAAAAAGTGGCCTTTAGCGATGACTTCTAATAGTCGTCGCAAAATGACTGATTTAGGCTATTTGCGACAAATGTGGTTTTATTGCAAAAAGGTAAAATATTTGCGATAACATTTCAAATTGTTGCTAATAGTTAACTTTTTTGCGACGAGTTATAACTGTTGCCGCAAAAACTTCTCGCGCGAAATATTTCCGCGGGGCGGGAAGGACTTTTAACGACGAGTTTCAAATATCGTCACAAAAAGCTAGTTTTTACAATGAATTATATGTCATCGCAAAAAGTGATTTTTTGCGACGACACAAAAGTCGTCGTAAACATTGGCCTTTAGCGATGACTTCTAATACTCGTCGCAAAAAGACCAATTTACACTATTTGTGATGAATGTGGTTTCATTACAAAAAGGTAAAATATTTGCAATGACATTTCAAATTGTTGCTAATAGTTAACTTTTCTGCGACAAGTTATAACTGTTGTCCCAAAAACTTCTTGCGCGAAATATTTCCGCGGGGCGGGAAGGACTTTTAACGACGAGTTTCAAATATCGTTGCAAAAAGCTAGTTTTTGCAATAAATTGTATGTCGTCACAAAAAATGATTTTTTGCGACGACACAAAAGTCGTTGCAAACATTGGCCTTTAGCGATGACTTCTAATACTCGTCACAAAAAGACCAATTTACACTATTTGCGATGAATGTGGTTTCATCGCAAAAAGGTAAAATATTTGCGATGACATTTCAAATCGTCGCTAATAGTTAACTTTTTTGCAACAAGCTACAACTATCGTTGCAAAAACTTCTCGCGCGTGGTGGCGGTAAGGACTTTTAGCAACGAGTTTCAAATGTCGTCACAAAAGGGACTTTTTGCGATGAATTGTGTCATCGCAAAAAGTGATTTTTGTGACGACACAAAAGTCGTCGTAAAAAGTAGCCTTTAGCGACGACTTTTTACACTCGTCGCAAAAATACCGACTTAGATTAAAATTGAAAAAAAAAAAACATTTTGAATAAAAATTTGGGAAGTTTTAAAAAAAAATGTGACTGTAACAAAAATTGAAATTATATTTTCAAAAATAAAATTAGCTCTTTAAAAAAAATTGATAAGTTTGAAAATAAATAGATTTAAAAAAAATGAGATTTTAAAAAGAAATTGAGATTTCGTATTTTGAAAAAAAATATTTGAGATGTTTGAAAAAATAAGATTTTAAAAAAAATTTGAGAAGAAACTGACATTTTGAAAGAAAAATGGTAAAGTTTGAAAAAATTTAAATTTAAATTAAGATTAAATTATTGAAGAGTAAATTTTATCAACGTCTACCTGTTAGATAACAAGATATGACCCGTCAAATGGGTGATCAATCTTGTCTGCCTAATATATTTCTCATCCGAAACCTGATTGAGATGAGTGACTAGTCAAATTAAAGATCTTGATGAGTAGAATAGAGTGACTGGATTGAAATTTCAAATTAGGAAAAAAAATTAGGTCAAAATTGAGGTGCAACTTGCATACCTCATGAAAACCCAAGAAATGTGTGTAATTGAGTGTTTCACCATTAAAATTTTCAAATGGCCCATTCCAAGGTTTTAGGAATGTTTATTTACAATCCAACCTGTTGATTATGTTAAGAAGATTTGGATGAAGAGAATTTCGAAAGATCGATTGATTTACAACTTTTGTGGTCCATAAAAGATTTTTAATTTTTAATGGTTATTCAGCATTGTTTTTACTGGTATGGTCTACTTGTGATTTAGATCTATACAAGTTTTGGAATCACTTCCTAAAATAAGATTTGAAACATATGGACAGTTTAGATATATAGAAAATACATCAAGGTGGGCCCTATACTATGAAGCTTGCCGATTTCATTTCTAATTTCGTACGTAAGTGAGCTTCATTCCTATTGATTTTTCAATTGTCGACTTGTCAACTCTACACGTGGTGTAGATGTCAATCCAACCTGTCCAAATTGTGCCTGCCATTGTGGGTGGACCATCGACCATCTCTTTTTCTTGGTCCATTGGATGACCACAAATTGGATGGCTGAGATACTTTAAAAGGGGACATATTTAGATGATGCTCTATCCAAAATGAGTGCCATGAGTACGATCTTGCTTTCTAGAGGTTTTACCGCTTGAGTCAGGAATTGTGGAATATCAAGGTTTTTTTAATATAAAATTTTAAATAGTATATTTCCTGCAATTGTTTGGTTTCAAATTCGTACAATTTGATTGTTGATTGGATGTTGATCGGACGGTCGACAACACTTTGTGTCGTCCGATTGTTGATTGAGACAATTGAGTTGGGGTCCACCTTAATGCATGTATTAGTCTACACACCATCCATCCCTTTAAAGCAAATCCAAATCTTATGTGGACCAAACCACAAGAAACGGTGCTGATTGAATATCCACCATTAACATCATCTTGAGATCCGCGGAAATTTTTATTTATCATCCAACCTGTTGATAAAGTCAAAAAGATCTGGATGAAAGGACCACACAAATATCATTTTGATCCAAAACGTTTGTGGCCTATGATAAGTTTCTAATGGTCAATTACCACTGTTTCCTATGGTGTGACCCACCTGAGATTTGGATCTATTTTATTTTTTGGATCGTTACGGAAAATGATCTGTAAAAATGGATGGACAACATGGATGCGGGTCACATACATCACAGAGGGCCCCACAATTAGGGATTCAGATGACTCCCAGGAGGAAGCGGATTGCGTATAGAGTAGCGTACTGAGTAAACTATGTGGGATTCACCTTGATTTATGTATTTTATCCACTATGCCCTTCCATTTTATCATATAATTTTAGAGCTTGAACAAAAAAAGAAGCATATCCAAAGCTTAAGTGGACCACAACATAGGAAACAATGTGAATTGAACATCTACCATTGAAAATTTCATGGGGCCATAGAAGCTTTGGATTAAGCTGATATTTGTGTTTTCCATTCATCCACGTCTATATGATCTTATGAACAAGTTTGGATGAAAAATAAACATCACTATGGGCCCTAAAAAAGTTTCAATGGTGAAAATCATTCCTCCCACTATTTCTTGTGGTATGGTCCACTTGAGATTTGTCTACACTTCAATTTTGGTCTTAACCCCTAAAATGAGCTAGAAAAACGGATGGACATTGTAGATAAACCACATACATTCAAAGTATTATTCGCCCAATATCTTTCTTATCCGAAACTAGGAGTCAAAAGAAAATAGAGTGACTTAATCAAATTTCCAAATTAGGCTAAAATTGAGTTGCAACTTGGTGACCTCATGAAAACCCAAGAAATGTGCAATAATTGAGAGAAATGGGCCCTACACTATGAAGGTTGCCAATTTCATTATCGATTTTGTACGTAGGTGAGCTTCATTCCTGTTAAATTTTCAACATGTTACACGAAGTTTGGGTGAAACTAGGCTTTAACCTATATTGCTCAAAGAAGAAATGATTAATCTTCCTTTTTCATTTCCCGCTAGTGAGATTTAAAACAGACCGAGTTCGTGTGTTGATTAGTGGCCCATCGTGTCCTTCTAACTCGATTATCTAAGCCATCCATCCATTTTGACAACTTATTTTAGGGCACGATATAAAAAAAAAAAGAAAGTAGGTCAAAGGCTTAAGTGGACCACACCATAAGGATTTTATCCACACTGTTCATCTATTGTCCCATGTCATTTTATGGTAGTAGTAAAAAAATGAGACAAATCTAACCATCAAGTGGGCCAAACTAGACTTGGATAAAAACTGATATAGAATGCTTTGTCAGAGAGCTCCTTTTATGATGTGGTCCACTTGAGGGTTGGATCTACCTTATGTTTGGGCTCATACCATAGAATGATTTGGGACAACGGATGGATGTACTGGATGAATCCCAAACATCATGGTGGGCCCCACATAGCTTTGCTTGTACCGTGCTTACGATAAGCGGGATAAACCACATGCATCACGAGGGTAACATCGTAATGGGTGTTACCCTAACCATGTGGTGCCCACATTGATGTATTATTTGTATATCCACTTCATCCATCCATTTTCATATATTATTTTAGGACACGATTCCAAACCTTAAGAAGATCCAACTCTCAGGTGAACCATACCACTAGAAACAATGATGAATGACCATTAAAAACTTTTTATATCCACAAAAGTTTTCAATCGATCTGATCTTTGTATTTTTCCTTCATCCAGATCTTTTTGACATTATCAACGGGTTGGATGGCAAATAAGCATTACGAAACCTTACTATGGGCCCTTTATAATTTTTAATGGTGAGGCATTCAATCACTAATTTTTACCGTGTTATGGTCCACCTAAGATTTGGATCTGCTAATGTTTGGGATTCTGTCCTAAAATGATCTGTAGAAACAGATGGACGGCGTGGATATACAATACATCATCAAGGTGGGCCCCATGGCAGGGGTAACACCCACTAAGTTGTTACCTGAGTAACAACCAAGTTGCGCCCCCAAAAAAAGCCCCCCGCGCCAAAAAAGAGCCCCCCGCCCAAATCAAAAAATCGACCCCCGCCCAAATTAGAAAACCCTATCTCCTCCCTTTGCTCAACCAGGAGAGAGAGAGAGAGAGAGAGAGAGAGAGAGAGAGATTTCTAGGGTTTTTTTTTTTCAGCTTGTCTTGTGAAAGAACAGAGGAGATTTCTAGGGTTTTCTCTTTCCCCCAATCTCCCTCTCCATGCGGTTGTAGATACGAATATGGCAAAGGTGTTGAGGGACCTCCCTGACTTAGCCGATGGGAGAGAAGAGAGGGATGCAGGACCGGCAGAGATCCGACAAGGGGTCACGGATTTGACAGAAGTTTGGATTCGCTGGGGTCGAGGGTGGTGTGTGGATGGAGTAGGTATATGCAATTCTGCAACAAGTGTCAGGGATTTCCGACAGGTTTCAGGGGGTTCTGAAAGACGAGGGTTTTGGCGGGTGGAGGCGATCACCGAGCAGGGACGAGGGGTTGGGGCATCATGTGGGGGTTTTGGACGGGTGCGCAGGTGGGTTGCTGGGAGTGGAGAAGAAGGTTGTGCCGCTAAATGCGCGGCCGAGGTTGGCAAAGAAGAGGTGCATGGCTGGGTAGTGCAGGTTCGGGGAAGAAGAGTTGGGCTGTGCGGATGGGGTTGCCGGGGTTGGGGAAGAAGGGTTGGGCTGTGTGGATGAGGTGGTTGGTGTTGAAAATGGATATTTGAGCTTAGAATATATTGAGGTTTTTATTTCATGAGCGTCTTTTTTTTTGTTGTATTTGTTGCTTTTGGTGGTTATGGATGTGATTTTTTTTTTTTTAGGTTGGAATTGAAAATGGGTATTCTTAAAATGTGGAGATTTGATTATATCTTAGTGCTAATTTTTGTTTCAGTTTTCGCATTCAATTTTTTTTTCAAACGTACTAACCCAGTTTATTTCTAGTTTTTTGAGATTTACTACAACTTATGAGCTACAATTTTGTTTAGGTTGCATGCTGCAAAATCATATGTTTCATCATGTTTGCTGGATTTTGTAATCATGGGTGGGGACAAGTTGATCCAATTTACCAATTGAGTTTGGATGCTGAGCTAGAAATTTCTCTTCACCTGGACTTTCATGGTGAGTCATCTTTCTTAGGACACCTAACTTCATTTTTTTCTGTTTACTTGGTATAATTGCTTTGTTTCTACTTGTGGCAGACTGACTTGTAATTTGATCCCAACTGTATGGAGTACAGGCTGGGACAACAGGCCAACATGCAGGGCAACTGTTTGATAAAATAGCTATCAGAAATATGCAAATTGTACGCCACTCACAGTCCTTGGATTTTCATTTGAACCTGCATTTTTCAATTTAGGTTTAGAGCTGCCATTTGTTGAGAAACTTTGTAAGGTTAAACATTGGTGTTTCAGTTTGAGAAATGCTACTATCAAATTATGTAAAGTGTCTTTTAATTTCTACATAGCTCCTTTCACTGTAAATGCGGCGAACGTTTGTGTTTATTGTTCATTTGGTGGGCTACTGCATGGATTTGCTAGAGACATAAAATCAGAGTGATCTGACAACTGTGGTTATGCAGTTGTTGTTAGTTACATTTGTTGAATGTGGACTGTTGCTTTAACAGTTCTTTTTCCAAGCCATTGATTTTATGGATGGCTATCACAGTCCAACGCCTTTGCTTTTTGGAACAAGGTGTTCCTTGTGGATGGACAAATGAAAAGATAATTGCAACAATTGATGTTTCCAACAATTCATTCCATGGATATTTTTTTCTGGATCATTGATTGAAGCTTTTTCTGGTTCAAGGAAATGCTTCTTCCCAATATTAACTATAAAAAAGTTTCTCATTTTGTTTTATTTATTAGAAGAAAACAGCTTTCGAGAATTACCTAGACCATGCAAACTGCTGACTGTGCTTAACTAAAATCAGACAATTTCGTCTGCAGGATGGTGTACATCATTAATCATTTTCTGCTTTGTCTTTTCTCAGCACTATCAATCACATTCTGGCTTTAAGGTCCATATAATGCATTACTTGATTCAGTTTGAGCAATAGCTAAGCATTTGTGCCTGGAAAATACAACATTTATCAATAAAAAAGACATGTTTATATGATTATGATTTTTTTTTTCTGTTTATATGCATCTTTTATGTCCCATAGATAGTGTTTTGAATGGTTCAATGCACAAAAATTTTACAATGGCATTTTTTTTCTGCCATGAACATGATTAAGAAGATATTTTTACAGCAAGGCTTGGACTATCTTGTAAGATTCTATGATTGGTTACAAATTCACATGGTATAAGTACTAACCTTCTACAAAATATTGCAATTCATGTTTCATTGTTCTTATGAACATTTCGTCCTTGCTCTCTGTTTGCAAAACTGTACATTGAGAAAAAAAAAGTTTTGATTTGAGCTTCACAAGATTTCAAGTGCTCTCAAACCTCAAGGACTTGTAGGAGTTCTACAAGTATTTCCTTTTGTACGCAGAAATGGTCATTAATCTTTTTGGATTATAACTACATCTATTTTCATTTTGTGATTGGAAAAAATGCAGTAGGATAAGCGACAATCATTTTACTGGAAAGATACTTGATTTTATTCAAAATTGGAAACAACTTGAGAGATTGTAAGCATTCTGTTCCTAAAACTCCATGAGTTTCTACAGTTTTGCTTTTCTGAATTGAGGCTGACGGATTCAATGTGCTCCAGTTACCATTTCCTATATGTTATCAATTTGTTAATTCATTAGATTGGCAAATGTGCCAATCAATAAGCTTGACCATGTGATAGATCAAATCATCATGTATGGACCAATGAAAAGATAATTGCAGCAATTGATGTTTCCAACAATTCATTCCATGGATGTTTTTTTTTTTTGGGATCATTGATTGAAGCTTTTTCTTCACTGTCCAAAAGTGGGTGATGGATTGGTAATGAACTTGCAATTGCAATGGATTTTGTGGTTTAGCTCATCCAAGAGTCATTCCACTAATTGGATGGTTTGGTTCTGTTGTCCAATTGCATCAATCAGGGCTTTATAGGGTCCATACCATTTACTAAATGGCACTCTATGTAGTTTGCATCCTAAATCTTTTGAACTAATTCTGTTTTATTTATTCAAAATCAAATCTTGTATGGTAGAGATATACAAGGAACCGATATGGAAGAGCCAATTCCTTCTGGCATTTCCTGTTTGGGGAACTTGATCCAATTGTAAGTATAATGCTTGAAATCCTATCGTTAGTGGTTTTGTCTAAAGCACATCCTTGCAAAGTAACTGGGATTTTGTTTCTACAGGTTGATTGCAGCTTTATCGAGGGACCTCCCAGAGGAGTTTTTGTTGTAAGTTTCCTGTCTTCCTCTTGGTAACATATTTTTTTCTTTTTGGTCATGACTGGAACTGATATGACTTGCTGAGCTTGGGTTGAACCCTACATGACCCGATCCACCCATATAAGTTATCAATGGGCATGTCTTTTAACCACATATTCCACTCGTAAACATGAGTTTTCTGAAGGGCCAAGTTAGGTCAGTTGGGCCCAACCAGATTACAATTAGATGGGTCTGGTCTGGTTTGGATTGCGAATTTGACGATCAGGTTTTTTTAATCTCTACTCGTTTCAGCATTATGTTTTTATGTATGTGTGTATGGGTTTCATTAACCTTTGTGGGCCTTTATTGTGAATGCGCACCATCCATCTGACCAGTCCAATAGAATGACTGACTTTTTGTAGCTTACAATGTTGATCAACAGGACAATCTGTGAAATTTAGGTTGGAAGTGTGTTGACCGTCTGATTGATGGATGTTGTAGGCCATCCAATCAATATGTTTTGGTAATGCCTATCAAGGGGTAGCCATTCTAATGGATGGTCTGGATCAATTACAGAATCGAAAGAAAGCTTGAGAATGGTGTTTTGGACATTTGTACTGGGGCGTCGAATTTATGTTGCTCTTGGTGGCACAAATATGACTACTGGTGGTTCTCCAAGTTTTTGAATATAGATGAACAAAATATCTTCTAATAAATTGGTCTATACAAAAAAGAAGTTGAATATAGATGAACAAAATGCCTTTTAATAAATTGGTGCTTGTCTAAGTTGCAGAGATGTGCTTTTATCTAAAGAAATTTGATTTTGTAGTTTCAAGATTAATGATGAACAGAATAATTGAGTTCATTATTCTTTTCTTAAAAAAAATGGTCTTTCATAGGAAGAGATGGTGAAGGCCAAATTAGAAGCTACGTTAAAGGCTAAAGAGTTGATGAAGGTAAGGATATGCGCGCAATTGCTTTCATAAATTCCTTCCGCTATACCATAATTTCCCCATTTTTGTCGCTCATGAATCATGGTAGCAGTTACTTCATGTTGTGTTGCACTTTGTACTTGATTACATTTTTTAACGGTGTCCATTTTTATGTTTTCTTCTTTTGATTTTGTTATCCACCTTTTCCTCTCTATCTTCCTTCTTTTTTGTGAATTCTATCTGGATCTATATGACAGGTAAATGAATGCTTTGTGATATTAGAGACTTCATCGTACAGCTTTAAAGGTTGAGTATTAAGATGTTGCCTTTTTTTTTTTTTTCTTTCTTTTTTCTTTTAGTTGTCAGGAAACATTCTATCATTATTGGATATGGTGCTATCTTTCTGGGCCTCATTGCATTATCGATTTAAATTATAGAATAGTCACTGATCATAATTTATTTCAATTATTTTACAGATTTTCCTATAGTCCGGTGCTATCTTCTTGGGTCTTACTGCATTATCGAGGACGCGCGTTTAATTTTTATTTTTAATTAATTTTTGTTGAATTATTTGGGCATGTATATACATTTTGTGTTCAGGATAATTATAAATTTGATTTTAATTAAATTAAATTATTTTTATATTTTAATAGATGATCATGAATATTGATTGATACATTTTATTTTGTTGGATTAATTGGTTCAAATAAGGAAAAAATAAAAAATAGAAAAAAATATTTCTATTAGCGACGACTTATACTTGTCACTAATAAATAAATAAATATAATTTGCGACGATGTCAACTCGTTACTAATTAGTTATATTTTGCAACAAGATATTAGGTTGTAGCAAATAATTAACTCATTGGCGACGAGTTAGTGTTTTTGTCGCTAAATATAATTTGTAACGCCTTATCTGCGACAAAATTAGTGATGAGTAACACTCATTATAAAAATGTTTTTTGACGAGTTTGGGGTTTTTAGCGACGAGTTGACTCGTTGCAAAAGTCCTTATTAGCAATGACTTTCACATTTAGCGACGCTTTATGATATGCAATGGCAACGTGCCAACTTGTCGCTAATTAGCTATATTTTGTGACGAGTTATCAAGTCGTTGCAAATAATCAATTCGTTGGCGACGGTTTCGTATTTTTGTCGCTAAATATAATTTGTGACGCCGTATCTGCGACAAAATTAGCGACGAACAACCCTCGTCACAAAAAAAAATTACGACGAGTTTGGAATTTGTAGGGACGAGTTGACTCGTTGCAAAAAGTCTTTATTAGCGACGAGTTTAACATTTAGCGACGTTTTACGATATGTAATGACGACGTGTTAACTCGTCGTTAATTACCTATATTTTGCGACGAGTTATAAGGTCGTCGCAAATAATTAACTCATTGGCGACGAGTTCGTGTTTTTGTCGCTTCATATAATTTGTGACGCCGTATCTGCGACAAAATTGGCGACGAACAATACTTGTTGCTAAAAAGCTTTTACAACAAATTTGGGGTTTTTAGCGACGAGTAGACTCGCGGTAGAAAGTCTAATTTGTTGTAGTGGGGCCACGAATTTTTTGAATCAAGCTGATATTTGATATTTTACTTTCATCCATTTTTCAGTGAGTGACATTATCAAAAGGTTAGTTGGGGTGGATGCACAATATATGCTTCAAGGTGGACCCCACTATTAGAACCGCATCGTATTGGTTGATGCTAGGGTCGCATCAACTCCACTTCCCATCCTTGGATGGTAAGCTATGTAGGGTTCACCATGGTGTTTATGAAAAATCCCCACTGTCCATCCATTTTTCCATATCATTTTAGGTTATTACTCCAAAAATGAAGTAGATCCAATGTTCAAGTGGATCACATTAGAAAAATAAATTTTACGGTTCTAATATTGTCCACTGTTGAAACCTTTCTAGAGCCCACTTGCACTTCAAATCTAAGTCATTCTTTGGGTTTGTGGCCTAAAATGAGCGTACAAAATGGATGGATGGTTTTAATCAACTGTATTGATAAAGATGGGTCCCATGAATTCTTTGGCACGCTGTCCCAAACAATTGGGTTAGATTCGTAATGGAGACCTTAACACGGTCTTCGTCCGCAAAATGATTATTTGGAGACCTTATCACGGTCTTCCCCCTTCGTCGGCAACCATTACTGCAAAGCGGTTTTTTCACTGGTGCTTGCTGGCGGAGCGCAGCTTAGGTGAGATCCCGGAACCACTGAAGTGGATGGGACCTTGACGTTTCCTCCCGCCATTTGACCAATCGGGCAGCAAGTGTGCTAGACTTGCGCACGTGAGAAACCGCATCGTCTAACGGCCATTTTCTCTCTCTCCCCACCGTCTCTTCCTCTCCCTGCACCCCTGGTGAGAGAAGAGAGATCATGTTCTCTCTCTCTCTCTCTCCAACAGTGGCACCGGGAGCAACCCTAACGTAAGTTTTTTTTAGCGCAATTACTTTTTTTTTCTTTCAGATTTTTTAACCCAAAAAAGAAGAAGAAGAAGACTTTCAAATAAAAACCCCAACTTTATACAAATTTGAAATGTCTATTTGTTAGGGACTATAATGGAATGCTTAAGATTCGAAAGAATCACTTTGGTTAGGCAGAGAAATTAAATTAAGGATGGATTAGATCCTCTGTATTTTGAATTTATTTGGCACTTCAGATGCAACTAAGAGCACCATAAATTAATAGTGCTTTGAGAGCACTCAAAGCATTTCTCATACACGCACGCTTAGTCACACATGATGTTGAAGACAGATGATGAGCTGGTATTAATTTAGTTTTTTTTTTCCTGGTGGAGTTTTAACTATGTTTTTTGACGTCCTAACAATTTTATTGCTTATATTTACTGGGAGAAATAATCTAATGACTGTGTGTGAAACCTTCCCATGCACCTAGTTGCATTCAAACTTGTTGGCATCCACATCCATTTCACCTCGTGCTGTGGAAAGTAACAACAATTCGATTATCCTAGGCATCCATAACTGGATCTGTCTTCTATCCTTTTCTTCTCCTATCCATAACATGAGTGTTTGTGTCTGAAGCCCTTAGCATCTTGCAAAAGGAATACACATGGGGGCGCTATGGGGAGCAGGCAAAGCTTCCTTCTCCACTGCAGTCTCGTCTTGCAATCAAATGGAGAGAGAGAGAGTTCTCCGCTGCAGTCTTGGCTTGCAATCGAAAGGAGAAAAAGGATCCCTCACCAGAGGGAGATCTCCTGCGAGAGGTTAGTGGGAGAGAAAAAAAGAGTCAGAGAGAAAGAGAGGAATGAGAGGGAGCATGCTCACGGTCGTTAGTTTCTAATGGCAGTTGGCTTTCTCATGTGCCCTAATCTAGGGCACTTGCAGCCGGGTTGGACGAATGGCAGGAGATCGTAGGATCCCACCGACTTCGGTGGTTCCGGGGTCTAACCTAAGTCGAGTCCGCACGTGGCGCCTTCAGACAACTGAGTCAGTACTCGAGCTACGTGTTTCGTACCAACTATTCAGAGAAAATCAGATTACGTGGGCCCCACGATAATGTATTTAACATATCTACACCGTTCATCCAGTTTACGAGATCATTTTAGGGCATGATCCAAAAAATGAGATATATCCAAGTCTCAAGTGGACCACACCACAAAAGGCAGTGGGGACAATGATTTTCACCGTTAAAACATTCCTATGGCTCACCATGATGTTAATTTGCCATCCAAACTGTTCATAAGGTCACAAAGACCTGAATGAAGGGTAAAAACAAATATCAGATTGATCCAAAACTTATGTGACCAACAAAAAGGTTTCAATGGTAGACGTTCAATCTCCCACTGCATTCTGCAGTGTGGTCAGCTTGATAATTGGATCTGTTTTATTTTTGGGTTAAACCCTTATAATGATGTCGTCAAATGGAAGGACGGTTTGGATATACCACAAACGTCATGGTGGGGCCCACGGAAGTTGGTGACGTAAATACACCAGGGATCTCGCTGGTGTGCGTGCATCAGCTAATCCGCTCCCTTTCTCAAAGGTTTTTCAAATTGAAAGCGGTTTGCTTTAAATAACTTAAAAAAGTAGGCAAACCTGTATAGAGTGATGGATAAATTTTTTAGGTCGGCTATCTACGCCGGGTGTACAAATGACCCCACTATGATGTATTTGTTGTATCCACGCTGTTCATCCATTTTATGTGATCATTTTAGGGCATGGGCCAAAAAATAAGGCAGATCCAAAGCTTCATTGGACATAGTACAGTAAACAGTGGGGATTGAACGCCAACCATTAAAAACTTCTTGAGGGCCACCTGAGCTTCGGATCTGCATATTTTTTTTATTCAGGACCTGAAATGATCTTGTAAAATGGATGGACGGTGTGTATACAACAAATACATCATGGTAGGGTCATTTCTACACCCCGCGTAGCTAGTGCGTGGGTGTAGCAAAATTTTTCTTGGAGTTGTTGTATTCCATATTTTATGATCTATGCACGACAACTAGGGGGCGCGGATTTCCTGCGAAAGCCTTGCGCAGGAAGTTACTGCGCTGGTAACCAAGGTGGGGCCTACAGTGATGTTTTTTTTATAAATCCACCCCGTCCATCCGTTTTGGGAGCTCATTTTAGGAAATGAGAACAAAAATGAACCGGACCCAAGACTCAAGTGGGCCCAAGACGTGAGAATTGAACGTCCACAGTTGAAATATTTGTGGAGCCACAAGAGTTTCGAATCAGGATAATATTTGTGTTTCCTGTTCATCCCAGTAGTAGTGACGTTATGAACGGTATGGATGTCATATAAACATCACTGTGGACCCCAGGGAGGTTTCAACAGTAGTAATTTACCTACCTACCTTTTCCTTTAGTGAGACCCACTTGAGTCTTGGATCCGGTTCATTTTGTCTCTATGACCTAAAATGAGCTCCCAAAACGGATGGACGGGGTGGATTTATCAAAAAAAACATCACTGTAGGGCCCCACCTTGGTTCCCGGCGCAGGAACTTCCTGCCCAAGGCTTTCGCAGGAAATCCGCGCCCCGACAACTGCAACATTTTTTTATACAAAAAGGAGATGAAACCACCACGCGGATGGCTGCGAAACCACGAGGATTGCGGTCGCCTTTGCAGGCATCTCCTGCTCTCGGAATCTAGGCGGGGCCCACCGTGATGTTTGTGAGAAATCTACGCCTGTCCAACCATTTTTTGAGATCATTTTAGATATTGTGATAAAAAATTGAACGGGATCCAAGACTCAAGTAGGCCGCACTAAAGCAAAAGATGGGTAGAGAAATTCCTACCGTTGAAACCTCTATGGGGTCCAAAGTGATGTTTATATGCCATCCATACCGTTCATAATGTCATTCCTACTGACATGAACTGAAAACATAAATATTATCCTGATTCGAAACTTATGTAGCCCCAAAATATTTCAACTGTGGAAGTTCAATCGTCATGTTTTCGGCCCACTTGAGTCTTGGATCCCGTTCATTTTCATCGCAACTGCCTAAAATGATCTCAAAAAACAGTTGGACGGTGTAGATTTCTCACAAACATCACGGTGGGCCCCAACAGGAGATACCTGCGAAAGTCGCGTCCGTCTCACCATGATTTCGCAGGCAATCCGCGTCCGTCTCACCATGAAGTACCTGTTTTATCGACGCCGTCCATTCATTTGTCCCTATCATTCTAGTTGTGCTTTCAAAGATGAGATGGATCCAAAGCTCTAGTAGACCACATTAGAGGATGAACATTTAAACGGTTAGTGTTCAATTTCCACTGTTTTCTAGTATGGTCCATTTGAGCTTTGAATTTGCTTCATTTTTTGAGCCATGTCCTAAAATGATCTCTACTAATAAATGGATGGCATAGATACAACACATATTTCATAGTGGGTCGAAGTTTTAGCTTGGAATTCGGTGTTATATCATGAAAGCAAGTTCTTCTCACTTTCAGAGACGGTGAACGCGGATTGCGTCCAAACCCGGTCGGACCTTTAAGCGTAGGGCAATAAGGGAATTTCACGGGAAAAGTCACGTGCCGTTAGAACGCGTGATGTTCGACCTGAAAAAAAAAAAAAAAAACCAAAATACATTCCATTCGTTCTCCCTCTCTCGGACAAAAGAAAAAAGCACCACCATTGGTGGTGCTTTTTTCTTTTCTCGGAGAAACCCACTTTAATATATGTAGTTGAAATTAAATCAATGTCTATATATACATTCCATTAATGAATCCGAAAAACTAAAATGCATCTAACCTTTTGAAACAGAAAGATTGCTCCAGTAACTTTGATATTTTCCATTTTAACAGCATGTTACTGTGCAACAATCTGACGGTAAAATAACCAAGTAAAAGTAAATTTTACCTCATGATACATCTGAACTGTATGTGCTGAGTATTTGAAATTCTAATCCCTTGCCAAACAAGCCATGTTGCATGTATGTGCCAGATCTGGACCGTTCATCTAGTTTACCTCGCCTGGTTTGTTTTAGGCTGAAAATAGGCAGTTCGTTCCTTTGGTGGTGGGCTGCACACCTGATGTCCAGACCCTCTGGATTTGAAAGCCCAGTACTTCCATGGTCTGGCGTACTTGATAAACCGTCTTGATCATGTGCACGAACCCGATCCTTTTACACCTTGGAATTTGTAATTTTCATTTCCACGAACTTAATTGAAGCAACCCGTTTCGGAATTCTCGATCCAACGTTCAGGATTCAACCTCCAATGGGACAAGTGGAGAGAGAGAGAGAGAGAGAGAGAGAGAGAGAGAGAGAGAGAGAGAGAGAGAGAGAGAGAGAGAGAGAGAGAGAGAGAGGAGAGAGAGGAGGAGGAGGAGGAGGAGGAGGGGACGGGGAGAAAGATCTGGGAGGGAGGGAGTGAGATCTCATGAATGGGGTTTTTTTCCTTTGCGAGGTCGAGAGAAGCTGAAAAGAATGGGGGAGAAAGATCTGAGAGGGTGGGAGGGAAAAAAATGGGGGAGAAAGACTGGGGTCGGACGCAATCCGCGTTCAAAGACGGTGGTGTATACATGCATATTTACTGATAATGTGAGAGAAAATACATGTAAATACACAGCAACAACGAAAACATGTATGTATTCATTTACTGATAATTTGAGAGAAAAAACATGTAAATACACACATGTAAATACAAAGCAACAACGAAAACAACCATAACAACGACGACAATAACCATGCTATAGATTTATTATCAACTGCAGGTACCACAAGGACAGTGGCACGAGCAAAACGCGCCTAACCAAATCAATATATGGCATGGATAGTCATCTTAAGGCCGACTACAATGTGGATGAGTGCAACAGCTACCCACATCAGCTTCTTGCCCACACCCACTGCTGTAGGCACTTGTGGCAGTATCAATGAGAGCAAAAGCAGTACTATCCCAATTGCCAAAATCGCAAAAATCACGGCTGCATAGGCTTTCAAAAGAAATTGGTGATTCGGATCCTGAAAAAGCCCAACGGGGAGATCTCCGACAATCCCAATAGTGGAGATCGTAACCGAAGGGACTGCTACCTTGAACATGTTCTTTTGTGCCAGCTTGATTTCTCCCGCCGATGGCGCCGTCACCTCCATCGAGATCGACACATCTACGCGATCGTCTGGGACATTGATGACAAGATCGCCCATTGCAATCTCAGCCATTGGTTTTTGTTGGAGGGATATAGGGATAGATAGGATGATGGAGGAAGGGGAAGAGGAAGAGGTTCGGATATTAGTTAAGTAAACAAAAGATACTCTTGAAAGAGAGAGTCTGATGAGGTGTATATATAGAGGTTTTCTGCGAATGCCTTTCTCAGCAATTTCCTGGAAGCTAGGCGAACGCGATGTTTGTGAGAAATCCAGAAACATCTGGTCTCCTGCGAAGGTACCCAGGATGCTACTGTGCGCACCATGTTAACGGACTCGGAGTGGGTAGGCTGGGCTTGTGCCCTACGGTGATGTGTTCGTGAAATCCACTCCAACCATTAGATTTGTGATGGAAATTTAGCCTTAATTACTTCCAAAAGAACGGATGGATCCATAAGAGAAACAGTGAGAGAAGGGGACGCTTACTGTTGAATTTTTACAAACCCTAAGAAGTTTTCAACGGTGGATGTCACTGTCCCCACTGTTTTCTGTGGTGGGGTCTACTTGAGATCTGGATCTGCCTCATTTTTGAGTAATGACTTAAAATGATCTCTCCAAATGAATGGACGGTGTGGATACAACAGATACATCATGCGGAGGCCCACAGAGTGACGTCACTTCAGTAGCGAGATTCGCTACTCAACCTGTCGGTAGCTAGCTAATCCGCGTCCTCCAACCATTAACTGCCTCCTCATAATACATACATGAGTACAAAACTTCACTCCCCTACGTGATTTATGGCAATCCTAAACGTCCAAACATGTTACACAAACTTTATATCAAGAAAGACTGAATAATTACACTTAGAAGATAATATTAACCGTTTGATTTTTTATTTTTTTATTTTATTTTTACATTCAAATTAGGATCACTCACATGATTTGTATTACTTGACAGTGTGATTTTAGAGGTATGCACCATTCACAGCTGGACCCTCGATTTGAATGGTTTGGATAGCCGTTTATATTAGCTCATCTCATATGAGTCACTACCGTTTTCAAAATAGCGCTAAACTATCATATGAGTCTTAACTTTAGTTTTCAATTTCATGCACGCAGTGGAGGAAAGAGTATTTGGCTTTTAGCCGTGAAATGGAATCACGTTAGTTTTGCACGATATTCAGAGTAATGCATGCCGACTGTTAAATCAATAAAGATGTAATAGAGAAATTCACGAGATTTGAAGGCTCCATAACAAATGTATCATATCCACTATCGTGAACGGTTAGATGTGAAATAGAGAAATCTAAAACCATTAGAGGATGTATTGCTAAGAATATCCATTCATGTGGCACGTGTGTATTAGATTTGAAACCGTGTAATAATTCTATAAGGTAGTCTTAATCGATAAGATTCTAGATCTATCTAAGGGTTAGAATATTATGGTCGGGCATGCCGGTGGTCCCCACTAAAGATGTGGCCGGTACCTTATTTGTTTAAGGGCGGTACGCTTGGACCTTGATACACAAAGTTTTCTGAATAGACTATAATGCAAAACCACGTGGAGCTTGAAGGACAGTTGTGATTGGGGCTGTAAATGGGTCAGCGCCTCAGCGGAATCGATGGGGTACCCGAACCCAACCCATTTAGACTCGACCCACACCCGACCCATTTGTTAAATGGTACGGGTCTGGGTCCAAGAACAGACCCATTTGCTAAACGGGCCTGGGTCTGGTTTTCTTTATATTAGACCCGACCCGACCCTGACCCAAACCCATTTAGTAAGTGGGAGGGTTTGTTCTATATTTCGAGGGACTCGTCCATCCTAAACCCGTCCAGACTCGATTTTAAGCCTTGAAAAATATTTGTATACTTGATCCGGACTTGGACCCATTAGAACTGACCCATTTATAAATGGGTCTGGGTGGATCTTCCTCTATTAGACCCGGACCCATTTATAAATGGGTCTGGGTGGATCTCCCTCTATCAAACCCGGACCCATTTATAAATGGGTTTGATGGGTTGACTCGGACCTGACTCGAACTTGCTCAATTAGTAAAAGGGTCTGGGTCTAAAATTTGGACCCAGACCCTGTTTAGTAAATGAGCGGGTCTGGTTTTGGCTAAACCCGACCATTTACGGCCCTAGTTGTGATGGATTTCAAACTCCTAAGGAGGAAGATTCTGTGATCAAATTACAAGAATGACTTCTTAACCACATATGGCTTTAATTCAAGTTATTGAATTTCCATCACCGATGCATTGATCTATTCTTTCAACCGCATGTGGTATTACACCGTGGATGATGATCTTAGACCATTTATAAACCCTAAATTGTCTAATGTGTATTTTTTAAATTACATTTTATAAATATGTATTCATGGAACATCATTATACTTATATTTGACATGTGGAGTTTATCCATGATGAGTGGTCCGAACTATCTTGGGTCTAATTGGATGAATATGATCATTTGATTAGAGAGAGCAATCAGGAGGCCCTTGGATGAGGAACGTGGACCTAAGGTCTAAAGTTAGGTGAGGCCCACCATGATATTTGTTAGAAATCCTACACTATCCAATGTTTTTAATTTCATGCATGCAGTTCGGATCAGTTTTGGCTTGGAAATATGTTTCATCTGCAAAAAAAAAAAAAAAAAAAAAGGAACTATAAAGATGTTTTTAATGGTGGGTATACAATGGCTTCCTGTGGTGTGGTCCATCTAAGACATGGATCTACTTCGTTTTTGGGACCATACTCTAAAATGATTTGCCAAAACAGATGGAAGGTGTGATATCAGTTGAGAGTGACAAAGTGTTTTTATAGAAAGAGCGGATTTAGAAGTAGGTGTTTCCAGCTAACCACCAACGTAGTGAAATCAGAAATGACGCCGTGAAAACACCCCACCGCCCCCCCTTCCCCCCCTTATGTATTTTTCTAGGAAGCCACTTGGTCATCTTTTTTAAAATCACATGACAAATAAATTAAACCACGCCACGTCTGATTCGATTCGACGTTGGCCATGTGTCAAACCTGATTTGAATTTCTCATAGCTGGTGCGACAAACGTCCGCCACTGTGTATGGAACCTGAGTTGGATTTCTCAGTATTAGCGTGCAGCACGTACATCAAGAAACTAGAATACAACTACTCGATATATATCATATCATATTTCAATTGGGCATATATATATATATATATATATATATATATATATATATATATAGCTACCTCCGAATAGGTGAACCGTAGCGTAGGGGAGCTCCGTGCGCGCAAAGTCTACGATGCACCGAAACTAGCTACCTCCGTACTTCTCTCCTGGGCGTACCGGTTGTCTACAAAACTTGGTAGAAAAGCCTATGGAAACGCTCACCTTGATTTTTGATGGGCCAATGGTTATATGTTAGTGAAATCCACTCCGACCACTACATGCACCATCCCATGTTAGGCCTTACGTCCGTAAAAAAATGGGCTGACCCTCTGATTCCAGTAGCCCGGTGAAGAAAATAATTCAGAGAAAAATTCCATCCTTGATTTTCAATAAGGCCACCGTGATGATTATTTGAAATCCACTCAAACTATTATATCCCAAACTAAAATTTAGGTGTGGGACCTAAAAATCAGGCCCATTCATAATTCAGGTGGGCCACACCAAGAGAAACAGTTTGGAGGGTGGGTGTCCACCTATACGCTATTTTCAATTCTATAATCCATCTCAATCACAGATTAGGCTGATTTCTTATTCGTATGTCCAAATTTTGCCAAGCAGTTGATAGTCGAAGCGGATTGAAGAAAGATATCACGATGGATGGCATAGCCGGATGACCACTTTACCACTAACATGGGACTTGGATTGCGCAATAGAACACAACGTCCTGATTGTGTATTAGCGCGTGTTTGCCGACTGGCCGACTAGATTTGGTGGTATTAAATGGGATTAAATTGGTAAAATCAAATCCAGACCTTGAAAGCTACGCCCGGATACCATAGCCAGAGCAAATATTAAAATCACCCAGGTCTATGTTCCCCACTATGATATACATATTATATTCATACTGTCCATCTGTCCTATCGAGATCATATTAGGCCATGAACACAAATCCAAAGCTTATGTGAACACACCATAGAAAGTAGTGGGGACAAAGGCTACCACTGTTGAAACCCTCCCAAGGCCTATCATGATGGTTATTTGTCATTGAAGTTGTTCCTGAGGTCACACAGACATGGATGAAGAGAGAAAAACAAATATCAGATTGATCCAAAACTTCTCTAGCCCTTAAGAAGTTTTCAGTGGTAGACAATTAAAACTCCACTGCTTTATGATGTGTTGTCCACTTGACATTCAGATATGCCTCATTTTTCAGCCCATGCCCTAAAATGATCTTGTAAAATAGATAGACAGGTGTGCATGTAATGCATTCATTGATGTAAACATCGTGTCTTCATCCCAACCAGTATCTCATCCACGCCTCCTCTACCTAAGCTAGTGAGTTTTCACCATTGCTAGCCAAACACAACAATGGGATGAAATTTTTTTAGTCCCACTGACAATCCCTAACGGTATGTAATGATTACTTTCAAGCAATACTATCCGTTTAATCCCATTTAATCCCGTGCGGCAAACACGCCTTAGTGTGGCAAAATTCCATGGGTCCTATCATGATATATCTGCCTTTATCCATACTGTATATTTATTTTTCCATATCAATTTTTGGGCAGCCAAATAATTAAGCAAATCCAAAGCTCAAGTGGAACACATCATAGGAAACAATGGGGATTAAACATCTACTATTGAAAACTTCTTGAGGGCCACAGAAGTTTTGGATCAAGTTGATGTTTGTGTTTTCAATCCATCCATGTCTGTGTGACCTTATGAACAGGTTGATGGCAACAAACAATCATGGCAGACCCATATGAATGTCTCTACTCTGGGCATCATTATCCCCATTGCTTCTTGTGCTGTCGTGCACTACTTGAGCTTTGGATCATGCGTAAAAATGATATGGAAAAACGAATTAATGGCGTGGATAAAAGACATACATCATGGTGGGCCACAGAGGTTTGCAACACGATACGGACCTCATTGCTGTGTTCTTCATTGCTAATCGGTGGCTATGTTAGGGAGATTAAGACGCCTTTGTTGGTATGTTGGAGGTTTACCCATTAGCATTTACCTGGCAAGGCATATGCCTAAGGTGTGTCAATGTGAATTTTTTTTTTTTTCTTCAAAATTTATTCCTATCATCTGGTGCATGACTCAATTTTAATTCTACAACTCAAAAACAAGCCCCATCCATGACTCAGGTGGACCGCACAATCGAAAATAGTGTACAAAGTGATGGCCATGATCATCCAAACTGTTTCCCTTGGTGTGGCCCACCTGAATTAGGTATGAGCCTGATTTTTTGGGCATTAGGCCAAAACCTTTGTGTGGCATCCAATGGCGTGCGTTGATTTCATATAATCATTAATATAGGCCTTATAATTTTTTTTTTTTTTTTATATATATATATATATAAAAGAACGCTCACCTATGCACTTCTCTCACGAGAACTCGTGAGCACTTTTTCATGGCTCATCGCATATGACGTGAGCCCAAAATCTAAGCCGTCTATGTGATGTAGCACTCCAAAAAACTCCTAAGGCCCATCTTTCTACTTGTTCCAGAACTTTGGTGGGCCATGAAAGAAGGAAACATTTTCCTCCCTTGATTTGCCTCTTGCTTTCTGCTACGGCTCACCAAAGTTCTGGATCAAGTTGAAAGATGGTACTTAGTAGTTTTTTGAGGTGCTGCATCACATGAACGGCTCAGATTTTGAGCTCACATCATGTGAGATGAGCCATGAAAAAGTGCTCATGAGTTTCTTGTGAGAGAAGTGCGTCTCAGGCGAGCATTCTATATATATATATAGGGAGGGAGATAGTACTCTGCAGTCGACCTCATGGGAAGTTCCCATGAGGTCGAGCTATGTGGGCCCCACTGTGATGTGTGTGGAACATCAAAACTATGTATTTGATGGGGTTCCCTTTAAGTTTTGGGGATATCCCAAAAATCACAGGTGGGCCATACCATCCAAAACCATGTGAAGATATGCCTAAAACATCTAAAAGCACTTGGTGGGGCCTACCTGAGTTTTGGATGCAGCTGAATAGTACTTTGCAGTCGACCTCATGGGAACTTCCCATGAGGTCAAGCTGTGTGGGCCCCACTGTGATGTGTGTGGAACATCAAAACTGTGTATTTGAGGGGGTTCCCTTTAGGTTTTGGGGATATCTCGAAAATCATCCGTATACAGAGCTCAGGTGGCCATACCATCTAAAACCATGTGAAGACATGCCTAAAACATCTAAAAGCACTTGGCGGGGCCTACCTGAGTTTTGGATGCAGCTGAAACTTGTTCTAACCCCTCATCCAAGTGGGACACACACAATGGATGGGCTGGATTTGTGAACCACATCTCGATGGCCCTAAAACGATCATGAAGGTTTTAATGGGTGGGTAGCTCCTCTCAACCCTTGTATGTGGTGTGGCCCACATAAGTTATGGATTGATTTGATTTTAAAGATCATGGCCCACCATGGAATGATACATCGGATAGATGGGGCAGATGTTTGACACACATCACAGCGGGGCCCACACAGCTCAAACTTCCCATGAGGTAGTCCTTAATAGTACCATTTCCCTATATATATGTTTTTTTTTTCCTATTTGGGTTGAATATTCGTAATGATGTATCTATTATATCCACACCATCCATCCATTTGGCCAGATCATTTTGAGGTATGAGTAAAAAATGAAGCAGATGTAAAGATCAAGGTTGACCCATTATAGAAAATAGTGCGGACAGTGACGCCACGGTTAAAACCTTCATAGGGCCACCCACCATGATGTTTATTTGAGATCTAACCTATTCATAAGCTTGCATGGCCATGCACATGCAAAAAGAGAAAACACAAATATCCGCACCATGATGCTTATTTGAGATCTAACCAATTCATAAGTTCACATGGACATGCACATGCACGAACAGAAAACACAAAAATCAGCTTGATAGTGGTAGGCATTCAACCCCCACTGTTTTCTGTGGTGGGTACACTTGAGCTTTGGATGATTGGCTTATGCCCTAAGTCGATCTCTCCGAATGGATGGAAGGTGTGGATACAATCATCTATTTGGTGATATCATTTTAGGGATGAAGCAGATCCAAAGCTCAAGTGGATCCATTACAACAATGGGGACAATGAGGCCTACTGTTAAAACCTTCCTAAGGCACACCATGATGTTTATAATTTGAGATCCAACCAATTTATAAGGTCACACAGACATGAACATGGACTATGAGAAAACACAAATATCATCTTGATCAAAAAAATTTGTGGCCTCTAAGAAGTTTTTAATGGTAGGTGATCAATTCCCACTGTTTTATGTGGTGGGGTCTACCTGATATTAATTTGGATTTGCCTCAGTCTTTGGCTTATGCCCTAAAATGATCTCTTCAAATGGATGGACAGTGTGGATACAATAAATACCTCATGGTGAGGCACACAAACTTTGGTCACAGTCACTTCAATTGCGTGATACTGAAGTCGTCAATAGCTAATCCGCGTCCATTTTGAAGATATGTTTTCAGTTATATAATTACATATAAAACACAAAAGACCGTGCCCTCTCATGGAGAAAAAAAATATATTCTTAGGATGGAAGGGAGAACATCAACACACGGGGTTTTATGTATAAAGAGAAGTGGGAGAATTTGGGCTTTGATTCATTACGGTTTGCTTGTTTGATTGTTTTTTTTTTTTTTTTTAAATAACACACGCACCCCACACTCACTCTCTAATTGGATTTTCACCACCTATAGGTTTCGAAACCCAAGAACTCTTGTATGAACTCCGGAGAGTCTACCAACAAGACTCGAACCCATTTGACTCATTGTGTTTGTTTTACACCTTTTAGTAAGTGAAGTTATTATTAAAACATAAAGATGACATAGTAAGTTTACGGTATTCCTAAACGTTGAATCATGTTGCATATACTTTAGGCTGAGAAAAATCAAACAGCTACACTTCGAAGATAATATTTGTTGAAAACAGACAACTCAAATTTATGCAATAGCAAGGCCATCAGTTGGCCTACAATTTGGTCAGTCGACCGAATATACCGGGGTTTGGTCATAGCTCTTTGAACAGTTTTTACAATTTCGGCATATCGATTGACTTTCTGTTTGTGCAGTTTAGCATGATTTTACGTAAATTATTTCTATTTTCAATTTTATTGCTATATAAGTAAGATGTAATCAGGATTAGGGTACTCCAAGGCATTGCTAAATACGGCTTTCCCCAAAGGATTTTTCACGTAAAATCAAATTGTCTTTTGTTGGATTTACTTTATGTGATTATGTTTAATTCTACTTTGTGCTTTGACAAGTTTCCAACAATATTAACCATTAGGACCACTCACATGGTTTGGATTACTTGATCAATGTTATTTTACAAGTATGCACCATCCAAAACGGGACCATCAATTTGAATGGTCCGATAGCTGTTTTACATATACCTCATCTCATCTGAAAACGATGAGCCACAACCATTTCCAAAATATCAGTTAACTAGCAGTTTAGTAATCTGTGACAATCGATGCATGCAATGGCAATTTAGTAAGGTTGGCAGCTTAGTAATACGTGCCCTTGATTAGTAATATGTTGACGAGCAAAGATGGCCTGAAATTTGGTGTGACCCCTCGTCCAAGTGGTGAAGTGGGACACACAATACATGGGCTGGATGTCTAAATCACCAACCAGGATTAATGAACTTCTGTGTCCCTCAGGAAGTTTTCAATGGTAGGTATTCAATCCCTACTGCTTTTTGTGGTGTGGTCCACTGGAGACTTAGATCTGACTCATTTTTTAGATAATGCCCTAAAATGATCTATCCAAATGAATGAATAGTTTGGATATGACAGGTACATCATAATGGGGTCCTAGAAACTTGGTGACCGGCGCACCACGTAGTACGCTTACTGTCTTCACTTCCCTCTTTCATGTTTGCGGCAAATTGCCTGCTACAGCCTTTTGCATGAAGGCCCACTAGGATGGTTTTGAGAAATCTACCCAATCCACCCATTTTGACATATTATGTTAGGACATTGGCTCAAAAATGAGACAGATCCAACGGGAGTAAAATGTGGGTAGGATAATGGCTACAGTTGAAACCTCCCTAAAGTTCAGTGATGTTTACATGCCATCCATGTGGTTCGTAAGGTCGTCCTCACTGGGATGAACTGAAAACACAAAACTATTAGCCTGGTCCAAAACTGATGTTGCCCCACAATTTTTTCAATGGTGGATGTTCAACCCTCCCATTGTTTCCTATCGTGCGGCCCATATGAGTTTTAGATCTGCCTCATTTTTGGGCCAATGTCCTAACATTATCTGAAAAAACAGATGGACAGGATAGATTTCTCACCGACATCAAATGGGCCCACCTTAGTTCCCGCAGAAAGATCATGCAAAAGGCACTCTGCTACCGACGCCACGAGAGTGGATTACGTGAGACTCTAGCCTCACCAAAGCCGATGTGGCCCTTACCGTGGGGCCCACCTTGATGTGTGTATTATATATCTACGGCGCGGTCCGTCCATTTTTTCAAATCATTTTATGAGATCATACAAAAAATAAATCAGATCCAATTATCAGGTGGAGCATACCATAGGAAACAGCGTTGATTGACCATTAATGAGCAAAACAAGTTTTGGGTCAAGCTAATATTTGTTTTTTCCCTTCATCCAGGCTTATACGAGCTTATCAACAGATGATGGTAAATAAACACTACCGAAACATTAGGGTGCGACCTAAGAAGTTTTTAATGGTAGGATGGTCAATCACCACTGTTTCCTTATACCATGGTCAATCACCTTATAACTGGATCTATTTCATTTTTGGGATAATACCCTAAAATCATCTGGAAAAATAGATGGACGGCGTGGATACATAATACGTACATCAAGGTGGTACCCCCGGTAAGGGCCTTGTCGGGTGAGGCCGAGTCTCACCCAATTCGCTCTCCAGTGTGACAGACGGAAGTGGACTGTCTGGTGGGCGGTCACCAAGTTTTGTGAACGATATATGTGTCATATCAAACCGTCCATCCATTTGGCGAGATCAATTTAGGGTACCAGCCCAAAAATGACCTAAATCATAAGTGGACCACACCAAACTTCTTAGGGGCACAGAAGTTTTGGATCAATTTGATATTTATTTATTCACTTAATCCAGGTTCATGGACTTATGAATAGGTTGGATGGAAAATAAACATCATCGCGGGCCTAGAAGTTTTCAACGGTGAGCACCATTGTCCACACTGCTTTATGTGGTGGATGCAATTGAGCTTTGGATCTGCTTCATTTTTGGGCTCATGCCCTAAAATGATCTCTCCAAATGGATGGGCTGTGTGGATATGACACATGTATCATAATAGGCCACAAAACTTGACAAGGTCGGCACTGTTAACTATGGTATGGTCCACCTGATATTTGGATCTGCTTAAATTTTTAGTTCATACCCTAATAGGAGCTGGCAAAATGGGTGGTCGGCATGGATATGCAATGCATACATCAAGGAGGGTCCCACAGTCTGGGTTGCATGGTGTTGATTGATGTCGGACTGTGCATTATCCAGAGCCTCTGCCGTCTCCACTGACAGAGGAGCCCTTAACTTGATGTGGTTCTTTTTATGTGATTTACATAGATGCTGTGTGGCCCCAACATGATGTATATGTTTAATCCATGCCCTCCATCCATTTTTCCAAATCATCTTTTGACCGGAGCTGAAAGTGATACAGATCCAAATCTTAGAAATACCACACCATAAGAAAGAATGGTTATTCAACACCCACCATTAAAACCTTCTTGGGTGGCCACAAAAGTTTTGGATGAAGTTGTACCTTTGTTTCCCTTCATCTAAGTCTGCGTGACCTAATCAATATGTCGGATGGAAAATAAACATTACGGTGGGCCTTAGCTAGTTTTTAATGGTGGGCATTCAATCACCAATGTTTCCTATGGTGTGCTCCACCTAAGATTTGTATCTTTCACATTTTTGAGTTCATGTCCTATAATGATTGGAAAAATAGATGGACAGCGTGGATAAAACACATACATCATGATGAGACCACATAGCAGCAAGCAATAGCTCCCTATACAAGCACTCATTTGAGAAAAAAAATATGATGGAAGTTAAACAAAAATTAACGGAAGGTACCCCTTTGATAATAACTCTGAGGTATCTTGATGAAAAGGTTATTTAAAAAGATAGTTGGATGTAAATATGGAATTAATGAGGTATTATTATGTTAAATTTTTATTTTTTAACATTCAAATTTTGACCACTGACGTAGTTTGGATTACTTAATCAGTGTGATTTTAAAAGTACGCGCCATCCACAATGGACCTTCACTTTGAATAGTCAGGAGAGCTGTCTAGCATTTGCATGTTGTACGTGGAAAGGGAATCTGGCAAGCACAATCCACAGTGGGGCCCACCAAGTTTGTAGAGGATTGGATTCCTCGTCTACGGCTCTTTCAGATAATGCCGGTCCGTGGGGCCCACCATGTATGTGGAGGATTGGAATCCTCCACAACACCTCTTTTCCACGTGTGGGGCCCACCATGTACGTAGAGGATTGGAAACCTCCGCAACACCTCTTTTCCACATGTGGGGCCCACCATGTATGTAGAGGATTGGAATCCTCCGCAACACCTCTTTTCCACGTGTGGGGCCCACCATGTTTGCAGAGGATTGAATCCTCTACGACACGTCTTTTCCATCCTTTAGTTGCGTGGTGTTGGGGTCACCAGCCAATCGAATCCGAGTCTGGTTCTTACAACTAGAGCCGTTGGTACTAGGGCCGTCAATGGGGAGCGGATTAGGTGCGGCCCCGCCGTCAACCAACTCGGTGTGGCCTGACTGTTGATGTACTTAATTATTGTATATGTAGGTTGTTTACCCAAATCTCAGGTGGACTATACGCATAGGAAACAGTGGTGATTGGACGCACAAAATTAAACACTTCCTAAGGCCGTAATGTTAATTTTCCTTCCAGCCTGTTGATGAGGTCACATAGAGCTCAATGAAGGCATTGTGGGTAAATCCGAGCTGGCCATAATGTATGAGAAAAGCCCACTGGCTCATAGGCCCAAACATGATTCCTCGGTCTATTCCAATTAAGGGAGACATTGGCCTTGGACACCGAGTGGCCAGCCTTAATAAGAGAGAGAACTGAGGACGAAGATGACGACAACCCGGTTTCGATGTAAGGCATTTTGGATACATCAAACAACCCAAGCTAGGTTGTTCTACTGAACACAACCGACGAATTAAGAGCTCGATTCTCGGCCGTGGGATTACATGCCTTCATGTCTCAGCTACGACCAACTACAGAGCTCTGCCACTAGGCCGACCTAGACCATGACCGCCATACAGGCATACGACAATCTAGGGACAAGCTCAAATAAATCGAACACGTTTCCAATAGTTATAGGCGTGATCCACATCGTTGGAAATCATGCCGGCCATTATGAGCATAACGCCTATATTCATTGCCCTCTACAGCTCTCCGATTACCCTATAAATAGGGTATCCCCCCCATTGTAACAGGTATGCACAAATCTCCCTACACAATCTGCCTCAACTTTATCAGAACTTTACCCGACTTAAGCATCAGAGGGGTAACGGTCGGACCCTAACCACCCCCCTTAACTTTCTTCTTATTGATTCGTAGGATCTAACGGACCCTTAGTCCTAATTCAGTCCATCCATCTTCGAAGATCTGAGGGAACAAGTAGTACAGTGAAGGAGATCAATTGATCTGTCTGTTGTCTCAAAATCTAGCAACACCATATTGGTGTCGTCTGTGGGAAACGACAAAGTCATGTTATTCACCCTTTCAAGTTCTACACTGCACTTCTCGTTTCTTTGTTTTCGATCGTCATGGCGGGAGGAAGAAAAAAACAAAGGGAAAGCACCCATAGCGGTTGGACCTTCTTAGCCTGACCTAAATGAACGAGAAGAGGCCTTGCAAATGCCTCTCCCATGACTCACTTCACCCTAGCATTCCAGGCAAGGGACTGGACGTCAGAGGTCCCGCAATCACGAGGCCAGACTCTCCGCCCTTGAGGAACAATTTGAGAGGATGAATGAGCAGCTACGCTACATCAAGATGCTCCTTGAAGCACGGGCCCCTGTAAACACCCCACCCAGGCTAGCAATGTGATAAGGTGTGAACCGCACCAAAACTCCAAACCACAACCAAGCCATGCCCTGGCCTTAGCCATCCCCTAAGCCATTTTTAAGCCTTAGCCATACCCAAGCCGTTTTCAAGCCTTAGCCATACCCAAGCCATTATCCACCCTTTTTAGCCAAACTCATCCTAAGCTAAACCTTCAAATTTGGCTAAATTCAAAACAAAGTCAAGCCAAACATTAGCCAAATGTGGAAAAAAAAAATCAAAACATAGCAATACTCACCATGGACCACCCCAAACCGAAAATGAGGTTCATTTGGAAAATACGGGGCCAACGGAAGTAATTGACCAAATTTCACACCAAAACGATTACGTTGAGGTAGTTTGACTACCACTGGCAATAATCGGATTACCTCCCCTTTTCGAAATATGTGCCCCGAGCCACAGTTGTTGCTCCTCTAGAGAGACAACTGCCCTGAAACCTCCATTACCCTTGGACTTCCACCAATTCACAATTTTACATAGCCTCATCCACCAATGACGATGTGACATATGGCACCTCCTTTCTTTTAACCAATCACGAGTAAACACCACATTTTTACCCTCCATAGCCCCTTTAATTACAAGAAAACCATGAAAAAGGCTATAAATATCCCATCCTCTCTTCATTTCAATAAAAAAACAAAGAGGAGGAGAAGGAAAGTGAGAGTGAGAGTGAAAGTGAGAGAGTGGGAAGGAGAGTGAGAGTGAGAGGTGAGCTTGAGTTTTCAAAGCCATATCCTTTTCAGCCCTAGCCTCACCCCCCCTCTTAGCCATCTATCCTACTTGTGTCAACCCTCCTAGCCATGGTGCACCCAAACCTCCAAGTAGGGCTGCACACAATTCAATTTATGATTAATTTATCGATTGAATCGAATCAATCTGTATCGAATTGAATCGATTGATTGAATATATATATATATATATATATATATATATATATATATGTGTGTGTGTGTGTGTGTGTGTGTGTGTGTGTGTGTGAGCGCAGGCAACCTTAATATAAGGTCAAGTGGTGTCTTCACTCGAGCCATTAGATGATAAATTTTCAAAATGCTGGAAGTTATGGTAGAAGCTTAATATGATAAGAAGCTAATTAGGGCCCACTGTCATGCTGTGAGACATCCACACCGTCTATCCATTTTTTCATGACATGTTAGGGCATGAGACAAAAAATGAGATAGATCCAAAACTCAAGTGGGCTACACGACAAGAAACAATGAGGATTGAAAGTCCACCGTTGAACATTCGTGGGGCTACAAAACTTTTGGATCAAACTAATAATTTTGCATTTTCAAATCATCCCAGTATGAATGACCTTGAGAAGGGTATGGATGGCATATAAGAATAACAGTTAGAGGTGGGCACAAACCATGCCAGCTCAAATTGGTTTGAAAAAGCCCGGCTTGGATTAGTTCGAATGGAAGTTCAAACCAAACCAAGCCTTGGAGTCAAACTCGTTTGAAAAAACAAACCAAGCTCAAACTAGGGCAATACCGACTCGGCTCGGCTCGAAGCTCGGTTTGATTTGGCTTGATTCAGCTCGTAGATTGTAAGCACACTATTTCCTGTAGTGTGATCCACTTGACCTTTGGATATAATGGATATGTAAAACAGATGGACTTCCTGTGGTGTGATCCTGCTTGAGCTTTGAATATGATTCCATTTTGGGATCATGTCCCAAAATGATATGTAAAACAGATGGACAGCGTGGATCATACATATACATGATGACATGGATAATACATAATACATATACATGAATGCATACTGTTTCCTTACACTTGTAAAATTACGCTCGTGCACTTTTGTTTGGAAAATGCTCTTACATGTCTATTTTGAAGGGGCACTCATTTGGAGGATGTTAAATATCATATAGTAATATATGTTTGTACTTTTTTTCCCTGACTTTTTAAATTCTTTTCTATTTAAATAAACAAGCAGAAAAAGAGCCGCCACCTATTTGAACTCGGCCCGTCCCTGATTCGAAATTTTCGACCAAACCGATCCTAGCTTGAACCAGATTTTTCTGGAGCAAACCAAACTCGAGCTGCATGGGTTGGCCCGAAACCCAAACCAAGCTGATCCACAAACTGAGGTGGCACAGAAACAAACCAAACCAAACTAGGGCTAACTCAGCTCAGCCCTGGATTGTTGCCTACCTCTAATAATAGTGGACCCCAATAAGGTTTCAACAGTAGGCATTTCCCTACTCACTTTTTCTTATCGTTCGGCTCACTTGAATTCTAGATCTACCTCAGTTTTTTGTTCACGTCCTAATATGACCAGACAAAACAAATGGACAGGGTGGATTTCTCACAAAAATTATAGTAGGCTTACCTATCTTTGTATAGGTAAAAATTCTTTCGCTTGCAATCGGACGGCAAGCTGTCTACTTGGGAGTGCATTAGGTGCGGCCCTGGCCTCACCCAAGATGATGCAGTCCTTATCATGAGGCCCACCTTGGTATATGAATTTTATATCCAATCTGCCCATCCATTTTTATACATCATTATAGGATAGATTCCAAACTTGAAGCAAATACAATTCTCAGGTGAACCACACCATAGGAAGCAGTGGTGATTGGCAATTAATGAGCCACTTAAATTTTGGATCAAGATGATTATTTTATTTTATTTTATTTACTTCATCCAAATTTATGTAACTTAGCAATGCATTGGATGAAAAATAAGCATTATGTAAACGTTACAGTGTGAAAAATCGAATCGAAAAATCCATCAATTCAATTTTATATCAATTTCAAAAAAATGGGGTCAATTCAATTTCAATTTAAAATTTCAAAATTAAGATCAATTCAATTTAAAAAATTTAGGATCAATTTCAATTTCAATTTCATCTAAAATCGAATTGATCGAATCTATGTGCAGCCCTACCTCTAAGCTAAAGATCGTGCTAGCACACTAGCATTCACACTTCATCAACCGCATTACCACTTCCCTTTTCAACCCCCATGCTTCTCTAGTTCACATTGAATGTATGCTCTGTGACTTGCCAGAACTCTGGACCCTATCACATCAGAAACTCATAGTAGCCTAGTCCTCTTACATTCATTTTGGCATCATCACATCTCCTCTTAACCTCCATTCTTTTATAGACATTCTTTGGACATATGCTCTATGGCTTGTCGAAATTTCAAACTCCATCACATCAGAAATCTGAGTCTGCTTAGTCCTACTTTCATATATACCTTATATCCAATCATATTATCCCCTAAAATAACTTACCATACGAAGTAGAGATTGTACACTTGTACGGGTACAGGTAGAGAGGGTGCTTAACACCTTCCCTCTCTATAAACGAGGTCCCTTACTCGGAATTCTAGGTCGCAGATCAAGAGTCAACTTAAAGTAAGAGAGTCTTCAGATTCTTTGGCTTTGACAGATTCTGTAGGTTCTAGCCGACTGTGAGATTTTGAGATAAGTGGTTAGTGGTGACTCCAAGTCTACCACATTAATCCAAATCAGCCCTTCAACCGCACAAAATCGAACTCCTAAATCGTGGGCACCGATTTTCAACATTCACAGAATGTCGACTCTGCTAGGGATATGCTGGCTCACACTAGCTTAGATCCGACTCGAAAAAGTGTGGTTATCCAGTTCTAGGGGATATTTTTACATTCATATATTACATAAAAAATAAAAAAAACATGAGCATTGTTCTTTGGCTTGCACCTATTCAAGGCTTCTACTTCCCCATCCTTATCTAATCCAAAGCCGTCATGGCAAACCAAGAAGAAGAAACTATTGCTCCTAAAAGTCACCCCTTGGATCATCTGAGCCCATGGATGGTAATACTGTAACCATCGCATCCATGGCCAATGTGGTCCAAAATCTCAAGGTGTTGCAGGACCTTTTGGCCCAACTTTCTCAAGGAGGGGCTGCCCAAACTATGCATTCATCATTGCCTAGTGCTCCAATCATTCCAACTCTCCAGCATCCTCTAGTATCTAATCTTCCCCTAACTTTAACTTCAATCATCAGCTTCCCTCTAGTGGCAGCACAAAATACACAACATCCTCCCTATAATGAGAGTCACTTTCAAAGTCAGTTTTCCACAGCTATAAAATCATTTCCAGTAGCCTCTTGCTAATGAAAGTCGCTACCAAATACAACCTCCCGCAGCCGGGAATCCCAGCCAAATCCAACATTCTCTCCCTAATAGGAGATCCGGTCAATTTCAAGGGGCAAAACCCCTCTCATCTAATCCCTCTGAAACCGATGAACTTCAAGAGTAATTACGAGAGGTGGAGAGGAAGATATGAAAGCGACAAGGGGTGGAGCTCCCATCTACCAAGTTCAGAGACCTTAGTCCCTTCCCTGACGCGAAGGTACCTCAAGACTTTAAGGTTCCAAAATTCAAAAGATATGATGGTACATGGTGTCTTATGGACTACCTAAGAGCATTCTATGGAGAGCTTGATGCTATGGTAGGCAATAACGGAGCATTAATCCGTTTGTTTCAGAAGTTCTTGAAAGGCGATGTGTTGAATTGATACACGTCATTAGACTACCATCGAATTAAAGCTTATGAACAACTTTTCCAAGCATTAATTATTGATCATTTCGAGTACAATCTTAACTTAATGCCCAGAAGGGCGAATCTTGCTGTTTTAAGGCAGAAGAATGATGAGTCATTATCAACTTACGTTGGACGGTGGTGGACCATGACTGCTAGAATGAAGACAACCATCGACGACGAGGAGCAAATCTTTATAATCGTCCACTCGGCAAACCTGAGTATCTTTGGATACCTTGTCTCTCATATCCATATATCAACTTTACCCAATTCATTTGCGTCGGGGAACAAGTTGAAGCCAGAATAAGGGTTCGGACTGATCTTCGCTTGGTGGCCTCATCAATCCTCTCTGATACAACAGATAGTGGAAGGAAGGCATACCGAATGTGAGGGTAACAAAAGTGTTCATGTCCTCCATCCAATGGAAGAAGATAATCTTATTACTTCAACTCAAGGAGCACCATTCACCCCTCAACAAGGGCGACAATAGCAACCAAGATGGGATACATAATACCTAAATCATGGTTGGCAAATAGGGATGACCCAGGAGCCCAGGAGGTTCACACCAATAGACCAAACATACAGCAAAATGCTAATCGTGTTAGTCCAGGGGCATCTTTTTACCCCATTACTGCAAAGGCCCCCACCGAACCCTCTGTCGCCAAACTATAATGTGAATGACTACCATGCGTACCACCAATCCCTAGTCCACACAATGGACTGTTGTTTCACCCTGAAGCATGCGGTCCAAGATCTATTTGACTGAATAGGCGACCGATCTTCTTAGGTATTGGTCATATACAGTTGATTTGACGTATCTGCCTATCTTGATGCCTGGGATCAAAGTTGTTCGGTTGGAATCAAGTTACATAGTCAATTCTGGCACGCCCATGTAGATCTAGCATGTGCGACCGAAAATTGTGAGCAACACCCCCCTCACCAGGGGGGCCAACTAGATGTATATCCATGCTGTCCACCAGTTTCTCCCAGCTCATTTTAGAAAATGGCCCCAAAACGAACCGGATCCAAATCTCTTGGCCCGCAAAAGTTTTGGATCAAGCTAATACTAATGTTTTCCCTTCGGGTGGTGCCAAATCTGACTCGACTAATCTGAGTTGCACCCGACTCGGACGAGTCTTAAAATCATGTTTATCCTGTCGAGCTTTTGGGATGCACTTGGGTTGGAATATTAGGCCTGAGGGCCCAGTGCTGGACCTAAAACTAAGCCTCTTGATTAACGGGGCCTGGCTCGGATTGCTTCTTAGAGCCTGTTTTCCAGTACACGAGCCCAGCTCGGCTCATTTAAGGTTTCATCGGAACTTTTGTAATATTTCATGCATGGCAGGGCACGCCTATTGAGCGGCCCAGATAGAACAGTAGATGGTAAGGCTCAGTTTGTGCTGGGCTCGAGATCTGGCCATGCATAATTTTCATGGGCTGACTTGGGCCTCGGCTTTAGTTTGTAGGCTGGGCCTGGACGAACCTACAACTGGTCCCAGCCATATGGTCGGCCCCACTGACAGGCATTTTGTGCAGGAGTGGACCGCGCGGTGGGCCACAACCACCGACATCGGTGGTGTGTTGACTTCACCAAGTTCTGTGGGGCCGCCATGATTTATGTATTACATCCACACTATCTATCAATTTTGCAAGATCTTGTTAGGATATGGGCCCAAAAAATGAGGCAGACTTGAAGTTCAAGTGGACCACAACAAAGAAAGCAGAGGGGACAATGACGCCCCACCGCTGAAACCTTCCTATGGTCCACAAAGTCATGTTTTCACTCTTTCATTCCTTTCCTTCTAACACCACTGGCTCTTCAAATGTTGACGGTGGTTGTGACGATGTTGGAGCAGTTGTTGCCGGTTCTTTGTAGGGAGCTTTAGATTGTAGGACCACACAGTTACCCGTACTGAAGGGAATGTGGTGTTGTTCCTCCAATGTAATGTTTATTTTCCATCCAACCTTTGATTGGATCAGACAAGGGGAAAACACAAATATCAGCTTCATCCAAAACTTTTGTGGCCTCCATAAAGGCTTTTCTATGGTATGGTCCACCTGAGATTTGGATCTGCCTAAATTTTGTATGGGGCCCACAGTTGGTGCACTACAGTACGCAATCCGAGTCGGAAGCCGTAAGAATCATGTTGAAATACTTCGGAACAAACGGGAGCGAATTAGCTGTTACCCGGGTAATAGCTTATTGGGTGTTACCCTGTCCGTGTGGGACCCACCTTGATTTTTTTTTTATATCTAGGCCGTCCATATTCTTTCTCATCACATTTTAGGAAACGATCCCAAACCTTAAGAAGATCCAAATCTCAGGTGGACTGTACCACTGAAAACAGTGATGAATGACCATTAAAAACTTTTCTGAGCCACAAAAGTTTTGGATGAAGCTGATATTTGTATTTTCCCTTTATGCAGATATTCTTGACATTATCAACAGGATCTATGGAAAATAAACATTACAAAAACCTTACTATGGGCCCTTTGAAAATTTTAATGGTGAGGCACTCAATTAGGGCCGTAAATGGTCGGGTTCGGGCGGGTTTAACCAAAATTAGACCCGCCCATTTACTAAACGGGTTTTGGGTCTAAGTCCAAATTTTAGACCCAGACCCTTTTACTAAATGGGTGGGTCCGAGTCGGGTCCGAGTCAACCCATCAGACCCATTTATAAATGGGTCCGGGTCTAGTAGAGGGAGATCCACCTAGACCCATTTATAAATGGGTCGGGTCTAATGGTTCCGGGTCTGGATCAAGTATGCAAGCATTTTACAAGGCTTAAAACTGGGTCTGGACGGGTCTGGGCTAGACGGGTCCCCTGAAACATAGACCAAACCCGCCCACTTACTAAATAGGTTCGGGTCGGGTTGCGCCGGGCCTAATATAAAGGAAACCACACCCAGACCTGTTTAGCAACTGGGTCTGTTCTTGGACCCAGACCCGTACCATTTAACAAATGGGTCGGGTCTAAATGGGTTGGGTCTAGGTACCCCCATCGGGTCCGTTGACCCATTTACAGCCCTACACTCAATAACCACTGATTCCTGTGGTGTGTTCCACCTGAAATTTGGATATTTTTGGGGACAGTCATAAAATGAGACGTAGAAAGTATGGACGGCGTGGATATACAATAAATCATCAAGGTGGGCTCCACGGTAGGGATAACACCCACTAAGCTGTTACCTGGGTGACACCTAATTCGCTACCGAAACAAACACAGCAACAGCATTTATTTATTTCGAAAATTCAGGATTCGTCGCGTACCTTTATTTCGATATTCCAAAACTCGTGTACTTTTAAGTTCCTGAAAGAAAATGACCATTTTATCCTTAGACTACTCGTTTTCAGAGATTGTTTAGGCACAGAGTGCCAAACAGTTCGTGGGCCATTTTTATGTATACAGTTGATCAAAACCTCCCATCCATTTGTACAATCATTTTAAGCCACAAGCTAAAAGAATGAGTTAGATATGAATTACAAGTGGGCTCTAAAAAGGTTTCAACCGTGGACAATGTTAGAACTGTAAAATATATTTTTCTAGTGTGGCCCATTTGAGCATTGCATCTACCTCATTTTCAGGGTTATGCCCTAAAATGACATGGAAAATGGATGGATAGGGCGTATTTTTCATAAACGCCATAGTGGGCCCCACTAACCTACTACCAAGGATGTGGAGTGGAGTTAGCATCAACCAAAAAAGTGGGGCACTAATAGTGGGGCCACTTTGATACATGTATTGTTTATCCACGCCTTCTAAACTTTTGATAAGATCATAAAAAATGGGTATAGGGAAAAACAAATACCAAGTTGATCTAAAAAATTTGTTGCCCATAAGAAATTTTAATGGTCAAACACAACTGTTTCTTGTGCATGGTCCATCTAAGGTTTGGATCTGCTTAATTTTTTGGCCACACCCTAAAATGACATGAAAATACACATATACGGTGTGGCCACAAAACACAGGAACAATTGTGCTTGGCCATTAAAATTAACTTCTCATGGCCACAATATATTTTAATCAAGCTTATATTTGTTTTTTATTTTTATTTTTTTCCTTTCATTCAATTTTTTGTAACATTATCAAAAGGTTAGACGGGTGGATACACAATACATGCATCAGGGTAACCCCCACTATTAGAGCCCCACTGTGTTGGTTGATATCAGGTCCCATCAACTCCACTCTCCATTCTTGGGTGGTAAGCTAGGTGGGGCCACCATGGTGTTTATAAAAAATCCACACTATTCATCCATTTTTCCATATCATTTTAGGTTATTAATCCAAAAATGAGGTAGATCAAATGCTCAAGTGGACCATACTAAGAAAATATATTTTATGGTCCTAACATTATCCACTGTTGAAACCTTCCTGGAACCCAATTGCAATTTAGGTCAAACTCATTCTTTTGGCTTGTGGCCTAAAATGAGCGTACAAAAATGGATAGACGGTTTCGATCAACTGTATACATAAAGATGGGCCCATGACCTCATTGACACGCTGTCCCCAAACAATCAAGTAGATTCATAAAAATGGATGGACGGTTTCGATCAACTGTACGCACAAAGATGGGCCATATGAGCTCTTTGACACTGTCCCCAAACAATCTGGTTAGATTCATAGAGACTAATGCCCTTTTAAGGTCCAAAAGGACCATTTTGGAGACCGTAACGGGCGTGTTTGTCAAGGTCAGCAAAGAGATTTTCTTAGCGTCTTTTCAAAATGTAAGTTACTTTACATAACTAACAAAGTGAGGGAGTTTTGGAATATCGATATAAAGGTAGGAACCCTGAATTTTCCTTATTTATTTTGAACGGTTGGAAAAGGGAGGAACAGAGATGCCAGCATCAGCACCGACAACAAAAACAACCCTAACAATAGCAACGACGACAATAACCATGCTACAGCTATATCAACTGCAGCTACAGCAACAACGATAGTGGGACGTGCAAAACGCGCCCAACCAAATCAATATATGGCATGGATAGTCATTTTAAGGCCGACTGCAATATGGATCAGTGCAACAGCTACCCACGCCCACCGCTGTGGGCACTTTTGGAAGTATCAATGAGAGGAAAAGCAGTCCTATCCCTATTGCCAAAATCGCAAAAATCACTAGGGCATAGGCTTTCAAGAGAAATTGGTGATACGGGTACTGAAAAAGCCCGACGGGGAGATCCCGACAATCCCAACGGTGGAGATCGTAACCGAAGGGACCGCTACCTTGAACATGTTCTTCTGGGCTAGCTTGATTTCTCCGGCAAGTGGCGTGGTCAGCTCCATCGAGGTCGACACATCTACGTGATCGTCTGGGACATTGATGACATGGTCGCTCACCGTAATCTCAGCCATTTGTTTTTGTTGAAGGGATATAGGAATTGATAGGATGATGTGAGAGAGAGAGGTTCTGTGATGTGTTAGGAACGGCGTAGATGAAGTCTGTGTTTTGTAGAGAGAGAGGATTTGATTGGGTGGGCCCAGGGTTTAAGGAAAAATGAAGTCGGTGTTCTCCGCCTTCAGAAATGACATGGCGACCATGGAGAGGAGACGAGAGGAGACACCCGCCTCATCCAAGACCTTAGAGTCGGGTTATCGTGGGGCCCACCTTCATGTATATATTATGTATATATCCACTCCGTTCATATGTTTTTCCATATCATTTTATGACATTATATGAAAAATAAAATAGATCCAATGGTTAGGTGGACCATACCATAGGAAACAGTGTTGATTGACCACTAATGGGCCACCAAAAGTTTTGGATCAAACTTATATTTGTTTTTTCGCTTAATCCAGGCTTATCTGACCTTATCAATAGATTGGATGGTAAACAAACACAACGAAAACATTAAAATGCACCTTAAGAAGTTTTTAATGGTGGGATGGTCAATCAATTCACCACTGTTTCTTATGGTATGGTCCATTTGACAATTGAATCTGCTTTATTTTTGGAATAATGTAATAAAATGATCTGGAAAAATGGATGGACGGTGATAATAAATATATCAAGGTGGGCTCCATGCTAACCCCACATTAAGGGCCTCACCCCGTGTCCTACTCGTATTTTCTCTTCATTCAGGTTTGTTTGGTTGGGTGGCAAATAAACATTATGGTGGTGGCACAGGGAAGGATGGAAGATCACCTTCTACCCCCAAGCATGCAAAACCTTGTATGCACGAGGAAAAAACAAAAAGAAAATAAATAAATAAATTCCAAAGATATTTAATTGATGTATATCTCTAAAACAAAATTATAATGCTTTAAATAGTAAACAAAAATTTTAGTTAAAAGTCCTAATTCAACTAAATCCGTTAAAAATATAACCTTATAATTTAATCATGTAAGATGATTACTAACAAAATTAGAAATAATTCCTAAGGAAACATCATATGCTAAAACGCTAAAACAAAAGAGATATGTTTAATTTAAAACTTTGTAAAATTGCAATTTTGTGTTGGAAGGAGTTGTTGTTTTAGCGAAACGGGCTGACGTGACCTACATTGCAGTCAAAATTCATAGGCCATGTGTACTGTAAGGAGACATGGCCGGATAAAAAATTATGCCCAATTTAACTTCAAGTGACAATTTCTCCCTATCAGACATGAATCTCTTCAATCTAGATGCGCCTAAGGCCCAGTTACGTTACGCCCCGTCACGCGTAGGATTAGGCCTGGATTTGATGGACTAAGTCCGCTTCTGTTTGGGCTTCTTCCGTTCCAAACATGCGAAGAGCAGGTCTGTGGCCCACTCTACATCAGGTGGGTGTTCAATCACCATTTTTTCCTCTGGCGTGGTCCACTTGAGATTTGGATCTGGTTCAATTTTGGGACCACGCCCTAAAATGAGCTGGAAAAACTGGACCGTAGTAGATATATAGCACATACATCATGGTGGGCCCCACAGGCAGGGCAACAACCACTAACGTGTTACCCTAGTAACACCTAATCAGCTCCAATCGGAAGGATCAGAATCCTGGTGAACACCTCTTTTAAACAGAGTCGGTCTGTGGGGCCCACCATGTTGCAGAGAATCCGCACCACTTTTCCAGCAGCTAGTTGGGTGGTGCTGGGTTCACCACCCAATCTGAGTACGGTTCTTACAACTAGAGCCCTTGGTTCTAGGGCTGTCGAATGGGGAGAGCGGATTAGGTCATGTGGCTGTCTCACCAACAAGGTGCAGCGTGACTGCGGCCCCCTTGATGTATGTATTGTCTATACACATCGTCCATCTGCTTTGGTACCTCATTTCTGGGCTCATGTAAGCAGATTCAAATCTAAGGTGAACCACACTATAGGGAACAATGGTGATTGAATGCCCACAATTAAAAACTTGCTAGGGCCTACCATATTTACAGTCCATTGTGGATGAAGAATAACATCAAATGATGATAACCGTCTAATCAGGCCCCTGTTAAATGTGGACCACACCTGCAAGCTACCAATTGTATGTCTATGATTGTCTGAGAGGAGCAGACAGGCCTCAACCCAAGATGGGAACTGGTAGAAAACAAATAAACTAAAAAAAGGTGGGCCCCACCTACACAATTGAACAAGTGAAAATTCTAGTTTCAATGGACCATAAGGCCATTTTGGGTCACTTGGGTTGGGTCCCAATAATCAAAGGAAATGCCATTGCATCTATGACTCTTTAGGCATGCACGCAATTTTACTTCTCAACAGAACCAACAACCATACCAAATGTTCTCAGTAGAAAAACATCAGAAAACACAAGCATTTGTACTGCCATGGCATTGGGCCATAACCTTGCTGATGGAAGGCCGTGAAAGCTGCTGGGCATAGAGAACTGTCCGCATGACTCCCCTTGCTTTCAATCAAACGATTCCTATTCACCTACCTGAGTACGCTTCTAGAAGTCAAGACTTCATAAACATCTCAAGAAGCCTATACATCCAGTGATCCAGCATTCCTGTAAATGGGGACACAGCTTGTCATAAGGCAGAAATAGACAAGCAATAAAACAACTTGCTAGAATCCGACAATAGTACATCAGGACCACACACATGGCATGGTCATATGGCAATCTAGACAGTTCTGAATCTTCTTATAGCTGAATCAATTGTGTATGGAGCACAACCCAAAAATCACGATGAGCAGACGATGGTAACCATCTGATTTTGCCGATGAAATTGGATAGCTTTCTATTTTAGTTCCAACTATACATTTTATAGCTAGCCACCAAGTGGACACTAATTAAGATAGCTCAATCACTTTGATCTTAGAGCTGGCTCCATCCACAATGCGCACAAACACTTCTCAGTGGTTGGATAGCTGTACAATTTTTAAAATACTACCTAGTATTGTCCCAAGTCCAGCACTAATAAAATCCAGACTGGAGAGGGTTGAACCAGGTTGGGTTAGAACCAGGCACAGAGATTGGGCCATGTAACCAAGAAACCTTTCAAGCTGTCACTACAACAAATTAGACTTTCTACCGCGAGTCTACTCGTCGCTAAAAACCCCAAATTTGTTGTAAAAGCTTTTTAGCAACAAGTATTGTTCGTCGCCAATTTTGTCGCAGATACGGCGTCACAAATTATATGAAGCGACAAAAACACGAACTCGTCGCCAATGAGTTAATTATTTGCGACGACCTTATAACTCGTCGCAAAATATAGGTAATTAACGACGAGTTAACACGTCGTCATTACATATCGTAAAACGTCGCTAAATGTTAAACTCGTCGCTAATAAAGACTTTTTGCAACGAGTCAACTCGTCCCTACAAATTCCAAACTCGTCGTAATTTTTTTTTGTGACGAGGGTTGTTCGTCGCTAATTTTGTCGCAGATACGGCGTCACAAATTATATTTAGCGACAAAAATACGAAACCGTCGCCAACGAATTGATTATTTGCAACGACTTGATAACTCGTCACAAAATATAGCTAATTAGCGACAAGTTGGCACGTTGCCATTGCATATCATAAAGCGTCGCTAAATGTGAAAGTCATTGCTAATAAGGACTTTTGCAACGAGTCAACTCGTCGCTAAAAACCCCAAACTCGTCAAAAAACATTTTTATAATGAGTGTTACTCATCACTAATTTTGTCGCAGATAAGGCGTTACAAATTATATTTAGCGACAAAAACACTAACTCGTCGCCAATGAGTTAATTATTTGCTACAACCTAATATCTTGTTGCAAAATATAACTAATTAGTAACGAGTTGACATCGTCGCAAATTATATTTATTTATTTATTAGTGACAAGTATAAGTCGTCGCTAATAGAAATATTTTTTTCTATTTTTTATTTTTTCCTTATTTGAACCAATTAATCCAACAAAATAAAATGTATCAATCAATATTCATGATCATCTATTAAAATATAAAAATAATTTAATTTAATTAAAATCAAATTTATAATTATCCTGAACACAAAATGTATATACATGCCCAAATAATTCAACAAAAATTAATTAAAAATAAAAATTAAACGCGCGTCCTCGATAATGCAGTAAGACCCAAGAAGATAGCACCGGACTATAGGAAAATCTGTAAAATAATTGAAATAAATTATGATCAGTGACTATTCTATAATTTAAATCGATAATGCAATGAGGCCCAGAAAGATAGCACCATATCCAATAATGATAGAATGTTTCCTGACAACTAAAAGAAAAAAGAAAGAAAAAAAAAAAAAAGGCAACATCTTAATACTCAACCTTTAAAGCTGTACGATGAAGTCTCTAATATCACAAAGCATTCATTTACCTGTCATATAGATCCAGATAGAATTCACAAAAAAGAAGGAAGATAGAGAGGAAAAGGTGGATAACAAAATCAAAAGAAGAAAACATAAAAATGGACACCGTTAAAAAATGTAATCAAGTACAAAGTGCAACACAACATGAAGTAACTGCTACCATGATTCATGAGCGACAAAAATGGGGAAATTATGGTATAGCGGAAGGAATTTATGAAAGCAATTGCGCGCATATCCTTACCTTCATCAACTCTTTAGCCTTTAACGTAGCTTCTAATTTGGCCTTCACCATCTCTTCCTATGAAAGACCATTTTTTTTAAGAAAAGAATAATGAACTCAATTATTCTGTTCATCATTAATCTTGAAACTACAAAATCAAATTTCTTTAGATAAAAGCACATCTCTGCAACTTAGACAAGCACCAATTTATTAAAAGGCATTTTGTTCATCTATATTCAACTTCTTTTTTGTATAGACCAATTTATTAGAAGATATTTTGTTCATCTATATTCAAAAACTTGGAGAACCACCAGTAGTCATATTTGTGCCACCAAGAGCAACATAAATTCGACGCCCCAGTACAAATGTCCAAAACACCATTCTCAAGCTTTCTTTCGATTCTGTAATTGATCCAGACCATCCATTAGAATGGCTACCCCTTGATAGGCATTACCAAAACATATTGATTGGATGGCCTACAACATCCATCAATCAGACGGTCAACACACTTCCAACCTAAATTTCACAGATTGTCCTGTTGATCAACATTGTAAGCTACAAAAAGTCAGTCATTCTATTGGACTGGTCAGATGGATGGTGCGCATTCACAATAAAGGCCCACAAAGGTTAATGAAACCCATACACACATACATAAAACATAATGCTGAAACGAGTAGAGATTAAAAAAACCTGATCGTCAAATTCGCAATCCAAACCAGACCAGACCCATCTAATTGTAATCTGGTTGGGCCCAACTGACCTAACTTGGCCCTTCAGAAAACTCATGTTTACGAGTGGAATATGTGGTTAAAAGACATGCCCATTGATAACTTATATGGGTGGATCGGGTCATGTAGGGTTCAACCCAAGCTCAGCAAGTCATATCAGTTCCAGTCATGACCAAAAAGAAAAAAATATGTTACCAAGAGGAAGACAGGAAACTTACAACAAAAACTCCTCTGGGAGGTCCCTCGATAAAGCTGCAATCAACCTGTAGAAACAAAATCCCAGTTACTTTGCAAGGATGTGCTTTAGACAAAACCACTAACGATAGGATTTCAAGCATTATACTTACAATTGGATCAAGTTCCCCAAACAGGAAATGCCAGAAGGAATTGGCTCTTCCATATCGGTTCCTTGTATATCTCTACCATACAAGATTTGATTTTGAATAAATAAAACAGAATTAGTTCAAAAGATTTAGGATGCAAACTACATAGAGTGCCATTTAGTAAATGGTATGGACCCTATAAAGCCCTGATTGATGCAATTGGACAACAGAACCAAACCATCCAATTAGTGGAATGACTCTTGGATGAGCTAAACCACAAAATCCATTGCAATTGCAAGTTCATTACCAATCCATCACCCACTTTTGGACAGTGAAGAAAAAGCTTCAATCAATGATCCCAAAAAAAAAAAACATCCATGGAATGAATTGTTGGAAACATCAATTGCTGCAATTATCTTTTCATTGGTCCATACATGATGATTTGATCTATCACATGGTCAAGCTTATTGATTGGCACATTTGCCAATCTAATGAATTAACAAATTGATAACATATAGGAAATGGTAACTGGAGCACATTGAATCCGTCAGCCTCAATTCAGAAAAGCAAAACTGTAGAAACTCATGGAGTTTTAGGAACAGAATGCTTACAATCTCTCAAGTTGTTTCCAATTTTGAATAAAATCAAGTATCTTTCCAGTAAAATGATTGTCGCTTATCCTACTGCATTTTTTCCAATCACAAAATGAAAATAGATGTAGTTATAATCCAAAAAGATTAATGACCATTTCTGCGTACAAAAGGAAATACTTGTAGAACTCCTACAAGTCCTTGAGGTTTGAGAGCACTTGAAATCTTGTGAAGCTCAAATCAAAACTTTTTTTTTCTCAATGTACAGTTTTGCAAACAGAGAGCAAGGACGAAATGTTCATAAGAACAATGAAACATGAATTGCAATATTTTGTAGAAGGTTAGTACTTATACCATGTGAATTTGTAACCAATCATAGAATCTTACAAGATAGTCCAAGCCTTGCTGTAAAAATATCTTCTTAATCATGTTCATGGCAGAAAAAAAATGCCATTGTAAAATTTTTGTGCATTGAACCATTCAAAACACTATCTATGGGACATAAAAGATGCATATAAACAGAAAAAAAAAATCATAATCATATAAACATGTCTTTTTTATTGATAAATGTTGTATTTTCCAGGCACAAATGCTTAGCTATTGCTCAAACTGAATCAAGTAATGCATTATATGGACCTTAAAGCCAGAATGTGATTGATAGTGCTGAGAAAAGACAAAGCAGAAAATGATTAATGATGTACACCATCCTGCAGACGAAATTGTCTGATTTTAGTTAAGCACAGTCAGCAGTTTGCATGGTCTAGGTAATTCTCGAAAGCTGTTTTCTTCTAATAAATAAAACAAAATGAGAAACTTTTTTATAGTTAATATTGGGAAGAAGCATTTCCTTGAACCAGAAAAAGCTTCAATCAATGATCCAGAAAAAAATATCCATGGAATGAATTGTTGGAAACATCAATTGTTGCAATTATCTTTTCATTTGTCCATCCACAAGGAACACCTTGTTCCAAAAAGCAAAGGCGTTGGACTGTGATAGCCATCCATAAAATCAATGGCTTGGAAAAAGAACTGTTAAAGCAACAGTCCACATTCAACAAATGTAACTAACAACAACTGCATAACCACAGTTGTCAGATCACTCTGATTTTATGTCTCTAGCAAATCCATGCAGTAGCCCACCAAATGAACAATAAACACAAACGTTCGCCGCATTTACAGTGAAAGGAGCTATGTAGAAATTAAAAGACACTTTACATAATTTGATAGTAGCATTTCTCAAACTGAAACACCAATGTTTAACCTTACAAAGTTTCTCAACAAATGGCAGCTCTAAACCTAAATTGAAAAATGCAGGTTCAAATGAAAATCCAAGGACTGTGAGTGGCGTACAATTTGCATATTTCTGATAGCTATTTTATCAAACAGTTGCCCTGCATGTTGGCCTGTTGTCCCAGCCTGTACTCCATACAGTTGGGATCAAATTACAAGTCAGTCTGCCACAAGTAGAAACAAAGCAATTATACCAAGTAAACAGAAAAAAATGAAGTTAGGTGTCCTAAGAAAGATGACTCACCATGAAAGTCCAGGTGAAGAGAAATTTCTAGCTCAGCATCCAAACTCAATTGGTAAATTGGATCAACTTGTCCCCACCCATGATTACAAAATCCAGCAAACATGATGAAACATATGATTTTGCAGCATGCAACCTAAACAAAATTGTAGCTCATAAGTTGTAGTAAATCTCAAAAAACTAGAAATAAACTGGGTTAGTACGTTTGAAAAAAAAATTGAATGCGAAAACTGAAACAAAAATTAGCACTAAGATATAATCAAATCTCCACATTTTAAGAATACCCATTTTCAATTCCAACCTAAAAAAAAAAAAATCACATCCATAACCACCAAAAGCAACAAATACAACAAAAAAAAAGACGCTCATGAAATAAAAACCTCAATATATTCTAAGCTCAAATATCCATTTTCAACACCAACCACCTCATCCACACAGCCCAACCCTTCTTCCCCAACCCCGGCAACCCCATCCGCACAGCCCAACTCTTCTTCCCCGAACCTGCACTACCCAGCCATGCACCTCTTCTTTGCCAACCTCGGCCGCGCATTTAGCGGCACAACCTTCTTCTCCACTCCCAGCAACCCACCTGCGCACCCGTCCAAAACCCCCACATGATGCCCCAACCCCTCGTCCCTGCTCGGTGATCGCCTCCACCCGCCAAAACCCTCGTCTTTCAGAACCCCCTGAAACCTGTCGGAAATCCCTGACACTTGTTGCAGAATTGCATATACCTACTCCATCCACACACCACCCTCGACCCCAGCGAATCCAAACTTCTGTCAAATCCGTGACCCCTTGTCGGATCTCTGCCGGTCCTGCATCCCTCTCTTCTCTCCCATCGGCTAAGTCAGGGAGGTCCCTCAACACCTTTGCCATATTCGTATCTACAACCGCATGGAGAGGGAGATTGGGGGAAAGAGAAAACCCTAGAAATCTCCTCTGTTCTTTCACAAGACAAGCTGAAAAAAAAAAACCCTAGAAATCTCTCTCTCTCTCTCTCTCTCTCTCTCTCTCTCTCCTGGTTGAGCAAAGGGAGGAGATAGGGTTTTCTAATTTGGGCGGGGGTCGATTTTTTGATTTGGGCGGGGGGCTCTTTTTTGGCGCGGGGGGCTTTTTTTGGGGGCGCAACTTGGTTGTTACTCAGGTAACAACTTAGTGGGTGTTACCCCTGCCATGGGGCCCACCTTGATGATGTATTGTATATCCACGCCGTCCATCTGTTTCTACAGATCATTTTAGGACAGAATCCCAAACATTAGCAGATCCAAATCTTAGGTGGACCATAACACGGTAAAAATTAGTGATTGAATGCCTCACCATTAAAAATTATAAAGGGCCCATAGTAAGGTTTCGTAATGCTTATTTGCCATCCAACCCGTTGATAATGTCAAAAAGATCTGGATGAAGGAAAAATACAAAGATCAGATCGATTGAAAACTTTTGTGGATATAAAAAGTTTTTAATGGTCATTCATCATTGTTTCTAGTGGTATGGTTCACCTGAGAGTTGGATCTTCTTAAGGTTTGGAATCGTGTCCTAAAATAATATATGAAAATGGATGGATGAAGTGGATATACAAATAATACATCAATGTGGGCACCACATGGTTAGGGTAACACCCATTACGATGTTACCCTCGTGATGCATGTGGTTTATCCCGCTTATCGTAAGCACGGTACAAGCAAAGCTATGTGGGGCCCACCATGATGTTTGGGATTCATCCAGTACATCCATCCGTTGTCCCAAATCATTCTATGGTATGAGCCCAAACATAAGGTAGATCCAACCCTCAAGTGGACCACATCATAAAAGGAGCTCTCTGACAAAGCATTCTATATCAGTTTTTATCCAAGTCTAGTTTGGCCCACTTGATGGTTAGATTTGTCTCATTTTTTTACTACTACCATAAAATGACATGGGACAATAGATGAACAGTGTGGATAAAATCCTTATGGTGTGGTCCACTTAAGCCTTTGACCTACTTTCTTTTTTTTTTTTATATCGTGCCCTAAAATAAGTTGTCAAAATGGATGGATGGCTTAGATAATCGAGTTAGAAGGACACGATGGGCCACTAATCAACACACGAACTCGGTCTGTTTTAAATCTCACTAGCGGGAAATGAAAAAGGAAGATTAATCATTTCTTCTTTGAGCAATATAGGTTAAAGCCTAGTTTCACCCAAACTTCGTGTAACATGTTGAAAATTTAACAGGAATGAAGCTCACCTACGTACAAAATCGATAATGAAATTGGCAACCTTCATAGTGTAGGGCCCATTTCTCTCAATTATTGCACATTTCTTGGGTTTTCATGAGGTCACCAAGTTGCAACTCAATTTTAGCCTAATTTGGAAATTTGATTAAGTCACTCTATTTTCTTTTGACTCCTAGTTTCGGATAAGAAAGATATTGGGCGAATAATACTTTGAATGTATGTGGTTTATCTACAATGTCCATCCGTTTTTCTAGCTCATTTTAGGGGTTAAGACCAAAATTGAAGTGTAGACAAATCTCAAGTGGACCATACCACAAGAAATAGTGGGAGGAATGATTTTCACCATTGAAACTTTTTTAGGGCCCATAGTGATGTTTATTTTTCATCCAAACTTGTTCATAAGATCATATAGACGTGGATGAATGGAAAACACAAATATCAGCTTAATCCAAAGCTTCTATGGCCCCATGAAATTTTCAATGGTAGATGTTCAATTCACATTGTTTCCTATGTTGTGGTCCACTTAAGCTTTGGATATGCTTCTTTTTTTGTTCAAGCTCTAAAATTATATGATAAAATGGAAGGGCATAGTGGATAAAATACATAAATCAAGGTGAATCCCACATAGTTTACTCAGTACGCTACTCTATACGCAATCCGCTTCCTCCTGGGAGTCATCTGAATCCCTAATTGTGGGGCCCTCTGTGATGTATGTGACCCGCATCCATGTTGTCCATCCATTTTTACAGATCATTTTCCGTAACGATCCAAAAAATAAAATAGATCCAAATCTCAGGTGGGTCACACCATAGGAAACAGTGGTAATTGACCATTAGAAACTTATCATAGGCCACAAACGTTTTGGATCAAAATGATATTTGTGTGGTCCTTTCATCCAGATCTTTTTGACTTTATCAACAGGTTGGATGATAAATAAAAATTTCCGCGGATCTCAAGATGATGTTAATGGTGGATATTCAATCAGCACCGTTTCTTGTGGTTTGGTCCACATAAGATTTGGATTTGCTTTAAAGGGATGGATGGTGTGTAGACTAATACATGCATTAAGGTGGACCCCAACTCAATTGTCTCAATCAACAATCGGACGACACAAAGTGTTGTCGACCGTCCGATCAACATCCAATCAACAATCAAATTGTACGAATTTGAAACCAAACAATTGCAGGAAATATACTATTTAAAATTTTATATTAAAAAAACCTTGATATTCCACAATTCCTGACTCAAGCGGTAAAACCTCTAGAAAGCAAGATCGTACTCATGGCACTCATTTTGGATAGAGCATCATCTAAATATGTCCCCTTTTAAAGTATCTCAGCCATCCAATTTGTGGTCATCCAATGGACCAAGAAAAAGAGATGGTCGATGGTCCACCCACAATGGCAGGCACAATTTGGACAGGTTGGATTGACATCTACACCACGTGTAGAGTTGACAAGTCGACAATTGAAAAATCAATAGGAATGAAGCTCACTTACGTACGAAATTAGAAATGAAATCGGCAAGCTTCATAGTATAGGGCCCACCTTGATGTATTTTCTATATATCTAAACTGTCCATATGTTTCAAATCTTATTTTAGGAAGTGATTCCAAAACTTGTATAGATCTAAATCACAAGTAGACCATACCAGTAAAAACAATGCTGAATAACCATTAAAAATTAAAAATCTTTTATGGACCACAAAAGTTGTAAATCAATCGATCTTTCGAAATTCTCTTCATCCAAATCTTCTTAACATAATCAACAGGTTGGATTGTAAATAAACATTCCTAAAACCTTGGAATGGGCCATTTGAAAATTTTAATGGTGAAACACTCAATTACACACATTTCTTGGGTTTTCATGAGGTATGCAAGTTGCACCTCAATTTTGACCTAATTTTTTTTCCTAATTTGAAATTTCAATCCAGTCACTCTATTCTACTCATCAAGATCTTTAATTTGACTAGTCACTCATCTCAATCAGGTTTCGGATGAGAAATATATTAGGCAGACAAGATTGATCACCCATTTGACGGGTCATATCTTGTTATCTAACAGGTAGACGTTGATAAAATTTACTCTTCAATAATTTAATCTTAATTTAAATTTAAATTTTTTCAAACTTTACCATTTTTCTTTCAAAATGTCAGTTTCTTCTCAAATTTTTTTTAAAATCTTATTTTTTCAAACATCTCAAATATTTTTTTTCAAAATACGAAATCTCAATTTCTTTTTAAAATCTCATTTTTTTTAAATCTATTTATTTTCAAACTTATCAATTTTTTTTAAAGAGCTAATTTTATTTTTGAAAATATAATTTCAATTTTTGTTACAGTCACATTTTTTTTTAAAACTTCCCAAATTTTTATTCAAAATGTTTTTTTTTTTTCAATTTTAATCTAAGTCGGTATTTTTGCGACGAGTGTAAAAAGTCGTCGCTAAAGGCTACTTTTTACGACGACTTTTGTGTCGTCACAAAAATCACTTTTTGCGATGACACAATTCATCGCAAAAAGTCCCTTTTGTGACGACATTTGAAACTCGTTGCTAAAAGTCCTTACCGCCACCACGCGCGAGAAGTTTTTGCAACGATAGTTGTAGCTTGTTGCAAAAAAGTTAACTATTAGCGACGATTTGAAATGTCATCGCAAATATTTTACCTTTTTGCGATGAAACCACATTCATCGCAAATAGTGTAAATTGGTCTTTTTGTGACGAGTATTAGAAGTCATCGCTAAAGGCCAATGTTTGCAACGACTTTTGTGTCGTCGCAAAAAATCATTTTTTGTGACGACATACAATTTATTGCAAAAACTAGCTTTTTGCAACGATATTTGAAACTCGTCGTTAAAAGTCCTTCCCGCCCCGCGGAAATATTTCGCGCAAGAAGTTTTTGGGACAACAGTTATAACTTGTCGCAGAAAAGTTAACTATTAGCAACAATTTGAAATGTCATTGCAAATATTTTACCTTTTGTAATGAAACCACATTCATCACAAATAGTGTAAATTGGTCTTTTTGCGACGAGTATTAGAAGTCATCGCTAAAGGCCAATGTTTACGACGACTTTTGTGTCGTCGCAAAAAATCACTTTTTGCGATGACATATAATTCATTGTAAAAACTAGCTTTTTGTGACGATATTTGAAACTCGTCGTTAAAAGTCCTTCCCGCCCCGCGGAAATATTTCGCGCGAGAAGTTTTTGCGGCAACAGTTATAACTCGTCGCAAAAAAGTTAACTATTAGCAACAATTTGAAATGTTATCGCAAATATTTTACCTTTTTGCAATAAAACCACATTTGTCGCAAATAGCCTAAATCAGTCATTTTGCGACGACTATTAGAAGTCATCGCTAAAGGCCACTTTTTGCAATAACTTGTGTGTTGTCGCAAAAAATCACTTTTTGCGACGACACAATTCTTTGCAAAAACTGAATCTAAATCGATCTTTTCCGCAACGAGTGTTACAAGTCGTCGTTATAAGCCACTTTTTGCGACGACTTTTATGTCATCACAAAAAACTCACATTTTACGACAACACAATTGTCGCTAACAGTCACTTTTAGCGATGACATTTGAAAGTCGTCGCTAAAGATTTTTCCCGCCATATAATTTTTCATAAAAAAATTCACACAAAAGTATTTGCGACAACTTTTTGCGACAACAATTGTAGTTTGTCGTAAACAAGTTGACGTTTTGCGATGATTTGAAAAGTCGTCGTAAATAGTTAATTTTTTGCGACGAGTTTCTAACTTGTGGCAAAAAATCTACTTATTACGACGAAATTTGACTCGTCGCTAAAAAATTTGTGGCAAAAAGTCTAATTTGTTGTAGTGTGTCCAGTCCAATTGGTCCTCGTGTCCAGGTTGGGTATTTCGCCCAGCTGGACTGGACTGTTCAGCTCTACTTGTGGGTACTAGAATGCAAAATGAACTGTATGAGGTTCCAACTCAAGGCCAACTTTACAAAAACAAAACACATTGACGACTTGTCCAAGATGACTCGGACTCAGTTGAGCCAATCTGGTTGGGCAATGCAAGTCAGGGTTGAAAATAGAGGCCAACATGGCCCAATTTGGCAAAGTCTCAACTAGACTCAGGACCAAATGAGTCAGTCCAAGTCACAAACAAAAAAAAGTTACCAACTGTGTTACAAGAGCTTAATTGCATAATTACTATTATTTTATTTATCTATACATACTGGATCGGTTATAGTTAATCCACACATGAACATTTTTGGATCATACCACCGATAGAAACAGGGTTGAGGTCCAGTTCATGATTAAAAACACTGCCTAAAACAACATAGCTAGCTGTGCATGTGTATGTATGTGCATTTGCTGCAATTGAATCAGTGACCTTCCCATTGGGGGCCCTACATGCTAGGACATGCACAAGCAAGAAATCTCCTGAAATGCAAGATGTTTGAGGAACCTAAAAATCAATGGTGACTTGAACAATGTTCTTCTAACAATGCCAACACCAAGCAGTCATCTCGGTGGCTTATGAAAATCATTGGGTCCTCCCTGATCATCATTCAGATGCCCGAAAATGGGGCCAGTCAACTAATCAGGTAGGCCATGCATGTGCTTTGAATGGTTGGCAAGTTTTTCAGACCATCCATTGCTTCGGTGCATGTGTGGCCCACCTAATGAGTTGACAGGAATGTATATTTCTTGATGAATTACAATAACATGAGGCACTATACTCTTGAATCAGTCCAGAAAGAGGAGCTAGCAAAGTCAGCATTCTGTAATCACATAAAGGTATCAATAAATGGACTGATGGTTCTGTCATCCAGACCGTTGATTTGATGGGCCCCAACGTGAATGGACCGTGCCCCAACAATCTTTCCCTAGCGATGCAGACTTTGGCCTCTTCTCCCACAGAATGTTGACTGTTGATGTTTTCTTCTTCTTCTTCATTTCCTTTGCCTCTTCTGTCCATTTGTGGGGCACTGATAAAAAGGCTTGGATAGTTCGGACGGCATCATATATACATGGTGGGACCCATAGGATCAACTGTCTAGTTCACCGACTCATGGACCTTACCTATACAGATGCAAGGGCCTACAATCCCAAACATATCCTCAGCCAAGGATTATATAATTCCACATCAATAACTTCACAATAGAGGGAGAGAGGAACCTGTAATGGCAAATCTTCCACCAAGTACTGAACAAAGCCAGGTGATGAAGTGCAGAAAACTTCGACATTCTTCTTTAATTGTCACAGTGATAGGGGAAAGATGGTACAAAAAGTAAACAGCTGCATCATGGGGGAAAAAAACTGGGGAGGTGGGACTTTCAGTGCCAGACACAAGATGAATGAAACAAGTAAACTCAATGGAATTGATATCAGGCCCACCCTGATTGATGCCTGCACCCTTGCTTTTCTACATTTGGTAATACACTACTACAAAATTGCCCCATTGTATTGCCAAAAGTAGAAACAGTGGGCAGAAATCAATGAAAGTGGGTGTAAATAGTGAACCCCAAATTAAATTCTAGGAGATTAAGGTGCCAAACCAACCTTGCCACGTTTGCTCAGCTTCACCCATGGGAACAAAATATTCTGTGACCGAGAACTGATTTGTTGGCAAGACTTCTTCTGAGAGGTATCTGTATTCGGCCGGGAACAATCTACATTGCAAAAAACAAATAATACAAAGAAAAGGAAGACCTTCATCTGCTATGAAGTAGAAGTGTCAAGAAATAGATGCAAGGTGCACATACCTGAACACACTGTTTGAATTATCTCTAATATTATCTTTATTTCTAGCTCAGTGATACCGATAACATCGGTAGAGAAACCGATAACACTGATAGTATAAAAAATTCTAGGTATCGGCGATGTATCACTAAATATCACCAATGTATCGATATTGTCAATATTTTTAATTGTGTAAATTTTAGGCGTCATTTGTATTGTCAATGCATTGATACTATTGATGCATTGCCAATATTTTTTACTATGTAAATTCCAAGTGTTGCTTGCATCGTTGATGCATCTGCAAATATTTCAATAATATAGCCAATGTATCAATGTGCCAAAAATTTGCATATTAAAAAATTTTCTTTTCATATTTTTTATGGGCATATGGTTGTATGCAATGTTCAATTTGTTGACGATAATATTAATAATATCATGATATATTATCATTATCACAACATGGCAATAAGGAGACCACAATCTTTAGTTTCTTTTTCAGTTATTAACGATTTTTTTTTAAAATACCACGTGTTGCCGATATTCTAAAATATCAATAGATGTTTGGATGGAAGGTCAGATATTTGATGGATAGATGGGATGGACAATATGATTGGACTGATTTTTTACAGTAGCACATGCTTTTAGGTCCCGATTAAATAGAAACCTATTATATATGCATTCTTTTTGTAATTTTTTTTTTTATTTCTAAATATACAAATATGTGTATTTTATCATCTCCTAAGGTTTTATTGAAAAATTCCACCGTTTTTTTCATTTTCCCTGAATTTTCGATTATCAGCCATATTACCGGCAAAATCGATATTGCTTCCATATCCCCAGCTAGCAAAACTTGTAGTGATACTGAAACTTCGAACACTGCCTGCACGGACCTTTTAAAGACTGATATCAAATTTTTTTTTTTTTTTTGGAAGAGTGCTGAATTTTATTGAGAAGCCTGCCAGCAAAGCTGAACCAGAAAAGAGTACAAACAAAAGAAAAGGGGCCCAACTCTCCCAATATTAACCGGAACCAAAAACACAAGCCAAAAGGGCCACAACAAAGCGGACCATTCGGACAACATCAAATTCATTTCCATCATCACTACCTGACAAGGCCGCAATTCATTACAAAATCTTCTTCGACTCCTTTCACTTCAAATTGACCACCAAATCGTGGGCAAGGTTAGGCGCCACCTTGAGCAGAGTTGCTTTCCCCCTTCCCCCGGCATGGAGCTCGACATTGCCCATGACACCCCATGGACTGCTACCAACCAATCCTATATCTTCTGGGTGAATGGAAAGAAAATGAAGAGGTGGTCGACAGTTTCTACACCTTGTTCACACATGTAACACATATTTGGAATAATCAACCATCTTTTTTGAAGGTTATCAATAGTTAAGATCTTCTTTCTACCTTACAACCACATCAATGTAGCTATTTTAGGAGGAGCTCCGTAAAACCAAAAGAGATAGGCATGCCTTTCAGGTTGGGCTGAAGCATACTATAGAAAGATTTGACCGTAAACCGCCCCAAACTAAGACGTACGCCAAACCATAGAATCAAATTCCCCATCTAGGGCCACGAGCTGCAAGAGGTGAAGAGGTGCAATGAAAGCCTCTATCTCGTCTTCTGTCAAGTTCCTTCTGCACGGAGGTGTCCCAACTACCACCAAGCCACATGTGGAATTGCTGTCTACCACCCTTAAATCAGATTATGACGCCAGACTAGCTAGAGAAGGGAAATCATTGCTCAGCAGCTTGTCATCACACCATGTGTCCTCCCAAAATCTAACTCTGGACCCAACCCCCATAGAAAATGACACACCTTTCCAAAAAAAATTTCCTTGAGCAACAACACCGACCTCCAAATAAAAGAGGCCCTATACAAGGTAGATCTCTAGGTTTGCCAGCTCCCATCCTGAATATCGTACTTTAGAAGCTATTATTTCACACCATCAACTACCCTTTTCGGTAGCAAACTGCCATAACCATTTTCAAAGAAGAGCTGAGTTCATACTTCCTAGGACCCACAAACCCACCCCACCTTGCAAAACAAGCTTACAAACCTCCTCCCATTTCAACAAATGAAACTTGAAGCCTTCTTCAGCTCCCTTCTATAGAAAGTCCCTTCTTGGCTTTTCCAGTCTCGTTAGCACCCTCTGGGGGCATTTAAAAAGGAACATGAAATATATTATATTGGCATATTTGAAAAAGCTGCCTTTATCAAGGTTGGCGACCTCCTAAAGAGAGAAACTGACTCCTCCACTTGGAAAGTTTTCTTATGATTCTCTCTGTCACCTTATCCCACCAAACTGCAGTTTCAAAATTCAGCTCTTTTGTTTTTTCGTTTTTTAATTTTTTACAGCAAGTCAAGATTTTTCAAAATAAAAATCCCGAATATTTGCAAACTATTGAATATTTTGTGAACTGTTTGGAAGTTGCAAAAAAGAAGTCACGAATATTTAGAAATTGGAAGAGGGTAAAGCACAAGATTTTTTTTTTCTTTTCCCCTAATTTTATATAAAAACTTTTTCCCCTAATCACAAATAATTGCCCCACTGAATCCTTTCCAACACGCATTGTAAACATTGTTCCAGACGAGCTGAAAAAATAACATGAAGACAAAGGTAGAAACGCATTCAGATATCAAGCTTTGGGCACCCTAATGTGGTTGGGGGAAATTTAATTTTTAAGGAAAATAAAGGTGATATGGGCATTTCCAAGTGCCTGAACTTCATGGGTCAGTTCAAGAAAACAAGTCAAAGTATCGTGAAATGATGCTGGCAGCAACACTTGCTAACAAGCCATAGAGAGATCAATCCTCATTGCGATATTCTTCGCAAGGAGATACTTTGGATGAAGAGGTTTTTATAGGAAGAGCAGTCACAGAAGTTTTCAATAGTGGATAAGAAGGTTCAACGTTTGCAGGGATAAGAAGGTTTCAACGTTTGCAGGGGAGCAGTCTCTTGACAGAGCAAGCTACAGAAGATCGTCACAAATGCATGCAAGGAGATACTTTGGATAGAGAGGTTCCTACAGGAACTTAGCCTGAAGCAGGAGAAGCACGTGGTCTAAGTACATAGAGGTTCGGTATCATTCGATCAGGGATACTTTGGAACAGAATGTGTTACAACTTGAAAAGGTCCACATGGACGATAACGGGTCAGACATAATGGCCAAGGCTTTGCTTAAGGAAAAATTTGAGGCTTGTAGAAGCCGGGCTGGCTTGAAGGTGGTGATCTCCTCCTAAGTCGGAAGGGGGGAGGACTCTTGTACAAAGTTATAAGAAGGATTTTAATCTGGGATTAGGATATCCAATTCGGAGGTTTACACGTCCAAGGTAAGAGAAAGAGAAAAAGAAGAAGAGAGTGAGGGGAGAAGCTTGTTGGAAGAGGAGGCTTTTGCTTTGTGAAGGTGATTCACGGTGCAATCGACGTCTCGACTCTTCAACGTCCTTGTGCTCAGTGAGATCTCTTAGTTTTTTTTTTTTTTATTTCTTTTATTGTTTATCCACTTCTGCGTGAGTGAAGAAGGATAGATCTAAGCGAGTTGTGCTTGTGTCCGAGGTTGTTAACAGTTTACTGCATAATGGATTATTTCTCTACACGAGGTCCCGTGGCTTCCACCTCTTTGAGGGTTTTCTATGTAAAAATCTCATGTCGTGTGGTTAATGATTTGGTTTTATTTATTGCATTGTCATATCACATAATTCACAGAGTTTGGAGGGCGAGATCCTAAGGTTTTGTGCAACGCACCCAACAATGTAGTGGATTCGGACTTAGATCCGACCCGAATCCAATGACTATATGGATTTTTGGATCTGAAATAGATTTGACTATTAATAAATGGATCGGATATGGATATCACCTTTTGGATCCGAGTTGGATCCAAAACTAGCTATAAATTTTCGGACTTGGAGCCGGATCCAAATCTGACCCATTGAAAGCCCTAGACCCACAATATGAACAATCCGGCATCAAAGGTTGATCCCACATGATGGTAGATGTGAGGGGGACCAAACAACCTTGAGTACTACATACATATGGTGTTGGAAACCAAATACTTTTTACCATTAACTATGATATTTATCAAACATAGTATCTGCTGAATAAGTCGAAATCCAAATGCCTCCTTAAGATCTAACCTTAGACCATTTAAAGACGGTAAATTGTCTAATACGGAGTTTCTGAAGTACGTAAATATGTATTCATGGTACATCATCCACCTCACATTTGGTATGTAGAGTTCATCCATGATGAATGATCCAAATCACCTCGGCTCTAATTGGATGACTAGGATCATTTGATTAGGATGAGCGACGTGATTGGCTGCTACATGTTCATGCTGTAGGAAGTTAGGCAGGGCCATCCGTGATGTTTGTGAGAAATCCACGCTGTCCATATGTTTTGTCAGCTCACATTAAGATAAGAATAAAAAATGAGTCACATTCAAACTCAAGCGGGCCACAAGACAAGAAACAATGGGGATTGAGCGTCCACCATTGAAACATTTATGGGGCCATGGAAGTTTTTGGATTAGGCTAATATTTTTACATTTTCAGTTAACTCAGCGGGAATCGCCCTGTGAATGGTTTTGATGGCATATAAACATCATGTTGGGCCCCAGAAAGGTTTCAATGGTATACTGGTATGCATTTCTCTCCCCCAAGGCAACAGCTAATTCGCTCCCCTTTGCTCATGTACACTCGCCACATGTGCCAGCATGGCATGAATGGCCCAAGATCCAATCCATCATCAATCAGAATGGCACCATTATATTTATGCCCTAGCCCAAAATCAGTTTGTGCAACCGGTTAGGTGGACTAGAGCTTATAAAACAAAACGTATGGCTATGAAAAACTTGCTTGAAGTTCCTATCCCATCCACATGTTTCCAATTTTGGGGACCCATGCTGATTGGACCAGATTATATTTTCCGTACAACATGTAGAAGGTTGGATCAAGATGGATGGATTAGATCTTTCACCTATGTCGCATGCTGGCACATGTGTGGCGCGTGCGCTTAGCAATGCTCTGAAGTATGAAACATCTCATGTGAATTGGGTCCATGATGAGGTAGAGAGGATTAGGTGAGATCTTACTGTGGGGGTTTTCCAACCTTGATGTATGTATTATGCATCCACGCCATCCATCCATTTTTCAAGATCGGTTTAGGGGGTTATACCAAAAAGGAAGAAGATCCAATCATTTGACATGTAGAGTTCATCATCATCCATGATGAATGATCCAAATTATCTTGGATCTAATTTAATGATTAGGATCATTTGATTAGAGAGAGTAATCAGGGAGCTCGTGTATGGGTATGCCAAATGCAATGCAGTAGATACACTTGCATGGTTATGATCCTGATTCAATGGCTGAGATTCATCCAGTAGGATAATTAGGATTGCTCAATCAAAGAAACCCATCACAAAGTAACATGATGAGAGTGACCATTTTAATGTTTTTGGTCAATGGTTTTAAAACCTGGACTGGACCTCAACTCAGATCTGTTTTGGCCTGGAAATATGTTTTCATCTAAAATGACTAAAAAAATACAACCAGCAGCTAATTTCAACTGTCCAGGTTTTAAGCTCACCCAGCCCATTTTGTGGCCAACCACCCATTCCACTCCTCCGTTTTAAAACATTTGAGATTGGATTAAAGGGACAAATGTTAATCAATGAATGAAATCAAAGCATACACCAAAAATTATTTTATACCATTTCACTTGATTGCAAGGATTAATGAATTGTAGCAATGAGAATATAGGGTGACTCGGCCCGAATCAGCCGAGTCAATCTCAACTCGACTTGAGACGGAGTATGTCCAGGTTGCTGAGTCAAAAAAAAAAAAAAAAAAAAAAAAAAACCATTCACAATGCGACCATCCACGCTGGGCAGTGTATTGAAACAGCAACCCATGCAAAATCCGCATGGCCTACATGTATGGCAATCTGGACACCACACATCTACAGCCCATTGTGGATGAAGTATAACATCTATCTCAACCATCAAATGATGAAAAACAGTCTAATCAGGCCCCTGTTAAATGTGGCCCATTCGATGTATGTGTCAACCTGCAAGCTACCAATTGGATATCTATGATTGTCTGAGAGGAACAGACACAGGCACCAACACAAGATGGGAACCGGTAGAAAACAAATAAACTGAAAAAGGGTGGGCCCCACCTACACAATTGTTGTATTGAACAAGTGAAAATGCTAGTTGGATGAGCCATAAGGTCATTTTGGGTTGCTTGGATTGGGTCCCAATAATCAAAGGAAATGCCATTCCATCTATGACTCTTTAGACGTGCAGTTTTACTTCTCAACAAAACTCCAAGAGCCACAACGAATTTTCTCAGTAGAAAAAACATTAGAAAACACAAGCCTTTGTACTGCCATGGCATTGGGCCACAACCTTGCTGATGGAAGGCCAAGAAAGCTGCTGGGGCGTAGAGAACTGTCTGCGTGACTCCCCACCCCTCACTTTCAATCAAATGATTCATATTCACCTACCTGAGTACACTTCTAGAAGTCGACTTCGTAAACGTCTCAAGAAGCCTATACATCCAGCGATCCAGCATTCCTGTCAATGGAGACGCAGCTTGTCATAAATCAGAACACAGAAATAGATGAGCAATAAAACTACATGCTAGAATCCGACAATAGTACATCAGGACCGCACGCATGGCATGGTCATCTGGCGATCCAGACCGTCCATATAGCTGAATTGATTGTGGATGGAGCACAAGCCAAAAATTACAATGAGTAGACAATGGTAACTATCTGATTTTGCCAATGAAATTGGATAGCTTTCTATTTTAGTTCCAACCATCAATTTATAGCCACCAACTGGACAATTAAGATAGCTCGATCAGTTTGATCTTTGAGCTGGCTCCATCCACAATGCGCACAAACACTTCTCAGCGTTCAGATAGCTGTACAATTTTTAAAACACTACCTAGTCTCATCCCAAGTCCAGTGCTTACAAAATCCAGCCCGGAGAGGAGGGTTGGACCAGGTTTGGCTGGAAGCAGGCCCAGAGATAGGGCTGTGTCACCAAGAAACCAGTTTTCAGTAGGAAACCTTTCAAGCTGTCCGGTCCAACTGGTCCACATGTCCAGGTTGGGTATTTCACGCAGCTGGACTGAACGGTTCAACTCGTGGTTAGAATACAAAATGAACTGTATGAGGTTCCAACTCAAGGCCAACTTTAAAAAATGAAACCTTGCCAAGAATTGACTATTCATCCGAGTTGACTTGGACTCAGTTGAGCCAATCTTGTTGGCACTGCGAGTCAGGATTGAAAATAGAGGCCAACATGGCCCGATTCAGCCAAGTCTCAACTAGACTCAGGACCGAATGAGTTGGTCCCAGCAATGTTGTCAAATCACATATGCGATCTCATGCGATCGCATAATCGCATATGCCATCGCTTTTCTTTTTTTTTTTTTTGAAAAATAAAAAAAAAAAATTTAAAAAGGAAAATTCGAAAAAAAAAATCTAAAAAAATAGGAAAAACTTGCCTGATTAGGGGTTATTTTACTTATTTCATTGTAGTTTAAGTGTTTCATTAAGTTGTATATTTAATTACTTATATTATATTATATAAATTTTTACAAAACAATCAAGAAGCTACATTAAAAGAGAATTAATTATTAAAAGCTTCGAACAAAGAAATTTTATTAATAAATGGATAACTTGAAACAACTTACAATTTAATTTACAAATACAATTTACAAAAAACAAGCACAACTTACAAAATATAAAAATTAAAATATTTGAAATAGTTGTAGAGAAATTAGAGCAAGAGAGAAAGACTACGAGATTTAAAGCTTTAGGGTAAAGAATAGTGAAAATGGAGGTGATATGAGTGCCTATTTATAGGCAAAAGTTTCCCAAATTAAAAAAATAAAAAAATTGCTCCCATTTTGACCATTGGGAAATATGTGATCGCATATGCGATCACATACTCGCATATGCGATTGCATATTTGTCGCATATAAAAGTATGTCATGGCATACTTGCCAGGATCACATATGCCATGATGGTATATGCGATCTGATCCACAATATGCGCATATGCAATCTAATCCACAGTATGCGCATATGCGATCGCATTTGACAACAATGGGTCCCAGTCACGGAGTCAAAAAAGAAAAAAGCTCCCTACCTGTGATACAGGCACTTAATTGCATAATTACTATTATTTTGTTTATCTATGCACATCGGACGTCAAAGTTTAATCCACACATTGAACCCGTTTGGATCATACCACCGATAGAAATGGGTTGAGGTCTGGTTCATGGTTTAAAACATTGTGTGTGCACGTGCACGTGCATCTGCTGCAATTGAATCAGTGACCTTCCCATTGGGGGCCCTACATCCAAGGACACAAGGAGGACATCTCCTAAAATGCAAGATGTTTGCGGAACCTAAAAGTCAATGGCAATTTGAACAATGTTCTCCTAACATTGCCAAGCACCGAGCAGCCATCTCGGTGGCTTGTGAAAATCATCGGGCCCTCCCTGATCATCATCCAATGATAGTTTACTGAAACAGAATGCAGTACCTGTGGGGCCCATGGCTTCAAAGTGGATGGATGTCAGTCTCAAGTGTTGCTACTGGCATGCATGGTGTACATCACAAACATCGTTCCAAGCTTTGTTAAGCCTACAAGCACCTCTACATGCAGATACGTGTCCCATATACGCATGCTGCACATCTGAGACATGCATCAGGAGGGCCTCTTCTTTCGGATGCCTGAAAATCAGGCAGGTCAACTGATCAAGTAGGCCATGCATGTGCATTGAATGGTTGGCAAGTTTTTCAGACCATTCATTGTTTCGGTGCATGTGCGGCCCACTTAACGAGTTGAAAGGACAGTATTTTTCTTGATGAATTACAATAACATGAGGCACTACTTTGAATCAGTCCAGCATTCTACAGTCACATAAAGGTACCAATAAAGAGGAATTATATGATCATCAGTCCTAGGATTAGCATCCCAAGGCCTTTGGTTCATGCAAGTGGGACCAATGGTTCCACCATCCAGACCATTGATCTGATGGGCCCCAATGTGGATGGACCATACCCCAACAATCTTCCCCTACCCATCCAGACTTTGGCCTTTTTCTCCCATATAATGTTGACTGCTGATTTTTTGTCCATTTGCATCGCACTGATAGAAGGGCTTGGATACTTCAGTCAGATAACTCTGGCATCATATGTAGATGGTAGATCCCATAAGATCGACTGGTTCAACGACTCATGGGCCTTACCCATACAGACTCAAGGGCCTATGATACCAAACATATCCTCATTTCAAGGATTAGATAATTCCACATCAATAACTTCACAATAGAGAGAGAGAGAGAGAGAGAGAGAGAGAGAGAGAGAGAGAGGAACCTGTAACAGCAAATGTGCCGCCAAGTACTGCACAAAGCCGAGTGATGAAGTGCAGAAAACTGCGACGTTCTTCTTTAATTGTCACAGTGATTGGGGAAAGATCGTATAAAAAGTAAACAGCTGCATCATGGAAAAAAAAAGGGGAGGCGGGGCATTCAGTGCCAGACACAAGATGAATGAAACAAGCTCAATGGAATTGACATTCGCACCCACCCTGATTGATGCATACACCCTTTGTTTTCTACATTTGGTAATACACTATTACAAAGTTGTCCCATTGTATTGCCAAAAGTGGAAACAGTGGGCAGAAATCAAAGTGTGTGTACATAGTGAACCCCAAATTAAATTCTAGGAGATTAAAGTGCCAAACCAACCTGGCCACGTCCGATCAGTTTCACGCATGGAGACATAATATTCTGTGACTGAGAACTGATTTGTTGGCAAGACGTCTTTTGAGAGGAATCTGTATTCAGTTGGAACAATCTACATTGCAAAAGACAATTCTAAGCATAATAATACCAAGAAAGGAAGACCTTCATCTGCTACAGAGTAGAAGTGTCCAGAAATAGAATCAATAGATGCAAGGTGTAGATTGCCTGCACAGACTCTTCAAAGAACTGATAACATGAGATAATGGTTTCTCCAAACTGCAGTTACAAAATTCAGCTGATTTTTTTTCCCCTCTACCGCAGGTCAAGATTTTTTTAAGTAAAATTCCCGAATATTTGCAAACTCTTGAATAATTTGTGAACTATATGTAAGTTGGAGGAAAAAGAAGAAAGAACAAGAAAGAAGTCGTGAATATTAAGAAATTGGAAAAGGAGGGAGAACCGCGTGACTATTTTTTTCCTTTCCCCTTTTTGCATTTAAAAATCCAACTTTCCCTAATCACAAATAATTGCCTTGCTGTATTTTTTCCAAATCCATTATGACATTGTTCCAGACATGTTGAAATCATAACATGAAGACAAAGGCAGAAAGGCATGTGGATATTAAGCTTTGAGCACCCTAAAATGGCTGAGAGCAATTTAATTTTTAAGGAAAAATTTCAATCCCAGCACACCTTGTTAATGGTATGGTCATCCCAATTAGTGGTGTTCTTGACATCTCTACATAGTTTATCGCGCTTCCTGAATGCCTACTGTGTTGTGACACTGGACCCAATAACCCAACTCCTAGGCCTGATCAGCCATCTTGTGACCTTGATTGATCAGTTATTAATGTTACACATGACGATGTTGATCATTGAGGTATTGCACCTGACTTTGATCCATTATTAAAAGTGCAACCATTGAGGTCTATGACCTGAATGTCTTATCGCGGTCTCTCACTGTGGATATCACTATTGCTGACAATTCATCTCAATCAGACATGGTTCCTCCATCACTACGCCCTGCTGCTGCTCAGGACAACACCAACATGCATTATATGCTTATTCAACAAAAGCTAAAGGCAGATCCATTATGTCAAAAAGAACTTGTTCGAATTCATTCTACAATGCTGGATACTGTTGAAACAAAATCTCTTAAGTTTGCACTTAAAAGTCCTCATTGGGTGGTGAGCATGAAAGAGGAAATACAGGCTCTTCACCAAAATGGCACTTGGATTCTTGTCCCTCATGTTTCCAACATGAACATTGTTGCTTTGTGCTAGGTCTACAAAACTGAGCTTCAACTGGATGGCTCCAGTGAAAGATATAAGGCTCGGCTGGTGGCTAAAAGTTAGGGCTGGTCACAAGCCTGAGTCAGCTCGAGAAACTCGATCGACTCGACTCGAAAAAACTCGCCTCGACTCAGTAGAACAAGTCAAGCCAAGCTTCATTTAGGAGCTCGAATCAGAAATCGAGTCAAGTTCGACCACTGGGTCACTCGATTCGAATCGACTTGATTCAAGCTCGACTTGACTCGTTTCATATAGATATTTATTATAAAAAAAAAAAAAATCATAATCTTCTTATTTCTTGGTTCTCTCTCCCCCCTCCCCCACACACACATTGGGGTCCAAGCTTAGGACATATAAAACCCTCACACATTGGGGGGTTTCTTAATCCTACTATTTTGTTCAGGTAAGAACATTCCTTGTTGAGCATGCCTGATGGATTGAGTAATTTCAAGTACAAAACATGCTGAGCACACAGTGGTTGTGTGTTTTACATGCTACACAAAACAAGTGTTACGGTGAGACCACACACCATACACATATATAAAACAGGGGCTATGGTAAGACCAAATACCATATGCAGCTATTGATTGCAATTTTATGAGGAAGGTGTTGCATCTGATCCATGAATCAGCTGAGCCTCATAATGAAGATGGTCCACACAATAATCAAGGCAATCCATTAATGTGGTGAGCTATATATGCATGTACTGTGTTAATCTATGGTTCAGAAAATGTTAATAGTGGTCTGCATTCCATGCGTGTGTGACCTGACCAAAGAAAAAATCGATCAAAGCTAGGTCATTTAAATGGTGGGGTCCCACCTGTAGAAATATTATTACTATTCTCCCCTAATATATGTGTGACTTCTTGAACTTAATGTTGTTGACTTTTAATTTGTATTTTGTAGCAAAAAATATAATAAATTGAGGTGGGAGCAAGCTCGACTCGACTCAAGGTAAGCTCGCCTCGACTCAATATAGCTCGACTCGAGCTCGCCTCGAAAGTTTTAGCAAACAAGGCAAGCTCCAATGGTAAGCTCGAGGGTGAGCTCGAGCTTGAGCTCGAACTCGAGGAGAGCACAGACGAGTCAAGCCAAGCTTGGCCCACCTTGACTCGACTCAGCTTGATGTACAGCCCTACTAAAAGTTTCACAAAGGTACCAAGTATTGACTCTGATGAAAGGTTTAGCCTTGTTATTAAGCCTACTACAATTCATTTACTTCTCTCTCTCTCTCTTGTTGTCCTCCTAAAATGGAGTATTTGTCATCTGGATGTCAAGAACGCCTTCCTCCATGGCTTCTTGAAAGAGATTGTCTATATGAAACAACCACCCGGTTTTGCTCACCCGGACTATCTGAATCATGTATGTCTGTTGAAGAAAGCACTCTACGGGCTTGGTTTGATCGTTTCTCTATGTATTTGTTGAATCTTGGATTCTACTGCAGTAAGGTTGATTCCTCTCTGTTTGTGTTACATGGTGAGGTTGTTGTCATAATTCTACTTGCTTATATGAACAACATTATCATTATTGGAAGTAATGATGTGTTACTCATCTCATAGAGAAGTTGAGTGAGGAATTTTCCTTAAAAGATTTGGGCAATTTACATTATTTATTGGGCATCGAGATTGTGCTTTTCTCTGGTGGTCTCTTTCTTTCTCAAGAGAAATATGATATCTTAGATCATGTAGCTATGGTGGAGTGCTCAGTTTTTTTTTTTTTTTTTTTTTGGTCAGTCATGCAACGCACCCACCCAGTCAATCACGCAACACACCCACCCAGTCAGTCATGCAACACACCCATTGGTGCTGTCAGCAGCGTGGATTTTCACCACTGATAGGTTTCGAAACCAAGACCCCCTGTTGAAACTCCGCAGAGTCAACCAACGAGGATTGCTGTGGAAGATACTACCACTCCTGATGATCAGTTAGTTGATGCCTCAACCTATCGCAGTATTGTTGGTGCACTACAGTATCTTACTTTGGCTCAGCCTGACATTGCATTTGTAGTTATTAAGTTTTGTCAAGCCACAGAGTCTCCTACAATTGCCAATCTTAGAGTTGTTGAGCGTATTTTGAGGTATATTAAGGGTACAATGGATTTTAGCATTCACTTTCTTACTCAGAGAATATTAAATCTCTATGGGTTTTTCTAATGCTGATTGGGTTGGCTTCCCAACTGCTAGACGTTCCACTTCGGGTTACTGTGTTTTTCTGGGCTCTAATTGTATTTCTTAGTCCGCAAAGAAGCAGTCTACTGTGGCCACAGCAGTGCAAAAGCTGAAATATCGTTCTATAGCATCCTGGATCACTTTCTTACTTTGAGACATTACATTTCTCTATTTGCTCCACCTATTCTTTTTGTGACAATCTTAGTGCTTTATATACGTTTGCAGTCCTGTTTTTCATGCACGAACCAAACAGATTGAGTTAGATTACCATTTCGTCCATGAAAAAGTTGCAGTGGACACTTTGGTTCCTCACTGTCTCTTCATTAGATCGGCTGGGTGACATCTTCACGAAACCATTACACCGTGGTCATTTTCTTGCTCTTTGGTCCAAGCTGGGTGTTCGTCCACCCTCCAGCTTGTGGGAGAGTGATAGGGAAGGTTCTCAAACCTTCTAATCGTGGTCCATGCCAATCTTGAGCTTTCCTAGTAGTAGGGAGTGATAAGGATGGTTCTCAAACCACAACCACAAAGGATGAGGATGTGTTGGTTATGGTTTATGGAGTTATATGTGGTTTACAAGTCAAGCTTCTTGCAGTTACTAAAGCCGCAGAAGCAGTTTCCTAAACTGTCCACTTCATATTCATTTTGTAAAACGTGAATGGGTCTCTTCTGTTAGTCGTGTACAGTACTGAATCTGTATTGTAGTTGTAATTCAAAAAACTCATATTATATAAGTTATAGCCTAGGGTTTCAATCATGGTTTTGAGTGGAAGACCTAGTTCATCTCAGACTCGTTCCTTTCTCTCTCTCTTGTTTTTTGAAGATTTAGAAAAACCATTATGATTTATGTGCATGTGTCATTTTTTGTGAAATTAAAGTATTCATTTACATCATGGCGAACAGTAAACAAAAACTGCAAAGAATGTCTTATTGCATCTAGAGGAGGCCAAAAATTAAAAAATAAAAGCATGCCACTCACCTTGATATAGTATTTAAATGTTCCACTTGTATCGTGCAGAATTCGTACAGTGTCATCAAGTGGATTATGAATTCCAGGGTACTTTGGGCCAAACGATAAATCATGAATCACATGACTCACATTCACATGAATTGATCCCTCAAAGATCTGCACAAAGGGATAAAATGAGTAGGTACCTGCACACTCCACAAAGAAAAGAGATCTGCACATGCTCACTCACAGTCACAGATCAGTGTTACTTCACTACTAATTTTGTTTTTATTTTCTTCTTCTTCTTCTTCTTCTTCTTTTTATTTTTTTATTTTTTGAGGGGGGAGTACCTAAGGAAACTAAGAGACAGGCAGCAGTGCTAGCACTGGGGAAGAAACTAGACCTTTTCCTGTGTTTATAATCTAACCCAAGTGCAGCCCACCAATTTCTTATCAGGTGCACCTGCTTCAAATTGGACATGTGGCAACTGACAAAGAGTTCAAATTTGGTCTCACAGCAGATGGTTCATAGTAGAAAGATCTCACTGATCAGATGATCTTAACTGTCCAATCAGTGACATACAAATGGACAATATAAAAGGACATTGGCAATGATCAAAGCATTGAACAGGAAAAGGATCACCGATAAGACAGGTAGGATCATGCATCCACGCACTTGAGAAAAAGTGCTCCATCTACAGCCGGACCACCCGATCAGACGTACAGACATTAGACTGCCTTTGTGACTTGTCTTATTTGAATGCAGACACCACACTCAATTGGTATGCTGCATTCTGGTTAGATATACCCTAACCGCCTTTGCCGCTGATGAGATGGTTCATAATAGGAAGATCTCACTGATCATATGATTTTAACTGTCCAATCAGTGACATATAAATGGACAATATAAAAGAATATTGGCAATGATCAGAGCATGGAACGGGAAGAAGGTCCACGGATAAGACAGGTAGGAATAGGATCGCACAATCCATGCACTTCACAAAAAGTGCTCCATCCACAGCAGGATCACTCGATCAGCAGTCCAGATGCTAGACCTCCTTTGCTGCTTGTCCAATTTGAATGCAGCATACCATACTCAATTGGTACGCTGCACTCAGTTCAATTTACCCAAACAGCCTTTACCAACTTTGCCGCTGATGAGATGGTTCATAGTAGAATGATCTCGATGATCAGATGATCTTAACTGTCCAGTCAGTGACATAAGAATGGAAAATATAAAAGAATATTGGCAATGATCTGAGCTTTAAACAGGAAAAGGTCCACCAATAGTATGGGTAGGATCATGCGATCTGTGCACTACACAAAAAGTGCTCCATCCACACTGGGACCACTCAATCAGCAGTCTAGATATTTGACCGCCTTTGCCGCTTGTCCAATTTGAATGCAGCACACCATGCTCAATTGATATGCTGCACTCTGGTTAGATTTAGGCTTATAGGAATTGTGCATTTATTATTAAAAAAAAAAATACTATGACAGAACAAGTTAATCGAGGTTTTTTTTTTTTTCTTTTTTAACAATAAAGATTTTAGCCATCATCCTCTAAGCCTTATCCCAACAATAAAGATATTATTAGAAGGAATAAAAACAAGAGAGGCCCAAAAAGACGAGCAAAATCTAATTTTGTAATAATGTACAAGAAGAAATGAGGCATGTGCTTAATCAACTGTGCCATTATGAAGGCAACTATTAAAATTAATAAATAAATAAGACACACAATAGTGTTGTTGGAGCCTAGTCATTGTCAACATGATGCACATTGACATACTGTATATAAGTACTCCTAGTGGAGAATATTGAAGTTTTTTTGAAAGGTACACTATCAGGGATTGAACCCTAGATCACTCACAAACACTACAGTCTCCACCAGCTCATCTATCGAGCAGTAGACGGATATTGAAGTTCTACTTTGGTAATGGTAAGTATTTTCAGATTCATTCAATTAAATTCCTGTTCTTCAATTTTCTGCACCATTTTGCCAAGAAAATCGTGAAAACTGGCCCCAATAGCTGGGGCAAGGCCATGATGATGATGATGATGATGATGATGATGATAGGAATCGAGGTACATGAATGTATCTATATACCTGGAACGATAAATTTTATTATTATTACAGACACAACCAGAGAACCATGAAAAGATGAATGTCAGCAGCCCATTTTTACAAAAGAAGCATGGGGAGAGTGCATCACAGGGTTTCAAAGCAACAAAAGTTTGTTCATATTCAGTCAAGAAGCTACTCCGGGACTCAAACCAGGCATACTTTAGCTGTCTTTTTCTTTTTTTTCTTTTTTTATAGGTTAGTCTAGCCGTCTGTTAGAGATCCAAGACCGTCAAATGCAACATGAGTTGCAAGGAGCTTGCTTTCTTTAGTTCTCCGCTTCAATAGAATAGATTCGGGAAGGTGGCGACTTTAGTATACTAATACATACAGAAGGTGGCTTGTGTTGCATGTGCGGAACATGCTGTTTATAGGTGACTTTGTATGAATTATCATGTTGACACTTGTTCCAATATGTCCGAGTACAATTTTCAAATAATGAGGTGTCCATGGTACATCGATCTTTGGAGTAGACACCAGAATGAACCAATCCATAGTGAGTATTTCTAGGAAATCCATGGAATAGTGTTTTCCACTTCACATCCTTCCAGAAATTACATGTTACCCCACCAGATCAGGCAATCAGGTTAATCTGCTTCACATCATTTTTAGAAATTGTGGGAAAGAATATTCCTGCAAAGAGCAAAGGTTTCAGAAAAACTTACCTGTTGTGCAACGTAGATGTTTAAACCATGAACCGAAATATGGAAGTTTCCAGCAACCCTTTGCACATCTAAAACCCCATAAACCTGTATAAAAAAAATAATGCACTTAGAGCAGATATGTAGTAGTTTGAGAAGCCCAATTGACAGCAGAGAAGCACAATAAAGCAGCTAGATACAACATACCCGGCATCCTTCGCCATTTGCCAAGGCTTGCTTCACATTCTTGATCACTTTCTCAGTTTCTTCATTAAAACCATGTCCAAGGATTTTATGGGCAGAATCTTCATGGTGATCTTTATCTTCACCTGATCAAATTACTTGTGATAACATATTTAAAGAAAAGACTCTGAAAAACAAGACACTAACCAAGGACAGAAAAATCTAAAAAAATAAAAAGAAAAATCAGTAGAAAACAAGGTTAAAGTATCATCTGAAACCGGTATGTTCCTACTATCTCCCAAGAATGATACAGCTGTATCAACCCAGATCGGCTAGAAACAGCCCGATAAAGGGGCAATACTTATTGGTGAATGGGGCAATACGGGACCATATTGGTAGAGAGGTGGTGCTCACATTTGGAAATCTGAGCCATTTGTAGTACGTCTCAGATTCTCATCATTCGTTGTGCTATGCCCCACCACCTTGCTGTCAGATGATCCAAGCCAGCAGATTGATGGGTTGCAAATGGAGAATTAGTCCATAGACAATGGGAAAATTATCAGACAGTTATGATCATCTGATGGTCTCTAGGGCGTTTCCCATTAATAATGTGTCCCATGAACATTTGGGTCGCAAGAAGGTGCATCCATTGTTGTCAAATCGCATAAGCCATCGTAGCAGCCAGCATATGTTGTTCACATATGCAATCGCATGCTCGCATATGTGATCGCATATTGCTCTGTTTTTTTTTTGTGTTTTTTTTTTTTGAAAAATTAAAAAAAATGTTAAAAAAGGAAAATCGAAATAAAAAAGGTCTAAAAAATTAGGAAAAACTAATCCTAATTACTGCGAGTGATTGGATTGGGTTCTTTTAGCTATTTCATTGTAGTTGAGTGTTTGATACTATTAGACCATTTATAAATTAAGTTATATATTTAATCATTTATATTATATTTATATAAAATTTAATAAAACAATATGCCATCACAGAAAAAAGTATGCCATCGCATAGTATCCTGGATTGGCATATGTGATCGCAAATTGGCACATGACAACAATGGGTGCATCCCACATGTGCAGTTTATTGGCATGAACAAACTGCTCGACTGAACATAACATGTAAATAAATTGCTCGAGAACAGTTTCTTTAATATCCTCTTGCACATGTTTCTTCATACAATTTTTCATGACAGAGATACCTCTGGCAGAGAAATCATACTGAATGTGTGCTAGAGCTTGTAGTTTACAAGGTGAGATACTCAATCACCAGGATAAGATGAGCTAGAATCCTACATTAAACATTTATAACTGGACGATTGAAGTTAAACATGGGAAGAACATTACCGTGCTTGTGGGTGTGCTCCTTTTCAACAAGATCAGATAAGTATTCGGTGCCAATGATGTAGCCATCTTTATTCAAGCGAAGCTGCAGATAAGATCACAGGCAATTAGCAGATTGACCAAAGATTGAAGTTTAAATGATTATCAGTGACACTTGATACGCGATACCATTTCAGGTTCATACAAATGAGTACTAAACCAAGGGGAAAATATAATGAAAACTAGAGTAAGATTTTTTTATTTTTTTTATTTCCTATAGCGGATAAGAATTAAGAGTACTCAAGTGAAATTGAAGTGAATACCACAGGCAATTATGAGATTAAATAGGAATACATGAACGAAACTGCAGTGAAGATCAAGGAAATTAGCAGAAGGAATACAACTCAGGGCGTGTTTGGATTGCCTTTACCATGGTAAAGAAAAGTAAAATGGTAAGTATTAAATGTTACAGCTGTTTGAATATACTCAGCAAAAAACAGGAATCAGGGCCCTCTTTTCACTCAGCTGTCTTGTCAACATAAAGTAAGACAGGGAGATAAATCCCAGCTCTAATACGTTCTGACTCGGTGGAACCATCCACCACACAGGACCTTGGGTGTGGATTGTCGATCAAGTGGGCCCACCTTTGATGTGGATCATCCATTAAGTGGGGCCCACCAAAAGAGTCGCAAGTTTTGATACGGTCTGATATTGCAAATATCCAACCATAGGAAAACCTCTGCACTCTTATACCATAGTTCATCCTTCTCGAATCAAACGGGATCAGTGTACAACTGTTTACAGCAGAAAACAGCAAAACCCAGGTGTCAGGTGTAATCATTACACCTTTACAATAGTTCACCATGGCAAGGGGCAATCCAAACACGCCCATAGAAGCAAACTGCAATGACAATCACAGGCAAGCAGATCGAGAAGAATGTTCTAGTGAAGCTGCAGTGAAGATAACAGGCAATTAACAGAATGAAGAAAAGGACGCCATGGTGCAGAAAGTTCAAAAGATGTTTCCCAGATCTGCAGCCATAATAGCACAACAAATGCAGGCATGCAGTTCTGGTCAAAAGAGGGGGGCAAAAATACATGCAGCATTTCATCATTGTAAGCTCATTTTATTATAACATCTGCTGCAAATCTGTGAACCAATTGTTGATAATGGCATATTGTTTCCCCTTCTTGAAGACTATTGATAACGGCAGATATAGAGCATAAAATCAACTTGCTAATTATATAAACTGAGAAGCCCTATCTTTTCAATGATTTGTTTCTAAATTTTGTAGAGACAAAACACAATCTTAGGACCACCATTCCAACAGGATTCTATTTGCAAACCCCAGTAGAATCCAAACTCCCACATTTATTTCTTCCCAAACTCATACAGGTTTTCCTGAATACTTCCACTTCTATGACAATTTAGTTTCTCTTAAAAGCTTGTGCATACAAGATAATTGATGAACACAGAGAAATATCATGATAACCAGGGTTCACCACCGGGGAGAGAGAGAGAGAGAGAGAGAGAGAGAGTCCAAACATTTCTAACTCCAAGTATAAGGGAATACATGCAAAATCTTATTGAAGGAAAAAAAAAGATGGAACAGGCAGAGAACAAGTGAAGGGTTACAGACAACAACTATAATCAAATTTATGCCATTAATTATGTCAAAGAGAGAACAAACAATCACCAGACACAATGGATCTATAACGTAGCATACTGTTGTATATAAGAAACCATATCAAATATCACTTGTTTATGCACTTGGTAATGAAATATTATCTTATCAATTCTATATCCCTTCTCTCTTTTGACCTGGTTATTGATATATTTGCAATTTTTTTTCAATCTTATCATGAGTCATATTTTTAATCTACCGTGAAACTTAAACATTCCAAAAGTTTGAACATCATTGCTTAACCCGATGTGTAATTTCATGCCTAGCAAGCTCACAATTTTACAGCTCAAATTAAAGTTGAAAAACAAGCTGGCCAAGCTTACTAGAAGTAATTTCACCTATGGAATCCAATGCCACCTTTCATCATTCACAAATACAACAGTTTGCAAATAGAGAAAACAATTATCTTAGTTCCACAAGACTGGAAGAACATAAAATGGAAGAAAATGTTTATTTCTAAAATCAATGAAAACCGAGCTCTATAACAAGGAATAAGTAATTGTTCTTACTTTCCAAATGTTGGTATCCAGGTCCACCTCATGGTTGCCTGACATATCAATGGCATCCACACTTACAACTGCAAGACATGAATACAGTTATATCTGAAATTTAAATCCATAGCATGAAAGGTCAGACAATTACATAAATGGTTTAGTATCTTATAGAAATCACTGTCAAAAGTTCAATTAAACCAGTCAACATCATAAAAATCTAACTATCACGCCTTTCAAAAAAAAAAAAAAAAAAAAAGCTAACCATCACAGGGAAGAGAAGGAAATGTCATATTTATATGAATTGGAAGTGTTTCTCCCCGCTTCAGATCTACTGACATCTGGCCATAACATAAGCAACACATGGTCAGAGAAATCAAATGAGCAGACTTGCTAAATAGTAAATTCCATGTAAAGTCTATTCAGTGTGTGTGTGAGAGAGAAAAGAGGGGGGGGGGGGGGGGGGGGGGGGGGTGGGGGGCGTTTGTAAAGGGAGATAATTTAGATACTGACCTGATGTACGGTGTAGGTTGTAAGAAAATACTTCAGCTCGTGTAGGAACAATGTGGCCATTATGACTAGACCGATGATAGAGACTACAAAGGAAAGAAATGAATTAGCTCAAGTCATACTGCTAAAATGATCAGACGTCATATTAAACATTTCTTGCTTTGAAGTAATTTAAGAAGAATTGAGTTTGTCTGCGTAGAACAATGCATGTGCTGGATATTGTTTGTGAATAGTTTTCACTTTGCAGGAGCATCAATTAATGTATTTGGGCATCAAATGCAAATACATTGAAACTACTTGAGAAATGATGGTATCTATTGAAATGCAAACAAAAGACTTGTGTTCCAGTTACAAACTTGCATGTGGTTAGGCATGTAAATGTGCCCTCAGAAATTATAACCTATACTTTGCCCTTAGACATGGGCAATAGGTAGCAAGAAAAAGATTGACCCATCAGACACAATGGTATGATAAGGAAAGTTTAAGAAGCATAGCCCATTAAGCCCATCAATGAACAGCCCGGATCACCAAAAGATGAGTAACTAGGCTGAGCAAGAAAACCTCACCACTTGGCTGAATATTGTAAGTTCCTCTTCTTTTCTTTTCTTTTTGTTTTTTTTTAAGTTCCCGCTTAGTCTTATGTCAACACTCAACACTTATAAGCTGTAAAGAGCACTCTTCATTTTTTGTAAAACCGTTATTGTAATAGAAACAGCATTACTCATCACTTGAAATCAGAATGTGAGAGCCGCAAATGAGATTTTAGAGTTTCCAAATGATCCAGAATTCCATTAAATTAGGGCTGTCAATGGCCAAGCCTAGGGTTGGCTTTGGCCCAAATTTTGAACTATCCAGGGTGAGCCTATCAGTTGGCCCTATTCAAAATTTTAATTTTGCATGACCCCTGCCCAGCCCATTGACAGCACCAGTTTAAATGCAGATCATAGCTGAATCAGATCTCTACTCATGAATGTGCAAAGGACTTCCTTCAACTCAAACTATATTCTCTACATTATTAAATTCCGAAGCCTGTGTATAACGAACAAAGGAAAATGTTACGTACCTACTGCTCCTGACTGTGTCTTCTGCAACAAATGCTCTTCCGCACGAGGAAATGCATCGAGATTCTTTAAAGCTTGCAGCTTCAAACCCATTTCTACTACTCTCACCAATAGAATAGACTTATATAACCTGCATGAATATAAATCATTTTACATAAAACCAACATGAATACACACACACACACACAAGAACTCTTCTTCAAAGTTTAAAGCACCATCCAAAAATGGTACTAGCGCCCGATATGTGCTGGCTGCATCCAAAAACAGTACAGATAAATCAACCAGTATCAGCTGAAAACGACTGATACAGGACGATGCAGAAGCCATACGACCCAAGTTTTCCAGCCAATACAGGGCGATATGGAAGCCATATGACACGAGTTTAAGCAGTGACTGATACAGTATGCTGAAAACAAGTTTAGATCCTAGTTCTTCCTATTATGAACATATCAATAAAGAAAACATGAGAATTATTTCCCTCTGGCATTTCTTGGGGCAAAATGCTAATTGGGTATTTTGGTTTTCAATGGGCAAAATCAGATGGCTAAGATTGTTAAATTAGATGGTCCAGATTCAGTGATATATGCTCCATCCACAATGCGGCCCATGCAGACGCTGATCCAGACCTTCTACATAGTACACCCCATTGTGGATGGATCATTATTGCAGAAGTCGCACTGATCAGATATTCCGAATCGTCTGCAATTGGCGTCTATCAAATCCTTTAGTAAAAAATAAAAAGTGACCAGCGGTCCAAATCCACCGGGCAAAATCAGACGGATGGCATGATCTGATCGGCATGATTTTCCAGTTAAGCTCCATCCACAGTGAGGCCCACAACATGGACGGTCTGGATTGACGTGCACGTATTCCTATGTTTATGATGGACCGGTTGCCGCAATTTGGACGATCTGGATCGACGTGAATGCCCGCGACGTGTATGGTGGACCGGAAATTCGCATCTTTTCTACTTCTAAATCGTTGAAATTCACCGATAGAAAAATAAAAACCCTAATTGACGATCTGATGTAAATAAAATGCTGAAATTCGCATCTTTTGGAAATTCTAATTCGTTGAGATTCACCGACAAGATAATAGAAACCCTAATTCACGATCTGATACAAAAAAAGGGAATTTCCAGAGAGAGAGACGGGCAGAAGAAGAGAAGCGGAAGAAACGGAATCGCAGAGAAAACGCGAATTTGAGGAGATATCGAGCGAGAAAATGAAAACCTAAAAAGGAGAGAAGAATCTTCCTTACCGTGAGAGGGATTTCGATCGCTGCAACGCTCGCCGGCGCGAGGAAAAGGCGAAGGTCGGCGAGGATTACAGAGCGCGGGGGTGCGTATTGTTCTGCTTTGGAAGCAGCTCGGGATTTGCGCCTTAGAAGAGGAAGCGGCCGGTGGGCCCAGTCCGGCTTTGGACCGGCTTGGGTGGACGCGGTTTGGCTAGTGACCCCAACACCAGCCAGCTAGCTGGTGTCAAAGCTCTGTAGGCCCCCACCATGTTGTACGTGTTTTAACCACACCGTCAATCTTTTTTTCGGCTCATCTTAAGGCATGAGCCCAAAATGAGGCAGATTGAAATCTTAGTTGGACCACAGAAACAGTGGGATTGGATGCTTACCATTGAAAACTTTTTTAGGGCTAGAAAAGTCTTGGATCAAGCTGATATTTATATTTTCCCTTCGTCCAGGTCTGTGTGACCTTATCAATAGGTTGGATGTAAAATAAACATTACAATGGGCCTTAGGAAGTTTTTAATGGTGGACGTCCAATCCATACTGTTTTCTTGTGATGTGATCCACCTAAAAGTTGTATCTTGGTCATTTTTTGTGTCGTGGCCTAAAATGAGCTGAAAAAATGAATGGACGGTGTGGATGAAACATATACATCATGGTGGGCCCACAAAGCTTTGTCATCAGCTAGCTGGCTGGTGTTGGGGTCACTATCCAAACCGCGTCCGGCTTGGGTCTATCAATCAGACTTGCCTGTGGGGCAGGCTCATGATTAAAGGACTCTGCTACTTTGATCCACTTGTTTGGTCTTTAGTTGAGCCGGGGACTCGCTCGAGGCTTAGTCGGGGGTGACTCACTGTGCCAGACAGGATCGAGTCTGAAAAACTTTTGAGTCAACCAGGACGAGTCGCAGGTCATGGTGGGCTTCGTTGGGTCATTTTATCCCGACCCAGCCTGGCTGAATGTTTGAGTGTGTCCCATCACAATCAGCAGTGAGGCTACTTAAGAACATTTACCTGCGGTTCTTTGATTTATTTTCTTGGAGGACCCAGTGAATTTTTTGCTTTGGCCTGGGCCGGTTATGCTGGGCCCATTATGAGCTCAGATTTTGGACCATAAAGTGTGGAGCGGGGCCAAGAGGCCCATTGTCACATGGGCCTCACCATAATGTATCTATTTTATCCATGCTGTCCATCCTTTTTGGATTATTATTTTCGAACATGACCAAAAAATGAAGCAGATCCAAATCTAAGGTAGGCCACGCCACTTTAGTTTTGGATTGGCTTGTATTTTGGTATCTCATATTCTTTCTTGGTGGGCGTACTCGATTTATGGATTGGATGGCACACAAACATAGTTATAATGAGGGTGAGGGTGCCTAGTTTACCGCTTGGACTGCATGCATGCATTTTTAGTGCCTACCAGTCATCAGATAGTGAATTCCCAAAATTTAGCGAACATTGTTCAGCCACACGAAAAGCACCAAAGTATATGTCCATTTGGAAGTGTTGTTAATACTAAGCATGATTGCGTGGTGACCTCCCTTCATGGATGTTTGAGGTGACTTAATGTGGCAGGATTTGATCGGGACACAAGTCCAAAGATGGGCCCAGTCAAGTACCTATTCAACCCAAATGTATTAAATGCAAGAATAATTTCTAATGTGGTCCATTAGAGCATTGGATTTGTCTTATTATTGGGCAAATACCTTAACATGATCTTAGAAAAAAGGAGTGGACAACATGGATAAACACATAAATCACAGTGGGGCCCACATAAATCTAGTCAGGGGTCAAACGCAATCTGCGTCCCTGTTAGAAATGGCCCCTATGCAAAAAGCTTTTTTTTTTTTCTTTTTTTTTTTTTCTGGAATCTGGATCCTCCTGTTAGTTCCCAAACAAGAAAAACTCTGTTTGGAGCCTTTTTATTAGTCCACATCATCACATAGGTCCCCAACTAGGGCTGGTCATGAGCCGAGTCAACTCGAGAAACTCGATCGACTCGACTCGAAAAAGCTCGCCTCGGCTCGACTCGACTTAGTAGAACAAGTCAAGCCAAGCTTCATTTAGGAGCTCGAGTAAAAAATCGAGTCAAGTTCGACCATTGGGTCACTCGACTCGACTCGACTCGAAACTCGACTCAATTCAAGCTCGACTCAGCTCGAGCTTGACTTGACTCGTTTTGTATAGATATTTGCTAAAAAAAAAAAAAAAAAAAAAACTTATTCTTATTTCTTGGTTCTTTCTCCCCCTCCAAGCTTAAGACATATAAAACCCTCACACGTTGAGGGGTTTCTTAATCCTATTATTTTGTTCAGGAAAGAACATTCTTTATTGAGCATATTTGATGGATTAAGTAATTTCAAGTACAAAACATGGTGAGCACACAATGGTTGTGTGTTTTACACACTACAAAAATACAAGTGCTACGGTGAGACCATACACCATACATATCTACAAAACAAGAGCTATGGTAAGACCAAACACCCTGTGAGGCTATTAATTGTAATTTTACGAGGGAGGTGGTGCATCTGATCCATGAATCAGCTAAGCATCATCATGAAGATGGTCCACACAATAATTAGGGCAGTCCATTCATGTGGTGAGCTATGCATGTACTGTGTTAATTATGATTCAGAAAAATATTACTAGTGGTCTGCATTCAATGCATGTGTGACCTGACCAAAGAAAAAATCGATCAGAGCTAGGTTATTTTAATGGTGGGGTCCCACCTGTAGAAATACTATTCTCCCCTAATATATGTATGACTTCTTGAACTTAATGTTGTTGACTTTTAATTTGTATTTTGTAGTAAAAAATATAATAAATTGAGGTGGGAGCAAGCTTGACTTGACTCAAGGTAAGCTCGCCTCGACTCGATTCATTAGCTTGCCTCAAAAGTTTTAGCAAACAAGGCAAGCTCCAATGGTAAGCTTGAGGGTGAGCTCGAGCTCAAACTCGAGGAGAGCATAGACGAGTCAAGCCAAGCTTGGCCCACCTCGACTCAACTCGGCTCGATGTACAGCCCTATACCTAACCATGTCACATCCTTATAGCAACCTGATCACATTGAGATCATGCAGTGCCATGTGGACCAATGAAAAGGCTCACCCTGTTTGGCAGCAGACAGAGGATCCGAACTCTTTTTTTTTTTTTTTTTGGCGGGGTAGTCCACTCCACTATTAGTCACACTGCAATGTTAGCCACCCCCATTTTGGGTATCGATACCAAGATCTTAGTGTTGAAATGAGGTAATCTTCGTTGGATCTGCCATTGGAGTTATGGATCTAGTGTGCAAAAAGTATGTTTGATAGTTGTTAGGCTTCAACTCTAACAATGGTACACAGCATCCGACCATGTCAGGTTACCACAGACTTTGGAGGTGGCAGGATCGGGCACAAAAGAGGACACCCACCCCATCGGGTCGTCATCTGCCATGGTTCGACTATCATAACAAGGTCTCTTTTGCGACTCAGGTGAGTCTAGGGTTGGTCATGAGCCGAGTCAGCTTGATAAAATCGACCGACTCGACTCAAAAAAACTCGCATTGACTCAGTGAGACGAGTCAAGCCAAGCTTCATTTAGGAGCTCGACTCAGAAATTGAGTCAAGTTCGAGCATTGGGTCACTCGACTTGACTCGACTCGAAACTTGACTCAATTCAAGCTCGACTCGACTCGACCTTGAATTGACTCGTTTCATATAGATATTTGTTTAAAAAAAAAACTCTAATATTCTTATTTTTTTTGTTCTCTCTCTCTCTCTCTCTCTCTCTCTCTACATTAGGGTCCAAACTTATGACATATAAAACCCTCACATGTTGGGGGTTTCTTAATCCTACTATTTTGTATAAGTAAGAACATTCTTCGTCGAGTATACTTGACGGATTGAGTAATTTCAAGTAGAAAATATGGTGAGCACACAGTGGTTGTGTGTTTTACACACTACACAAAACAAGTGTTACGGCGAGAGCACACACCATATACATCTACAAAACTGGGGCTATGGTAAGACAAAACACCATACGCAGCTATTGATTACAATTTTACGAGGGAGATGATGCATTTGATCCATGAATCAACTTGGCCTCATCATGAAGATTGTGCGCACAATAATCAGGGAGTCCATTCATGTGGTGAGCTATGCATGTATTATGTTAATTTATGGTTAAAAAAAATGTTACTAGTGGTCTGCATTTAATGCGTGTGTGACCTAATCAATGAAAAAATCAATCAAAGCTAGGCCATTTAAATAGGTGGGATCCCACCTATAAAAATATTATTCTCCCATAATATATGTGTAACTTCTTTTAATGTTGTTGACTTTTAATTTGTATTTTGTAGCAAAAAATATAATAAATTGAGGTGAGAGCAAGCTCGACAAGGTAAGCTCATATTGACTAGACTCGAGGTAAACTCATCTCCACTCAATCTACTCTACTAGCTTGCCTCGAGCTCACCTTGAAAGGTTTAACAAACAAGGTAAGCTTCAATGGTAAGCTTGAGGGTGAGCTCCTACTCGAGGAGAGAAGGACAAGTCAAGCCGAGCTTGGCCCACCTCCACTCACTCGGCTGGACTGTACATACCTAGGTGGGCCTCATTGAGAATCAGGGATGGCGTCCCTTCTTGCCTTGTTCCCCGTGTTGTGGTCCTCCAGACTTTTGGATCGAGTTCTTACTTGGGCCCTGGAAGTAGTCTGAGGGAACGCATCTGAGGGACGGGTTGGATGTGATAGACGCACAACGTGGGTCCCACATCTTCCCGGTGTACGGTATCCAATAGGAAAAGGCGTGGGTGTACTACGCACCCTGCGCATGGCAAAACTCCACCCTCTTCCAAAACCCTCAAAACTCCTCTGCCCATAGGCGCACTCCACCCTTCCCGTCACACGCTCTCTCTTCCCTTCATGGCGAGAGTCGCCACTGCCTTATCCTACGCACCCCGAAAACGCCCCAAACCCCCGAAACCCCCACCAAAGCCCATCACCCACGAGAAGATCCTCCACCTCCTCAAATCATGCGCCTCCCCAGCGCACGTTAGCCAGCTCCACGCTCTCCTCATCCGTCGCCACCTTCCCCTCCGCCCCCTCGTGCTATTCTGCGCCTCCTCCAATATGCTAATGACTTATGCCTCCCTCCTCTTCCCCCACCTCCCCCGCCGCGCCGATCCCTTCCTCTGCAACTCCATGGCACGCGGGCTGTCCGACGTGGCACCCGAGCAGGCGGTCCTGCTGTACAATGACATGGTCCGGGCCGGCCCAATCCCTGACAAGTTTACGTTCCCGATCCTGTTCAAGGCTCTGGGGCCCCTTGCGGCGAAGGAGAAGGCGAGGGAGGCTCATGCCACTGCTGTGAAGCTCAGGGTGGTGTCTGATTTCTATGTGCAGAGGGGTTTGATTGATTTCTATGCCGAAAATGGTGAGATTGACGATGGGTGGAAGGTGTTCGATGAAATGAGCGGGAGAGGTTCGATAGGAAATGGTGGAATCCGAGGCATGGGGAAGGCGTTTACCGTAATTAGTTTGAGAAATGGTGAAATTGGGTCTGCAGGGAAGGTGTCCGATGCAATGCCGCCTTGGGATTCAGTGGGAAATGGGGAAAAGGGAGTTGATGTGGAGGCGTTGGGTGGGATTTCTGAGTTGGGTTTCGTGGAAAATGCGGAAATTGGAGTTGGGAGGGAAATGTCCGAGGAAATGCCTCAGAGAAATTTGGCTGCGGGTTGTTTGGAGGATGAGGTGATGTGGTTGAAGAGAGCTGTTCATGCTGAATCAGAGAGGAGGAGGATGAAACACCTGATTGCACCATTGGAGAAGTGTTCAAGGATGAGGGAATTGAAGGGGATTCATGGGTTTATGGTTAGAAACGGGCTCGATGAGATTCCAATTTTGGTAAGCCGGGTTTTGATTTTCTGTGCAAATTCAGAGCTTGGAAGCTTGGACTATGCTCGGGATATTTTTGAAAAGATGAATGAGCCATCACTGTTCTTGTACACTACTATGATCAGGGGATATGCCGACAAGGGCTTTCCAAGGGAAGCCTGTGATTTTTACAATCGAATTTTTAGGGAAGGTTTGGTTCCTGATAACTATGTTTTCCCTTCTGTTCTTAAATCATGTGGTTCTTTGAATTCTGTTTTAAAAGGGGAGGAAGTACATGGAACTGTTGTTAAACTGGGGTTTGAATCGGATGCATTTACAAACAACAGCTTGATAACGATGTATGCCGAATGTGGGGCTGTGGGCCCTGCACGGCAAGTGTTTGATGCTCTGGCTGACCTGGATTTAGTGTCGTGGAATTCACTCATTTCAGGGTTGAATATCAACTGCCGGTGGGTTGAGTCGATTTCTGTTTTTAGAGAGATGGAAGCAGCCGGTGTTGAGCCCAACCGATCGACAGTTGTGAGTGTGCTGACGGCCTGTACGGGCTCAGGAAACTTGGATGCCGGTAGATCGATTCACGGCAAACTGGATGATGTTATGACAAAACGTGATGTTGTCATCGGAACTGCCTTGGTTGACATGTATGCCCGATGTGGGCATATCGACTTTGCTCGTGAATTATTTAATGGGATGTTCTCAAGGAATGTGATGTCTTGGAATGCCATGGTTGCTGGTTATTCAAGGTTGGAGAGATTAGAAGATGCTGTGAATCTTTTCCTCGAGATGGAAGATGCAGGCGTTAAGCCGAATCAAACGACGTTGGCAATACTATTGTCTATTTGCACTCGGATGAAGGATCTCGCTCTGGGGAAATGGATACACCACCTTGTTGAGAAGAACAAATTGGAGCTCACATTGGAGCTGGGAAATGCATTGATCGAGTTCTATACAAGATTGATCAGCATCAGTGTCGCTGAAGGAGTGTTTGAGAGAATGCCTGAGAGAGACTTGTTTACTTTGAATACCATGATAGCTGGCTACGCTAATAGTAAGTATGCTAGTGAGGCACTGAATCTCTTTAGGGAGATGCAAGACTTAGGTGCGGAACCTTCCAAAGAGACACTGGTGCATGTTCTATCAGCCTGTGGAAGCATAGGTGCTCTTGGCATTGGCCGTGAGATTAACGAGTACATAAACACGCATGAGATCGAGTTGGATGTTTTGTTAGGGACGGCTCTTCTTGACATGTATGCAAAGTGTGGGTGTATCGAGGAAGCTCGGGAAGTGTTTGTGAGGATGCCAGAGAAGAACCTCTTTTCATGGACTGCCATGATGATTGGATTTGCCTTGAATGGGCATTCCAATGACGCCATTGGTTTGTTCTTGGAGATGCAAAGGTTGGGGATAGAACCCGACGAGATCACCTTCATTGGCGTCTTGATGGCATGTAATTTTTCTGGCTCGGTCGATGAAGGGTACAAATATCTTGAATACATGGAGCGTAAATGCAAGGTCAAACCCAATGCAGAACACTACCGTCATATGGTGGAGCTTCTTGGACGTCACGGGCTTCTGGGGAAAGCTCTTTACATAGTTAACAAAATGCAACCACAGCCTAACGGAGCTATATGGGGGGCGTTGTTTGGCGCTTGTAGGCTTCATGGGAATTTGAGATTGGGAACGGAGCTGGGGAGACTCTTGAGCCCGATCCATCTAAAACATGATAATGTTGGCTTTTTCGTTCAGTTGTGTGATATATACGCCACCTTAGGTGATTGGGTTGCGATCGAGAAGGTGAGGGCCTTGTTGAAGGCTACGAGGCTTACAACGACGTTGGGTTTGAGCGCGATCGAGTTGCATGGTGTTGTTCATTCGTTTTCTGAAAACAGCACATCCCATCCCCAATGGGAAGAGATCTGTTTGATGCAAAATGGCTTACGGGAGCAGCTGAGCATGTTGGGATACAAGCCGAACATCTCCCAAGTGCTTCTTGGTGTAGACGATGAACGGTAGAAGAGCATGCCATGTGCCATCTTCTGTTTCTTCTGGTTGGTAAGCGGGCAGACCGTTGTTCAGCTCAGAGATGTTTTGGCCCCATGAGCCTGATGCAATGCAGGGGACCGTTGTTGCAGGCCCTTATTTTTTAACCAATAAAAAATAGTCCGGGGCCACAGTCCCAAGCTGGCGGATCTGGATACGCGCCAGTCACTTCAAATAGGATTTACTGCAGGAATCGCGAGCACAGCTGAAAATGGCACGCTTGGTTTTCTCCATTGGATTGTGATCTGTGATTGGGGGCCGCAGCGATCTGATCAGCTACTCCAATTTGTGTTTAACGAGAAGAATGATAGGATCGTCGAACCAAGCCTTGCACAATGTACATGGATATTGGTTTCTAACAGCTGGGGGCTGTGGCTTGGTAATCCAGGCCATTGGTCTTTTGCATCCCACCGTTGATGGACCATGTTAAAAAAAAAACTCCCAGATCGGAAGATCCCAACAACAAATCTTGGGACTGTTTTCAGTTGAATGAGGGCATTTGCTGTGTTTTTCTTCATACCGGTCCTTTTTTTAGGCCACAAATTGAGAGGTTAGGATCATTCTATTGAGGAGATATGGTCTGCCCATGGTAGGACTTGAAAGACGAATATTCTAGATTACCGAACTGCAGGCTCCACGTGCTCATGCAGCTTGGTCTTTGGTGCCTGCAGCGGCATTCTGATCACTCTGAATAAAATTCTCCAGATTTCCAGACGGGGAGTTATTTACTCGGTGGGCCATTGCGCAATGGGATACTGTACTCCTGAGGTAGAGTTCGACTTGGGGAGGCATCAGCTTCTCAAATTCTTTGCCCATCTATGGGCTTTTTTTTTTCTTTTTTTCGTGGAAATGAATCTATGGGCAGTTTTGTATGAAGGCATTGGAGAAACGCCCATCTAGAGTTGGTAATTTGAATCTGAGACATAGATGGTACGTTACATTTTGTATCATACACTGATCTGATCTTTTCAGTTATCAAAACAAGATCATCTTTGATCTTTTTTTTCTTCGTTTGTTATTTTTTCAATTATTGTTTACGCTAAGCATTCAATGCAGATCCATACGCATGAACCTAGCCACTGTACAAGTCGTATGCATATATATCAAGCCAAACCCAGCAGATTGTGGGCCTCACTCTGCTGATGGGGGGCACCCTGGACATCAGATTGATGAAACGATTCTAACCTCTGATCAGTCTTTTAGGGTGCGTTTGGTTGCACCAAATATCATGATATCTCATGATTAATCAGTCTAATTTGGTGCAAAATATCATGATCTTCGCTGCCAACCAAACTGACCCTTGACCTCTTTTCTCTCTGTTTTTTGGCCACAAATCTGGTAGACAGGATCATCCATCCATAGATCCATGCAGCTGTGCATGGGCCGTCACCCATCGGACTTTGCAAGCATATATCAAATAACTCCTCAGTATGTTTGGGATGTCCAGTCATGCATCAGGTGGGACCCATCGGATAGATGATCTTATCCACTTATCAGGTGGGCAATAGATGCATTGGACTGAGACAGAAGGTCCATATTCTGGTGTTTCCCAACCTACAGGGTGTGTGTGTATGTAATGCTGTTTCTTTGGTTCAGGAAGCGGAACATTGAGGAGAATCTCTTGGAAGCAGAGATGAATTTGAATTCATGACCGGTATGGACACTGTAATTCACTTCAAGGTTCACATTCATGTTGAAGCGTGTGTTCCTCGGATGTCCGATGTATGGAGCTGTCTGATGTATGGATGCCCCACCTTCAAAGGACTTCCTGGCTACTGCTGTTGAATCTGTTGAGGCCCTTTCACTGTGTTCTTTAAGGTGATCTCCACTTCCCTTTGATTCGGTCTTAAACTCGATGAACTGTAGGGTCTTACTCATCCGCAAACATAAATTTTACTGGTGCACGAGATTGTGTGCATGTGGGATCTATGGTTCACCGATCCAAACCATTCTGTGGACGGGTGATGTCTAAAATATCTGCCAGATAGGAAAATCCTAACTCTTTAGATGGTTTATGAAACAGAAATTTTACTGAAACAATGTCTAAACAGGTCAATTAGTGGATATCTTGTGGACAGATAAAATGAAGGAAAAAAAAATCAATGGTTCAAATTCAATAAACACATTTTCCATAAATCAGAGGATAGGATAGTCAAATTAATCTTATTTTAGGTCTGTATCTGTGGGGTTGCATGATATGGGCAGCCTAATCTGAGTTGGCTATGCATATCATCCATCATATGCTCTGCTAGAGTATCACATAATTCCTCTTTAACTCACTGGCCGAGATTGGACAAGCCTCATATTGGCCCACCTACGGACGCCCCTAGATCCACCTAACGGTGATCAAAGAAATGTTTATAGATCTGTATTAGTTGCAAATAGGTCGCAAGCATCGGACATAGCTTCACAACCCAAGTAGCCATCGAAAAGGTCTGGCCTTTGTAAGGCATGGCAGGGGGAATGGGACTGTCTGAATGTGGGCTGGATCTCAAGCATGTGTACTACATTGGCACATTCGGGTCACTCATTTATTCAAATCCCATTCCACTTATTGCCTTGGTTCCTCTCCATTCAGCTGTGATATGTGCAGCGAATAACCTGCCAATCTCAACCTTGTTTTCAAATCGTCCACCGCTTCATATATCTCTGATCGAAGATGATAAAATCCCCCCAACAAGAAACTCATGAACAATGCTGTTCATTTGATCTGGCCGCAGCCTGGAGTTTTCGTAATCCCTCTGTCCATTGTCACTCTCTGCACTCACAATGCATCTTCCTATCTATCCGCTTCCGTGTAGATGTCTGACAATAGTACATGGAAGAATCCACTTTCCTTATGATCCAGCTCAAGAATGCTCCTCCATCTGCTTGCACAAGCCAACATTCCCAGAGATCCTGCAGGCACTGAGTAGTGCCCTACATGGTCACATCAGGCCGAAAGGCATGTTCCTCACCAGCTCCTCGGCCCTCATCTAAGCAGCCCACACGGCCTACAAGGTCCACAGGCACCTGTGCTCCATCCCAAGCTCTATCTTATATACACTGACCATAGATTCGAGGAGTACACTCTGGTGGTACTGTTACCACGGTAAGCTTATAGTGCTGGGCAGATGTGGGGGCCCACGTGATGTTCTCATGGAATCCAATCCATCCATAAGATGGGTAACCTCAGAAAACCCATAGGACCCAAAAAAATCAGCCCAATCCAATACTAAGGCGGGCCACAACAAAGGGAATGAGCTGGGAGGCAATGCCCCCCCTTGAATTCCACAGGGGCCCACTTGAGTCACAAAACGGCCCGAATTTTGAATTCCCCTTTAGTTTGATTGGTATGCGGCGACCACATAAAACTCCAGAGGCACATCACCACTTCACCCATGAGTGACGTCCTTCTCATTGTCTCCACTCTCATGAATCATGCTTTTACAATTAATATATATGCATCTGGAAGGAAATACATGACAGGTCATATTGATTATCATGATCAATGGGATGTTAAATTCATGATGACATCCTGATCTTGTGTTCCGTTTTCAACTCTTCATAGTATTATAGATTTGGGCTTTGCTAAGCACACAAGCGTGTGCATTAAAGCTCTTGCACACGCCACAAATGTGCCAGCATGGCACATAGGTGCGAGATCCAATCTATCCATCAGGTTTGTCCAATCTTCTACATGTTTTCCCAAAAATAATCTGGTCCACTCAGCATGTGGGTCATGGATGGGTGAGAAACTTCAGCCAAGTTTTTGAGCCGTGCATTTGTTTTGCAAACAATAGCCCACCTTACCAGTGGATCAACACCATTCTTGTGCTAGGGCATCAATATAATGGTTCTCTCTGATTGATGGATTGGATACCGGACCTGTCATTCTATGCTGGTACATTTGTGGTGTGTAAATGAGCTTTATTGCAGAATGTATGCACAATACAAAGCTGTATGGATTTTTTGTATGCAGCAATTTTAAAAGCTTTCTATCTATTCCATGTGTTGCGATGTTTAAAACTGGCCGGATCTTAGCAATTTGTTCATCTGAGAGATTGATGATTTTCAAACATGAATGATTTCGAAACAGTGACTCAATGAGGGGCAGGTTTGCGGGATTTGAATGGTATGAATATCACTGTTCTAGGGAAATGGCTATGGTGGTTCGGGTCGGAGGAAGGGAGCTTTTGGTAAGAGATTGTTGGGAGGAAGGGAGCTTTTGGTGAGAGATTGTTGCTAGGAACTACGGTCTTCAGGAGGGTGAGTGGGAGACAAGGAGCTCATCTTTATATAGAGCTGCTCATATCTGGAAATCTATTTAACAATTAGAGTGGATTTTTGGCGAGGCATCTCCTTCTGTGTGGGGCACAGTTCTAGAGTCAGATTCTGGAAAGATACTTGGTGTGGTGACACCCCACTGCACCTTGAGTTCCTGAATTTGGCTAGTCTAGGCCCTTCTGAAAGTCTTAAATTGGCAGATTGTTATTCCTTTTGCAGGGTCATCTGTTTCTTGGTTCTCTCTTTGCAGGAGAGCTTTGTCGGACAGTGAGGTGGATGAGTTTGTTGCTCTCTTGGCCTGCTTGCAGCATGTTCATCCATTCGGGAGGCCGACTCTATGGTGTAGCATGCGCACAGCTCAGGTTGATTTTCGGTCAAATCTTTCTACAAGCTGATTAGGCAGCAAGATTTTGTAATCCAAGGGGAGCATGCATACTATTTTTGGTTCTATAGTGCACTGCTCAAAGCATCTGACTTCACTTGGTTGGCAGAAAGAGGGTTTTGACAATTGATAACCTCCAGAAGAGATCCTTGATTATCCCAAACATGTGTTGCATGTGTTATCAGGACGCTGAGTCCATTGGTTGGTTGTTCATATTCTGTCCTTTTACGTCCAAGATTTGGGATTATTTCATCACAGATTTTGGGGAGCTTTAGGTCATGCCAAGCTTCGTTCGGGATCTTTTGTGGGCTTGGCACGGAGGCACCAGAGGGAGGAAAGATCATCACAGCTGGCTGTTGACGCGGCCCGCTGTTTGGGGGGCGATTTGGGGAGAAAGGAACAGTGCCGGTTTCAAAATTCCTCCCGATCGGTTGAGACAGTTATGGAGGTGGTCAAGGTGTCAGTTTCCCATTGGAAGCTCCTAAATTGTAATCGTTTCTAGCTGATTTTTTAGCTGCCCGCTGGGCCTTTTTGTATTCTTTTTCAATAATTTTTCATCACTCCTAAAAAAAAAGATTCTGCCGCCAACAACATCCAATAAATCCAGCAATAAATGTTTAAAAATTTCTTGCAATATTCTAGCAAGCATTTATTTACCGTTCTTTCTTCCATGGGGAGTGCTGATATAATGATCCTTTGCTGTTGTATCCAATCGAGTGATTGATGCATGGGGCCCCTTGTTATTGGTGGCTTACAAACACCACCACATTCATATTCTTTTATTTTCCCTAGATCATCTCTATGTTGTTGTTGGAGAATGCTCTTATGTTCCGTCTTATCAATCAAATTCAGTTTAGGGTAGGCAACTAATCGGCACCCATTTGGGATTCATTTCTGAAGCGAATCTTCTGATTCATAGGCACTTGCAACCTTGTAGGAATGTTCTGCTTGTGTGTGGCTCCTGCACGTGGGTCCATGTGTGCATGTCGGGATAAGGCTTAGATGATGCACACGCACGCACCGGAAGCACTGTAGGAATCTTAAGTGTCATGCGCGCGCGGGCATGTCTGCATGTGCATGGGTGGGTGTGTTGGGATAATGCTTAGCTGCTGCTGCTGCTGATGTTGGTCAGCACTGATAATTTGCATGTGGAAAAGATTTTTTGGCCAGAAAGTTAATATGTCACAGCTGCAAAAATGATTCTCCAAGTAAGCTTACAGTTCCTTCCATATATACTCTTATAAATTCCTATCTACCACAGATTTCATTCTCTTCATTTCATATGTTAATGGCCAAAAAGGCGCATTTCATTCCCATCTCTGGTCTATTGGAGACGCCGTTACCTGCAATTTTCGACGACTTGAGCATTTTTCTTCAGTTGATTGCTTTGTGCATTGCCTTTCTTGTTGCAGAACAGTGAAGCTTCGGTTTCCATTGACATGCTGACTGCCTATTGGAGGTTCTATTCATTGCTGACAAACATGCCAACCCCGTTCATATAGCCGCAGAGTTACTCTCTCAGGTGGACTTTTTTTTTGCTTTCTTCTTTTAATTCTGCAGTCCAACCATGAGAGAGACATGGGACCCAGTGATGGATTTACACAATCCAACCTGTGCATAAGATGCGTCACCTCAGAAAATCCCCAGAGTCCAAAAACCAGCCTGATCCAAAACTCAGATGGGACAGAACACAAGGAATATATTGAGAGGGAATGGCCACTGTTGATTGGTGTGGGGGCCTACTGTTTTGTGTACGCATAATCATGTCCGTTCAGACCCTTCATCCAATCTATATGAAGGGTCAGGCCAGAATTCATGCTGTTTTGTGACTCGGTGGTCCCCTTCGAAATTCAAGGGTGGGTGTTCCCTCAAAGCTTGTTCTCTTTGATGTGTCCCACCATACTCTTGGATTAGGCAAATCTGTTGTTTTAGGGGTTTTCTGAGGCGACAAAGCTGATAAATGGTTTGGATGGTGCGATACATCATGTGGGCCCCACACATCTGCCTGGTACCACTGGAGCTGGCCTTGAGAGAATGAGATCAATTAATTGTTTGTTTGTTTGCTCATGTTGCATTTGCTTTGACAAGGCATATTTGAATGCTTGATATTTGAAGGCCTTCAACGAGTGGTGATTTTCAGGCAGAACAAGGCCCGGACAGTCAGGTTATTCTTGTAATCTTGGGAGATAATGCGAATGTGGCTGGCATCGAGGCGGAGATCAGCAAGCAATGTGAGAGCCTTCTGATGGCAGAGTTCGGTTCAAAAGCATTGAGACAGTTTCACTGTGTTTGCCTGAGACATGGTCAAGGTCTGATTGAATTTCCATCAGTTTTTGGCACCAATTTGCTGTATAAATGTAGGGAGTGGTTTCAAGACTTGGCGATTCGGACCGATTGCTCGCTCTAGGTCAAGTCTTGGCTAGGGCTAGATGGATTGAGTCACCTTTCAATGTTGACTTGTGGTGCCGAACTGGATCAGGCTCAACGGATCTGAGTCGACTCAGAGGAGTTGTCAATCCTAAGGATTCCTTGTATTTGATCTAGGGTAGAGTGCTTTTAGTAATTGAGTGAGTCATCCTCACATGTGGCATTCATGTATATCTGTCTAGACCATCCAAATTGTGGGTCCCATTGTGGATGGAGCGAATCTCTAAAGTCATACTTACAAGCAAGGTATTCCATAATGCTCCCATAAACACCCCTACCATGATGTGTATGTTTTGACAGTCATACGGACAGTCCCATTAGGGGCCCCCCATGATGTGTATGTTTTGAAAAATGCAGACTTTTATGCATGCTAGTGTAAAGCTTTGTTACTCTGGTAGAGTGAGATGGATGATACACAGGCACTTGGAAATTAGTTAAAACTCCAAATTTGGATTTAAGTATTTCAAATTAAATTGTCCAAATTATGGGTTGCTCTTTAGATGCATCATGAACAAAAAAAAATTAGGATTATTTAATCATCTGACTATTGAATCTACAGACATTTTTATTGGACGGTTAAAAATGAAAAGATGCAATGGTCCTAATTCAACAAACAAGTGGCCCGGAAACAGAGGTACCGTTAGGATTGTTCAACCAATCTGATGTTGGGATTGGGAATTAACGACGGTTGGTTCATAATCATCTCACGAGTACAATTGCGAATGCCTGTGTATCGAGCATCACAAGCTGCCAGAGTATCTCATGTTAAAGGGATTACCGGCAACGCCTGTGAAAACCTGAAACATTCGGTCAAGATTTTGTCCATTCATCGACTCACCCCTGAACTTGCCCTGGCTCCTCATCGCTAGTGACCTACAAAAGCTGGGCGTGGTTTCGGTGGATCCCTGTCTGTGGGGCCCACCGTGATGTACGAGCCTAACATCCACCGTGGCCATCCGTTTTAATGGCTCATTTTAGGGCATGATCCAAAAAATGAAGCAGATCCAAATCCCAGGTGGACCACACCATAGGAAACTCTGGTGATTGACCATTAAAAACTTCTTGTGGTCTTGCGGTCCACAAGTTAGACCACAGGAAGTTTTGGATGGCAAATAAACATTTTGGGTGACCTTATCATCGTGTAGCCCATCAGCTAGGGTTTCTTTGGTTCGTGTTATAAATTGGACGGTTGGATCTTACACATATACCCCAAGAGGTTTTCAGCTATAGGCATTCAATCCCCCACAATTTCCTGTGGTGGGGCCCACTTGATCATTCATTGCATATCTCCGTGGCGGTTTTAGTCAAAATCACTTCGGGACAAGTAAAATAATATATAATGATTGCAAAATTTCAATGCATTTCATACCCTTTTATACTTTCCAAAATAGTATATAATGATTGCAAAATCTTACGATAAAGCACACATGCCAAGATGATTTATCAATTAGGTCCATCCATCTTGTGGGCCATATTGTCGATGATTCATGTTTCAAAAATATGCACATTCCTTGAACTTTCTCCACTTTGGGGGCCCAAAAATCAACTAAAAGTAATTTTTTACTGCAAAAATGTACGGTAAGTGGCTATCACAGTCATTCACCCAACAATCCAAACAACCCAAAAATCCAAGCCCTTTGAAACCATCCAAATTCCATTTTAATCTAAATCAAGTGTCGCCTATCTACAAATCAAGATTCAACCAAAACCCACATCTAGACCATTAAAAATAAATAAATACATAATAAAATAGCTCCAATCCAATTTCTTCTTTTCCTCTCTCTTATCTCTCTTATCTCTCTTTTAATTTCAATTTTTGAAGTTTTGTTTGATACAAAGAAAATCCTTGCCAGCCACGCTTCATCAATGAGCTTTTGTAACATGTCTAATAGCGTAAAAAAGAATAAAATCTCAGAAAAAGGAAACCCTAATTTGGGAATTTTAGTCTCTAATCTCTAATCTGTAATTAATCTCAAACCCCTAATTAGGAATTGAAAAAAAAAAAAAAAAAAACGTAATTAGATATTGAAAATCATTGTTGGAGTGAGAGAGGAGAGAGAATACGGTTCCCATAGCGTATCCTCATTTACGTGCAATACATGCATGTTATTTTAGGGCCTTATTTCAGGCCCAGCCCATAAACTGGCGGGCCTGAGCTTGAAGAATCCAAACCGTTGATCCATTGCCACCCATCATACCCATCATAGATAGACTGTGATAAAGATCCTGAAAGGGTTTTGGAGCTCTTTTGGTTCAATGCCGGCCGTTGAAAAGCTCTCATCTTAACTGTCTGGGCATGGTTTATCAACGGCGAGGCACAAATCAGGCCACCGTTTTAAAGCATGAAAACTCGACTAGACTCGAAACTCAGTAGAGTCGAGAGTCGACTCAAAAACTCGGGCGAGTTTCTTCAAAACTTGTCATATTTGAAGGCATAGATAATGTCGAGTTGTGCCAAGCCTGAGTTGAGTCTTTTTTCAGCCTTTTTTTTTTTTTTCTTCCGAGTTATGGAGAGTCTTTCAGAGCCAAGTGGAGTTTTCTTGAGTTTTGACCAAACCATTGAGAAGATTTGAGTTTTTCTTGAGTCGTGGTGAAATCTAGCTGAGTTGAATCGACTCCCATGAGTTGAGTCGATCGGATCTTTTCTAGTCCTTAAAACGACTAGTCTGTCAATATGCATGGCAATGATAGTATGAACCAAGTAGGGCTGTCCACAGGTGAGGTTCGAGTCAGCTCTTATAGTCAAACAAAAATTACACAACTTTTATTTTCAACTCGTAGAAAGGGAGGAACATAGAGTTATTCTACTAGCTGCATCAAAAGCAACAATGAAAACATCATCATCAACAACAACAAACAACAAAAAGAACAAGAAGGAAAAAAGCATGTATGCTAAAGCTGTATCAACTTCAGCTACAACACAATGATAGATGGATGTGGAAAATGCGCCAAACCAAATCAATATATGGCATGGATGGTGATTTTAAGGATGCGTGCAATGTAGATCAGAGCATCAGCTACCCAAAGCAGCTTCTCGGCCACACCCAGTACTCCTGCAGGCACTCGTGGAAGTAGGAGTGAGAGGAAAAGAAGCCACATCCCCAGTTGGAAAATCATAAAAATCAGAGAGGTAAATATCTTTAGGGGAATTTTGTTATATGGGTCCTGAGAAAGCCCAACGTTGAGATCCCCCGAAAACTCAACCACGGCGAGAGTAAGCAAATGGAACGCCTTGTGGATCATGTCCTTCCGGGTTGGTTTCCTACCTTCGGTTTCTCCCGCCGATGGCCTGGTCTCAGTCGCCATCGAGACATGCACATGTACTCCAGCGTCTGTGACGTCGATGATATAGCTGATCCATCGTAATCTGTGAGAACTCTAAAATCTGAGAGAGAGAGAGAGAGAGAGAGAGAGAGAGAGAGAGAGAGAGAGAGAGAGAGAGAGAGAGAGAGAGAGTAATGAGAACTCTAAAATCTGAGAGAGAGAGAGAGAGAGAGAGAGAGAGAGAGAGAGAGAGAGAGTAATGAGAACTCTAAAATCTGAGAGAGAGAGAGAGAGAGAGAGAGAGAGAGAGAGAGAGAGAGAGAGAGAGAGAGATGACAACTATAAAATCTGAGATATATATAGAGATGAGAACTCTAAAATCTGAGATAGAGATAAGATGAGAACTCTAAAATCCGAGAGAGAGAGAGAGAGAGAGAGAACTCTAAAATCACTGAGAGAGAGAGATGAGAACTCTAAAGACAGCAGCAGGGGGTATAAATAACGGGAGTCAACCGCATAGATTAAAGCTGAGATGAGAGAGAGCAACGAGCAGGAACATTCGCAGCACCACGGAAGTAAAGTCATTATTAATTATAAGATTATATGGTTTTACAGCAATTCTAAACGTTCAAACATCTGATGCCAACTTTAGGTTAAGAAAAAACAAACAATTACACTTATATATATATATATAGTGGGAGCGGATTAGGTGAGACCCCGACTGTGGGGATGACAGTGTTATATTTTCAGGGCAATCCAAAACGTTCAAACATCTGATAGCATTAGGGAACGCATTGGATTGTTGCATGCATTGTGGTGAGTTCATGTTGAGGCACGAGAGGCAAATTGCAGATCGTCCACACATGTTTAGGACGCTGCCGGTCCATCAGGCAGCTCATGTGGTCCGAGTACTGAGCAAATCAGTTGGCAGGTGGCCCATGCGTAAGGACGCGGATTAGCTACTGAACCCGACAGTAGCGAGTCTTGCTACTGAAGTCACGTCGCCACGCTCTTTGGGCCCACCATCATGTATGTGTTGTATCCACACCATCCATCCATTTGGAGAGATCATTTTAGCACCATGAGCCAATGAATGAAGCAGATCCAAATTTCAAGTGGAGCCCACAACAGAAATCAGTGGATACAGTGACACCCACCGTTGAAACTTTCCTAGGCCCCACCATTATATTTATTTGAGATCTAACCTGTTTATAAGTTAACACGGACATGGAACAAGGGAAATCATGAATATCAACTTGATCGAAAAATTCTGTGGCCTAAAGAAATTTTTAATGGTAGGAGTTCAATCCCCACTGTTTTCTGTGGTGGGTCCACTTGAGATTTGGTTCTGCCTAATTAATTCTTTGGATCATGCCCTAAAATGATCTCTCCAAATGAATGGACGGTGTGGATACAACACATAAATCATGTTGGGGCCCACATAACGTGGTGACATCACTTCAGTAGCGAAACTTAGCTACTGTCAGGCTCAGTAACTAATCCGCGTCCCATGCGTAACTATAGTCCTAGAAACAAGGCTTCTTGTCGTAAGAACCGAGCTGAAGTAATATAATTATCTGGCCCTAGGTACAACTTCGAACAAACAAAATGTTTGTTTTCGACTCAGGAAAAATGATGGACGAAAAGCAGTGTATGGATGATCGGTTCACAATCATCCAACGTGTGCAATTCAGAATGCCTGTGTATTGGGTGTCACAAGCTGCAGAGCATCCCATGTTAGAGGGGTTATCGGCAACGCCTGTGGAAACCTGAAACATATGCTAGCTCGAGATTTTGTCCATTCATCAGGTGGGGCTCACCATGAGCTTACCCTGGCCCCTCATCGTTGGTGACCCCTCCAAAAGCATCCAAATTCATTGGGTGGCCCATCAGCTGATTTGACCAGCTAGGTTTTTTTTGGTTGCTGAATTGATAAGCTAGGTTTTTCTGGTTTGTGAGAGAGTGATGTTGGCATTCATTGATGGATATTAAAGAAGAATAAAATCAGCGGAAGTTCAAGATCTTACCTCTGGCCTATGATGATTAGCTTTATATTTTGTCAAAGATTGAAATCCAAATGGAGTTGATGATACTTCAATGGTGTGACACAATTCAACAACTAAATACCCTTGATTTAAAGGAGAAATCTTCTAGTCTATTTAAGCATTTCATGCACAGATTAGATGAAAAATCACAGGCTATTTTTTGCTTCGTAGACTAGGGACCCTCCATGAAAATAATTTTATATCTTTCTCCCATCAAGAAAGTAGTTACCATATGGTAGTTATCTCCTACACCTTAACCACAATTGCTCAACCAACTAGAAACTTAGAGGGAACGGTTACAATAATTCAAAAGACTCTATAGTTTTAAAAACTAACTAAAGTATGAGCTGATGTGGCAATAACTACTTGTGTGATGACATGGCAATTGAATGTGGGCCACATCAATCACTATCTCAAATGAGATATATCCAACATTCTCCCACTTGGCCCACATAAACACAACCGATTTTGAAAAAGACACATTGAATTTTTGAAGTCTTTGGAAAAACTTGACGTATGGCCATACATTTTGAAAACAAAATTGTTTCCTTCCTAGTTTTGTCAAGAAAATATATATACCCAATCAAAGAATCTCAATACATGAATCATGGCGATAAATACTTTTAAAAAGAGTATTATCTTCCATGTATTATAATGTTATTAGCTTCCTTTAACTGAGTACTTTATGTGGCATAATTTTCTTATGAATGGGCTACCCAATGTCCATTTAGGGTCCAACTTTATTGTCAAAATGGACATTCTGTCATTCTCTAAAGCTTTATGTATACCAATAATGAGAACACAAAAAAATAAAATCATCATAAACTATATATTGCAATATTAAGACAAATAAACTCCAAATGAGTTCTTAGATGCATATAATAAATCAAACACAAATGTAATTAATTAGTCCCATATGCCCCACATGTTCTTTATACAACTTGGGTGACAACCCTTTTGTCATAGGGTCTGCAATCATTAGCTCGGTCTTAATGTGTTCAATAATTATTCGATGATTCTGAACATTTTCTCTAACAACAAAGTAGTTTATGTCGATATGCTTGTTTCGACTACCACTTTTGTTGTTTTTAGAAAAGAAAACTGCTGCAGAATTATCACAGTAAATCCTCAATGGCTTTGAGATAGAATCCACAACTCTAAGTCCTGTGAAAAGATTTCGTAACCATAATGCCTGTGAAGTCGCCTCATAGCATGCTACAAACTTTGCTTCCATAGTAGAAGAGGCGGTTAATGATTGTTTTACACTCCTCCAAGAAATAGCCCCTCCTGCTAATAGAAAGACATATCCCGATGTCGACTTCCTAGAGTCAAGACATCCAGCAAAGTCTGAATCTGAATATCCAACCACTTCCAAATGATTAGATGAACTATATGTAAGCATGTATTCTTTGGTCCCTTGAAGATATCGCAACACTTTCTTAGTAGCTCTCCAGTGTTTAATTCTTGGGTTACTTTAATATTTGCCTAACATTCCAACTGCAAATCCTATATCTGGTCTTGTACAAACTTGGGCATACATTAGACTTCCAACTGCAGATACATAAGGAATGTTTTTCATCTGTTCCCTCTCTATATCATTTCTCGGACATTGATCTAAACTGAATTTATCACCCTTGATAAAAGGTACAACACTTGGTGAACAATATTTCATTTTGAACCTTTCCAGAACTTTATTAATGTAGGCTTTTTGAGATAATCCTAATACTCCTCGAGATCTATCTCTATGAATCTCTATGCCGATAACATAAGAGGCTTCACCCATATCCTTCATATCAAAGTTCTGTGTGAGAAATTGCTTGGCCTCATATAGCAATCCTATATCACTGCTGGCAAGCAGAATATCATCCACATATAGGACTAAAAATATAAATTTGCTCCTACTAACTTTAAGGTATATACATTGATCAACAATATTTTTCTCAAAACCAAATGAAGAAATCACATTGTGAAACTTTAAATACCATTGACGAAAAGCCTGTTTTAGCCCATATATGGATTTCTTAAGTCTGCAAACCAAGTGATCTTTCATGTTTGAAGAAAATCCTTCAGGTTGAGTCATGTATACCTCTTCCTCTAGGTTTCCATTGAGGAATGCCGTTTTCACATCCATTTGATGTAACTCTAAATCAAAATGAGCTACTAATGCCATGATTATCTGAAATGAGTCTTTTTTAGAAACTGGAGAGAAGGTCTCATGATAATCAATGCCTTCCTTCTGAGTGAATCCTTTAGCTACAAGCCTAGCTTTATATCGTTCGATATTACCGGTTAAGTCTCTTTTAGTCTTGTAGACCCATTTACAGCCAATGGCCTTGACTTCTTTAGGCAATTCAACGAGATCCCAAACTTGTTTCTTGGCCATCGAATCAATTTCCTCCTTCATTGCATCATACCAAAGTGTAGATTTATCTCCACTCATGGCTTGTGAAAACGTGACTGGATCATCCTCAATTCCAATATCATAGTCAGACTCTTGTAAGTATACAACATAGTCAGAAGAAATTGCAGGTTTTTTTGTTCTTGAGGATCTTCTTAATGCCATCTCAACATCTATATTATTTGGATGTTGAACAATAGGCTCCATGACAACTTGTTCCTCATAGAGTGGCACTTCTAAAACTGGTTGTTCTTCCATAATGATATCTTGAGGATCATTTTGAAGTATAGTTGATTCTTCAATAAGAGTAGGAAGAACAATTAGAACTTGTATTTCTTCAAAAATTAAATTTCGAGGTTGCTCACTCCCACTAATATCATCATTCTCAAGAAACCTGACATTTCTTGCTTCAACAATATTAGGTGTATGGGAAGGACAGAAGAACTTAAATCCCTTAGACTTTTCTGCATAGCCAATGAAATATCCACTGACTGTCTTTAGGTCTAACTTTTTCTCTTGTGGATTGTACACCCTGACCTCAACTGGACAACCCCATATGTGTAAATGTCCTAAACTTGGTTTCCAACCATTCTAAAGTTCAAAGGGTGTCTTTTGAACTGCTTTAGTGGGAACCCTAGTTAGGATGTACACAGCAGTTTTTAAGGCCTCACTTCACAAGGATAATGGGAGTGTGGAGTTACTGATCATACTCCTTACCATGTCCATTAATGTATGGTTCCGTCTTTCGGCTACACCATATTGATGTGGTTCACCTGGCATTGTGTATTGAGCAACAATACCTTGTTCTTTAAGGAACCTTGTAAATGGTCCTAGATTTTGTCCTGTGCCCGTGTACCTACCATAATATTCTCCACCTTTATCTGATCTTACGATTTTAATTTGTTTTTCTGTTTGTCTCTCTACCTTTGCTTTATATGTTTTAAAAGCATCTAGTGCCTCAGCCTTTTCATATAGCAGATAGAGATACATAAATCGTGTATGATCATCTATAAAAGAGATGAAATATTTCTGACCGTTCAAACATGGAGTAGGAAAGGTCCACAAATGTCAGTGTGTATGATTTCTAGTATTTTGGAACTCCTCCTGACACCTTTCTTAATTTTGTTGGTCTGTTTTCCCTTTATGCAGTCTACATAAATGCCAAAGTCAGAGAAATCAAGAGTCTTGAGGACTCCATCATGCACTAACCTTTTGATTCTCTCTATGGAGATATATCCCAATCTTTTGTGCCATAACATTGATGATTTTTCATTCATAACACTACGCTTTATGCCAATATTACCATGCATAGTTAGATGGTTATAATCAAATGTTGGATTTAATTGAAGTCTATATAACCCATCATTAAGAGTTCCATTACCAACAATAACAGAGTCTTTTAGTAAAGTAAAGGTAGTACCAACAAACTAAAACTGAAACCATAAGGAACAAGTCTGGAAACTGAAATAAGGTTTCTAGAAAAAGATGGAATATAGAAAGTCCTATCAAGATCTAATATAAAACCAGATTGCAAGATAAGTCTAAAGGTCCCAACAGCTTCCACATGCGAACGCATCCGATTTCCTGAATAGATGCTTTGTTCACTTTGCGTTGGTTTCCTTCGGTTGAGAAAACCCTGCATGGTATTAGCAACATGGATTTTAGAACTCGAATCAATCCACTAAGTGTTATGAAGAACGTCAACCATATTAGATTCATAACACACTAAGGAGATGAGATTACCTTTCTTTTCGAGCCAATTCTTGTATTTGGGGCATTCTTTCTTCATGTGTCCTTTCTTTTTGCAGAAGAAGCATGTGATAGTGTCTTTATTACCAACTTGATTAGTTGGCTTTTTGTTATTCTTCTTCTTTTGAAAAGCACATTTTTCCTTTCTTGTATGTTCCTTTCCATGAGTTACTAGATGAGCGCTCTCTAATTTCTCTTGCTTTAATCTCCCTTCCTCTTGAACACACATGGTCAATAATTCATTAATTGACCATTTTTCCTTATGTGTATTGTAGGAAATCTTGAATGGCCCATATTCAGTAGGTAGGGAGTTGAGTATGAAGTGGACAAGAAATGTCTTAGAAATCTCAATCTCTAGGAATTTGAGCTGGGCTGCTATATCCCTCATTTCCATAATATGCTCATGCACTCCACTATTTCCATTGTACTTCATGGATGACATTTTAGTCATTAGGGTGTTGGCCCATGCCTTATCGGAACTCACATATTGTTCTTCAACAGCATTAAGGAATTCCTTTGCCTTAGTGCATGTAGGGATAGATCCCCGAATACTTTTTCCTACATGGGTCTTAATGAGCATCAAGCTTAAGCGATTAGATCACTCCCAACGCTCATATATGACCATTTCATTTGGTGTACTTAATTCCGTGGGAATGGGTGGTTCATCCATACGAAGTGCCAAATCAAGGTCCATGCACCCTAACGTAAGGAGAACTTTCTCCTTCCAATCCGAGAAATTGTCACCACTTAATATTGGGATACGAGATGATTCATTTGACATAAAAGCAGATGACATAGCTGCAAAATTTAAACAATAATCATGCTTACTTAGGTGCTATGAAAAATTTATAACAAAAATTCAAAATACTAACTCATGTTAGCAAATCTGATAGTAAGAAAAAATCATTGCGTCATTATAACCCTCCTATGGGTAGGGGTTGTAACACGCTATTGATTTATTTAATAACTTTATAATGAGACTAAACAATTTCATGACATCAAAATAAAAAAAATATCATATACCTTTGGGCATTTAGAATAATTTTTATATTGATGGGAAATGCATTATCTCATTCCGATTAATCCATGAAATATAATAGCCTCCCTGTAGGGAAAAGCCATTAATTTTCAAGGAATAATCGCAATTGTTGGTGCTATTGCCTTAAGAATAATCACATACAATTTATGATGTAATTTGTGGCTGGACATTATCATGGTTTAAGATGCTGTGTCTACTCTGCAAGCCAATCAAATGTTTTTTAAACTTTATAATGGCATTTAAGAGTAATAGTTTATAAATTGACTAAACTAAATGCCAATGTAAGATCCTTGTCACGCCCTGAAATCCGAGACTCGAGTACAACAACTCAAGGCTCGAGTTTCAGAGTGTGAATTCAATCCAAATATAACCTTTAGAAAAATTTCATTCCACATACCATAATAATACCAAACTAAAATACTTTATTAATCATAACTTAAATCTCAAATGAAAGTTTAAATTAAACGACTACGTCTACTCAGCAAAACATTCAAGTCTACTAAAGTCTGTTTCAATCATCTTCCAAAAGAAATAAATTCAACACCTAAGCTAGGATAAGTCTTCTAATAAAAATAGTCGTCCAGATATTCTGCTCCAGCTGTTCCTCCTTCCTTCTGATACCCTGCAGGAACTGTGGTGATTTTGGTGAGCTAAAGCCCAGTGAGGTCATTTCCATCACAAGTAATATTCCAGTTAATAAGATATAGGATGGGAACCATCAACGGATAGAATTGTATGAAATGTACAAAGATGAGGTTATAATTGATACACTCTATGTTTTATTATGAATGAAACATGATTGTCATGATGTCATGTATGTTATGATACGTGTGAGAGCAACAAATGTCTAGGAACCCGTTGCCACTTAACATTAGGAACCTGTCCCAAGTCAACCATGCTCACCTAACCGGTACAACGAGGCGGCAAATCAACCATGCACGCCAGTGGGCAAATCAACCATGCACCACTGATCCAACCGAGCAAATCAACCATGCTCAATCAGTGAAACGACCAGAACTCGCTGCCACTGAACATTAGGAACCTGTCACAAGTCAACCATGCTCACCTAACCGGTACAGCGAGGCGGCAAATCAACCATGCACGCCAGGAGTCAAATCAACCATGCTCCTGTTCTGTCGTAATGTGTAAAAGATGAACATGACATGAGTTATGAAAACATTCATCAAGCATACTATGTGTTCAAAATTTCAATTTCAATCACACCATGCATGAGATGTATGCATTCAAGTAATTCGTCATCTATCTCTGATGTTTATTGTTAATCAAGGGAGTTGAGGATGATGTATGCTACATAAGGTTTTGAACCAATAATAACATCTTGGGTATTTAAATTTAAGTTACGTCTATGTAAAGTTTTCACTTGTGTGACTAAGAAGGGAAAGTCGTGAAAGTAACATTTAACCCATGCCTAACCTCTACGTAAAATTCTACGAAAACTAAAGAAGCGTCACCAGGAAGAACAAGGAAACTAGAAGAAATCCACTTATCTAAGATCTAATACATATGCTTGGAAAATAGAATAAAAGTATACATCTTATCCTATATAAACAAGAAGTTGAAAAATCGATTATGTGGAGGAAAGGATGGAAGGATTTCAACACAATAGGAAGGAAATTGAAAGAATATCAAAATGAAAATTCTTAGATGGATTAGTCACCGTATGATGAACTATAGGCTCCACACAAGCCCAAACTAGATTCTGAGTTGGCTTAGTGAGTCGCTCAACGAGTCGACTCGGATTGGAAATAGAGAAGAAGTTTCTTCTTCTTCCTTTTTTCTTTCTCCTTTTTCTTCTTTCTTTCTTCTTCTCTTTTTCTTCTATCTTTCTCCCCTGGCTGACTGGGATGCTATCCCCACAGCAACCGTAGCCCAGCGCTCGGCGCAGCTACCTCCCTTTCTCTCTCTCTCTCTCTCTCTCTCTCTCACCGCTACTCTCTCTCTCTCTATCGTTTCTCCCTCTCTCTTTCTCTCTCTCGTTTCTCTCTCTCTCTCTCACTCTCTCTCTCTCTCTCTCTCTTACGTAAGGTCTGCCCTCTCCCAGCAAGGGAGAGGGGTTTTTATAACATAACCGTGACCGGCCCACATCTACACTATTTGCACCTAGACCCGCACCAAGATTCTCACGCGGACTCGGTCCAACCCTTAGGTACTATCCATCATCTGATTAATCTATATTTACGGACGTTTACTAACATGAGGGTGGCCCATCGAATGGACGGTTTGGATCAAACAATAGAGCCCACCCTAGTGCACGTACGCCGGTCGAATGTTGACAGCGATCGGACGCTGTTTCATCCGAAATTGCAATATGCTGTTGCTTGCGCTCCAAGAAATCCGAATAACTACCCTTGATTACCGTCGGTTTTGTAGGAGGATTCCTACCCAAGAATCCTAGGTCGAAAGGGCGATCGAGAGCATTCCTTTTTCGAAATTTCTTCCCGCGTAAGGTTTCTTGCGCCGGAGTTTTTGTGTTCTTAACAGCGTTACGATGGCAGCATACTCCCAAGCTTGGTCGGAATCCCCCTCCGCACCAGATGAACGGCTTGGATCGGCTGATGTGATCCACTATGATGGACGGTGTAACTCGTTAATGGCGGCAGCGGTACCGCTGCCGCTGTAACAGCATTCGAAGAGGACTCTTCGTCCGCAACGCGTGAGAAGCGCGGTCAACGCGCGTTGACCGAGCTCTTGACGTGCACGCTGTGCACGTAGGTCCCACCATGATGTATGCAAGATCCACTCCAATCATCAGGTAGGCCGCGGGTTTTTAGACTATGACACCAAAAATGGGACAATTCCGACGTTAGATGGCCCACGTATGGCCCGATTTCTGATTAGGGTACTTGTAGGATGATCTGAGAGTTGGAATTTGCCGTGTATGGTTAGATCGTGTCCTAGAACTAGTATATAGAGTTTTGTACGGTAATGATCGCCAGAAATCATGATCCTTGCAAATGGTCCTATAACTTAAGTCATGTAATTTGACAATGTTACAGTTATTTAGTTGCTTAACTACTCAATTAATCTACAAATAAAATTATTCTAGAACTTTCAAGTAAATTACATTATTATTATTGTAAGGATCCGGGTTGTTACAATCCTAAACTAATATGGAATCATAAAATATTAAACACATGATAATATGTGTAAATTTCATCGAAATATCCATTCTGTTACAATAAAGTACTTCTGTAATTTTCTGTTTGCAAATAGGCCCCTGTTAAATTCTGTACAGGACCCTATAATATTACAGTTATATGCTTGCTGTAACTTTTATTGTACACAGGTCCCTATTACGAATTTTAAAAACAGATCCCCAAAAAATAAAATTACAGAAAGATAACCCTGAATTAAATTCTATTTCTGCTCAATCCAAAATATAATAAAATTAATGTCCAAATGCATTTGGCTCAACTTTAAAAAAGCATGAAAGATACATTTAATTAAAGAGAAAAATGTATAAGATCTCATGGTCTCTTCATTAAAATGCCCAAAACTAAATAGGCAATAAAGTGATATGATACATCACCATTATCTCGAATAAATTACATCAATAATTAGGTGCCTTCATTAAAATAAAACCATAAGATTTAAACAAAGAATAAACCTTCTGGAAATCAACCAATTCTAATAATTAAAAAAATTATAACTTTAGCATGACATTTATATGGAGTTTATGTGAATTTTAGAACTTTATAAATTCACATAAATTCTAAAAAAATAAAAATAACAAAGCATAAAACAACCATCATGTTCCAGAGTGTGGCTCTGATACCACAATGATGGATATTAAAGAAGAATAAAATCAGCGGAAGTTCAAGATCTTACCTTCGGCCATGATGATTAGCTTTATATTTTGTCAAAGATTGAAATCCAAATGTAGTTGATGATACTTCAATGGTGTGACACAATTCAACAACTAAATACCCTTGATTCAAAGGAGACATCTTCTAGTCTATTCAAGCACTTCATGCACAGATTAGATGGAAAATCACAGGCTATTTTTTGCTTGTAGACTAGGGACCCTCCATGAAAATAACTTTATATCTTTCTCCCATCAAGAAAGTAGTTACCATATGGTAGTTATCTCCTACACCTTAACCACAATTGCTCAACCAACTAGAAACTTAGAGGGAACGGTTACAATAATTCAAAAGACCCAATAGTTTTAAAAACTAACTAAAGTATGGGCTGATGTGGCAATAACTACTTATGTGATGACATGGCAATTGAATGTGGGCCACATCAATCACTATCTCAAATGAGATATATCTAACATTCATATGTTGGCATCCATATGAGGGGAGCAGATTAGGTGGGACCCCGGACTCACCCAAAGATGGTGCGGCCCTTGCTGTGGGTTCCAACTTGATCTATGTATTCTGTATCCATGTCATTCATTGGTTTTTTCGGATCCTTTTATTGCATTATCCTAAAAATGAAGAAGATCCAATAATCATGTAGACCATACCATAAGAAACAGTGATGATTGAACACTCTACCATTAACAGCTTCTTAGGGTGCACCTTAATGTCTGTAGTGTTTATTTGCCATCCATTCTGTTGATAAGGTCATGTAAACCTGGATGAAGGGGAAAAACAAATATCAGCTTGATTTAAAACTTTTGAGACCCAGCTTCTTATGATATGTACACCTGTTAATTGGATCAATTTCATTTCTGGCATAAAGCCAGAAAAGATCTCAGAACATGGATGGACCGCGTTGATACTGAATACATACATTAAGGTAGGGATTGAATGCCAACCATTAGAAAATTCTTGGGGGTAGGGATTGAACGCCAACCATTAGAAAATTCTTGAGGGCCACTTGAACTTCAAATTTGCCTTATTTTTAGTATCATGCCTTAAAATGATTTCTAAATGATCTTGCAAAGTGAATGGACTTGAGCTTCAAAGCTGCCTTATTTTTAGTATTATGCCCCAAAATGATGTCGTAAAGTGAATGGACGGAGTGGATACAACAAATACATCATGGTGGGGTCATTCCTACACTTGGTGTAGCTAACTTGTGGGTGTAGCAAAAATTTTCTCGGAGGGTATAGGAAGCGCTACCAGCCAAAACAATGAAAACATCTTGTTGTTGCTGATTTTTAACAATGGGAGAGGCAGGATCGGTAATCGCCTTGAGGATGCAGTGGAACTCTGGTTAGTCAATTGGAGATTTGCAGAGACAAACAATGGCTTAGAGGGGGCCGGGGACCGGCCGTTAGTCCTCCGATGCCTAAGTCAGTCAGAGCTTTTGAATCAATAGTTTCCTCTTATTCTTTTTGTAAGTAAAAGTTTTCATACCTTGAAGATGAAGAGGACGTGTCTTTTTATAGACTTAGGTTACGAAATCGCATCCCTATTAGAAAACGTAATCTCTGTGGTTGGGCCGTTCCGTAGTAATCGGACGTGTTTCTTTTGACGACTCTCCTGATCTTTTTCCTATCATTTTGGTTGAAGCTTAAATCTGACGAGGTTGGAGATTGGAGATTTTTTGGACATAAGTTAGGTTAAATCCTTCTGAGCTGAATTTGGGTCATCTTATATCTGACGTGTAGTGTCACGCCCCGAAATCCGGACTCAGAGTGTGCACCCTCCGGCCCAGTTTACGGGGTATAACTGGTGCACTAAGTGCATTTATAACGTTAAACAACTTTAAGAGGCATAAAATGATGAAATACTAAGTTATCATTTATTCATGAAGTATTCAACTATAAACCAAGTCCACCCATTTGGGACTTTATTAAATGTCTACTAATTATTGGAAATAATAAAATAAAAGAAACTAGTCTAAACGTCTTGGTTCAGGGCCGCCACTTCTTCCTCGGTTAAATTAGGCCAATAGTCCTGCGGTTCCTCTAGTGGTCCCATCTCATTATCAGGGGCATTCTCTGAAGGTTCAACGTCCACATCATCTGTATATTTTTAATCCACAACGTCAGCTAGAAAGCCCAGTGAGTAACCCAATACGGTTCACATGTATTTCAATTAAACAGGATAAACACATGCCATCAAATACATGTAACATATAATTAATGCAATAATGAATGAAATGATGCATCAAGTGGGCATATATTCAGTCTTCCACTTGCTTCGATTGGATCCCATTAATCGGCTCCCCCTTCCTTGTAGGGCGGACTTCCACATATTAGTGGGCTTCCAGGATGGTCCCTGGGTAACCGGGTACTTAAGTACCTACCGGTCTTCCAGAGTCGAACTCCAGGCACAATAATTCATAATGCATGCAATAATTTACAGCCATACAATAATTCACGTCCGTACATTTCATCTCTCATTTTGAGAGGCAATCTTTCATGACATTTATAAATAGAAATTATTTAAATAATATTTAAACAAGCACAAATTAATCAATATCACATATTGCATCCATCACACAACTTACTTAATTAAAATGACTAGGAAATGTGTTGGGATGTACTCACCTGTTGATAGTGGCGATTACTTTGTTAATTGTGTCACGTCCTGAGTAGAATCGGTCCTGAATCTACAATAAATGTAATTTATATTTATAAACCACCAATCTAACCTTAATATACTTATTTTCAATTTGGATTATACTTTATTGAGTTTTGGTTCCTTAATGGACGGTCCAGATTTGATTATTGTGACCCACGTTTCCAAAAGGAATGGCCCCTTTTACAATTTTCTGATGGTACGGCCCACTTGACTGGTGGGTCATCCTATACTTGGTCACAAGTTCCCCAATGGTACACTACCAAATATGATTGACTATATTTTGCAAGGATTTTGTCGTAGGATATCCTAAAATGGTCCATTTATGATAATCCATACCGTGCCTCCCCACTATTTCACTTGGCATGGCCCACCTAGAACTCTGATTGGGCTGATTTTTGGTCACAAGACTAATAATTCATTACTCCAGAGATTGGGTGGGTTGGATTTTTCAAAAACTACACAGTGGGGCCTACAAGCTCCTAACCAGTGGACAGGTGTTGTCCCCACTGTTTATCTTGGTATGGCCCACTGGAATATCCTGTACGGGCCATTTTTGGTCCTGAACTAGAAAACTTATTTATTAAGATATTGGACGGATTAGATTTCTTAAAATGTCATCAAATGGGTCCCAAAAGTGGACAGCAATCCAAAATCGGACTGCCTCAACCATGTGTGTTGTTATCATTAATATTTTAAGTGGTGTGGGCCACCTGAGAATCGGATTTATCTGATTTTTAGACCCAAGCTGTAAAACATTATACTAAAACATATGGTCGGCTTGGATCTACTGATTTCATCTCAGTGGGGTCCATGAGTGGACCGCTGTCCACGCCCAGAATTTCTACCTTTTTAAATTTCATTTTTATTTTATAAGTTTTCACCATTAGTTTGTTTCAGATGGTGTGGCCCATTCGGACCTCAGTTTGGGTCCAAATTCGAAGCCCCATCCTAAAATGAAATAGAGAATTAAATGGGCGGAGTGGATGTACAAAATACATCAAGGTGGGTCCCATGAGTGGGGCCCCCACGTCACCCTTGTTTGAAGTCCAACGCTGGACGTTCCAGCGTCAGAGACGCTGGACGTCCAGCCACTTTTTTCCTTTTTCTTTTTTTTTTCTTTTCTTTTTTTTCTTTTATTATTATTACTATTAAAAAGTGTATGTGGGGTCTACGAGAGATCTGGTCCGACCATTGGGTCGGCCACCTCATTGTGGCCCAATAATGTTTTGGAATAATATAATTTATCAGAATTAATTTACTAATTAAATAAAACAATAACAAAATAAATTTTGAAGGCTATCATTTATTCAATTGATGTGGCCCATCTGAAGGTCCATTTGATCTGAATTTTGAGGCCCATGTACATTTTGGCCATATGGTCATTATGACCCATCCAGATCGATTCCTGGCCCACCCAAATGGTCCCCATCAATCGTGATCACATATTCAAGGGTTAAGATAAAGATAAGGTCCCTAGATCAGTACAATGAACGGACGGACGATCCGACCCGTTCATTGGCTGGATCTGGCCTACTTAAATAAAATAAAAAGAACACCTACTTGATCTAGCCGCAAGATCCCTCTATTCCTCCTTCCTTCTCTCCTTTCCTTTCCTTTCTTTTACGATGGATGAAAACCATCTCGTTCTTTCTCTTTTTAAAGAGACGTTTGTTGGAAATTTGTTGCGGATAAGATGGGTTGGTTGAGATAAGATAAGATTAATTTTGAATTTCAAAATTCGTATTTAAAGCAAAAAAAAGAAAATTAAATTCTTGTTAGTGATAGGACTCGATACCTGGTCTTCCCTCTCGCTTAAGAGGGCTTTAACCAATCAGTCCATGCTTTTCTTTTCTTTATTATCTTAAATTTATTTAGCTAAACCCATTTTTGCTCCTGAAAGAAAATTTTTCCTACCGAAATTTTAGGGTCGTTACATTCTACCTCCCTAATAAAAATTTCGTCCTCGAAATTTACCTGGGTTCTTATTCGAATAGCAGAGGATATTTTTCGCGAATTTCCGACTCTTGCTCCCATGATGCTTCTTCTGTTCCATGATGGTTCCACAACACTTTAACTAACAGCACAATCTTGTTTCGTAGTACATGCTCCTTCCGGTCCAAGATACGAGTCGGCTTTTCTACATAAGAGACGTCTTCTTGAAGTTCCAGGTCTTGCCAATCTATAGTATGCGAAGCATCTCTTTCATACTTTCGTAGCATAGACACATGGAATACATTGTGAACACTTGCAAGTTGAGGTGGTAACGCAAGTTTGTATGCTGCAGCTCCTATTCGCTCTATAATCTGAAATGGACCGATAAAACGCGGAGCTAGTTTGCCTTTCTTTCCGAATCGCATTAATCCCTTCATTGGTGAAACTTTGAGAAAAACGTGATCTCCTTCCTGAAAATGTAAGTCTCGTCTTCTGTTGTCTGCATAACTCTTTTGACGGCTTTGAGCTGCTAATAGACGCTTCCGAATGAGTTCAACATTTACTGAAGCTTCCTGAATAATGTCGGGACCGATCAAACTCTTCTCACCCACTTCTGTCCAGCAATTAGGTGCTCGGCAAGGTCGCCCATACAATGCTTCGTACGGTGCCATACAAATACTAGCTTGATAGCTGTTGTTGTAGGCAAACTCAGCAAAATGCAGATTATCGTCCCAACTGCCTTTGAAATCGAGAGCACATGCACGTAGCAAGTCTTCGAGTATCTGGTTCACCCTTTCTGTCTGCCCATTTGATTGTGGATGATAAGCTGTACTAAAGTCCAAAGTCGTACCCATGGCTTCTTGTAAACTTGTCCAGAACCGTGATGTGAATCGAGGGTCACGATCTGAGACGATGGAACTTGGTACACCATGCAACCGTACTACTTCTTTGATGTATAGTCTGGCTAAGACATCCATCGAATGATTTATTCGAATGGGAATGAAATGAGCCGATTTCGTTAATCGATCAACAATCACCCAAATCGAATCGTGCTTCTTCTGAGTCACGGGTAGCCCAACTATAAAGTCCATGGATATACAATCCCACTTCCATTCAGGTATCTTCAACGACTGAAGAAGTCCGGACGGATTTTGATGATCAGCCTTCACCTGCTGACAGATAAAACACCGTGACACGTATTCTGCGATATCCTTCTTCAAATTTGGCCACCAATACAGCTGCTTCACGTTTTAGTACATCTTTGTACTCCCAGGGTGAATCGTGAACTTTGTTCGGTGAGCTGTCTTCAGAATTTCTTCTTTTAATTCAGGTACATTCGGTACGCATAGTCGATTACGATACCGAATACCTTTGTCTTCCCATATCTTCCATTCAGAAGCTTCTTTCCCTTGATGTTTAACTATCACCTGCTGTAACCATTCACTACTTCCTTGGGCTTCTATGATCCTGTCAGCTAAGGTTGGTCTTATCCTGAGATTTCCCAACCGAACACACTCATGATCACGGAATAATAATTCTACATCGAATTCCTTTGCATCATCAAGCATTTTCCATTCGTGAACCATGAGATTTGCCATGATTTGCTGCCGGTAGAGGTGGTGCAAGATTCTGTTGTTCCTCAAAGTTTTCTTCTTCCTCCATATAATTTTCATCTTGTTCTCTATTTGACGCCTCTTCTTCTACCACCACTGTAGGATTCACTACTGGTCCTTGGGCCACAGTTACACTTATTGATGGTCCTATATCACGAAGGCTTTTTGATTTCCTAGGAGCCATAATCACCTAAGAGGAATAACGAAATTTAGTGCCCATGAGCCACTAAGGGGTTTATTGTACTTAAATAAGAAGAACATTGAGGGTAGACATCAAAATAATTTACTTGATGTTCATTCAGGGTTGGTTTCAGCATTGATTTATTATCTTATTGATTATATTTTTATACCAAAATTTTTATGTGACTTTCTAGATGAGTTCACTTTATCACTGTAAAATGTCAGTTTTTTTTTTTTTTTTGCTATTTATAGAATTTTCTAAAATTCCCATGGTGTAATCTGTCCAGAAATAGGTACTTTCTGACCAGTCTTTGTAAATTTGCTAAATCTGTATAGTATATGATATTTTTGAATTTTCTAGCTATTTTTACTCTAAACTAAACTTGTCCAGCTACAATTAAGATTTTGAACCACCTAGATCGGAGTTGTACTTTAATAGATACGAATTTTATAATAACCCTAATTCTGCTGTCCGTTGCTGTCCAGCAGAATAATGTTCAGGGTAATTCTAATACTGATCCACTACTTTATAAAATATATTTTTACATAAAAAAATTTATGTAGATTACCTTATATGTGTACTTATTTGTTATAAAATTTCAACCTGTTCTAAGAAGTACAAAATTTTATAAAATTCGTACATTATAATATGTCCGGTATTTGGAACATTTCTGACTAGTCTGTAGGAATCTACTAATTCGTTACAGTCACTAATGGGTTCATATTTTTTTACAAATTTTATATTAAACTAAACTTACCCAGCTACGATCAGGCCTTTAAATCACATTGATCGGAGCTGTATATTAATAGATATGAATTTTACAAAAATCAATAATTCTGATGGACATTGCTGTCTAGCAGGTTTTGTGTGTTATAAAATCATCTAACAATACCTAATTGCTATAAAATGAACTATAATTCCATTATCAATAACAATAAGCACTTTGAGTCTATATTGGACTTCAGATGAGCAGTACTTTTCATTTTTTTTTTTAATTTTATTTATTTATTTTTTTCTTTCGATCCCTAATTTTGATTTCTAAGTTCTCTATATTTACCCCGATCATTTAGGGAATGTCCTAAGTTTGTTTTCTAATTTTCAGGGGTCTACCATTTATGTAGAAAAGTGGGGTCATAACCTACAGGTCAACTAGGTTTTTAAGAAAAGCCTCTCTCTGATACCATTCTGTCACGCCCCGAAATCCGGACTCAGAGTGTGCACCCTCCGGCCCAGTTTACGGGGTATAACTGGTGCACTAAGTGCATTTATAACGTTAAACAACTTTAAGAGGCATAAAATGATGAAATACTAAGTTATCATTTATTCATGAAGTATTCAACTATAAACCAAGTCCACCCATTTGGGACTTTATTAAATGTCTACTAATTATTGAAAATAATAAAATAAAAGATACTAGTCTAAACGTCTTGGTTCAGGGCCGCCACTTCTTCCTCGGTTAAATTAGGCCAATAGTCCTGCGGTTCCTCTAGTGGTCCCATCTCATTATCAGGGGCATTCTCTGAAGGTTCAACGTCCACATCATCTGTATATTTTTAATCCACAACGTCAGCTGGAAAGCCCAGTGAGTAACCCAATACGGTTCACATGTATTTCAATTAAACAGGATAAACACATGCCATCAAATACAGGTAACATATAATTAATGCAATAATGAATGAAATGATGCATCAAGTGGGCATATATTCAGTCTTCCACTTGCTTCGATTGGATCCCATTAATCGGCTCCCCCTTCCTTGTAGGGCGGACTTCCACATATTAGTGGGCTTCCAGGATGGTCCCTGGGTAACCGGGTACTTAAGTACCTACTGGTCTTCCAGAGTCGAACTCCAGGCACAATAATTCATAATGCATGCAATAATTTACAGCCATACAATAATTCACGTCCGTACATTTCATCTCTCATTTTGAGAGGCAATCTTTCATGACATTTATAAATAGAAATTATTTAAATAATATTTAAACAAGCACAAATTAATCAATATCACATATTGCATCCATCACACAACTTACTTAATTAAGATGACTAGGAAACGTGTTGGGATGTACTCACCTGTTGATAGTGGCGATTACTTTGTTAATTGTGTCACGTCCTGAGTAGAATCGGTCCTGAATCTACAATAAATATAATTTATATTTATAAACCACCAATCTAACCTTAATATACTTATTTTCAATTTGGATTATACTTTATTGAGTTTTGGTTCCTTAATGGACGGTCCAGATTTGATTATTGTGACCCACGTTTCCAAAAGGAATGGCCCCTTTTACAATTTTCTGATGGTACGGCCCACTTGACTGGTGGGTCATCCTATACTTGGTCACAAGTTCTCCAATGGTACACTACCAAATATGATTGACTATATTTTGCAAGGATTTTGTCGTAGGATATCCTAAAATGGTCCATTTATGATAATCCATACCGTGCCTCCCCACTATTTCACTTGGCATGGCCCACCTGGAACTCTGATTGGGCTGATTTTTTGTCACAAGACTAATAATTCATTACTCCAGAGATTGGGTGGATCGGATTTTTCAAAAACTACACAGTGGGGCCCACAAGCTCCTAACCAGTGGACAGGTGTTGTCCCCACTGTTTATCTTGGTATGGCCCACTGGAATATCCTGTACGGGCCATTTTTGGTCCTGAACTAGAAAACTTATTTATTAAGATATTGGACGGATTAGATTTCTTAAAATGTCATCAAATGGGTCCCAAAAGTGGACAGCAATCCAAAATCGGACTGCCTCAACCATGTGTGTTGTTATCATTAATATTTTAAGTGGTGTGGGCCACCTGAGAATCGGATTTATCTGATTTTTAGACCCAAGCTGTAAAACATTATACTAAAACATATGGTCGGCTTGGATCTACTGATTTCATCTCAGTGGGGTCCATGAGTGGACCGCTGTCCACGCCCAGAATTTCTACCTTTTTAAATTTCATTTTTATTTTATAAGTTTTCACCATTAGTTTGTTTCAGATGGTGTGGCCCATTCGGACCTTAGTTTGGGTCCAAATTCGAAGCCCCATCCTAAAATGAAATAGAGAATTAAATGGGCGGAGTGGATGTACAAAATACATCAAGGTGGGTCCCATGAGTGGGGCCCCCACGTCACCCTTGTTTGAAGTCCAACGCTGGACGTTCCAGCGTCAGAGACGCTGGACGTCCAGCCACTTTTTTCCTTTTTCTTTTTTTTTTCTTTTATTATTATTACTATTAAAAAGTGTATGTGGGGTCTACGAGAGATCTGGTCCGACCATTGGGTCGGCCACCTCATTGTGGCCCAATAATGTTTTGGAATAATATAATTTATCAGAATTAATTTACTAATTAAATAAAACAATAACAAAACAAATTTTAAAGGCTATCATTCATTCAATTGATGTGGCCCATCTGAAGGTCCATTCGATCTGAATTTTGAGGCCCATGTACATTTTGGCCATATGGTCATTATGACCCATCCAGATCGATTCCTGGCCCACCCAAATGGTCCCCATCAATCGTGATCACATATTCAAGGGTTAAGATAAAGATAAGGTCCCTAGATCAGTACAATGAACGGACGGACGATCCGACCCGTTCATTGGCTGGATCTGGCCTACTTAAATAAAATAAAAAGAACACCTACTTGATCTAGCCGCAAGATCCCTCTATTCCTCCTTCCTTCTCTCCTTTCCTTTCCTTTCTTTTACGATGGATGAAAACCATCTCGTTCTTTCTCTTTTTAAAGAGATGTTTGTTGGAAATTTGTTGCGGATAAGATGGGTTGGTTGAGATAAGATAAGATTAATTTTGAATTTCAAAATTCGTATTTAAAGCAAAAAAAAGAAAATTAAATTCTTGTTAGTGATAGGACTCGATACCTGGTCTTCCCTCTCGCTTAAGAGGGCTTTAACCAATCAGTCCATACTTTTCTTTTCTTTATTATCTTAAATTTATTTAGCTAAACCCATTTTTGCTCTTAAAAGAAAATTTTTCTTACCAAAATTTTAGGGTCGTTACATGTAGTCAGCTCATATTTTACCCATGACACATCATCCCCGTTTACTTTCAACTCAAAGAAGGGGAGCTAGGATACCAGCCAAAACAACGTGTAAAATATCAAAACGTGCCCTGCCATCTGGGACCTAAGCACGTGGACCGTGTATGTTTATCTGAGTCGACATTCAACTCAGTTAAGGGGAGCTAGAAAAAAAATGAACAAGGGCATTTTGGTAATTTATCCCTCCGAGTGCGCCATGCATATCCTCGTTTACGTGCAATACAGGTTACCTTAATTTCATTTCAGGCCCAGTCAATAAACTGTCCAACGTCCTAAGCTTGAGAATCCAAACCGCTGATCCGTTGTGACCTATCATAGATGTATGTGACAAAGATCCTGAAAGGCTCCTGGAGCTCTTTTTGGTTCAATGCCAACCGTTGAAAACGTCTCTTCTTAAACTGTCTGTTTAAAATCGACCCACACAGAATGTTTTTGGGGCATGATTTATCGACCGTGAGGCACGAATCAGGCCACATGTTTGAAGTACAAAAACTCGACTTGACTCGAAACCCTGTCGAGTCGAGAGTCGGGTCGACTTTCGAGTCGAGAGTCGAGTCCACTAAAAAAATCCCAGGAATTTCTTTAAAACTTGTACAAGTTGTGTTTGTTTAACCATGGTAACCGGTAAAGTCCTGGAAATTAGTAATAATTACGTACAAGCGGAATTACATGTAAGCCCCACTTTAACGTGGGAGTTTTGTTAAAATCGAACAATGCAGCATAAAATTTATGGGGCCCACAGTGATGTATGTGTCACATCCACGCCGTTCATTTATTTTATCCCCTAATTTTAGGCCATAAGTCCAAATACGAGGCTGATTCAATATAGATGTTGACCACACGGAAGTTAAAATGGAAATTAAAAATCTACAATTGAAAACTTCTCATGGGCCATAAAAGTTTTGGATCAAGAAAATATTTAGTTTTTTTGCTCCAATCGTGTCATTCAGACCTTTTGAACGAGTTTGATGACAGATACTCATCATTGTGGGCTCCACACAAAATTTCAATTTTTATGGTGCACGATAGTATTCCCTTATTTCCCAACGTGTGCTTCACCTTAGCTTATAATCTATGTCATTTTTGAGTTAGTTCCCTAAAAGGATATGATAAAACAGATGAATGGCATGGATTGAATATATACATCATTGTGGGACCCACAATTTTATGTCCCCAACTCGTCGTTCCAATTTCACTTTTTGAAGCGCATTTATTGCGTTACTTTCACTAATCCACGTATGCATGAAAAATGAAAAAAGTAATCATAGCACATTTACCAGCACTTACTCAGGTATTTTGATAAAGCCCCCTTTACCAGCATTTACTCGGGTATTTTGATAAACAAACACGCCGCAAAAGCTGGTAAGCTTGGTTGGAGGAGACTCTGACGGCTACGTAGTCGTCCTCGAAAACAACAACCAAAACATCAAAAGGTAACTGCTCATCTGGGACCCAAGCATGTGAAGGCGTGGATCATGTATTCAAAAGGAAAAGGAATTTTCGGACGAAGGTGTGGCATTCACCGACCAAAGATAGGGTCACTTGCCCATCTGGACCCACAAATGCGAAGGTGGTGTATGCGTCATCCGAGTCATTCAAAAGATGCGATTTCTGTTTATCGGTGAAATTCTCGGACGCGCAGGAAGTTTCTGCCTGGGAACTTGGGTGTTCCTGGTGTTGTGGGTGAGAAATCCACCTTTTCCATCCGTTTTGTGAGCTCAAGGGACGTGGATTAGCTACTGACAGGTTGAGTAGCTATCTAGCTACTGAAGTGACGTCACCAACTTCTGTAGGCCCCTCCATGATGTATGTGTTGTATCCACACCATCCAGCCATTTGGAGAGATCATTTTATAGCATCAATTAAAGAATGAGACAGATCCAAAGCTCAAGTGGATCCCACCAAAGAAAACAGTGAGGAATTGATCTCCTACCATTAAAAACTTCTTGAGGCCGCATAAGTTTTCTATCAAGCTGAAATTTGTGTTTTCCCTTCTTCCATATCTATGTGAACTTATTAACAGATTGGATCTCAAATAAACATTATGGTGGGCCCTAGTAAGGTTTCATCCGTCGCATCACTGTCCCTACTGTTTTCTTTGGTGGGGTTCACTTGAGCTTTGGATCTGTCTCATTATTTAGTTCATACCCTAAAATCATCTCTCCAAATGAATGGATGGTGTGGATACAACACATACATCACAGTGGGGCCCACAGAAGTTGGTGACGTCACTTCAGTAGCTAGATAGCCACTCCACCTGTCAGTAGCTAATCCGCGTCTGAGCTCAAGACCAAAAGTGAACTGGATCCAAGACTCAAGTGGGCCAAAAAAATGAGGATACGTGGTCCACAGTTGAAATATTTGTGAGCCATAGAAGTTTTGAATCAAGCTAATATTTGTGTTTTCAGGTCATCCCACTAAGAATGACATTATGAACAGCATACTAATAGATCACTGTGGACCCTGGGAGGTTTCAATGGTAGGAAATTCCCTACCCACCTTTTCCTTAGGGTCTGTTTGATTCGTGGAAGAGGTTTCAATGGTAGGAAATTCCCTACCCACCTTTTCCTTAGGTTCTGTTTGATTCGTGGAAGTCATGGTAAATACATGTGAATCTGTAATGATGATTTACCCGGGTTTACTGCATCATTCCCCAAGCGATGATTTGACCGCTCCTTTTAAAACAGACTACGCCACAAAATTTTGTGGGTCCCACTGTATATTATGTCACAAATCCACACCGTCCATTCATTATGTCACTTAAATTTATGGTATAATCTAAAAATTAAGGCATATCCAAAGCTCAATTGGACCACACGGAATGAAAAAAGAAAATAAACAAGTATCGTTAAAATCTTCTTGAAATTATTCTTTTGTTTGGTGTAGACTCTTTGAATGTTGGCCTGTCTCATTTTTCACCTAAAGCTTAAAAACTTTATGTTAAAACTTTTGGACCAAGTGGATATATCATATACATTACGGTCGGGCCCACAAATTTTAACTATCATTTTGGACCGTTTTTCAAGGCTAGAAATGAGATGGATTTTCAAACGGGTTAAAGAATAATAATTACTCTTTTGCCCGTATTTACCGGAATTCCTCGAAGCAAACACAGCCTTAGTGCAAACCACTTGAGTCTTTAATCCTTTGTTCACTTATCCTAAAATGAGTTCATAAAACAAATGGACCGGGTAGATTTTTCGCAAACATAACTGTGGCCCCACCTTGGTTCCGGCGCGGGAACTTCCCGGGAAAGAGAGCGGATTAGGTGAGACCCCGGCCTCACCCAAGTGGGTGCGGCCCTTACCTTACTGTGGGGCCCACCTTGATGTATGTATTATCTATCCGTGCCGTCCATCCATTTTTCAGATCAGTTTAGGAGATTATACAAAAAAGGAAAACAGATCCAATCATCCAGTGGACCATAACACAGGAAACAGTGGTGATTGACCATTAATGGGCCACAATAGTTTTGGATGAAGCTGATATTTTTTTTGTTCCTTTATCCAGGCTCATGTGACCATATCAAGAGATCGGATGGTAGATAAACACTACGGAAACATGAAGTTGCATCCTAATAAGTTTTTAACGGTAGGATGGTCAATCACCACTGTTTCTTATGGTATGGTCCACCTGATAATTTTCTCAGCTTCATTTTTGGAGTAGTGCCCTATTATGATATGGAAAAACGGATGGACGGAGTGGATACATAATACATACATCAAGGTGGGCCCCACAGTAACCCCACAGTAAGGGCCACACCGCTCTCCCTAAGAAACGCTTTGGCGGGAAATCCGCGCGGATTTCCTGGGGAAAGGCTTCGGCAGGAAGTTGCTGCACTGGGAACTTAGGTGGGGCTACAGTGATGTTTGCGAGAAATCCATGCCGTCCATCCATTTTATGAGATCATTTTAGACATTCTTCCAAAAATGAGCTGGATCGAAGACTTAAAGTGGGCTGCACTAACTAAAAGGGTGGGTAGGGAAATTCCTACCGTTGATACTTCCCTGGGTGCATAATGATGTTTATATGCCATCCATACCGTTCATAATGTCGCTCCTACTAGGATGAACGGAAAACTCAAATATGAGCCTGATTCAAAACTTCCTTGGCCCCACGAATATTTCAACTGTGTACGTTAAATCAATGTGGACCTAGGGAGGTTTCAACGGTAGAAATTTTCCTACCCTCCTTTTCCTTTAGTGCGGCCCTTGAGTCTTGGATTGAGCACGTCTTAAAATGAGCTCACAAAATATATAGACCAATGAATTTCTCACAAATATAAGGTGGGCTTCACCTAGGTTCCCACCGTAGGAGCTTTCTGTGGAAGGCTTTAGCAAGAAATCCGCGTCCAAATTCTCTTGGGTCTTCGACGTACAATGATTTTCTCTATTCTTCCTTTCAAATGTTAACGGCACTATTTCTCTCCACTGGCAGCTTCCAAGACCCATATTGATAGAAATCAATCCAACCTTCTTAGGTTTTTGAAAAAAGGACCACGTTAAAGGGGGCCTACTTGCTACCACCATAAGCCGATGAGGGGCCCACAGGACACCTGCAGCACATCCAACACGATACATCAGATGCTTGACTGGCTTTTAACTTTTTTATTTAACCTTTTATGCCTCCCCACCACGCGCCTTGGACCAGAGATATATACTATGGTAGGGACATCTCTCAACAGGACACGTGGCAGAGTATCCCATGTTAAGGGGTTACCCGCAACGCCAGCGAAAAACCTGAAACACAGTCAAGGTATTTTTTTTGAGTCCGGATCCTATGTTGAAACCCAGCAGAGAAGCTCTGCTCGTCACTTTTCTGATTGGTCCAGGTCAGCCTAACTGTTCAGAGCTGTTCTGACACAGTCTGGATGAGGTGGACCAATCAGAGCAGCGGAAGCAGAGGTTCTCTGCTCGGTTTCAACAAAGGATCCTGATTCATTTTTTTTTTTGTTCGAGTGAGAGTGACGCGGGCATTAATATGTTGGACAGTTGGGTGTAATACACATTCCACATGGTTCCCCAGTTCACCATTCACTTTGTAAGAAAGAATAAACAAGGTATCTTGGTAGCTGCACCTCTCAAAATGCTTCATGTGTTGTGTCACACTCAAAAGGTTAACCTACTAAGTGGAGTGACCCGGCTAGATCATATGAAGCTCCTTCATCACCCTCTCTAGCCGACGTGAGACTAACCCAACAACCCTCCTCCCATAGGTAATGTGGGAGCATGGGCGCTACCATGGCATGGGCCTGGACGGATCGATAACCTTGCTTTAATACTAGTGTTGTGTCACAACCAAAAGGTTAAACCGCTAAGTGGAGTGGCCTCAGAGTATATGAAGCTCCTTCATAATCCCTTTTTTCCTACTTACATCTCGAGGTGCTTACCCTCTGTCAGTAAATAAAAAATAATATTCTCAAAATCAAAGTCAATGAGTATGGTAAAAATTCGAGACATTCGATCATCCCGAGTCTTTTCCATTAGAAAGGGTGTCTGATTCCCCCTTTTCCCTCTCACATCTCGAAATTAAACCATATTCCACTCCACACATTCTATATACATTCCATCCTCACACACACTCACGATTTACTTTTACTGTTGTTCTTTTCTATTTTTGCCAACCCGGGCCCTAAAAAGCCAGCGTAGTTGGGCCTAACCCTACTATCTGATTATTGTGTTTATGTTATTTTGCCTACCTAGGCTCTAAAAGACTCATGAAGTTTGGCCTAATCTTGCAGGTTCAAAAGCTCTTCAAAATCCCCTTAAAATCGTTTAGCCCCGCAAAGGCGATCGTTTAGCCCTGCAAAGGCAATAAGGGGGTGCCTGGCACCTTTTCCTTTCGTAACTGTGACCCTTACCCAAAATCTACGGCACAGACCATACTTATCCAAATGAGAGTCATTTAAAGACCAGAGTTTCTTCGGAATACCCTCGTCATTTTGGCGTTTTCATGGGTTTTGGCCAACCGTGGATTCTGAGGCCTCTTTCCGGTTGGTGGCGACTCCGTTAAACATATCGAGTCCGAGAACATCATTCTGTTGTCCTTGAAAATGTTTTGCATAACCAAGGAAAATCAAAGCCAAGTCAACAAATCGTTGCAACTGTCCGCCCCACTCGAAATACAAACCAAACAAAACAAACCAAAAAAGAAAATAGTGGGCACACACGCACATGCGAGTGCCGGACGGCATCCACAGTACGTTACACGTTACTTTTGTGCCTTAATTTCATGCCTAGCCAATAATTTGGTTTGAGTGCCGAAGCTTGAAGAATCCAAACCATTGATCCGTTGTGGCCCATAATAGATAGATTGTATAACAAAGATTCTGGAAGGCTCTAGGAGCTATTTTTGTTTCAATGTCTGCGTTGAAAACCTCTTTTCTTAACTGTTTGGGCATGGCTTATCCATGGTGAGGAGCAAATCAGGCCACAATTTTAAAGCATAAAAACTCGACTTGACTCAACTCAAAAACTTGGGTGAGTTACTTAAAAACTTGTAATATTTAAAGGCATAGATAAGGTCGAGTTGTGCCAAGTCTGAGTTGAGTTTTATTCAGCTTATTTTTCTTAGTTTTGTAGTCTTTCAGAGACATGTAGGTGGAGTTTTCTTGAGTTTTGACCAAGTCATTTGACCATATTGAGTTTTCCTTGAGTCATGGTGAAATCTGGCCGAGTTGAATTGGCTTGCATGAGTTGAGTCATGTCTTTTCTAGTCCTTAAACAACTAGTCAGGCAACATGCCAATGATGCCATGAACCAAGTAGGGTTGTCCACAGGTGAGGTTTGGTTCAGCTCTTATATATGCTACTTGTACCTGAGTTAGGAGGGTCCAGTCCTTGCTCTCCAAGACTCAGGACCAGATCGGAATGATCAGGTGGGTTCAGGCCTTTAGAACTACGTTTCCACCATTGTGTTTGAGTCAAATGAGAGCATTTCTTGGTTGAGCCCATTTGATGTATGGATCAAATCACATGCACATGTGTCAGTGACAAGACATGCTTGGTATGCAAATGTGCTCCCTTCAAGGTATTCTGTAACAGTAACAGTGAACATAACAATCATCAGCTTTATCTTTACATATGGGCTATAACGACCGTTATGGATCCCATGGCCGCCGTTATGGTTTCTTCTTTTATTGATTTTTTTTTTCTTTGAAAAATCTATATTGGCCCTGGATCGCTACGAGATTGTTATCGACTTTACATTGGACATATTGGACTATTGCGGGAGCTGTAATGGCCATTATGGATTTTTTTTTTCTTCCGTAACAGCCGTTACAACCCCATAATATATAAGAGTTGCCATTATTATCTTTATATAATTGTTGGGGTTGTCTTCAATCTTGACACTATGGGGGCTTTGGGCGACTGATGAGACTTGGTCGGGCGCCCGAAACTGCCCTGGATGGGCTTCTAGAATCTGGACTGTTGGATCTGTTTTTTAGGAGTTGTAGGGGGCCCGACGACTTCTATAGGGGTTCCGAAGTTTCCCTGTATTTTTCTGTGAACTCTCTGGACAATCCTGGTTGATGTAGGGCACCCGACAAGGTCGGGTAGGGCGCCTGATGGTGCGGGAACTGTTTAGGTTAGTTACACAATTTTATTTCTAATCTTGGTTTTATGTTATTTAAAGGGGTGTAATGCGAGATTAGGGTAACACGATGAGTCGTAGATGTATTCAAGTGGGTTGAGAGAGTTCTAGGGTGAGAGAAGAACTTATGTAAGCTTAAGTTTTTCTTGTGGGGCTTGGATCTAGGTAAGTTTTTTTCATTCTCTTGTAACTTCTTATTCATATTGGATTATTCACTTTGTGCCATGATTTTTTACCCTTGAGGAGTTTTTCCACGTAAAATCGAATTGCCTTCTTGTATGTGTCGATTTGCTTGGTGTGTGCTATTGGTGATTGAACTTGTTTGGTTCGCGCTTCCGCTGCGGGATGTTTTTCCCAACAAGTGGTATCAGAGTCAACGTTAGGAGGCAGACTTGAATCTGAGACTAGGCTTCAATGGTGTCAAGCATGAGATTCAACATAGAGAAAGTATCTGGGGAAAAACAAACTTTGAACTTTGGAAGGTCAATATAAAGGGCCTCCTGGTTCAACAAGGATTAGAAGAAGAACTCTTTGAGAAGCAACATGAGACTATGAAAGAAGAAAAGTGGAAGAAGATGGTTTAGAAAGCCATGATCTCAATCCAGTTGTTTTTAATGGATAAGGTCATGTACAATGTCATGAGGGAGAAGACTGTGGCTGATATGTGGGCCAATTTGGATAATATCTATGCAAAGAAATCTCTTAAAAATCTCTTGTATCTGATGCTTCAATTGTTTAACTTGAAGATGATGGATGAGACTGATGTTGAGTGCTACATTAGCAACTTCAATAGGCTCGTTTGTAAGTTATTGTATGTAGATGAACAGATGAAGGACGAATATCAAGCATGCATCTTATTGAATTCTCTTTTGGATTCATATGAGTCATTTGAGGACTCGTTGTAAGCAGGTAGAGAGAACATTAGCATGGAGACCGTTATCTTAATTAACCCTCCAGGTAAAGGCGATGAGAAGGAAAAGTGGTGGCGTTTGTTCTTTTAATGGAGGAGGTACTAGTTATGAGGGAAAGAAATTCTGAGCGGGATGAGGGATGTTCACGATCTAGATATAAATCCAAAAGCAAAGGGAAGAGCAATGTGAGTTGCTGGAATTGTGGAGAGGAAGGGCACGTGAATAGGGATTGTCCAAATTTCAGAAAAAGGTAAGAGAATTTTGAAGATTCTTCTAAGGGTCTAATACTGTGAAAGCCACTAAGGATGAATGCGATGTTTATAATGTATTGATTGTATCTCGATCGGAGTTACTCAGTGATGAGTGGCTTTTAGATTCAAGTACATCGTATCACATGTGTCCTGACCGGAGTTAATTCATGACATACAGTGCATATGATGGTGGATCAGTATTCTTTGGCAATGGTTTCGCTTGCGAGGTTATCGGTATTGGCATGGTGTGCATTAGGATGTTTAATGTGATCGAACGAGTCCTGGAAGATGTAAGGATATCCTTAAGTTGAAAAAGAATGTGATCTCTCTTGGTGCACTCGAGGCGATGGGGTGTAATTCATCGACTTCGATCAGTATTGTAAAGTGACAAAAAGGGCACTCGTGGTGATGAAGGCATGGAGATGTGGCCAATGTGGCGATGAGGTTCGGGGCCTTTACCTCGTTGGTAGACTCTGCGGAGTTTCAACAAGAGGTCTAGGTCTCGAAACCCATCAGGGTGAATTTCCGCTGCTAACAGCACCAGTGGGTGCGTCGCATGACTAACCGGGTGGGTGTGTTGTGCGATTAACTGGGTGGGTGCGTTGCATGACTGACTAAAAAAATACAAGTTAATCGGGAGCACTTTTCATGGTGGAGCTACGACGACTGTAGCGGAATCCACGGTTGCTTGTGTGTAGCATATGTGCGCAAATGTCACATGAGTGAGCAAGATGTGAAGGTGTGGGAATTGAGTCAGTGGGGCACGAGAAGCAATGGAGCCACGAAGGAGACGAAGTAGAAATGAAGAATTGAGCTTAGGAGCAGTGGGTGATAAGATTGAAGCCATGGTGGAAATTATTGGTGTTGTCTTTAATCTTGACACTTTGGGGGCTTCGGGCAACCGACGAGACTTGGTCAGGATCTTAAAACTACCTTGGATGGGCTTCTGGAATCTGGACTACTAGATCTATTTTTTCGAAGGCTGTGGGGGGGGCCGATGATTATTGTAGGGGGGCCCGACGATTGTGTAAGGGGCATGACGACTTCTGTAGGGGGCCCGAAATCCCCCTGTATTTTTCTGTGAACTCTCTGGAAAATCTTGACTAATGTAGGGTGCTCGATGATGCGCGGACTGTTTAGGTTGATTGCGTGGTTTTTGCACAGATTTGTTTCTAATCTTGGTTTTATGCTATTTAAAGGGGTGTAATGTGGGATTAGGGTAACACAGTGAGTCCTATACGTGTTTAAGTGGGTTAAGAGAGTTCTAAGGTGAGAGGAGAGCTTGTGTAAGCTTGGGTTTCTCTTGTGGGCTTGGATCTGGGTAAGTTTTCTTCATTCTTTTATAACTTCTGATTCATAGTGGATATTCGCTTTTTGTCGTTATTTTTTACCTGTGAGGTGGGATTACCATCTTGTGTATGTCGATTTGCTTGGTGTGTGCCGTTAGTGATTAAACTCGTTTGGTTCACGCTTCTGCTACCGGGTGTTTTTCCCAACAACGGTTGAGAACAAGTTAGGTTGGTTGTGCGTTTTTGCACAGGATTTGTTTCTAATTCCGATTTTATGCTATTTGAAGGGGTGTAATGTCAGATTAGGGAAATTGCCAAAGGGGTCGGGTATCCTAGAGGGATTGAGAGAGTATTACGGTTAAAGAAAAATCTTGGGGAAAGCTTGGAGTTCTCTGGGTGAGGGAAAGGGTTGTATTTGTCCTTCTTATGTGAGAATTAGCTTTATAAGCTTGGGTTTCTCTTGTAGAGTTTTGGATCCGGGTACGTCATTCTTCTGTAATCTCCTGTAACTTTTGATTCATAGTGGATTTTCTTTGTGCTGTGGTTTTTTACTCATGAGGGATTTTTCGACGTAAAAATTGGATTGCCTTCTTATGTATGTTGATTTGCTTGATTGTTGCCGTTGTGATTTATCTCGTTTGATTTTTCGTTTCCACTACAGCCCGATTATTCCCAATAAGTGGTATTAGAACTAAAGTTGGAAGGCAAACATAATCTAAGACAAGGTATTAATGGTGTCAGGCATGAGATTCGACATAAAGAAGTATTCTATGAAAGAAAAATATGGAAGCGAGCTGAGATGATAGAAGAAGAGTTGAAGAAGATGGATCAGTAAGTCGATATCTCAATCCGGTTCATCGGCTGCGATTGGTATTGTAAGATATCAAAGAGGGTACTTGTGATGATGAAGGCACGAAGGTGTGACCATCTTTATAAGTTGATTGGGAGCATTTCTTATGGTAGAGTTACAATGGCTGTAGTGAGATCCACGGTTACTCATATGTGGTAAGTGCGCAAGGGCCACATGAGCAAGCGGGATGTGAAAGTGCCAAGGTAGAGTTGGTGGAGGCATGAGAAGCGGTGGAGTTATGAAGGTGACGAAGTAGAGATAAAGAATGGAGCTTAGGAGTAGTAGAGTGATGAAGATTGAAGTCACTGTAGAGATTGTTAGGGTTATCTTCAATCTTGGACACCTAGAGAGGGCGTCAGGCAACCGACGAGACTTGGTCGAGTGATAAAAAATGCCCTAGAAAAAGGCTTCTAGAATTTAGATTGCTGAATTTGTTTTTCGAAGGCTATAGGGGGCCCAACGACTATTGTAGGGGGTGCGACAACTGTGTAGGGCACCTAACGACTTCTGCAGGGGGCCGAAAACTCCCAGTATTTTTTCTACGAACTCTCTGGACAATCTTGGTCAATGTAGGATACAGACGCCCAATGGTTGCGAACAATTTAGGTCAGTTGTGCGTTTTTGCACAGGATTTGTTTCTAATTATGATTTTATGTTATTTAAATGGGTGTAACGTGAGATTAGGGAGGTTGCCAGAGGGGCTGGGTATCCTAGAGAAATTGAGAGAGTTCTAAGGTTAGAGAAAAGCTTGGGGAAAGCTTGGAGTTCTCTAGGTGAGGGAGATGGTTGTATTTATCTTTCTCATGTGAGAATTAGGTTTGTAATCTTGAGTTTCTCTTGTGGGGCTTAAATCCGGATAAGTCATTCTTCAGTAATCTCTTGTAACTTTCGATGTATAGTGGATTCGCTTCGTGCCATGGTTTTTTACCCGTGAGAGATTTTTCCATGTAAAAATCGGATTGCCTTCTTGTGCATATTGATTTGCTTGATTGTTGTCATTGTGGTTTATCTCATTTGATTTTTTGCTTCTGTTGTGGGCCGGTTATTCCCAGCAAGACGACCTTTATAGTCTCATAATAACTGTTATGGCACACTATTACTCTCTTACATGCATGTGGTTCGAGAAACCTTTGGACACAAGCTGAACCCAATTTGAACCACGTCAAAGTTGATGGACCCACCCCAATTCTGTCTTGACCCCATTTTCTTAAGAGCCGTTAAAATCAAGCGTTGTCCATCTGGTGCCTACAGGTCCAGGTACCCATTAACAACCCTAGAACCAAAACCGTGTTGAAGTAATACTTATCTGGTCTGGATAGAATTGGAACAGACATAACTATTATTTTTGACTCATGGAAAGGGAGGAACCTCGACCTTTTCTTTCAGCTGCAGCAGTAGCAAAAGTATAAAGGAAAACATAATCATCATCAACAACAACAACAACAATAACAAAACTACCATGATAAAGCTGTATCAACTGCAACTACAACACAACAATAGGGGATGCGCAGAATGCACCAAACCAAATCAAAATGTGGCATGGATGATGATTTTAATTAAGAACATATGCAATGCAGATCAGATCATCAGCTACCCACAACAACTCTGCCCACACCCACTACTGCGATCAATCGTGGAAGTAGTAGTTAGAGGAAAAGCAGCTCCATCCCTAGTTGGAAATGCAAGGCTTCTATAAGGTGAGCCTATTTGATCAACGGTCTAGATCTAGCTAAGGGTTGGATGTTGTGCTTTGACTGTGTAATACACACAATGTTCCAGTAAATTGGGAAACCTAATACTAGGTTGAGGCTTTGAAGATGATCAGTTTCAATCTCCTCACAGAGTTGGGTAACAAACCTACACATTTATGAAGCCTAATATAAGGTGCAGTAGACTACAACAATCACCTACGATTATTGCTTCCCAATTCTATCACAAACTTCTTCCAACAATCACCAAACCTTCTATTCAATTAATGTATTTGATTTCCACGCTCAATGCATATCACGAACTTATTCAATTCTACAGTTCAGTTTTACAGGAAAATCATGAAAATCACAAAATCGTGAGAAATTTGATATATGGTCCCGATGCGGAGATCTTAGAAATCCCAAGCAGGACGAATTTAAGCAAACCTTTCATGTGTAGCAGATTTTGGCACTGTGGGCCGTTCGTGGTGAGGCAGCCTAGACAAGTTGCAGATCATCCACACCATGTGGCACACATTTTCGACGCAGCCGGTCCATCAGGCAACTCACGAGGCTCAAGAACTGGGCTGGTCACCATGGATCTAGACATCTGCCACGTGTCGTTTACATGGGTCGGGACGCGGATGTATATGGGCCTATGTGGAGACCCAGAGATGTTTTATCCAAGCCATTCATCCATTCTAGCATATCATTTTAAAGCAGTGGTTCCAGAAAATAAGGCAGATCCAAGGCTCAAGTGGGTCACACCACAGGAAGCAGTGGTGAAAATGACGCCACCGTCGGATGTTTATTTTCCATCCAACCTATTCATGAGGTGATGAAGGATAGGGCACAAATTTCAGCTTGACCAAAAACCTCTTGCCTCCAAGAAGCTTTCAATGGTAGGCGTTCAATCTCACCATTTCCTGTCATGTGGCTCAGTAGAGCTTTGGATCTGCCTCCTTTTTGGGCTTATGCCTTAAAATGATCTTTTAAAATAGATGGACGGCTTGGAAAAACATATACATCACGGTGGGCCCAGAGAGCCCCATCCAGGCAGGACCCAATCCGTGTCCCATGCGTGCGGTTTCAGTCAGGTCGGCAGCTGTTAAGGACGGCCCACCTGATTAGAGGATCTCGTACAAGATTATACGAAGCGTGGACGCGGATTGAGTACTCCCCCATCTGTGCCAAGCTAAGAACAGACACGGGATCTGAAGGGCCACCGTGATATATGGGCTTTATCCACACCGTTCATCCATTTTATTGTATCATTTTAGAAAATGGGCCAAAAAATGAGCCAGTTACAGGGCTCAAGTGGGCCACACAGTGGGGATTAAGAATCTACAGTTGAAAACTTCTTGGGACCACAGAAGTTGTGGATCAAGCTGATATTCATATTTTCCTTCTATGTGACCTTATGAACAGGTTAAGATGGAAATTAACCATCAAGGTGGGCCCTAGAAAGGTTTCCACGGTGTGTTCATTATCACCACTTGTTCATATGATATGGTCCACTTGAGTCCAACATTTTGTTCTTGTTTGACTAGAGAGGTACACGCGAGCTCCAGGACAGCGAAAATCTCGGAGCTAAAGTGGAGAGACTATATTACCTCCCATCGAGAAAAATTTTGCTACACCCATGGCTTGCGTAAGCTACGTAGGCACAAATCCCAACCGTCGGTGTGATTCACATCTCTAGGAGATTTTAATACTTCGACAATAAACCTCTCTCCTCGTTTCTCTCTCCTCCAAAGATCTCTCTAAATAGCAAGCAAAGGAAGCACTATTTTTTTCCAAAAGCCTTTGGTAGGAAGTTATTGCATGGATACGTAGGTGGGGTCCACCATGATGTTTGTGAGAAATCCACCCCATCCATCCTCTATGTCAGCTCCTTTTAGGACGTGAGACAAAAAATTAGCTCGATTCAAAACTCAAGTGGGCCGCACTAGAGGAAAAGGCAGGTAGGAAAATTCCTGCCGTTGAAACATCCCTAGGTCCACAATGATGTTTATATGCCATCCATACCAATCATAATGTCATTCCTAGCGGCATTAACTGAAAACACAAATATTATGAGATTAGAACCTACTGACATTTAGGAGAGCAGATTACGTGAGACCTCGGCCTCACCCAAGATGGTGCATAGGGCTGCACATCTGCCCCGTTAACCCGCCCGACCTGACCCGATGGTAACCCGATCCGACCCGACCCGTACCCCGACCCGTTCCACCTGACCCGAACCACCCCGTTTATACTAGTTTATTGCTTTTAGAAATATCTATTTAGCATTATCAATAAGTTAAATGGTCAATAAACATTAGGGTGGACTCTAGAATCTTTTAATGGTGGGAGTTCAATGACTACTGGTTTTTGTGGTGTGGTCTACATAAAGCTTTTATTTGCATCTTTTTTGGGACTGTCCTATAATAATATGGAAATGTAGATGGACGGCATGGATTTTCAATATATATATTGAGGTGAGCCTCATGGTTAGGGTCTCACCCACATGGCTAGTTTCGGGTCTCACCGACTCTCACCCAAGCTGTGCTCATCTCACACTCACAGAGAGCATATTAGGTGACATCCAGGATCCACAAAGGTAGGTGGCCCCTGATTATGTGTCTTAAATTCACACCATCCAACTATTTTGAATAATCATTTTAGGATATGATAACCTTCGACTACACTGTTGGTAGAGATAGCTGAATGAATGGAGGACCATACCCCCAAATCCTAAGACCAAACTCAGCCAAACTCACCATTGTCAACCCCAATCCATAGCCCAACTCAAGCCTGAACCCAGTCAACCAGCCCTAAACATCAACCTGAAAAACCCCCCATAAGAAAAATCAGTCAAAAAATCCTTAAAAAGTCAAACCCGCTGAGTCAACCCGCCGAGTCAAATCACCGAGTCGACCCGCTGAGTCAACTCACCGAGTCAACCCACTGAGTCAAAACAGCAGCCCCGAGACATGACCGTACCACGCGCTGGAACCCGAGGACCGTCAGTACGGGCGGCCCCAAGGGGGCCGCCCAAACTTATTTTCGAGAACTGCCACTGCCCTCTGCTATAAATACTCCTCTCCCCTTCTCATTTCAACACACGACGAAGCCCAGAGAGATCCTGTCCGTTCGAGTCCTCCTTCACCTTTTTAGCCCATTTTTCCAGCAAGGAGAGCCCGAGTGAGGAGAGCCTAGCCCTGGTCCAGCCTAGCCTGACCACTGGTCCAAGTCTCCCAAGCCATCCAAGTCTTGATCCAGCCACTCGAAGCCAATCCTTGCGACACCTCCGTCCATCTAGCTGTTCCTTACTAGCATCATCTCATTCGCATCCAGCATAAGTGCAACATTTACTTTTCTTCCAACCCCCCTGCTTCACTGCAAGCACTTTGATTATTCAAAAACACCGCATGCATCTCGCATAAAGCACCTGTCAGTTCGAGCGTATGCTCTGGGCTTGCCTGTTAATGGAAACCTGCCCATCAGAAACTCTTACTGTTCAGACCTGCATTCATGCATTAGTCACTACGAGTACTTTGATTATTCAAACACACAGCATGCATATCGCATAAAGCACCTGTCAGTTCGAGCGTATGCTCTGGGCTTGCCTGCTAATGGAAACCTGCCCATCAGAAACTCTTACTGTTCAGACCTGCATCCATGCATCATGTCATCTATGAGAATATACGAGGATTAAAACAGACTTTCAAGTATTAGTTTGATTCTGTGAAGTAGAGACCGTACTTCGGTAGGGGCAGTGTGTGGGGCTGCTTAACCTCTTCCCACCCTGTAACCGTGATCCCTTACCTCGAATATCTGGCCGCAGATCAAAAGGAGTCATTTTAGAGGAAGGAATCTTCGTATCCCCTTCTCTAACTTTTCTACGGGATCTAGTCGACTCTAGATTCGAAGTAACTGGCTAGTGGCGACTCTGGTCTTATATAAACTCATCTAAACACATCCAGCTTAACACGGCAACCAAACAAAGCCCTCGAGAATGAGGCAAGCTAGTGGCACAAACGGCGATTCGCAATCACGCACCTCTTCTTCTTCTTCCGAAAGGAAAGGGACGAACGTCGTGTGGGAGCGCGGAACGGCGAGGGTCCACAGATACCAAAAATGAAGCTGACTCAAATCTTAGGTGGACCACACCATAGAAACATAGTCCTCACCCGACCCGCCCGGTTTAACATATAGGGTAGGGTAGGGTTAGGGTTGACCCTTTTACAAGTAGGGTAGGGTTAGGGTTGGGTCAGCCCAACCCGATCACGACCCGGACTGAAACCCAGTACCTTTAAATATATTTAGGTTCGGTCCAGGGTTGGGCCTAACCCGACCCTAACTCGACCCGTGTGCAGGCCTAATGGTGCATGCGGGCCTTACCCTGGGTTATCGTGGGGCCCACCTTGATGTATGAATTATGTATCCATGCCGTCCATACATTTTTTCAGATCAGTTTAGTGGATTATACCACAAAGGAAGTAGATCCAATCATCTGGTGGACCATAACATAGGAAACAGTGGTGATTGACCATTAATGGCCTACAAAAGTTTTGGATGAAGCTGATATTTGTTTTCTCCCTTTATCCAGGCTCATTGGACCTTATCAACAGATTGGATGGTAAATAAACACTATGGAAACATGAAGGTGCATCCTAAGAAGTTTTTAATGGTAGTATGGTCAATCACCACTGTTCTTATGGTATGGTCCACCTGATAATTTTATCCTGCTGCATTTTTGGGATAATGCCCTAATATGATATGGAGAAACGGATGGACGGAGTGGATACATAATACATACATCAAGCCGGGCCCTACGGTAACCCCATAGTAAGGGCCGCATTGTCTTATGTGAGCCCGGGTCTCACCTAATTCGCTCTCGGCATTCAGGTAGATGCAATGCTTCATAAGTGACGTTTATATAATTGGTATGAGGCTTGGGTGGATCCAGGGAGCCACTGAGGTGGCATGTGAGATCTGAGCTTTTCATAAAGCTGAAAAAAGTGCTGAGATCTTCTGGCTAAAAAATTAAATAATTTCACTCTTCAAGTGGACCACAAAATACATTGACGGTTAAGGAAAAAAAATTCTACCAATTAATCAATCATAATAGTATTGGCCCACCTGAGATGTGAAATGGCAAGCATTTTATGGAAGATCTAAACAATGCAACTCATTTGTTGGAAAGCTCTAATCTCGTGATATGGATCTATGTATATCATTATATAATATTGTTTGCAATTCATGGGGCCCATTTCAGATGACGGAACAAACAAAAAAATACACTATGGATTTGATTCTAACAAGTCCATGAGCTGAACTATTAAAGCTAGCATAGAGAAGGACAAAAAGCTAAACTATTAAAGCTAGCATAGAGAAGAAAAAAAAAATCTTGGGTCCAAACTCAACAAACATATCTGATATGGGCTTACGCTATATAGGAGAAAATTTAGGAACGGCCAATACTCAAAGGAAAATAGTCTAATGATCAAAGAGTAATGAATTTTCAAGCTTAATAACTCTATCTATCTTGGCTAATTAACTGCTTTTAGAAAAATGTCCACCTAGCTTAAATACATTTTATTGTCTTTGGCCTATCAAAAGGAAAAACATAATGTGAGCGTAATCTTACTTGGAAAAGTAATAAATCAAGAACAAACAATTTAACACCTGATGTTGATTGACTTGTATCTGGTGTTTCTTCAAAGTCTATCTTACGTGCGTGTCCAGGATGGCTTTGTGGTGCAATTTACTGTTGGGACAATAAATTAACAAATCTATACATATGAAAGCAGTAAATATAGGAACACAGACCTTTAAAAATCTAAATCTTTATTTACACATATATAAAACATTCATATTAAACATCGTACGATAAAATTTCAAACCTAGTTAGAAACATTAGGCTGTACAGATGACATTAGGCCATACAGATGGCATCCTAAACCTGCCTGCCATGTAGGCAATGCATTAAATTGACTAGGCATTGCCTCAACACACTGCGGTACAACTCCCTACATAATGAGTTGAAGGTTGTTATTAGATGTGATCAACTCAAAGATAGTTACTTAGAATTTACAATTTACTTAATTAGAGGGTGTTTGTACTCCAACAAAAGTAGTTGATTTTTAGACTCTACTACCTACATATATTATCAAATATATTAAAACTGTGTGTAATGCAAAGGTAAATTATATAACTAATGATATTATATGCCACTATACTGACCTGTAACTTCTTTTATCTTCTTTGATTGAGTTCTGTTTTTTACTTTTCTCTAATTAACTTTTTATTCTTCCTCCCTTTATGCCCTTCTTTTTTTTTATGGTCACTTGACCTACAGACAAACCCTCACATATGTCTCGATGTGCAGTGGTGTGCGTGACTTTGGCACCTTCACTTTGTTTTGCCTGTGCTTTCATCGATATATTGTCCAATCTATTAATACCTTCCATCATTATGATTTTAACAATTGAAGCTAGCTCATTAGTAATAGACCCCTTGACAACTAGCGTCTGAGCTATGTGAGATAACTCACTATATCGTGCAATAATCGAACGTTTTGAGTCAATCTCTATCGATTGTCCGTAATTCATCACCACCCCTATTTTTGCATCTTTTGATCATCTTTTTTAGTAGTGAAGCGGTATAGCAGTTACTTGTAAGGAACGTAGGTACCTTAAGTGCATGTGCACAAAGCACACCAGTGAATTCAAATCTTCTACAACTACAATTCACTGCACTTTCTAAAGAGACATATGTAACAGTGCGAGTCCTTTGATGCAAATTCAGCATTAATATCTGAAATGTTTGTATACTCTCATCGTCACTGCATTGGACTTGTTCCATATCAATTAGCTTCTTCAACTCATTCTAGAACTCATTAATTTTTTTTTCTAGAGTATATATTTGACGCTTGTTTCTCTACAATCCACTGTGAGACAATGTTGGGAAATGTTTGCCTTGACTTGTAATCTTGAACTGCCTCTGCTTCACGATGATCTTCCAATGCCTTAGCATACTACTCTACAAGTTGTTGAATGATCATTTTTCGATTAAAGTATCTTTTGACATACCTGTTTATACTCTCACATCGTTGAGTAGTTGTAAGGCCTGCGCAAAAATGCTCTTTCCCATATACCTGTGCCCACTTCACGCGAATCCTATAAAGGGCTTGCAACTATTCATTTTCTCTCAAATTGTATTTTTGTAGCATATCATTCCAACAGTCTTCAAATTCCTCTTATGTTTCATTATCATCAAAACACCTCTTGAAATCCGAAAGAAAATATGTTAACAACATATGCGAAAGGTGTCTCGTAGCATTTTCGAATATATGCCACAAGCATAGACGATGGTGGGTATCAGGAAACACCTCTTTGATTTCATTTGTAATTGACATTGCTTGATCAGTAAAAAATATTTTAGGATGTCTTCCCCCCCAATTACATTTAAAAATGTTCTGAATAGCCATACAAATGATTCTGTTGTTTCATCTTGTAGCACTCCTGCACCGAAGAATATAGTTTGTCCATGATTATTTACACCAATGATCGGTGCAAATACCATGTCAGAATTATTCGTCTGGTGTGTATTATCAAAGCACATGACATCTCCAAAAAATCCAGTAGTTTACCTTCGATCATGCATCACATCAGAAACAACCAATCAATTTACTAAATTCAGTTCAGACAGACTTCATTCGTGAATGACTTATTACTCTTTTTCATCTCGTGAAAATAATTCAATAAGGCCCTAGCATCCCCTTATTTTAGAAGACTGATCTTCATTCTTTGAACTAAATGTAGATAGTCTGTTTTTATGAAATTCAAGTTACAGGTCCCTCCTGCTTCCAATTTATAAATTCCCACATGGTGATCTAGACCGTTCATCTGGAAGCTCATCGAAATCTTGCAAATCCAAGATCCTAACCGTCAATACAAACTTTTCAGATCTCAACAAACGTCCAGGTCAATAGCAATCCATAACCAGCAGGATTTTACAATGTAAGTCAACCAAAATCATAATCAACAAATGAACGGCCGTAGATTACCACATAGTAAGGTCCAATTGGATACCACATCCGTTTTGTGAGATCATTTTAGGGCATGAGCAAAAAAATGAAGTAATTGAATCTCATGTGTACCATACTATAGTAAACAGTACTGGTGTTTTAGGGCGTTAGCCAAAAAATAAAGTAATCAAATCTCATGTGGACCATACTATAGGAAACATTACTGGTGATTTAACACCTTGTCATTAAAAACTTCCTGGGACCCACTGTAAGGTTATTGTCCATCTAATCTGTTGATAAGTTAACACAAACCTGGATGAAGTTAAACCACAAATATTAGCTTGATCCAAAACTTGTGGCTTATAAGAAGTTTTTAATGGATCAATTAACACTGTTTCTTATGGTATGGTTCACTTGGGATTTGGATCTGTCTCATTTTTGGGATGAAGTCCTAAAATGATCTAATGAAAGTTTTGAAACTGATGGACAGGTGTGGATGTATAATACATACATCAATGTGGGCCCCACAACACTTACCACACCGTCTTGGGTGAGGCCCACCTAATCCGCTTCCAGCACACTGGCATGTCCGTCGCAAATATACTCTGTCCATCAGTTTTACGAGACAAAAATAGGATAGAAATTTAAAAATCTGGCAGATCCAAAAGTCACGTGGGCTCCACCTCATGAAAAAGCAGGGATTGAACGCCCACCATTGGAAACTGTGGGGCCCGTAGAAGTTTTGTATCAGGATGATATTTGTGTCTATAGTTTATCTGAGTGGTAATGACCCTATGAACGGTTTGGATAGCATATAAACATCATAGTAGCCTCCGGTGAGGTTTTAACAGTGAATGTATCCGTTCCTACTTTTTCGTGTGGTGTTGCCCACTTGAGTTTTGTATTAACTTGATTTTTATTTTCCTAACCCATTGTTGGCTTTCAAAACTGATGGACGGAGTGGATTTGTGACGAGCATCTCTGTGGGCTCCACATAGCTTCCAACGGCAGGAACTTCATGTGCTCGGGCATCCGTCGAAGTAATATTTAGCCGTCCGAGGTAGAACTTGCAACAACCAAAACATTTATTCTCAACTCATCAATAGGGAGGAACGTAGAGCTACAGCAGCAGCAGCAACAAAACAATCCACCAAAACAGCAGCAGCAGCAACAACAACAACGAAAACAACCACCAAAACAAGCACCAGCAGCAGCAACAACAACGAAAATAACCATAGCAGTCTACTGCTATGTCAAATGCAGCTACTACAACAACGATAGTGGGACGTGCAAGACACGCCCAACCAAATTAATATATGGCATGGATAGTTATTTTAAGGCCATGTGCAATGTAGATCAGTGCAATTGCTACCCACAACAGCTTCTTCCCCACAGCCACTGCTATGGGCATTTGCGGAAGTACGAGTGAGAGCAAAAGCAGCCCCATGCCTACTGCAAAAATCACGAAAATCACGATGGCATGGGCCTTCAAGAGAAATTCATGAAACGGACCCCAAGAAAGCCTGACAGAGTGATCCCCGACAATTCCAACGGTAGAGGCTGTAACTGAAAGGACAGCCACCTTCAACATTTTCTCCTGGGCTAGTTTCATGTCCTTGATTTCTTCGGCAGATGGTGTGGTCCCAGGCACCATTGAGAACGACATGATTACTTAATCTTCTGGGATGTTGATGACACCGTCGCTCGCCGGAATCTCAGCCATTTGTTTTTATTAGAGGGATATAAGGATTGATAGGATGATAAGAGGGGAGATGAGATTTTGTGATATCAGATTAAGAAGGAGACTGTCTTTGTTTTATAGAGGGAGAGAGGTCGGCGTGCATTAGTAAGGGGAGTCTGGGCTCTGAATGATTATGTTAGTTTTGCACCATTTAGAATTATTAAATCATAAAGATGGTAATTTTTTTTTTAACATTCAAATTAGGACCACTCACGTGGTTTGAATTTCTTGACCATTGTGATTTTAGAGGCATGCACCATACACAACTGAACTCTCAGTTTGAATGGTCTGGATAGCTATTTATCTATGCCTAATCTTATATGGGGAGGATGAGTCACAACCATATTCAAAATGGTGGTAAACTATCGTATGAATCTTAAGCTTTGGTGCATCTGAAAGGGACCAGGGGGCGGAAATGGGACTCAGGGACCGACATGTGGGACCCAGTCTGTTCCTCTTTCGATCCTGTTTTTACATGGAAGGGGGTGAGGCACTCTTTTCTCCCGTTACTTCTTTCGTTCCTCTTTCGTTCCTCTTTTTACAGGGAAGAGGTGGGATCCACCTTTCTATCGTTCCTCCTTTCATTCATTCCTCTTTGGTTCCTCTGTTTACAGGGAAGGAAGTCGGACGTCCAACCTTTCTTACGTTCTCTTTTTAGAGTCGAATTTGGTTGTAACCCTCCATTCCTCTTTTCACGGGAAGGAAGTGGGACCAACCTTTCTCCTCTTCCTCGTTATAGATTCGGTTGCGCGGGACCCTCCATTTTTCTTTCTACACGGAAGGAAGTGGGACCAACCTTTCTCCTGTTCCTTTTTTGGAGTTAGATTTGATAGTACTCCTCCATTCCTCTTTTCGCAAGAAGGAAGTGGGACCAACCTTTCTTCGCTTCCTCTTTATAGATTCGGTTCTGCGCCAGATCCTCCATTCCTCTTTCTACAAGGAAGGAAGGAAGTAGGACCAACCTTTCTCCTGTTCCTCTTTTTGGAGTTGGATTTGATAGTACTCGGCCATTCATCTTTTCACCAGAGAGAAAGTGGGACCAACCTTTCTCCCTTTCCTCTTTATGCAGTTGGATTTTGCGCAGGACCCTCCACTCCTCTTTTTACGCAAAAAGAAGTGGGACCGACCTTTCTCTTATTCCTCTTTTTGGATTTGGATTTGGATTTGGTAGTAATCCTCCATTCCTCTTTTTACCGGGTAGAAAGCGGGACCAACTTTTCTCCCCTTCCTCTTTATGGAGTCGAATTCTAAGCAGGACTCTCCATTCCTCTTTTTACAACGAAGGAAAGTGGGACCAACCTATCTCCTATTCCTCTTTCTGGAGTTGAATTTGGTAGTAATTCTCCATTCCTCTTGTTACAGGGGAGGAAGTGGGACCAACCCTTTTCTCCTTCCTCTTTATGGAGTTGGATTCTGCATAAGACCCTCCATTCCTCTTTTTACATGAAAGGAATTGGGACCAATCTTTCTCTGTTCCTCTTTTTTGAGTTGGATTCAGTAATAACCCTCCATTCCTCTTTTTACAAGGGAGGAAGTGGGACTAACCTTTCTCTCCTTCCTCTTTATGGAGCCAGCTTCTACATAGGTCCTGTTGCGCATCACGCCAACAACGCCGGTGAACCGAGATCCAATCTTCCGGTCTCACCCACAAACGATAAACAGGAAAAAATAATAACCAGAAGAGGAATCAAAACAAACCAACAAACCACAAGACAGATTTTACGTGGAAAAACCCTAAACAAGGGTAAAAAATCACAGTGCAAAACTCCACTATGAAGAAGATAAAGTTACAAGCATAATACTCACCTTCTCCAATGCTCCCACGCACAGAGATGGCCCTTTTTGCTAACCTCTCGCCTCTTTCTCACCTTGGACGTATAGAAATCCTAATGCCTTGGCCTAATCCTAAGTTACAACCCTTTTAATAGTAAAACAAGAAAATATAACCCAAAATAGGAAAGCCCGCAAAACTGGTCTTGACTGGTCGGGCGCCCGATTAGGCTTCGTTGGGCGCTTGCCTAATGTAGAAATCCTCCAGCGAGCTACGGGTGAAATTACTCGAATATTAGGCGCCCGGTCCTCTTGACCGTCGAGCACCCGACTGCTTACAGAACAATCCAGAGACCTCCTGTCTCTAATACATGAATATCGAGCGTCCGATCTAAAGACTGTCTGGGCACCCGATCATGCCTTGGTACAATTGGCTCCACACCTCAACAATCTCCCACTTAGAGATACATCACCACATGATCCTTCGTCTTCTACATCCGGAGTGTATCATCTCCCTGTCTTCAAGCCTGAAGACCCATCAACGCTGAATAAAGCTTCAACTTCTCCCGTGTGACCGCCTTGGTCAACATATCCGCATAGTTCTCACATGTATGAATCTTCTCCAGAGCAATCAATCCATCTTCTAATAACAAATGTATGAAGTGATATTTAATGTTAATATGCTTGGTTCTCGAATAAAAGACTGAATTCTTAGCCAAGTGTATTGCACTCTGATTATCACTATACAGCTTGCAATCTGCTTGCTTCTTCCCCAACTCTTCCATAAAACCTTGCATCTACACCATCTCCTTGCACGCTTCTGTAACTACAATACATTATGCTTCTGTTGTACTGATGGACACTATCTTCTGTAACTGAGAGACCCAACTGACTGCAGCACTACCCAGGGTAAATACATACCCCATTGTGCTCCTTCTGCTTTCAATATCCTCTGCCAAGTCTGAATCGATGTAACCCTGTAACTCGATTTTCGATCATCTATAACACAGCCCTACATCCACAATACCTACTCGGTATCTGAGGATCCACTTCACAGCTTCCCAATGTTTCTTCCCGGGTTGTTCATGAACCTACTAATAACTCCCACTGCTTTAGTAATATCTGGCCTCGTGCTAACCATAGCATACATGAGGCTCCCTATAGCTGATGCGTATGGGACTTTAGCCATGTAGTCTCGTTCCTCCTGCATCTTAGCTCCTTGCTCCTTAGAAAGCTTGAAGTGGTTGGCTAATGGAGTGCTAACCGGCTTAGCACCTCCCATGCTGAATCGATCAAGTACCTTGGCTATGTACTCTACCTGTGATGAAACTAGCTTCTTGTCTTTCCTCTCACGCTTTATTCTCATGCTTAAGATTTATTTTGCAGTTCCTAAATCCTTCATGGCAAACTCTCTAGACAATTGTCTTTTGAGATCTAAGATGTCCTTCATGCTTGATCCAACTACAAGTATATCATCAACGTACAAAAGAAGGATCATGTACGATGTATCAAACTTCTTCAAGTAGTAACAGTGGTCTACATGACATCTCCTGTACTCGTTTCCCGACATGAAACTGTCGAACTTTTTGTACTACTGCCTTGGGGTCTGCTTCAGGCCGTATAAACTCTTTTTTAGTCTACACACCTTGTTCTCCTTTCCTGGTGTCATGTATCCTGTCGACTGATGTATGTATATCTCTTCTTCAAGGTCTCTATGAAGAAAGACTGTCTTAACATCTAGCTACTCTAAATGTAAGTCCTCTGTAGCCACTATACTCAAGACCATACGAATCGTAGACATCTTCACCATTGGTGAAAACATTTCAGTGAAGTCGATACCTGCCTTTTGTTAGAAACCTTTCACAACCAGTCTGGCCTTGTATCGCTTCTAACCATCGTGCTCCTCCTTCAGTCTGTAAACCCATTTGTTATGAAGAGCTTTCTTACCCTTAGGTAGAGTGACTAGCTCGCACGTACGATTGGACTCAAGAGAGTCCATCTCATCATCCATGGCCTGCTCCCACTTAACCCGTGTATCTAATTGTAATGCCTCTTCAAAACACTCCGGTTCACCATTATCTATCAGCAGTAGATAATGTAAGGAGGGTGAGTATCAAACCTTGGGTCTCCTCCCTCGGGTAGACCTCCTCACAACCTGTGTCTGTGGTTCTGCCTCATCATGCTCCTGTGCATGCTCATCCTGTAGCACTGTAACACCCGTGTCCGGTAACTCTTCCAACTCTACGAATTCCTTCTCATTGGCCTTATTCTGTTTTTGTTGTAACGTGTCCTTATGCATCACTTTTTCATTGAAGACTACGTCTTGCTTCTGATGATTTTTCGGTTCTCTGTATCCCAGAACCTGTAGCTAAAATCATTCTGTCCGTAGCCTATAAACGTGCACCTCCTGGACTTCGCATCCAATTTGTTTCTGTGGTTTACATCAATGTGAACATAAGAGGTGCAGCCAAACACTTTGAGATGTGTAAGGCTCACTTCTTTCCCAGTCCATGTTTCTTCTGGTAATCCACCATCCAATGGTGCTGAGGGACTTCTATTGATGAGATATACGGCAGTATTCACAGCATCTACCCAAAGGTCTTGGGAAACCCTGCATGTAGCCTCATGCTCCTGGCGCACTCAAGGATAATCTTGTTAATGTGCTCAACCACACCGTTCTGCTGCGGTGTCCCTGGAATCATTTTCTGATGTTTGATCCCATTTGCTACACAATACTCCTCAAACCTCTTATCACAATACTCTTCCCCATTATCAAATCTAAGACATTTTACTGTTTTACCTATCTCATTTTCTACCATTACCTTCCACTTCTTAAATACATCAAATACATCTGATTTATGCTTTAAGAAATAAACCCACAGTTTTCTACTAGCATCATTAATAAAGAAAAAAATAACGTGATCCGCCAAGAGATGATACTTGTGCCGGTCCCCACACATCAGTATGTACAAACTTTAACAGATGCGTCTTTAGAACTATTCCTGTTTTCTTGAAGCTTACTCTCTTCTGCTTGCCATGCACGCAATCCTCGTAGAATTTTAGATCGATTGCCTTCAACTCTGGTAGCTCCCCTTTCATAATAGTATTTTCATCCATTTCTCACTCATATGTCCCAACCTCTGACGCCATAATTGCCCATTCACTCCAGTTGATGCGACTACGAGTGAACTATACGATTCGGAAGTCACGTATAAAGTACCTTCTTTCTTGCCTCGAGATATCACCAAGGCACCTTTTGTGACCTTCCAGGAATCACTAGTGAATGTCGTCACATATCCGGTATCAGTCAACTGCCCCACTGAGATCAAATTTCGTCTCAAACTCGGTACATGTCTGACATCCTTCAACTTTAAAACCGTTTCGTCTTTCTGACTTAAGTGAATGTCTCTCTTGCCAACGATACTACACGGCTTATCATCACCCAGGTAGACTCTCCCGAAGTCACCTGACACATAATCACGAAGAAATTCCTTAGACGAAGTGGCATGAAACGAAGCACTCGAGTCTACAACCTAAGACTCATTACGCGTATCAAGAGACAAGATCAACGCCTCTGTGTCACTCTCCTCAGATAGATTTACTGAATCATTTCCACCTTGAGAGCTTTCTTCTTATTTCTTAAGTACCCTGCAATCTCGCTTCATGTGCCCCTTCTTCCCACAATGCCAACACCCGTCTTTGTCTTTCAGTCCCTTGGACTTATTCCTCGACTTAGAACGTCCGTATTTATTGCCTCCTTTATTTGAAGATCTTCCTCTTCCTTCAACGTTTAGAGCATTCCCGAAATTTTCTGAAACTCCCGATGCCTTCCTTCTAGATTCTTCGCTGAGAATTAGACCGGCAACATCATCGAATTTCAACTTCGTTGTTTCTGAGGAATTGCTCACGGCAATCACCAAACCATGCCAACTGTCTGACAAACTGGACAAGATTAATAGCACTCTGACCTCGTCATCAAAAGTGATGCCAACGGATTCTAATTGGCTCGTGACTGTATTGAACTCGTTTAGATGTTTAGCCACGCCCCTACCATCTGACATCTTCATGTTGAATAGCCGTTTCATAAGATGAGCCTTGTTAGATGCCGAGGGTTTCTCATACATCGTAGCCAAAGCTTACATTAATTCTTCTGTGGTCTTTATTTTGGATATATTGAAGGCGATGCTCTTACACAAAGAGAGTCAGATCGTTCCTAAAGCCTTCCGATTCACTAAATCCCATTCATCATCTGTCATCTTCTCTGGTTTTTTCTCTTTTCCTTCTAGAGGAATATAGAGGTCCTTCTGATACAGATAATCTTCCATCTGCATCTTCCAGAAGACAAAGTTTGAACCTTCAAACTTCTCAATTCTAGTTTTCTCTTCTTCCGTCATCACTCCCACTTGAACTAAACTAATAGCTCTGATACTAGTTGTTGCGCAGCACGCCAACAATGCCGGTGAACCGAGATCCAATCTTCGGTCTTACCTACAAACGATAAACAGGAAGAAATAATAACTAGAAAAGGAATCGAAACAAACCAACAAACCACAAGACGAATTTTACGTGAAAAACCCCAAACAAGGGTAAAAAATCATGGTGCAAAACTCCACTATGAAGAAGACAAAGTTACAAGCATAATACTCACCTTCTCCGATGCTCCCACACACAGAGATAGCCCTTTTTGCTAACCTTTCGCCTCTTTCTCACCTTGGATGTATAGAAACCCTAATGCCCTGGCCTAATCCCGAGTTACAACCTTTTTTATAGTAAAACAAGGAAATATAACCCAAAATAGGAAAGCCCGCAAAAATGGTCGCGATCGGTCGGGCGCCCGGTCAAGCTTAGTCGGGTGCCCACCTAATGCAGATATCCTCTAGCGAGCTACGAATGAAATTACCGGAATATCGAGCGCCCGGTCCTCTTGACTGTCGGGTGCTCGACTGTTCACAAAATAGTCTAGAGACCTCCTGTCTGTAATACATGAATATTAGGCGCCCGGTCGAAAGACCGTCCAGGCTCCTGACCATACCTTCGTGTGATTGGCTCCACATCTCAACAGGCCCTCCATCCTCTTTTTATAGGGAAGGAAGTGGAACCAACCTTTCTCCTTTTCCTCTTTATAGAGTTGGATTCTGTGGCGAACCCTCCATTTTTTTTTATAGGGAGGGAAGTGGGATCACTAACCTTTCTCCTGTTCTTCTTCTTTTCAGAGTCGGATTCGGCCGTGAGACTCCGAACTGCGCTCGAATGCTCGATACTAGAAACGCACCATGGGCCCACCATGATGTATATGTTTTATCCACATAAACTGTCCATTCATTTTTTTAGCTCATTTCAGGGCATGAAATCGAAAATGAAGAGGATAAGAGCTCAAGTGGACCACACCAACACCATAGGAAGGAGTGGGGATAGTGACAACCACTGTTGAAACCTTCCTAGGGCTCACCACAATGTTTATTTGCCATCCACCCTGTTCATAAAGTCACTTTAACCTGGCTCAAGGGGAAAAACAAAAGTAATCTTGATCCAAAACTTTTGTGGCTGATGAGAAGTTTTCACCAACAACCATTCAATCCCCATTGTTTCCTGTGGTGTGGTCCACTTGAGATTTGGATCTGCATCATTTTTTTGGGATGATGCCCTAAAATGAGCTTAAAAAATGGATGGACGGCATGGATAAAATACATACATCATGGTGGGACCCACAAAGCTTCAACTATTTCTGAGCTCCGTACTAGAGTGGTAAATACGGAATTCAAATTCCTTTTTTTTGAGGGAGGTGGGACCAACCTTTCTCCCGTTCTTGTTTCTGGGCATGGTTTGGGTGGATCCCTGGATTCACTGAGGTGGGAGAGATCCCTAACTGTGAGCCACTGTGGCGTATGTGCTTTACATTCACACCGTCCATCCATTTTTGATAGCTCGTTTTCATGCCTGATCCAAGAAATGAATCAAATCCAAATCTTAGGTGGACCATATCATAAGAAACAATTGTGATTAAATCCCCACCGTTAAAAACTTCATGGGGGCCACCGAATGTTTATTTGCCACCCAACCCATTGATAAGGTCATAAAGACCTAGATGAAGGGACCACAAAAATTTCAACTTGATCCAAAACATTTGTGGCCCATGAGAAGTTTTTAATGATCGATTATCATTGTTTCCTATATTATGGTCCACTTGAGATTTGAAACTGCTTTATTTTTAGGATCATGCCCTAAAACAAGTTTTCAAAATGGATGGATAGCATGGATATAAGGGACATATTAAGGTGAGCCCCACTGTCAGGGAACCCACCCACCTCAGTCTATTGAAGATGCACCCCCTCTTTTTACATGGAGGGAGCTGGAACCAACCTTTCTTTGATTTCTCTTTTTACACAATGTGGTTTGCCTACTAACGTAGTCAGTAGCCAGTAACCATTGTATCGCGCTATGTCCAAATTTCATGCGGACCGAGATCAGTGTCTAATAGCTACCATGGACCACAGATCATGGACCACATATCAATGTCTAGTAGCTACCTGGTTGCTCCCATCATTAGGGGGCAATCCGCATCCCTTTTTACATGTAGAGAGGTGGAACCAACCTTTTTCTTGTTCCTTATTTTACATGAAGGGAGGTGGGACCAACCTTTCTCTCCTTCCTCTTTTTACATGAAGGGACTGTGACCAACCTTTCTCCCATTCCTGTTTTGAGGGTGCGTCTTCAGTGGATCCTTGAATATGGAGCCCACAGTAATACCTTAAATCCACTCCCTCTATCCATTTTGACATCATATTTTATGGCATGATCACAAAAATAAAGAAGTTCCAAATCTCAAGTAAATCACACCATAGGAAAGAATTGTGATTGACCATTAAAAACTTGTTATGGCCCACAAAAGTTTTGGATCTAGCTGATATTTTTGTGGTTCCTTCATCCAGGTATTTGTGATCGTATCAACAAGTTGGATGACATACAAACATTTCAGCGGCCCAAAAGAAGTTTTTAATGGTGACTATTTAATAACTACTGTTTTTGTGGTGTGGTCTACCTAAGAATTGGATCTGTTTTTTTTTTGTTTTTTTATTTTATAATACCTTAAATTAAGGTGTCAAAATGGATGAAGGGCATGAATGTAAATAATATAGATCAAGGTGAGCCCCACAGTCAAGGATCCCGTCCGATGGGTCTCCATTCATGGCTCGGTGGTAGACTCAAAGGAGTTTTAATATAGAGACCAGGGATCAAGTCCCATGTGGTGTGAGTGGGTGTTTACTGTACGACCCACCTTAATGTATGTGTTGCATATATATCCACACTGTTCATCAAAATTTTCAGCTTATTTTAGAGCGTAGTCCCAAAAATAATGCAAATTCAAATCTCAAGTGGACCACATAGTTTGATTGAATTCCCACCATTAAAACCACAGTCTTCGAGCACAAGATATTAAAAAATATCGAGAGCTGTCTAATAACGGCATGCAATTGCTTTTGATTTTGATCCTTGAATACATGCATTAGCAGCAGCGGTAGTAGTTGTTGCATAATAATGTGATAATTGTGAGACTTTAGGTTTTTTAACTGAAGATCTTGTAAGCTCACGTTATGTTTTCATTTTAAACTATATCCGATAGGAACTTTCAAATCATATAATGTTTTACAAATTAATTCATTTTCCGCTTGGGTCAATTCATAAGGACTTTTAAGGCAAACCTCAGTACCGTTACTTTTATCTATCCACAGTTTTTTCTTTATCTTTATCTCTCTCAGGTCTAAGCAGGCCTTTTGACTATTTTTTGTCTTATCTTTTATGCTCATGATGGTTGCAATGAGATTTTCTGCCACGTTTTTCTAAATATGCATAACATAGATATTGTGGCGAATGGACAGTTCCTGTAATATGAGTATAAATACACTACTTTATCATTTTAAAATAAAAATGAACTTATATGCGTGGATAGGTGCATATGTAAAATATTAACTTACGTACCTTCCAGTATGATAAGTCAAAGAAGATTGATTTTTTCCTTCATGGTATTTCGTTATTCGCATCCTCCTTCTCTTTTTACCTGCTACTTTTCCAAAATCTATATGGATAGTTTCCATTTTTGCTAATAACTCTGTTCTACTCAAACGAAGAATCGATTTTTCATGTTCTTCTTCCTTATTAAATTATGATTTTTAAGTTCTGAATGGATGCCTTCGATCTATTAGGAATTTTCTATGTCCCATGTATGTAAACTTTCATCCATGTTTTAGTCAAATTGAATCTGTCACTTCACTACAAATAGGACAATCAAACTTTCCTATGATCCTACAACCTGACAAATGGCTATAAGCAGGAAAATCATTTATGGCCCACAACAAAATTGCTTTCATTGTAAACTTACGCTTAGTGGTGGAGTCATAAGTTTCAATTCATTTTTCCCACAATTTATTCAGCTCAGCAATTAGTGACTACAAGTATACGTCAATGTTATGTCCTAAACTATTTTTTTCAGAAATCAGTAGTGTTAACATTGTAAACTCTTTACATATGCATAAGAAAGGAGGTAGATTGTACGAAACTATTATAACAAGCCAACAATTGTATGAATTATTCTTGTTCTATAAAGGGTTGAATTCATCAGTTGCAAGTTCTAACCGAACGTTACGTGGCTCAGTGGTAAATTCTTTCCATTTGCGATCCACTCATCTCCAACATGTCGAATCCATCAGATGATGCATGTGCGTCTCGCTTCCTCCTTGGTCCATAATAGTATGCCATATCATCTTTTTCACAATCCAGGGTACACTGTACATTCGTTTCAATCTTGGTGCTATGAGAAAATATCTTAATATTTTTTTGCGGTAGACGTTTGCTCCTCGACTTCCTTTCATTAATTTGTTTCCACTTGCTCTCGACACATTTAGGACAACTCTCCTTATGTTCATACTCCCTTTAGTACAATATGCAATCATTAAGGCACTAAGGATAATCCGACAATCCATTCGCAAACCCTTCATCATCTTCTTCGCTGTGGACCCTCGCCGTTTCCGCGCTCCCACACGACGTTCTCGTCCCTTTCCTTTCGGGAAAAGAAGGAGAGGAGGATGCGTGAGTGCGAATCGCCGTTTGTGCCACTGGCTTGCCCCGTTCTCGAGGGCTTTGTTTGGTAGTCGTGTTTAAGCTGGATGTGTTTAAGTGAGTTTATATAAGACCAGAGTCGCCACTAGCCAGTTACTTCGAATCTACAGTTGGCTAGACCCCGTAGAAACGTTGGAGAAGGGGATCTGAAGATTCCTTCCTCTAAAATGACTCATTTTGATCTGCGGCCAGAGATTCAAGGTAAGGGATCACGGTTACAGGGTGGGAAGAGGTTAAGCACCCCACACACTGCCCGTACCGAAGTACGGTCTCTAGTTCACAGAATCGAACTAATATTTGAAAGTCTGTTTTAATCCTCGTACATTCTCATGGATGACATGATGCATGAATGCGGGTCTGAACAGTAAGAGTTTCTGATGGGCGGGTTCCAACAACGGGCAAGCCCAAAGCATACGCTCGAACTGACAGGTGCTTAATATAAGACGTATGCAGTGTGCTTGAATAATCAAGGTGCTTTATAGTGAAGCATGAATGCAGGTCTGAACAGTAAGAGTTTCTGATGGGCAGGTTCCAACAACGGGCAAGCCCAGAGCATACGCTCGAACTGACAGATGCTTAATATAAGACGTATGAAGTGTGCTTGAATAATCAAGGTGCTTGTAGTGAAGCAGGGGGGTTGGAAGAGAAGTAAATGTTGCACTTATGCTAGATGCAAATGAGATGATGCTGGAAAAAGAGTAGCTAGATGGACGGAGGTGTCGCAAGGGTTGGCTTCGAGTGGCTGGATCAAGACTTGGATGGCTTAGGAGACTTGGACCAGTGGTCAGGCTGGGCTGGACCAGGGCTAGGATCTCCTCACTCGGACTCTCCTTGGTGGAGGAATGGGCTAAAGGGGTGGAGAAGGGCTTGGAACGGACTCGGGCTGGATTGGAATGGATTGTTCTGTTGAAATGAGAAGGGGAGGGGGTAATTTATAGCAGCGGGCAGTGGCAGAGCCCGTAAATAATTTTGGGCGGCCCGCTGTGGGCCGCCCGTACGGTCATTCCTCGATTTCCAGAGAGGTACGGTCGCTCCCTCGGGGCTGCTGTTTGGCTCGATGGGTTGACTGAGTGAGTTGACCCAGAGGGTCGACTCAGTGATTTGACTCAGCGAGTTGACTCGACGGGTTGACTCGGTGTTTTGACTCGACGAGTTGACTCAGCGGGTTGACTCAGCGGGTTAACTCAGCGGGTTGACTCAGTGAGTTTGACTTTTTTAGGATTTTTTGACTGGCTTTTCTTATGGGTGGTTTTTCAGGCTAATGTTTAGGACTGGGTTGACTGGGTTCAGGCTTGAGTTGGGCTATGGATTGGGGCTTACAAGGGTGAGTTTGACTGAGTTTGGACTTGGGATTTGGGGGTATGGTCCTCCATTCATCCAGCTATCTCTACCAACAATGTAGCCGAAGGTGGGGTGTCTACATTCGCATTATAAGTATTTTCTGGTAAAGTGTTCTCACCTCGAAGTATCATTTTCATAAATTACAACAACTCATCGAAGCTCTTGTGCGACTACTGAAGTCTTGTCTTGATATTTAACAACTCAACTATAACTGAAATTTTGTATTCTCTTCTCGACACGGCGAATATATGGATTGTATTGCATCCTCTATCATCTTTTTGTACTAAATATCATCTACTGAATCATCGTAAAATTGAACATCGTTTACATCATTACATCCATATGTGCTTGCGGCTTCAACATCTTCATCGTCAACAAAGCGTCCATTAGCTTCATTAACCATATCGGCCATCCTTAGCAACATATTTTCGTTACGATTGATAGCAGACGTACTAGTCTCAGCGGTACTTATAGGTCGTTCACCCAACAATTCACAATGAAAAATTCATGTCGTATAAGACGTAATTATACCGACACAAATTAAATGATCTGAGATTGTATCTAATCGTTACTTCTCTCTTGATAAATTATTGTAATTAACACAATGACAAAAATAGTAGCCATCGCCCTCTAATTTCTGACTATTATTTCTCAAGTACGTTATGAAATCCAAAACACTTTTGAGATACTCTGCCGACAACAATAGTTCTGTCATCCACTCTTTGCTTGGAATCACAAGCGTTGAATATATTATATATAAGTTGATACACATATTTATCATATTTGATACAATATGGTCACAAAAGAAATTTCTTAAACCACAAATCATATTCGACACATCTCTTAAGGAATGCATTAACTTAGAATATCCCTACAACTCAAACTTTACTGACTACTAAATCAAACACACATTCAAGTCTGAATAGCTTGTGAAGCTTTTATTTACCTATTTAAATACATACGTCAAAATTCCGGCAGCATCTCCCTTTATCTCGTCAGATATATTGATCTCCCATTATGTTTTCATTGTAGAATATCCACATAAAATGATGATATTTTATAATGAGAATAAGTGAAAGAAACATATCCAACGAGAAATTTAGAGATGAAACACAGAAAATACATCTGTATTTAAATTGACAAAACAAAAACATCGTAAGCTATGAAAACATGAACTGTCTAAAAAGGGACAATTTGAGGATTCCTATGCTACCAAAGTCACACTAAATCTATGAGTGGTCACATAAAAATGCTCAAATAAGAAATTGATTATCCTATAATAAAACATTACATAATTCTTGAATTTGGTCAACCTAATCATAAAATAGACTCAAATGCCTTGGCGTCATAAATTATCATATTGGCCACAGACCAATGATATGAGTTCTTTCGCACCGCCTTACCGCACGCTCACCTCTAGGGATTTTATAAGTGGGCATCCACACCTACAAAGTATGGTAAGAGAGCGATTCACCTCATCCATAATCATTTTCGCGATCTCATATTCGAAAATCATATCTGGAATCTTCTGAAAAGAGCATATTCTATCGGCATCCTCATCGACAAATCTTCATCCTTAAGAGCATCCTTCATGAAAATGTTAATTAAATTGGACAAGTCTTTCGTTCGACCTAAAGCAACTAAGTCAGGTAAGTCCAACTGCAGTAGCTCTTTAAGGGTGGACCGAACTTCAACTACGGAGGGCGATGAGGAGGAAGACATGACCGAAACTTAATTGTTTTGCACAAAGGAAAATACGACAAGTATACTTTGAGGCACATGGACCCACTATGATGAGTATGTGAAATTCACTCCAACAACTAAGTGCCTCATGCCATGTTAACCTCAGGACACACTGTTTCTTACCTTAGTAATAGGTTGGATGGCAAATAAACATTCCGATTGAATTCATGAAGTTTTTAATGGTAGGGATTCAATTATGACCATTTCATAGGGGCAAATGTATCACATTAACATATTTTAAACATTTCAGACGTTAGTTAGTAAACATGTTATTCTACATTCAATACTAATTTTTTCGACTTCAGATTCAGACATTAGAATCAAACAAATATAACAAACAGGCCCCTAGTATTATCTACCATATACTAGTAACATACAACCAATATGGGGCACCATACCATAAGCTACAAGAATATCATGTCCCCTAAACAAGGTATCCTCCATTGATATATATATATATATATATATATATATATATATATATATATATATATATATATATATATATATATATATATATTATAAGTTGTTTATTTTCATTCTCAATTGCAAGTATCATTTATTATCCAATAACTATTAACAACATTTATAATAATAACTAAATAAAATTAAAAAATTACCTGTAGCTGTGGAGAACATAGCGAAACGTTGAGGCAAAGGGGATCCGATGAAAATGTACGGCGGCGATGGGGATCCGGCGAAACTGCATAACATTTATAAAAATAAAAGATATACATTATTGATCCAAACCACCCCATAGAGAGATAATACAACAATGGTCCACATTCAATAGAAATAGGCCAAAGAGATTTTCTTCCATGTCCAAATGGCCCATGCTGCAAGCAATGATTAGATTACAAGGTTTTCAACCAAACAGAATCTGGATTAAACAATTTTCAACCAAGCAGCAATTTTCAGATGGAATATGGGTTTCCAATACAGTTTTTGCAATTTTAAATTCCAACACTAGAATTTGGATTTTCTTTAAGGGCCTGTTTGATTTTCCATGTTACATGTAAATCTATGAAAAATAAATAATAATTATTTTTTCACCTCGTTTGAAAATGGGTGAGTAACTCCACCTTGATAACTAGTCCAAAAGTATTTACTTAAATTTATGGGTCCCACCATAATGTATATGAAATATCTGTGTTATCTATCTGTTTTGTCAAAATATTTTGGGGCATGAGCCAAAAAATTAGGCAAATCAAATGCTCAATGGCCCACATGAAAGGACAGTGGCCTTAATTCATCCACCATTGAAAGTTGTTTCCTTCACTAGGCCCACAGTGAGGTTTATTTGTCATCTAACCAGTTCATAGGGTCACACAGACATGGATGAGGGGAAAACATGAATATCAGCTTCATCCAAAACTTCTAGGGGCCCCAGGAAGTTTTTTAATGGTAGGCGTTCAATTCCCACTATTTCTTGTGGTGTAGTCCACTTGAACTTTAGATTTGCCTCATTTTTTTGGCTCATGCCCTAAATTCAGTTGGCATAACGAATGGGCGGTGTGGATAAGCCACATACATCACGTTGACCCCACATTTATTTAGTATTTTTTTCAATTTTTGGGTTAAAAAACTAGGCTGTCACTATCTGCATCAGGAAAGATGCAGTAATTACTTAGGTAAATAATCAGTACCTATTTACAAAGCAATTCTAGGTGATTTAAAAAATCAAATAGGCCTTAAAATCTAGATTTTGCAACCAAACAGGCCATAAATTCCTAATTTATAAAATCCTAAAATCCCTAATTTGAAAATCCTAAAATCCCTAATCTCTAATCCTTAAATCCCTAATCACTAATCCTTAACTCCCTAATCTCTAAAATCTACAAATAAAAACTTAAATAGATGGAGATTAAGAGCGAGAAATACCTCAAGTGGAGGCCGAAGTTAGGAGAGAGAGAGAGAGAGAGAGAGAGAGAGAGAGAGGGGACCTTTTAACGATGTCGCCAGCCGGATGAGGGCAACAGGAGCTCGAGCATAGGGAGGGAGAGGGAGGGAGAGAGAGAGAGAAGGAGGTGGGGGTGGGGGAGAGAGGGAGAGAGGGGGAGAGAGAGAGTCAATTTCTGATATGGAGATTTTTTTAACTTCGTTTGCACCATTCGGCGGCCTTGACCGTCTAAAATTTAACGCCTTATTTTTTTGCGGCCATAACCGACGTAATTTTACTGCTTTTTATACGTCGGTTATGGCCGTCGAATTTTGACAGTCGAAAATTTCTCATTTTTGCGTGGTGCTATTTATAGAGCTTGGAGGCAGTTTGGAGGGTTAGATTCTTCTAGGATACATTGGTAGAATCTTTGTTTTAGTAAGATTGTCTCTCTTGATTGCATTGGAGAGATCCTAATTAGAATAGAAATACATCCCTAAATACACAGGTCGGATATTCGATATCTTGGACCACCCTTAGGTGGTCGGGATCACAGACCACCCTTGATTAATCGATCATCTTGGAGAGCTCAGTACCCAAGCTCTCTTGCATGGGTCTGTTTCGGACAATAGACCCTCCTTAGTTAAGTAGAGGTTTTTGGTAGTATAGGTCTCCTGGGCAGAGGGTTATTGACGGGTCATCGATTGTCGGCAATAGCCGAGGATCGGACCTCATCATGCTAGTAGCAGTTTGTGTCGAAACTAACATAAGCTGTTGTCATATGTCCTCATCTTGACCTGGGCTGAAAACTAAAATGTGGGTATTTTGGAAAGGGCTTCCTCACATTAATGGGCCATGGGCCCGCTCATAATATCTCCATAACAATATATATATATATATATATATATATATATATATATATATATATATATATATATATATATATATATATATATATATATATAAATAAAATACTTTTCAGAACAGAAAGAAGAGGGGGAATTTTAATTTTAATTTAATTTTGAAATAAATTTTTATTTTAAAATCATTTAAAATACAACAAAGGTATTTGCAATAACCCTTTCCTACATTCGGTTTGTGTGACATTTTGAACAGGGTGGATGGCAAATAATTATCATGATAAGCCCTAGGATTAGGTGACATTAGGACGATGTTTATTTACCATTAAAAACTACTTCCAGGCACTGGAATGTACTACACAAATAGCAGCTTCATCCTAAAGTGTTGTGGCCTACAAGAAGTTTTTAACGGTCAATCACCACTGTTTCCTATGGTCTGGTCCACCTGAGATTTAGATCTGCTTCATTTTTGGGATCACGCACTACAATAAGCTGTCCAAATGGACAGACGGCATGGATTTAACTCACATGCATCACTGTCAGCCCCACAGTCAAAGATCCACTGAAGTCCGCGTCCCGAATCGATCGAGTCGCCCATCAGCTGATTTGAATAGCTAGGGTGTTTTGGTTGATGCGAGAGCGATACATTCCTGCGTTGGACGGTTGGATGTAATTAACATATCACATGTGCATTCCAATGTTGGACGGTTGGAATTAACATACCACATGGGCCCCACAGTCCTCGACTTGTCACTTTCTAAGAAAAGAATAACCAAGGGCATTTTGGTAATTGCACACCTTAAAATGTGCGTGCATATCCTTCTTTACTTGCCACACAAGTTACTCTTGGGCCTTAATTTTACGTCCAGCCAGGGCCTGAGCTTCGAGAATCCAAACCTTTGATCCGTTGAGGCCCATAATAGAAAGATCTGGAAGTCTTGGAGCTCTTTTTGGTCAATGCTGGTCGTTGAAATCCTCTCTTCTTAACTCTGTTTAAAGTCGACCCGGTTAGGCACAAATCAGGCCACAGTTTTAAAGCACAAAAACTCGACTCGACTTGAAACCCAGTTGAGTCGAGAGTCGACTTGACTCGAGTTGATTCAAAAATTCAGACGAGTTTCTCCAAAACTTGTAGACGACGTTTTTTTTTTTCCTGAGTTTTGTAGAGTCTTTTAGAGACAAGTAGAGTTTTGACCCCGTCATGACTATATTGAGTTTTTCTTGAGTCGTGATGAAATCTAGCGGAGTTGAATTGACTCGCATAAGTTGAGTCGGGTCTTTTCTAGTCCTTAAACAACTAGTCAGGCAATTTGCCAATGATGCGAGTACCGAACCAAGTAGAGCTGTCAACAGGTGAGGTTTTGGCCAGCTCCTAGTGCTTGTACCCGGTTTAGCCGGGTCCGGTTCTCACCCTGTTCAAGACTCAGAACCAGATTGGATTGAGTTGGGGTCAGGTCCTAAGTTTCCACCATTGGCTTTGGGTCAAATGAGAGCATTTACTTGGTTGAGCCCACCTGATGTATGGATCAAATCACACATACATGTCCAAGTGACAGACATGCTTGGTGTGTAAATACCCAGATCCAGCCAGGTGGGTGCGACCCTGACCATGGGGCCCACATCAATGTACGTGCTGTGTATCCACGCTGTCCATCCATTTTTCCAGCTTATTTTAGGGGACGGTCCAAAAAATGAAGAAGATGCAAATCTCAGGTGGACCACACCACAGGAAACAGTGGCCATTGAACACCTACCATTAAAATGTTCCTAGGGCCCATTGTATTGTTCATTTGCCATCCAACTTGTTGAGAAGGTCACACAGACCTGGATGAAGGGTAAACTCAAATAGCAGCTTGATCTAAAACTTTTGTGGCCCCTAAGAAGCTTTTAATGGTGGGAATTCAATCCCTATAGTGTGGTGCACTTTAGATTTGAATTTACCTAATTTTTTAAACCATGCCCTAAAATGATCTGAAAAACTGATGGACGGTGTAGATATACAACGTATACATTGAGGTGGGCCCACGGTCAAGGTCCCTCCGCGTCCCCCTTGCATGGCTTCTTGTTTAGGAAACCTTTGGACCCAACGCAAACCCGATTTTCACCAGGTCCACGTGGATGGACCTGACCCAAACCAGGACCCGGATTTTTTTGCCCGGTTTCTCAAGATCCGTTAAAATCAGGTCATGTCCATCTGGTACCTGCAGCTCCGGGTACCCATTGGCCATTGACAACCCAAGAACCAAGGGGTTTGAAGCCTTGCCTCGTTGGTAGACTCTGCGGAGTTGTAACAGGGGGTCTTGGTTTCGAAATCCATCCATGGTGTTCATGGTGAAAATCCACATAGCTGACAGCACCAGTGGTGTGTTGCGCTATTGGGTGGGGGTTGCATGACTGACCGAAAAAAAAAAAAAAAAGAAACAATTTATCTGACAGGTAATAAACCCGTGAACAGTTTGGATAGCATATAAACTTCATGTGATCCCGAGGAACGTAGAGCTACAGTAGTAGCAACGAAAACAGCAACAACAACAAAAAGAACCATAGCAGTTTACTGCTATATATATATATATATAAACTGCAGCTACAACAACAACGATAGTGGGACGTGCAAAACACGGCCAACCAAATCAGTAAATGGCATGGATAGTTATTTTAAGGCCATGTGCAATGTAGATCAGTGCAATAGCTACCCACATCAGCTTCTTGCCTACACCCACTGCTGTGGGCACTCGTGGAAGTACCAGTGAGAGCAAAAGCAGCACCATACCCATTGCGAAAATCGCAAAATTCACAATGGCATAAGCCTTCAAGAAAAAGTCGTGAAATGGCCCGCGCCCGATGAAGTGATCCCCGACAATCCCAACTGTGGGGACTGTAACTGAAGGGACTGCCACCTTCAACATGCCTTTCTGGGCTAGCGTCATGTCTTTCATTTCTCCCAATGATGGCGTGGTCTGAGGCGCCATCGAGACCGACACATCTACTTGATTGTCCGGGACGTTTATGACACCGTCGCCCACCGTAATCTCAGCCATTTGTTTTTGTTAGAGGAATATAGGAGGAGAGCTGAGATTTTGTGGTATCGGATAAGGAAGGAGAATGTCTTTCTTTTATAGACAGGAAGAGAGAAAGGGCGGGGGAGCGTGGTGAGGAAGGGGAGCTAGCAGCATTACATTATGTTAGTTTCCCACCATTTAAAGGGCGTTTGGATAGTAAGTTACTTAAGATAAGCTAATTTGGCCTTAAGTAGCTTATCTTGATTTCTACTTATTAAACTAAAGTAATTAATTAACTTTAAATAAAAAAGATACTTATAATACATCATAAAGCAAACTTATCTCAAATAAGTTTCTAATCTACTGCCATAAGTTGAAAAAGTAACTTATTTGGTGGCATCCAAACCGGCCCTTAGAAAGTGAAGTTATGATTAAAACATGAAGATGAAATAGTTTTATGGCAATCCTAAGGGCCTCTTCGGAGGTACCTCAAAATAAGCAACTGTTTCTACTTATAACAGTAGATAATTAACTTATAATTTGAGATAAGAATGTTTGGTTTAAGATCAATTATAAATAGCTTTTTAACTTAAAGTTACTTAGTCACTTCAAGCTAAATAAGTAGAAATCAAGATAAGCTACTTGAGGCATAAGTAGCTTATCTTAAGTAACTTAAGATCCTAATACCCCCTAAACGTTCAAACATTTTACGCAAACTTTAGATTAAGAAAAACTGAATAATTGCACTTAGAAGATGATATAATTATTTTATTTTATTTTATTTTTCTTTACATTTAAATTAGGACCACTCATATAGTTTGGATTTCTTGACCACGGTAATATTAGAGGTATCCACGATCCACAATTGGACATTCAGTTTGATTGGTCTGGATCGCTGTTTATCTATAACTCATCTCATCAATTATTTCAGTGAGTCGACGATTGTAAAATGGTGCTAAACTATCACATGAGTACAACCTTCCTATTTCATTTAGCCTGGGCGGCATATGAGACGGCTATAGCCATCCAGGCCGACGAATGACACTGACTGCCACAGTCGTTGTCGGGTTGCCTGGGTCGCGCGTGAGGTTTGTGAGAAATCTACGCTGTCCAACCGTTTTGTGAGATCATTTTAGGCGTTGCCATCAAAATTGAACAGGATCCAAGATTTAAGTGGGCCGAAAATATGACGATTAAACTTCCACAGTTGAAATATTCATGGGGCCACAGAAGTTTCGAATCAATATAATATTTATGTTTTCAGTTCATCTTAGTGGGAATGACATTATGAAATATATGGATGGCATATAAATATCGCTGTAGACCCAAAGAGGTATCAACTGTAAGAATTTCCCTCCACACCTTTTGCTTTAGTGCGGCCCCCAGATTCCGCGCCCGGTTGCCTGGGCATCTCCTGCGCAAGGAATGTGGGTGGGGCCCACTGTGAAGTTTGTGAGAAATCTATGCTGTCCAACCGTTTTGTGAGATCATTTTAGGCATTGCAACCAAAAATGAACTGGATCCAAAACTCAAGTGGGCCACACTAAAGCAAAAGGTGTGTAGGGAAATTCTTATCGTTGAAACCTCTTTGGGGTCCACAATGATGTTTATATGCCATCCATACCGTTCATAATGTCATTCCTACTGAGATGAACTGAAAACACAAATATTATCCTGATTCGAAACTTTTGTGGCCCCATGAATATTTCAACAGTGGAAGTTCAATCGTCATGTTTTCTGCCCACTTAAGTCTTGGATCCCATTCAATTTTGGTCGCAACGCCTAAAATGATCTCACAAAACGGTTGGACGGTGTAGGCTTCTCATAAACCTTACGGTGGGCCCCACCCAAATTTCTTGCGTAGGAGATGCTGCCTTTTGCATGGGAAAGATTTACTGCAAGCCTTGGGCAGGAATTTCCTGGGAACCAAGGTGGCCTAAAAGTTTTTTTTTTATTATTTTTATAAATCCACCCTGTCCATCCTGTTTTGGAAGACCATTTTAAGATATAAAAAAAAAATGAACTGGATCCAAGACGCAAGTGGGCAAAAAACATGAGATTTGAACACCCACAGTTGAAATATTTGTGGAGCCACATGAGTTTCGAATCAGATAATATTTGTTTTCCAGTTCATCCCAGCAGTAGTGATGTTATGAACAGTATGGATGTCACATAAACATCACTGTGGACCCAGGGAGGTCTCAACTGTAGTAATTTGCTTGCCCATCTTTTCCTTTAGTGAGGCCTACTTGGGTCTTGAATCCGGTTCATTTTTGTTTTCATATGCTAAAATGAGCTCCAAAATGGATGAACAAGGTGGATTTATATATATATAAAAAAAAATATATAACTGTAGCCCCCACCGTGGTTCCAGCGCAGAAAATTGCTGCGCAAGGCTTTCGCAGGAAATTCGCACCCCGTCAGATGGAATAATGGGAAGGTTAGATTTGTACGGTAATACGTCAATCAATGTTACCGTGTAATATGTTAGTGGGTGTTTCGTTACCATGCGGCCCACCTTGATGTATGTGTTATATATCTTTGTCGTTCATCAGCTTTTACAGTTAGTTTTAGGGTGTGATCTCAAAAATGAAGCAAATCCAAATCTAAAGTGAACCATAAATTGGGGTTTGAATTCCCACCATTAAAAACTTCTCTAGGGCCACAAAAGTTTTGGATCAAGCTGATATTTATGTTTTCCCTTAGTTCAGGTCTACGTGACCTTATCAACGGGTTTGGCTGGCAAATAAGCATCACCCCCCTATCAGTTTTAATGTTGGGCGTTCAATGACCACAGTTTCCTAATAATAACCGTGCCATGGTGGTGCTGAAAAAACCTTATAAGCCCATATCCACGCCATCCATCCATTTTGGCGATTTATTTTAGGCCATGAGTCTCACTTGCATCTGATGTTTGGATCGCCGGTGCTGCGTAGACGGTAGATGCCTATCAATTGTGCCGATTTAAAGCTCCATTTAAAAATAATGAAAACTCGGAACCCAGTCAAGACTCGGTCTAGTCAACAAAACTCGGAACAACTTCACAAAATTACGAGGCAGTCGATCGGGTGGCTACTGGTCGGTGCTCTGTGGGCCCCACCATGGTGTAATTATTTTACCCAGGGCGTCCATCCATTTTTCCACATCATTTTAGGGCTTGATCCCGAAAATGAGACAGATCTAAATTTCAGTGGACCACACCACAGGAAAAAAAATCAGTGATTGAATCTCCATCGTTAAAAACCTCCTAGGACCATTGTGAATGTTTATTTGACATCCGACCTGTTGATTAGGTCACACAGACCCGAATGAAGGGAAAAAAGACAAATATCAGCTTGATCCAAAGCTTTTGTGGCCCCCAAGAAGTTTTTAATGGTGAGCGTTCAATCAACATTGTTTCCTATGATGTGGTCCACTTGAGATTTGGATATACCTCATTCTTGGGCTCATTCTATAAAATGATCAGGAAAAATGGATGGATGGCTTGGATAAAACATATACAACATGGTGAGGCCCACAGAGCCCCAACTAGCCATCCAGCTCAAATCAACATGTGGGGCCCACCGTAACGTTTTATTGACATCCAATCCGCCCATCATGTGCCCCCCCACTAATTTTCTCCTCGGCGCCTAAAAACCAGGCCGATCCAGAACTCAGGTGGGCCACTCCTTGTACATCATGCCCAATGCCTCAAAAATTGCTTGGTGGCGGGGGCCCACTGGACTTTTGGAATGGCCTGATCTTTTGTGTGTCTATTCTGCAAAACATATGTTGGACGGTTGGATGTAATTAACATACCACATGGGCCCCACAGTTCTCGACTTGTCACAAATAAACAAGGGCATTTTGGTAATTGCACTCCTTAAAATGGGTGTGCATAGTCTCGTTTACGTGCAATACACGTTACTTTTGGGCCTTAATTTCAAGCCCATCCAATAAACTGGCATGGGGGCCTAAGCTTCGAGAATCTAAACCGTTGATCCATTGCGGCCCATCATAGATAGACTATGTGATAAAGATACTGAAAAGCCTAGCCATTTAGCTTGGAGTTCTTTTTGGTTCAATGCCAACCGTTGAAAACCTCTCTTCTTGTCTGTTTAAAGTCGACCCAACCAGGATGTTTTTGGTGCATGGTTTATCCACGGTGAGGCGTAAATCAGGCCACAGTTTTAAAGCATAAAAGCTCACTCGACTCGAAACCCAGTTGAGTCAACGCAAGGGCGAGTTTCTTCAAGAGCCAAATGGAGTTTTCTTGAGTTTTGACTGTGTCATGACCAGATTGAGTTTTTCTTGAGCGGTGAAATCTGGCCGAGTTTAATCGACTCACATGAGTTGAGTCGTGTCCTTTCTGGTCCTTAAACAACTAGTCATGCAATTTGTCAATGATGAGAATACCATATCAAGGAGAGCTGTCAAAGGGTGAGGTTTTGGCCAGCTCCATTGGTACTTGTACCCGGGTTAGCCCGGTCCGGTTCTCTTGCTCTTCAAGACTCCGAACCAGATCGGATGAGTTGGGGTCAGGTCTTTAGAACTAGGTTTCCACCATTGAGCTTGTGTCAAATGAGATCATTTACTTGGTTGAGCCCACCTGATGTATGGATAAAATCACAAACACATATGCCAGTGATTCGCATGCTTGGTGTGTAAATGGGCTCTCGCCTCTCGACGTGGATTCGGATTCGCTGCGACCCCAGATATAGCCAGGTTGGTGCGACACTGACTATGAGCCCACCTGGATGTATGTTCTGTCTATCCACGCCGTCCATCCGTTCTTCCAAATTATTTTAGGGCATGGTCCCAAAAATAAAGCAGATAAAAATCTCAGGTGGACCACACCACTGGAAACAGTGTTCATTGAACACCTACCATTAAAATGTTCCTAAGGCCCATTGTAATGTTTATTTGCCATCCAACCTGTTGATAAGGTCACACCGACCTGGATGAAGGTCAAACACAAATAGCAGCTCGATCTAAAACTTTTGTGGTCCCAAGAAGCTTTTAATGGTGGGAATTAAATCCCTACCGTGTGGTGTCCTTTAGAGTTAGATTTGCTTCATTTTTAGGACCGGGCCCTAAAATGAGCTGAAAAAACTGGTGGACGGCATGGATATACAACAAATACATCGAGGTGCCCACAGTCAAAGTCGCACACACCACCCGGGTCGCAGCTAATCCGCGTTCTATTGCATGGCGTGTTGTTTACGAAACCTTGGAACCAACGTCAACCCGATTTTAACAGGGTCCAAGTGTTTGCTTTATGTATTCTACATCCACGCCGTCCATTCGTTTTGCGAGATAATTTTGGAGCACGACCCGAAAGATAAAAGTAATATTCCAAATCCCATGAGTAATATTCCAAGTAATAAAAGACAAATATGAGTTTATCCAAAACTTGTCGCCCATAAGAAGTTTTCAACGGCCAGATAAGTGAGGCAAGGGCCACACCTAATCCGCTCCCAGAACCAAGGGCTCTAGTTGTAAGAAGCGTGTTGACTGTTGAAGTCGGGAGCGGATTAGGTGAGACCCCGGACCCACTAGGTGCTTGGGACCCCTGAGTTTGGAGCCCACCTTGATGTGTTTGACTACATCTACACTGTCCATCTGTATTGAAAACTCATTTTAGGGATTGATTCAAAAAATGAAGCACACCCAAATCTCAGATGGACCATAGTACAGGAAACGGTAGTAATAGATCATTAAAGGCTTCTTTTGGGTCAACAAATCTTTGGATCAAGATGATATTTGTGTGGTCCCTTCATACAAGTCTTTGTGACCTTATCAAAAGGTTGGATGGCAAATAAACATTCCAGTTGACTCCATGAAGTTTTTAATGGTGGGGATTCAATTCAGACTGTTTCCTGTCGTGTGGTCCACCAAAGATTTGATCATGCTTCATTTCTGGGTTCATGCACTAAAACGAGCTTTTAAAATGGTCGGACGGTGTGGATTCAAGTCACATACATGAATGTGAGCTCCACGGTCAGGGGTCCCAACCACCTCGGTGGCTCCGGGGTCGCACCTAATCCGCTCCCGTTGATGTCGAGGACGCGGATTGCCTTTCCCCCGGGAAGTTCCTGTATTCGAAAGCTATGTGGGGCCCACGGACATGTCCATCACAAATCTACTCCATCCATCAGTTTTATAAGACAACAATAGGACAGAAATCTAAAAATCTGTTAGATCCAAAACTCATGTGAAACACACCACATGAAACAGCAGGATTCAACGCTCACCGTTGGAAACTTTGTGGGGACAAAAAAGTTTCTTATCAGGATGATATTTGTGCCTACAGTTTATCTGAGTGATAATAACCCTATGAACGGTTTGGATAGCATATAAAAATCATAGTTAGCTCCAGGAAAATTTCAACGGTGGATGTAACCGTTCCCACTTTTTCGTGTGGTGTGGCACACATGAGTTTTGGATATGCCTTATTTTTATAATACTGTCCTGCTATTGTCTTTCTCTTTCAAAACTGATGGACCGAGTGGATTTGTGACGGATATCTCTGTGGGTCCCACACAGCTTCCGACTCATGTGCCCGGGGAATAGGCAATCCGCATCCGTTGAAGTAATATTAACCAGTCGAAGTAGAACTTGGAACAAACACAACATTTATTTTCGACTCGGAAAAAGGAGGAACATAGAGCTACAGCAGCAGCAGCAGCAGCAGCAACAACAACAACGAAAACAACCATATCAGTCTACTGCTATATCAGATACAACAACAACGATAGCGGTACGTGAAAAAAGCGCCCAACCAAATCAATATATGGCATGGATAGTCACTTTAAGGCCATGTGCAACTGTAGATGAGTGCAATAGCTACCCACATCAGCTTCTTGCCCACACCCACTACTGCTGTGGGCACTTCCGGAAGTATGAGTGAGAGCAAAAGCAGCACCATCCCCATTGCGAAAATAGCAAAATTCACAACGGCATAGGCTTTCAAGAGAAATTCGTGAAACAGATCCTGAGAAAACCCGACAGGGAAGTCCCCAACAAGCCCAATGGCGGAGACTGAAACCGAAGAGGCCGCCACCTTGAACATGTCCTTCTGGCCTGGCTTCATATCTTTGATTTCTCCCACAGATGGTGGGGTCGACGCCATCGAGACTTGATCGTCTGGGATGTTGATGACACCGTCGGCCACCGTAATCTCAGCCATTTGTTCTCGTTAGAGGGATATAGGGATTGATAGGATGAAAGGAAGAGAGCTGAGATCTTTTGATGTCAGATTAGGAAGGAGAATGTCTTTTTGTTTTATAGAGAGAGAGAGAGAGAGAGAGAGAGAGAGGGTGGGCGGGCGGGCGTCGTGAGGAAGGGGAGTTTGGGCACTGTCGCAATATGTTAGTTTTGCACCATTTAGAAAGAGAAAAATTGATCAAACAATTACACTTACAAGATATTATTAACCGTTTGTTTTTTTTTAATTGAAATTAAAATCATTCATACATGGTTTGGATTTCTTGACCAGTGTGATTTTAGAGTCATCCACCATCCACAACTGGACCCTCAGTTTGTATGGTCCGGATAGCTGTTTGTCTATGACTCATCTCATTTTACAACAATGAGTCACAACTATTTTAAAATGGTACTAAACCACCATGTGAGTCTAACCTTAGTATTTCATCTGACCAGGGAGGCATTTGAAAAATCAATCGTTATCGGACTAGTACCCAATGATGATTGCTATCACCATCGGGCAATGATTGGGCAATGATCAGGAAATCGTCCTGCGATTGATTGATTTCAGATGCCTCCCTAGTCAAATGGGACAGAAATTCCTGTAAAAGCCTGCCTCTCTATTCAAATGGGACACAGATTTCCTGCAAAAAGCCTGCCTCCCTAGTCAAATGGTACACGGATTTCTTACCAAAGTCTTTCATAGGAAGTTTCTGCGAGGGGAAAGCTAGGTGGGGCTCACTGTTATGTTTGAGATAAATTCATTCCATTTATATATTTTGATGGATTATTTTAAGGCATGAGATAAAAAATGAAGTAGATCCAAAACTCAAGCAAGCCATAAGAGAGGAAACAGTAGAGATCGAGTGATCATCATTGAAACATTTGTATAATCACATAAGTTTAATATTAGGCTAAGTATTTTTTTTTTTTCAATGCACCCCAGTAGAAATGGCATCAATTTAAATGGAATATTAACATTAAGAGGTGTTTGGTGCATGGTCTTAGAACGAATGGGATAGCATTAGGTGGGATTAACATTATCTATTACACAATGATTACATGTCCAGTAATACTATGGATTTTCACCATCCAATCCCATGTTTGGGATCAAATTCTTGCCCTGAAAAAATGCAAGATTAAGCAAAATACTATTTGATGAACCATGGGATTGCAATTAAAGAACCAAATTCATAACTGATGGCGGTCACTTCTACATGTATATAACTATAATGTTACTTCTAAAAAGTATATATGGATAGACGGCATGGATAAAACACACGCATCAATGTGGGGCCCACATGTGTAGTGGATTTCAAAATCCACATAAATCCCATAGATACCCCGAATGGGACCAAATGCAATTCCATCCCACCTAATCCCAACCCTCCCATCCTCCCTAAATGCAAGATGGAATTTGCACGGAACCAAATGCAATTCATCCAACCCAACCAATCCCAATTAATACCACACGCCAAATGCCCCCTTAAGGTGGACCTAGGAAGGTTTCAATAGTAATCATTTCTTTCTCACTTTTCCTTCTAATATGGCCCACTTGCGTTTTGGATTTGCCTTATTTTTAGTCTTATGTCCTAAAATGATTAGGAAAAATTGATGGACGGAGAGAATTTATTACAAACATCACAACAGGCCCCACTTAGTTAGTAACTTTCTCGGAAAGGCTTTAGCAAGAAATCCTCTTCCTTGATGGTGATGTTTGAGATAAATTCACCCAATTCATCAGTTTTGACTGAAAAGCTTTCACAAGAAAGAAAGTTAGACTGGTATTACAAGCACCAGGAAGGTCAGGCTGGTAATGTAGTACGGTAACGGGTTATCCTTGTAATACGTTAGTGGGTGTTTCCTTACCTTGCGGCCCACCTTGATATATGTGCTGTATATCAATTCCGTTCATCAGCTTTTACAGCTCATTTTAGTACACGGTCCCAAAAATGAAACAAATTCAAATCTCAAGTGAACCACACAGTAGGGATTGAATTCCCAATACTAAAAACTTATCCAGGGCTGCAAAAGTTTTGGATCAAGCTAATATTTGCATTTTCCCTTCATTAGAGGACCAGGTGACCTTCTCAACAGACTGGATAGCAAATGAACATCATTGTGGATCCTAAAAAGTCTTTATCAATGTGACTTTAGAGGTATGCACCGTCCACAACGAGAGCCTCAGTTTGAATGGTCTAGATAGCTCATCACATCTGAGGATGATGAGTCACGACCACTTTCCAATATCATATGAGTCCCAACCTTTTTATTTCATTTTTCAAATGCCTCCCACGGTCCCATACCTTAGTGACCACGGATGCCGGGAAGTTACCATAGTCTGAAGCCGTGAGGGACCCACAGGGATGCCATATCACAAATAGACGCGGATTGGCTGCTAGACCAATCAGGACCTGGCTAGAGACAGACAGTCCTGCCAGAGGCTCTGTGGGTCCCTCCTGATATGTATGTTTTATCTGCACCGTTCACTTATTTTGAAACATCATTTTAGGGCATGAAGCCAAAAAGGAGGCAAATTAAAGTATAAAGTGGACCACACCACAAGAAGTAGTAATGACTAAACTTCTACCGCGCGTTGGGTTACCCTGGGACCACTTTGATGTATGTATTCTGTATCCACGTTGTTCATCCATTTTTACATATCATTTTAGGATATTATTTAAAAAATAAAATATATCCAATTATCAGGTGGACCATACCATAAGGAACAGTGTTGATGGACCGTTAATGGGCCACAACAGCTTTGGATCAAGCTGATATATATTTTTTTTTCCATCCTAACAGATTGGATGGTAAATAAACACTACAGAAACATTAACTTGTGCTTTAAGAATTTTTTTTTTTACTGGTAGGGCGGTCAATCACCACCGTTTCTTATGGTGTAATCCACCTGATAAGTGGATCTGGAGGGTTGTTCGCCGAAAAGGACCATTGGATACTTTTCATTTTTAATCATCCAATAAATGATCACCAATCTAGTTACAGAAATCCAGAGTGCCCAAATCTTTCTACTGGTAATATAACATAACCCAAGAACCATTTCACTGGAAATGGTCGACACAATTTTTACTTTGTAATTTTTAAAATTGGTGGCGAATCTTCAGCCGTACACATGGTATAGTTGTATGAAAATGCATACTATTGAAATTGTGGTTATATCTAAATGGATAAATGGATGGTTGAAACTGAAATAGTAGTTTGGCCCCAAGTATGAAAAGAAAACTTTAATACCACGGGCAGAGTGTCATGGATGATACACAATCACTTAGTCAGAAAGTACATTTGCTACATATAAGGATTTTTTTTTTTTTTTTTTTCTTCTTCTTAACACAGGCACTTACACCTCACGCACTCACATCACAGTAGCTTTTTTTTTTAAGTTACATTGAACTTTTACGCTCAGTTTGGATTGCAAATTACATCAATAATATTTTGTAACCAACAGTTACCGTGTTGAATGAGAGGTGGTTGCCTAGTGGCAATGGCTACTGGAGATGTTCTGTGCGCCCACCATAATTTATGTTTTATCCAGGCCGTACATCCATTTTTCCATATCATTTTAGGCTATCAGCTCAAAAATGAAGCAGAGCCAAATCTTATGTGGACCACACCATAGGAAACAATGGTAATTTAATACTCATCATTAAAAATTTCTTGGGGGCAACAAGAGTTTTGGATGAAGCTGATATTTATGTTGTCCCTTCATCCAAGTCCACATGACCTAATCAACAGGTTGGATGAGAAATAAACAATACAGTGGGCCCTAGAAAGTTTTTGATGGTGGGTGTTCAATCACCAATGTTATCCTATGGTGTGGTCCACCTGGGATTTTGATCTGCCTAATTTTTGGGCTCATGCCCTTAAATAATTATCCAAAATGGATGGACAGCATGGACAAAACGCATAAATCATGGTGGGGCCCACAGAGCACCATCCAGTAGCCACTCACTACTACCAGGGGTGAGTCATAAGAAAAATACTCTATTGTGTATGTGTATGCTTGGATCGTAAATTTTTACTGTAATATAATATAAAATTATAATAATTACAAATTCTTTTACCTATTTCTTATTATTACATTTGTATTACATTGCCATCCTTGCTGTCAGATAGTTGTCCATTTTCCAATCACCACCGTCAGTTAGTTGGCCCACCTATCAAAGATAACGGTTCAGGCTGGGTCTGGATTCAGGCCTGGGTTGACAAACTGATTGATCCTTACTGGGCCCAACTTTCACTCCGGTTATAAACAGGCTGACTACATTCAGGTGCAGCTCAGTACAGCCCGATCTGAGCCGTTCACGTTTGTTCAAGATCTGGGCAGTTTAATAACCCTGCCCCACAATGCATGAAATATGACAAAAATGCCCTTGAAAACTTAAACGGGCCCATATGGGCCAATGGGCTCTTTGACGTAGAACGAGCCCAATCATGTGGACAGATCTAATTGGGCTCAGTTATGTCTGAGAGCATATCGACCCAGCCTGGCCGGGCCTGTTTATAGTTCCTAGCCTATTCCATTGCCACACCTGCAAGCAATCACCACCGTCTATCACCTTAGAAAAGAGAGTAATTGTATTTACATCCCCACTAGCTTGCGACAACTGTAAATACCTCCTCCCTCTGCTTTATTTTTTGGATGACGAGCTGTCTAAACGGAGGGACAGCGTGGATTTAACTCACATGCATCACTGTGGGCCCCACAGTATGGGATCCACCGAAGCAGCGTCCCAAATTCATCCGCGTGGCCCATCAGTTGATTTGATCAGCTAGGGCTTTTTGGTTGGTGCGAGAGTCGAAAAATAAAGTAATCCAATCTCATGTGGACCATACTATGGAAACGGTGGTGATTAAACACTCCACCATTAAAAACTTAATAGGCCCCCCCGTAATGTTTATTTGCCAACCCATTGATAAGGACCCACAAACCTAGATGAAGGTAACACTGAGGTCATGGTATCGATTCCCATAGTTTCTTATGTAGGCATGGATATGTAAGACATACATCAAGGTGGGCCAAGGCCGCACCTAATCCGGTCCCCAAACCAAGCCCTCTAGTTGTAAGAAGCGTGTTCAAGTTGAGGACGCGGATAGACTTGCCCTGGGCACATAAAGTTCTTGTATTAGGAAGCTATGTGGGGCCGACAGACATATCGGTCACAAATCTACTCCATCCATAAAGTTCCTGGTAGATCCAAAACTGATGTGGGTGACACGACTTGAAACGGCAGGGATTGAACGCCCACAATTGGAAACTTGTGGGGCCCACAGGAATTTTGTATCAGGATGATATTTGTGCCTACAGTTTATCTGAGTAGTTGTGCCTACAGTTTATCTGAGTAGTGATATCCCTGTGAACGGTTTGCATAACATATAAACATCATGGTCGGCTCCAGTAAGGTTTCAGCAGTGGATGTATCCGTTCCCACATTTTCGTATTGTGTGGCCCACATGAGTTTTAGATTTACTTTATTTTTATTTTGCTATTCTATTGTTGTCTTTCAAAACTGATGAACGGAGTGGATTTGTGACGGGCATATCTGTGGGCCCTACACAGTTTCCATCTCAAATGAACTTCATGTGCCTCGGGCACAGTCACAAGCAATCCACGTCGATTGTGTTGAGGTGTGGAGCCAGCACACCAAGTTTTGCTAACCAAGGGTGGTTGGGTGCTTGGACGATCTGTGACTGAGCGACCAAAAATCACCCAGAGAGACTAAAAGTCTCTGGACTATTTGTGAAACAGTCGGGCGCCCAATAGTATGTTGACTGGGCTCCTGACCTATGTCTGGTCGAATGCCTAAAATTCGGATGTTTTCTCTCGGAACTCACTAGACAAATTTGATATCTGTCGGGTGTCCGACTAGGCGTGGACTGTTTTGCAGGATTTCCTATTTTGAATCATATGTTCGTCTTATGCTACATAAAATATTGTAATTCGGGATTAGGGTATTAGATTAGGGTTTCTATACTGTCCAAGGTGAGAAAGAGAAGAGGATAACAAAAAGGGTCGTCTCTGTGCACGGGAGCATAAGAGAAGGTGAGTATATTTATTGTAACATCGTTTTCTTCATAGTGGAACATTGCATCCGTGATTTTTTTACCCTTGTTGTGGTTTTTCGCCGTAAATTCTGTCTTGTGAATTGTTGGTTTGTTTAAATTTTGTTTCTAGATATTGTTCTTCTTGTTTATCGTTTGTGGGTGACATCGGATATTGAATCTTGGTTCACTGGCGTCGTTGGCGTACTGCGCAACAACTGGTATCAGAGCTATTGATTTAGTTTAAATGGGAGCGATGATGGAAAAAAGGAAGACACGAATTGAGAAGTTTGATGGTTCAAATTTTACATTCTGAAATATGCAGATGGAGGATTATCTGTATCAGAAAGACATCTATATTCCTCTAGAAGAAAAAGAGCAAAAACCATTCATCACCTTAGAAAAGGGAGCAATTGTTTTTACATCCCTCTCGCTAGTGACACTTGTAAATACCTCCTCCCTCCAATTGGCAGAATTATTCTCGAATCCCTGCATAATCTCTTAGCACCGTTACTTATGAGAAATTAACCATTTTACCTCTATTGTATAGGTAACTAGCTCAACATGCGTAACCCTCATATTAATCATTCAGCATACTAAGTGCCCAGTTTGAATTGTAAATAAGTAACTTGTCTTGGCTTCTACTTAATTAGTAGATCCGCATGTTTGGTAAACAACATATTTTTTGGAATCCAAAAAAGTAGAAAATCATATTTGGTTTCCAACATTATAAGTAATCATACCTCAAGTTTATTTATCCCCCTCACATCCACTATTCATCATGTGGGGGCCAAACTTTGATGTGGATCATTCATTGTGTGGCCATACTAATTAATGTAGGCCGTCCATCATGTGATGCCCACCTTAGATGTGGGCCATGTAGTAGTAGGGTCTAACCTTTAATGTGCACCATTCATTAGGTAGGAGCCCACTATTGATGTTAGTCATCCATCATGTGGGGCCTACCATCAATGTTATTGTCCATCACATGGGGTCCATCTTCAATACCATCGGCTATCATGTGGTGCCCACCTTCAATATCCACGGACCATTATATAGACCTACTTTGCACACCCACACTGTCCATTCATGTGGGGCCTGCCTTGATATTTACCTGTCCACGTTGTGCACATCCAGAACTTTTCCTCTCCCCACCTCTCCTATTCCTCTATCCATCAATTTATGAAAAGTAAAAAGCTAAAAAAAATTAACTAATGTGATTATATACTTTTAAGTTAAAAAGTTACTTACTACGGATCATAAACCAAACTGATCTTAAATAAGTTACTTATCTACTGCTCTCAGCAGAAAAAGTAACTTATTTGGTGTATCAAACAGGCCCTAAACATCAGCTGTCTAAATGAACGGACGGCATGGATTTAACTCACATGCATTACTTTGAGCCAGGGATCTATAGAAGTCGCGTCCCAAATTCACCGTGTAACCCATCAGCTGACGGACGGCATGGATTTAACTCACATACCACATGGCCACACAGTTCTTCATTCATCACCTTATGAGAAAATTAAAAAAAAAAAAAAAAAAAGGGCATTTTGGTAATTGCACCCCTTCACCCCTCAGAATGCGGGAGCGGATTAGGTGTTACCCTGGGAACAGCTTAGTGGGTGTTACCCTTACCGTACGGCCCACCTTCATGATTTTTTTATATCCACGCCGTCCATCCGTTTCTTCAGACCAATTTTAGGAAGGAGTTCCAAAATTTATGCAGATCCAAAGATCAGGTGGCCATGCCACAGCAAACAGTGGTGATTGAGTGACTCACCATTAAAAATTCCAAAAAACACATCGTAAGGTTTTCGTAATGTTTATTTGCAATCTAACCTTCTGATAATGTCAAGAAGATCCCTATAAGGTAAAATAACAAATAACAGATTGATCTAAAAAATTTATGGCCCACAAAAAGTTTTTAATTGTCAAACATCACTGTTTCTAGTGGTATGGTCCACCTGAGATTTGGATCTTCTTAAGATTTTGGATATAGTTCTAAAATGATATTAAAAAACAGATGGACAGCTTGGATATACATAAAGTACATCAAGGTGGGCCCCACACGGTTAGAGTAACACCTTACCCGGGTAACAGCTAATTCGCGATCTCAGAATGCGCCATGCATATCTTTTTTGGGCCTTAATTTCAGGCCCAGTCAAAATCTGGCCTGAGGGCTGAACTTCAAGAATCCAAACTGCTAATCAAGCTGCGGTCCATTGGAGATAGACTGTGAGAAAGATCCTGGAAGGCTCTAAACATTTAGCTTGGAGCTCTTTCTGGTTCAATGCCGGCCATTGAAAACCTCTCTTGTTAATTGTCTGTTTAAAGTCGACCCGCCCAGAATGTTTTTGGGACATGGTTTATCCACGGTAAGGCACAAATCAGCCCACAGTTTTATAGCATAAAAGCTCCACTCGACTTGACTCGAAAACCAGTAGAGTCGACTCAAAATTTGGGGCGAGTTTCTTCAAACCTTGTACAAGTTTTTTTCTTTTCCCCCTAAGTTTTGTCGAATCATTCAGAACCAGCAGGATCGGTTTTCTTGAGTTTTGACGAGTCATGATCAGATTGAGTTATTCTTTGAGTCGTGGTGAAATCTTGCTGAGTTGAATCGACTGGCATGAGTTGAGTCATACCTTTTCTAGTACTTAAACAACTATCCTGGCAATATGCCAATGATGGGAATACCGAACCAAGTAGAGCTATCAACATGTTGGCGCAGCGTATGCGGAAGTGAGATTGATCTATGTCTATCTCACGTGATAAACACTCTAAATCCAGAGAGTAATTCAGGAATCCTCAACTGGCACTTCGAATAATGAAGAAAAGAAAAGCAAAGCTTTATTGAATTAATAATAAAAACAGTTACCTTAAAATGATGCAAATAAACAATAAGAGGCCGGATCTATTACAAGCACTTGTAGGTTAACGTAAATACTCACAGAGGTTAATTTGGTCTTTTCACAAAGGACTCAAAAAGAGACAAAAAGTTGTGAATTTAGTCGCGCCAGCTGTCTAAATTGACACTGCTACCCTTGTGGTGTTACTTTATTACAACTTTAACCTTGAAATTGTCAGTTACGTTAAATCTCTGAAATGAGGCCCACATAAATTTAATTTGTCGATCGATACCGTCCAGCGGTATTCTCATCCTCTTTTATATCATTAGAAAAAAAATGAGGCGGATCTAAGTGGAAGGTAGGCCGTAAAAAGTATTAGTAGTGTATTAAGTATGTACCATTAAATGTAAATGAAGATGATGTGGATCACTTGATTATTTGATCTGCCACATTTTTTTAGTATCGGAACCAAAAAAATCTTTAAATTGAATGAACAACATAGATCATTACTAACAACATCAATAAATGAAGGTGTGGCCCATTACTATAACAAGGCAGTCCAAGTCGGGGTGAACCGTTACTATTTTGGGAATTCGGTGTGTGTCCATATTCGATAGTGTGTGGTTAGAGTGGTTCTTGAGTCTCGGTATCGTAATGTAGCGTCTTCTTGAGTGGTTACGAACCCAGTCATAGCTCGGTGAAAGCGTTCGGCGTGCCACCGAAGGGTTGCAGTGCAAGTCGGTGTGGATCGATGTTATTTTAGCGGTACAATGACAATGTGCGTCAATATTTTTCGGTATGATGTTAGAGTGCTTCCATAGTCTTGATACCATGATGCAGCGTCTTCCTAATTGGTTATGCACCCACTCCTACTTCGGTAAAAGAATTCGAGTTGCGACCGCATGAGCTGCAGTGCAAGTCGGAAGGAACCGTTACTATTTTGGATGTCCCGTGTGTATCCGTGTTCGTTGGTGCATGGTTAGAGTGATTCTTGAGTCTCGGTACCCTAACACAGCGTCTTCTTGAGTGGTTACGAACCCACTCGCAGCTCGGTGAAAGCGTTTAGCGTGCCAATGAAGGGTTGCAGTGCAAGTCGGTGTGGATCGATGCTATTTTAGGGGTATAGTGTGCGTCAATGTTTTACGGTATGATCTTAGAGTCCTTCTATAGTCTCGGTACCATGATGCAGCATCTTCTTAGTTTGTTACGCACCCACTCGTACTTCGGTAAAAGAATTCGAGTTGTGACCGCATGGGCTGCAGTGCAAGTCGGAGGAAACCATTACTATTTTGGAGGTCTTGTGTTTATCTGTGTGTGTTAGTGCGTGGTTAAAGTGATTCTTAAGTCTTGGTACCCTAACCCAGTATCTTCTTGAGTGTTTACGCACCCACTCGTAGTTCAAGTGAAAGCGTTTGGCGTGCCACGGAAGGGCTGGTGTGCAAGTCGAAGTGGATCAATGTTATTTTAGAGGTACGGTATGCGTCAGTATTTTTCGGTGTGTGGTTAGAGTGCTTCCGTAGTGTTGGTATTATGATGGAGAGTTTTTTCAGGTGGATACGCATCCACTTGTAGTTCAGGAAAAGCGTTCGACGTGCGATTGCATGGGCTGCAGTACAAGTCAAAGTGAACCGTTACTATTTTGGGAATCCCGTGAGTGTCCGTGTTCGTCGGTGTGTGGTTAGAGTGATTCTTGAGTCTCAATACCCTAACGCAGGCGTTTTCATTGGTAATTATCCACCCACTCGTAGTTCGATGTAAGCGTTCGGCGTGCCATCAAAAGGCTACAGGTGCGAGTCGAAGTGGATCGATGCTATTTTAAAGGTACGGTACGGTGTGCATCAATGTTAGTTGTTGTCTATGTAAAATGGTTCTGTAGTCTCAATACCATGATAGAGAGTCTTCGCAGGTGGATACATATACACTCATAGTTCAATGAAAGCGTTCGACATACGATTGCATTTGCTGCAGTGCAAGTCGAAGGGAACCGTTAATATTTAGGGGCTCCAGTGTGTGTCCATATTTTTCGATGTGTGGTTAGAGTGATTCTTGAGTTTCAGTTCCCTAACGTAGCGTCTTCCTGAGTGGTTATGCACCTACTCGTAGTTTGGTGAAAACATTCGGCTTGCCATTGAAGGAATACTGTAGAAGTCAGAGTGAATCGATGTTATTTTAGGGGTACGGTGTGCGTCAATGTTTTTTAGTATGTAGTTAAAGTGCTTCTGTAGTCTCGATACTATGATATAGTGTCTTCCTAGTTGGTTACGCACACACTCGTACTTCAGTAAAAGCATTCGAGATGCGACCGCATGTGCGACAGTGCAAGTCAGAGGGAACTGTTATTATTTTGGGGGTCCGGTGTGTGTCCGTGTTCGTCGGTACGTGATCAGAGTGATTCTTGAGTCTCGGTACCCAAATGTAGCATCTTCTTGAGTGGTTACGCACCCACTCGTAATTCGGTAAAAGCGTTCGGCGTGCCACAGAAGGGATGGTGTGTAAGTCAGAGTTGATCGATGCTATTTTAGAAATTCGGATTGCATCAGTGTTTTTCGATATATGGTTAAAGTGCTTCCGTAGTCTCGGTACCATTATACATCTTCTTCCTAGTTGTTTACGCACCCACTCGTAGTTCAGTAAAAGCATTCGAGATGCGACCGCATGTGCTGCAGTACAAGTCAGAGGGAACCGTTACTATTTTGGAAGTCCGGTGTATGTCCGTGTTCATCGGTGCGTGTTAGAATGATTCTTAAGTCTCGTTACCCTAACGTACGTCTTCTTGAGTGGTTACGCACCCACTCGAAGTTCCGTGAAAGCGTTCGGTGTGCCACCGAAGGGTTGCTTTTTAAGTCGGAGTGAATCGATACTATTTTAAGGGTACGGTATGCGTCAATATTTTTCGGTATTTGGTTAGAGTGCTTCCGTCGTCTCGGTACCATTATACATCTTCTTCCTAGTTGTTTACGCACCCACTCGTAGTTCAGTAAAAGCATTCGAGATGCGACCGCATATGCTGTAGTACAAGTCAGAGAGAACCGTTACTATTTTGGAAGTCCGGTGTATGCCCGTGTTCATCGGTGCGTGTTAGAATGATTCTTAAGTCTCGTTACCCTAACGTGCGTCTTCTTGAGTGGTTACGCACCCACTCGAAGTTCCGTGAAAGCGTTTGGTGTGCCACCGAAGGGCTGATGTGTAAGTCGAAGTGGATTGACGCTATTTTAGGGGTACGGTGTGCATCAATATTTTTCGGTATTTGGTTAGAGTGCTTCCGTAGTTTCGGTACCATAATGCATCTTCTTCCTAGGTGTTTACGCACCCACTCGTAGTTCAGTAAAAGCATTCAAGATGCGACCGCATGTGCTGCAGTACAAGTCGGAGGGAACCGTTACTATTTTGGAGGTCCTGTGTATGTTCGTGTTTGTCGGTACATGTCGGAGTGATTCTTGAGTCTCGGTACCCTAACGTAGCGTCTTCTTGAGTGGTTACACACCCACTTAAAGTTCAGTGAAAGCGTTCGGCGTGCCACCGAAGGGTTGCTTTGTAAGTCGGAGTGAATCGATGCTATTTTAGGGGTACGGTATTCGTCAATGTTTTTCGGTATTTGGTTAGAGTGCTTCCGTTGTCTCGGTACCATTATACATCTTCTTCCTAGTTGTTTACGCACCCACTCGTAGTTCAGTAAAAGCATTCGAGATGCGACCGCATGTGCTGCAGTACAAGTCGGAGGGAACCGTTACTATTTTGGAAGTCCGGTGTATGCCCGTGTTCATCGGTGCGTGTTAGAGTGATTCTTAAGTCTCGTTACCCTAACGTGCGTCTTCTTGAGTGGTTACGCACCCACTTGAAGTTCCGTGAAAGCGTTCGGTGTGCCACCGAAGGGCTGCTGTGTAAGTCGAAGTGGATTGACGCTATTTTAGGGGTACGGTGTGCATCAATATTTTTCAGTATTTGGTTAGAGTGCTTTCGTAGTTTCAGTACCATAATGCATCTTCTTCCTATGTGTTTACGCACCCACTCGTAGTTTAGTAAAAGCATTCAAGATGCGACCGCATGTGCTGCAGTACAAGTCTGAGGGAACTGTTACTATTTTAGAGGTCCGGTGTATGTTCATGTTTGTCGGTACGTGTCGGAGTGATTCTTGAGTCTCGGTACCCTAACGTAGCATCTTCTTGAGTGGTTACGCACCCACTCAAAGTTCGATGAAAGCGTTCAATGTGCCACCGAATGGCTGTTGTGTAGTTGGAGTGAATCGATGTTATTTTAGGGGTACAGTATGCGTCAATGTTTTTCGGTATTTGGTTAGAGTGTTTCCGTTGTCTCGGTACCATTATGCATCTTCTTCTTAGTTGTTTATGCACCCACTCGTAGTTCAGTAAAAGCATTCGAGATGTGACCGCATGTGCTACAGTACAAGTCGGAGGGAACCGTTACTATTTTAGAGGTCCGGTGTATGTCCGTGTTCGTCGGTGCGTGTCAGAGTGATTCTTGAATCTTGGTACCCTAACGTGGGGTCTTCTTGAGTGGTTACGCACCCACTCAAAATTTGGTGAAAGCACTATGCGTGCCGCCGAAGGGCTGTGTAAGTCGGAGTGGATCGATGCTATTTTAGGGGTACGGTGTGCGTCAATTTTTTTCGTTGTTTAGTTAGAGTGCTTCCATAGTCTTAGTACCATGATGCATCTTCTTCCTAGTTAGTTATGCACCCACTCGTATTTCGGTAATAGAGGAAGCGGATTCACTGGTGTACGTGGATTACACCAGAAAACGCAGACCCTACAATGATTCTCACCGTTAAAACATACATACGGCCCACCATGATGATTATTTGCCATCTAAACTGTTCTTAAGGTCACATGGACCTGGATGAAGGGTAAAAACCCATCAACGATGAAGATTTCGAACAAGCATCACTGTGGGCTCCACATAACTTCCGCTGGCAGGAAACGGATTGCATACTGAGTAACTCAGTACTTTAAGCGTACTAGGTAAACTCCATGGGGTCCACCATCTTTTATGTATTTCATCCACTCTATTCATCCATTTTAAAATAAAATTTTTTATGTTTATACAAAAAATGAAGGCTATAAAAAGCTGAAGTGGACCACACCACACGAAATAATGTGAATTGAACCTGTATCGTTGAAATATTCTTGGGGCCATAGAAATTTTGGATCAAGCTGATTTTTTTTTTTCCCTTCATCAATGGCTGTGTGATCTTGTGAACAGGTTGGATGACAAATAAACATCATTGCGGGCCGTAAGAAAGTTTTCAATGGTGGAAATCATTATACCCACTGTTTCTTGTGGTATGGTCTACCTAACTTTTGGATATGCTTTAATTTTGGTTTCAACTCCTTAAATGATCTGGAAAAGTGGATGAACGGTGTAAATGAACTACATACATTTACACTAGGCCCAACAGTGGCCCACCATCAACATGCTTTCTAAAGGAAAACCTTTGGAATATTTCCCGCCGAAAAAATATTATGTTGGGCAGGAAACAAATGCGTGTATGAAAGGCTGATATATGTGTTGGCAACCAACTTTTTGAAATGACGAAAATGCCCCTTCAAAGGTAGAAGGGTGGTCAGGATGTTCTTCCTCGTTGAGTGGCCCACCTGAGTTTTGGATTGAAATGAATTTTGGCCAAAAAGGAAACCATCATTAGATGTATGTGATGGACGGATTAGATTGCAGAGACGCAGCAGTATGGGCCTCATAAATTGCATTGTACGTTTACGTTAACCTACAAGTGCTTGTAATATATCCGGCCTCAATAAGTATTTATACCCACCAACATAAAAGAAGCCTTAAAAATCAGAGTAGAAAGAGATTGTATCAAAAAAGAAAACAAAACATGAAAGTTCAGATTTACTCGCACAACAACGCTCGCAGTCGGTTGGGCGATCGAAGATGGGTCGAGCGCCCAATGATGATCGGGCGCTAGGTCGGGCAACCAATATAACACCCGGCAATCGCCAAAATCGTCCAGAGAGTTCTTTGGACAAAATCGAGCCACTACGAGTGCCCGACCTCCCGCGCCAGGCGACCAAACTGGACGAAAAAGGTCCAAAGAGTTTATCCTGGCTTTCAGAGAGGGGGTGAGGTGCCTGACCTTCGCGATGCTTCCTGAGGTCTTTCTTTTGGTCCATTCGACACATGTAATCAGCGACCCTCTCTACATCACATGTGGGGCCAGCTTCTATATATATAGTACTTGTAACCGAGCTAGCTGGTCCAGTTCTTGCTCTCCAAAACTCAGAACCAGATAGGATTGAGTTGGGGTCAGGTCTTTAGATCAAGGTGTTGTGAGAAGAATACGAGCTGACCCCTACACCATCAGGAAGAGAATACGAGCTGACTTGAAGATCGATCTAGTTCAGCTCGTACAGTTCGAAACCGATCTGATGACACACGGAATAACTCATACGGGTCGTCGGGCCTCCACCGACCCGACCTAAGGAAGAGAAGTAGCCCTCAGGAACGACCTCACCAGGTCAACCGTCTTGCGACCTGATCCTGTTTCCGCAAACCTCTAAGTTTGTGCGTGATAAGGGGAAGAAAATCCGGGAGATCTTTAACCAACTCGCCGAAAGATCCTCGAAGATTACGGGACAGCTCCGAAAATTTCAAAGATCCGAGAATCCCTCCCCTGAGATCATGGCTTCAAAAGGGAATACAACTCTGCAACCTAGGTCTATAAATGGACACGTCTTCTTCTTTATTGAGGTACGAAAACAAAGATTGATAAAAAAAAGATAGATGTTCAATCTTTCAAGATCTCACTAACGTAGGCATCGGAGGGCTAACGGCTGGACCCCAGCCATCCCCCTTAGCTTTCTTTTTGTTCTACAGGATCCAACCTTTCTTCAAAGAGGAGATCAGCGGCATTCATCCATCAATATCAAAGAGTCTTCACCCTCATCTGTTGACGAATTTACAGCGTCAACACAAGGTTTCTCATTGGATTTGGGTAAAATGAGAGCATTTATACTTGGTTGAGCCTATCTGATGTATGGATCAAATCACACACACATGTGCCAGTGACCAGACATGCTTAAATGTTCTATCTTACATGCGTGCGGTTTAGAAACCCTTCGACCCGACCTGAACCCGATTTTAACTGGTCCAAGTTAATATACCCGACCCAAACCTGTCTAGACCCGAATTTTTTAGCCAGGTCAAAGGCGAGACCCGGACCCGACCCAGTTTCTTAATAGCCGTTAAAATCAGGTCGACGTCCATCTGGTAACTGCAGGTCCAGGTACCCATTGACAGCCCTAGAACCAAAACCGTGTTGAAGTAATATTTATCTGGTCTCGATAGAACTTGGAACAAACACAACGTTTAGTTTCAACTCGTAGAAAGGGAGGAACATAGAGCTACCACCAGCAGCAGCAAAACAACAACGAAAACATCATCATCGACGACAACAACAACACCAACAACAACGAAAACAACCATGCTAAACAAAACGAGAGCGGGATGCGCCAAACCAAATCAATATATGGCATGGATAGTGATTTTAAGGGCGTGTGCAATGTAGATGAGTACATCAGCTACCCACACCAGCTTCTTGGGCACACCCACTACTGCAGGCACTCGCGGAAGTACCAGTGAGAGGAAAAGAAGCCCCATCCCCACTGCGAAAATCATGAAAATCACAAAGGCATATGCCTTCATGAGAAACTCGTTACATGGGTCCTGAGAAAGCCCGACGGGGACATCCCCGAATATCCCAACTGCGGAGAGCATAATCGAACAGATCGCTACGTTGCGCACGTCCTTTTGGGTTGGTTTTATGTCTTCGATTTCTCCCTCAGATGGCCTGGTCACAAGCGCCATCGAGACAGACACATCTACGCTACCGTCTGGGACGTTTATGACACATTCGTCCATCGTAATCCCAGAGAGAGAGAGAGAGAGAGATGGGGGAGAGTTTCTGTGATTCCGCTGAGGAACGACACGGCGTTTTATAGGGAGAGGACGAGTAGTGGGTTGGAGTGACGACACATGAGGGAGGGAACGGATTAGGTGCGACCCCGACCTTACCCAAGACGGTGCGGCCCTTATCGTGGGGACCACCTTGATGTATTTATTCTATATCCAGGCCGTCCATCCATGTATCATGTATGTGTTGGACGCGGATTGCGTCCGACCACTGGTCGGACCTTTAAGCGTCCGACCAGATCAGTGTGGGGCCGACCATGATGTATACGTTTATCCATGCCGTTCATTACTTTTACAATATCATTCTAGAATATTGTCATAAAATAGAGGCAGATCCAACGCTCAAGTGGGCCACACCAAATAGTGTACTTAACGTGGTGACGTCATCACTACACCAGCGCACTATGGAATGATGACATCACCAGGTTCTGCTCACTATTTGGTGTGGCCCACTTGAGCGTTGGATGTTCCTCGTTTTCAGATTCATTCTTTAAAATGATCTTAGAAAATGAATGGACGGCGTTGATAAACGGATACATAAGGGTGGCCGACCACACTGATCTGGTCGGACGCTTAAAGGTCCGACCAGTGGTCGGACGCAATCCGCGTCCGTATGTGTTATACCCACTCCCTCCATCGGTTCTAAAAGCCCGTGTTAGGTACGAGCCCAAAATGAGGTAGATCTGATCTCAGGAGGACCCCACTAGCAACATCAGTTCAGGTTAAACGTCCTGTTGAATTCATCCCGGTACCCATTGGGATACCTGTGTTTCTCCCTCACCGTCCATCCAACTGTTCAGCTTGTGGGCCCCTGATCGTTGGGCCCACTGTAATGTTTATTTGCCATCTAACCTGTTCCGTGGAAAGGAATTTGCGTCTGACTCACTTGAATTTCTAAAGGAGCCTGGAAAAAAGGAATTTACATTTGGCTCACTTTAATTTTTAAAAGGAGTTTGTGAAAAAGGAATTTGCGTTTGGCTTACTTTAATTTTTAAAAGGAGTTTGTGAAAAAGGAATTTGCATTTGGCTTACTTTAATTTTTAAAAGGAGTTTGTGAAAAAAGATTTTGCATTTGGCTCACTTTAATTTTTGGAAGGAGTTCGTGGAAAAGGAATTTGCATTTGGCTCACTTTTTAAAATGAATTTGTGCCAAGGAATTTGGTTTGGCTCGCTTTTTTTATGGAAAGGAATTGGCAAACGACAAAAAATGACGTGGAATTTTAGACTCATACCATCCTAGGATCGGGCGCGGTTTCCGAGAAGCCGATGTGGGTGGGATCCCTGGGACGCGGATTGCGTCCGATCAGATCTGTGTGGGATCCCACCGTGGTATATCTATCTATCCACGCCGTCTATCCCTTTTCTAGATCATGTTAAGACATAGGTCAAAAAATGAGGCAGATCCAACGGGCTGATGGACCACACCAGAGATGACTCTGGCATTTAATGCAACGTCCAGCGCATTTAATGCAATTAATGCAGCCTAAGCTTACCATTTGGCGTGGTCCACCAGTACGGTGGATCTGCCTCATTTTTACGCCAATTACTTGGCATAATCTTGAAAAGGAGATGGACAGAGTAGATAAAAAGATGCATCAAGGTGGGTTCCCACACAGATCTGGTCGGACGCTTAAAAGTCCGACCAGGGTCGGACGCAATCCGCGTCCGGATCCCTGACAGTGAGCGGCTTCCGAGGTCGGACCGTGGGGCTCACTGTGATGCATGTCTTATATCCACGCCGTCCATACATTTTGAAAACTCATTTTAGGGTATGATCCATAAAACAAAGTAGATCCAAATCTCAAGTGGGTCATAATATAGAAAACCGTGCTAACTGACCATTAAAAACTTTCCCTGGCCGTGGGTGTTGCACCCTAATTTTTCGTCTCCTTGGGGAGCCCATCGGAGGAGTATGCATGGCGCCGCGAAAGGAATGCACAAACATGCATGTGATCTATTAATATAAGATACGTGGAGCATACTATGCGAACACTAGTTAGAGGCGCCTGATTGAAATTAAGCACACCTAAATTTCAAGTCGACCACATGGTAGGGACTGACATCCCACCATTAAAAATTTTTGAAGGCGACAAAAGTTTTGGAGCAAGCTGATATTTGTATTTTTACTTCATTCTGTGACCTTATCAACTGGTTTGATGGGTAATAAACATTAGGGTGGACCATAGTACATTAGGGCGTTCAATGACCATTATTTCCTCTATAATGACCCTCCAGTAGCAACCTCCATGCTGAAAAAGCTCTACCGACCCCACCAAGATGTATGTGCTTAATCCCTGCAAGCCATCCATCCATTTTACCAACTCATTTTATTGGATAACCCGCATTGAACGGGTAACGAGAGATCGACTCGGGGGTTTGGATTCGTTAGCTCGACTTTCTACGAAGCTCGTCTTCCTGGCATGAAAGTCATATCGAGCTAACCTCAGGCTCAACCTCGGGATGAGTTAGAGAGTAGACCTAATCACCAGCTTGGCCTCAACTCTATCATTTAGCAACTGCTGACTTGGATCATTGATGCCATAATTACAAGCGAAAGACTAGGGGTGTGCCCAAAAAGAATGGATACGTCACTAGCCGTTACAGGCACGGTCTACGTCTCCAAGAATTATGCTATCTGACGAGAATCTCCCCCATAACTATAGCCACGATCATGGCCATACCAAGGGCCTACAATTACTTCTCTGATAGCTAGAAATGAGTATCCTTACTTCATTGAGATGGACGCACACTTACTGTTCTAAAAGTAATCTTGTTCTCCTTGCTCAAGACCCATCTAACTTAGGCATCAGAGGACTAACAGCCAGTCCTTAGCCACCCTCTTAGCCATCTCTTGTCCTGTGCAGGATCTAGGGTTTCCAACCTAGTTGGATTACTAGTAGGGAGACATCTTCACACTTTAACCCCTGGTAGACATCTGCCCACCGAGTCTGTTGTCCAGAAATCTGTAACAATAGATTGGCGCCGTCTATAAAACACAACAGTTTAATCGTGTTTTCACTCGAATCAAGAAGGTTTTAGATCATCAGAGCCACCTTTCACCCACACCGTCAATGGTCAGAAAAAAGGAAGAATCAGGGAAAAGCATCTATGATGGATGAGCCATCTTACACCCCTTAAAATGATACATACGTAGAAGAAGAAAGCGATCCTCAGACTCCTGCCTTCCATGCAAGTATGTGAAGGCATGCCTAAAACATCTAAAAACACTTGGTGGGGCCCACTCGAGTTTTGGATGTGTTTGAAACTTGGTCCAACCTCTCATCCAAGTGACACACACACACAATGGATGGGCTGGATTTGTGAACCACATCTTAGTGGGCTCGATAAACAATCCTCAAGGTTTCAATGGGTGGGTAATGGGGTAAATGTTCGACACACATCACGCTGGGCCAACACAGCTCGACCTATATATATATATATATATATATATATATATATATATATATATATATATATATATATATATATATATATATATATATTATATGTGTGTGTGTGTGTGGGAAAAGGTACTATGCGGTGGACCTCATGGGAAGTTCCCATGAGGCCGAGCTGTGTGTATATCAGATATCCACACCATGCATTTGGTGGGTCCCATATTGGTTATGGTATATCCCAAAAATCAACTGTTTCCGAAACTTAGTAGGTCATACCAACTGAAACAATGTAAAATCATTCCTACAACATCTAAAAGCACTTTTTGGGGCCTACTTGAGTTTTGGATACGGTTGAAACTTGGTGTGACCTCATGTTTAAGTGGGACACATATAATGGATGTGCTGGATTTCTCAACCACATCTCATTTCATCCTATAAACAGTCATAAAGGTTTCAATGGGTGGATATGTTAGTGCACTTTTCTATGGCATACTAGTGCACCTTGTTTGTCAATTACTTAGGTCAGTGGGTCTAGTGTAGGTTGAGCTTAATGAAGACGAAGAACGAAGACTCAAGACGGACCGGCTGCATCAAGGAAGAAGAAACAGGTAAAAGTGATACCTTGGTGTGCCTTGCCTTAACCAAAACCTAACCCATAACCTCTTAGATGACTTGGACCAACTAGGTATATCTTTAGTCATCATCATTAGTCTTAGAACTCCATGAAAAACATGATAAGTTAGACTAATTTAAGAGGTGGAAGCTGCTGTAAACAAAACAGCTCAAAACAGCAGTTTCCGATTGACCTCCGATCAATCGGACGTTGGCTCCGATAGGACTCCGATCAATCGGACAGAAGCTCCGATCAATCGGAAATTTTTTCAGCAACCTTGAAAATCCACTGGACATATTTCCGATCAATCGGACAGTCTTCCGATCCATCGGAAGGGGTCCGTCCGATCAATCGGACAGTGTTCCGATCAATCGGAATATCTTCCAGAGACTTCACTGGATAGATTTTCGATCAATCGGACTTGTCTCCGATCAATCGGACAGGTCTCCGATCCATCGGACCTTCTTCCGATCAATCGGAGATGCGCGAATCTGCCCGTTTTTTTACCGTTGGAAGAAAATCTATTTAAGATGGGGGATTCGTTTTTGAGTAAAGAGAGGGAATTTTGAGGAGATAGAAGCCACCATTGCTAGAGATCATTAGAAGCTCTATCACAAACCTATAGCAAGCCATTCTCCTTGTGTTTTCATCACAAGCTTGGGCCATTCAATAGCATCTTGAGAATAGGACTTGTTCCCTCTTGATTCCTAGGGTTTAGACACCTTGATGATAGTTAAATCCTTTGTCTAAACACTACCTAGGAGTCCATTTAGGTGCATTCCTCTAGGAAACTCATTTCCTACCATTTGTAGAGGTTTCACCATTCCCTAGCACCTTGGGCATCTCCAATGGAGCATCACATGCAAGGTAGCTGATCTTGGAGCTGAAGCCTTGGCAAAGCGGCGGCGTCAAAGATTGGGGGAGCACAAGGGGAGCTGATTCAAGCACGGGAGAGCGAGAAGAAGCAACCCGAAGCGGCGCTGAACAAGGGGCTCAATCCGACAAGTAGGTTGTCTTGTTAAGAGTCCATCCACTCAATTCCCTGTGGGAGTTGAGTGTAGAGTTTGTTTGACAAACTCGCCCCGGGGTCGTTAGCCGATCCTTGGCCTATTAGTTGGGCCTAAAATCTAGGGACGTCAGCCGTTCCTTGGCACGTTAGTCGCGCCTAAGACAAAGTCTCCAAGGGGGAGCCACCAACACGGGTGCAAACGTGTAGGTTGGGAGGAACCTGTAAACTCCCCGGTTGGGTGGATCCGATTTAAAACACCTTGGTTGGGAGGAACCAGATTTAAACTCCCCAGTGAATGCCGGTGTGCTCAAAGGGGTTGAGTACTTGAACCGGGAGTGGAGTAGACAAGTAGTCGAACCACTATACATCCTTGTGTTTGTGATTGATCTTGAGCACATTTCTCTTTAATGCATTGAGTTTAATTGGTTAATTATGAATGCTTAATTAGGAATGTATGCTAGGCACTTGATAGGCACATCCACACTCACAAGATGTACTTTCACTACCTCAAGTAGACTTGAACTTCTTGATCCATCCTCACTCAAGTCTATTTGAGTAGCATAGATTAGGTTCTTCATTAGCTTAATCATTTAATTGATCTATGCTTGTTTAGACTAGGTTGTTTATAGCTTTTATCATATGCTAGTCTTTTAATTGGACCCACTTAGGCTTGGAAGCCGAAGTGTTAATTGCTTACGTAGTATAATTTGTTGAATTTGTTAAGTAGGCAAAAAGATTTTGAAAAAGGTCCTATTCACCCCCCCTCCTATAAGTTCAGCCATAATTCTAGTTGCTCCTCAAGCTTCCGCACGCGTATGCGTAGGGTGTCGTGTTAGGCTACCCGACGCAATTTCAATTGGTATCAGAGCAGGTTGCTCTTCAAGGACGTAACCGTCTAGAGTAAGATCCGATACCGGAGCACTAGCATCATGTCTAACCGAGATGGGAGTGCCACCAACCGTCCACCTTTCTTTGACGGGTCCAACTATGCTTATTGGAAAGCGAGAATGAGAATTTTTCTCCAATCCATGGACCGTCCGGTGTGGCTTAGCACACAAACTGGATATACCTTGCCCACCGAGCAAGTGGAGGTTGATGGGAAAAACATTGTCATTCCCAAAGATGATTCCAAATGGGATGACATAGAGAGAGCTCAATACATGGCAAATGCCAAAGCTCTCAATGCGATTTGCTGTGCGGTTTCCCCGGATGAATTTCAGCGCATTCTCACATGCGCAACTGCAAAAGAAGCGTGGGATATACTTGAGGTTACCCACGAGGGAACTAGCACAGTAAGACGCTCGAAGCTTCAGCTCTTAACCACCAAATTTGAAAATATTAGGATGGAAGAGACTGAAACTTTCATGGAGTTTTATACTAAATTGTCAGATATTTATAACTCCATGTTTGTCTTGGGGGATCGGGTTCCGGAAGGAAGGATTTGTAGAAAAATACTTAGGTCCCTCCCGGGAAGATTTGACTCCAAGATAGTTGCCTTAGAGGAGTGTAGAGACATAGATAACATGAAAGTAGAAGAACTCATATGTTCCCTACAAACTCATGAACTACACTTTAAGGCCCCCTCTAGGAAGAAAAACATCGCCCTAAAATCCTCTCACAAACATAAGAAAATTAAGAGTGAGTCGGAGGAAGATAGCAATGATGAGGATGATGAGGAAGAAAAATTAAACAAAAAATTCAAACGATTCCTCAAATTTGATAGAGGGAATAGCCGTGACAAGAAGGACAAGAAGGGTGATAAACATAAAGGGAAATCATCCAAACCTTCATCCGTCCGATGTTACGGTTGCGGTCAACGTGGCCATATTGCCCCGGACTGTCCGGAAACGCCTAAACCGAAAGGTAAAAAGGCGATGGCTGCCACGTGGGATAATACGGAGGAGTCGGACTCCAAATCCGATGACTCTACTAGTGATGGGAGCCAACATAATGATCTAGCTCTCTCGGCCTCCACCACTACCCCTCTTCCCCCTTATCTAAGAGGGGATCCCAACCGCTATCCCTTCTAGGAGTAGAAGGAGTTCCCAACCCCTCACCTCATGCTACATTTTATGAGGGTGTTGAGGAAATTAGTTACCCTTAGGCTTATCAAACTAAACATAGTTAGTGAGGGTAGCTAGAAATGCTTACATAGGTAAATCTGAGGATTTCCGCCTCATTTCTGTGTGTATGGGCAAATCAGAGGATTCAAGCCTCATTAGCCCAATTTTTGATAATTTAGCCCTGCTTTTAATTAATATATTTCCTTGCTAGATTATCATCATGCTTAGATTAGCTAATCATCTTGAGTTTTATGCTTCATTGTATGCTAATCTTTGCTTAGTATTGGTCTTGATATACCAATAGGGGAGGTTGGTTGATTGGGCTATAAGCCCTTGAGCTTTAATGCTTAGTGTATATCATAGATGACCAATTAAGCATGATTAACTATGCTTAGATAGTTACATTTTCTTGTTAATCATGTTCTTTAGCATGCTCCATGATTTTATGTTCATGCACCCTATACTCTCTCTAGTTAGCATGTGCTTATAGTTATAACTGCGACATACTATCTTCTCTTACCTTAACCTTAATTGATATATCATTAAGGGGGAGAGAATAGTTTGTCAATTGCTAACAAAAAGGGGGAGAAAGATCAAGTCCCATCAAAACTAGTTTGCTATGTTTTGTGATGCAGGGATTGACAGGTTATGGGGGAGCAATCTGAAGAGGAGCAGCTTAGTTTAGGCATGTCAAGAGTCCTGTATTTAATGCTTTATCAATGTAATCTCTTGTACATGTATTTTGTTTTGGTAGGTTAGGTTTTTGTAAGTAATTGACAAAGGGGGAGATTGTTAGTGCACTTTTCTATGGCATACTAGTGCACCTTGTTTGTCAATTACTTAGGTCAGTGGGTCTAGTGTCGGTTGAGCTTAATGAAGACGAAGAACGAAGACTCAAGACGGACCGGCTGCATCAAGGAAGAAGAAACAGGTAAAAGTGATGCCTTGGTGTGCCTTGCCTTGACCAAAACCTAACCCATAACCTCTTAGATGACTTGGACCAACTAGGTATATCTTTAGTCATCATCATTAGTCTTAGAACTCCATGAAAAACATGATAAGTTAGACTAATTTAAGAGGTGGAAGCTGCTATAAACAAAACAGCTCAAAACAGCAGTTTCCGATTGACCTCCGATCAATCGGACGTTGGCTCCGATAGGACTCCGATCAATCGGACAGAAGCTCCGATCAATCGGAAATTTTTTCAGCAACCTTGAAAATCCACTGGACATATTTCCGATCAATCGGACAGTCTTCCGATCCATCGGAAGGGGTCCGTCCGATCAATCGAACAGTGTTCCGATCAATCCGAATATCTTTCAGAGACTTCACTGGATAGATTTCCGATCAATTGGACTTGTCTCCGATCAATCGGACAGGTCTCCGATCCATCGGACCTTCTTCCGATCAATCGGAGATGCGCGAATCTGCCCGTTTTTTTACCGTTGGAAGAAAATCTATTTAAGATGGGGGATTCGTTTTTGAGTAAAGAGAGGGAATTTTGAGGAGATAGAAGCCACCATTGCTAGAGATCATTAGAGGCTCTATCCCAAACCTATAGCAAGCCATTCTCCTTGTGTTTTCATCACAAGCTTAGGCCATTCAATGGCATCTTGAGAATAGGACTTGTTCCCTCTTGATTCCTAGGGTTTAGACACCTTGATGATAGTTAAATCCTTTGTCTAAACACTACCTAGGAGTCCATTTAGGTGCATTCCTCTAGGAAACCCATTTCCTACCATTTGTAGAGGTTTCACCATTCCCTAGCACCTTGGGTATCTCCAATGGAGCATCACATGCAGGGTAGCTGATCTTGGAGCTGAAGCCTTGGCAAAGCGACGGCGTCAAAGATCGGGGGAGCACAAGGGGAGCTGATTCAAGCACGGGAGAGCGAGAAGAAGCAACCCGAAGCGGCGCTGAACAAGGGGCCCAATCCGACAAGTAGGTTGTCTTGTTAAGAGTCCATCCACTCAATTCCCTGTGGGAGTTGAGTGTAGAGTTTGTTTGACAAACTCGCCCCGGGGTCGTTAGCCGATCCTTGGCCTATTAGTTGGGCCTAAAATCTAGGGACGTCAGCCGTTCCTTGGCACGTTAGTCGCGCCTAAAACAAAGTCTCCAAGGGGGAGCCACCAACACGGGTGCAAACGTGTAGGTTGGGAGGAACCTGTAAACTCCCCGGTTGGGTGGATCCGATTTAAAACACCTTGGTTGGGAGGAACCAGATTTAAACTCCCCAGTGAATGCCGGTGTGCTCAAAGGGGTTGAGTACTTGAACCGGGAGTGGAGTAGACAAGTAGTCGAACCACTATACATCCTTGTGTTTGTGATTGATCTTGAGCACATTTCTCTTTAATGCATTGAGTTTAATTGGTTAATTATGAATGCTTAGTTAGGAATGTATGCTAGGCACTTGATAGGCACATCCACACTCACAAGATGTACTTTCACTACCTCAAGTAGACTTGAACTTCTTGATCCATCCTCACTCAAGTCTATTTGAGTAGCATAGATTAGGTTCTTCATTAACTTAATCATTTAATTGATCTATGCTTGTTTAGACTAGGTTGTTTATAGCTTTTATCATATACTAGTCTTTTAATTGGACCCACTTAGGCTTAGAAGCCGAAGTGTTAATTGCTTACGTAGTATAATTTGTTGAATTTGTTAAGTAGGCGAAAAGATTTTGAAAAAGGTCCTATTCACCCCCCTTCCTATAGGTTCAGCCATAATTCTAGTTGCTCCTCAAGCTTCCGCACGCGTATGCGTAGGGTGTCGTGTTAGGCTACCCGACGCAATTTCAGGATATTCACTCTTAACTATTATCTATGGTGTGGCCCAACGAAGTCATGATTTTTCCTGAGTTTTAGTCCCATGGCCCATATGAAATGGTTCATCTGACTGATGGAGTGGATGCCCATTATACATCACAGTGGGGCCATACAGCCCAACCTCATGGGAACTTCCCATGAGGTCGACCGCATGGTACCTTTTCCATATTATATATATATATATATATATATATATATATATATATATATATATATATATATATATATATATGAGATTTTCTTTTGTCTCATGGATATAGGACACAGGACAAGAGAGCTACACTAAAATAAAACACTTTTCACAACCAAAGCAAGAGGGAAATTTTAAATTTTAAATAAATTTTTATTTTAAAATATAACAGAGGTATTTGCAATAACCCTTTCCTACGTCCAGTTTGTGTGAAATACGTCCAGTTTGTGTGAAATTATGAACAGGTTGGATGGCAAATAAATATCTTAATAAAACCTGGGATTAGGTGACATTTTGGACTATGTTTATTTACCATTAAAAACTACTTCTGGGCACTGGAATGTTTTTTTTATTTTTTTATTTTTACCATCCAACTTGTTGATAAGGTCACAAAGATCTGGCTGAAGGTAGTACACAAATATCAGCTTCATCCTAAAGTTTTGTGGCCTACAAGAAGTTTTTAATGGTCAATCACTACTGTTTCCTATGGTGTGGTCCACCTGAGATTTGGATCTGCTTCATTTTTTGGATCACACACTACAATAAGCTGTCTAAATGGACGGACGGCATGGATTCAACTCATTTGCATCACTGTCAGCCCCACAGTCAGAGATCCACTGAAGCCGCGTCCCCAATTCATCGAGTAGCACATCAGCTGATTTTATCAGCTAGGGTGTTTTGGTTGATGCGAGAGTGATGCATTCCTGCGTTGGACGGTTGGATGTAATTAACATACCAGATGGGCATTCCTATGTTGGACGGTTGGAATTAACATACCACGTGGGCCCCACAGTTCTCAACTTGTAACTTTCTAAGAGAAGAATAAACAAGGGCATTTTGGTAACTGCACTCCGTAAAATGTGCGTGCATATCCTCGTTTACTTGCAACGCACGTTACTTTGGGGCCTTAATTTCATGCCCAGCCAATAAACTGACTTTGGGCCTAAGCTTCGAGAATCCAAACCGTTGATCTGTTGCGGCCCATCATAGATAGACTATGTGACAAATATCTGGAAGATTCTTAGAGCTCTTTTTCGTCAATTGTGGTCGTTGAACCCGGTGAGGCACAAATCAGGCCACAGTTTTAAAGCACACTCGACTTGAAACCTAGTTGAGTCGAGTCAACTCAACCAAAAAGTTCAGTCGAGTTTCTTCAAAGCTTGTGCAAGTTTTTTTTTTCTTTTCACCTGAGTTTTGTAGAGTCTTTCAGAGTCAAGTGAAGTTCTCTTGAGTTTTGTAGAGTCTTTCAGAGTCAAGTGAAGTTCTCTTGAAGTTCTCTTGAGTTTTGTAGAGTCTTTCAGAGTCAAGTGAAGTTCTCTTGAGTTTTGAACAAGTCACGACGAGATTGAGTTTTTCTGAAGTCGTGGTGAAATCTGGCCAAGTTGAATCAACTTGGTGGGGATGGCCGGCTAGCCCAACTTGTAGACGTCTGGGCGTTTTAACTACTGGTCTCGGGTTTGAAACTCACTAACCCCACAGTGAGTGGGAGCATCATGTGACTGACGGAGTGGGTGCGTTGTGCATCTAACAGGGTGTGTGCATTGCATGACTGACCCAAAAAATAAAAAATAAAAGAGTTGAATCGACTTGGTTGAGTTGAGCCGTGTCTTTTCTAGTCCTTAAACAACTGGTAAGGCAATTTGCCGAACCAAGTAGAGCTGTCAACAGGTGAGGTTTCGGCCAGCTCCATTAGTACTTGAACCCGTTTTAGCCGGTCCGGTTCTCTTCCTATTCAAGACTCAGAACCAGATTGGATTGAGTTGAGCCCACCTGATGTATGGATCAAATCACACACACATGTGCCAGTGACAGACATGCTTGGTGTGTAAATGGGCTCTTTTGGACGCAGATTCGGATTCGCTGCCATGCACCCCAGATTCTTTTGAGCCCACCTTGATTAATGTATTCTACATCCACTCAGTCCATCCGTTTTGCGAAATTATTGTTGGGCATCCAACTTATTGATAAGGTCACACAAACCTGGATTCACACAAACCTAGGTGAAGGTAAAAAACAAATATCAGCTTGATCCAAAACTTGTGGCCCATAAGAAGTTTTTCATAGTCAATTAACACAACTTCCTATGGTATAGTCCATGCACCTTAGATTGGATCTGTCTCATTTTTGGGCTGAAGCCCTAAAATGATCTAGTGAAGCTAATGGACTGCGTAGATGTATAATACATACTTCAAGGTGGGCCCCACAGTAAGTACCGCACTGTTTTGGGTGAGGCCCGGTCCGCACCTAATCTGCTCCCGGAACCAAGGGCTCTAGTTGTAAGAAGCGTGAAGTTAAGTGGGGATCATCCGTGCTAAAGGCACAAGAAATTGGGCGCCGATTAGGTACTTCCCTCGCCTGTCCCCAGCTCGAGACAGGCTAGGGCTCTGACGGCCACCCTGATGTATGGATTTTATCCACACTGTCCATTCTGTTTTCCATGTCATTTCAGGTCATGAGCCTAGAAATGGGATAGATCCAAGCTCAATTGGAGCATGAGATGAGGATTAAAGGCTGACCGTTGAAAACTTATTGAGTGCCACAGGAAGTTTTGGATCAAGCTGATATTTGTGTTTTACCTTCATCCAGGTCTCTATGATCTTATGAACAGATTGGATGGAAAATAAACATCACATTGGGCCCTATGAAGGTTTCAACGGTAAAAATCATTAGCACCGCTGGTTACTTTGGTGTGGCGCACTTAAAACTTAGATCTGCCCCATTTTTGGCACTATGTCCTAAAATGATATGGGAAACTAAATGGACAGTGTGGATAAAATTCATACATCAGGGTGGCCCTCAGAGTCCTAGCCTGTCTCGAGCTCGGGACAGGTAGGGAAGTACCTAATCCGCGCCCCAAGAAATTCCAGCCCGTTGCTTCTCATTGGTCCACGTCATCTTAGAGGACTCTGGCTGACGAGATATACGGAATCTCTCTCCCAGAGACATGGTGGTACGCAACATCACTTTTAGCGTGTGGAACTTTTTTTGGGTCCCACAATGATTTATGTTTCGTATCCACACCGTCTATCAATTTTTTTTTACGTATGATTCTAAAGCATGAGCTCAAAACTGAGGCATATACAGAGCTCAAGTAAACCGCGTCAAAGAAAATAGCTGATATTGAATAAAAACCGTTGACACCTTCCCAGGGTCTACTGTTGCGTTTATTTGCTATCTAACCTTTTAATAATCTTACACGTATCTTCATGAAGGAAAAACACAAATATAAGCTTGATCAAAGCCTCCTATGGCCCCAAGAAGTTTTCAACACTAGGCGTTCAATTCAGACCGTTTCTTTAATATGGCCCGGTTGAGCTTGGTTCTGCCTTATTTTTTGTCTAGTTCCACAAAATGGTATGAAAAAATGGCTGGATGGTGTGAATCTGATAAATACAGCGTAATAGGGCCCACTGAAGTTTCACATATAAATCTCTCACGGAATGTGCTACACCACGTGAGCATATTAGGTGAGACCCCTGTCTCACCCAAGACTGCCCACCTTGACATGCGTATTCTATATCCGCCTCATCCATCCGTTTTTCCTGATAATTTAAAGAATTATCCAAAAAATGAAACAATGGTGGCTTACCCTTACCTATGCCATAGGAAACAATGGTGACTTACCAATAACGGGCTACAAAAGTTTTGTATCAAGCTGATATATGTTCTTCCTCTTCATCCAGGCTTATGTGAACTTATGAATAGATTGGATGTCAAATAAAAACCATAGAAGCATTAAGGTGATCCTTAAGAAGTTTTTACCAGTAGTGTTCAACTACCACTTTTTCCTAGAGTATGGTCCACCTGATAATTGGATATTCTTAAATTTTGGTAAAATGTTCTAAAATAATCTAACAATTTGGATGTACGTACGGAGTGGATATAGAATAAAAAAATCAAGGTAGGCCCCATGGTAAGGGTTGCACCGTCTTGGGTGATGCCCGCTCCCCTGCATCACACAGCAAGCACCGGTGGTGTGAAATTTCTGCCAGCTCCACGATGATGTATTTGTTAGATCCACACCGGCAATTCATTTTTCAGATCATTATGGGCTATGAACCCAAAATTAATGCGGTTTCAAAGTTAAAGTGGACCACATCAATGAGGACAGTAGGAATTGATGCTACCATTGAAAACTTCTTGGGACCACAGAATGCTCTTATCAAGCTGATATTTTTATTTTAACTTCATCTAGACATGTGTGATATTATGAACAGGTCAAATGGAAAATAAGCCTCCATGTTAGCCCTAGTAAAGTTTCAACGGAAGTTTGTTCAATCCCCACTGTTTTACATGGTGTGAACCACTTGATGTTTGGATGTACCTCATTTTGGGGATTGTGCTCTAGGTTTATCTGGAAAAATTGATGGACGGTGTAGGTTTAACAAAAAAATCATGGTGGGACTCAGAAAAAGTTTCAAACGTTAAAAAACAGTTGTGTAATTAGCAATGAATGTAGAGAGAAAAATGTTGGTAGATGGAGTCATTGAAAATGATGCGGACTAATGAGAAGCAACCGTGGTAAAACTTTTTGTGCCTTCAACACAAACAATTCACACTCCAAAACATAAATATATCAGCTTGATCTAAAACTTATATGGCCACTAAGAAGTTTTCAACAGTAGACTTTCAGCCCCCACTGCTTCCAGTGGTGTGGTCCACTTGAGCTCACGATCTGCCTCCTTTTTTGGATCATGACATAAATGATCTGTCAAAATCGATGGACTGTGGATAAAACATATGCAGTTTATATGTTTATATTAATGGTAATAACCCTATGAACGGTTTGTATAACGTGTGGACATCATATGGTCGGCTCCAAAAAGGTTTCGAGAGTGGACGTTTCCGTTCACACTATATTTCTGACAGGAATATCTGTGAGCCCACATAGCTTCCGACTACAGGAACCTCCTGTGCCCAGGGGACAGGCAATACGCGTCCACGGTGCCCCGCGGTGTACCGGAGATACTACGTACGGTAAACAGGTAAAGCCATCTCTCGACAGGACACCTGGCATGGTTTTGTATCGATCGGGTCCACCCATGGACTTGCACAAGGACGGATGGCTCAGTTTAAAAAATAAAGCCCATGAGAAGATCCTATCCATTACTTTTTCCACAGTTTATCCCACTGCATACTTAACTGTTTCTGTTTCCTACCGTCCCTTAAGTGGCCACAGAATCAGATGGATATGATGATCTTATAGCCTAGATTTTAAATAAATACACACCATCCATGCTAGGACCCCCTGCATACGGGCCTTCGTGATTTGCACATCTTCCACCCCACCTGTACTTAAAAGAGAGATGGGCCTACCATATTCTAGTTCTTTGGTCTATCATCTCGCTGGCCGATGAGATTTTCTGGTGCACGTGGCAAACATATAATGTAGCGTGTGTGTGAAAAGTCTCAGCCGTTCACTAAGTGGATCCTACTGAGCCCGATTTTAAGCAGGTCCAAGTTGATGGACCCGACCCAAACCCAGACACCGAATATTTTAGCGAGCTAAAGAGGCTGATCCTGCCCGAACCCGGTATCCGTTAAATTCAAGGAGCCTTACCCAAGCCGGTGTGGCCCTTACCATGGGGCCATCTTGGTATATGCATTCTATATCCACACCGTCCATCTGTTCTGCCAGTTCGTTTTAGGGCATGCTTCAAAAATGAAGCAGATTCAATTCTCAGTAGGACCATACCATAAGAAACATTGTTGATTGATCATTAGTGGGCGAAAAAAGTTTTGGATCAAGCTGATATTTGTTTTTTTCCCTTCATCTGGGTTAGAGTAACCTTATCAAAAGGTTGGATGGCAAATAAACATTACGGAAAAATTACAGTGGGCCCTAGGAAGTTTTTAATGATACAGCTAGCATTCAATCACCAGTAGCATCAATTCTTACTATTTTCAGTGTTGTGGTCCACTTTAGCTTTAGATCTACATTTTTTTGGGGCTCATATCCTATAATGATATCGAAAAATGGATAGCTAATGTGGATCTAAGAAATATATCATTGAAGATGGTCCATTTGTTCCTCTTTTGGAATGATAAGCAGACGTTTGTTTTTCGTGTTGGATATTATTCGTGACTTATATCTGATGGAAGGTTTGGATTAACAAGATAATATGATCAGTTGATTTAGTGAGAGGCTCGTAGGTCATGCATGACCATCCTAAACATTTGATAATATGCTAGCATTAGGCGACGCATTGGATTAATTGTTGCATTGTGAGCGGTTCATGTTGAGGCACCAGAGACAAGTTGCAGATCGTCCACACATGTTTGGGACCCGACCGGTCCATCAGGCAACTCATGTGGTCCGAGAACTGGGCTAGTCATCTGGCAGGTGGTGCATGTGTACAGAAAACATAGACCACAAGGTGGCCCATCCAATGTAGTATGCTCAGCGGCTGGATTCCTCCGGCTGCAGCAACACATGTTGACTGTAGCCAACAAATGCCGGGACAATTAGTAGGGGCCAGGAGTTATGGAGCAGGCCGGTGAGCCAGCTGAACCACCTCGACTCGTTTGGCTCTGAGTCAGGTCCCAGCTTGCTCGAGTTAGTGCTGGATTGACCTGACTCGCCATCAGTCATGGTCGTGGCGACTCAGGTTGTCGAGCCGTATCTTGTCCCAAGACGGACTCGAATGGGGTCTTAACTCTTAAACCATATTGGCATGGGCCGGCTTTCGACTGAGCTTTGCAAAACCCTCCTATAAGCTTTGAAAAAACCGACTGTCCTATTTCAACAAACGAAGGGTCCCGGAAACAGGGATTGGGATTGTTCAACCAATCCGAATTGGGGATTGGGACGTGGCGATGGTCGGTTCACAAATATCCCACGTGTACAATTTTGAATGCATGTGTATCGAGCTATACAAGCTGCCAGAGTAGCACATGTGAAAGGCATTACTGGAAACGCCTTTGAAAATCTGAAATATAAGCTCAAGATTTTGTCCATTCATCATCGTGAGGTTATCCTGGCCCCTCATTTCTAGCGACCCCTCCAAAAGCATCCAGATTCACGTGTAGCCTATCCTGATCATTTGATCTGCTAGGGTTTTTTGGTTCATGCGAGAGTGATGGCAGCGTTCATATATTAATGGACGGTTGTATGTAATACAGATCCCAAATAGGCCCCACAGTTCTTGACTTTTGGTATTGCACTCCTCAAAACGCTCCGTATATATACCCTTTTCATCACTTGGTTTTCAATCTCAAGCTTCTGGCCGGACCGGGAGCGGATTAGCTGTTACCGTGGGGCCCACCTTGATGATGTGTTGTATATCCACGCCGTTCATCCGTTTCTCCAGCCCATTTTAATATGTGTTACCAAAAATTAAACAGATACAAATCTCAGGTGGACCATACCACAGGAAACAGTGGTGATTGAGTGCCTCACAAAAATTCCAAAGTGAAGAGCGCTGCACGCAGTGAAATATTCCAACAGTAACAACTACATTGAAGTATCCTGCTGGTTAGTTAGATAAGCTGATAGAATCCATCCTAGTACTACGTACCTTAAAAATCATATAATAATAATCTTAGAACGAACCCATGATTATTCTGAACCTGGAAAAAACGAAAACAGCAACGACGATAGTCACACCATAACAACAACAACAACAACAACAACAGCGAAAACAGCAGTGGGACGTGCAAAACGAGTCGAGCCAAATCAATATATGGCATGGATAATCATTCCAAGGCCCTGGGCAACATAGATGAGTGCATCAGACACCCACATCACCATCTTGGCGACACCAACCACTATGGGCATTCGCGGAAGTAGCAATGAAAGCAAAAACAGCGCTATCACCATTGCGAAAATCGCAAAAATCAGAACGGTATACACCCTCAAAAGGACTTCGTGATACTGGTCCTGAGCAGTCCCGACGTGAAGATCCCCGACAAGTCCAACCACAGAGAAAAGTGAACGTATTGCCGCCTTCAACATCTTCTTCCGTGCCACGGAGACCGACAGATCTATCTCATCGTCGACGTTGATTACATAATCGCGTATCGTAATTTCGGCCATTTTTTCTTCTTTTCTTTTTTTTTTCTTTTTTTTTGTTAGGGGGATGGAGATTTTGTGATCTGATACTTTCTGTTTTATTGAGAGCTAGAGATGTCTGAACGTTGATCGACCTAAACCTATGTCACCTTTATGAGTCAGACCACAAGGTAATGTCCACCAGCCAATAACTTCCAACATATCAAGTGAATGTGAAATCCAACCCTTCCAATAAGTTGGCCACACAACAATGGATATTATAATAGAAAAAATCTACCCTATGTAAACATTACATGGACTCCGTCAAACAAAACAACCTCTAGCCATTGATAAATAGAAAAATACAAGTATGTCCATTAGATTATTTGATTTGAATGAATTTTTCACAGGATCATTCCCAGGATAGGTTCCACAAATTGGACAGGTTAGATTTCGAGCATAAGTGAAAGATTGAAAGTTACCTACTAGCTGGACCGCGCCATATGGTCCAACTAGAGAACTCTAAATTTTTAATCAACGGTGGACCTTACTGATCTAACTGATTGGACCAGAAAGTATGGTCCACCGGCAGATAACTTCCAAATTATCAAGTGAGTGTGAAATCAAATCCTTCCAATAGGTTAGCCCCACAATAAAAAAAGAAAATTACCAAAAATCAGCCTTATATGTACATTAGGTACACCCTGCCATAGAAAACATGGCCAGCCATTGATAAATAGAAAAATGCAAGTATGGTCTAATGGATTAGTGGATATTGATGAATGCTTCAAAAATGATTTTCAGGATACGGCCCACCTATTTGACAGGTTGGATTTCACACAAAAATGAAAGATTGAAGGTTATCTATTGGTGGACTATGCCATGTGATCCAACTGCAGCTCTATAAATTTATAAACGAAATGGTTGTGCCTGAGGCACTCCTTTTAGTGGAAATCTAAAGTCCAACGGGATGGACCACAAGGTAAGGTCCACCAGGCAGATAACTCCCCACATATCAAGTGATTGTGAAATCCAATTCTTTCAATAAGCTGGCCCCACAACAAAAATGATAATAACAAAAATATGTCCTATATGCACATTATGTGCACCCCTCCATATAAAAACCTGTCCACCCATTGATAAACAGTAAATTACAATTGTGGACCATTGAATAAATTTTTCACAAGGTAATTCTTAAGATAGGGACCACCAATTGGACAGGTTGGATTTCGTGCAAAAGAGAAAGTTTGAAAGTTATCTACTGGGTGGATAATACCTGATGTTCCGGCCACTGGCCTCGTCTAAACTTATAATCGACATCGGTGGACGTGAGATGAAGGAGGAGGTCTCAAGTTTAATCGGTTGGATCATAAGGTACAGTCCAACAAGTCGTATAAATTCCAACATATCCAGTGAACGTGAAATCCAACCCTTCCAATAACTATTAAGTAGGTGCAAAGAAAAAAATATGAAAGTAACAAAAACCAAGCCAATATAAACATTATGTGCATCCATCCATAGAAAACAATGTCACCCATTAATAAATAGAAAAATACAATTGTGGACCATTGAATAAGTGGATATGAATGTGTTTTTCACAAGGTGATTCTTAAGATAGGGCACACTATTTGGACGGGTTGGATATCGCACACAAGCGAAAGATTAGAAGTTATCCATTGGGTGGACCGTAACTTGTGGTCCAACCTCCGACAACTTGTAATATTATAATGGACATGAGATCTTCCCCTTTGAGGAGGCCTCTGTCGAACTAGTTGTACCACAAGGTATGGTTTACCAGTGAATAAATTCCAACATATCTGGTAAATGTGAAATCCAACCCTTCCAATGAGTAGATCCCGTGATAAAAATTACAATACAAAAAATCATCCCAATATAAACATTATCATACACATCCCTCTATAGAAAATAATGCCTTCCCATTGATAAATATAGAAATACAATTGTGAATATTGGATAAGTGGATATCGATGAGTTTTTCGCAAGATGATCCTTTAGACAAATGCCATCAGTTGGACGGATTTGATTTAGTGAAAAATGAAAGATTCAAAGTTATCCATTAGGTGAACTATTTCTTGTGTCCAACTAGCGACCTACTCTTAACCAACCTTATAATCGAAACGGTGGACTTGAGGACTAAATACGTGGTCTCGAGTCCAACTAGTTGGACCACAAGGTAGGGTCCAACTAAAGGATAAATTACAACATATCTAGTGAAGGTGAAATCCAACACATCCAATAGGTAGGTCCCAAGAAAAAATATGAAAATAGCAAAAATCAAGCCAATATAAACATTATGTGCATTCCTCCATTGAAAACAACGTTCACCCATTGACAAATAGAAATATACAATTGTGGACCATTGGATAAGTGGATATGGATTTTTTTTCACAAGGTGATTCTTAAAATAGGTCCCACCAATTGGATGGGTTGGATATCACACACAAGCGAAAGATAATTAGAAGTTATCCATTTGGTGGACCGTAACTTGCGGTCCAACCTTTGACATCTTTTAGAATTATAATGGATAACAGACATGAGATCTTCCGAGGAGGCCTCCCATCCAACTAGTTGTACAACAAGGTATGGTACACCCAGTGGATAAATTCCAACATATCTAGTGAGTGTGAAATCCAAACCTTCCAATGAATAGGTCCCATGACAAAAATACCAATAGGAAAAATCAGCCCAATATAAACATTATGTGCATCCCTCCATAGAAAATAATGCATACCCATTGATAAATAGAAAAATACAATTGTGAACCACTGGATTAGTGCATATGGATGAGTTTTTCACAAAATTATTCTCAAGATCAAGCCCACCAATTGGACGGGTTAGATTTAGTGAAAAAATGAAAGATTAAAAGTTATCCACTGGCTGAACTATTCTTGATGGTCCAACCAGATACCTACTCCAACTTTATAATCGAAAAGGTTGACTGGAGACCCAAGAGGAGGTCTCGAGACCAACTAGTTGGACCACAAGGTATGATCTAACCAATGAATAAATTCCACCATATCTAGTGAATGTGAAATTCAACCCTTCCAATAAGTAGGTTCCAAGAAAAAATATGAAAATAACAAAAATCGCTACAATATAAACATTATGTGCGCCCCTCCATAGAAAACAATGTTCACCCATTGATAAATATAAAAATACAATTGTGGACCACTGGATAAGTGAATATGGATGTATTTTCCACACGATGATTCTTAAGATAGGGCCCACTAGTTGGACAGGTTGGATATCACACACTTGCAAAAGATTAGAAGTTATCCATTTGGTGGATAGTAACATGTGGTTCAACCTGCAACATCTTCTAAACTTATAAGGGACAGGAGAACTTCCCTTTTGGAGGAGGCCTTCCGTCCAATTAGTTGTACCACAAGGTACTGTCCACCCAGTGCATAAATTCCAACATATCTAGTGAGTGTGAAGTCCAACCCTTCCAATGTGCAGGTCCTACCACAAATTTGACAATAGCAAAAAGCATACCAATATACACATTATGCGCATCCCTCCATAGAAAATAATGCCCACCCATTGATAAATAGAAAAATACAATTGTGGACCATATGATAAATGGATATAGATGAGTTTTTCACAAGATGACTTTTAAGATAAAGCCAACCAGTAGGACGGGTTGGATTTTCTGCAAAAATGAAAGATGGAAAGTTATCCACTAGGTGAACTTTTTCTAATGGTTCAACTAGTTACCTGCTAGAAACTTAAAATCGAAATGGTGGACTTGAGACGAAAGTGGAGGTCTGGAGTCCAACTAGTTACCTGCTCTAAACTTAAAATCGAAAGGGTGGACTTAAGCCGAAAGTGGAGGTCTGGAGTCCAACTAGTTGGACTACAAGGTAAGGTCCAACCAGCGGATAAATTCCAACATATCGAGTGCAGTGAAATCCAAACCTTCCAATAGGTAGATCCCTAGAAAAAATATTAAAATAGCAAAAATCAAACCAATGTAAATATTATGTACATCCCTTCACTGAAAACATTGTCCACCCATTGATAAATTGAAAAATACAATTATGGACGATTGGATAAGTCAATATGGATGTGTTTTTCACAAGGTGATTCTTAAGATAGTGCCCACCAGTAGGACGTGTTGGATATCACACACAAGTGAAAGATTAGAAGTTATCAATCGGGTGGACGGTTACTTTTGGTCCAACACACGAAATCTTCTAAACTTATAATGGACATGAGTCTTCCCTTTTAGTGGAGGCCGCTAATCCAATTAGTTGTACCAGAAGGTATGATCCACCCACTTGTTAAATTCCAACATATGTGGTGAATGTGAAGTCTAACCCTTCCAATGGGTAGGTCCCATGACAAAAATGACAATAGCAAAAATCAGCCCAATATACACATTATGTGCAACCCTCCATAGAAAACAATGCCTACCCATTGGTAAATAGAAAAATACAATTGTGGACTATTGGATAAGTGGATATGGATGAGTTTTTCACAAGATGATTATTAAGATAAAACCTGTCAGTTGGACAGATTGGATTTAGTGCAGAAATGAAAGATTGAAAGTTATCCGCTAGGTGAACTGTTTTTTATGATCCAACCAGTGACATGATCTAACCTTATGATAGACATAGTGGACTTGAGATGAAAGATGAGGTCTCGAGTCCAACTAGTTAGACCACAAGGTACGGTCCAACCAGTGGATAAATTCCAACATATCTAGTGAATGTGAAATCCAACCCTTGCAACAGGTAGGTCCCAAGTAAAAAATAAGAAAATAGAAAAAATCAGGCCAATATAAATATTATGCGCATACCTCCATAGAAAACAATGTCCACCCATTAATAAATAGAAAAATATAATTGTGGACCATTAAATAAATGGATATGGATGTGTTTCTCACAAGGTGGTTCTTAAAATAGGGCCCACCAGTTGGACGGGTTGGATTTCACACACAAGTGAAAGACTAAAAGTTATCCATTAGGTGGACCATACCTTGTGGTCTAACCAACGACATCCTCTAAACATAAAATATGCTTGAGATCTCCCTTTTGGTGGAGGCCGCTAGTCCAACTAGTACCACAAGGTATGGTCCACCCAGTGGATAAATTCCAACATATGTAGTGAATGTGAAATCCAACCCTTCCAATGGGTAGGCCCCATGACAAAAATGACAATAACAAATATCAGCCCAATATACACATTATGTGTATGTCTCCATAGAAAACACCGCCTATCCATTGATAAATGGAAAAATACAATTGTGGACCATTGGATTAGTGGATATGGATTAGTTTTTCATAAGATGATTCTTAAGATAAACCTCACCAGTTGAACAGTTTGGATTTTGTGTAAAAATGAAAGATTAAAAGTTATCCACTAGGTGAACTATTTCTAATGATCCAACCAGTGACATGCTTTAAACTTATAATGGGAATGATGGACTTGAGAGGAAGGAGGAGGTCTCGAGTCCAACTAGTTGGACCACACAGTACAGTCCAACTAGTGGATAACTTTCAACTATATCTACTGAATGTGAAATCCAACCCTTCCAATAGCTAGGTCCTAAGAAAAAATATTAAAATAACAAAAATCAGGCCAATATAAACATTATGTGAGTCCTTCCATAGAAAACACTGTCCACCCATTGATAAATAGAAAAATATAATTGTAGACCATTGGATAAGTGGATGTGGATGAATTTTTCACAAGGTAATTCTTAAGATAAGGCCCACTAGTTGGACTATTTGGATTTCCCACACAATTGAAAGATTAGAAGCTATCCATTGGGTGGACCATACCTTGAGGTCCAACCAGCGACATTCTCTAAATTTTTAATGGACTTGAGATCATCCCTTTTAGAGGAGGCCTCCGGTCCAACTAGTTGTACCACAAGCTATAGTCCACCTAGTAGATAAATTCTAACATATTTAGTGCATGTGAAGTCCAACCCTTCTAATAGGTAGGTACATTAACAAAAATGATCCCCCCCTGATAAATAGAAAAATACAATTGTAGACCATTGGGTAAGTTGATGTGTTTCACAAGGTAATTCCTAAGATAGGGCCCCACTTGGACATGTTCGATTTCGTGCACAAATGAATGATTAAAAGTTACCCCCTTGGTGGATTGTACTTTTTGATCTAGCCAGTAACCTCTAGACTTATGATCAAAATCGTGGACATGAGACGAAAGAGTAGGTCTCGAGTTTAACTAGTTGGATCATAGAGTACGGCGCAATCAGTGGATAAATTCCAACATATCTAGTGAATGTGAAATCCTACCCCTCCGATAGTTAGCTCACCTAACGACAAATGATAATAGAAAAAATCAGCCCAATATATACATTATGTGCATCCCTGCGTAGAAAACAACATCAACCCATTGATAAGTGAAAAAATATAATTGTGGATTATTGGATAAATGGATATGGATGCATTTCTCACAATGTGATTCTTCAGGTACGGCCCACCAGTTGGATGGGTTAGATTTTGCACACAATTGAAAGATTAAAAGTTATCTATTGGGCGGACCGTACCTTGGGATCTAACCAACGACATCCACTAAACGGATAATGGACCAAGATCTCCCCCTTTCAGAGGAAGCCTCCAGTCTGGTTGTACCACTAGCTATGGTCCACTCAGTAGATAAATTCCAACATATCTACTGAATGTGAAATCCAACCCTTCCAATAGTAGGTCCCATGACAAAAATGATAATAGAAAAAATCAGCCAATGTACACATCATGTGCATGCCTCCGTAGAAAATCATTTCCGCCTATGGATAATTAGAAAAAAATACAATTAGCGACCATTGGATAAGTTGAAATGGATGAGTTTTACACAAGGTGATTCTTAAGATAAGGCCCACCAGTTGGACGAGTTGGATTTCGTGCAAAATTAAAAGATTGACAGTTATCCACTAGGTGGACTGTACCTGATGATCCAACCAACCGCCTCCTCTAAATTTATATTTGAAATGGTGGACTTAGGGCGAAAGAGGAGGTCTCTGAGTACAACTAGTTGGATCACAAGGTACCGTCCAACCAGTGGATAAATTCCAACATATCTAGTGAATGTTGAATCGAGCCCTTCCAATTTCTAGGTCCAATGACAAAAATAATAATAGCAAAAATCAGGCCAATGTAAACATTATGTGCATACTTCTATAGAAAACAATGTCCACCCATTAATAAATAGATGTCCACCCATTAATAAATAGAAAAATACAACTGTGGATCATTAGATAAGTGGATATGGATGTGTTCTCACAAGGTGGTTCTTAAAATAAGGCCCACCAGTTGGACAGGGTTGGATTGCGCACACAAGTGAAAGATTAAAAGTTATCCATTGGATGGACCATACCTTGTGGTCTAACCAACGACATCCTCTAAACATAAAATAGGCTTGAGATCTTCCCTTTTAGTGGAGGCCATTAGTCCAACTAGTTGTGCCACAAGGTATGGTCCACCCAGTGGATAAATTCCAACGTATATAGTGAATGTGAAATCCAACTCTTCCACTAGTTAGTTGCCACACAATTGCCAATAGCAAAAATCAGCCCAATATAGATATTATGCACATCCCTCCATAAAAAAAAAGTCCGCCCATTGATAAATAGAAAAATACAACTGTGGACCATTGGACAAGTAGATATGGATGGACTTTTCACAAGATTATTCTTATGATAGGGCCCACCAGTTGGACGGGTTAGATTTTGCACACAAGTGAAAGATTAGAAGTTATCCAGTGGGTGGACCATACCTTGTGGTCCAACCAGCGATATCCTTTAAACTTATAATGAACCGGAGATCTTCCCTTTTAGAGGAGGCTTCCAGTCCAACTAGTTGTAACACTAGGTACGGTCCATCCAATGGATAAATTCCAACATAAGTAGTTTATGTGAAATCCAACCCTTCCAACAGATAGGTCCCATGACAAAAATGATAATAGCAACAATCAGCCCAATATACACGTTATGTGCATCCCTCCATAAAAAAAATGTTCACCCATCGATGAATAAAAAAATACAATTGTAGAACATTGGATAAGTGGATATTGATGAGTTTTTCACAGGCTGAATTTTAAGATAGGGCCTACTAGTTGGACTGGTTGGATTTCGTGCAGAAATGAAAGATTAAAAGTTATCTACTGGGTGCCTGATACCTAATGGTCTAAACTTATATTTTAAATAGTTGGAGTTGAAACCTCTTTTAGAGGAGGTTATTAGTGCACTTTTTTTGGCATACTAGTGCACAATCACATGCATCCATGTGTTGTAATGTCAGTCGAGCACTGGCAAGCTGAAGACTGATGATTCAAGTGGACTAGAAGCATCAAGGAAAAAGAACAGGTAAAAAAGATACATTGGTGACCCCAACCCTTAGAACTAAATCAATCATAAACCTTTAGATGACTTGAACCACATAGGAAAACTCTTAGTTATTTTCTTTTGCCTAGAACACTTAGAAAAATATGATAACTTAAGCTATTAAAAGAAGTGCAAGCTACTATAAACAAACCACACAAAACAGCAGTTTGTGATCGGTCGTAAGCTAGGTGCGATCGATCGCCAGAGGCCAAAAATGAGACAGCAAAGAAAGCCTAATCCCAGGCCTAATTAGCCCAATCGCTGACCGATCGACTGGTCCATGCGACCAGTCAACAGTCTTGTGAGACCAATCACAACATGCTAAAATTGGGACAATAAGCAGACCCAGTCTCACGCCTTAATTAGACCGGTCATCGCACTTCAAAGCGACAGGTCAGTGACCCTGTGCGACTAGTCACAATTAAGGTGTGACTGGTCATCAACTAGCCGTTTGCTGTCGTTTTTCAACCATTGGAGCTTTATCTATATAAAGACGAGGCACAGGTAAGGGTCTAAAGAGAGAGATTTGAGAGTATTAGAAGTCACCCACATTGCCTACATCATTAGGCTCTAATCCTACCATACCTAGCTAGGTCATCTTCCTTATAATTCATCATAAGATGGAGCATTCAAAGGTCATATGAAGATGATTTTGCTCTCTCTTGATCTCTAAATGTTTAGGCACATAAAATCATGGGTAAATCCTTTGTCTGAACCTCTCTAGAGATCCTATTAGGTGAATTCCTCTAGGCAACCAAATCATATCAGTTGTAGAGAATTCCGCATATCTCTTAGCACCTTGAGCATCTCTTTGGAGTAACACATACAAGGTAGCTGATCATTGGAGCTGAGGCATTGGCAACGCATCAGCAACATGATTGGGGTAGCAATGGGAAGCTGATTAAAGCACGGGAGAGCGGAGATCAAGCAACCCAAGCAGCACTGAACAAGGGACTCAATCCGACAAGTAAGTTGTCATTTGAAGAGTCCAGTTGCACTCTTTCCTTGTGGAAGATTGAGTGTATGAGTTTGGAATCAAACTCAAACAAGTCTCCAAGGACAGCCTCCGGCGGGAGTGTACTCTAGTTTCTTGGATTGGAACCGAAAGATTGGAAAAAAACCTTATCAAACTCCTGGGTTAGATGGAACCCATAAACATCTTAGTTGAGAGATGAAGCAATAAAGTCCCCGTCATAGGTTGGGAGGAACTTTGTTAAACTCCCCGATAGGATGAAATCGATTTAAAACACTTAGGTTAGGAGGAACCTGATTTAAACTCCTTAGTGAAATCCAATGTTTTCATACGTTGGAAACGGTAGCTGGGATTAAAGTAGGGAAACCGAACCACTATACATGATTGTGTTTGAGATTATCATTTGAGCACATTATTGTTATTGTATTATCTTTAATTATTAATTATATGAATGCTTGAATGGAATGTATGCTATGCATGATAGATAGATTCTCATACACGTTGTAATTTCACTTCTAGATTAGGTGTTTGATTAGCATATCCTTATAATTTAGACATTGCGTATAGATTAGTTACTTAACATATTACATCATTATAATCTATGTGCTTAAGCTAGTTTGTTTAATTGTTTATCTTTGCTAGCCTTTATGATTGGACCCACTTATGCTTGGAAGCTAAGTGCTCTTATTTATTTAGTTTAATTAGACAAGAGATCTTTAAAAGGATTTTAAAAGGGTCCTAATCACCCCCCTCTAGAACTTAGCCATAGTTCTAGTAGCTCCGCAAGCTTCTACGATTAACGTAGGGTGTCATGTTAGACGATCCGATGTAATTTCAGGAGTTGGGTTCGGAATCAGTGTCTTTTGTTGATCTGGTCACTTTTTAAAAAAAAAAATCTTCTGATTAACCATATGGTGGAAGTTTGACCCTTATTGATGATGAGTTAGGAATTCACGAAGCACATTAGACCTTTGTTGTTTGAATACATTCTATTTGTTGACTAATTAACTAGAACTCAATTTAATTACTTGCTAGTTATCAGAATTTAAGCCTATCTGCATATCATCGCTTATATCTCTGAATTTCATCATCTGCATGACATTGATTGCATGAAAATTGATTTTCTAAGAAAGGGTTGAGTTTTGGAAATTAAATTTTATTCTTCGCATGTTTTACTTGGGACTAGCAAAATGCCGGTTGGGGGTGTGTTGAGAGTAGAATTGTGCATATTTATCCCCAATTTCATGCTACATTTATAAAAATCCAAGTGCTTAATGAAATAGATTAATTATGCTTTCATGTTTGTAGGGAATTAAGAGAGAATGAAGAAAATGAGATCTATTGTGTATATTTAAAGACACATTGAAGTGAAGCCAAACCTAGCCAAGGAGCTAAAGAAAAAAGAAATTAAAGATCGGAAGTCCATAGTTGAAATTGCAAATTTTGACCTATTGATTGGCCTGATCGGCCAGTCGACAATCACTTTGGCCAGCCAATGGTATAGGTCGATGGGTCGAATTCCCATTGGAATTTATAGATTTTCAGGCTAGAGTTGTTGGAGTGTTTTGGGACATTTCGGCCAACCGAATTAGCTTGGAAAATTCAGGTTTTGGGGAGAAAGTTATTGAACACTTTTTTGAAGTTTCAACCAGTCGATGCCCAACTTTGGTAGGCTAATGGGCAATGTCTATACGCAATTTGAGAGGTGGTGGCCAAATTTCCTATATAAAGAGGTGTCTCCCAAGCTCCTAAAGACATTTAAGACGTGGACGATCGAAAGAATCTATTAGTGGAGGAGTTCTACTTCAGAATTTTCCTTCTTCTTCTAATTTTAGTTTGTTTTTCATGTTTTTATTAAGTTTTAGTTTAATCATGTTAGTGATGAAGTAATCCTCTTAGCCTGAAGCTTGTAGTTCGTTTTTAGTATTCTACTTTACTTAAATACGATATTTTAGTTTTAATGTTAAATTTGATATTGATATTGGTTTGAATAAAGTTCTAGTTTTAGTTTATTTTGATCCATTGCCGACTCCGGATACATTAAATGTTTAGGAATGTTGAGATTAGTTACTTACATGTTTTGTAAGAGATTGATCTGTAAAATTCAATGATCTGTCGAAGACTATAGGCACGATATGTAACGCTCCGAAATTTTGGCTCCTGTGGATTCCATGATAGGCCAAATTCTCAAGTATTATCTAAGACGTGTCAAGGGTGAATTCCTCAACATATCACTATTTCTCCGTATATTTGAATTTTAGTGGCATTCAAGCACAGTGACGGAAGATAAACATGTGATTTAATAAGATTCTAATCTACGTTATAATCACAAAGTTCTTAAAACTAAACCAAACAAAGAATCAATTCTTACATTCATTAAGAAAATTTATTACAATTATGGAGTAAAGCTGTAAATTATGCTAAAATAATACATAATTAAATAAAATCTTCAATAAGTCACTCCAACATCATCACCCGTCGTCTGTGCCACGAGCCTTCGAACACCACGTCGTAGTGTTCAATTCACTTACTGGATCTTCACCTGGATTATCTGAGATGTGGTTGGATAGTGTTAAACGCTATCATAGTGGAGAATATCCCTTTAAGACAATCATGATAATAATGGCACAGAGTAAACGCAAACAGGATATTATCATTTAATCAAATCAAAACAACTCAGTAAAAGATCTTTGTTAATGCAATGCATGACATGTATGCTCTGGCTAAGGCACCCTGACCAAATGAGACTGGACTTATTCCAACACTTCTCATCAGCCACTAGTCACCAGAGTCCACGATGAAGCAGGTAATTCCACAACTTCATGTCAACAAACCCAGCCAATGGAAGTGATGGTCACCCATCCCCCTACCACAAGCTAGCGTTGTAGCGCCCGCAGGGCTGACCCACCAAGTCAGGTCCAGTGAATGCATGATTAGTTTCATCTTTAGCTAAGTAGTTTAACATCCAGCCAATTTAATGATGTTAACGACTAATGATCACTCCTTACCCTAATCAGCTCAAGGAAGCTCAAGGTCACTATGGGGGGCTCGTCACCCAGCATAGGCCGACGGCTCAGGCTTAGTGTCCCAAACCACCAACCATGGCTCATGAAACTTCTCATATTCATCGATCTCATTCCTCAAAGGGTCCATCATAAGTAACATATCAAATAAAGATCCCTCGGAACGTATCCAACAATGCACACGATAGTGCCCAATTCAACATCATGGCATATAAAATCAACATCACATACACGGTAATGCCAATAATTAATCCTCAATGTTAAGGCACATTCATTCAATAAGTCACATGGTAATGCCGACTTTCACAATTAGGCATATTCATTCAAAATATCCATATGGTAATGCCAACATAACAAGGCCTTGCATGGGCTTCATCTTTTTATATCAAACGATTACATCAGTATAGGATTAAGGGGTGTTCATTAACGTAACATTCATATACAATATCTCATAGCAAACAAAGCATCAATCATTATAAGCATGTGACAACGTAAATCGAGCATGGTCTCCACATAAGCATATACATCATCACAATTTATTCTCCAACCACTTAAGCATGGTTCATACATCAAGATTCAACATACACAACAAGGAACATCATACAAATCATATTTACAGGGAGAGATTTCAACAAGCACGATTTCAAGAAATCATATAACAAAAACCCTAATTTCTAAGCATAAAATCAACATACAACTTAATATTATCATAGCTAGGCTTAAAGGAAATCCCCACCTCTTAAAATTTGATGCTTTGGAACATCGATAGAGCCGTGCAATCCTAATTGATTCAAACCTATAATGTTTTATGAAAAACACGATATTAGGGTGTAGATGGGCATACTTTTCATCGTTAAGATCACCTAGGGTTGGGATTTCACTTAGGGTTAGGGTTTACATTAGGTGTAGTAAACAAAACCAAGGTTAAATGGGTTGTTGGGGTCCCAAAAGGTAGGGGCCCTTGAAACAAGCAAAGTAGCCATATACCTCCAAAAGAATCACGCAAAACGCCTTCCAGTGCTCGCAAAACAGAGGTTTACAAAAATTTTCTTAGCCAATTTTGTCTGAAATCTCCAGCGGGCCCCGCGAATCACCGTGATCAGAACCGTCCGGAATCGAACCCATAACTTCTTTGTGATTTATGATGAACAATGCATGTGATTTCACGATCAAACGGGCCCCACAAACTCATCAAAATTCAAAACCCAAATGGCGGTGTTCACATTTACGTCTCCACGCACCCATAAATTCAGGTACCCCACGCACCCGAAAATCAGCAAATACAGAAATTAATTTAAGGGTTGCGTGAAGCCCCACGCACCCCAAAAATGGGTCCACGCACCCTTAAATTCGACCCATTTGATATCCGTCATTTTTTAGGCATTTCGGAGTGCCACGCACCCGAAAAATGCCCACGCATCCATAAATTCATAAAAAAATCAGGGACTTAATTTAAAGGTACGTTGGAGCCCACGCACCTGTAAAATAAGTCTCACGCACCCAAAAAATCAGATATTTTCAGAAATCATTTCTGGGTGCGTCGGACCTCCGCACGCCAATTTTGAGGTGCGTAGAGGGTATTTTAAGGGTACGTGGCACGTGGCAGCCCCTCATTGGATGTCTTCGGCTATAAATACCCCATCCACCGAGTCATTTAAACAGAATTCAGAGAGAGAGAGCTGACATCCTCTCGAAATTCGAAATCCCCGCCGGAAACCCTCGCCGGAAAACTTTTTCGATCACCGGAAACCCTCCCCAGTCGCCGAAATTCCTTCCAATCGCCAGCATTTTCTCGCAGGTCTGAATCCTGAAAATCATCAAGTGTGGGCATGCACCCATAAAAATGGACCCACGCACCCGAAAATGTCCCATGCGTTCGTAAATTCGGGTCTCACGCGTCTATTAAATCAACATAAATCAGACTTGCATCGGACTCCCACGCACCCGAAAAATGGCCTACGCGTCCATAAATTCGATCACACGCGTCCATTAATTCGACATAAATCAAACAAGTGCATCGGACTCCCACGCACTCGAAAAATAGCTCACGCGTCCATAAATTCAGTCTCACGCATCCATTAAATCGATGTAATTCAGATTTGCATATTCGAACCCACGCACCCCAAAAATGCTCCCACGCACCCCTAAATTCATCAGAAATCCAATACTTTAATTTAAAGGTGCGTTGGACCCCACGCACTCATAAAATAAGTCCCACGCACCCAAAAATTCAGCCAATTACCAAAATGTTTACAGGTGCACCGGACTCAATTTTAAGTGTTTTTAAGTTCCGTTTGAGCCTATTTTGGGTATTTCGAGCATTTCGAACGCAATGGAACAGTCAAATGTACGTTCCGGAATCTTTAAACAAGCAGAATCGCACATCTTTAAGTTTCCACCCGATTCGACGCGATGAACGAAATGACTTCCCGAAAAGAAGCCACCAGTATCCAGGACTATGCAAATATGACGTCATTTATGTCTACTGTAAAGATGTGATCCGAGTTTGGTCGAAAGCTAGACAAATGGGACTATGGTTCCCACGATAAAGTATGCCAAAGAGTTTTAATTCTCTACAAATCAATTGTTATGAATTGCCACAACACAACAGTCGATGCCCTACCCATTCAAACGGTATCTGTCGGCTGGGCTGCTCAGGTACACACAACTGCGGACCGGTCTTCCCAGAGTCGTACCTCCCAGTATAAACTCTGACAGCCTCCGCCCAGATCTCCGGCTAAAATATGGGACATAGACATCTGACTAATACAAAGATGGTTCAGTCCATAACAAAACAAATACAGGTCTCTACGACCACAAACTCAAAGACCATAGTCCCTGCTGAGTAATCTTTTGCCTTTTAATCAAGGGTCATCGATCATTTGATGTAATTAAGGGCCCGTGCCAAATCACGGCCTAAAATGTACAAGATCTCGGGATCTCTGGAATAAAATTCGCCTTGCGATATCTCTTCTTGTGTACTTTTGTGAATGCTTGTGATTGTCTATGAATGTTTTCATTAGTCAGAACCCCAGAGCAACAAAACACCATTTTCAGGAAAATGTCCTTGTGATCCATTTTCTAGTTCCAACATGGGTCTTACCTCTTCCAACAAGGGCTCAACGCGGGAACCCACCCAAGTCGACTCAGTTTGACTCACTTCTTCCTTTCCTTCTATTATTCTTCTTCTTTCTCTTTTCTTCTTTCTTTATTAGAAGAACTTCCCTTCTCTGGAATCAGTCCAGCAGCACGATCAAGTTTGGATTCGCTTCTTGCCTTCACCCAACCCCTCTCTTTCTCTACACAACTCTCTCTCTCTCTCTCTCTCTCTCTCTCTCTCTCTCTCTCTCTCTACGAACCCTCTCTCTCTCTCTCTCTCTCTCTCTCTCTCTCTCTCTCTCTCTCTCTTTGCGTTTCCTAGAGGGGTAAGAGTGGACGGATGAACGACTTATATAGATAGCTAGGCCAGTGGAGAAGTGGTGTTGGTGCGGATGTGCATTGAAGTCCCGGTTCAAGTTGGAGAAGGAAACGGACTGGTTTCGGATATTCTTTGCGCATGGGGCTCGTTGGGAAGCTATGTGGGGTCCATACGAGGATCTGGGTGAAGTTTGGACTGATCATGCGGAGCGGATCAACGGATCTTGATCATCTTTGGCTTTGGACGGTGGTTTGGAACAGCCCATGCAGGCGACGGTTGGACGAACGGTTGCAACGGGCTGAGGTGGCAAGGTGTTGGAGTCGGATGAACGGGTTGGATTTTGAAGTGGGGTCCAGATGATGGACGGTGTGGAGCTCACGAACGGACAGCGTTCGTCCGTTGTTGCTGCTAGAGAAGAAGAAGAAATAAAAAAAAATAAAAAAAACTCTTATTTGTTTAGTGACTTACGGAACCTGTGCGTTACGCATGGGCTAGACGGGTAGGGTCCACTGTGATGGATTCGGGTTATATGCTCTGTCAGATAGGTCAACAACACAATTTTAACCGCTGCCATGAAATTTGAGATGAATTCGAGTTAAGGTGGGCCACTTATGGTCCAATTTCTGATTAGAGCATTTGTAGGATGATCGGAGAGCTGAAATTTGACGTGTATGGATAAAATATGCCCAAAAGCTCATATACGAAGTTTTGTGTAAAAGTGATCGTCAGAAATCATAATACTTAAAAATGGTACGTTAACTTAAGTTTATCTAATGTCATTTTCATAATTAACTAAAAATAGTGAGATTTTCGAAATCCAGTCTTTCTACAACGTTTTTAAGGTTATTCTAAGCAACTTTTGTAAAGGGTCCCCTATCGGATCTCCTACGAATGATCCATTGTTTTCAAAACAAGGTAAACGCTTGATATTTTATTTAAAATAAAATCGATAAAAATTCTGAAAAATTATCGAATAAATTCTAAAATTCTGGAGCGTTACACGATAGATGCTTTGGATTCCCTGTGATCAGTAACTTGGTTCTTAAAGAGGGAACTAGCTCAATCTTCGTTATAATCTGTTTTGGATTTTTGAATTATGATATAATTGCTCTATCGTTCGAATTGATAGGATAGGACTTCGATTATAATTGAGTTATTAATCGAATCAAGTGAATTAGGTATTGAGAATGGCTATAATGGATCATTGGCGCTCTAATATTTTTCTATTATTGTTAATCCTTAATACTTTCAGTTTTCAATGCTGCTTCAATCTAATCTGAATTTCAGATTTAGTTTAAATTCTTAATTCTAGTTCTAATTTTAGATTGTTTTAGAATTATACCCGTATAAGCCGCTGAGGATCGACATCGGATTCACCGAGATTATTACTACATCGCGACCCTACACTTGGAGTTGTGACCAAGTTTTTTGCACTGTTGCCAGGGACTTCGATGGTATTTTTTTAAATAATTAAGGGTTAGAATTGTTTTAAGATAGGATCTACTTTTGTTTTTAGGTTAGGAATTTTTGTGCTAAATTAGAATACTAACACTATCTTATTTGTTTTGTTCCAGTTTTGTAGATATTAACTTAGGTCGTCAATCGGGTACCATCTCTCCAAACTCTCTTGCTCTAGATATTTCTGAATTTATTAGTTGTTTATTTAGTAGAAGTAGGTCTAGAATTATTGTCTTTTGAGTGGTTCATGCCCAAGTGGGTCCGTGATCACACTTTTCATTTGCTAAATGAAGAAGAATTAGTTGAAGGACTCTCCATACATCATCGTGTTCGAAAACATATGAGATCCTTTGAATTGACTAAGGATACGGCTGAGAATCAACCTAATCCACGGGCTAATCAACAAAATTAACATGCTCAGGCTAAAAATCAAACTAAGATAGGTGAGAATGAAGTGGGTAATGTTCCTCAAGCTAGAACTCTACGTGATTATTTACAACCTATTAGAGCGAGCACCACTTTCTGCATGATTTTTCACATATACAGGGAATGTAGACTTCAAACCGAGAGTGATCCAACTCCTTAAATTTCATAGACTTGATTCTGAAAGTCCATATCTACAGTTCAAGAAATTTAATGAGATTGTAGCCACCCTACACTTTGCTAATGTGTCTGACAACACCCTGAGATTTAAATTCCTCCCGTTTCCTCAAAGGAGAGGGTCGAGTCGTGGCTTCACTCCTTACGACCGAGATCAATAGATACATGGGCCGAGATGACGTGAGAGTCCCATAAAAAGTTCTTCCCGGTTCATAAGACCAATACGCTAAGGCGAGCAATAATTAACTACTCCCAAAAATATGATGAGACATTCTTTCAATGTTGAGAGAGATTCAAGGAAGTCTTTGAATACATGCCCACGTCATGGCTATGAAATTTGGTGGGTAATAAGCTTTTTCTATGATGGACCGACTGTACCATGCGCCAATTCATAGAGATGATGTGCAACAAGGATTTTATGAATAAAGAAGCTAGGAAGCGTGTGACTATTTCGATATGTTGGCTAAAAATACACAATCATGGATACCTTGAAGTCAACAAATCCAAAATTAACCCAGTTCAAGAAAAATTGAGGAATTTATGTCTTAAAGGAAGAGGACGATGTCAATGTTAGAGTAGCTAATCTCACAAGAAAAGTTGAAGCCATGAAATTAAAGAAGGTAGAGACGGTCAGACCTAATAAGAATGTTGAGAATGTTTGATGGATGATACATAGGCACTTAAAAATTAGCTAGAACTCCATACATGGCATAGAAACAATTCAAATTAAACCATCCAAAAATTAGGATTATTTAATTATCTGACTATTGGATAGGTGGACATCTATTGGACAGTTGAAAATGAAAAGATCCAATGGTCATATTTGCACAAACAAGTGGCCCTAGGATTGTTCAACCAATATGATGTTGGGATTGGGACACTTGGGCCTAGGTTACACGTGATGAGCAAAGCACCTCTTTGTCATATGGGGCCCACTATGGGTTATGCCTATCGTTGAAACCCTCCCAAGTCGCACGTTATATTTATATGCCATCCAAACCGTTCATTAGACCTAGACACGAGCCAAGCCATTTGAAACCCTCACATAACTCAACTCGACTCAGCTCGAAAAAAACTCGATTCAACTCAACTCGTTCCTGAGTTCAAACCGATTTGAGCTAGGCAGGCGTAGTTCGAAAAAAAAAAAAAAAAATTTGAGTCACTGAACTCAACTCAGCTCAAATCGAAGCTCAATTTTTGTTGACTCGACTCAAGTAGCTAGAAAGTGAGGTTATCAGTCCTACATCAGATGGGAGAAAAGAAATAAAAGGGAAAGCTGTTTATAAAAGCAACAGTTGTCAACAGGCCTAAGTTACCTTAGGCCTAAATTTTGAACTATTTTAAGTCGGACTTTTGAGCGGGCCTATTCAAATTTTGGACTTTTTTAGGTTTGAAATTGGCTCAAAGTGGCTTGAACTTGGCTCGAAAGCTTGGCCAAATAAAACCAAGCCAAGCATGTTATCTCAACTCGATGGCCGGTCCGAGTTGAGCTTGAGCTTGATCAGCGTCGAGCTTTCGCCAGGATCATCTGCTGGTCGGCTCGACTCGGATCGGCACCGTTCGTAAGGTCGAATGAACTGAAAACATAAAAATTATTAGCCTGATCAAAAACTACTGTGGCCCCAAGAATGTTTCAACGATGGAAATTCAATTCCCACTGTTTCCTGTCGTGTGGCCCACTTGAGTTTTGCCTCATTTTTCGGTACATGTCCAAACGTAATTTTGCAAAAAGGATGGACGGGGTGGATTTCTCACAAACATCACGGTGTGCCCCACCTAGCTTCGGAAATCGGACGAGGCAATCCACGTCATGATTCTTCTCTGGAACGATGACATGCGTTCGGACGTATGGTATGCTTGAGGTATGCGGGGCCCACCGCAAGTGTAAGTGCCATCCAACCAGTTCACTCGATTCGCCCACGCCTACATCACAAAATCCAATTTGATCCATAACTCAGGTGGGCCACATCCAAGGTAAAAATGTGGGACAATTGGAGGGGTTGTGCCACTGTAGAAACTTCCAGATGGAATGCTACTATGTGGTGTTGTGTACGTGTCATCCAACCCATTTATCAGGTGGGTCCCACCATGATTTATGTGAGAGTAAGAAGTTTAAAATGGGAGAGTAAAGTTTTCAGAGGTCTATTTTGGCTGGTCGGTCGAAACAGAGGTTTACAGATGGAAACTTCTCCCCTCCATGCAAAGAGTTCATAGGATGGGGCTCACCATGATGTATGTGTTTTATCCCTGCGTCCATCCATTTTGTCAGCTCATATTAGGACATGAGCCAAAATTTGAGGAAGATCCCACGCTCAAGTGGACCACACCTCACGAAACAAGGGGGATTATGATGCCCTCTATTGAAGACGCGGATTGCCTCCTGACACTGCCAGAAGCAACTCACTACTGGACGGTGTTCCGTGGGCCCTACCATGATGTATGTGGTATATCCATGCCGTCCATCTCAATTTATGGCATGAGCCCAAAAATGAGGCATATCCAAGTCTCAGGTGGACCACACCACAAGAAAAGGCGGTGATTGAGTGCCACCATTAAAAACTTCTTGGGGGCACAAAAATTTTAGATCAAGCTGATATTTGTGTTTTCCCTTCGTTATGTGTGATCTTATCAAGAGGTTGGATGGTAGATAAAAACTACAGTGGACCCTAGGAAGTTTTCAATGGTAGGCGTTCAATCACCACTGTTTTCCTGTGGTAGATAAAGCACATACATCACGGTGGGGCCCACATAGCACCGTCCAGTAGCCGTCGGTAGGCAATCCGCATCCCTCTATTGAAACCTTCTTAGGGCCCACCATGATGTTTATTTGCCATCTAACCTGTTCATACTTGAAAGGGAAAACACAAATAACAGCTCCCCGAGAAATTTTCAACAGCAGTCGTTGAATCACCTGTTTCCTGTGGCGTAATCCACTTAAGCTTTGGATCTGCCACATTTTTGGGCTCATGGAATGAGCTTCGTAAAACGTATGGACGGAATGGATAAAACACATGCATCATGGTGGGCCCCACAGAGTTGGGTGGTCTACAGGCCATCTGCAAGTTCATATTGCCTTGTTGCAGCCACAAAGGGTTACAAGCTAAGTGGATTGATGATCAAAACCATCCATGTTGTAGAATCCAAGCTACATTGCCACTGTGACCATCTATAGATGAATTTAAAGAGAGAGAAAAGCTATGAAACACTGAGTACTTGTTGTAGGTGCCTGCATGGACAACCACAGAAGATCATCGGATCAAAGTGGCCAGTGGCCAATTCTTGAATTATGGTGCCTTTCTTAGAGGTTGACGAATGGTGGGACACATGGATCATGAGCACTGAGATATGCAATCCTGATAGGCCTTGAGCATTTTATTCAAATGCAAAATACAAGGATTGCCAAATCCAACATCAACAGAGGCTAGGATTCCTGGATCATTCTGGTCTAGTTCATGGCTGGTTCAGAAATGGCCCCTACATTGCTTGGATGGATGAAAACTAATATATGAATATATAGTCGTAGACTCAAAAGAGTTTCAACACCAGGTCATGGGTTCGAGTACGCATTGGTGGTGAAATCCCACTGCAGTTTGAGTGGGTGCATGTGCGTGAGGGGTGTGGGCGCATGTGTTAAAAAAAAATAAACAAAGAATTCCATGGAATGGAAAACTAATAGGCACTGCTTTCTTTTGCAGCCTTGGAAATCAATTTAACATCTTTTCTGGGGGGATGTCGATTTCCATGATTTTTCTGGGAAAAACTTGGGAAAGGAAAACGTACTCCATGTTATCTCTTTCCCGGCAAAAGGAGGAAGACATGATTCCATGGAGGCAGTGAGATCCTCCATAACGTCAGTAGAAAACGCAACTCTGCTTGTGGGGAGCCCACTGTAGTTTGTTTGCCGAATCCAACCCGTTCTACAGGTTTTTGTATGGGTAGCTGCAGTAAATAAAATTCTCATGGCGGATAACCTAAAGAAGCAGAATAGGGCAGTCCCAAACATGTACATCATGTGTAGGACGGCTGAGGAATCTAGGAATCACTTGTTGCCGCATTGTCCCTTTTGCAGGCCGTTTGGGAATTTTCTGGCAGCGATTCAAGGCTGTTGGGCAGCCAATGGAACAGTTTCTGAAGTGATAGCAGATTGGCCCATCAGCCTTTTCTTGACTCGAGAAAAGCTTCTAGCTTTTGCTATTCTGCAAGGGGGTGTCTACAAGAATTTTTGAAGAGAAGGTTTTGACAGTGGATTCAATCAAGTGGGCTATTTTCTCATCTTTAAATCAGGTTGAATTTGCAGAGCAATCTTATCCCTCTATTTTGAAGGGCTGGGATTCAATCATTTTTGTGTGATTCCATGCCATTCTGAAGCCGCAGTCGGATTCCGCTCCTTATTGGGCTGTGTTGTTCTTTTTTTATCCTTCTTGTTTTGTTTTCCATCCCCAGTGGTGACGAGAGGGTCACCCCACCAAGAAAGTGGGACAACCCAATAATCAAGGCCGATCCAACCATCACATGGGCTTCCATGTGGATGTAGAAGTTTTTGGGTGGGTCCGGTGTTTTCCATGGTGGCTCGCCTAGGGATTGTATATATCTAGTTTTGGGACTCGCTTGATGCATGGGTTAGATGGCATGCACACCAAATGGTAGAACTGAGACAGTTGAATAACATCTACACAACTTCCACAAAGGTGAATAAGAGTAGTAGAAAAAGCTTTTTTTCTACAAACGTCTGTAGAGAATTTGGACTCTTCCATGGAAATCTTTTTTCATTTAAAGAGTTTCAGCATTACCAAACACCTCTCAAGGAATTCCGCTCGGAGAACTAAAATAGACATGTTTACTACTTAGAAAGCCGTAATTATGTTTCTTTGTGTAGAACATATCTCATTTCTATAATCCGTTATAGCATCCATGAGTTGTGCATAAACAAGTATGCAATACTACAAAATATGGTAGTTTTATCAATCCATCCTCAAATGCATATCTAAATAGGGCTGCCTACAATCGCATTAGAAAGCTTCGCCGAAAATAAGAAGGAGAAAAGAAAAGCCTTAGAAAAGAGAAAAAGAAAGAAAAAGACTCACTTCCAAAGTGTCACAACAACTTCATCAGTCCAAGCCTCTAGAAAGTGCCCATCACGCCGAAAGGGGTTTCGATGCCTAGATCAGGAGCTTCTCAATGGCGTCCTGCATTTCATCAAAATCAAGAATTCCGAACACCGTCAAATGGGAAAAGATGGGTATTCAAAGCATAGAGAAAGGATTTGGTGCCAAAAGTTCATATCTAGAGAAAGGCTTTGATCATGGTTTTTTGACTCGGCGACTCGGCCCTACTCTCCCAAGTCGGGGGGTTGGCTTGTGGTACTGAGTTGAATCGAACGAGTCAGCAATACACGACTTTGGTACTCTTGTAGAGTGTGATGGATGATATGCATGCATTAAAGAGCCTTGTTAAGACAGCTAGCAAGATAGGTTAGAGATCCAATCCATGTATCAGAATTGATGCCCTGGTCCATGAATCATGTTGATCTAATTTTCAGGTGGGCTACAGTTTACAAAACAAATCTAAAGCTCTGAAAAACATGGCTGAAGCTTTCTAACCAATCTGCCTGGTTACAATATGAGGGCCTACATGCTGAGTGGACCAGATTTATTTTTGGGAAACATGTACAAGGTCAGACCAACATGATGGATGGATTGGATCTCTTACCTATGTGCTATGCTGGCACATGTTTGGTGTGTACATGAGCTTTATTGCGCATACGTGTGCACTTAGAAAAGCTCCGCACTAAGAACTTGCTTGGATATTGCATACGTGGCATACAAGTAATTCAAATTAACTGACCAAATTATGGATCCAAGTTTTAGATGTTCTATAAACCAAAAAAATAAAATAATGATAATTAAAAATTAAAAAAATCCTGATATTATTTGATTATCTGACTATTGGATTCGTGGACATTTATTGGGTGGTTAAAGTGAAAAAATTCAATGGTTGTATTTCATCAAACAAGTATCCACGAATAAGAGATTAGCATTGTTCCGCCAATCTGATTTCTTCACCAAGTCCCACGATTTGGTTTTTTAATTTCAGTTAATGCATGCCATGTCTATAATTTCTAAGTGCCTGTGTATCAAGAGTCAAACACTGACAGTGTAAAATAAATTCTTATAGCTAAAGGCCCATTTGCATGGTGGCAGACAGTTATGATCGAATAGGACAGAGAATCAAATAACTCCCCAGCCCATGTAGAATTTATGGACCCTAACCCAAAATGTCACGTGTCTGTAGGAGATCCTGACTGCTGATTTGTCATGCCCTACTGTTGATGGACCAAACCCAAAAATGAAAATGTTGAATAGTCTAGGTTTCTGATTGATGATGCTTTTTTCCTAACAATCCACTTCAAATCATCCAATCAGCAGTTATGAACATCAACCAAGGAGACTGTGGCATGTGGCCTACCACATGAGCAGTCTGGATCCATACATGAGAACAACATGTACCAGGATAGAGTGCTTTAGAATTTAGATATAACTATAAGAGAAAGCATCAGATAATTTTCCAAAAGCAAATACGACACATAATAACATATGAGATCTAAAAGGCAGGTACCTTGAGTTGCTGTATTTGGGATTTCAACTGGCTGCCTTCATTGCTCGTAACGGAACAAGCGATCACAGGCCTTGTGACTCCACATGCCCGCCCAAGAGCTTGCTTGGAAGGAACAAAGACATATGGCACGTTCTGCCAAAATCGAATACATCAGTTGTTTTGTTCTCATGAATCATAGACAATGACGACAAGAACAAGGACAACAAGAAAACAAAAGCAGAAGATAGCTTCAAATTAGCTATATTATCAGCAGGTCTCAGGTCCGAGTGCTAAGGACACACACTAACCCCACTGGTGGGTGGGTGCATCGTGTGACTAACCAAGTGGGTCTGTTGCCCAGCTAACAGGGTGGGGTGCGTTGCATGACTAACTTTAAAAAACAAAAACAAAAAAAAAAACTAGTTATATTATCATACATCATGCCAGTATTTCGACTTTCAGGTACGAGAGACAGTAATTGATGCCAAATACCTACAAATGTGTCTTGACAGAGAACCATGGTTTAAAGACTCAGGCAACTTGGACCAACCCGTTCAGTCCTGAGTCGAGAAAGGACTTGCCCCAGTTGGGACGGAATTGGCACAACTTGCATGGGTGGAGGGCTACTCACAGTATCGAACCAGATCAGGTGCTACTAAGTCTTAAAACCATACTGAGAACACTCAAAATTGAGAAATCAATCATAACCTCATTCAATAAAGGTTGATTGGTGAAGCCTCAATAAATGTATAGTTCGATGGGACGCAGGAATCTGTACATTTGTGGCCCATGGTTCCGTGATCTAGACCATTGAGTTGATTGCTCCACCATGGATTGGGGATGCACCAAAAGTTTCCACCTAGAATCTGATGGACTTTTCCTCCTCATTTCTGTCAGAGGAGAGAGAGTGTACTGGGAGTGGCCGGGCGCCCGGGCCTCATTGTGGCTGGGCGACCGGAATTCATGTTTCTGGGCAGCTAGGCTGCTGGACTGTTTTGTCCATTGCCGGGCGCCCGACGGTTTTGGTGACCGGGCGCCCGACCATGTTGGTCCGGGCGCCCGAAATTGGTTTCTTTCTCATGTTTTTACACTGGACTGTTTTTTTATTGTCCGGGAGCCTGACGGTCTGGTGACCGGGCGCCCGACCCGGCGCGAACTGCTTATATGCAATTTCCATATTTGCTCTAATTCCTCCGTTTTTGGTACTTAAGCGTTCCAAAACGAGATTAGGGTATCCCATTGTGTTGGTAACACGTCCAAGGTGAGAAAGAGAGAAAAAGAGGAAGAGAGAAAGAGGAAGCTTGTAGAAGGGAGAAATTGCTTGAAGAAGGATTCTTCTGCGCAACGGTCGTCTCAGCGCTTCTACGTCCTCGGGATCGGTGAGATCGTTTCTCCTTTACTATTATCTTGTAGTTTATCCATCCCTGCGTGGGTGAAGAAGTTTGATCCAAGCGGTGTGTGCTTGTGATCGGTTGTAACAGTTCCCTGAGATAGTGGATTGTTGATCTGGACTAGGTCCCGTGGTTTTTACCTCTTTTGAGGGTTTTCCACGTAAAAACTCTTTGTGTTCATGTGGTTCATGTTTGTTCTTGATTATTACATTAGCATAGTCCATAATTCTAGTGTATTGGGGGGCGAGATCCGAAGGTTTGTGTGAAACGCACCCAACAAAGTGGTATCAGAGATAGGTTGTTTGAACGGTGTGGGATCGGTTCTGAATTATGGAAGGTGGCTCATCAAGGATGATCAGCCTCAATGGTTCTAACTGGACCATATGGAAGACTAAAATGGAGGACTTGCTCTATTGCAAGGACTTATATGCTCCAATTCTAGGCATATAGGCGAAGACAAAGGATATGTCAGATGATGATTGGAAGAAAGTGGACCGGAAGGCGATGGGGTTCATTAGACAATGGTTGAATGATTCGGTTTTCCACCATGTGTCTACAGAGACCTCAGCCGCTAGCCTATAGCTGAAATTTCAATGGCTGTATGAGAGGAAGACAGCCGGCAATAAGATTTTCCTGATAAGACGACTTGTGAATCTCAAGTTCAAAGATGGTGGTTCTGTGGCTGAACACATGAATGAGGTCAGCAACATTGTGAACCAGCTCTCCGCCATGAAGATGGTCCTGGATGATGAACTTCAGGCTTTGCTACTGCTTAGCTCATTGCCTGACAGTTAGGAGACATTGGTGGTGTCTCTAAGTAACTCCGCGCCAGACGGAAAGGTATCCATGGATCAGGTAACCAGTTGTCTCTTCAATGAGGAGACAAGGAGGAAGTCTCTAGGGCCTACTCAACAAGAGGCCCTTGTGACACAAGATAGGAGGAGAGGAAAGAACAGAAAGGGCGGAAAGGCCCGAGATAAATCAAGAGGCAAGTCAGTTGCCGGGAAAGATGTTGAATGCTGGAATTGTGACAAAAAGGGCCACTATAAGCATGAATGTCACAAGAAGAAGAGTGACAAGAAGGGTAAAGGAAAGGAGAAGGAAGATGAATCAGATTCTACTGCGGTCGCCTCAGATGGTGACGTTGTTGTTATTCTTTCGGCAGATATACTTGTCTCACGGCTTTGAGTCATAAATAAATGCAATCACGCTGTCGCCCATAAATTTAGCGACGGACTCAAAAATTTTGTACGACGGACCAATATCCGTCGCTAAATCCGTCGCTTTACATAATTTAGCGACGGGCGTAATCCGTCGTTTAAAAGCGACGGACATAATCCGTCGTTTAAAATTTGCCACATAGTAAACTGCGACGGCCCATGCGACGGACCAAGTCCGTCGCTAATATCGATTTGCGACGAATTTGGTCCGTCACAAAAATGCGATTTTGGCGTAGTATAACCTACAAGTAATCGTATGATCAATTGTCCATTGGTCTGTTAATTACAATTCCATGGTCGGCCAAACATGGGGTTGTGCTTCTCGTAGTAGTTTTTTTTTTCAAAGGAAGAATTTGATCTCCAACATGGAGTTGATTAGTCAAAACACCACCGTTATTTCTAAAAATACAATCATTGACCGATAATGGTGTTAACTCCATCTGACGCAATTCCATACCCTTTAATATCGTACCAAACAGGCAGCTAAACAACTAGTCAGGCAATGTGCCAATGATGTAAATACCGCGCCAAGCAGGGCAATTAGCAGGTGAGGTTTGGGTCAGTTACTATAGTACTTGTACCTTAGTTAGCCAGTCCGGTTCTCACTTTCCAAGACTCAGAACCAGATAGGATTGAGCCGGGGTCAGGTGTTTAGGTTTAGGTTTCCCATTGAGTTTGGGTCAAATGAGAGCATTTACTTGGTTGAGTCCACTTGATGTATGAATCAAATCACACACATGTGCCAGTGATCACAGGCATGCTTGGTGTGTAAATGCCCTCTCTTACATGGACACCAATTTGCCGTGACTCGATCTAGCCAAGTGGGTGTGACCCTGACCATGGGGCCGATGTACTCATTGTATATCCATGCCGTCCATCCATTTATTAGCTTATTTTAGGGCATGGTCCCAAAAATGAAGTAGATATGTACAAATCTCAGGCAGACCACACCACATGAAACAGTTGTAAATGAACAACCAATATTAAAACGTTCCTAGAGCCCATTGTAATGTTTATTTGCTATCCAATCTGTTGATAAGGTCACACAGACCTAGATGGAGGGTAAACACAAGTAGCAGCTTGATCTAAAACTTTTGTGGCCCCCGAGAAGCTTTTAATAATGGAAATTCCATCCCTACCGTGTGCTCCACTTGAGATTTGAATTTGCTTAATTTTTTAGGACCATACTCTAAAATGAGTTGGAAAAACTAACGGACGGTGTGGATATACAACACATACATCAAGGTGGGGTCCACGGTCAGGGTCGGTCCCCACATGGCTGGATCTGGTCCCGGCTAATCCGCATTCCTGTTACATGCGTGCGGTTTTGGATACCTTTGCACCCAACATGAACCCCATTATTTAACCAGGTCGAGGTTGATGAGCCAAACCCCAACCAAGACTCCGCTATTTTGGCAGGGTAGAAAAGGCAAGACCTGGCCCCGACCCGGTTTCTGAATATCCGTTGAAATCAGGTCATGTCCATCTGGTACCTGCAGGACCACGTACCCATTGACAGCCCTAGAACAAGGGAGCGGATTAGGTGCGGCCCTTACCGTGGGGCCCACCTTGATGTATGGTAACAGCTTAGTGGGTGTTACGATAACCATGTGGGGCCCACCTTGATGTATTTTCTGTATATCCATGCCGTCCATCTGTTTTTCTATTCCATTTTAGGTTGTGATCTCAAATCATAAGAAGATCCAAACCTCAGGTGGACCATACTAATAGAAACAGTGATGTATAACCATTTAAAACTTTTTGTGGGCCACAAATTTTTTTGGATCAATCTGATCTTTCTAATTTTCCTTAAACCAGATCTTCTTGACATTATCAATAGGTTGGATTGCAAATAAACATTAAGGAAACGTTAAGAAGGGCCATTTGCAATTTTTAATGGTGAAGCACTCAATCACTACTGTTTCTTGTGGCGTGGTCCACCTGAGATCTTGATCTGCATAAATGTTGGTAACTTATGGGAAATTGGTCTGGAGAAACGGATGGACGGTGTGGATATACATACAATCATCAAGGTGAGCCACACAATAGGGGTAACACCCACTAAGTTGTTACCCGGTAACAACTAATTCGCTCCCATTTATATCCAAGCGGTCCATCTGTTTGGCCAGATATATTTTAGGACATAAGCGAAAAAAATGAAGCAGATCCAAATCTCATGTGGCCATACTATAGGAAACAGTGGTGATTGAATTCCATGGTTAAAAACTTCCTAAGGCCCACCGTAATGTTTCGGCAATGTTATTTTCCATCCAACCTGTTGATAAGGTAAGAAAAACCTGGATGAAGGAAAAATTACAAATATCCGATTGATCCAAAACTTCTATGGCCCACAAAACTTTTTAATGGTCAATTACCACTTTTTTGTATAGTATGATCCATCTGAGATTCGGATCTGTTTAATTTTTTGGCTCATGCCCTGGAATGATCTAGAAAAACGGATGGACGGCGTGGATTTAGAATACATACATCAAGGTGGGCCCCATGGCAGGTGCATGTCTCGTTGTAAGAACAGTGTTGAAGTAATATTTATCGGGCCTAGGTAGAACTTCGAACAAACACAACATTTATTTTCGACTTGGAAGAACTAGAGTTACCAGCAGCAGCAGCAACAACGAAGACAGCAGCAACAACAACAACATAAACAGCTATGCTACAGCTATATCAACTGCAGCTACAACAAGAGCGAGAGTGGGGCGTGCAAAACGCGCACAACCAAAATCAATATATGGCATGGATAGTCAGCTTAAGTCCGTTTGCAATGTAGATGAGTGCTTCAGCTACCGACAAGAGCTTGTTGGCCACAGCCACCGCTGCAGGCACTCGCGGAAGTAGCCATGAGAGCAAAACCAGCAGCACACCCACTATTAAAATGGCGAAAATCACAGCGGCATGGACCTTCATGAGATGAAACGGGTCCTGAGAAAGCCCGGCGGGGAGATCCCCAACAATCCCAGCGGCGGAGAACGTAACTGAACGGACTGCCATTTTGATCACGTCCTTCTGGGTTTGGTTCATGTCTTCAATTTCTCCGGCGGATGGCCTGTGAACAGGTGATATCGGGACCGACACATCTACAGGATCTTCTGGGTCGTTTATGACATAATCGTCCATTGTAATCTCAGAGAGAGAGAGAGAGAGAGAGAGAGAGAGAGAGAGTCTTAAGGACGACGGAAGTATGGGGTATAAATAACGGACGCGGTCTGGCTGGTGACCCCAACACCAGCCATCTAGCTGATGTCAAAGCTCTGTGGGTCCCAACATGATGTATGTGTTTTATCCACGCCGTCCATCCATTTTGACAGCTCATTTAGGGACACGAACAAAAAATTGAAGCATATATAAGGCTCAAGTGGATCACACCAGAAAAAGTGTGGGGATAATGATGCCCACTGTTGAAACCTTCCTAATGCCAAGATCATATAACCTGTTTGTCAGACAAGGTAAAACACAAATATAAGCTTGATAGAAAACTTCTGTGGCTCCCACGAAGTTTTCCACGGTAAATGTTCAATGCTAACGGTTTCTTGTGGTGTGGTCCACTCGAGCTTCGGATCCGTTTTATTTTTTAACTCATGCTCTAAAAGTATATGGAAAAATGGATGAACGGCGTGGATAAAATATATACATCATGGTGAGCCCCCACAGAGCTTTGACACCAGGTAGTTGGCTGGTGCTTGGGTCATCCAGCCAAACTGCCCATAAGCAAAGCCAGAGTCAAAAGGATTGCGTGCCGAGGGCGGGAGACTTTTAGATGGTGCGTGCGTTGGAGGGCCTACCATGATGTTCGATGTATGGGTTTTATTCATACTGTCCAAGCCTAAAAAAATGAAGCTATTCCAAGTCTAGAGTGGGCCACACAATAGGATTTAATTACTAACCGTTGAAAACATTTTGAGGACCAAATAATTTTAGATCAAGCTGATATTATTGGATGGTAATTAATTAACTATCATGATGGGCCCTAAGCAGAGGCGGAGCCATTTGTCCCCCTTCAGTTTTCAACTACAAGGGTTCAATTCACTGGTTCATGTGGTGTGGTCCAATTGAGCCTTCGATCTACCTCCTTTTTTGGGTTGAAGCCTTAAAATGATTTGTCAAAATAGATGGATGGCTTGGATAAAATATATAGATCACCATGGCGGACAGAGCCTCTCACAGTACCGTCCTTCTCGAGCTAGGTCGTTGTCGGCAGGAAATCTCCGTGTCTGACGGACGGAAATTTCCTTAGGCAAGAAATTCTTGAGCTAGGGACGTAGTTGGGTCCCACCATGATGTATGATGCTTGTGAGAAATACACCCTGTCCATTCATTTTTGGAGCTCTAGGACATGATCCGATGACATTATGAAGAACATGTCATGATTTGTCATGGAGTCCATGCAACCAGTTTCCTCGACTAGTCCCCGTGAGTTTAAAGTTGCACGCGTGCGGATTCATTTTCATGGCTGGCGCCATGACTTCATAAATTCCGTTTGATGATTTCATGGAGTCGATGTAATTAATCAGTCACCTAGACTACATCATGTGGTCGACGAAAACGGCTCCATGTACTTTCTAATCAAATGAAAGCAAAATGTTAAACTTTTAGGGTCGGAATTTGTTTTGCATTTCTGTTGGTAAATGCAGGTAAGATGTAAGTACATAATTATTATCATTTTTCTCCTTCTCCTTGTAAGAGACTTTTGAAAAAGATGGATATACATTTGTAGGCCCCACTATGATGTATGTGACATATCTACACCATCCATCCATTTTAATGGAACATTTTAGGACATGAGTCCAGAAATGATGCAGATCCAAAACTCAAGTAGCCCACACTGTAGGAAATCATGGTTGTAAAAGGTTTTTAATGGTAAGAGTTCAACCAACTGTTTCGTGTGGCATGGTCCACTTGGGCTTTAGATTTGAATCAATTTTGAGTTCGTGCCTTAAAATCACCTCGTAAAATAGATGGACGACATGGATAAGCCAAATGTATCACGATGGGCCCCACATGAAATTCGCACCCTCATTGATTTATAGTCAATATATGACAAAGTTAAACGCAATTTCTTAGGTTGTTTATTCAAGAAGCTTTCTGAAAAACTAGTTCCAGAAGCTTGAGTTTGTACTCACTTAAGATAGAGTACTATATATCATACATGGACATTTTTCACCTAAACCCAACCCAGATAGCCTTTATATGAGCTCCTGTTGATAAGGTCACATAGACCTAGATGAAGTAGGGTTATTCAAAAAGCCGACCAAACCGATAAAACCGACCAAACCGGACCGAACCGATCGATTTCAGTCAGTTTTCCAATCTATTTTGGATCGGGTCGGGTCGGTTTTTTAATATAAAAAACCGAGAGTGTCGGTTTTTGAAAATTATAAACCGTTTTCAACCGAACCGAACCGATATGTGTATGTGTGATAAGTTGAGGTTGGCCCCACTTCAATATTTACGTAAAATACACTCTAACCAATAAGGGTGCCACCCCAAGTTAGGCCCAAGATTGAAATATTATCTTTATCTATAATTCAAGTGGGTCACACCAAGAAAAAGAGTTTTGAGGGTAATGTGGCCTGTACACTATTTCTAATCGTGTGGTCCGCCGGTATCAAAGATGACACTGGTTTTTTATCTTTAGGCCTAAAATTGGGTAAGAGTGGATTTTTAAAATGCATGATAGTGGGGCTCATTTAAACTACATTACCAATTACCTTATGTTAATTAAAAGAATTTTACATAGACACGGACTTGCAGCACAGTGAGGGAGCGAATTCGGATAACAGTTCAGTGGGTGTTATCCTAACTATGTAGAGCCCACCTTAATATATGTTTTGTATATCCATTCCGTTCATCTGTTTTCGTCTATCATTTTAGGACATGATTCCAAACCTCGAGAAGATCCAAATCTCAAGTAAATCATACCATTGGAAACAATGATGAATAACCATTAGAAGCATTTTATGGGCCACAAAAGTTTTGGATTGAGGCCTAAACTAATAAAACCGACAAAACCGAACCAACCCGAATTTATCCGGTTCGGTTCAGTTGGTGACAGTTCATCAGTTCCGTTCGGTTGTTAAATATTCAAAACTGACTAAGTCGGTTCGGTTGAATATTTTTCCTCAAAACAGAACCGACCGAACCGTGCACAGCCCTAGGATGAAGTGAAAACACAAATATCAGCTTGATCCAAAACTCATGTGGCCTCCAAGAAGTTTTCAATGGTGGACGTTCAATCAACACTATTTCCTGTGGTGTGGTCCACCTGAGATTTGGATCTGCCTTATTTTTTGGCCCATGCCCTAAAATGAGGTGGAAAAATGGATGGATAGCGTGAATAAAACACATACATCATGGTGGGGCCCACACAGCTTTGACACCAACCCCTTGGCTGGTGTTGGGGTCACTAGCCAATCTGCGTCCCGTAATGTATTGATGGGTCCGAACGCTGATTGGCTAGCAACCCTACCACTAGACAGACGCGGATTTGCTACTGACAGGGTTGAGTAGCTATCTCGCTACTGAAGTGACGTTACCAATTTCTATGGGCCGCACCATGATGTATGTATTGTATCCATCCATTTGGAGAGATCATTTTAGGGCATGATCCTAAGAATGAGGCAGATCCAAAGCTAAGATAGACCTCACCAAAAAATTAAGTGGGGATTGATGTTCTACCATTAAAAACTTCATGGGGTTAGAGAAGTTTTCAATCAAGCTGATATTTGTGCTTTCCCTTCTTCCATGTTTGTGTGAACTTCCGAACAGGTTGGATCTCAAATAAATATCATGGTGGGCCCTAGGAAGGTTTCAACAGTCACATCACTGTCCCCAATATTTTCTTTAGTGGGGTACACTTGAGAATTGGATCTGTCTCATTCTTTACATCATGCCCTAAAATGTTCTCTCCAAATGGATGGACGGTATGGATACAATACATGCATCATGCCTTAGATAGGACTGGGCTAGATTTGACGGACAATTTCTTCGGCCTTCTTTTGGTCAAACCATGTTAAGAATGTAACTGTGCCACGTCCTACATGTGGCTGTCAACGAGCCGGGTTTGGGATAGGTCTTGGCCCAGATTTTGAACTTTTTCGGCCAGGCTGTCAGGCTAGCCCTATTCAAAATTCTGATTTTTCATACTGGAGCCCGCTAATTGACACTCTTAATCCTACATGAGTGATTAATAATGTTTTCTCCCACGGAACAGCCATACAATCAGCGTAAACTTCAAATTACAATAATTTTCTATATTTCTTCATTTCACATGTTAACGTCAATATTTCTCTTGACTTGCAGCTTCCAATGGGCCCACTACCACCGTAAGCATATGTGGGGCTCATGTGACGTATGCGACACCTCCCACACTTACATCAGATGCTTGATGGAGTTTTCACATTTCTATTCTACTTTCAGATGCCTTGCGTGACTGAGTTTTCCCCTTTCTATTTTAATTTCAGATGCTCTCCCCCCCCCCCCCGGCAATGTGGCAGGGGAGCGGATTGCCTGTGGCCCCGAGCACAGAGATATCTCTGTGCCCCGGGCTGTGTGGGGCGCATAGATATGTCTGTGTCAAATCCACTCGGTACATCTGTTTTGAAAGACCACAGTAGGATAGGATTTTAAAAATCATGCAGATCCAAAACTCATGTGGGCTACACCACACAAAACAGTTTGGATTGAAAGCTTGGCAGTCACAGAAGTTTTGTATCAGGATGATATTTGTTTCTAAAGTTTATCTGAGTGTTAATAATTCTATGAACAGTTTGGATGGTATATAAACATCATGGTCAGCTCTAGGAGGGTTTCAACTGTGAAAGTTGTTGTTCCCACTGTTTTATTGGTATGGCCCACCTGAGTTTTGGATCTTCCTGAAATTTAATATCCTGCCCTATTGTGGTCTTTCAAAACAGATGGATGGAGTGGATTTTTCTTGGACATCTTCTTGGACCCCACACAGTTCTGGGCACGGACATATCTCTGTGCCCCGGTCACAGGCAATCCGCTCCCATGTGGCAGGGCAGGGGAGCGAATTAGCTGTTACCCCTACCGCATGGGCCTACCTTGATGTGTGTTTTGTATATCCATGCCGTCCATCTGTTGCTACATGTAATTTTAGGACGCGATCCAAAATTATCTAAAATTATAAGAAGATTCAAATCTCAGATGGACCAGACCAATAGAAAGAGCGATGAATAATCATTAAAAGCATTTTGTGGGTCATAAGATCAAGTTGATTCTTATACTTTCCCTACATCGAGACCTTCTTGACATTATGAAGAGCTTTGATTGCAAATAAACATTAAACAAACCTTATGACAGGCTCTTTGGAATTTTTAATGGTGAGCACTCAATCAGCATTGTTTCCAGGGGTATGGTCCACTTGAGATTTGGATTTGCATAATTTTTAGAATACCATCCTAAAATGGGATGGAGAAATGGATGGACGGCGTAGATATACAAAATACTATCCATGTGGGCCACGTGGTAGGAGTAACACCCACTAAGTTGTTCCCGGGGTAACACTGAGGGCTGCACATCTGCCCAGTTAACCCGCCCAACCTGGCTCGGTAGAAACCTGATCTGTCCCGTTGAGAAAACGGTCCGGTCTCAAGTGGATGTGGCTGAACCGTTTTTAATTTAGGTACAGTTTAGGGTACATGCCAAACCTGCCCGACCCGACCTGTACCCTGACCCGTGTATACCTGACCCATTCCGCCCAACCCGAACCGCCTCATTTATACTAGTTTATTACTTTTAGAAATATCTGTATGACATTATCAATAGGTTGAATGGTCCATAAACATTAGGGTGGACTCTAGAATCTTTACATAGTGGGAGTTCAATGACCACTGATTTTTGTGTGGTCTACGTAAAGCTTTTATCTGCTTCCTTTTTGGAACCATGTCCTATAATAATCTGGAAACACAAATGGACGACATGGATTTACAATATATATTTGAGGTGAGCCTCATGGTCGGGGTCTCACCCACATGACTGGTTCGAGGGTCTTAGTGACTCTAACCCAAGCTGCACTCATCTCACACTCAATAGGAGCAGATTAGGTGACATCCGGGATACACCAAGGTGGGTGGCCCCGGACTATGTGTCTTAAATCCACACCATCCAACTATTTTGAAATATCATTTTAGAATATGATACCAAAAATGAAGCTGACTCAAATCTTAGGTGGACCATACCATAGAAACATAGTCCTAACCCGACCCGACCCGGTTTGGCATATAGGGTAGGGTAGGGTTAGGATTGACCCTTTTACAAGTAGGGTAGGGTTAGGGTTGGGTCAGCCCAACCCAGTCATGACCCGGACAGAAACTTGGAACTTTAAAATATATTTAAATTTGGTCTAGAATTGGGCCAACCCAACCCGTGTGTAGGCATAGTAACACCTAATTTACTTCCAGCAGGGTAACGTAGGATTGGCTAGTGACCCCAACACCAGCTAGGGCTTGTGTCAAAGCTGTGTGGGCCCCACCATGATGTATGTGTTTTATCCACGCTGTCCATCCATTTTCCACCTCATTTTAGGGCATGGGCCCAAAAACGAGGCAGATCCAAATCTCAGGTGGACCACACCACTGGAAAATAGTGTCGATTGAACGTCCACCATTAAAAACTTCTCAGGGCCCACGGTGATGTTTATTTGCCATCCAACCTGTTGATAAGGTCCAACAAACCTGGATGAAGTGAAAACACAAATATCAGCTTGATCCAAAACTCCTATGGCCTCCAAGAAGTTTTCAACGGTGGACGTTCAATCAACACTATTTCCTGTGGTGTGGTCCACCTGAGATTTGGATCTGCCTCATTGGGCCCATGCCCTAAAATGAGGTGGAAAATGGATTGACATCGTGGATAAAACACATACATCATGGTGGGGCCCACACAGCTTTGACACCAGCCCCTTGGCGGGTGTTGGGGTCACTAGCCAATCCGCGTCCCACTCAAAACATTAGGCCTATTATTAGATAAATAGGTGGTACACAATCGTAACTATTGGTGGAAGCAGATTGGCTGGTATAGTGATATCATCAAGTCATGTTGGTCCCACATGGTTATCCAACGTATGTCAATATTGAGATAATTTAGGCTTGAGCAAATGATAGATCATATCCAAACGTATTATTGAGATCATTTTAAGGCTTGAGCCAAAAAATAAGATAGATCCAAAGATCTAGTAGACCACACTGCAGAAAGCAGTGGGAGATTGAATGTATACCATTGAAATCTTCTTTGGGGTCCCAGAAGCTTTGGATCAGTCTGATATTTGTTTTTACCCTTAATCCAGTCCGTGTGACCTTATGAAGAGTTTGAATGGCAAATAAAAATCATGGGGGGCCTTAGGTATGTTTCAAAGGTGAGAATCATTGTCTCCACTGCCTTTTATGGTGTGGTCCACTTGAGTTTTGGATATGACTCATTTTACGTATGATGCCCTAAAATGATCTCGCCAAATGGATGGACGATGTGTATATACTAAGTACATCATTGTGGTGTCCACAGTAGCTTTAATCTTCTTTGGACTGTTCGTACAATCATGATGCTCGAGCACTGGCATGCTCATCTGCGTCCGCCACGTACCCACACCAGCAACCTCGTACAACATACTGTGCCTCTCAGAGAAAAGCTCATTGGACTCATTTGTATTATATTGCATCACGGATAGAGCTGGAAATTAATTTCCGTGTGCATGAGTGCATATGAGAGAGGAAAAGAGTTTTTTATTTTTTTAATCTTTTGATAACTACATTTGCTTGAAATTACTTTAATGTTGGTCCCACCATGAGGTTTTATTCTCTTCCCTGTCCTTATCTTTTTCCACGATGAAGTGGATCCACTTCAATTTTTTCTACGGTAAGCTCAAATGGACGCGGTTTGGCTAGTGATGCTGCCCGTGCCAGTATCAACTGGTTAATGCTCCATGGGACCCACCATGATGTATGTGTTTTATCCATATTGTCCATCCATTTTTCCAGATCATTTTAGGGCTTAATCCCAAAAACGAGGTAGACATAAACCTCAGGTGGACCACACCACAGGAAAACAGTACTGATTAACTGTCCACCATTAAAAACCTCCTAGGGCCCACCGTAATGTTTATTTGACATCCAATCTGTCATACAGACCTGGATGAAAGGAAAAAAGTAAATATCAGCTTGTTGATCCAAAACTTGTGGGGCCCAAGCAGTTTTTAATGGTGGGTGTTCAATCAACACTGTTTCCTGTAATGTTGTCCACTTGAAATTTGAATGTACCTCATTTTTTGGGCTCATACTATAAAATGATATGGAAATATGGATGAATGGCATAAAACACATACATCATGGTGGGGCCCACAGAGCACCGAATGGCTACTGGCAGCGTCATTAGCCAATCCTCATCCAGCTCAAATCAACATGTGGGGCCCACCTTAATGTTTTAGTGACATCCAATCCGCCCATCATGTGGCCCCTAATTTTCTCCTCGGAGTGTAAATACCAGGCCGGTCCAGAACTCAGGTAGGCCACTCCTTGTACATCATGCCCAATGCCTCAAAAATCACTTGTCGTGGCGGGGGCCCACTGGAGTTTTCGAATGGCCTGATCGTTTGTGTGTCTATTCTATAAAACATAGTGGGCTCCAGCCCACATACAATATGAAAGGATTTTTGAGGTGGGCACCCCTATCCATGTGGTGAGGCCCAGCTGAGTCCTCGATGGGGTTGAATAAATGAACGGGCTGAGCCAGGACTAGGCCTGAATTTCAGGGCCACCAACACAGGGCAAGGGCAGTCAAGTCCAACCCAGGTCATTGCCATCCTTACTTGTTGTCAGATGGTTGTCCATTTTCCAATCACCACAGTCAGTTAGGAGGCCCACCTATCAAAGATAACGGTTCAGGCCTGGGTCTGATTGACAAACTGACTGATCATTACTGGGCCCAATTTCACTCCGATGATAAACAGGCTGACTACACTCAGGTTCAGCCCAGTAAAGCCCGATCTGAGCCGTTCACGTTTGTTCCATATCTGGACCGTTTGATAACCCTCCCCCACAATGCATGATATATGACAAAAATGCCTTGAAAACTTAAAAGGGCCCAGATGGACCTATGGGCTCTTTGACATGCCACGAGCCCAGCCAGTGGACAGCTCTAATTGGGCTCAGTTACGTCTAAGAGCACATCGACCCAGCTTGGCCGGGCCTATTTATCGTTCCTAGCCTATTCCATTGCCCCACCTGCACGCAATCACCACCGTCTATCACTTTAGAAAAGGAAGTAATTGTATTTACATCAGCTGTAAATACCTCCTCCCTCAGCTTCATTTTTTGGATCACGCCCTACGATGAGCTGTCTAAACGGAGGGACGGCGTGGATTTAACTCACATGCATCACTGTGGGCCCCACAGTATGGGATCTACCGAAGCCGCATCCCAAGTTCATCAGTTGATTTGATCAGCTAGGGTTTTTTGGTTGGTGCGAGAGTGATGCTGGCATTCATTCATATGTTGGACGGTTGGATGTAATTAACATACCACATGGGCCCCACAGTTCACGACTTGTCACTTTCTAAGAGATTGAATAAACAAGGGCATTTTGGTAATTGCACTCCGGCGTGCATGTTCTTGTTTACGTGCAATACGCGTTACTTTTGGGCCTTGAAAAGCCAGCCAATAAACTTGCGTGGGCACCTAAGCTTTGAGAATCCAAACCGTTGATCTATTGTGGCCCATCATAGATAGAATATGCGACAAAGATCCTGGAAAGCCTAGCCATTTAGATTGGAGCTCTTTTTGGTTCAATGCCGACCGTTGAAAACCTGTCTTCTTGCCTGTTTAAAGTCGACCCACCCAGGATGTTGCGTGGTTTATCCACGGTGTGGCACAAATCAAGCCCTAGTTTTAAATCATAAAAACACGACTCGATCCAAAACCCAGTAAGTCGAGTCGACTCAAAAATTCGGGCGAGTTTCTTCAAACCTTATATAAATTGGGTTTCGTAGTCTTTTAGAGCCAATCGGAGTTTTCTTGAGTTTTGACTGAGTCATGACCAGATTGAGCTTTCTTGAGTCGTGGTGAAATCCGGCCGAGTTGAATAACTCGCATGAGTTGAGTCGTGTCTTTTCTAGTCCTTAAACAACTAGTCATGCAATTTGCCAATGATGAGAATACAGAATCAAGTAGAGCTGTCAACAGGTGAGGTTTTGGCCAGCTCCATATATTAGTACTGTACCGGGTTAGCCCGGTCCGGTTCTCTCGCTCTTCAAGACTCAGAACCAGATCGGATTGAGTTGGGGTTAGGTCTTTAGAACTAGGTTTCCACCATTGGTTTGGACCTAACCGGGTCTTGGATATTGATTCGGAGCGTATCGGATCTCGGATATGACCCGCTCCATTGAGAGCCCTAACGTGAATCTGATGTTAACCGGGTCCATGTGTTTGGACCGGACCCACAGAGGTAAAACTTGCTACAAACACAACATTTATCTTCGACTCGGAAAAGGGGAGGAACGTAGAGCTACAGCAGCAGCAGCAAAAAACTTACAACGTAAACAGCAACAAAAACAAAAACAACAACGAAAACAACCATAGCAGTCTACTTCTATATCAATTGCAGCTACAACAACAACAACGATAGTGCAAAAACCGCCCAACCAAATCAATATATGGCATTTATAGTTATTTTCAGGCCATGTGCAATATAGATGAGCGAAATAACTACCCGTATCAGCTTCTTGATCCCACGCAATGCTGCGGCCACTCGTGGAAGTACCAGTGAGAGCAAAAGCAGCACTATCCCCGTTGCGAAAATCGCAAAATTCACAATGGCATAGGCTTTCAAGAGAAATTCTTGAAATGGGTCCTGAGAAAGCCCGACAGGGAAGTCCCCGACAAGCCCAACTGCGGCGATCGAAACCGAAGGGACCGCCACCTTGAACATGTCCTTCTGATCTGGCTTCAAGTCTTTGATTTCTTCCGCCAATGGTGTTGTCTGCGCCATCGAGACTTGATCGTCTGGGACGTTGATGATACCGTCGCCCAACGCAATCTCAGCCATTTGTTTTTGATAGAGGGATATAGGGACTGATAGGATGATAGGAAGAGAACTGAGGTTTTGTGATATCAGATTAGGAAGGAGAACGTCTTTGTTTTTATGGAGAGAGTGAGGAAGGAGAGTTTGGGGAGTGTCGTATTATGTTAGTTTTGCACCATTTAGAAAGTGAAGTTATTATTAAATCATAAAGATGATATGGTTTTAGGGCAATCCTGAACGTTCAAACATGTGATGCGAACTTCAGGTCAAGTAATCAAACAGTTATACCTGGTAGATAATATTAACCGTTTGATTTTTCTAGAGGTATACACTATCCATAATGGGACCGTCAATTTGAATGGTCTGGATACTGTTTATCTATACCTCATTTCATTTTAGGACGATGACTAGGTGCTAAACTACCGTTTATATGATTCTAACCTTTCTCTTCATTTGTCTGAAAGGGCTGTCGAACCCGGCGTTCATTTTTCTGAAAGGGCTGTCGCTATCAAGAACCCGGCGTATACGCATGTATACGCGTATGCATACGTATATGCCGGTTTCTCGGTGTACATACGTCTGCATACACGTATACATACATCTGCATACGCGTATATACGTATATGCCGGGTTCTCGGTATGCATATGTCAGCATACGCGTATACAAGCGTGTACGCCGGGTTCTCGGTATGCATACGTCTGCATACGCGTATACAAGCGTGTCCACCGGGTTCTCGGTATGCATACGTCTGCATACGCGTATAGCGGATTAGGTGAGATCCCCGCCTCACCCAAAACGGTGCGGCTGTTACTGTGTGTCCATATTGATGGGTATATTCCGTATCCACACCGTCCATATGCTTTTCCAGATCATTTTAAAGCATGAACCAAAAAATGAAGAAGATCCAACAATTAAGCAGACTATACTCTAAGAAACAGTGGAGATTGAACAAACTACCATTAAAAACTTCTTAAGGTGCACCTCAATGTTTCTGTAGTGTTTATTTTCCATCCAATCCATTGATAAGGTCACATAAACCTGGACGAAGGGATAAAACAAATATCAGCTTAATCCAAAACATTTGAGACCTATTAGTGGTCAATCACCACTGTTCTGTGGTATGGTCCACCTGATAATTGGATCTAATTCATTTTTTTGGATAATGCGTAAAATGATCTGGGTGGATACAAAATATACAGATAAAGGTGGGCCCCACGGAAAGTGCCGCACCAAGGTTGGGTCTTACCTAATCGGCTTCCAGACCAGGGAGTCGTCTGAAAAGGCTGTCGCTGTGGAGGGCGTATACGTATGTATACGCGTATGTCCGCTGTATACATATGCATACACGTATACATACGTATACGCGGGTTCTGGACAGCTACAGCCCTTTCAGATGCCTCGATAGTCAAGTGAAAACTTCCGATTACACACATCCGGCCATTTTGAAAATGCTGGTGCATTAGGTGTTACCCGTGTAATATGACAGTGGGTATTTTCCTGACCGTGCGGCCTACCTTAATGTATGTGTTGTGTATCCACGCCGTTCATCAGTTTTTTCAGCTCATTTTAGGGTATAATCCCAAAAATGAATCAGATTCAAGTCTCAAGTGGACCACACAGTGAGGATTGAATTCCCACCATTAAAACTACTTGGGAGCCACAAACATTTTGGATGAGTCAGATGGGCGTAACGTTATCAACTGGTTGGATTGCAAATAAACTTAACGGTGGACCCCGATAAGTTATTAATGGTGGGCGTTCAATGACCACTGTTTCCTATAATAACCATTCTGGTACCAACATGGTTGCTCACCGTAATGTTTTAGTGACATTCAATCCGCCCATCATGTTTTGGAATGGCCTGATCTTTTGTCTGTCTATTCTACGAACCATAGTGGGCTCCACATACAATATGGAAGGATTTTAGAGGTGAGCGCCCCCTATCCATGTGGTGCGGCCCACCTGAGTCCTGGATGGGGTTGAATAAATGAACGGGCTGAACCAGGATTGGGCCTGAATTACAGGGCCACCAACGCACAGGGCAAGGGCGGTCAAGTCCAACCCAGGTCATTGCCATCCTTACTTGCTGTCAGATGGTTGTCCATTTTCCAATCAACACCGTCAGTTAGGAGGCCCACCTATTAAAGATAACTGTTTAGGGTTTTTTGGTTGGTGCAAGAGTGATGCTGGCATCCATATGTTGGACGGTTGGATGTAATTAACATACCACATGGGCCCCACAGTTCTCGACTTGTCACAAATTAACAAGGGCATTTTGGTAATTGCACTCCTTAAAAATTAAAATGCCTTTGCATAGTCTCGTTTACGTGCAACACACGTTACTTTTGGGCCTTAATTTCAAGCCCATCCAATAAACTGGCGTGGGGGCCTAAGCTTCGAGAATCTAAACCGTTGATCCATTGCGGCCCATCATAGATAGACTTTTTGATAAAGATCCTGAAAAGCCTAGCCATTTAGCTTGGAGTTCTTTTTGGTTCAATGCCAACCGTTGAAAACCTCTCTTCTGGTCTGTTTAAAGTCGACCCAACCAGGATGTTTTTGGTGCATGGTTTACCCACGGTGAGGCGCAAATCAGGTCACAGTTTTAAAGCATAAAAGCTCACTCGACTCGAAACCCAGTTGAGTCGAGAATCGAGTCAACTCAAGGGCGAGTTTCTTCAAGAGCCAAATGCAGTTTTCTTGAGTTTTGACTGTGTCATGACCAGATTGAGTTTTTCTTGAGCGGTGAAATCTGGCCGAGTTTAATCGACTCGCATGAGTTGAGTCGTGTCCTTTCTGGTCCTCAAACAACTAGTCATGCAATTTGTCAACGATGAGAATACCATATCAACTAGTCGTGTCCTTTCTCTCGCTCTTTAGGACTCAGAACCAGATCGGATTTGTTGTCCAACCTTTTGATAAGGTCACACGAACCTGGATGAAGGGCAAACACAAATAGCAGCTCGATCTAAAACTTTTGTGGCCCAAAGAAGCTTTTAATGGTGGGAACTCAATCCCTACCGTGTGGTGTACTTGAAAGTTGGATTTGCTTCATTTTTGGGACCGGGCCCTAAAATGATCTGGAAAAACTGGTGGACGGCGTGGATATAGAACACATACATTGAGGTGCCTACGGTCAAGGTCGAACCCACCTGGCTGCATCCCGGTCGCAGCTAATCCGCGTTCTATTGCATGGCGTGTTGTTTACGAAACCTTTGGAACCAACGTCAACCCGATTTCAACCTGGTCCAAAGTGTTAGATTCATGTATTCTACATCCACGCCGTTCATCTGTTTTGCAATATCATTTTAGGGTACGAGCCCAAAAATAAAGTAATCCAAATCTCATGTAGACCATACTTTAAACATCCCCACCATTAAAAAGTTACTTGGGCCCACCCTAATGTTTATTTGCCATCCATCCTTTTGATAAGTTCACACAAACGGGATGAAGGTAAAAAAAACAAATATGAGCTTATCCAAAGTTTGTAAACCATAAGAAGTTTTAATGGTCAATTAACACCGTTTCTTATGTATGGTCCACCTGAGATTTGAATTTGTCCTTTCTTCTTTTTTTTAATCAAACCCTAAAATGATCTAGCAAAATTGATGGACGGCATGGATATGTAATACATACATCAAGTCTTGTATCAGTATGATATTTTTGCCTACAGTTTATCTGAGTAGTAATAGCCCTATGAACGGTCTGGATAGCATATAAACATCGTGGTCGGGGTTTCAACCGTGGATGTATCCGTTCCCACCTTTTTCATATGGTGTGGCCCCCATGAGTTTTTCACATATTTGATTTTTGATCCCTTTCCCATCGTCGTCTTTCAAAACTGATGGACGGAGTGGATTTGTGACGAACATCTCTGTGGGCCCCACACAGTTTCCGACTGCAATAACTTCATGTGCCTAGGGCACATGCAATCCGCATCCGTTGAAGTAAAATTCCCCTGTCCAGATAGAATTTGGAACAAACACAACATTTATTTTAGACTCGAACAACGTAGAGCTACAGCAACAACAACGAAAACAGCAGCAACAACAAAGACTACAATGAAAAGAACCATTAGCTGTCTACTGCTAAGTGCAGCTACTACAACAACAACGATAGTGGGACCTGGAAAACACGCCCAACCAAATCAATATATGGCATGGATAGTTATTTTAAGGCCATGTGCAACGTAGATGAGTGCAATAGCTACCCACATCAGCTTCTTTCCCACACCCACTGCTGTGGGTACTCGTGGAAGTACCAGTGAGAGAAAAAGCAGCAGGATTCCCATAGCCAAAATCCCAAAATTCACAACGGCATAGGCTTTCAAGAGAAAATCTTGAAACGCGTACTGAGAGAGCCCGACAGGGAAGTCCCCGACAAGCCCAACCGCGGAGACTGAAACCGAAGGGACCGCCACCTTGAGCATGTCCTTCTGATCTGGCTTCGTGCCTTTGATCTCTCCCGCCGATGGTGTGGTCGGCGCCATCGAGACCGACACATGTAGTTGATCGTCTGGGATGTTGATGTCGCCGTCGGCCACCGTAATCTCAGCCATTTGTGTTTGTTAGAGGGATATAGGGATTGATAGTTTGATATAGGAGGAGAGCTGAGATTTTGTGATATCAGATTTGGAAGGAGAATGTCTTTGTTTTATAGAGAGAGAGAGAGAGAGAGAGGGGGGGGGGGGGGGGGGGGGGGGGGGGTGGTAGGGCTCTCAATGGGTCAGATCTGGATCGGATCCACTTGGATCCGGCTCCAAGTCCGTATATATGTAGACGGATTCGGATCGGATTCGGATCCAACTCGGATCTAAAAGGTGATATCCATATCCGATCCATTTATAAATTGTTAGATCCATTTCCGATCCAAAATCCATATAACCATCGGATTCGGGTCAGATCTAGGTCCGAATCCACCCCATTACAAATCTTAAAAAATATATAATATAAAATATATAATATAATATATTTAATTTAGTAGAAAAATGATGCAAATCCCACTATTTACTATAGCATGGTCAACTGGCCTAAAACAATTTGTAAAACGGATGGCCAGCATGAATATAATATATACAGTAAGGTGACAATGAGCCGGATCTTAATCGGATTCGGATCGAACTCGGATATGTTCTTGTGAATCCATATCCGCTCCATTTAAGTAATCGGACCTATTTTAAGATCCAAATCCGGTCCATTTAACTAATCGGACCTATTTTAAGATCCAAATCCGCATTATATGGATTCGGAGCAAATCGGATCTCGGATCTGACCCGATCCATTGAGAGCCCTAGGGGGTGGGCGTGCATCGTGAGGAAAGGGAGTTTGGGCACTGTCGCATTATGTTAGTTTTGCACTATATACAAAGTGAAGTTATGAAGCAAACTTTAGATCAAGAAAAACTGAACAATTACACTTAAAAGATATTATTAACCGCTGGATTTTATTTTATTTATTTATTTACATAGTGTAGATTTCTTGACCAGTGTGATTTTTGAGTCGTCCACCATCCACAACTGGACCCGCAGTTTGTATGGTCTGGATAGCTGTTGATTTATGACTCATCTCATTTTATGAAAATGAGTCACAATTATTTTAAAATGGTGCCAAACTATCACATGAATCTAAGCTTCTTATATTATTATTTGACTGGCGAGGCATCTGAAAATGACAAAATGTCAAATTTTCCACGGATCAAATGTCATTTTCAGATGCCTCGCCAGTCAAACAAACATAAAGTTAACATGTTAAGATTGGACAAATAACAGGATGCCCAAAAATGCATAAGGCATTCCCATCCCAATGAGTGCGGATGGTCTGGATAGCTGTTTATCTATGGCTAAATAGCTTGACAGGATGCTCAACAATCACACTTAAAAGATATTATTAACGGCTTGATTTTATTTTATTCATTTATTTACGTTGTTTAGATTTCTTGACCAGTGTGATTTTTGAGTCGTCCACCATCCACAACTGGACCCACAGTTTGTATGGTCTGGATAGCTGTTTATCTATGACTCATCTCATTTTACGATAATGAGTCACAATTATTTTAAAATGGTGTCAAACCAACACATGAATCTAGCCTTCCTATCTCATTATTTCATTATTACACTGGCGAGGCATCTGAATATGGCATACCTGCAAGGGTCACGAAACCTAGTACACGAAACCTAGCACAGAAGGTCACAATTATTTTACGAAAATGAGTCACAATTTTTTTTTTTTTTTACACAGGCACTTACACCCCCCACACACACCCATGCACTCACATCGCAATAGCTTTTCTGTGGCATGTAACTTAAATTGAACTTTTATGCTCAGCTTGGATTGCAAATTACATCAGTAATATTTTATAACCTACCGTGTTTGCATGAGAGGCTGGTTGCCTACTGGCCATAGCTACTGGAGATGTTCTGTGGGCCCATCATAATTTATGTTTTATCCATGCTGTCCATCCATTTTTTCACATCATTTTAGGCCATCAGCTCAAAAATGAATTAGAGCCAAATCTTATGCAGATCACACCATAGGAAACAATGATAATTCAACACTCATCATTAAAAACTTCTTGGGGGCTACAAAAGTTTTGGATGAAGCTGATATTTGTGTTGTCCCTTCATCCAAGCCCATGTGACCTAATCAACAGGTTGGATGGGAAATAAACAATACAGTGGGCCTAGGAAGTTTTTAAATGTGGACGTTCAATCACCAATGTTTTCCTATGGTGTGGTCCACCTGGGATTTTGATCTGCCTAATTTTTGGGCTCATGCCCTTAAATAATTATCCAAAATGGATGGACAGCATGGATAAAACGCATAAATCATGGTGGGGCCCACAGAACACCATCCACTAGCCACTCACTACAAACGGTGTGACTAATAAGAAAAATACACTAATGTATATGTTTGGATAGTAAATTTTTACTGTAATACAATATAAAATTATAATAATTATATATTCTTTTAACCGTCTCTTATTATTACATTTTTATTTGGCAGTTGAATTAGGTGTTTAAACTAATGGTTTAAAATCATAATGACGGTGCTTTCGACCGATCTTGGCTAAATCAGGCTATAAGGCCTGAGCCCACGAAACCTAGCACAGAAGGTCTAGTCCCTGGTCCAAAATATCGATTTGATCAAATTCCCTAATCCATCCCTTGATCAAGTGGACCACACATGGACAGAGAAAATGGACATTTAAAAAACTGAAAACCAAGTTTCATAGGACTAGATGCATGCCTAATCCCAAGCACATTCCAAATCCAGGCCGCACACTGAGAAATATATACAAGGCTGTAGAATCCTAACCGTAGGATCAATCAAATTTCACAACGAAGCATGAGATGTCGTCCCGGTGGGCCGCCGCCTCGGCGTCGTCTAAGAGCCTGATAAAGTCCACTGCCTCCTACTGAAAAAGATTTATTACTATGGGAGAGTGAGATGGATGATACACAGGCACTTGGAAATTAGCTAGAACTCCGTACATGGCATAGAAGCAATTCAAATTAAACTATCCAACAATTAGGATTATTTGATTATCTGACTATTGGATCGGTAGACATCTATTGGACGATTGAAAATGAAAAGATCCAATGGTCCTATTTCCACAAACAAGTGGCCCGGAAGCAGCGGTTAGGATTGTTCAACCAATCTGATGTTGGGATTGGGACAGTTGGGCCCAGATTACACGTGCTGAGCAAAGCACCTCCTCGTCATGCGGGGCCCACTATGGGTTATGCCTACCGCTGAAACCCTCCCAGGTCCCGCGTGATATTTATATGCCATCCAAACCGTTCATAAGGTCAGATGAACTGAAAGCGTAAAAATTATTAGCCTGATCCAAAAACTACTGTGGCCCCGAGAATGTTTCAACGATGGAAATTCAATGGACCACTTGAGTTTTGCCTCATTTTCGGCACATGTCCAAACGTGATTTTGCAAAAAGGATGGACGGGATGGATTTCTCACAAACATCACCGTGGGCCCCACCTATCTTCGGACCAGGCAATCCACGTCATGATTCTACTCTGGAATGGTAAGCTGGGGGCGCGACTTGGGTGAGACCCGGGAACCAGCGATGTGGGTGGGACCCCGAACCTAGGGCCCACCTGGATGCATTCGTTGCATATCCATGCGGTACATCTGTTTCTTCAGATTATTTTAGGACTCAGTCCCAAAACCGAAGTGCATGAAAATTTTAAGTAGACCACACCACTGGAAGCATTGCTAATTGAACGCCTACCATTAAAAACTTCCTGTACTCCTCCGTAATGTTTACTGACCATCCAATCTGTTGACAAAGTCACGTAGACAGGGATGAAAGGAAAAAACCAAATATCGGTCGATAGAAAACTTTTGTGGCCCACAAAAAGTTTTTAATGCCCATTAACCAGTGTTTCTAATGGTGTGGTCCACAAAAACTCTTTATCTTCTTTTAGTTTTGGTTTCATGGTATAAAATAATCCTTAAAAGAAGATAAACGGTACGGATATACAATTCATACATAGAGGCCTTATGTTCAGGGTCCCACACATCACTGGTTCCGGGTTCTCACCCAAGTCGTGGAGGTATGCGGGGCCCACCGCGAAGTGTGAGTGTCATCCAACCGTGGGTCCCACTAGGATTTAGGGGCAAAACGAAACTAAAGCCATTCCAAAATTTATGTGGGCTCATAACAGGTAAATATAAAGCTTATAGGCGTGATTGTGCATTGCTCGCTGCAGTGATGTGACTGATGTCCCAGCTAAGATTTTGATAGAGACGAATCTTGCAACGGACGGCGTCCATGAGGTGCACAAGATGCACGGTTTTGATTCCACACACGTCAAGGGCGGGCCCCACACAGCTGGAACGTATGGTCATCAGAACACGTGATCGCAGATCCATCCTGGTACACGTACCGGCACCTGTCGCGGTCCCCTTTTTGGGTCACAACACCTAAACAGTAGGCCCCGATAGCTGAACGGCCCAGATCTCTCACATTGACATGAATGGATGGAGCAATATACCACGGGTGGGCCCCACACAGCTAGAACGCATGGTTACCAGAACACATGTGATCACGGATCCATTCTGGTACACGTACCGGCACCTGTTGCGGGTCCCCCTTTTGGGGCACAGCACCTAAATAGTGGGCCCCTATTGCTGAACGGCCCAGATCTCTCCCATTGAGATGAACGGATGGAGCAAGAATGAAATAGCCTTCTCATCTTACTGTTTATCCAGAAAACAGTTTTGAACTGCTAGACTCATTCACCTATAGTTCGCCACATCCGAGTAGAATAGAGAGTGGTCCAAACACCACCACTCGCAATCAGAGGACCATGATCATTTGGGTCAGTGAGCTTGTCATTCAACTTTGCAATGTGTACCATCCAAACAGTAGGACACACGATGGATGAAGCATACCTCTAAAATCACACTGATCAAGCAATCCCAACCATCCAATTGATGGCTATTAAATGGATGGTTAAGAGTAAAATAGCAGGAGTGGCCTGAATTCCAAGCGTAAAATCCGACGGCCGCTATCATTTCCAGCTCCAACCACCAGTTGTGAAAGGAGGCAAGCTTGCGAGAATAATCCACCGTTGATATGGCAAGAAGTATAGCCTCCTCAGGGCAAATCAGATCAGTCCATAGGCATGACCCTAGCAATGGATGGTGTGTCTCAGAAATAACTGCATTAGACAAGGGTATCCATCTGATCTGCGTCCCCGTTAAACGGACGGTGGGAAATAGAGAAGTTAGAGAGCCAAATATGAAATGCGAAGAAAGAAACGGATGACATTGTCTCAAAATGTAAGGCATTTGTCCTAGTGCCAGTACACGAGTGGACGCCAATGATACATCGGCGTGCCACTGCCACATGTCATATGGAGAGATTGCTCCACCACATTAGGGGTTCTCCTGGATCTCCCTCCATGCAATGAGTTCATCGGATGTGGAGACCACCAAGGATATATACCTGGTGACCCTACTGTGGGGCTCACCATGATGTATGTGTTTTATCCATGCCGTCCATCCGTTTTGTCAGCTCATTTTAGGACATGAGCCAAAATTTGAAGCAGATCCCAAGCTCAAATGGACCACACCTCACGAAACAAGGGGGATAATGATGCCCTCTATTGAGGACGCGGATTGCCTAATGACACTGCCAGGACGGTGCTCCGTGGGCCCTACCATGATTTGTGTGGTTTATCCATGCCGTCCATCCATTTCCCCATCTCAATTTATGGCATGAGCCCAAAAAATGAGGCATGTCCAAGTCTCAGGTGGACCACACCACAAGCAAAGGTAATGACTGAGGGCCCACCATTAAAAACTTCTTGGGGGCACAAAAATTTTGGATCAAGCTGATATTTGTGTTTTCCCTTCGTTATGTGTGATCTTATAAAGAGGTTGGATGGTAGATAAAAACTACAGTGGGCCCTAGGAAGCTTTCAATGGTGGGCGTTCAATCACCACTGTTTTCCTGCGGTATGGTCCACCTGAGATTTGGATCCACCTCGTTTTTGGGCTCATGCCCTAAAATGAGCCGACACAATAGATGATGGCATGGATAAATCACATACATCACGGTGGGGCCCACATAGCACCGTCCAGTAGCCGTCGGTAGGCAATCCGCGTCCCTCTATTAAAACCTTCTTATGGCCCACCATTTTTTGGGCTCATGCTCTGGAATGAGCTGGTAAAACGTATGGACGGAATGGATAAAACAAATGCATCACGGTGGGCCCCACAGAGTCGGGTGGTCTACAGGCAATCTGCAAGTTCATATTGCCTTGTTGCAGCCACAAGGGGTCACAAGCTGAGTGGACTGATGATCAGAACCATCCATGTTGTAGAATCCATGCTACAATGCCACTGTGACCATCAATCTATAGATGAATTATAGAGAACAAAAAAGGAGGAAAAAAAAAAAAAGCTATGAAACAATGAGTACTTGTTGTAGGTGCCTGCATGGACAACTACAGAAGATCATCGGACCAGAGTGGCCAGTGGCCAATTCTTGAATTATAGTGCCTTTCTTAGAGGTTGAGGAATGGTGGGACACATGGATCATGAGCACTGACATATGCAATCCTGATAGGCCTTGAGCATTTTATTCAAATGCAAATACATGGATTGCCAAATCCAAACATTAACAGAGGCTAGGATTCCTGGATCATTCTGGTCTAGTTCATGGCTAGTTCAGAAATAGCCACTACACTGCTTGGATGGATGAAAACTAATACATTGAATATATAGTCGTAGACTCACCAGGTCATGGGTTCGAGTACGCATACTTGGTGAAATCCCACTGCGACGTGAGTGAGTGCATACGTGCGTGCGTGGGGTGCGGGTGCGTGTGTTAAAAATAAGTAACAAAAAACAATAAACAAAAAAAAAAAACAAAAAACAAACAATAGGCACTGCTTTCTTTTGCAGCCTTGGAAATCAATTTACCATCTTTTCTGCGGGTATGTCGATTTCCATGATTTTTCCAGGAAAAACTTGGGAAAGGAAAACGTAATCCATGTTATCTCTTTCCCGGCAAACAGAGGAAAACAGGATTCCATGGAGGCAGTGAGAGATCCTCTATAACGTTAGTAGAAAACACAGCTCTGCTTGTGGGGCAGACTGTAGTTTGTTTGCCGAATCCAGCCCGTTCTACAGGTTTAAGTATAGGTAGCTGCAGCAAATAAAATTCCCATGGCGGATAACCTAAAGAAGGGGAATATGGCAATCCCAAACATGTACATCATACATAGGAAGGCTGAGGTATCTAAGAATCACTTGTTGCTGCATTGTCCCTTTTGCAGGCAGTTTGGGAATTTTCTGGCAGTGATTCAAAGTCGTTTGGGCAGCCAATGGAACAGTTTCTGAGGTGATAGCAGATTGGCCCGTCAGCCCTTTCTTGACTCGAGAAAAGCTTCTATCGAAACTGGTAGCTTTTGCTATTCTGCAAGGGGGTGTCTACAAGGATTTTTGAAGAGAAGGTTTTGACAGTGGATTCAATCAAGTGGGCTATTTTCTCATCTTTAAATCAGGCTGAATTTGCAGAGCAATCTTATCCCTCTATTTTGAAGGGCTGGGATTCAATCATTTTTGTGTGATTCCATGCCATTCTGAATGCCGCAGTCGGATTCCGCACCTTATTGGGCTGTGTTGTTCTTTTTTTATCCTTCTTGTTTTGTTTTCCATCCCCGGTGGTGACGAGAGGGTCACCCCACCAAGAAAGTAGGACACCCCAACAAACAAGGCCGATCCAACCATCACATGGGCCTCCATGTGCATGTAGAAATTTTTGGATGGGTCCAGTGTTTTCCATGGTGGCTCACCTATGGTATTGTATATATCTAGTTTTGGGACTTGCTTGATGCATGGGTTAGATGGCAAACACACCAAATGGTAGAACTGAGACAGTTGAATAACATCTACACAAGTTCCACAAAGGTGAATAAGAGTAGTAGAACTTTTTCTACAAACATCTGTAGAGAATTTGGACTCTTCCATGGAATTTTTTTTTCATTTGAAGAGTTTCAGCATTACCAAATACCTCTCAAGGAATTCCACTCGAAGAACTAAAATAGACATGTTTCCTAATTCGAAAGCTGTAACTATGTTTCTTTTTGTAGAACATATCTCATTTATATAATTCCTTATAGCATCCATGCGTTGTGCATAAACAAGTATGCAATACTACAAAATATGGTAGTTTTATCAATCCATCCTCAAATGCATATCTAAATAGGGCTGCCTACAATCGCATTAGAATGCTTCGCCGAAAATAAAAAGGAGAAAAGAAAAGCCTTAGAAAAGAGAAAAAGAAAGAAAAAGACTCACTTCCAAAGTGTCACAACAACTTCATCAGTCCAAGCCTCTAGAGAGTGCCCATCACGCCGAAAGGGGTTTTGATGCCTAGATCAGGAGCTTCTCAATGGCGTCCTGCATTTCATCAAAAACGAGAATTCAGGACACCGTCAAATGGGAAAAGATGGGTATTGAAAGCATAGAGAAAGGATTTGGTGCCAAAAGTTCATATCTGGAGAAAGGCTTTGATCATGGTTTTTTGACTCAGCGACTCGGCCCCACTCTCCCAAGTCGGGGGTTGACTTGTGGTACTGAGTCGAATCGGACGAGTCAGCAATCCACGACTTTGGTACTCTTGCAGAGTGTGATGGATGATATGCACGCATTAAAGAGCCTTGCTGAGCCAGCTGGCAAGATAGGTTAGAGATCCAATCCATGTATCAGAATTGATGCCCTAGTCCATGAGTCGTGTTGATCTAATTTTCAGGTGGGCTACAGTTTACAAAATAAATCTACAGCTCCGAAAAACATGGCTGAAGTTTTCTAACCCATCTGCCTGGTTACAATACGAGGGCCTACATGCTGAGTGGACCAGATTTATTGTTGGGAAACATGTACAAGGTCAGACCAACATGATGGATGGATTGGATCTCGTACCTATGTGCCATGCTGGCACATGTATGGTGTGTACATGAGCTTTATTGCGCATACGTGTGCGCTTAGAAAGGCTCTGGACTAAGAACTTGCTTGGATATTGCATACGTGGCATACAAGTAATTCAAATTAACTGACCAAATTATGGATCCAAGTTTTAGATGTTCTATCAACCAAAAAAATAAAATAATGATAATTAAAAAAAATTCTGATATTATTTGATTATCTGACTATTGGATTCGTGGACATTTATTGGGTGGTTAAAGTGAAAAAATTCAATGGTTGTATTTCATCAAACAAGTATCCACGAATCAGAGATTAGCATTGTTCCACCAATCTGATTTCTTCACTAAGTCCCATGATTTGGTTTTTTAATTTCAGTCCATGTCTACAATTTCTAAGTGCCTGTGTATCAAGAGTCATACACTGACAGTGTAAAATAAATTCTTACAGCTAAAGGCCCATTTGCATGGTGGCAGACAGCTATGATCGAATAGGACAGAGCATCAAATAACTCCCCAGCCCATGAAGAATTTATGGACCCTGACCCAAAATGTCACATGTCTGTAGGAAATCCTGACTGTTGATTTGTCATGCCCTACTGTTGATGGACCAAACCCAAAAATGAAAATGCTTGAATAGTCTAGGTTTCTGATTGATGATGCTTTTTTTCCTAACCATCCACTTCAAATCATCCAATCAGCAGTTACGAACATCAACCAATGAGACCGTGGCATGTGGCCTACCACATGAGCAGTCTGGATCCATACATGCGCACAACATGTACTGGGATGGAGTGCTTTAGAACTTAGATATAACTATAAGAGAGAGCATCGGATAATTTTCCAAAAGCAAATACGACACATAATAACATATGAGGTCTAAAAGGCAGGTACCTTGAGTTGCTGTATTTGGGATTTCAACTGGCTGCCCTCATTGCTAGTAACGGAACAAGCGATCACTGGCCTTGTGACCCCACATGCCCGGCCAAGAGCTTGCTTGGAAGGAACAAAGACATATGGCACGTTCTGCCAAAATCGAATACATCAGTTGTTTTGTTCTCATGAATCATAGACAATGACGACAAGAACAAGGACAACAAGAAAACAAAAGCAGAAGATAGCTTCAAACAAGCTATATTATCATTCATGCCAGTATTTGGACTTTCAGGTACGAGAGACAGTAATTGATGCCAATACCTACAAATGTGTCTTGACAGAGAACCATGGTTTAAAGACTCAGTATCTTGGACCAACCCGTTCAGTCCTGAGTCAAGACAGGACTTGCCCCAGTTGGGGCTGAATCGGCACAACTTGTATGGGTGGAGGGCTACTCACAGTATCGAACCAGATCAGGTGCTACTAAGTCTTAAAACCATACTGAGAACACTCAAAAATGAGAAATCAAGCATAACCTCATTTAAAAAAGGTTGATTGGTGAAGCCTCAATAAATGTATAGTTCGATGGGACGCAGGATTCCGTACATTTGTGGCCCATGGTTCCGTGATCTAGACCATTGAACTGATTGCTCCACAGTGGATTGGGGATCCCCCAAAAGCTTCCACCTAGAATCCTCCACTTAGAAACAAACAATTAATAAGAAAATACAGCAAAGATCCATATTCAACAGCAAATAAGCCATAGATCAAAGGGTAGGATCCTCCAAACTGGGCAATTTCGGGTATCCTTCATCCACGATGGGGATCAATGAAATCGATGGCCAGGATCACTGAGCAATGGGAGACACGTGCACAGGTTATACAGAACCCAATGCTTTAGCAAACCATACACCTGAAGCTAAGGGCACACGTAAGTGTCTAAACAGACACCGTGTTGTATGCAAATCAATCAAATTCAAGATACTTTCACAGCCAACAAAGTGAGCATTTTTTATCATCAGCCATTCCAATGAAAATGATCCCTGCAGATGATGCATATTGCATACCTAGTTCAATACATCAATGCAAGCATATTTTCTGCAACAATCAACTGAATGAAGGCAGCAAATGCACAAAGTTGAGCTAAAATAAGCAGCAAACGGCTATAATTATGGCAAAAACTACAACCAAAATGCATACGAGCATGCGAACAGCTATAATTATGGCAAAAACTACAATCAAAATGCATAAAAGCATGCGAACATAACATCCTTACCTAAATTAGGGGTTGTTAAGAGGTTACTTTTAGCAAAAAGTTGTAGATGAAAACACTCAATGGGTCTAGAGAAAAGATAGAATTTGGACGGGTGAGTTAATGGTCATCTTGAAAGTGATACAGGCATGGTATTCAGAAACAGTTACGTGACAGCCGTAATGGCCATCAGTGGTGCCCGTTACACAATAAAGTGGTCCAACACCTGATTTGAAAGAGAAAAAAAAAATGCCCCCTAATGGGCCTGTATTGGCTCCTATGTCTCAGAGACGAAGAACCCACGGATCATCTCCTCATCCATTGCTCGTTCTCTTCAGATATTTGGTGGAGTGTCCTCCGTCTTGCAGGCATCTCGTGGGTTATGCCTTCTTCCCCACCCCCGCTCTCCCTCTCTCCTTTTGGTTTTTGCCTTGCTGTTGGTTGGGCTTCCTTAGTTTGGATGTAGTTTAGCTATTTTTCCATTGGGATTTTTTTTTAAATCTCTTTAATTGCCCATAATTATAAATAAAAAAAAAAAACTCACAATACACTTTAATTTTTCACCATCATTTACTAAATAATACCCCTAAGTTACAGACATAATTATCAATTGCACACAAAGTAGTATTTTCTCTAGATATCACAGGCATTTCCATCCAGAACAAAATGTCAGTGTTACGATCGTCTTAAACAGCAATTTCAAATTACAACTCACTCGAAGACCGAAACTGGTAGGATTCACCTAACTCATTCCGATTTGGTCCCATTTCCATATCATTGAGACCTGGGCCATCTGGTGACTCATTTCACTGAATAACAAAACCAAGATGACTAGACAGAGTTGACTTGGTCTCGGATGGATATTTAGAACTATGGGTAGGATTTTCTAACATCCAAAACACGCAATTTTCCCACTCCAACAGGTACTAGGGTATTTAAAACTGAAACAGCAATTTTCCCTTTTGCCAAACTTATTTATGTCATCACCCTTTTGTTATTATGCTGATGATGGACGGACCTGGAAAAGCTGTAAATTACCACAAGATCTAGACGAGTACCCGCTTCTAGCAAAGGAGCATCCCCTCCCAAGAACAAACCCATTGTATGCTTCAAAAGGAAACATCATCATCACCGTCGTCGTCATCTAAGTCTTATACCAACTAGTCAGGGTCAGCTCAAGGTTACTTGGATCGTGGGTCGCTTTGGTACTTGGTATGGAAATAGGTACGCGACACACTACTTCCTCCAATATGTGGCATGCTTGGGGTAGGATTATGTGCATCAAGCTAATACATACAAAGACTGTGTGTGCAATATAGTTGAATGTATGAACTCACGTTGCAATTTATATATGAAACAATGAATGTTATTGTTATAGCCCTTACATGCTTAGTATTACATTATAACTAAATAAATAAAGGTATAAATCTCTATTTCTAAATCTAAATTTGCATTAACTTAATCAATAGAAAGAACAAAGAGCAATAATTCGGGTCGCCAAAGATAGCGATCTGGATCGCAAAATGACCCATATTCCAAAATGCTCAATCCATAACATAAAACATAGAGGTTTTGTATTTTAGGTAACATTGGGTCGGCTACATGAATCCTTTTCCGCCATTCCACTCTATCAAGGACCATAACATCAGTTAGACCATAGGTCATCAAGTATTTTCTTACTACATCAACCCACGTCCTTTTCAGCCTTCCCCTAGCCTTTTTAGAGCCTTCAATTTTTATTTTTATTTTGAAAGGTCACGATTTTATTAAAACACCACCCAAAACGGCAAAGAATACAAAGAAAACAAAACACTAGCAGCACTAAGGAAAAGGAACTATAGCCCAAGCAGGGCTACGATGACGAACACGTCCAAGCAAGGCTATAAGCCTTCAATTTGTACCAACTCACTCCTAACTGACACAGTTCTTGGTCTCTGTTGCACGTGACCAAAGCATGTAAGTCTATTTTTCCCTCCTTAGTACCTATTGGTAATACTCCCAAGTTCCTTTGAATGCATTCATTTCTAATTCTATCCTTCCTTGTCTTGCCAGTCATCTCAACATCCTCATTTTAGCTACACGGCCTATAAGCATGTTGTTCCTTAACTGCCCAACATTTTATCCCACAAAGAATGGCATGTCTTATAGCTATCCTATAAAATTCCCCTTTTAGTTTGAGTGGTACACGACAATCACATAAAATTCCAGAGGCGCATCTCCATTTCTTCCACCCCGCTTGCATTCTATAGGCAACATCCATCTCAATCTCCCCTACTCTCATGAATTATCAACCCAACATATCGAAAGTGGTTATTTTAGGAAACTCCTTGGTCAGCAATCTTACCTAATTCCTCATTCCCACTCCTATTGCTACTAAAATTGCACTTCATATATTCTATTTTAGTCCAACTAATTTTAATTATTTCAGATTCTAAAACCCCATTCCAAAAATTTAGTTGTCTTCATGCCTTCTCTCGTCTTGTCAATCAAAACTATGGCATCTGCTAACAACATACGCCATGGGATCTCTTCCTGCAAATGCCCCCTTAACTTGTTCACAACTACAACAAAAAGGTATGGGCTCAATGCCAACCCCTTACGCAAGCCTACAGTAATTGAATTCGCTTGTCTCTCCACTAGTGATTCTTGCATTTGTTAGTAGTCTCTCTCACATATCCTTAATCATATCAATATATCTTCTTCTTCTTCTTTTTTGAAACTCCTTTCTCCCCAACACCCACTAAATTCACTCTCTTTGTCAATAGACCTTTTTGAAACACCTTTCTTTCCCAACACACACTAAATTCACTCTCCAGGGACCCTATCGTAAGCTTTCTCTCAAGCAATAAAACCATGTGGAGATCCTTCCTCCTCTCCCTATATTTCTCCATCAATTGTATAAGAAAATGGCTTCAATGGTAGATCTCTCTAACATGAAACCAAACTGATTTTCTGACACATTCATCTCATGCCTTAGCCTTAGCTCAATCACTCTTTCCCAAAGTTTTATGGTATGGCTTATAAGTTTAATCCTATGATAGTTAGTATAGCTTTGCATGTCTCATTTATTCTTATAAATTAGAGCCATGATACTTTTCCTCCATTCATCTAGCATTCTCTTCAATCCTACAATCTTGTTTAACAACTTTGTCAACCAAAATAGCCTAGTCAGTATCTCCCATATACTTCAAAACCTCTATTGGTATACCATCTGGTTGAAGGGCCTTTCTTGCTTTCATATTTCTCAAATCTTCTTTCACTTCAAATATCCTAAATCCCAATCCTATGAAAGTAACTGTGGACTACTACATCATTTGAGTTTATGGTTCCTTCTATCCCTATGCTCTCAAAGCAAAACATGTTTTGAAAATAGCTTCTCCACCTTTCATTGTCCTTGACTAGTACCCTCTAATCATCGCTTTTAATGCATCTAACAAGATTTAGGTCCCTACTCTTCCCCTCTCACATTTTGCTAGTTTAGTTTCAAAAGGAATCAAATAAGTTATACATCAAATCATTCATAAAAGAGTATCCGCATGTATAATATTTTTTTACCCAAAGCAAAAGAAGCACACATCTAATCCTTGCCTAATATTTTAATGAATTATTAAAATGAGTGAATTTTTGTGACAACAATACAATCATTCTGAAATCTGCCATTACTCACTCAATTCATGTCACAATTGATAGACTTAGGATCGTTTGAAAGCTAAGTCAATGGGCTTTCCAATGAGACTAGTTTTGTATCAGAAAAAAAAAAAAGGTTACCAAAATATTGAAGGGAAAATATGGCCAAGGAGTCATTAAGTAACGCAAACTCTAACAATTAAATAATAAACCCTATGGAATTGTTTACATATGTTTTGATTGCATCACCTATGGGTCCGCAGCACTAAGTAACCATTTTTGTGGGGCACGCATATTAACCAGACCACTATGAAGTGCCCACAAGACTCCAGGCAAATAGTGGGGCCCAAATCTTAGATGTTGTTAAATTGTCTACATATATTCAATTCTTCATTAAAACCATAACTATCACAACGTTATTGTTATCATCATCATCATCATGGTCTTGTCCAGGTATTAAGGGTGTGGCATTATCATGATATTTTTTTAACCTTTTTAATTGAATAATATTTTTTTACTTTTCTTAATTTCTTTTACTTTCTTTCACTTATTTACTTTTGTACTCCTTTATTTTCCATGGTACTCTCCCAGAGATATCAACCAAAATGACAAACACTAACAGCACTGGCGCAATTGCATTGTTTGGCACCCACTTCTCACACTTGCCGACATGGCGTGCGTTGCATGAACCAAGCCACTCGTCAGGCAGTCACCTATGGGCTACATGGGTACAAAAGGATCGCTTGATCTAATCGTCTTATGGGCTACATGCGTACAAAAGGAACTGACTGAAAAGGCAAAATTGATCGATAAGCCTCACTCAACCTTAAAGTGTTGCCCACCTTTAGATTAAACCGGCCTATTTTGGCAAACAATGCATCTATCGATGTGCAGCTTAGATTGCTCATGTGTGTTGTGTCACACTACCATGTGTTAGAGGCGAGTGCTAAAAAGGTGCACTCTCTTTTGTGTGCTTAACATTCCTCAAGGAAAACCCAGATTTTGGAAGTTTCTTGAGAAATTACACCGCAACAACAAGATAGTTACCATGCACTTGCACTTGTCATTCAAAGACTGCATGTCTAAAAACAACACTCTATATTCCAAACATTGTTCATCCATATAACCACTTTCTCATTGGTCCTCTATTGCAATCAAGACTTGTAGAAGGATTGCATAGTGCGCATCGGATTCTTCTGATTCAAATGTGTGCAGACAGGGTGCCCCAATGCTCAAAATATAGATGGTACCATGGGAAATACTAGAGCAATTTGCAGCACGTGCTCACAATCACATACACGTGCACTACGTGGGCCACTCATCACAAGGAGACTGGCATGAAAATGCCCTAGCAAAAAAAATCATGGTGGTCTACCCATCAAGTACACCACGAGTGTAGGAAACTATGATTTAGAAAAAAGATGACCAGCAGTATTCAATGTACACGTGTGGCCCATCTAAAGTGGGTACCAGCCTGATCTTTTTTCAAGGTATGTTCAGGATGCTCTCCACCTGATAAGCAGCCTGGACCTCTCACATGCATGCCTCGTTTGTGCATGTGCCCCGAATTGCCATAGCACTTCTATTATTACTTGAGAAATAGCAGTTTCTAAGGGAAATTGCCATTTCCCGTCCATTGTATATGCATGAACATTGTACAACGAAAAAAAGTCATTCTAAGGCTAAAATCAGCTAGGTTAGCAGATAATAACAATAAGAGCCTTGCTCAGCTGAATGCATGTGCAATAAAAGATCATGTTCACACCACACATGTGCCAACATGCAATGGTAGGTTCAAAATCAAATGCATCTATCAGCACAGCACCAATATATTGGATGCCCTGGCCCATGCATCAGGTTGATCCGCTGATCACGTGGGCCACAGTTTGCAAAACAAATGTGCGGCTCTGAAGAACTTGGCTGAAGTAATCTAACCCATCCACCTGTTTGGGGTTAACATGCTGGTTACACCTATGCGCCATGCTAAGCGGCAAGCGCACACATGCAAAGCTCTAATAATAAATTAGGAGTTCTTATATTTCTTTCTTTTCAGTATTTTGCTTCATCTATAGTTAAAAAAATTCAAATGTTGACAAATCAAAAGTAAAAAAATACAGTCACATCATAAATCGAAATGCAATTATTGGGAAACAAATAAATTGAAATTGGATCCATTAAAAAGGGTACCTTGTCTTCTGCCAGTAAGGGCAGATGGAGAAGGATTTCAAGTGGCTCTGTGTCTGCTGCCATCACCACAAACTCCGAAATACCCCTGTTCAGGGTCTTCGTCGCTATAAATAAAATATAAAATAGCCATTAGAAGAGGGGAATTCCAAGTGAAACACTCCTCTGGTGCGAACTGTGCTCAAAATGGACACACGGCACGGTGATTCATGACCATGGCCATGGCCTGTCTGTCAGGTGGGCCCCACAACGAACAGACCAGTATTAGCAAATAGCACATATTGGACAATCCCATTCATCTGATGGGTGGGTGTTTCCTCATTCAATGCTGAGCATTGCCAATTTCCTTTCCTACGATTGTCTTTTATAGGCCACAGATTAGAGTCATCAGAGGGTTGAGACCAGTAATTAGTCTTATATTTTCAACTGTGGCCAACCCATAGTGGGGCCATCCAACCAATTGTCTGGATCATGGATGGCACCACTTGTCTGATTTTTGCAGGAGCTCACAGTAAGAACCAGTGAATTCTACTCCAGCGTGCTGCAGCCAATTGGACACATGGTACAACAGTCCATGATCCAGATCGTTCACAGGGCACACCCTGACGGTGGACCACAGTTCACAAACCAAATGGAAAGGAGGATTGAACGCATCCAACCAAATAACACTATCATTCATCCCAACCACTGCCAACACCCATCTCCACCACCCATTTAAAAGCCAACAATCAGGCAGTTAAAATAATCTGGCCGGGCTGACCCACAATACTACAAACACAATGAATGGTCCCAATCATCAACATTCATGCCACATGCCCTGTTGATTATCTCTAAAATATATAGATAGATACAGAAAGAAAATGGAAACAGAGTAGAGCATTTTTGTTACCTTCATTAGCACCCTTCTTGAGCTGTTTATAATTGGCAGCTTGTTGGATGAGATCAAGAATCGTTATGGTCAGCTGAGCATCGGCCAGCGGATACGCTTTCGGATTGACAGCTTCCGTCGTCTATAAAAAAATTATATTAAATATAAATACATGCATAATTAAAATTAAGAATAAATATGGGCTAGACTCCCATATCAGTTTTGCAATGTTTAAAAATGGCACATTTGTAAAACAATCCGGACTTTCTGAATTGCTGACCCAGCTGTGTATGAAGCTTAACCAAACAATTTGGACGACCCGCTATTTTACTTCTGACCATTCATGTGATGGCCGTGAAATGGATGGTTGGGATTGTTTACAACACATGCACACATATACATATGCATATAGATGTATATGTATATGTGTGTGTACTTATCTACCTATCCATCCATCTAAAGAAAAAATGTGGGCCAGACTTCCATGTTAGTTTTGCACCATTTAAAAATGCCATGGTTATAAGACAATCCAGACCATGCAAACTGCTGAGTCAGCTGTGGGTGGAGTATAACCAAAAACTTTGCACAACTCAATATTTTACTTCTAACCATCCATTCGATAGCCATGAAATGGATGGTGAGGATTGGTTACAAAACACATATTTATGTATACATACATAAAAGGGTCCAGCTCCCCGGCTCAATGATAGACAGACTTTGTTTCAACACTGAGATCATGGGATCGAGTGCCCACGTGGTGTGGGTGTGGGTGTGAAAAAAATGCGGAAACACACACTATCTGTCTGGCTAAAGTAAAAATGTGGCATAGATTCCCATGTTAGTTTTACACCATTTAAAAATGGCATAGTTGTAAGACAATCCAGACCGCACGAACCACTGACCCATATGTGGATGGAATATAAACAAAAATTTTGGTACACCCACTATTTTGCTTCTAACCATCCATTTGATAGACATTAAACGAATGGTTAGGATTGCATGATCAGTGTGATAGTGAATAGGTGCTCTGTCCACAGAGGGACCCTCAATTTGGATGGTCTGGATAGCCGTGAATCAGTGCCACACGTGAGGAGGATGGGCCATCGCCATTTTTAAAGCAGAGCAAAACTAGCATGCAAGTTACGAAAAATAAAATTCAAAAAATAAGAGGAAAAAAAAGGGGGTAGAGAGAGAGAGAGAGAGAGAGAGAGAGAGAGAGAGAGAGAGATTGCCATTTTGGTTGGAGAGTCTTTGGAAGTGAAGAGCTTTTGCTTGAGAGAGGGAGAGGGTAGAATTGTAAATAAAAGAAATAAGGCGGGTTTCTCTGAGTTTAAGCTGGGGAGAGGGAAGGGAAAGCAAGAGAAGGGTTTTTGCTGCATAGGGTGTTTTATAGAGAAGGGGAAGGGAAGAGAGTGAAAACGTGCGCCCTAATTGTGGCACGTGACTTTGCTATAAGCTATATATCCGTGGCACGTGCGACTGGCATGGCGCTCGTGTGTGAGCCTGAAGGCTCTGGACCGTTCCCTGGATGGGCCCATCGTGGCCGTGGCGTTGGTGGGAATCAAGGAGGTCCGTTCAACAGGTGGCCCACTCTTGAATATGGAACCGTCCGTTCTTGTTGAGAGTGTATGGGCATCCGATGGACGCGGATTGAGAGTTGTAGGGAGGCCGTGCAGCATAAAGTACCATGTGGGGCCCACCATGATGTCTTTGTGGCATTCACTCCGTCCACCAGTTGAGTCAGCTCGCTTTAGAGCGCGAGCCCAAAAGTGGGGTGGATCAAGGACTCAACTGGGCCACGCATCATAGGAAACAGTGCAGGTGGGGTCTCCTGCCGTTGAAACCCTACTGCGGCCCACCATCCAACCCATTTATAAGATGGGTCCCATTAAGATGGAAGGAAGACATGGACATCGGTTGTGACGGAAAACTTCGGTGGGCTTCGATAAGGTTTCGATGGTAGGCATCCACGTCTCTGCTGTCTTCTGTGGTGTGGCCCATTTGAATCTTAGATCTGCTCTTTTTTTTTAGATCTCGTTCTTTCATGAGCTTACATGACTGGTGGACGGAACAGATGTCAACCAGACATCAGGGAGAGCAGCACAGAGCCTTTTGAAGTTTTGAATCAAGCTTATGTTTATGATTTCCCTTCATCCAGGTTTATGTGGCCTTGTGAACAGGTTGGATTTCAAATAAACATTATGGTGGGCTCTAGAAAGGTTTCAACGGTGGACACTATTATCCCCATTGTTTCCTCTAGTGTGGTCCACCTGATCTTTGGATATGCTACAATTTTTACATCATGCCCTAAACGACATGGGAAGTAACGGGACTAAGTGGATTGGAATTGCACTTGATCTCATATGGGATTTCTAGTGAATTTTGAAATCCACTGCATATGTGGGCCCACGTTGATGCATGTGTTTTATTCATGTGGTTCATTCATATTGTCAGATCACCGCCTGATTTAAAAGGTCCAGCTGTTAGATGATGGTATATAAATGTATATGAAGGGACTTTAACACTCTCTTGTATGTGTGGGGTGGAACTCTGCACGAGAACATTTTGGACAGGGGTGGAAGGACACTCACACCATAAATAGGCCAGGCTTGACTTCCCAATTCCTGAGCCTGACTTAATTTTCCTAGCCCACCCATTGAAAAATATATTCTCAAGGCACATCCTGCTGCTCTCGAGATTCGAACACAAGACCTTCCAAACACAAAAGTTCGAGATGATGGTGCATCGATGCATGTCAAGGGACTCTGAGACGTATGCATCCTATATACCTGACAATTGAGTTGTATACATGTGCAGCTGACCAATATTAATTGTAAATCTGGTCTGTTCATTACAAATCCATCATCTACCAAGCCAGCTTTTGGTTAATGCAACATTTTTGCTCAAGGAAGAATCTGATCCCAAACACGGGTTTTGGATGATCGAAATACCATGGTATTTCCAGACACGCAATTATTGTGCAATAATGGTGTTAATCTCATCTAATGTAATTCCATACCATTTATTCCTTGGGGCCAAATGGACCCTCAAGGTGCATGTTGTAACACTGGCAGAAGCTACTTTTACAACTTTTTCTTGTAAAGTGTAAGCTATTCTAAAATGTCGAATGACTTCTATCTAAAAGGAGAAGATGTTACCAAACACACTTATGTTTTGGTTGGGATGGCTGTAGATTGACCTCCACCTCGGCGTGACCTGACCCAACTGAGTTGCACCTTGGTTAGCCTTAGGCACATGCTGGGTTAACTTGTGCTACGTATCTACTTGAGTTGCTTTCGTAAACCTAAAGCTGCTTAGATGTATTTTTTCAAGAGATCAACCCGTTCAGTGCAATGTCCTGTTTTAGTTGTTGAACCTTCAATAGTTTAGCAGGCAATGCCATAGTAAATGGTTGGGATGGAGCACCCACCCTGTTTTATATACAACCCATCACGATGTTCCCGTGTCATCCAAGTCGTTTATCTAATTTGTCTTTATAAACACCCCACCTTTTACTACAGAGCTAGTCGAATAGCTAGATGGATGGATGTCCATAACCCAATCCATAGTTCAAACCCTAGGACCAAACCCCTCAGCTCACCTGGTCCACCCGTTCATCCTAACCCAATTGACCCACCCTGAATCACCAGTCCAAAATTTCCCAATAGGTCAACCATGTGAGTCAACCCACCTAGCCAGTCCAACCCTTGCATCCAGTCAACTCACCTAGTTAAAACCCCAAAACCAAACATAAAACCAAGGTTAACTCCAAAACACATATTTATGTATATGTACATAAAAGGGTCCGGCTCCCCGGCTCAGTGATAGACAGACTCTGTTTCAACACTGAGATCATGGGATCGAGTGCCCACGTGCTGTGGGTGTGGGTGTGGGTGTGAAAAAAATGCGGAAACACACACTATCTGTCTGTCTAAAGTAAAAATGTGGCATAGATTCCCATGTTAGTTTTACACCATTTAAAAATGGCATAGTTGTAAGACAATCCAGACCGTACAAACCACTGACCCAGATGTGGATGGAATATAAACAAAAATTTTGGTACACCCACTATTTTGCTTCTAACCATCCATTTGATAGACATTAAACGAATGGTTAGGATTGCATGATCAGTGTGATAGTGAATAGGTGCTCTGTCCACAGAGGGACCCTCAATTTGGATGGTCTGGATAGCCGTGAATCAGTGCCACACGTGAGGAGGATGGGCCATCGCCCTTTTTAAAGTAGAGCAAAACTAGCATGGAAGTTACGAAAAATAAAATTCAAAAAATAAGAGGAAAAAAAAGGGGGGAGAGAGAGAGAGAGAGAGAGAGAGAGAGAGATTGCCATTTTGGTTGGAGAGTCTTTGGAAGTGAAGAGCTTTTGCTTGAGAGAGGGAGAGGGTAGAATTGTAAATGAAAGAAATAAGGAGGGTTTCTCTGAGTTTAAGCTGGGGAGAGGGAAGGGAAAGCAAGAGAAGGGTTTTTGCTGCAGAGGGTGTTTTATAGAGAAGGGGAAGGGAAGAGAGTGAAAACGCGCGCCCTAATTCTGGCACGTGACTTTGCTATAAGCTATATATCCGTGGCACGTGCGACGGCATGGCGCTCGTGTGAGCCTGAAGGCTCTGGACCGTTCCCTGAATGGGGCCCATCGTGGCCGTGGCGATGGTGGGGAATCACGGAGGTCCGTTCAACAGGTGGCCCACTCTTGAATAAGGAACCGTCCGTTCTTGTTGAGAGTGTATGGGCATCCAATGGACGCGGATTGAGAGTTGTAGGGAGGCCGTGCAGCATAAAGTACCATGTGGGGCCCACCGTGATGTCTTTGTAACATCCACTCCGTCCACCAGTTGAGTCAGCTCGTTTGAGAGTGCGAGCCCAAAAGTGGGGTGGATCAAGGACTCAACTGGGCCACGCATCACGGGAAACAGTGCAGGTGGGGTCTCCTGCCGTTGAAACCCTACTGTGGCCCACCATCCAACCCATTTATAAGATGGGTCCCATTAGGATGAAAGGAAGACATGGACATCGGTTGTGATAGAAAACGTCGGTGGGCTTCGATAAGGTCTCGATGGTTGGTTGGCATCCACGTCTCTGCTGTCTTCTATGGTGTGGCCCATTTGAATCTTAGATCTGCCTGTTTTTAAAAGTTCACGCTATTTCATGAGCTTTCATGACTGATGGACGGAACAGATGTCACCCAGACATCAGGTTGGGACAGCACAGAGCCTTTTGTTGGGAAGCAAACAGGTGGTGACCCCAACACCACCCATATCCGTAGTTACCGGACTCTGTGGGGCCCAGTTTGATGTATTTTATTTATCCATTCCGTCCACCCGTTGCTACAGTTCATTTTATGTCACAATACCAAAAATGAGGCATGTCCAAATCTCAACTGGACCACCACGGGAAATGGTAGGGCTTACTGTTGAAAACTTCTCGAGAGCCATAGAAGTTTTGAATCAAGCTTATGTTTATGATTTCCTTCATCCAGGTTTATGTGGCCCTGTGAACAGGCTGGATTTCAAATAAACATCGTGGTGGGCACCAGAAAGGTTTCAACTGGTGGACACCATTATACCCATTGTTTCCTCTAGTGTAAGTCCACCTGATCTTTGGATATGCTACAATTTTAACATCATGCCCTAAACGGACATGGGATGTAACGGGACTAAGTGAACCCAAATTGCACTTGATCTCATCTGGGATTTCTAGTGAATTTTGAAATCCACTGCATATGTGGGCCTACTGTTGATTGCATGTGTTTTATTCATGTGGTCCATTCATATTGTCAAATAACCTCCTGATTTTAAAGGTCTAGCTCTCAGATGATGGTACAGGGACTTTAACACTCTCCTATATGTGTGAGGTGCAACTCTTCACGAGAATATTCTATACAGGGATGGAGGGACACTCACACCATAAATAAGCTAGGCTTGACTTCCCGATTCTTGAACTTGACTTAATTTTCTTGGCCCACCCATTGAAAAATATATTATCAAAGAACATCTTGCTGCCCTCGAGATTCAAACACAAGACCTCTAAACACAAAAGTTCGAGATGACGGTGCATCGATGTATATCAAGGGACTCTAACACATATGCATCCTATATACTTGACAATTGAATTGTATACATGTGCAGCTGACCAATATCAATTGTGAATCTGGTCTGTTTATTACAAATCCATCATCCACCAAGCCAACTTTTGGTTATTACAACATTTTTGCTCGAGGAAGAATTTAATCCCAAACACGGGTTTTATATGATCAAAATATCACGATATTTCTAGACATGCTACAATAATGGTGTTAATCCCATCTAATGTAATTCCATATCATTTATTCCCGTGGGCCAAATGGACCCTCAAGGTGCATGTTGTAACACCGGCAGAAGCTAATTTTACAACTTTTTCTCGTAATGTGTAAGCTATTCTAAAATGTTGAATGACTTCTATCTAAAAGGAGAAGATGTTACCAAACACACTTATGTTTTGGTTGGGATGGCTGTAGATTGACCTCCACCTCGGTGTGACTTGACCCAACTGAGTTGCACCTTGGTTAGCCGTAGGCACACGCTGGGTTAACTTGTGCAACATATCTACTTGAGTTGCTTTCGTAAACCTAAAGCTACGTAGATGTATTTTTTCAGGAGATAAACCCGTTTGGTGCAATGTCCTATTTTAGCTGTTGAACCTTCAATAGTTTAGCAGGCAATACCATAGTAAATGGCTAGGATGGAGCACCCACCCTATTTAGTATACAATCCACTACGGTGTTCTTGTGTCATCCAAGTCGTTTATCTAGTTTGTCTTTATAGACATCCCACCCTTTACTGCAGAGTTAGTCGTATAGCTAGATGGATGGATGTCCATAACTCAGTCCATAGTTCAAACCCTAGGACCTAAACCCCTCAGCTCACCTGGTCCACCTATTCATCCCAACTCGATTGACCCACCCTGAATCACCAACCCTGAAAAACCAGCCTAAAATTTTCCTAGTTGGTCGACCATATGAGTCAACCTACCTGGCCAAGTCCAGCCCTAACATCCAGTCAACTCACCTAGTTAAAACCCCAAAACCAAACCTAAAACCAAGGTTAACTCCAACCCTCAGGTTCAGAGCAAAAACGAATAGGAAAATTACTCCGAATTGAACCTGGGGCGTTTTCACTCTAGGTTTGGAGTGTCAGTTGTCCAGAGGAGAAAGATGGCGTGGGGCCGCCCGCCCCTAATTACAAAAGCTGTCATTCAGGGCAGCTATTAATATCCCTCTCCCCTCTCTTGTTTCATAATCAACAAAAATCCAATCATTTCTGGTCCATTCGAGTTTATCTTCACCCCCTTCAGCCCATTCCTCCATCAAGGAAAGTCCGAGTGAGTGAAGAGTATGACCCTGGTCTAGCCCTAACCTGACCCTGGTCCAAGTCTCTTAAGTCATCCAAGTCCCAGACCCAGCCTCTCAAGCTAACATTCGTGACACCTTCCGTCCATCCAACTATTCATATGGGCATCATCTCATTTATATCTAGCATAAGTGAAACATTTATTGTTCTTCTAACCCCTTGCTTCTCATCCTCATCACAAAACACTTTATCAGTCTTAGCGTATGCTATGCGGCTCGCCGACTCGCTCAGATCTCGCCCTGTCGAAAACTCTGACCAGTCAAGCATATTATCGTGCATCTTGTATAGCATATGTCAGTTTGAGTGTATGCTCTGTGGCTCGCTGACCTCTCTCGGATCCTGCCCATTAAATACTCTTATTAGTCATACTCGTATTCATGCACTATATTATCTATAAGAATGTACGGGGATTAATTTAAACTTTCAAAATCTAGTTAGATTCTGTGAAGTATAGACCATACTTTCGTACATGCAAAGTGGGTGCCTAATACTTTCTCACTCTATAACTGTGATCCATTACCTCGAATCTTTGACCGCATATCAAATGAGTCATTTCAGATGAAGGAACATTCGAACCCCCTTTTCTGACATTTTTATAGGGTTTAGCTGACTATAGATCCGAAGTAACTGGCTAATGGTGACTCCAAACTTATATGAACCTATCCACTCACCAACCAAAACACTTAAAAGCCCTTGAAAAGAGGTGAGTCCGTGGAAGCAACGATCCACACCCTCAAAGAGAAAACGCGGATCCTAGCATTCATAGTCCCATTGAGATTAAAGAATTACCCAAAAGTCACATTATTTCAAAAGCCAAGTGGGCCACACCATATTAATTTAAAAGAAGTTGTGATTTTAGGAGTGGCCTACAGTGAGTGTTGAATTGCTTCGAGTTTTAGGATCAAGGTCCACAAATGAGTGGTTTATGTTGTGGATGGGGTTGATTACATGCATATTAAGTCGTTGCACCTATGCATAGCTATCAGCCCATTTTACCATGGGTTTGTTTGGGAGCATGGATCTGGAACCCCCTTGGATTTGAAATATTGTGGTTGTGTTTGGCACATTGGTTTTTAAATCCTTTATAATAAAAAAATAGCCATGCATAATATATTTGCAAGGGTTTGGATTTAATTACTAATCAACTTAAATATCCCTAATAAGTGTACGCATGTAATGTTTGTCACAATGATTAGAATAAGCCTGTTGAAATATATGCTTTGGTGGACATGACGAAATTTCAAGTCTCAAACCAATGATTTTTAACCATTGATTTACATGGACAATGTTTTGGACTGTGCAGATCATCATATTAAAGTAATTTTAGTGATGCAGTTGATGATCTAACTATCTTGGGATACCATCAATGGACCATGTGCCCAATAAATTAATACCCTAGTAACACAAATGCTACATATACAACTAATGGGAGGATTTAAGAGGTAATACTAGCTTTCACCTTAGATTTGAAACCCTCTCCAGGAGAGGATTTGAAACCCCTTGTTAATTTTCGGTATGAAATAGATTGGGGATTTAAAATCTCCTACAATTCATGGTGCCAAACGACCCCCAAGTCATTTAAAAGCAAGATAAAAAAAAATAAAGCAGATCAAAAGCTCAAATGGACCGCACCACAAAATGGTGGGAATTGAATGGTTGCTATTCAAAGCTTTTTGATACAATGATGGCCCGTTTGGCACTATGGATTTGAGGAGAAGTGAGGAGAAACTATTTGCTTTTTTATGTTTAACACCATGGAATTGATGAGAAGTGGATTTCGGAGGGATCCATGAGAATTCAAAAAGTCACTTTTAGCTCTTTCTCAAACCCTCTAAAAAATGTGGGATTCGAGCAAAAATCCTCCCCAATGTGAGACCCAATATGATGTGTCCCTACTTGTGGGACCGAGTGTGATGTATATTTTCCATCCAACTTGTTGATAAGGTCACAATGACCTGGATGAAGGGACCTCACAAATATAAGTTTAATCCAAAACTCTCGTGCACCATAAAAGGTCTCACTGTCCACTTTTTTTTTGTTTTATAGGCCACTTAAGACGTGGATCTACTTTATTTTTTGGATCCTGGTATAAAATGATCTGTAAAAATGGATGGACGGCATGGATTTAAAAATCAAGGTTGATACGAGGGGCATACAATGGGATTAAAATCCACACTATCTATTCCTTCATGTCTAATTTCTCTCCAAATCTTGGTTGTCAAATAGAAAATCTGGATATGATGAGAATTGAAATGGATGAGAATTCATATTATGGAATCCACTTCTCATCACTTCCTCTCAAATCAATGGTGCCAAACAAGCCCCAAAGCTTTAGAATTTAGATCAAGCTTTTATACAGGCTGTTTCCTTTATTAGGTCAGTGTGATGTGATTTTCCTTCATCTAGGTCCATGTGACCTTCGACCATGTTGGATGACAAATAAACATCACAGGCTTCATAGTAGGCCCTACATTTCATCCGTGGTTGTCATTATTCCCACCATTTCATGTGGTGTGGTCCACTTGAGCTCTAGATTTACCTTATTTTTTTTTCTATTGCCCTAAAATGAGCTGGAAAAAATGATGGCTGGGCACATTATGCAGGCTTGCCATGATGTCTTTGTAATATCCATACCATCTATTTTGTCGGCCAACAAGAGTCCTTACACCACAGAGATCAGAACTCAAGTGGGTCTAAGTGGGCCACATGGTGAGGACTGAACGCCTGCACAGAAGTTTGGGATCAAGGTTATATTCGTGATTTCCCTTCATGTGGGTGGGAGGTACGGATGGGATCTAAACATCGGTGAGCAAGTAAGGTTTCAACGGTGGCCGCCTTCATCCCCTTCGTTTCCTATGCACGGCTCACTAGAGTTTGGAGGCGGATTAGCTAGTGACCGTGTTACAAGCACCGGCTAGTGGTTGGTGCCATATGGGACCTAACATGATGTATGGGTTTCATCCATGCCGTCTATCTATTTTTCAATATAACTTTTATATGAGCCAAAACATGAGGTAGATACAAATCTCAAGTTGACCACATCAAAGGAAACAATGTTGGTTGGGTGTCCACAATTAAAAACTTCTCAGGAGCCATAAAAGTTTTGGATCAAGTTGATATTTGATTGAGAAATTTTCATCTATAAACCTCATGTTAGATTGGCTAGTCAAAATAGACCTTGGAAAACTTTACTTTCTCGTTCTAAACTTCAGCTATAAGGACTTATTTTTTCGCACAAAAATAACCTTGGATAATTCAACATGATCAGTGAATTGGTGAATTTCACTAGGGTAGCTTTTGCCAAAAAAAACATGTCAGTATAAATAAAGTTTAGAATGAGAAAGTAAAGTTTTCTAAGGTCTATTTTAACTGGTCAATCAAAACAGACGTTTACATATAGAAATTTCTTTATTTAGTTGGATGTCAAATAAACATTACAAAACTCACTAAGAGTTTTTTTTTAAACTGTGGACATGCAATCATTTATGTTTTCCTTTAGTATGGTCCACCTAAGATTTAGATCTAGCTCATTTTTGAGATCAAGCCCTAAAATGATCTTGAAAAATGGAAGGACAGAATGGATAAAACACATACATCCTAGTGTGGCCCACAGAGCACTGACCACCAGCAGTGGCGCGTCACTAGCCAACTGCATCCTGGCCATGGGATATGATCAGGCAGATCCAACGCTCAGGTCGGCCACACGATGACCCTTGCATTTAATGGTTGGTGCATTTAATGTAGTCTGCCTCAGTATTTTGGTGTGGACGACCTCAGCGTTTGGATCTGACTCATTCTTAGTCTCATGTGGTCAGCTTTATCTTAAACGGGAATGGCCGGAGTGGATAAACAGATACATCACGGTGGCCCCTCCACATCACAGCTTGGACGCAATCCAGTCCCCCCATCATGGGACCATGTGTTTTGTCCAAGCCATCCGTCTGTTTATCCACATGATTGCATGGCAGTAGTAAAAAATGAAGCATATCTACAGCTCGAATGTATCACAACATATGAAAAAATGAAAATTGAATGCCTACCGTTGAAAATTTATTGCCAACCACATAAGCTTTGGATCAGCTGATATTCATGTTTCCCCTTCCTCCAGGCCTGCGTGAACTTATCAAATAACATCTCTGTGGGCCTACGAAGGTTTCAACGGTGGATTTTACTATCCCCACTGTTTTCTGTGGTGTGATCCTCTTTATCCTTATATATGCTTAAATTTTGGGTCCATGCTCTAAAATGATCAATAAAAATGGATGAACGGCGTGGATAAAACACACTCATCACGGTGGGCCCCACAGAGTATCCACACGATGCAATTCGGTGGGCGAGCTCCTCACTCCACAAAAAGCGTCGATAGGCAAGTCGCGTCTCTCGGCCCGTACATCTCAGGACCCGAGAAAGGGAGAGGGAAAGATCTTGGAAAAATTCCGCCAAACGCTCTCTCCTTTCAATCTCGCTCGTTCGAAATATCCGATTCCATTCCCAATCCAGAAAAAAAAAAATCCTGATTTTTGATGAACACAAAAGGTAATTTTTTCATTGAATTGTCTATCAATTTTCCTATTTTTTTCCCAGATCTCCCCGTCAACTAATTCACAGAAATCTCGAATTCTCAATCTCTTCCTGCTCGAATCTCTCTAGCTCTCTCTCTCTCATCTTCTATTTGAGATTTCTAGGGTTTCTGAAACGGAGTAATCTCAATCCATTTCCTTATGTGATCTTTCAACTGCAATCTCTCACTTCCAGTACTCAGCAATCTCTCCCTCTCTATCTTTCTTTACTTCCATTCTCTATATACTGAGATCTGACTGTATGTATTCGATTTTCTGGAGTAGTTTGAATTTCTAAAAAATCGGTTTAGAAATGCTTTTGAAGTAAAACTTTAGAGATCTAATCTGTAGTTTTTTTTTAAAAAAAAAAAAAATCTTTGGCTCTGTTAATGAACTAATTTCCAGATCTGGCGCGCATGCACGCCCATCCTAACTGCCTGAATTTGGACCATGCTGATTGGACGGTCCTGACCGGTCAGTTTGCCAGTTGAGCTTTTAGATCCCTTTCTCAAGTGTTCGATCGACAGACACTGATCGGTCATCTGATGATTCTAATTTATGAAATGATTGTTTATCCATGATGAGGCCCATGATTTGGACGGTACTGATTGGCATATCTGAATGTTACATGTAGGTTGGCTTGGTGCTCGGGCAGAGTCCGCTGTACTCTGTGGCAGATTGGAATAGTCAGGTTTACTGTAATTAAATTGTAAATTATTGAATTTCTTGATTCTCAATGCTGCTTCTCATTTTGGGTTTCTGTTTTTGATAGATTTTGGAATTAAAAGAAGATTTTCGGGTTTAAATGCTATGGATAAGTCCAGTGCTTTGGAATACATCAACCAGATGTTCCCGACAGGTTCCCTCTCTCTCTCTCTCTCTCTCTCTCTCTCTCTATATATATATATATATATATATATATATATATATATATATATATATATATATATATATATATATATATCGCTATCTCATATATATATATATCTATCTATCTATCTATCTATCTATCGCTATCTCTATCTCCCTGTGTAGTTTTGAGCTAAAATTGGTTACTATTATGAATTTATGCTATGTATTCGATTTGGTTCTTTCCTTTAGACTGTGTTTGGATCCACTATTCAGTTGAATTGCAATAATTGAGCTTGATAGATACTGAAATGACCAATAATGCCAGTGGGGGTTTTGTGCTCTCCAAAGTGCGGATGAAGGAGGGTTGTGTCAGGTTGGCAGCCAGTGTGAAACTTTTGTCACAACTTTTATAAGGAGCCCTGACAATATGACCCATGATAGAGTGGAATGGCAGAACAAGATTTATGCAGCTGACCCGAGTCAGTCTGGAAAAAGCTTAGACAATGATGATGAGAGAGGAAATGGCTGGATTGTGATCTACCTGCCACTTGGCTCCAGATGACCTATATATTACTTTGTAGTTGAATTGCAGGGAACTGACTGCATATCAATGGCTGCATCCTCACCGTGTGTACTAGGAAGCATCACTACAAGCTGGGTTTCTCCTCCAAAATAAAATGAAAAGTCCCAAGACTCACAACTCAATTCTGTCTTGCATCCAAACATAGCTTGGAATTTTTTGGAAATAATTGATAAATTAGGAATTGTTCAGTTAGATATGCATGGATTGAAGTTTGAACAGTCACTATTATGATTTTTTCCAACATGCTCTCTCTCTCTCTCTCTCTCTCTCCAATGATAAATTTGGGAGAAGTTTGGTGTTGCCAATTATTTGTGCTTGCGGAAGAAATTTTGGAAATTATAATAAAATGGGAAAGATCTCCATATCAAAAAGCACATAGAATAATCAGATGTATTAGAAATGGCTAGGGTGTACACGTTTGTTGGGAATAATATCCATATAACGACACCTGAAAAATGACTTTGCGCTTAGATGGTTCCTCTTTCCTTTTCCTTTCTCATCTGTTGAGAAAAGGCCAATGAGGAAATCAATTCTCGAGAGACTCTTTTGTTACCAGTCCTTTGCCTCTTTTTTTTTTTTTAATGAATAATTCTTTATTACCTCTATCCTAGTCATGTGGCGGTCTATCATTCCTGTTTTATCTGTCTCTGTCTTAGTATGTGATATGCATTTAGGAGTGCATGATGTATTCATTACACTCATTACTTGTGTATATGCATGCATGTCTACTTGTTTGCATGTAGTTATGGTTTCATGCAGGAAGATGTGCTTAGGTTATATGCATTTGTGTTTATGAGGTTAAACATCATCATGATTAGTGAGAGTAAAAAGTATTTGTGGACCAAGAATCAATATATGCTTCTTAGGGGAGAGAAAAAAGTATTGCGGCAAAAGTCATACTTCCTATGTTCAATCGTATGGAGAGCCCCTGAAAGTAGCCACGCTTGTTTGGTTAGCTAGCATTGCAGAAATAGAATCTTAACCATAGACAATTTGTGCAAGAGGTCCTTTATTATTCCTAACAGATGTCTGATGTGTTTGAATGCTGAAGAGTCAGTGGACCATTTGTTCATCCACTGTTCTTTCTCTCGGATAGTTTAATATGGTATTCTTAGAGCAGCCTCAATTTGTTGGGTGATGCCTTTTGTGGTTGTTGATTTGCTTTAGATTTGGCATGATGAGGAAGCGAGATTGTTTGGCAGTAGGAAGTGGAGGATCGTGATGCTGGCAGTGTTTTGGGCTATCTGGTTGGAGCGAAATGATCGTTGTTTTTGTAATGTCAAGGGCTTTGAGGGTAGTTGATAGGGTGGCTTTGTATATTAGGGAGTGTGCTCTGTGTTGGGAAATAAGCGATCGGCCCCACAGCTGAAGCGGACGAGAAATCAAATGAGGAACAATCAATCAAGCAAATCAGCACACACAAGAGGAGGCAATCCGAATTTTACGTGGTAAACCCCCTCATGGGTAAAAAACTACAGCACAAAGCGAATTCCACTATGAAATCAGGAGTTACAAGAGAATGAAGAAAACTTACACCGGATCCCAAAGCCCCATAGAGAAAAACCCAAGCTTTCCCAGAGAAAAACCAACGTAGCCCTTCCTCTCAAGTTCTTTCTCTCACCCTAGAACTCTCTCAATCCCCTTTTGCATCTAGAATACCCTAATTCCCGCATTACACTCCTTATATAGAAGAAAAACCAGAATTAGAAGCAAATTCTGCGCAAAATCCGCACAACCGATATTACAGTTCTCGCACCTTCAAAAGCCAAGCCAGACCCCATCGGGCGTCTGACAGACAAAAAATCTATCCAGAGAGTTCCAACATAAATCCAATCGAATATCGGGGGCCCTAACAAAAGTTATCGGGTGCCCGACACAATTTCGGCCCCCCAATCAACAGTTGTCGGGCCTTCCAAAATACAACAAATTAGACATGGAGTTCAAATTCTAGAAGCCGATTTCCGGGGCAATTTCGGGCGCCCGACCCTGATCCCGTCAGTCGCCCGAAGCCCTCTCTAGGTGTCCAAGATTGAAGAGAACTCCAACAATCTCCATCGTGGCTTCAATCTTTAATCACTCCATTGCTCCAAAGCTCCATTCTTCATCTATTCTTTGTCTCCTTTATAGTTCCATCGCTTCTCATGCCTCTACCGACTTTATCCTCTCACTTTCACAACCCTTGTCACTCTTCTCATGTGGCCCTTGCACACTTGCCACATACGAGCAACCACGGACCCTACAACCCAAAACAAATAAGCAATTCAAGTTCCAGAAGCTTGCTCGGGTGACCTCGGGTGCCCGACCCGAACCTGTCGGGCGCCCGACGACTCCTGTCAGTTTCCAAGATTGAAGACAACCTCAACATTCCGTAGGATTATTTTCTCTATTTTTGGTTTGTTTTTCTGCTTTTGTTAGTCTTTGTTTGTATAGTTTGTTTTCTATTTTTGGCCTTTAGCCCAATAACATCATCAGCCTTCATATATATATATATATATATTTGGCCATATGTATGCTTCTTATTGAAACCTTTGCTCATGTGGTTGAGCTTCATTGTACTTGTGATGTAGTTCATGTACTAATCAATCTACATTTTACCATCTTGAGTGCTTTACTATTTGAATCTAGGGCTGTCAATGGGCTGGGCTTGGGCTGGAGTATCAAGCTTCACACACACACACATTATGTGTATAGAGGAATGCTCACCTCTCTCTCTCTCTCTCTCTCTCTCTCTCTCTCTCTCTCTCTCTCTCTGTGCTACGGCCCACCAAAGTTCTGGATCAGGGTAAAAGTTTGACCTTGGGGGCATTTTTGGGTGCTTCATCATGTGGACGGTTCAGATTTTGGGCTTACATCATGTGTGATGAGTTATCAAAAAGTGCTTACGAGTTCTCATGAGAACTGTGCGCAGGTGAGCATTCCTCTGTGTGTGTGTTGGGGGGGAGGGGGGGGAGCTCGGCATAAACTTTTCGGATCAGGCTCTGGACTATTTTGGCTTGTTACAGGCCTGGGCTGAGCTCAGACCGATATTTGACAATGCGAGCGAGGCTTGGACAGAGCTTAGCCTGGCCCTAGCCCAGCGCATTGACACCCCTAGTCGAATCCAAGTTCAAGTCATGTTTCTCAGACAATGAATTTCATTTTCGCTAAGTTGGTATTGTGGAACATAATTAATGTACAGAGGCATCATTATCTGGCGTGGAGCCACTTATGCAAAAGATACACAGCGAGATTCGTCGTGTGGATGCAGGAATATTAGCAGCTGTTCGCCAACAGGTTTGTAGTTTATACCACTCTGGTGTTCTGCTTTGGAGTCATAAGAAAGTAAATGTTCTCGTTATCAAATTTCTTAGGCACTGTTGTTTTATCACATTCATTTCTTTTGCAAACGTTGCAGTTGTTACAGCTTAATGTGTGCGTGCGTGAATGTGTCAGTTTTGATTTCTTTGCCCGTGCAAGTACTGTTGACAATGAACAACTTGATGTGCAGAGTAATTCAGGAACAAAAGCCAAGGAAGATCTTGCTGCAGCAACACACGCTGTCCAGGTTTCATTTCTAACATGACTCTACTGTACAAACTTTATTGTTTATTTTTTTATTTTTTCATTGATGCGCATCATACTGCAGTGGAGCTGAAACCTGTCCAGTTCAAAAGACATGATTTTATAGATCCATGTAACAAGGACACTCCATGTTTCAAAATAGTTTCCGTTTTTGCCATGTTGGATGCATGCATTGGACACATGAACATGCTATCAGGAAGAACTATATGTGTTATGTTCTTGTTTTTTATTTTCCTTTTTTTTATTATTCATTTACTAAATGTAACTTTAAAATAATTCTATTTACCCATGCATTTATTAGCTAGCGTTTAAACTGTTGGGTTTAAAAGTTGAAAATCATATAGACTTGGAGGAAAAAAAAAATAAAAATTTAAAGAAGAAGAAGTAAGAAGAACTTACTGAATTTGAGTCAAGGCGTGATTTAGAATCACTTGTCTTGAAGTTGAATTTGCCTCCTTGGACTACTTCCCAAGTGCAGCAGGAGTCTTGGACAATCAACCTCTAGGACACAACGACCATGGCCTGGTTGCAATAATGCACTCAATGTACATAGGTTTGAAGTTTGAACCAATTGCAGCCTTAACCCGAAAGATAGGGTTAAACCATACTTGAAAAGACTAAACCAGAGAGTTGAGAAAGAGAGAGTTTCGATGCTTAATGATGTCAAAAATGGATGGGAAGAAGTCTTTAAATATACTTTGAGTGGATACCCTTAAGGGTGTAAAGATACCCTTTGAAAAGGGTTAGGATTGTTGGGTTTAAACCCAACAGCTGTGATCCTTAGGTTTGCTGACCATTGGGTCCAAAATGATGCAGTTTTTCTAAAAGAAAAGGAAGGGATGTAACCCTTCAGACCCTCACAAGTATACTTGTAGTGAACATGCGCATCCGTGTGCACACACATGCATCCATGCCTGTGCCTGCAACGCCATGACCACAACCTAGATTGGCTAGGTGTGGTGCACATGCACATGCCACGGCCTGGCTCGGCCCGGCTTGGCTCGACTTGGCATGCGTTGTAAATAACTAGTCTAACACCTACACCCCCATGTCCCTTGGAGGCCCAAGCCTTCTACAACACTTCCCACTTGTTAACATCTTTAGAAATTCTAAGGATTTTTAATATAGAACTAAAAGCAATGCACAATAAATTGACAAAAAGGTTGTTGAAACTTTCGGAGGAAAATAACATGGTGGAATTTATTTATTTATTTTTTGAACGGTGAAATTTTATTGCGTTAGTCATGCAACGCACCCACCCTATTAGTTCCGCAACACACCCACATAGTCAATCATACAAAGCACCTACTGGTGCTGTTAGCATGTCTCGAACTTGAGACCTGAAGCTGGAGAGGCCAGGGCATCACCCAGCCAGGGATAACATGGTGGAAATTTTGAAACACCAAAAAAAAAAAAAAATCTTGAAGTTGATTTTGAAAAACAATTAGACTATGGCCACCATCACAATTAACAATACGACTGAGTTGTCCAAAATCGAACCTTTCTTTGAACAACATTTTAAACAGTGGTATCTCTCTAAAAAAAACATATTAAACGGTGGAAATAGAAATTGAGTTTTGCATTGGAAACTCTAAAGGGTTTTCTACATTTTGTGTGAATCATCCTAGTTTGATCCAACAAATGAAACTCATCGAAGAGATGCCAATAATTGTAAAAATTATATTTTGAATGCCCTCTCTAATGAATTATTCGATGCTTTTATGTTTCTTATGCATTTGCTAAAGACATCTTGGCTGCTTTAGAGAAGAAATATATATTAGAAGATGCAGGGGCTAAGAAACACGCCATCGCTAATTTCTTTCACTATGTGATGATAGATGATAAACTCGTCACTAATCAGATTCATGATTATTAAAATCTGGTATATGAACTCCTTATTGAAAGAATGAAATTGGCTGAGGTTATTCTAGCAGGAGCTTGTATAGAAAAGTTATCACCCTCCTGGAAAGAATATATGAACAAAATGAAAACACAAGAAAAAAACGAAACACAAGAAAAATGGCTTGTCTATGAAGAGTATAATTGTACACATTAGAATTGAGGAGGTTGATAGAAATATATATTAAAAAGAAAATGCAAATGAGATAGCCTCAAAGGTCAACCTGGTGGAATCAAGTTAGGCAAACAAAAAGGAGGGGAATTGTTGTTATTTTAGAAAGCCAAAACGTCATGCTAACGAATGTAAGTTTAAAAAGAAAACAGAACGTTCAAGAAAAAAGGGAAATTGTGATCATCGTGGAAAATTGGGACACCATATTGGGGAATGCAGGCTTTAAGAAAAAGTGCCGAATGTTAACCTTACTGAAACTAAAGTCGAATTGGATATGATAGTTACTGTTGTTTCAAAAATCTATCTCGTGAACAGCATGAAATGGGTGCTAGACATGGGGCAACTCAATATGTTTGCAAGGATCGAAGCATGTTTACCTCCTATCAAGTGACATGGGACAAAGAACAAGTGTTAATGAGAAATGCTTGAACCTCACTAGTTGTCAGAAAGGAAAAGTATTTCTAAAGCTCACACCTGGAAAGGTTGCTATGTTGAATGATGTCCTGCACGTGCTTGATATTAGAAGAAATTTAGTCTCTATTCGCTCCTCAACAAAGTTGGGGTTAAACTTGTATTTGATTTAGACAAAGCTCGTTCTCACAAAAAAAAATGGGACTTTTGTGGGAGAGGGTTATTGTAGCGATGGATTATTCATTTTAAATGTATCCAATGATAATATTAATAAGAAGTCATTCAATTCTATTTATATGATTGGGCCTCTTAATTTATGACATGACAGGTTATGACACGTGAAGATAGCCTCACTAAAAGAAATGAGAAGATTAGGTCTTTTACCTGACTTCTCAAGTAAGGAATTTAATAATGTGAAACATACATACAATCTAAGTTTACAAGAAAACCCTTTAAACTAGTAAATAGGAAATCAGAAATATTAGAGTTAATTCATAGTGACTCGGGAGATTTTAAAAATCATATGCCTGAAGTGGTAAAAGATAGATGATTACTCAAGATACACTAAAGTATATCTGCTAAGAAATAAAGATGAAACTTTAGAATCTTTTATTAAATATAAATTCGAAATTAAAAATTAATTGTGGAAATTAAAAGATTTAGAACAGATAGAGGATGAGAGAATGAATCTCTCCAATTTAAAGAACTCTGTGAAAAGAATGAATTAATTCATAAAACTACTACCCCTTATATACCATTACAAAATAGAATAGCAGAACGTAAGGATGGAACACTAAAGGAAATGATGAATGTGATGCTAAATAGTTCTAGTTTACCCTCTAATATGTGGGGAGAAACAATTCTCTTTGTTTGTTAAATTCAAAATAGATTATCACACAAAACAAGTAGGAAAACATTGGGGAGAAACAATTCTTTCTACTAGTTACATTCAAAATAGATTATCACATAAAACAAGTAGGAAAACACCATATGAACTTTGGAAAAATCACTCCTAGTTATAAGTATTTGAAAGTGTGGGGGTGTCTTGCTAAGGTAGGGTTACCGGACATTAAGAAAAGAAAATTGGGTCATAAAACAACTGCCTGTGTTTAATAAGTTTCTAGTTTTAAAATCTAAGAATAATATTCTACATCCAATTACTATTATTGAAGCAACAAATGCAGAATTCTTTGAAAATATATTTCTTATGAATTCTAAGTCTGTAGAAATAAAAGAAATAAGTGAAACATATTTGCATCGACTAGTGAAAGTGTGGAAAATAAAAATGAAGAAGAACTAGAATCAAGAAGAAGTAAAAGAGTTAGGGAAAAGATTAACCTTGGAGATGGTTTCTACACTTTCTTAGCGGAAGATGATCTGCTAACATACTCAGAAGCAATTAATTCACTAGATGCAACATTTTGGAAAGAAGCCATCAATGATGAATTGGAATCTATAATATCTAATAATACTTCGAAACTTATAGGCCTACCACCCGAAAATAAATTAATAGGTTGTAAATGGGCGTTTAAGATAAAAAAACTAAAATTGGATGGAACCATTGATAAGTTTAAAACTAGGTTAGTTGCTAAAGGTTTTAAACAAAAAAAAAAGGATTTATTACATTGACACCTATTCTCCGGTAACTAGAATCACAATGATTAGGGTTCTAATACCAATAACATGTATATTGAAATTAGTAGTACATCAAATGAATGTTAAAACAACATTCCTAAATGGAGATTAGAGGAAATATATATGGAACTACCTAAGGGTTGCAAAGTTGGAGATGGAGATAAAGAAAATAAAGTGTGGGTTAGTTAAATTATTATATGGTCTGAAACAAGCTCCTAAATAATGGTATGAAAAATTTGATGATGTTATGTAAATGGATATCAAATAAATGATGTAGATAAATGTGCATACAGTAAATTCTTAGGAAATGAAGTCGTTAGCATCTGTCTTAATGTAGATGCTATGCTTACCTTTATAACTAATATTAAATTAGTTAATTCAACTAAGAAATTCTTGTCATCAAACTTTGATATGAAAATTTTGGAAGAAACCAATATAATATTAGGAGTTGAGGTGATAAGGAGGAATGGTGGTTTCATCTAATCCTAAGTTCATTACGTTGAAAAGATGTTAAGATGATTTAACCACTTTGACTATTTACCTATTAGCACTCCTTATGATTATACCGTGCATCTAAAAAAAAAAAGCACAGATAAAGGTATATTACAACTAGAATGTTCTAGAGTAATTGGTAGTCTTATGTATCTTATGAATTGTACTAGACCTAACATAGGCTTTTGCAATAGGCAAGCTAAGGTAGATATATACATAGTTCTGGATATGAACATTTTAATGGTTTGTTTAGAATTTTGAGATATTTAAAAAGGTACTGTTGCACATGGTATTCATTATAGTGATTTTCCTGTTGTATTAGAAGGATACAATAATGCTAACTAGATCATTGATTTAAATAAAACTAAATCCACTAGTGGATATGTTTTCACTTAAGGTGGAGTTGTCTCTTGGAAGTCTTCCAAGCAGACCCGTACCGCTCTGTCCGCTATGGAATCTGAGTTCATTGCTTTGGAGAAAGCAGGATAAGAAGTTGAGCGGCTTAAAAGCCTATTAGCTGATATACCTCTTTGGCCAAAACCCGTTTCAGCCAGTGTTCGCAGTATCGGTATCGCGTTACGTTTCGCACCCTTGGGATACAGATACATATTGCGTATCGGTGGGAAATATCGGTTGTATCGCAGAATGTATTGCACTTTTTAGGGAAACATGGGGAAACATTGGAAAATTGATTGAATTTTTTAATGAAACTTCAGGGATTGTTAAAATGGACCCCAATACACACATTTAAATCATAATATGTTAAAAAAAAAGACCACATAAAGGAGTTCCTTTGTAAAAGGATCCTAAGCTATGCGCTATCTGACTGAACTGATGCAACCATTGTACAAATTGATTCCATAACATATACAAATGTTACAAAACAACCACACTTAGGAATAGATTTACAATAATCTAACAAATAAAATTGAAAAAAAATTAATTATTAAATATAATTATTAAAAAAGTAATTAATTATTGTTGTTTTTGGGGGGAAAATGACGCAAATTGATACATCAGCCCCCCTACGCCCTTACAATGTTGATTTGGATCCATCATTACTCTCAATTTGGGAGGAATTGAAAATTTTCGAAGTTCCCCCAAATTGGACCACATACACTCGAATCATGAAATTGGAGTATGTAAGATTTATTAGTATTTACATAATAATTTTTAATTTGACTTATAAGTGGATTAACAACTATTCCAAAAGAAATTTTTGAAAAAAATTCATAATTAATTATTTTTAATTAATTAGTAATTAAAAAATTAATTAAATATTTTCGATTTTGGGGAAAAATGTTGCCAATCAATAGATCAGCACTCCTATATTCTTTAAATGCTGTTTTTAATCCAACTTTGTAAATAATTTGGGAGGAATTGAGAAATTTTGAAATTTCCCCAATTTCCCCCAAATCGGGCCACATACACTTGAATCATGAAATTGGAGTATATGTGATGTATAATTACTAACATAATAACTATTATTCTGACTTACAAGTGGATTTACAACTGTTACAAAAAAAAAAATCGAAAAAATTTCATAATTAAGTATTTTTTAATTAATTAGTAATTAAAAAATTAATTAAATATTTTCGATTTTGGGGGAAAATGCTGCCGATCAATAGATCAGCCCCCCTATATCCTTAAAATGTTGTTTTCAATCCAACATTGCAGGTAATTTGGGAGGAATTGGAAAATTTCGAATTTTCCCAAATTTCTCCCAAATTTGCCTCATATCTCAAATCTCGAAATCGAAGGTTGAAATACTTGATTTTTCGTGCAAAACATGAAGAATTAAGTACTTCAACTCATTTAAAACAAGTTGTAGTCGAATTGAACGCAAATAAAACGAGATTGGAAGAAAAAATCTTCACCAAGTTCAATAGTGGGCTACCTTTGGATTTCCTTCGAAAGCAACTGTATCCTTTGAGATTCTTGCAATGGAAGCTCCGTAATCTTCCCAAAATCAACTTAAGTACGAGAAATTTGAGAAAGAATAGGCCTCTAGACGTTTTTTCTCAAAAAAACCCAAAAAAACCAAGTTGCTTCCACGTTCCAGACGATATCTGGACGATATCGTTCAGGTATCGACGATATCTGGATTCGCGTGAAGGAAAAATGACGATATCAAGCCGATATATCGTGCGATATCGATACAAACTGTGATATTATCAATATCGCACGATATATCGTGCGATACCAAGGAATCGGACAGTTTTTTTGTTACTACTCAGCCGATATGTATCGGTGAGCACCGATATCGATAATATCGGCCGATATTATCGATACAGTAAACACTGGTTTCAGCTATATCTCTACATTGTGATTGCCAAGTAGTTATAGCTAAGGTCAAAAGTAAGATTTATAATGGTAAAAGTAGATATATAAGACTGTCACAACATAGTTAGACATCTATTGAATGATGGAGTAATGGTTGTTGATTTTGTGAGATCAGAAAAGAATCTGGCCGATCCTCTGATCAAGGGACTCTTTAAAAGGTTAGTCTTTGATTCATTGAAGGGAATGGGCTTGAGCCTAAAAGAATAAGCTACCGGTTTCGACAATCCAACATATACAAGTGGAGATTCCATGAGATAGGTTTTCAATAGGTAAACAATAAGACATTGAGAGATGTTTTAGCACTACAATGATTATGCCCTTTCTATGGTATAGGCAGTGTGAGCATCAATGAATAAATGCGAGTTTTTGAACGGTTAATGAATCCATTTGCTATATAGTGGTGGTATATCCAATTGCCGTGTACACTTAATGGAATTTAACTATATGAGCGTGGAGGTGGGGTCGCTTCCTATGAGAATATATGCTAATTCTCTAGAGTACTCATGAAATCCAAGTATTAGTGCATGGCCAAAAGGTATCGAAGCGGAAAACCCACTTGTAGAGGAAAGTTCTGTGAGTGGCACGTATAGTTGATTTACACAAAAGGAGTCATGTTAAAGATCAATTGTCAGCTGACTTCTATAAACATGTCTTACTCTAGCATTGATGAAAGTTCGATAAATATCGACACCAGTGCACGACTCTTTCACCTTAACCCATAATGTCTTAAAATTTGAAACATGCGGGGGATTGTTGTAATTTTAAACGTTTTTTTAACATTTTGGGTGTTTCAAAATTCCCCGACAGACCACTTTTCTTCAAAATTTTCAATAACCTTTTTGTCCCTTTGTTGTGAATTGCTTTTAGTCCCAAATTAGAAAATCGATTTCTAAAGTGTTTATAAGTGGGAGGTGTTATAGAAGGCTTGAGCTTTCAAGGGATGTGGGTGTGGGTGTTGGACCATTTCTTTGCAACGCGTGCGCCGAGTTGGGCTAGATAGTCGATGTGCGTGCATATGCATGCGGATGTGCCTGTTCTTTGTGAGTATACTTGCATAGGTCTGAGTGGTTTTATCCCTTTTCTTTTAGAAAAGTTGTATCAGTTCGGGCCCAATGGTCGGCAAGCCCGGGGATTGGGTTTAAACCCAATAGTCCTAAATCTTTTCAAAGGTTATCTTTAAAACCTTAAGGGCATCCACTCGAAGTCTATTTAAAGACTTCTTCCCATCCATTTTTCACATAATTAAGCATCAAAACTTTGGTTTAGTCTTTACAAGTCTGGTTTAAGCCTATTTCTAGTTCGAGTCAAGGTTGCAATTGGTTCAAGCCTATGTACATTGAATGTACCATTGTGACCAGTGCTATAGTCATTGTATCCTGGAGGTTGATTGTCCAAGAATCTGCACTTAGGACGTGGTCCAAGGAGGGCAAATTCAACTTCAAGCCGAGTATTTCCAAACCACGCCTTGACTCAAATTCTATAAGTTCTTCTTAGTTCTTACTTCTTCTTCCTTAATTTTCTTTTTCAAATCTGTTTTTTTACAGTCTATATTGTTTTCGACTTTCAAACCCAACATAAACGACTATATATTTTTTGACATTATCATATAACTGTATGGATGCATCAACAGGTTAGGGTTTTTGTGGTCCTTTTGCCTGTCACTGATATACGTGACTGTATCTGAACTACATAGATGATAGCTGTTCCTTTTCTAGCATTGGATAACTGACCTTTTAACATGCGTCCTAAATATCTTGATGGGGCATTGGATGTTTTCTTACACTTATTAGGAATTTCTTTTTCTCTTGGTATACAGGAACTTATGTACAAGATACGAGAAATAAAAACCAAGGCTGTGCAAAGTGAAACGATGGTCCAGGAAATCTGTCGTGACATAAAAAAGTTGGACTTTGCGAAGAAGCACATAACAACTACAATTACTGCTCTTCATCGTCTTACCATGCTGGGTAAGCCTTTTGTCAGCACATGCTTGATATGTTCTGGTCATTGTGCAGCCTGAATTGTGATAATTTTTATTAACAGATTTTAAGTACCTAATCCGATTGTGTCCCCTCTATTCTTACTTCAGTATCCTCTCTGTTTTCTTCTTTCTAAATTTGCAGTCTCAGCTGTTGAGCAACTTCAAGTAATGGCTTCAAAACGCCAGTATAAGGAGGCAGCTGCACAGTTGGAGGTATTGTTATCATGAATAGTTGATCCAAAGTGTGTTACTTCTATGATTATGTTCTCTACATATATTTCTCAAACTCCTCTGCCTTTAAGATTTAAAAAACGACCAAGATACCTTTTGTTTGATTCAACGTTTCTTTTTTCCTGTTTTATTCTTTGTTGGCATCTCATTTTGCTCCATCTCTGATGCTCCATTTTTGTGGATTGTGAATTCATATCTGTAATATCACACCTTTTTTTCTATCAAAGATTGGCATACGTTATCAAGATAACCAGCATGCTACTTTCTCTAATGATGTTGGCTATGACATGATATCTTCAATTAAATTTCATTAAGTCTTTAAACTTCTGGCTAACTGAATTGTCAAATCATTTAATTATATGAACAACCATCTCGTCCACTAGGTTTAAGAGGGCCCCTCAGATGTGGAGCATGTGGTGCAGAAGATGAGCCTGGTTCTCTCTAGAATCAAAACTTTATATTTCATGTGTTCTTCAAATTCGTTGCTCAATCTTCAAACTTCAAACTTTCAAATAAAAATAAAATTCAAACTTCAAGTTCTCCCAGTTAAATTGGGAGGCAGATCCTTTGGCAAATAGTGGTGTTTGTACTCTATTGCAATAATATGAATGAGGCTTGATATATTTGGGTGCATGGAGATATATTATATTTATGGATGGTAGAAGACAAAACAAAGCCTCTAATGGTAAAAAGATGAAACAAGGCACTCGACCCAAAAAAGACTACACAAAGTTGGGGTTGTCCTTGATGAAATTCTATCATTGGCAAGTGGTAACATTAGTCTTAGACAGTGAGGCAGCAGAATCATTTGCTTCTATAGCTAAGAATTTCATAGATTTCCATGTATTCTACACTCAACTGCCCTTCTGTTGATAAGTGAATAGTAGTAAATGTCCTTCTATGCACACAACGGTAAGGTTCATAGAGCAGCTGATTGCAAAGACAACTTGTGACCTCAACTGTTTAACTTGTGACCTCAACTTAGTCTACTGTTTGGGATGTGTTATATGCACCGGGTTCGTTCTTAATGTTTGACTTTTGAAAGTTGATTCTTATTATTCATAAGTAAAATGTATCATACGTAGTTAGCGTGGTTATTGATACAGGATACCAATTGTATTCCAGGCAGTAAACCAGTTATGTGGCCACTTTGAAGCCTACAGGGATGTCCCAAAGATAACTGAGCTGAGAGAGAAGTTCAAGAATATCAAGCAAATACTCAAGTCTCACGTATTCTCTGACTTCTCAAGGTATGTTTTATTAGAAACTGTGTTATCTTTCAAAAAAAAAAGTCTGTTAGAAACTCAACTGTAGCTTACTGGCTACTGCCCATTTTTAGGACTTTGCTACTGTAAATGTTATCCACAAACTTCATCGGACAAATATTATGCTGACACAGTAAACACATGTCCGTTTCTGTCTCTCTTTTATGTAGGCTTATCTCAGAATGGTCGATGCAAATGTCTTTTCTATATTTTTGTAACTTTTAACTTTATTTATCTTTGCAGCTTAGGTACAGGTAAAGAGACGGAAGAAGCCAATTTACTGCAGCAGTTATCAGATGCTTGCTTGGTTGTTGATGCTTTGGAGCCATCTGTGAGGGAAGAGCTGGTCAAAAACTTTTGCAGCAAGGAACTTACTTCATATCGACAGATTTTTGAAGGGGCAGGTTTCTGTTTGTTGCTTTTAGTGGTTTCTTACTTGTTTTAAGGAATAACTACCCTGAACATCATCGGGTTTCTGTTCTTACTTGAATTTATTACCGCTGTTAGTTTTGAAGTGTCTCACTTTTTGGCCTTTCATCAGAGCTGGCAAAATTGGACAAAACTGAACGGAGGTATGCATGGATCAAGCGACGGCTGCGAACTAATGAGGAAATATGGAAAATCTTTCCCTCAGCATGGCATGTTGCCTATTTGCTCTGTATCCAGTTTTGCAAGTTGACAAGGTTTGCTATCTTTAACTTCACATTTGTATAATTTTTTTTTCTTGTTTCCCTTTTGTAAAGATGGCCTCAAATTTATTAAAGCAAAACTGAACAGAAGCAAAACAACAGCCACTGGGAAGCCCAAGCCCATGCAAAACAAATGAGGTCGTTCACTTAAAACAAACAACAAAGCAAGGGGGGCAACACACACACATACAAAAGAACAAGGGGGCCAAAAGTGGAGGGGCACTAGCTAGACAACCAAATCCCTTACAGCTAGGGCTCTTAAGTTTCAAGTCGTAATTCAATCATATCACTTCAAATATTCTATTGACTGGCTGGGCTAGAATAATTTATTTTACCTGTGTTCACTTGCTCCTCCTGACAATTATCTAAATTGAGGGATGTATTCATCCCAAACGATCTTGTATATAGAAGTCTCAAGAGCAACTACTTCTGCTGGGCTAGAATAATGTATTTTACCTGTGTTCACTTGCTCCTCCTGACAGTTATCTAAATTGAGGGATGTATTCATCCCAAGCGATCTTGTGTATGGAAGTCTCAAGAGCAACTACTTCTGCTGGGCTAGAATAATGTATTTTACCTGTGTTCACTTGCTCCTCCTGACAGTTATCTAAATTGAGGGATGTATTCATACCAAATGATCTTGTATATAGAATCTCAAGAGCAACTACTTGGATTATAAGTTACTATCTGCCAGTTACACAAGTATCAATGCGTCAAGTGTGTACAATATCCAACCCATCCAAAGGTTGGCCAGTCCCACCATGAAGAACACTACATACAAAAATCATGCTGACACACTCATCATGTAGCCAATGTAGTTGATTGTAACACACCATGGACAACTGATGACTGCTGATCTGATCCAAAGTACATGTATGTGTGTAGCTTACACATGTAGCCACACCATAGAAAACTTGGACAGCTGAAAGCTGCCCACCTGATGCAAAGTACACATGGTTGTGGCCCATCGATGAGTAGATTAACCTGATATCTACCCTTAATGGGTCGTGGAGGGAGGGACGGAAAAAAATGAGACTTTCTAACCTTTATGATGGCTTTTCCATTTGAAGGTTCAGTAAAATATTTTCAATTTTAGGTGGTTGATTTAAATTTTTTTTTTTCAAAACTATGAAAGTTTAGAACTTTTGAAAATTTCCTTGCTAGGAAGGATTGTTCGAAGATGTAGTTTTTGCAGATTTTGTTATTTGTCAGCCTCAACAAGACTGTAAATTGGCAATTCCTATATTTTCAGGGCACAACTCATGGAGATCCTTGATAATCTTAAGGAGAAGCCAGATGTTGGGACATTATTGACGGTAATCTTTTGTACTTCTGCATTATTTGATTCAGTTATCATAAAGCTTTCTTTTACTGTGTTTCGATCTAATTTACTCTCCTTTATTACACTATCCACTGTTTTGTATGCCTGATAAACACAAACATGATGTTGTTGATTTTTAGGTTGAGTGGAAGAAAGAAATTATTTCTTACAAATGCAGATTATTGTCAAAAGAACTATGAAGCTATTGACTCTTGGCTCAGGTTTTGATTAAGGATAAATCTTATGGAATGGAGTTACTTCACTAATGGTATCTGTTAGTAAGTGCACGTGTTGTGTTTGATGCTTCTGAACAGTATAGTGTGTACATCTGGAAACAATTAATAATAAAGACCTTTTTTAGTCTAAGAACATAATTATCTATGCCCCGTGGAAACATCTATCATCCAGTCAGTACAACACAGCTTTTCTGAAAATCAAAGACCAATAAATAAACTCCAAGAAGAAAAGAAAAGAAAATAGCACTAAAGATCCAGAAAGGAAACCTAGTTATCAACATCAATAGTTGCGCTGCAGATGTATTACTACTACTTCATGATATGCAGATTGAAACATTGTGTTATGCTTATTGCACTGGAGATGATTCTGACCTATGACAATCTAAGAAAGTGCGGAATGGTGATTGTCAATGCATTCCTTTTGTGTTTACGTGGCGAGGAAACGGTGAATCATCTCCTTTTGGATTGCCCATTTGCCAAGGAAATGTGGTGCAGTTTCCTGTCTTCTTTCGGGGTGGACCTGGGTGTTCCCTAACTCAGTTAATGACCTTCTTATTCATTGGCATGGTGGGGGAATCGGTAAGGCGGGCCGTGGGGTCTAGAGGTTGGTGTTGCAAGCAGGACTGTGGAGCATTTGGATCGAGAGGAACAATAGATGTTTCAAGGGCAGATCTAGGGACGTGAAAGTATGGCTCGATCCCTTGTTTCGGGTTAGGCGGCTACAGTCCGATAAGCTTAAAGAGTGTAACTTGTCAAGCCTGGACTGGTTGTCCATGTAATTCTTTGTATTCTTTTGCGGCTTGCTGCCTTTTTTAATAAATTCTTAGTTACCTTTCAAAAAAAAAAAAAAAAAACATTGTGTTACGCTTAGGGTTCTCGCAGTCCATTCCCTTTCATTCTAATCGTTCAAGAATTTTGTTACAAGCCTAAAAAATCTAGGTGATTTCACTATGGCTTGCTTTGTGCAATTGGCTAGGGGTTGATTCATGATTGTGGCTTATCTCTTCTATATTGTGAAAAAGATATTTGCTAACTCTTCTCCCAACATGTCAAACTTTTTTCGTGTTTGTTTTTGCTGCTGTGAGTGGTGTCAACTCTCCAGAGACTCTATCAATCTCCACATAAGTGCATATCCCGTGTGAGGCTAACGATATAGTGAATAGTCTTGCAAAGCAAGGAAGTTCTAGACCTTCACTTTGTATTGGCCTTATCTGCCCTTAGGTTGACCCTTGATCTCCATTTTTTTTAATCTCAATAATGATTGTTAAGTTATAAAGGAAAATTCTATCATTATTTCAATATTTGACAGTAATGTGGAGGTCAAGGAATCCTTGTTAATTTGTTTTGAAGAATTCAAGAGCTTTGACATTTCCTATATTTGGTCAACATTTCCAGGCATTGCAGAGGACTCTTGAATTTGAGGAGGAATTGGCTGAGAAGTTTAGTGGAGGGATGGTTGGCTCTCGAAATAGAGAAGGTGGGAGCGGTATAGAAGAGGTGGATAAAGGGGAGAGTAACAACCAAACTGTCTCAGATATTCGAAAGAAGTATGAAAAGAAGCTTGCAGTGCACCATGGAAGTGGGACTGAATCAGTATGCACTACTAATTGCATCAGAAATTTGATAAGGTTATTGTTGCATTCTTTCATCTAATCTTCCTTTTCATCTTGTGATCATAGGAAAAGGACAGCCAAAAAGATCTGTCTGTGCCTGGAGCTGGGGTAAGCGTTTTGATTCTTGTAAATGTTGGCATCACATGAATTTGTTCTCTTATTATTCGTTGTAGGTCTGGGTCAAGAAATAAAAGCTCATGATGAGTGTTTCTACTATGGCAGTTCAACTTTCGTGGAATCATTTCATCTTGTTTTGAATCACACTTGACAGTATATGTAGAACTGGAGGAAAAAACTCTGATGGAGAGCTTGGATAAACTTCTTCAGGTATCTTTGTGGGTGACATGTTTCGTGAAATTTATGTTTGTTCAAAATATATACTTCACACTATAAATTTTCTAATGATAGGAGGAAACCTGGGATCCTGAGGAGGGAAGTCAGAACAATATTTTGTCGAGTAGCATGCAGGTGAGTTTAGATTCATGCAGGAGGGAAATCAGATTAATACTTGACTAATTTTATGATGTGATTACGCTGCCTTCTCCCTTTTCGGTTTAGCTTTTTTATTTTACTGTTTGACTCTCACTGTTCATGTTAGCGTCTTGGAAGTTTGAGTATTTAACCGCTTTTTTTTTTTTTTTTCATAGTAGATTTGTGGATTCAGTTATTCACCCTGTCCTGTGCAGTTATTTTTGATAATCAGGAGAAGCTTAAAGAGATGCAGCGCTTTGACGAAGAATCAGACATTATTTAATTTGTTCAAGGTACATTCTTGATTGGAAACACCATAGTTTTTGGGCCTTTTTCTTTGAGACGAGCCCGCTTAAATTTGTAAGGGTATATGGCTCTTGCAATAATGCTGCCCCCATAACTTTGTAGAAATCCAGTGTAGATCAGTAGTAAACTGGATCACTGATAATATTTCTCAGTCTGTGCTGAACTGTAGCTCATCAGTCATCACCTTATTTTGAAAAAAAAAAGGTGAATTTCTTGTTGAACTTGGATGGATATTGTCAGAGTATGTAACTACCTCCCAGAATGTTATCTTTCATATAATAGTGCAGATGGCCTTTATATGTCTATTAAATGAAAAAAAAAAAATATTATTCCACTTTTTTTAGGTAATTGCCTTGTACTTAACGAAATTCCATTGGTGCTAGCAAAAAGTAGTTTTGTATGCATGTATGTATCACTTTTTATCCTCGAAAAAATAGTTGGGCATAAAAAGAACCCATATTTTCTTTTAAAGATAACCACCAATTTATTAGAATAATAAAAGAATGCACAATAGAAAGACTTGGGAGAGACACTGAGGAGCCAACAAGTGACCCTTTCACTCCCTCTTTTGCTAGAGCAAGGGCTACCTTGTTAGTATCCTTCTGAATAACAGAAAATAAAATATGTTTATTTCTGCAAAAATGCTGAATCTTTGGAATAGATGAAGTTAATCTACATGACTCAGCTCCCTAGAAGAGGCCCACTTGATGACCGTGCTAGGGTCTCTTTCAATAAATAAAGACATGAACACCAATGCCAACATCTGTGCAAGCCTTCATAGGGAACCAACATTTTTGCATCAGCCAATCCCCGCCCCATCACTAGGGTCAGATCAAGAGAACGCATTATCATAGTCAAACTTAAAATAGCTGAGTATGATCCCACACCCCACACTTGCCCAATACCAGAAAAAGCTCCTCTCTCAAAGTGCCATGAAATTCCAGTACAAGTTATCTCAGAAGACTCCCTTATGCTATCAGTGGGGCTCGATGAAGAGTTTAATTGAATATACACATTTTTTTAATGCTTTGATTGAAATTATGGACTGCT